>OX637518.1:6684166-8021000 GCA_951799955.1 Apamea anceps
TGACCTTGTATACCTTCCTGTTCACACTCTACTTCTGTCTCCGAGAAGCGAGCCAAACGTGATAATTACATTATTAACGGATGATTAATCATGATGCTTGTGCTAAGCATAATCAGCCTATACTGTTCCCACTGTTGGGACACAATCCTCCTCTCTGTGAGAGAGAGTGGGCCGCAATCCACCAAGCGGGCCCAGTGCGGGTTAACATGATAACTGTCTTCAAACAGTTATCATGTGTGCCTGAAAATGTCGGGTCAGTACACCAAGTATTGACCCGGCATTTTCAGGCACACATTAATAGCTAGCTGATGTCTATGTGCCAACATATACGTCTATGTATTTATGTACCTCCGTGTACATAATGATGTCGGAAGACGTTACAAAGTGAACTGTGTAATTGGAAGACGCTACATATGTATAGGAGATAGACCTGGCTTGTAGGTTAGTCTGTGTGTGTGTTTGTAGGAGAATTGAAGGGGGAATATCTTGGATTTGATCTATGGTTTATGTTGGCTATATTCGAGTAAGGAACGCAATTCTCTTGGCGATGTTATTGTGTGGACATGTCAGATGCGTTGAAACGTCATTGCTTGGGAAATACTCTGTAACTTAAGTAGGTACAGCCATTGCAATTTTTTGGAGAAGGCAGAAACAATTTTCTTTTGTCTGCGAGAAAGTTCTAAAATCTTACTAGTTGTTTTAGTGTTGAGTTAAAGTAGGAATGTGCTATTGTCACTGTTTGGAAAGTACTTTTTGATACCTCCTGCATTGCAACAATTTTTAGAGGGTAGACTGTAGTAACATTTTTGTTTATTTTTTTCGTGGTTTATTCACGAAAGTATTTTGTGTTATGAGTAATTTTATTCAGTACTAGCTTCTGCGCGCGATTTTGTTCGCGTGAAATTTCGTCCACCGACCCACCGCGTCACATCGCATCGCCCGCCCGCGCTGTCACATCGCGTTCTTTCTGACCTTTTGTTTTGTTTTTGCTCGTCTCCCAAGGGTCCTAGTGTGATGTTAAGTAGCCATATCCTTCCTTAAGAATTGAGCTATCAAATGCAAAAATAAATTTTCAAATCCGACTGATAGTTTCAGAGACTCGTTCAAACAAACAAACAAACAAGCTCTTCAGCTCTATTATTACTTACTAAGTATAGATTAAAGTAGGTATGTGTAGGTACCTAATAATAAAAAAGGTTAAACTATTTGGAACACTACATAACCAAAAGTCGAATTAAATAAATAGAATAGAATATACCTAGCGGTCTTGCAATTTAATAAAGGGCTAACGTATGATTCTGCAGCCTGATATATTCGAGCTTCCATTTTGTTACAAAATCTACCACTATGCAACGCCGTAGCTTATAGGTACGCCGTCAAAGGAGTGGCTTTGACATCTGGTTGCTAGGCAACTGTAGGTAGATGACGTCATGTGAAGAAGGGGGGGGGAGGTTCTCCCTATGTCCACCCTTATATGCATTATTGCATCGACAGGTTTAACGACGGGCGAACTAAGAAATATGATGCTTGAGATCGGAAAGCAGATTCTAGGAGAAATTCTGGCTGGAAGGCTTACGTTCAATCTTATTTTTTTAAATTTAACTATTCATGTATACACATAAACAGATAAGAAGAAATGAACAGAAATATACGTACAAAGGTGATGCTTATTTCTAAGGAAATCTCTACCAGCATACTTGCGATAGTAGAGTACATAAAAAGAGATTTAGACAGCATGTGTTAGAGTAGAAAGGTATATAAAATCTAAACAATTCTCTAATTTAAATATAAACACATAATATGAGAATATACTTACGTACACAGATACCTACTTCTAGAATTACTTGTTATAAAAATATGATTTTTGGCATTTTCAATCTCAAATAGCAGCCGATTGTAAAATTTAGTTGTAATAGTAAAAAATGCTCAAGATGTCATTTCCCATAAGAAAACAGTTCTTTTTTTTCTGGCGCTTTAATTTTTGGGTACGAAATGAATGATTCTTTTTGAACACAACTAAGTAGTTTATAATCAGGATTAGCACATAGGATACTTTTATCCGATGCTTCTACGGGTTTGATACCTATGCAGTTGAAACTGCGAGGCGTTGATAGCAAATTATAAAATATAGTTACAATTTTATCATTTAATTTAGTATTCGTTTATGTTTGCAGATATCTTTATAGGACGATGGTATGAATGTCACTGTAAATAATTATGTAAAGTAGAGCGCCGCGCGCAGCCTTCGGCTTATCATACCTGACTACACAATTACAACATATTGTTTAATTACATGGCAATCTTAACGTACTTATTAGCACAACCAGCAAGAAACTTGTATTAAGTAGGTACTGAAGTATACAGCGTGTATCAGTGAAAGGTGTGGTCAAAGGGCTTCTAAGGTCCGTGGCATACAGACAAAGGCAAGGTAGGTTGAAAAAAAAAATTTCAAAAAAATCAGTTGATTTATGTTCGCATAACTCGACATGGTATGGATCAACTGATTTTTTTTTCACGATTTCAGGGTTGGTCCCGTAGTAAAAGTTGTTCATAGTGATGAGTACAATGACCCCTTTTAAGGATTAAAACGATCACAATTTATCGGTGTATTAATTACAGGAGTGACACAATGGGCGGCGTATGGGCTAGGTCATATTTTTCGCATTTACTATGTTAGTCACATGGAGAAAATTGTTCAGTTTGATGGTCTGTACCACACCCTACTTAACCTTTAAACTTGACTTGCCTCGCCGCCGCCGGTACCCAGCCCCATTGTGAGCGCTGTGACGACACCGGCCGCGGTAGTTGCGTCGAGCTCGAGCGACGAGTACTTCTCTCCGCCCACGACGCCACCACCTGTTCGTCGACGGGGAGGACGCCGGCCGCCGGACGGCTTAGGACCTCGAGGCCCACTGGCCTCTGATAGGGTCCCAGCTCCCGGCGGAAGTGTGCAGCGCATGAGATGGACAAGATCCATTAATGAAAATGTCATGCGCTCATACTATGGGGCTACAGAGGGGGGAAACAATCTGACCGCGTACCGTGTTCGGATGCTCTCTCTTTTTCAGGTGCTTGAGCCAGCTGTCAACGTTTCGGCACAACGACTATCGGATCAGGTGCGGGTTATTCAGCGTAATCATATGCTAGATGACACTGTACTTGATCGCCTGCGAAGTGAAATGCAGAGTAGCCATGTCATCGCTCCCCAGTCGCAGTCTACTGCAGGACTACCGCAGTCTAACACTAGCCATGCTGACGAGGGGAGTAATGACAGGGCTACAAATGTAAGTATCCAGTGCAATGAGGAATTGAGGAATGCTTTGGAGGGTGCGATTCGGGAATATCGGTTCATGTCACCCGAACTTAGACCACGTTTACCTCGTTTGCCCATGCATAACAAAAATAGGGCGCTGGTGGCGGTTCTGGATGCGCAGTTGTCAAGTCATTTTGATGACTGCGAAGACCTCACCGATACTCATTCTATTCTGTACTGTGCGGCTGTAGCGGCATGTCGTGTAGCTCACGTCAAATTTGTCAGTGACTCTAGAGCTACACGACCGAAACCAGCCATACCAGCTTGGCAGTGCAGAATTGAGCGCCGTATTGGTGGGGCCAGAGCGCTCATCGGCAAACTAATCTGCTTCAGGGAGGGCAATACTCGCCCTAGAGTGATGCGCTTTGTGAGGCGGGCGTTCTCGGGGACTGATATTAGTTCTCGAGATTATTTGTCCCGCGTCACAGAGCGTATCGACTTCCTGAAGCAGAAGATCTGTGCATGGGCAAACCGTATTCGTCGGTACAGGCGGAGAGTGGAGCGGTACACTCAGAATCGCACATTCCAGAACGATGAAAGGTGGGTTTATAGGGCTTGGGAGCGACCGGACCAATGTGTGACTGACACGCACCTACCGGATGATGACGCCATGTGTTCGTTCTGGCGAAACATCTGGTCGGTGCCTGTCAGTCACACCGAGGGTGATTGGACTGGGAAGATCGAGCGAGCGTGCGATCTAATACCAGAAATGGGGGCACTTATCATCAGCCCCCAAGATGTGGCTCGTGCAGTCCGTCCGTTGCCTAACTGGAAATCTCCAGGGCCGGACGGGCTGCACAACTTTTGGATAAAGTGGTTCCAAAGGTCGCACGCCCCCTTGGCATCCCAGTTCCAGTCAGCCTTAGAGTCAGGGTTGCTGGCCCAGTTTCTAACGACAGGAATAACCCACCTGCTCCATAAATCAGGTAGTACCGCTGATCCCAAAAATTATAGACCGATCACTTGTCTTCCAACGGTCTATAAAGTCCTTACATCCATTTTGAGAGCTAAAATTAATAAACATATAGACAACAATTCCATCATGTCTGTCTCTCAAAATGGATGTAAGAACGGGTCCCGCGGTACTAAGGAGCTACTCCTCATTGATATGACCATAAGCCAACAGGTTCGTCGTTCCCGAAAGGATCTGTCGACATGTTGGATAGATTATAAGAAGGCCTATGACTCGGTGCCACATACATGGCTCATGAGGGTGCTGGAGTTGTATAAAGTAGATACAACTCTGCGCACCTTCCTGATGACGTGTATGGGGCAATGGAGGACGGTTCTTCGCTATCCAGGATGTCGAAATATCCAGAGGAATAGCGAGCCGATAAGGATCGAGCGAGGAATATTCCAGGGCGACAGTTTGAGTCCGCTTTGGTTCTGCTTAGCCTTGAATCCTCTAAGCACACTGCTGGAAGATTCAAGTCTAGGCTATAGGTTGAGGAGAGGTGGTCAGGTTATATCTCACCTCCTCTACATGGATGACCTAAAACTTTTTGCCCCCAACAATTTGCAACTGATGGAGCTACTGAAAATTACTGAAACTTTCAGTAGCGCCATCAGGATGGAATTTGGTGTGGACAAATGTGCAGTCATGCATGTAAAGCGAGGGGAGATTGTGGAATCTGTGGGAACTCAACTCTCGGATTTCACTAACCTTAGAGCCCTTTCCGCATCCGAAACCTATAAGTATTTGGGTATGTCGGAAGCGTTGGGCATCAATGTTACTGACATGAAGCAATCGTTGAAGGAGCGCTTCTTTGGCCGCCTGAAAAAAGTATTTAATAGTCTTTTATCAGGCGGAAACAAGGTGCGCGCCTTCAACAGTTGGGTCATGCCGGTTTTGATGTACTCTTTCGGCATACTCAAATGGACTCAGACCGAACTCGACGCCCTGGATAGGAGGGTCCGTACGCTGCTGACTGCAAATCGAATGCATCACCCACGGTCATCGGTAATGAGGCTGTATATCCCGCGAAAGTGTGGAGGTCGAGGCTTTTTAAACGCTAAGACCCTTCACAATCGCGAGATATGCAGTCTCAGGGAATATTTCCTAGAAACCGACGTGGGGATGCATCGAGATGTAGTCGCGGTAGACAAGGGCCTCACCCCACTCTCCTTGGCTAAAGAGAACTGGTGCAAGCCAGTAGTGCTTGACACCAATAATCGCATGGAAGTATGGCAGAGTAAGGAGCTTCACGGACGTTTTTACCGGGCCCTACATGGACCCGATGTAGATCTACCAGCGTCCGTAGCCTGGCTGCGTTTCGGTGACCTCTTTGGAGAAACCGAAGGTTTTGTCTGTGCAATTATGGACGAAGTTATGATGACGAACAATTACCGGAGATTTATTGTGAAAGACGGCACGGTTGACATCTGTCGGGCATGCCATCGGCCGGGAGAATCAATCAGGCATATTATCTCCGGGTGTTCTCGTCTAGCTAACGGAGAGTACTTGCATAGACACAACCTTGTAGCCAGGATAATCCATCAGCAACTTGCTCTGAAATACAGCCTTGTCGAATCTGAGGTGCCGTACTACAGGTATGTGCCCGACCCAGTTCTCGAAAATGGAAATATCACATTGTACTGGGATCGATCCATCATCACTGACAGGACTATTGTTGCCAATAAGCCTGATATAGTGGTGGTGGATCGATCAGAGCGGCGCGCAATGATTGTTGACATAACCGTCCCGCATGATGAGAACCTCGTGAAAGCCGAGAAAGATAAACAAATCAAGTATCTTGACTTGGCTCGCGAGGTTGTCGACATGTGGGATGTGGACTCAGCGATCATTGTGCCGATAGTCGTGACAGCCAATGGCTTAATAGCCAAAAGCCTCGACCAACACCTGAGGAGGCTCTCGTTGGGCAGCTGGATCAAGGGCTTGATTCAGAAAGCGGTACTTCTGGACACGGCTCGCATTGTCAGGAAGTTCCTCTCTCTGGAGCCCTGACCGCCGGTAGCTTGGACCCTGTTCCCGATACCGGTGGGCTACTACTTTTTATATTTTTAAATGTTTTTTTATCCTTTTGTTTATAAAAATATTTAAAAATGTATTTTGTAAGTATATAAATGAAATAAAGGAGGTAATAATGTTACGAGCTTCGGGTTCGTGACAATAAAAATGCCGATAAAAATCACCCAAAAGTTACACTTTAATTAATCAACACTAACAACAATTCAAAACACACTAATTATAAAACACAATCGCTCTTAAGTCGCACTTGAAGATCGCTTTCGATGTATTCACTCGTGTCGCAAAACCAAGTCTGATTGCTCGCGGCTATTCCCGGCCTTATATAGTGCCGCAGATAGTTCCAGAACCTTCTATTGTAGAACCGTCTAGAATGTTCGAGTACATACCGGCCCCGACTGACTACATGTCGATAGTTCTAGTAAGTTCTAGCTTCGTCATATCTACTCGTCAATAGATGGCGCTGACGGATGGCGTGACTATTAGTTCTACTATTCCATAATAGATGGCGCCAGTTAGTTCTGCCGATCCACAATAGATGTCGCCAGTGGTAACTAATGTCACCGTGTATCAGGCATTAATTGTGGCGCGTAACACTGCCCCCTCCTAAGACATGCTCGTCCCGAGCATTATCGGCTCCATAATAACGCGCCAATCGATCCACATGGACGATCTTAGGAGTACCTCTTGCACCTTTCCGTATCCGGTAGGTTACGTCATTGATCTTTGTCACAATCCGGTACGGTCCATCCCATTTAGCTTGAAGCTTAGGAGATTTCCCTTTGCTGCGCACTGGATTGTGCAACCACACTAGTGAACCTTCGTCAAACCCTTTACTGTTCATTTTGCGGTCATAACGGGTTTTCATCTTTTCAGACATTTGCTGACCCGATTGTCTGACGTGCTCACAAATGTCATTCATTTTATTCCGCAAGTTATTCGCATAATCCGTTATACTGCATGGGGCATCAGGTGGTATTCCGGTGATCAGGTCTGCAGGCAGCCGTAATTCTCTTCCAAAGTTTGCGAAGGCTGGTGTCACCGATGTACTTTCGTGAACAGCGCTTCGATATGACAACAAAAACGGTTGTATGTGCTTGTCCCAATCTCGTTGTCGATTTTCCACAACTTTTGCTAGGTACCTCTCCAGTGTCTGATTAAATCGTTCCACCATTCCATCCGATTGTGGGTGGTAAGAAGTTGTTCTTGTTTTATGAGTACCCATAACTCGACAAGTTTCCTGGAATATTTGGGACTCAAAATTCCTTCCTTGATCACTGTGAATCTCTAGTGGAACTCCAAAACGACAGAAGACTTCATAAACTAATTTATCTGCAACTGTCGAAGCTTCTTGGTTTGGAATGGCGAAGACTTCCGGCCACTTAGTGAAGTAATCCATCACAACCATGAAATACTTGTTGCCACTTTCACTTTCCGGAAACGGCCCCGCAACGTCGAGGGCTATCCTCTCCCATGGTGCGCCAACATTGTACAATTTCAATGCACCTCTACTACGAGTCTGAGGTCCCTTTACAGCTGCACAACTTGTACATTTGCGACACCAGTCCTCAACATCGTCCCGACAGTGGACCCAGTAAAACCGTTCTCGTATCTTCAGTAGAGTCCGTTTTACTCCCAGATGACCTCCTGAACATCCATTATGGTACAGCTGTAGAACATTCGGTACTTGAGCTTTAGGGACAACCATTTGCAAATGACAGCTATCTCCCCGAGCATTTTCCCATTTTCGGCACAGGACTCCATCCTGAATCACCAAGCTGTCCCATTGGGCCCAATAGCTTTTCGTGATCGAACTCATCGCTGAGACGTCGCTCCACTTGGGCTTAGGAGCTCTGGCCTTCATCCACTCCAGAATCGGCTTGATGTCTGAATCTTCCTGCTGTGCACGTTGTAGGCTGTCCTTCCACTCGATGCTGAGGTCTGTCTTGAGCATCCTCACAGGTACGACTTCTTTACTCTCTTGCCTAGTACAATGCTTGCAGTCTTCAGGACAAGGTCTTCTTGACAATGCATCTGCGTTGCCATGAGATTTTCCGCTGCGATGTTCGACCACGAAGTCGTATTCCTGCAGAAGTTCAATCCATCTCGCAACTTGTCCTTCTGGATTTTTGAACTGCAATAGCCATTTCAGTGCAGCATGGTCGGTTCGTAACTGGAATTTCCGACCCAGAAGATATTTGCTAAAGTGCTGCAATGACTTTACCACAGCAAGCAGTTCTCGTCTCGTAACACAATAGTTCCTTTCAGGTTTCGACAATGACTTGCTGAAGTACGCTATCACAAATTCTTGATCGCCATTCCGCTGGGACAACACACCGCCAAGTCCTATGTCGCTTGCGTCTGTGTCAACTATAAATTCCTTGCCCGCATCAGGGTACCCCAAAATAGGTGTTTTGCACAGACGGTCCTTTAGCTCCTGGAATGCGATGTCGCAACTTCCATCCCAGCTGAAATGTCGCTTTTCCTCGGTTAGCTTATGCAGGGGTTTGGCTATATCTGCAAAGTTCTTGACAAATCGCCGATAGTAGGAGCACAAACCCAGAAATGCTCTGACCTGCGTCTTGTCTTTTGGAATTGGCCAATCCTTGACAGCGGCGATTTTCTCCGGATCCGTGCGGATACCTTCTTCAGACACTACATATCCCAAAAAGCTAACTTGTCGTTTGAATAGTGAACACTTCTTTGGACTTAACTTGAGGTTGGCACTCTGGATCTTCATGAGCACGCGTTCCAGGTTTTGAAGATGTTCTTCAAACGTACGGCCTACGATGATGATGTCATCCAAGTAGACCAGACAGGCATCGCCAATTAGCCCGGTAAGTACAAGTTCCATCAACCTTTCAAACGTTGCCGGAGCATTGCACAATCCAAACGGCATAACTTTAAATTGCCACAGACCCTTTCCTGTCGAGAATGCAGTTTTCTCCTTGTCCTTAGGATCAATTTCAACTTGCCAGTAGCCACTTTTCAGGTCCAGCGTGCTAAACCACTTTACGCCAGTAAGCATGTCCAGCGTGTCATCGATTCTTGGCAAAGGATAGCTGTCCTTCTTGGTGACGTCGTTCAAACGACGATAGTCAACACAAAACCTCATGCTGCCGTCCTTCTTTCTTACCAGCACTACAGGTGAACACCATGGGCTAGATGAAGGTTCAATAACACCATCCTTCACCATCCCCTCAATCATGGTTTCCACTTCCTTTTCACGTGCAACCGGCAATCTCCTTGGCCGCTGACGGATAGGCAATTCATCTCCTGTGTTTATTTTGTGTTGAACTAAGCCAGTCCTGCCGATGTCAGCATCGTTTGACGAGAAAACATCGGCATACTTGAGTAACATTTTCTTCGCCTTGACCATTTCATTTTGGGACAGAGCGCTGCGGCAGTCTTCTAAAAGTGTGGTCACTCTTGTTTGTGCATCCTTGCTGAGGGTCCCAGTCGATAGATGTTGGCATCGACGCAACCAATCCACTTCCTCGCAAGTACCAACTAGTGTGCCTTTTTCTATAATCTGTTCCTGATCACAAAGGTTCAGCACACGTACCCCTGAGATGTCGGTGGCTCTGACCAAAGTTCGTGCCACTTTCCATGGAAGGTCATCGTCTACCCTTTCCACGAGTACACAACGTTGAGTTTTCCCAGGATTCCGAGGAAGACTAACCGGCACAATCGTTTCCGATCTCGGCGGAAGAACAATCTTCTTAAGGCTGTACACGTTCCCTGGTAACGCCCCTTCCACGAAAAGTTCCTCTTGTCCACATTTCAAAACACCTTGCTTGACGTCAATTTCGCAACAATTCTTCCTCATAAAGTCAAGGCCCAGGATGCAATCGTCCATTATATCAGCCACGATGACATTATGCAGGTAGATTCTGTTGCCTAGCTTCAACCCTATCTTCTTCTCTCCATGGACGGGTATGCGCTGACCGGTGGCTGTTACCAAATTAATGTGTTCTCGGTTGTATGCGGAGTCCCCAAGGGACCGTCTTATCAGTTGGGAACTGACGACCGTGCGAGAGGCTCCAGTATCTATGGTCAGCTTACACGGCGTTCCGTTGACCTCGCCCTTGATGATTAGGCTGTTCCCGTCTTGGGTTTGTGTGATCGAAACCCTTGGGGCTCTTTGAACATCAGCCAGCACCCGCCCCGCAGTCCTGGCTATTACTCGTTTCCCTGCTGTTGGTTCTGGGCGGTGCTATTAGCTGCACTGCCCTCTGGAGATCGGCCGTCTTCTCTTTCTGCAGTTCGCTTGGGGCAACTGGATCGAAGGTGGCCCCTTTCCCCACAGCCGTAGCACCTAGGGCTGTACCCTTTACTGCGGTCGCGAACTGTAGCCGCTGCAACCTCCCTGACCCGATGGGAACGATGATCCTGTCGCACGGCTTCCACCTCCAGTGCATGGGCCAAGGCGTCCTTAAGCGTCCCGTGGTGCCCGAGCCTCACAGCAGCTCTAACTTCAAGGTCGCGGATGCCGTCGATGAATGCCTGCACCAGGTTCCCATCAATAAGCGCAGGTACGGACTGGTAAGCTTTACGCACCAGCTTCTCCACTTCAAGGGCCCACTGCTGCAGGTTCTCATTACTGCGTTGCACGTGATCCTTGAGCTGCGCACGAAACACGTGTTCCAGGTGAGCATCGCCATACCGAGCCTCCAATGCCTCAAGGAGCTGCTCGTAAGTCACTTCCTTACCGAGAGCTTCCAGAACAGTTAAGGCCTGGTCGCGCAGGCCTAGGGTGAGGGCAGTCATAGCCTGACTATTATTCCAACCATTCGCCTTTATGACAGCCTCAAACTGGATTTTGTAGGCCGACCAGGAAGAAGTTCCGTCGAACGGTGGCACTTTGAATCCACGTAGCGAAGGTGTTGTAGCTACGGGAGCTGCGATTCCATCCCCAAGTTTAAGGTAATCCAGCGTTTTCTTTACGTCAGCCATCACGGTTTTCTTCACGTCAGCCACCACGTTGTCAACCCGATCATTCACTTGGTCGATCCGGATTTCAGCTTCCGTCAGGCGGTTGTCACATTGAGCAACCTTATCCTTCATCTCCATCATGTCTTTCCCGAAGGTAGCGTGAAGATCCTTCATAAGGAGCATCTGCTCTTCCTGGCGGCGCGCTTGCTCCTCCTGGCGGCGTGCTTGCTCCTCCTTATCATGTTGGAGCTGTTCTTCCAACCGACGAGCCTGTTCCTCCTGTCGGCGAGCCTGTTCCTCCTGTCGGCGGGCCTGTTCCTCCTTGTCCCGCTGGAGCTGTTCTTCCAACCGACGAGCCTGTTCCTCCTGTCGGCGGGCCTGTTCCTCCTTGTCCCGCTGGAGCTGTTCTTCCAACCGACGAGCCTGTTCCTCCTGTCGGCGGGACTGCTCCTGCAGCATCATCATCAGAGCAGCAAAGTCTGGTGCTGATGATGCTGGACCTGCTGCGGACGGGTCGGCCTCCGTGGTTGGTAGCTGGCCCTCCGACCTCTGCGGCGCAGCTCCACCAAAACGCCTCTGGTCCGTCTCCTGTTGGCGTTGACTCCGGGTACGGATACCCTCCGTGTCGTCTTTAGGTAAAATCGGCATGATTTTAATCCTTGATTCTGACACCAATTGTTACGAGCTTCGGGTTCGTGACAATAAAAATGCCGATAAAAATCACCCAAAAGTTACACTTTAATTAATCAACACTAACAACAATTCAAAACACACTAATTATAAAACACAATCGCTCTTAAGTCGCACTTGAAGATCGCTTTCGATGTATTCACTCGTGTCGCAAAACCAAGTCTGATTGCTCGCGGCTATTCCCGGCCTTATATAGTGCCGCAGATAGTTCCAGAACCTTCTATTGTAGAACCGTCTAGAATGTTCGAGTACATACCGGCCCCGACTGACTACATGTCGATAGTTCTAGTAAGTTCTAGCTTCGTCATATCTACTCGTCAATAGATGGCGCTGACGGATGGCGTGACTATTAGTTCTACTATTCCATAATAGATGGCGCCAGTTAGTTCTGCCGATCCACAATAGATGTCGCCAGTGGTAACTAATGTCACCGTGTATCAGGCATTAATTGTGGCGCGTAACAATAATAATAATTTATTTATTTTCTCGCCACAATACACATTGAGTACATATTTTAAGGAACAGGTGGATACAGCAAGTATATTGCGGGAGACTGGTGCCTAAACTAGGCTTGTGGCCTGTATTTCAGGACACCAGGTCTCCACCCTTTAGGTTACATAATATTCCGAATCAGACAGTGGTCGCGAGTCAGTTAAGAATTATTAAAATGATTCTAAATCTATATAGTGTTAGTATGGTTAGTATTGTGTGGAGATGAAGGAAAGTGTAGAGTGTGGTAGATATTTTATTCTGTTTAGGTACTTACCTAAGCACATAAATCCAGTTAGTAGGTAAATTCAGGTTTATCTTGCAACGGGGTTTGCACCCACTTATCATTAATTAGCAGTAATCGTGGTTTTTAGAGCCGTCATTTTAACTACCATATTATGACGGATTAATGCCACCATTTTTTCCAGAGTGAGAGAGAGAGACGGAGCTATAGGTAGAAGGCCGATAGCACCATCTCTTTTTTTAAATGGAATACTTCATAATACGGCCCCTGATACAACCCCTATTCCTGTATGTTTAGGAACTTTCGCACTATAATAATTTCAGTCACAATCTATCAAAAAACTCTAATTCACCTACATTTTTGACAAGCTTTTGACATTGAATGTCGCTCAGATGAGATTGCGACTAGGTTTTTAACGTTTTGCAATACGGGAATTGGTCTTCTGATTCTGCAGCCCTAATTGTGTAACACGCTCGGAATAATACTTCCTCCCATTTTGGCAATTCAACAATGGGTTACTTAACTCAAACCTACGATTGCGTTGATGTAGGTAGCTGTCAGGTAGTTAGATTTGTCAATGGATTCTAGAGTCTTGTCGGCCGATTCCTATAATATACGGACCGTTAGTGATTAAGATTAAAACTCTTGTCTTTTTTTTACCAATAATGAAGCAAACACCTCATAGCTTTGCATAATAGACCTTCCCATATGGAAGTAGCTATCACAGGTAAAATTAGCTTACGAATCTATTTATATGGTTTCATTTTGACAGTTCAACAACATTCATTGCGTTATTTACGTTGTTGAGCAGACACATTTTTCGAACATATGAAGCTATGGATTAGCAATATCCTTCAAAATGATTCAGATTGTGATTTATAGTATGTTACGCAATTAGGGTGCTGATTGGCAATAAAATATGCTGCCATTGGTAAGCAAAACGATTCGTTTCTGTTTATATAGGAACCGAGCATTAGTGACCGATGACCTTAGGTGGTGGCTAAAGGGGGCTGGGACAGACTGGCTGTGGAATACAGAGGACAGGGTGTTGTGGCGCAGCCTGAGCAATGGGCTGCGATAGGATCAGATGCTGAACTCAATTAATGAGTTACTCAACTTATGAGTTACGGAACTCAAACTCAAAGCATTTCAATTAAACCATTTACAGGTACTTTTGAATTGTCATAATTAAGTAGTCGGTCAGTTAGTCAGACAGTTGAAGCTGTTGCCCATTCCAAAACGTTGATCTCTATGGAAAAGAACGGGCAAGAAACTCCAAGGACACTCTTTTAAATCAAGATATTACAAACTCCTGGGTACATTATTCTTGTTGCTTCTATATGTGAGAACAATGTAAAAACAAATGAAGAAACAATTCAAAATATAAGATTAAAAATAAGCCCTGGCAGTTAAGAAATGACCAGTCTCAACCGACGGCGTCCGTTCACGAACATGACGCGTGGATCAGCACCATCCAGCTCAACCATATTGTAGGAAGGAATTAGTATGAAGGCCTAAGACAGCGTTGATTAATGTTTTAGTTTTGAAACTACCTATTTAATCAAGTGTCCAATAGATATCATTGATAAGTGACCTCATGAAAATCATTAATATCTTAAACGTTTATTGCCAAACACTTCCTAATAAACGTTTAAATTAAAGATCACAGAGGTCAAGTCATTTTTATTTATTTATTTATTAAAATCTCCCTACCACTATCATTACAGGTGTATACCTAATGCGATAGCGTGGTCTTAAAATTAACTTAACTTAAAATTTAAAACTATGAATAACTTAAAAAACTAGTAGTACAAGTATGCACCAAATTCCCTAACTAGAAGAAAACAAAATAAAAACAACAACATATAGCCTACTCTAATCTACATTATAACATAAAAGGAACAGCAGTATTTTTGCGACTTCACTCAAATGGCCTGTAAATACATCGATCTTCACGTGAAGATCGTTAATAACCCGAATAGAGCGGGTCAATGGTGTTTTGGCGAGTTGTTCATGTTTCTATAATCAGAATACTTGTTACGTTATGAATATTTTGAAGAAAAAATCACTCAGGTATGCGAGTACAGTCACCAAAAGAGATAAGTAACCAGGGTCGTCGGAAATAGTGGAAGTTTAGTAAAAAACTAATGGATGTTTTCGAAAGAAATTTAATTTGATAAATGAACTATTTATTTTCTATTAATTAAATTATATTTTATTCAACCGACCGACCCTGATTACTTATATCCTTTGGTGACCTTGAGTTTTATGTTTTCATTTAACTTTTTTGAGTGTTACTTCTAATCCAATCTAGATATTAATTTTAATCCTATTATGTCAAAGCTAGAACTTAAATTATATAGTGCTAACTTGTCGACTACTATAGTTTAAAGAATAACGGGCAATTGCGCACCTCCCATCTTGCACCGCATGGCCTGTCACCTGCACACGTGAGGACCTAATCGACGCGTCAGCAAACGGTATTGGCGTTGCTGAATTTTAGGGCGAACTTTAAAAAGCATACAGGGTGGGAGGGACCTCGAAGCACTACCTGAAGGCCAATTCTCGTAATCTAAAATGTTCAAAATCTAGTCGCAGTCTCATATCGGTGACAAACAAATGTCAAAAACTTGTCAAAATGTAGAGAAATTAGAGGTATTTTTGACAGATTGAGACTGAGATCAGACTGTGAACGTTCTTAAAATTACGAGAATTGCCCCTCTGTTATCATGGATTCAGTACATTATTCTGGACACCCTGCGATGACAGATTTCGTCGATTATTAAAAAAAATCCCATGTTTCCTACAAAAGTGCAGTACCTACGTGGTCAAAATGTATGGAACAGCAATTTTTTTTTTATTAACCGACGACGTGAAGTTTCAGCGCAAGGGAATCCAGAATCATGTACTGAACCATGGCAGCCGAATTGTGCGTCTCTGTTCCGCTAATATCTTTCGTATTATGTATTATTTATTATTATTTCGTATATTTGCCATTGACACGCAAAGAAGAAGACGTATAACGGTAACTTTACTGCACGATACTAGAAACGTAACTACACGATAATCTCACAGTAATCCCACGTGCGGACGCTTTAATAACGCAGCGTTTATAGAACGCGCTAATGTTGCGGTCAGTTGGATTCTCAACGCTCGGCTCAACGCCGAGAGTTAAAAACGTGTCGTTAAAAAATAGCGCCTGTGAGTACGTGGACAAACGCAAATCGGGTTTGCAGACAGTTAGTAGGCGACGCAACGGATTCCTTTTCTTAGCATTCAATTGTTTTAAATATAGCTTGCACTGTCTGTCGAATCTATTTAGCAGGTATCTTTAACTTCACTTATACCGACTGTGCTTGGAGCTAATTGTCGGTGTGAAAGTTGTCCTTTCAATAACATAACATCACGCATGTATTACCCTGAGGGATAGGCAGAAGTGTAAAGTAAACACACACGTTTCGCCAGTTGTGTTTAATTCTCGAGTTTAAAATGCCACTAACCGGATATAACTGATCTCTAAGCGGCTACTTAGAAATTATGTTTGATCAAGCTCAGAGTCTAATCGCAATGCACAACGTTGGGTTCGAACCCAAAACCTCTACGAAGTTACCATTTCAAATAAACCAATAGGTAAATGATTTTTTTTTAATTGTCAAGGTGTCGGTCAGTTAATGAAGCTAGTTAACCATTCCAAAGCGCAGTAGGTATTTATGGAGAAAAACGGGTACACGGAATTTTTTTTTAATAAAAAAAATAATATCGTTACAAAATAGGTATTGGTTGACAGGTTAGAACGACGCAGAACGTTTAGAGCGTCCGTTATGAAAAGATAAAAAAAAACAATTCAAATATTAAATTAAATTAAAATAAGCACTGGCAGCTAAGAGAGGACCCGTCCCTACTGACGGCGCCCATTCACAACCATGACGCATGGATTAGCACCATTCAGCTCAACACGATTCACCTCACACTTAGCAGCTAAAGTTTCCAATAAGGTTTCACTCCCGAATGTCTTTTATTGTAGAGCCTGCGCGCACTAGCGATTTAAGTTGGCCGATAGTTCAGTCGCAATCATAATAGTCGTACAACTGTTAATCTTCAAGTGCGCACACTGCCATATAACTCTACACTGATCCTCTGACCGATCAAACTATCGGCCAACTTAAAATCGCTAGTGCGCGCAGGCTCTTATCAAATGAACATTTTTAGCGGCGATAAGAATTAATAAGTCCAATTTGTGATGGAATTTTACTCAATGGGAGTATAATATTTACACAGAAAAAAATGTTACGCACGAACTACATTTTCAATTTCATTACTAATAGGCCATAGTTCTTCGAAAAGCAATTGTTAATATTTTTTGTTCGAATTCCATTTAGTTCCACTAAATGAGCGGTCTGCGTAGCAAATGCTGGAGCCACACTTGCATCTGTTGTTGGGTAAAAAAATGGGTTCAAATCGGGCTCGAAGGACCATCATGACCATCATATTATGAAGTATCAATGCCATCATGATTTCAGTCTGAAAAAGGGATGGTGCTACAGGTCATGTATAGCTCTGTCTCTCTCTCGCACTGAATCTGAATCATCATCATCGTCAGAACCTGAATCATCATGGCATTAAAAACCCTTATGTTCGTGGAATTAGTTGTGGTTCGTGGTACAGTCCGATTCAAACTTTATGGTGGCTCTGAAATGCGCTACTCACTGCGCAGTACCGCACCCCTCACCCCCGCTGACATGTGAATTTGTTACTGCGCAGCGACTCGCCTCATGTTCCGAGCCGCCATAAAGTTTGAATCGGGCTGTAGTAAGCGATGACATCAAAGAATTACAAAGCCACTTAACGTAACATTACCGTGCTCAAGTTGTCGTGTTAAATTCCGGTGGTCACTTGACCAACGGAATATACCGCGAAAACTTTTTGTCATGACGTTGTGCGGCCGCAGTACGTACAGACGACCGCCATCGGTGGTAACATCTTGAGTAATCTTGACACCATATAAATATTTTTTAATGTGACTTTCAGTTGGTCTAGCGTAGTACGGAGCTTCAATAGACTAAGAGATCAAACTGAAGGGTAATTGCGTAATACACTATCAGAAAATCAAAGCCGTTGCTAGCTTTAATTTTGACAGTTCAACAACATTCATTGCGTTATTTACGTTAATGAGCAGATAATTTTTTCGAACATATAGAGCAATGGATTAGCCATATCCTTCAAAATGATTCTGATTGTGATTAATAATGACGTACGACATACTGAACCAAGAGTAATTTCAACGTTTAAAATATGTGGTTATCCTTGAAAATCAACTGTGGTTGTTTTTTTTATCAATATTATTCGTGATTTGTAGGTATCTGCTCAGCTCATCGACAATGACCGCTCTTGATCGATGAACAATAAAAATCAGTTTTTTTATTTTAATAGGTATTTATTACTCAGTTAGTAATTTATTATCGTTTTTTATCGCTTACCGAGTTTCAAGAACTTGTTTTGGTGTTTCTGATGTTTTGTTGCTGGACTATAAATACATTGTTTATGCATTTGCAATTACTTAAATGTTCTTGAAATGTTTAATGTTAGAGGTTATGATGATGTTGCGACCTTTATTATAGAGACAAAGACTACTTTCGTCTTGATGCCTTAGGAATCTCAAATTTAGAAACTTCGTGTTCCAAGCAGGATAAGTATGCTCTAGGAATATTAGAATCTACAGCCAAGCGTTTACCATCTGGTAGATTCGAAGTTGGTCTATTGTGGCGTAATGATATTCCAGATGTACCTGACAGCTACTCTCACGCGCTGTCAAGATTTTTAGGTTTAGAAAAACGGATGGCAGGTGACGCCAATTTTAAAAAGGGTTACTGCACTTTCATTAATAATATGTTGGAAAAAGGATATGCTGAAGAGTGCCAAGGACACGTACCACAACGCGAATAATTCACCGAATCATAGTAATAAAGTTCGTTGGTACTTACCACACTTCCCGATTGTACATCCTCAGAAAAAAAAATTACGAGTTGTCCATGATGCAGCTGCAAGGACCTCCGGGGTTAGCCTCAATTCCCTTCTTTTTCCGGGACCCGACTTGCTACAATCCCTTCTCCATATTTTGTTTAGGTTTCGCGAAGGTCGTGTTGCCATGACTGCTGACGTAGGAGGAGATATTTCCTTAGATCAAAATGAGAGAATATGACCGAGATGCTTTGCGTTTCGTTTGAAGAGAGGATCGTAGTACTGTAGCGAATCAAAAGAGTTTAGAATGATCTCTGTAATTTTTGGTGCTGTATGCAGCCCGTGCACGGCTCTTTATATTAAAAATCGCAACGCACAAGAACTACAGACGTTGTATCCTGCGGCAGCAAAAGCTATAATTCATTATCATTACACGCACGATTTTTTGGCAGTATGGATGACGCACAGGAGGCTTCGCAGCTTGCAGCTGACATTATCGCAGTACACAAGTCAGCAGGAATGGAGATGCGTGGTTAGGTTTCAAACGAGCCCGCCGCACTCACTGGCGTTCCTGAAGACCTGCGTGCTGCAACTCCCAAAAATATTCACGTAGGGCCCGAGGACGTCGTTCATTCGTCGACGTTAGGTCGTTTTTGGCATCTTCAAAGTGACACCTATCATTTTCAGTTCAGGTCCCAAATCGATAGCAATGCTAAATTAACTAAGCGTTAAGTTCTATCTTATTTAATGTGCGTTTATGACCCCTTTGGTCTCCTAACTCCTTTTGTAATTCAAGGACGCATATTATTTCAACAAACATGGAGAACCGGGTTGGACTGGGATACCGAGTTGCAATCAGACATTGTCCAGAAGTGGCAATTTTGGTCGCAGCAGCTAGCCAATATTTCGAAGATCAAAATAACTAGATGGCATAGATATGATTTTAAAGATAAAAATAATTAGTGACCGACAGCTCCATGTACTTGCTGATGCAAGTGAGCAAGCGTATTCCTGTGTCGCATACTGGCGCTTCACTTTCTTAGACGGTTCGGTGAAGCTGTCACTCATTGGTGGAAAGGCGCGCTTAGCCCCTTTAAAGCCCACATCTATACCACGTTTAGAGCTGCAAGCAGCTATGATTGCTGCCCATTTTGCTACTACAGTCATTACCGGTCACGACGTTCAAGTTGACCATACATACTTTTGGTCGGATTCAACTACCGTTTTGAGTTGGATCCGAAGCGATGCTCGAACTTTCAAGCCATTTGTAGCCAATCGTGTCGGTGAGATTACTGAGTCAACAAATGTAAATAGTTGGAGAAATTTGCCCGGTAGTTAGAACGTAGCAGATGATGCGACAAGGTTAAAAGACCGCTGACTTAAATCGTTGGCTATCTGGACCTGAGTATCTTTTATACCCACAGTCCGAATGACCTAAACCACCACCAACTTTTGAGGCCTCTATCGGTTCAGAGGAACTGAAACCCTCTAAAGCTATTGTGGGTTTCACAAGATGCGATCAGGTTCTTTCACCGGTAATTCAACTCCCTTATGTTTCAGTAAGTGGAATCGATTGGTGCGCATTTCTATCTTTTTTAGCACGTTTTAAAAGTCAAAATTCTAAATTGAACACTAATACCTATTCTTCCAAGCTTTCACCATTGATTGGTTTAGATATACAGAAAGCAGAAAACGCTATTTTAAAGAATACTCAGGTGGACAGTTTTTTCTGTAGGATAATTTCCGACATTCACGCGGGCAGAGAGAGGCTAGTGTCTTAAATTGTGATTTTTTTAGGTACCTTTTTGTTGGCGGTCCTCAATAAATAAATAAAACAATAAATAAATACGTTTCTGTAATAATGTACAAATAGTGACTTATTTTTCATTATAAGTAAAACTTTACCAACAATGCTTCTAAATATTATTACTAAGACCGGCCATTGTGTCACCCCTTGTAAACTAAATTTTTATGTATCTGTGATTTTTATGGTGTACAGACAACAGCACATCAAGTTACTACAATCTGTCAAATTTCTTTAGTAGATTTTCAAATTTATCGTTAAAGAATTAAGGTTCAAGGTTGATTGTCATGTTCGTGAACGGGCGCCGTCAGTAGGGACTGGTCATCTTTTTGCTGCCATGGCTTATTTTAATTTAATATTTGAATTGTTCTTATTTTTATTTTCCTAAACTTTTCATTACGGACGCTTTTAACGTTCTGCATCGTTCTCACATGCATAATTTCTAACATGAATGATGTAACCAATACTTTGTAACCATATTATACTGATTTAAAAGAGTGTCCATGGAGTTTCTTGCCCGTTCTTCTCCATAGGTACCTACGCTTTGGAATGGGCAACTAGCTTCATTTTTCTGACTGACCGACCCCTTGACAATTCAAAAATGCCTGTAATGGTTTAATTGAAATAAATATTTTGAGTTTGAGTTTTGAGTTTGAGTTTGAGTTTGAGTTGAGTTTTAATTGGGAAAGTTTGACAGTTTCGGATAGCTTGACCTGCTGGCGTCTGTACATACATAATAAAGAATATTCTATCTACTATCAATCTACAAGTACAGATTTAACTATTCTACTATTGTAATACAATGCTGCAATGTAAAAATACTTAAATAACATTCACAGTGTGAAAATATGCCTCAAACGCAACATGCTTCAGGAAAAATCACGGTGTGGTAAAAAGCAACAAAATGAAATAGCAACGTGCCGAGCGCGTGCCTTTGAGCCCGTTTCCCACACAAGCCACAAAAAAGACGGAGTTGCCAGTTCCCACTTGCGGAGGCCTAAAGCCCATGTGAGTGACAACATTGGGAACTGGACCGCTTCATAGCATCGATGGAATCTAACACATACCTACCACAGTCATCAGGGATGGGCAACATCCGTTTTTAATTGATTTAAATTAGTTTTTTTTAAGAGTAGGGTTTTCTTTGAAAATATAAAATAACTAAATAATATATGCTAATTATTGTAATTGATCCTATTTGCTTTCAGACCATTGTAAATGTTGATATTTTCTTAGTTTTTGTTAAAATAATAGTCGATAATGGCGCCGATGCCCTTCTTCACAAACTTAACTAAATTTAAGTTCAGGGCATCTTTTTCTTTCTTTTTCATCAGAAAAAGGAAAGACGATAAATACTAGTTTAGTCCTGCCAAATTAGTCAGCGCCTGACGTAAATTGACATATTTTTAGTAGCCATGTTTTTAATCACGTCTAAACTTGTCTATGGAGTATCTTAATTTGACAGGACTAAACTAATAGGCACTATTTATCTTCTGTCCTTTTCTTAGGGCTTATTTTTCCATTGCCAAATAACTTTTATTTGGGGAATAAAATTGACGGTTGACAGTTTTATTCCTGAAATAAATAAATCAGCCCTTAATGAAATAGAAAAATATGCACTGAACTTAAATTTAGTTTAGTTTGTGAACAAGGGAATCGGTTCCAATAACGATTTAAATCAACCAACCCTGTTTAAAATAGATTGATGTCTTGTAAACTTCACGGCAATTACTTCCGATCAATTTAGTAGAAGTATCAGTTGAACAAGTCAAGGCCAAGACCGTAAACGATTAAATAAAGTTCTGAGATGCTCAGGTGTCACGTTGTAACATGCCATTATGGGTCGGTTGTAACAACGTGTAAGTATTATATGACAATACTGATGATTAATGACTGATAGTGACTGCCCAGGAGCTGTACAATGCGTGCATATATCATTTTATATGTATTAATACTGATATATTGGCGGTAATAATCTGTGTTGTGTATGGAGATATTGTATTTGGAAATGAGAATATACTAACGGACGGTTATGTCATGGTTTTTTTCCGTTTCTTGGTTGTTAATGGTCGGATATAGGAAAATGTGCCTTTTAGGTTGTGCCTTTTCCCAACTCCGGTGGGGTCGGCTCCCAGTCTAACCGGATGCAGCCAGTATTTTACACGGAGCGACTGCCTATCGGTCACAGTAATCTGCGCTATCGGCCCTGCACAACCCAGTTACTGGGTAACATGATAATACCCCTTGGTAAGACATTCGGGTTTCAGACTAGTCGTAACTACTGTCAAAGATCTACAAATGACAGCCGGGACTAAAGGCTTAACGTGCTTTTCGAGACACTGACGAGTAATGATGATGGTCACCCATCCACGGACCGATCTCGGCAACCGTTGCTTAACCTTGATGAATTATATTATTTAGCCACGAGACCCTCTAGAATGCCCCTTTAAAATATTGGGACATTCTAAAAGGTCTCGTGGCTAAATAATATGATATTATGTTTTGTTTCGTATTGGGATACAAAACAACATACATAGTAATAATGACAATATTTTTTTAAAAGTTCAATGCGAATTTATTCCGCCGTATTGTGGTCGGCGAATAAGTACTGGTAATGGAATCAAACCTGTTCTTAAAAGTGGCGAAGTTGGCAAATAATTTTGAACTCTTGGCAGTTGATACTAAGTTCATAATACATAGTTTACTTTAATTTTAACAGGAAAAAGTTAGAGCTTCGTGTTATTTCCCCGGTTTTTAAAATGTATACAAGTTTTATTCACCAGGTAACCTTCAAGTTTGCGTTATGAATTTTAATCAGATAAAGTTATTTTTGGTGGTCATTCGAAAATTGTGTAAGTTAGAAATTAATTTAATTAAAATACTGGTATTCAGCATCTACCAACCCGCGAGATAGATTACAGCCCACTCCCTCTCGAAGAGTCCTCTCTTCGAGAGGGAGTGGGCTGTGTGTGTGTGGGCCTCCTGCCTGTGTCCCAGCAGTGGGAACATTAAAAAGTGATTATGCTTATACTGATTGTCAGCTGCATCAGTTTAGATTGGAAGCTGACCTCAACATAGTTGAGAAACGGCTAGGCAGATGATGTAAATAATTAACGTTGGAAGTCGATCTAATTACATTATCTATGGATATTTTTTATCTTTTGTTGTAACCATAATGTTAATAGCTATGATTAGATGTTCATTGTTATCGTTTCTATGGCATTAGTAATTTTATTTTTTTTAATCTACTTTTGTATTGCTTTTCAGTTATCTTCTGAAAAATGCGAACACGTTAATATTTCCTGAAGATAGACTGAACAATGATTAAAAACGATTATAGATTAAATTCTAAAAAAAATCATTAAAAAAAATAATTACACGTGTTTTTTTATAGAAAAATAAAGTCTCATTCTGAAAAATGTTTATTGTGGCTAAAAAAATATTTTTAACCACTAAAAGTGAGATGATCAAGCGTTGCTGACTACATACATAAGCCCACGCCTTCTCATGGAGGTAAGCAGAAACTACGGTACCTGCTACGATCCTAACATCCTCCTATTGCTTAGTTCACGTTTTTGGAGGTATGAGGAACAGGGTGTAAAGTTCACTCAACCTCCATAGAAAAGGGAGGATCCTCCGACCAGACGGGTGTTGTGTCTGGCGGGCAATTGCCCAACGATTGATGTTGGGAAATTGTATCTATGTTAATTGCGCGGTAAACTCTGCTTGCGAGATGCAGGATTTGCGTGACGTCAGTATGACGCGTTGTTCGCATGTGGCGTTGTAGATACCGCTACACGTTCATACATCTAGTCAAATCTGAAATCTAAGGCCTGTATTACAGAACCTCACTCAAAACTCAAGTATTAGTTAAATCTCGCTTAAAGCCATTTGATTAGTTGAAACTAGTCTTTAGCAACGCTTGAGTGTTGATTAATCATCATCATCAGCCTATAGCAGTCCACTGCTGGACACAGGCCTCTCCTATTGCACGTCATTCAACTCGAGTACCAGCCATCCTAAGTCTTGACTAAGGTTCGGCCCTTTATCTACAGCGACTAGTTTCCATAAAAACCAGTTAAATTAATTCGAGAGGTAAGTAGGTATCTACTTTATTGGCGCATGTCAAAATAATTAAAACTTATCTACGAGCTTCTGATCTGGACAGATTGATAACTTTGATAAGTTATATTTTTCACATTCCGCTTGAGTATATTCATCTAAATAGACATAATCTTTATATATTT
Source organism: Apamea anceps (assembly GCA_951799955.1). Classification (NCBI taxonomy): domain Eukaryota; kingdom Metazoa; phylum Arthropoda; class Insecta; order Lepidoptera; family Noctuidae; genus Apamea; species Apamea anceps. The sequence goes on from OX637518.1 coordinate 6,708,833, forward strand.
ATGATGTTTGGACATGTAGTGATAACTAATGTTATCTCAGTGTTTACAGTTCGCTAAGTACATATTTTGCATATTATTGTGTCCTTTAAAGAAATCTTTGGGAATAGTTTTCTTGTAAAAACTTTTTTAGGAAATTTTTGTTCAGTTATTTACAGATGATAAATACACCGAAAACCTATTGGTCAGAAATTTTAGACAAATAAATATCACAAACAGGTAATATAAAAAATTGTGCACTAAAACACGCAATCGGCTTGCGTGTACGACCAGCACCCTTATTGCGCAACACAGAATCAGTCAAATCAGAATCATTTTGAAGGATATTGCTACTCCATTGCTTCATATGTTCGAAAAAAAAATCGGCTCCACACCGGAAATAACGCAATGGATTTTGTTGAACTGTTAAAATGAAAGCCATTCTTACTTAGTGCGTTACGGAATTACCGCGCAGACGTTTGAACGTAAACGACACAAAAGGAGTATGTAAGGATCGTATTCATTTATTTATTTGCATAAAACATGATAAGCAAAGGCTAAAGTAAGTTAGGATGAGATCATACATGTTTTGCGGTTAACACAACTTACTCTTATTTTCAAAGTATTCCTCAATGCTATAAAAATTATCATCATTTAGCCATTATATTTATAAACAAGTGAATTTTAAACAGTCTGCTATTTAGTAATTACAGCATTTGGCGTGCGTGTATGATTTAAGTAGGTGCACTAAAAGTGGTACATCGTTTGAATTTATCATAATTGTTATATGTATAAACGTACTTACTAAAAAAGTTAAACATAAAAATAATGAAACTGTGTTAAGAAGATTGACTAGAAAGAAAACGAAATGATAAGTACATAAGTACTCAGCCTATAATGTTCCCACTGCTGGGACACAGGCCTCCTCTCGTTGAGCGGGAGTGGGCCGTAATCCATCACACAAGCCCAGTGCGGGTTGGTAGATGTCACATGTATTCGAATTTTTGGTTCAAGGACATGTCGGTTTCCTCACGATGTTTTCCTTTACCGTTTTGAGAGCAGTGGTGATGATATAATTTACACAAAGTAAAGCGCCTGACTTGGTTCGAACCTACGACCTACAACTCGTAAGTCGCGGCCATGATCACTGGGCCACCACTGTTCAAATTCAAATCAAAGAAATTTAGCGCTACGTTAAAAAACTATAATTTGTCATGCACGTAAAGTTCTCAGGGTACTAAAACAGGCCCTGATTGAAGAATGGGAGAATATTCCCCAACATCAGCTCCGAAACCTCGTGTTCAGTATGCCAAACCGGCTCGAAGCGGTAGTCAGAGCCCGAGGAGGCAATACCAGTTATTAAAAATTAAATAACATGTAAAACATACTTATAAATGTTAATTGAGTTTTTTGACACTAATAATGGCAATTTTTTTGTTTTATCTTTTTTTTCAAGTTAAAAATGTTACTAATGTATAGTTTACTAGTTTCAAAGAAAGCTGATAAAATTTGCTATAAAATGTTTATTTTATTTTAAATCTCTTAACTTTACAAAGTGGATACTATGGGCAACACGAAAGTGGCTACTATGGACAACAGAAATAAATTATGTATTATAAGCAGCAAAAATACAAATAAAATTCTAACAATAGCAGAAGACATATTTCCCAATTTCCAATTATGTCATTACCTTAAACCGAAATGTGGCATTGAGAGCTTAATTAACCACTTGCACATGAAATTGGTAGGATTAAAAAAAAAAGTTTACTTAGTTTTGCAGGCCAGTGTATAATGACTTCATTCGATTGGATTGTAATGATAATACTGCTACATAACATCACGCCCGTAATTCCCGAAGGGTTAGGCAGAGCTGTATCTATAGTACACTCATATTTCGTGTAATAGGGGGCGAGCTTATTGCCATCAACCGGGAACAAATCCAGGTTCAGGGCTGCTTCTGAGTAATTCCAGATGGAAAAACCCTGCCCGACCCGGGATTCAAACCCAAGGCCTCGGCAGTAGCGCTTGTGAGCACTAGATCAACGATTAGAACGATCGATTGATTAGATACAAAAAATATTAGTGGATTAGAGATTTAAGTGTTTGCATTATGTATTCAATAAGTAGGTATCTATACTATGGATGGACTGTTTGAATGATGATATGGTTAGAAAGGGGGTGACTATCGAGATGACGACTAATAGAGAAGTATGGAAGAAAAATATCTACATGTACTTGGTGGTCTGAAATAAACAATAATTGTTCTTTGTATGAGATGAGGCCTTTCCTTGCAATAGTACAGACGCCAGCACATCAAGCTACCCAAAACTGTCAAATTATCCCAATCAACCTTGAACCTTAATGCTTTAGAGATAACGTTGAAAATCTATTAAAGAAATTTGACAGATTGTCGTAGCTTTGTGTGCTGGCGTCTGTACAGTTAAGGTACTAACTGGTTTGTGGTGGTCAGATAGGCAAGAGCTCTATGTAAAATACTGGTATTCAGCTGCATCTGGTTAAACTAGAAGCAAACATGAAGCATAACAAAAATAAAGCAAAAACATAAACAAAAAAAAAAAGTTGGAGGTAAACATGCGTCATAATCACGCAAAACGGCCATCGCTCAGCATAATGTTAAGACCCTATACGAGACAATAAAAGATGATGATTGCACCACTGGGTGCACGTCTCTGCTGAAGACACATTGGCTGATATAAATCTGACAGCATATTAGATTATTGTTTGGAAGAAACAGAACGCTGAGTAGCAGGGTACATAAAAAAAAAAATACGAGACAGAGCCCCAGCGCTGGTTTTCAATTGTTCCCATTGTTTCATTTCGACCTTTTTTAATATTGGTTACAGGTCATTATCACAATGTTGTAGAATAAGTTTACTTCAGCAAGATAATTGCGTAAAACATTGTCTGTAGGAATGGCTTTTATTTTGATAGTTCAACAACATTTATTGCGTTATTTACGTTGTTGAGAAGACAAATTTTTCGAACATAATTATGAAGCAATTGTTTAGCAATATTCTTTAATAATCCTTTCGGATCCTTCCTTTCTTTATAATGATTTAGATTATTATTGATATTGCGTTACGCAATTAGGGTGCTGCAGTGGATTCAAAAATCACAGAATGTTCATCAAGTTGGTAGCCATTGACAATGTTAATGTCAATGGCTAACCAACATATATTTTATTTTCGCCAACAAATTCATTTAGGGCTAATTTTACCAAAGTGTTATCTTTTATCTGTAAAATAAAATTGACGTCTAACTGTTCTAGTATGGAAAAACTGACAAAAAAAAAAATATGCTCAGAATATCAGTTATTCTGGGTGTAAAACTTTGGTGAAATTCGCCCTTAATACGTTAAAAATATATCTATGCATGGATAAACTTCTAACTTTTTACACTAGGTACTAAATTAAATGACTAACGAACTAAATATACAAATGGATATATTTTAGTATGTTCCATATTCGAATATGGGCAAATGCCAAAAGTACAGCAGTGCGATTCTGTAACCATCTCACCGTGAAAACTTAGGTGAAGTGAGCGTGGAGTGAGCTGTCATTCCAAATAATGCTAGAGATTGACACTACTGACAACTCACATTAAGCTCACTTCACTTGAGTTTTCACGGTGAGCTTTTTACAGAATCGACCGGCTGGTGGTCAGCTGTCAGTCACTGACTGGAGGAGAGGAGGAATACTTTTTTCATTTTCAAACTTTCCTAGATAGATGTCACTAGGACTATTTTCGACTTACTTTTACTTAAATGAATGTTATAGGCGCTATACTATTGTTTATAGGTACATAATTGGATAAGGGCAGTGGTAGCCAAGTAGTAACGGCCGCGACTTACGAGTTGTAGGTCGTAGGTTCGAACCCAGACAGGCGCTTTACTTTGTATAAATAATTTCATCACCACTGCTCTCAAAACGGTGAAGGAAAACATCGTGGGGAAACCAGCATGTCCTAGAACCAAAAATTCGAAGACATGTGACATCTGCCAACCCGCACTGGGCCTGCGTGGTGAATTACGGCCCACTCCCTTTGACCGAGAGCAGGCCTGTGTCCCAGCAGTGGGAACATTACAGGCTGATTAATGTTACATAAGTGGATAAGGAAATCACGCTCAAATTAAAACTTACAAGTCATTCTTCAATCCTTACCACGTGATTGATTATTTTGCACTTTTTTACCTACAGTAATACCTGTTTTTTCGTTGTTTGCCACAGTGTGTGTGTGTGATAATAGGTGTTTTAGCACATGTCTGCGTGTATGTACTAACACAGTGGCGTATATTTGCGTGTTTACATTTCATTGCATAATAGGTATTCAATATGAAAAACGATGCAACTCTACAAACGTTTTAGATTATTCCAATAATTCGTTTTCTAATTACAATTCAAAGCAAACAAAATAAAAAAAATATTAAAATATATTTTTCAGCTATTTGTTTTCAATAAATGCTCCATAAAATATCACCGTGAAAAATTAACATTAAGATTAGTAACATTTCCATGTTTCCATTCGACACGTGGAACGACAGTTGTAGTCATAAAAAATAAATTTGTATCTAGGTTTACAGTTGTAAAATTAATAAGTCACAACCGCAAAATGGGAATCGCACGCGACGTTAGAACTAAGAGAGGCACTCACCATGATTATTAACACGCGTTCTAACCACGTTTTCGTAGAAACAGGAGCGCGCGAAAGACGTGCGGCTCTCGCGACGGCTGGAGCACAACTACAGACGAAGGCGTGCACTACGGACAAAATATATGCGCCCGCGCAACTTCATTGATAATGATTATGACGAAATGATAACGTTGATCGTATAATTGGCGCTACTCAATCAACTGCCGTCTTGACTACCTACTATAGAATTTATGGAGGTACAAACTGTATTGCAATGTTATATCTACAAATAAAACGCGCGCAGTCGTTACAGGAGTTCAAAAGATTCGTAAAGGAACAGTACTGGTCGTTGTGATCTGGTTGTCCTAACTGCAATCATCTGCAGTCTTCTTTTATATTTCGTTGCTTATTTGTTTCGTATGTATCTATTTATGTGTATCTATAATTTGGATATGTATATATCTGTTATCTATTTTAGTGTATTGTAGGTATACATAATATTTGCACCAAGGACAGTCCCATTTTATGTCCAGGAAAATCACTGTCCATTCTAAGGTTGCCTGGAGAGATCGCAGAAAGCGATAAGGCCGCCCATTGTATATTTTGTAGTGTTTGATGTATTTTTTATGTTATATATTTTCTTGTGGCTAAGTAATAACAGCCGCACGGGTCGATCGATCAGGTTAAGCTACGCTTGCCGCGGTTGGTCCGTGGATGGGTGACCATTTTCACAAACCAAGACCCCTCCGTGCCTCGGAAAGCACGTTAAGCCGTTGGTCCGGGCTGTCATTCGTGGATCTTTGACAGTCGTTACGGGTCGTCAGTAGCCCGAAAGTCTGACAACCAGTTAAGACTGGTTGTCAGACTTTCGGGCGGGTGACTGGGTAATACGATACCCCTTGGTAAGCCAAGGGGTATCGTATTACCCAGTCACTGGGTTGTGGAGGTCAGATAGGCAGTCACTCCATGTAAAATACTGGTATTCAGCTGCATCCGGTTAGACTGGAAGCCGACCCCAACATAATTGGGAAAAGGCTAGGCAGATGAGATGATGTATTTTTGTGGTGTACACACGGCTACACATCAAGCTATACATTTCCAGTTTTAGCTGACCTCGAATTGTATAGGTTTTTTGTACAATCAGAAGTCAGCTTATACTCGTTATGTATAGCATGATGTGTAGCCGTGCGTACAATAAAGTATATATAAATAATTGTGAACTTTCTGGCATTTTGTTGGAAATTAAAGAAATTGAGCTCTGTTTTCACGGAATGATTGATGATATTTAGTCGAAGAAATCATAACGGTGAAATTATTAAGTTTAAATTTAAATTAAAGGGCGATTTCTTCTTCGGTTTGTTATGGTAAACGCGAAGCCCCAAAGGAACAAGTCTGGATATCTGGCCTGCCAGTTCAAATTGCCAAATCTGGAGATCACACTTCTCGGAAATTGGTGTTCCTAAATCTGCATTGTTGTTTGAGATGTTCTCTCCCTGTCTACAACATACGTGTCAAATCACAATGACATTTTGACGCCATTCAAAAAAAAAAAAAAATATGTCACTTTCACATTATGAGTAATACTTTTGCTCCGCCTTGTAGTTGTAGAATTTCTTTCATAAAGACTTTATTAACATAACATGAGGTCCTATCATCAATAACGATGATAGTAGAATACAAAGCTCTTCTGCAGCAGTTTTATACAAAAATGCAAAGCTTACTAATAGATATAAATATCCGCTATTTCAAAGTTCAACCTATACTAAAAGTGGCTCATATTCATGGGTACTTCCACCCCCCGGGAGAATGCTAATGAATACTTTAAAGTCATCCGGTATAACGGGATCAGTTATAAATATGAATACACTTATTACTTTTACCTGCTCATTCACGAGCCTAAGAGTAGAGAGACTGTCCCTCAGCTGCTAAGTCACTCGAAAAGTAAAAAAAAAACCGGCCAAGTGCGAGTCGGACTCGCCCATGAAGGGTTCCGTTACGTTACGATTTATGACGTATTAAAAAAAACTACTCACTAGATCTCGTTCAAACCAATTTTCGGTGGAAGTTTATATGGTAATGTACATCATATATTTTTTTTAGTTTTATCATTCTCTTATTTTAGAAGTTACAGGGGGGGGGACACACATTTTACCACTTTGGAAGTGTCTCTCGCGCAAACTATTCAGTTTAGAAAAAAATGATATTAGAAACCTCAATATCATTTTTGAAGACCTATCCATAGATACCCCACACGTACGGGTTTGATGAAAAAAAAATTTTTGAGTTTCAGTTCTAAGTATGGGGACCCCCAAAATTTATTGTTTTTTTTCTATTTTTGTGTGAAAATCTTAATGCGGTTCACAGAATACATCTACTTACCAAGTTTCAACAGTATAGCTCTTATAGTTTCGGAAAAAAGCGGCTGTGACATACGGACGGACAGACAGACAGACAGACATGACGAATCCATAAGGGTTCCGTTGCCATTTGGCTACGGAACCCTAAAAACGGTTATAATAATATTGCATAGACATAACATCGCGTGTAGGTACAATAGGCCGCATTTCTCTGGTAACACTTTGGCCTTGAGCTGGTCTCGCAGTACCTACGGAGTTTTAATAGAATGAAGTCACTTAAAAAAATAAACGTTTTATATCCATTGCTGCACTGACGTGTGGCCTACTGTACATCATCATCTGCCTAGCCTTTTCCCAACCATGTAGGGGTTAGCTTCCAGTGTAACCGGATGCAGCTGAGTACCAGTATTTTACATCGAGCGACTGCCTATCTGACCTCCACAACCCAGTTACTGGGTACGACCTGTAACGACTACGGCCTACTGTACACCCCGAAAAATTTGCCAGAGAATGTTAATAGTCCCTTTTAAAAGAGGACGAGCTTTTTGCCAATACCCAGGCACAAATCCACCAGCCTGCTTCTGTGAATTTCCTAATAAGAAAATCCAGACCAATAAATCAGTCTTATGACAAGAAAATATTTCAGACAGAAATCAAGACATAAGTACAAAAATGGTGAAGGTAATTTCGTTAACGTATTATTAAAAAAAATATATACTAAAACCAGCCTTAAAAAATAAAACATACCGTCGAATTGAGAGCCTCTTCCTTTTTTGAAGTCGGTTAAAAAAACCAGTTCACTGTTAGAATACATTAATTATAATAAAATGTTTTTGCAAAATACAAAAAGCAACTTGGGCCTATCACGGATTTGAATCATGACTGTAGACATTTACGTGTCAAATCCACCTTATTAAATTTAGAGGGCCTTTATATAGCCTATGTCACCCGGACCATAATTACGAATCTATTGATACTATAGTGCTACAACATACTGCTAAAATCATAACCCTGGTGGTTATGAATTTAACAGTCTTTACCGTACTAGGGTAAAAAGAGAACTTATTATAGAATGAATTTAATCGCTCCTAAAATAAGTCCTACTTTAATTTCTTAAAGTATATGTAATTCGTTCCTGATGTTATCCTTCAGAGAGACTCCGAGCGTAGCTCGCTCCATAGCGCGCTGAGCGACAGTGAATTTGAGGACCAGCCCGACCTTCATTGTTTACGTTTCGGCACCTCATGTCATGACGGGCATGTCGCACTAGTCTTCAAACACTGCGGGATAGGCGACGAGAAGGAAAAGAACCGGAGTTACCGACATAGCTTGCAGAGTAAGCAAACTGAAGTAGCAGTGGGCTGGCCATGTTTGTCAAAGGATCGATGGCCGGTGGAGCAGACGAGTCCTGGAGTGGAGACCGCGTATCGGCAAGCGTAGTGTGGGACGCCCCCCAGCTAGATGGATCGACGGATGGATGGTGGCTGGGATAGTTTGGATGCGGGCGGTGCTGTGGCGCAGCCTAGGAGAGGCCTATGTCCAGCAGTGGACTGCGACAGGCTGAGTTAATTGATAAGTGGGTAATTCGACACTATTGATTGTATTTTTGTGATCATTGAAATTTTGCTTTTATAAAAATACTTGTATTTTTGTGTTGTACCCTAGTCTAGTAACTGCGACCATCTTGGGTATAGCGCTCGCCGGCCGCTGACGCGGCACCGCTCGCTTCGCTTGCTCGGCTTGCAGTCTTGGTCAAAGTTCTAACCTAACCTACCTATTTGGTCGGGGTGCCCTAGCTGCGACGGACTTTGAAAAAAGGTCAGAAAATTAACACAGACTTATTTAGAAAAAAAAGATCGTTAACATTAGGGGATTAATAAGTTTTTAGAGGGTCAATTAAATATTTCCCTTAAAGAATGATAATAAATTACCCAAAAAATATACAAACCTACTTAATGCCTATTTAATTATTGCACAATATAAGTAATAAGTACAATAAAATAATCTCGTTCGAGCCACGTAATTTTTTGGGAATTAGTAATAGTAAATTTTTATCGTATAAGCTTTCCCTATTACGTAATAGGGAAACGTATATTTACGATAAAAAAATACATATTTAAACACACATATATGAACAGACAGGAAAAAAAGAGCAGAGAAAAATAGGTATAAAGATGTTGGTTGATAGAATTCCCTTTTACGTATAATTATTATTCATGCGAGGTCGCGAACTTGCGACCTCATACTTAATTGGATATAAGATTACGGATGAGCGGAGTAGTCCCAAAACCATAGAAATGTACTTATTTATTTAACCATTTATAAACAGACGGAAAAAAGAACAGAAAAATAGGAAATAAACCGAATCGACGGTATCTCTGAATAGATACAGTCGATTCAGTGTGTCAAACATCAAAATCTTTCTTCATTCCTAAAATTTCGTATATTATTATCATCTATTTAATTATGCTAAATTGAACAATAGAGTGCCATCTTGTTTTTAGGCAAAGGTCTACAAAGTTTGCAACTAGTCGAAAAATAAAATAATCTAGGTATCACGCGTTTAGCTCACGTAATTTGTAGGAATTTCCTATTACCTATTATGTATGTATGCTTATCGCCGGGCTGTGAACTGGCGACCTCGTATTTGGATATATGACTATGGACATCCATGTGTTAAGGTTTTCCCAAAACGATAAAAAATGGACGTGCTTAGATAAAAATTTACTTGTGTATTTTTAAAATTAAACTATTTAGTAAATAATTGGAATTCTCTCTTTCACCAATTTCTACATATATTTATCTACATAAAATCTATACATGTTATAAATTGAAGTGGTTTTTCGTGTCTGTCTGTTCTTTCTAACTTTCTTCATTGCTATCATTCCGCGTTTTACCATCACCTATTAAATTATGTTTAGTGTTAAATGTGTCGCAATCACAACAATCGAGTGCCATCTTGTTTTTAGGCCAAGGTCTCCAAAGTTTGCAAATAGCCGGACACGGTAACGTCAGTTGTCCCAAATGCGACCTTATAGGCATTGATAGAGAAACTATTATTGTTACCGAGAGCTATCCAAACAAATGTAAATAAAAATATTATGAAGAGATATTTCTGAGTTTGTATAGGAAATCTTCGGAACTACTGAACCGATTTCGCGTCTGTCTGTCTGAACGCGATAAACTCAAAAACTATACCGAACGGTTTATCACTAAGTTGTCACTAATGGACGGAGTGAATCATTCAGGTAAAGTTGTATAATTTATTAGGGTTTTGTGTAAATTGTATTATTGTAAAACCCTAATAAATTGATTGAAATGAATGTCGGAAAAAGCTATGCCGACTGGGAGCTTTACTGGCGTGGGCCGCGTAAACGTTGAATTAAATTTGGCACACAGATAGTTGATTAACGGATTGGGTAAGCCTTTAAATCCTGATAGTACGTTTCCATGGACTATTCTCAGACATCCACGCGGGCAAAGCCGCAGGCAAACGCTGGTTTATGTATAATTCTGAACACCTATGTGAATACTAAATGTAAAATCAGTATAATTAATGATTAGACAATCAATCTGTCTCTATTAACCTAGCCTTTTCCTAACTATGTTGGGGTAGCTTCCAGACTAACCAGCAGCCGAATACCAGTATTTTACATGGAGCGACTGCCTATCTGACTTCCACCACACAGTTACTGGGTAACACGATACCCATTGGTAGGACTGGTTGTCAGACTTTTGTGCTTCTGACTACCCGACTGTAAAGATCTACGAATGACAGCCGGGACCAAGGGCTTAACGTGCTTTCCGAGGCACGGAGGAGTCTCGGTATATAATGGATGGTCACCCATCCATGAACCGACGGCGCCAAGCGCAACTTAATATTGGCTGTTATCATTTAGTCACGAGCTGATTATTAGAACTAGTATTGTTAATGTGCTTGTGAGAAATTCTTCTTCACCTTACTATGATCTAAATTAAGATAGCTTGTTGATCGTTTTTGCTTCTGACAATTTGTTTTTTTTCCTTATCCAATGAATACGACCTTGACTGAAAAATCAATACGTTTGAGTAAAAAGGTCGTAAATTTACTGTAGGGACTTGAAATCATTTGATCAGTGACGTTATACCCTGTACATTAGGTTAACCGTTTTTTGACAGCTGTTTTAGAACGTACAGACGCCAGCACATCAAGCTACTACAATCTGTCAAATTTCTTTAATAGATTTTCAACTTTATCGCTAAAGCATTAAGGTTCAAGTTTGATGGGGAAAATTTGACAGTTTCGGGTAGCTTGACCTGGGCTGGCGTCTGTACATATTCCAAATTACGTACAAGTTAACTTTAAAATGCATAATAAAATAAATATATAAACTGCCTTATCTTATTGAATTATCTTATTTATGACTTCTTACATACATTATAATACCGTGCGTGTATCAATCAATGTATTGTGTGTTGCTGCAATCACTAGTTCCATCATCTGTCAAAAAACGGTTTACCTAATGGACAGAGTAGAGTTATTTTATTTTATCCTTATAATTACTTCTGAACATTGAGGATAAAGTTAGCGGGGAAAGTTTTCAGTTAGATTTTTAATTTACGGTGATTCCCGTATTCCTCATAGGTATAAAACCATGGTTGGACCTGCTGTCTTGTGTATCTTGGGCCACAAACGGGATAAATGAAAGGCAATTGCATGCAGCTGAGATGAGAATGCTAAGAGGGATGGGTGGTGTTACACGAATGGATAGAATAAGAAATGAGTACAGTCAGCAAAGGAGCTAAGTAACCAGGGTCGTCGGATATAGTTGAAGTTTAGTAAGAAACCGATGGATGTTTTCGAATAAAATTTAATTAAATTAAAAGAAAACAAACAGTTTATTTATCAAGTTAAATTTCATTCGAAATCATCCATCGGTTTCTTACAAAACTTCAACTATATCCGACGACCCTGGTTACTTATCTCCTTTGCTGACTGTACATAAGAGGAAGTTTGAAAGTGGCCCTGGTAACTGAAAAGTTGTGTGGAAATCGGTTGCCATGTGATACGGAGCAATGAGGAAAATATAGAGAGGAAAGTTTTGAGTATGAATGTCGTTGGCGGGGAAGACCAAAGAAACGATGGATGGACTGTGTTAATTATTATTTATTCACACCAATAAGTACAACATCTTACAGTATTCCAAGACGATGTTAAACACACTTAATAAACTATCTATAAACTATAAAAACATAAAATTCAACAATAAAAATAAAATAATAAAAATTACAATATTATGCCTCTTTCAATGCACCTTTGTGCTCCTAATGATGATGATATGGTAAGAAAGGTGTGACTACCGAGGTGATGACTAATAGAGAAGTATGGAAGAAAAAAACATGTTGCGCCGACACCAAATAAATTGGGATAAGGGATGCCGCATGATGATGATGAGTGTCAACGGAGTATAATTGAACTTGGGTGAGTATCTGCAAATGGGGCGAATTTATCGATATCTATAGATATTTATCGGTACTCAACAAATAACTATCGAAATTTTAACTCAGTCGGTCTTTTTTTTTTTTTTGAGGATGGGAAATCATCAAATGACACCTCCCGCTCTGGGTGGAGCAGGAGGGAGTGTCAGACTCTTACTGACTAAAACCCACCCGTGTTCCTTCCTTAGCCCTTTATGTTCCAGGGCAGCGGTAACCCTTTCGGACAATCCCGCTACCCTGGCAGGAACTCAGTCGGTCTGACGTCAGTTTCTAAGCTATTACTGCTGCCAAGCCAAGCTGAGGTGTTCGGGTTTTGTGTAATTACATGAACACAAGACATTTACATTTTTTTAGAGCAGGGGTGGCCCAGTTATAACGGCCCCGACTTACAAGTTGTAGATCGTGGGTTCGAACCCAGACAGGCACTTTTTTTTGTGTAAATAACTTCATCACCACTGCTCTGAAAACAGTTAACACTTTCGACTCCACCCACTTTTCATAGAGCTCATGCTGGATGCCGCCATACATATTGCAAGTGGACCCTCCAGGAGGGTCACCGGCATTACGTTTGCGCTAAAGTGAACCCTCGAGGAGGGTCGACGGCATTAGGTTATAAACCGTATTATAAAACACTGTAAAACGAAGTAAAATAGTGTTTTTACAATGTCTTATTGCTATATTTAGTATCCCTGGGGGTATTTACATGTACTAGTGGGGTGGAGACGTGAAATATTGAAATATTAAAAAATTAAGAAAAATTATGATCGCTCGCTTTGATCCCGAGACAGGGGTGTCCAACCTTTCTGAAATTTTCACGCAATGAAATAATTTTTTGTTGTATTGAATAGGAACAACAAACAATTAGGTACATTATGGAATATTAGTAGTTTTTTATGTAATAAAAACGTAATTATTTTGTAACAGCTTATTAACGTTTAGTGATCTATTACATAATTACTTGCCGCTCATGATTCACCAACAGTTAAACAAAAGCAGCAATAGGTACCTAAAATAAATCGCGGGAACGAGAAACTCGAATTTCAAAATATATTTCCACTAAATTTTCATTTTTACGAATTAGGATCCTAGTCTTTTGAAATAGCCGTTTATGTAACGCAATTTTTTTTACATATATTTTTAAAGCTTTTTTATTACAATTGCATTGCATATTTCAACGGGGACATTAAATTTGAAAACAAAATATACACCAGCGTATATTAATATGGCAAAATTAAAGGTTGGCCATCACGAAAAATGCTCTGTGTAAGAAGGCGGTATGCAAAATACTGGCTCTTTCCAACACGTTTTTTTTTCTGCTGACCTTAATACGATGAGCTATTCTGCCAGAATAAATATGATGTAGGTGATTTCTGTCAGAAATCATACGGGACAAAAATTCATACCAAACGACGTGTATGTATGGGCAATTCTCGTAATTTTAAGAACATTCACAGTCCGGTCTGTCTCAATCTGTCAAAAAATACTTCTAATTTTCCTACATTTTGACAAGTTTTTGACATATGTTTGTTGCCGATATGAGACTGCGACTAGATTTTGAACATTTTAAATTACGAGAATTTTATTGGCCTTCTGATCTTTGTCTTTCTTTCATGTTACTTCGAATACTTACTTGTTCCGTTCCGAAGATAATACAATTAATTAGAGATGAGCTGATGCTGTGTCCAAAATTGTTGAGACACTAGGTACCTACTCTCTTTTTGAAATTAAATGTAGACGCTGAGATTGGATAGAAGAAAGATATCATAACGAAAATCGAACAAAAAAACACTTATGTTACTTTTGAATTTATTCTTTTTGCGATTTTGTAAGTACCAACCTATGCATGTTAAAGATTTTTGCAAATTCAAAATAGGTAAAACTGCAAAGTAGGTAAAGGCATCGTAATATATTTTCAATTCATTCACTTGCTATAAACATTGACAAGCATTATTTATATTTATTCCAAATTTCAAATTGCATTAGTGGTTTCTGAAATAAGCAGCTGTTACAAAAGAACGGACAGACAGAGTAAACGAAGTCGCACCATGGGTGTTCTTTTTACCATTTTGATACGGAACCCTGAAAAGCTTCTATTTTTAAACTCTTCCTCGTAATTTATAATCTCAAAATAAATATTTTTATTTTTAGTGAATTTGTAACCGCAAAATGGTTGACCACCCCTGAAATAGCTCCCAATTATTTTTGAAAATAAAAATGCTGGTATTTGAAAACCAACGAGTATACTGATAAATCTTGTTAAAATATAAGACCAATTTTATTTTCATAGTTTATAATGCTGTATTCGCTAAGAAAAACGTACATTTAATATGAGCCCTCCGCGAGGGCTCCCGGCATCCCATATGGGATTTGAGTGGGCCCTCCAGGAGGGCTCCCGGCACTGAACGTGTTAAAGAAAACATTGTGAGGAAACCGGCATGTCCTAGAACCAAAAATTCGAAGACATGTGATACCCACGTGTGTGATTACGGCCCACTCCCTCTTGAAGAGAGGAAGCCTGTGTCCCAGCAGTGGGAAAATTATAGGTTGGTGATGTAAGACATTTCAGCTTTCTGTTTGGAGTATGGAAGAATTGTGTTTGCGAATCTTGCAACTCAAAACAACAAAAAATAGTATAGACTATAATTGAAGAATAATGCAGACACAATATTTGTGTGATGACAAGTT
This sequence comes from Apamea anceps, assembly GCA_951799955.1. Lineage (NCBI taxonomy): Eukaryota > Metazoa > Arthropoda > Insecta > Lepidoptera > Noctuidae > Apamea > Apamea anceps. The sequence goes on from OX637518.1 coordinate 6,723,979, forward strand.
AATTCTACTAATTTAGGGGCAGCTAAGACAGCTGCACGCCCAAAACTTAGCTTAAATTCCGTTACCAACAACAAAATTATTGGTTAGTCGGGATTTTGGGAATCCTCAAATAGTTGTCCCACTGTCACGAAGCTACTAAACTGGTTCAAACGGCTGGTTGAAATGAAGCCGCATTGTCTGGTCGAGGAGGAAGGGATCGCGCGCATACGACGGCTGCCATGAATCTAAATACGCGCTAGGGTTGGCTACATCGTCAACAAATTAAATTGAGCTGAACTGAAAGCTAATTCTCGTACGTTCAAAGTCAAATGGCAATCTTGGGGCACTTCTCGTAATTTAAAAAAAACGTGCTGTTCAATATAGAGTGGCCAGTTAAATAGCTGGCTTCTATCAAACTCGACCGGTGATCGGCCATTTTAAAATAAACGGTTCATGTAGGCATACATGGTGACACATTGGTCATAATTTCCAGTTTTAGCTGACCTCGCATTGTATAGGTTTTTCGTGCAATCAGAAGTCAGCTTATGTAAATCTTGATGTGTAGCCGTGCGTACCTAATTTTTCGTTTTCTACCCAAAAAGTCAATGATTTGCCTATTATGTTTTTTTTAGTATAGTAACGTAAACTAATCGTAAATGTAAAGTCAGGAAAATCTATTGTTTCTCAAATTAACTACCCACTTTAATTGTATTATAATATATACACAGATTAATTACTATTTTTACACGCTAACACTAATATATATACAATTATATACAAGTATATAATACTAACAAAAAATGTAGAAAAAGGCAGAAGCTCAAAAAATTCGTGCGCATCACTGTCAATGGGATAAGTGCCCAAAAAGCTGGCAGCATTACCACGTTGGATGGCAATGCTGATTCTTTGGGCTAAAAATAGGCCAGCCTTCTGGTCACGTGACGAGTCAACCAACCACTTGGCGATGTCCCGAAAAATTCGATGAGCACTCGAACCCCAAGGCCCCAATGTTTCAACCCCAAACGGCTCAAACATACCTATATAGCTCCCAATAAGGTTGTTATATTTGCGCCGTTTGAGGTTTTCCGCTCCTGCAGCAGCCGCCCCAGCACAGCCCACCGTGCTAGGAAGATGGGATGGCGCGAGGGTGTCGACACAGGTTGCATCCCACACCAAAGGCCTACCCTACTTCCAAGGCATTATGGTCATTCCATCGGGCCTCTTTCCATCGTCGCGTGCCAAGCCATTGGGTTCTAAAACAGCTGGCACCCCGGCGGAGACAAGAGCCCGACGGATGATGTCGTTAATACTAGCGTGCCTTGCCATCCGTCCAGCGCTCTTGCTGCAGGATAGGCCATGTTGTCCGAGGCAGTCAACTGCTTCACCGCATTGACAGCGATGTGGAGCTCCGCAAGGAGCGCCCAGACGCAAATATGTAATAATAATATAATAATAATAATATCGCTGGACATTTCACACAGCGCCATCTAGTCCCAAGCTAAGCAACCTAATGCTTGTGTTATGGTAACAAGATGGCTGATAAACTACTTATATACATTTTTTTTTTTGTAAATACATACATTTTATAGATAGAAAAACACCCAGACTCGGAACAAATACATGTAGTACTTACAAATATTTGTTCTGTGCGGGAATCGAACCCGCGACCCGCAGCGCAGCAGTCCGATCGCTCAGCCACTGCGCTAACCGTGTCGTCAAAATGTAGCGATTCGGAATGTGGTGTCATCCAGCATAGTGCCTATATTGGGTGACGGTAGCGCCTGAAGCCAGAGCCATTGACCCACAGCCAGCAGGCGGGCACGCTCAGTAGTATTGGTGGACGTATTAATGAGTTTATTCCGTACCAACCTGCAGGGGTTCTCGTTATTATAATATATTACTTTTAATATATTAGAATCCCAACTTTCATTTTTTGACAGTTGAATAAAATGGCTATAATACGGCAAATTGACGTACTGTGTCACTTAGGGCTGATTTTTCCAATGCCAGATAAATTTTCGGAGGAATAATTTTAAATTTGTGACATCTTCCATACAGAAACAATCAGACGTCACTTTTATTCCACAAATAAAAATTATCGGTCGATTGAAAAATCAGCCCTTAGATAATCAATTAATTTGCCTGAATGTACAGACCCAAGCAGGTCAAGCTACCTGAAACTGTCAAATTTTCCAAATAAACTTCGAACTTTCATGCTTTAGCAATAAAGTTGAAGATCTATTAAAGAAATTTGACAGATTGTAGTAGCTTGATGTGCTGGCGTCTGTACCTTTTACCTAGCTGAATTTTAAATATTCGTTTTTATGAATAATGGTAAAACTTTTTTTTTTTGTTTTGTAAACATCGACTTTAAGGAAAATAAAAATTGAGACTGTATATCAGTTTCTATTTTAATAGCAATTTGGCGCGTTGGACAGCCCTAGCCGCCAGTTCATAGTACGCAATTAGAATTGAAAATGTTAAGGTCATCCCATCTTTAACTCAGACACGATAGGAGTCTGGAACTGACTGTGCCAAATTACCCGATAGACCATTAAATGTTTAGTTATGCATAATGATCAATAGTTTATTTTTACTATACATAATTATATCTGATTGGTTCCGAGGTAGCATTGAGTGGTCGCGAATTCCTTTATTTTATGTTGTTCATTTCGATATTATTGCAGACATAGTCATAATAGTTTTGTCTATCTTTGTTACGATAGGTTTTACGGTAAATTATGACAATATTTAAGGGCGTTTGTCCACCGCAGCGGTGACGACGATAACAACTAAACAAAACAGTCTTAGGTTCGTAGGATAGAACCTCACTCAAGACTCTAACATTACTTAAAATTAGTTAGCTATTTGATTGTTTGAAACTAGGTTTAAGTAATGCTTGAGTCTTAAGTGAGGTTATGTAATACGGGACTTAGTTTGTTTGCACACCGCGACCGAACTCGGCGGTTCAATGTTATCATAGACAAAATAAAAACCGGGCGAACGGCCACGGCAACGGCAGTGTATGGACAGTTTTAACCGTGTTTTGTATCTCAGGCCGAGTTCTAGTACTTGCACCGAACTACTCGAAACTTCGGCGGCCGGGATGACGGCGCTCGGGTGACGGACCTGCGGTGGACACGCGGCCATAGTAAATGTGTATGTACTCGTAGTACCTCTGGCTACTTCGGCGCAGTCATCTCCGGCCCGGTGACGGCCGCGGTGGAAAAACGCACTAAGACTGTTTTGTTTCGGTGTGCGCACCGTCCTTGTTTCCATAGATCTAGAGTTTTGTCTAGGTCTACTCGATGCATGATATAATTTATTGCTGTCCATTTGACAGCAATAAATTATATCATGCATCGAGTAGACATCGAGTTTTTTTTACAAGTGAAAATTCACTTGTAAAAAAAACTTCATTGTATGTATTTTCTATTACATTGGTGGATGGCATAAGGTACTTAGGTTCTTAACACTACATAGCTGGAACTGTGTCGGAGGGCAGACGCGATCGACGATCTACAGGGTCTGCTGTAGATGTAATTATGTCAACTAAGCTTTTTATTGTATTTATCATGTCTTGTCATGTCATGTCGCTTGTCATGTTGTGAGTTTACGCTTTAGGTAATAATCAGGTCGAAACCTATAATGTGAGCCTAGTAATATACTGTGATTGTTACCTGTTGTAGTTGCATTGTGAATAAACAAGCGCATAATTTGTGGTACTCGTGAGTTATACTGCTTCTAACTTTTGACAATGGACAAAAGTTAGAAGCAGTATAACTCACGAGTACCATAACCGTAATATCCTACTTCTTACTAATATTATAAACGCGAGAGTTTGTATGGATGGATGGATGTTTGTTACTTGTTCACGCAAAGGCTACTGAACGGATTTGGATGAAATTTGGCACACAGATAGTTTATAACCAGGATTAACACATAGGATACTTTTTATTTGGATATTCTTACAGAATCGAAACTAATGTGGGTGAAACCGCGGGGTGCAGCTAGTAAATAATAATGCCAACAATAAGTAACAAATAATAGCAAATAAATCTAAGTTTAAATGGGATGGCAACACAACATGTATTTTTAAGAGAGGACTATGCGAGCTTCCCTGTGTGAACGAATCAGAAATGAAGAGATCCGCAGGAGAACCAAGGTTACCGACATAGCCCGTAGAATTGCCAAACTTAAGTGGCAGTGGGCAAGGCACATTGCTCGCAGAACAGATGGCCGATGGGGCCGACAGGTTCTGAAGTGGCGATTGCGTACCGGAAGACGTAGCGTGGAAGGCCTCCCACAAGTTGGACCGACTACCTTGTGAAGGCCGCAGGAACCCGTTGGATGCGAGAAGCACAGAACCGGTCGAAATGGACGTGTTTGGAGGAGGCCTACTTCCAGCAGTGGACGTCTTTCGGCGGAAATTATGATGATGATGTGATGATATACCTAATTATAATCTTTTAAGATTATGTTATTTATTTGCACGTCTTCTAAAACATGTGAAAAAAGACTACTTGTGATTTAATTTTGAAAGTACTCCCCGTTGGATGTACATATTATAAATAGACACTTTATAACAACGCCGTTCTCACACCATTCGCCGTTTTCCAGCACATGGACAAGTAGGTTCCTAGTTGAACATGTGCTCGAAAAAAAAACCAACATAGGTACGGGAGTTATACAACTCATTAAAAAAAATTCAAGTCTAAAAAAATATAATTAAGCTTGAATTTGAATAGCATTTTCCTGCTGGTAATCGTTTCGTAGGTTTTATTATAGTTTAAAAATAATATTCTCATATTTTAAGGAAAGTGAGCCAAATGATGTCACACGTTATCTTTGAGATTTATCAAGGTTAATAGACTATTATATTAAGCTCAAGTAGAGTCCGTTTCACGAAAGAAGTTCCGCGGCAATATGTTAAACTAATTATTATTATATGTATACACACACCAGCAAAATTAGAGGAACATAAAAAATACATTATTTTTTTAGATTAATATCTATAATTTAGTTTTCGCTTCATTTGATTCTGTTCGGTTATGCATGCAAGAAAAAACAAAATATAATTAGGAGTTATTTATAAAATAAAAAAAATGCTCTTACCTGAAAAATTATAAATGAAAAAAAAAAAATATGACAAAGGGGTGATAATTCAAATAACTGAACCACTTGTTGAAATACTCAAAGGTTAAAAAAGGCACCTTTGTTGTGTTTCAACATTCCTACAACAACCCTCAGATACCTTTCTCTATTTAAGTTTATGCATGCAGTTGGCTCGCAGATTTGCGACATGCTCGACTGACGTAAAGGCTGCGCTGTTTAGAGCGTATTGTCAGTCGTTTTACACGTGCAGTCTGTGGACCAACTATACGCGGAGGGCATACAGCGCTCTACGCGTCCAATATAGTAATGCGTTCAGGGTGTTGATGGGGTTGCCGCGCTACTGTAGTGCTTCCAGTTCGCGGAGGTGGCAATTGATGGTTTTCACGCAATAATGCGCAGGTGATGCGCCTCCATCATGCACCGAGTACGCAGCAACCCCAACAACATCCTGAAAACCATAGCGGACAGGTGGGTTAGCCCCATACTGGGACATTGGATATGCCTACATGCCAGTGGGGCGTAGGTACCTAATTAGATAAAACAATTTTTCCGGGTAGCTATAAGTATTAACACTAGTTCTAAGTTTTATTTTGTATACTAACCAATCAATGGATTATGTCTGAAATATAAGATTTTTATTTAATTTATTTTATTAACCAGTGCCGAGATAAATAAATCAATCTACGCGTCTACGAGACTTCTTTCTTGAAACGGACTTTAAGTACCCGGCACCCTAATTGCGTAACACAATAAGAATTTGAATCATTTTGAAGGATATTGGTAATCCATTGCTTCATATGTTAGAAAAATTTGTCTACGCAATAACTTAAATAACGCAATGAATGTTGTTGAACTGTCAAAATAAAAGCCATTACTACTGTTAGTATATTACGCAATTACCTCGCTGATGTTAGAATATATAAGCGCCTATCTGCCGATCGATTCTGTAAAAATGTCACCGTGAAAAGTTCGGTGAAGTGAGCCTAGAGTGAGCCTAGAGTGAGCTGTCAATAGTCTCAATCCCTAGCATTTAGTTAGAATGACAGCTCACTTCACGCTCACTTCACTTAAATTTTCACGATGAGATGGTTACAAAATCGCACTGCTGGACTCGAACCTACAGCTCGTAAGTCGCGGCCGATATCACTGAGCCACCACTGCTCTTTCTCAGTTATTTTTAGAATAGTAAAGAGTTCGAACCTAGACAGGTGCTTTACTGTGTGTAATTTATTTCATCACCACTGCTCTCAAAACGGTGAAGGAAAACATCGTGAGGAAACCGGTATGTCCTAGAACCAAAAATTCGAAGACATGTGACATCTAGCAAACCGCACTGGGGCCGCGTGGTGGGTTACGGCCCAGTCCCTTTTACATCGAGGAGGCCTCACTCTCTCAGCAATGGAACGTTATAGGCTGATTATGTTAAATTTTATGACCCACGGATCATCTACGCAATCTAGTTGACTGCATCATACATACCTGACATTCCTAAAATTGATGCACGTTTTCCTAACACCAAAGGGTAAAGCGAACTGTTGGATTTTCAACTTTCAGCTCTAAGTCGAGTGTTGAAAATCCAACAGTGGGCTTTAGGTGTTGCGTAGTGATATACCTTCTAAAAACGGCCATGAAGCCCTGGATGTCCTTGTTATTTTATCATCAGCGCCGATCGACGATAAATCAATTTTATAGGTTGACAGGTTACTTAATATTCATCGTACTTTTGTGACAATAATATTCATTTCCGTGTCTCACAATACAAGTAACGCGCTTCGTACTTTGATTACTATCTGAATCATTTTGAAGGATAATGCTAATCCATTGCTTATATGTTCCAAAACTTGTCTGCTCAGCAACGTAAAAAACGCAATGAATGTTGTTGAACTGTCAAAATGAAGGCCATTCCTACCGTTAGTGTTTTACGCAATTATCTACCCCGAAGCTCAAGATGGCTTTGATTTTGACAGTTCGACCACATTCCTCGCGTCTTTGACGTTGTTGAGCAATGCATGCATGCAGCAATGGATTAGCAATATCCTTCAATATTATTCAAATTGTGATTTATAAGGGGCAATTACGGGGCAGGTCTATCGTCGTGCGGAGTTTCAATAGAATAAAAGGCTAGCTTATATCGCGATGGTAACAATGTCGTCCGCCTATCTCGCCGCCGGATAACCGGCATTTCGTCTTCCAGTCCTTGGACGACACTTGGTCACGACCATATTCCACCTGTCCTCACTGCGCCTTGCCAGGTACTCTGCCTAACTCCATTTACGTTCCATAACTCGTTTTCTGCTATCGAAAACCTTCGTATGTCTGCGGATCTCGACATTTGGGACTCGGTCCATAAGCTTCTTTGAATAGGACTAAATAAACTTCTCATCTGGTAATGGGGCTTGCTACCTTTTCCCTTATCATGATGTCCTCGTAGGATCTCATCTGTTCTAAACCGAGGGTTTATGTGAGACTTCGTCGACAAAATTCGGTCGTAAAGCGATCGCTATGAATGTAGAGACTGCTGGGGCAGAGGGGCAATTCTCGTAATTTTAAGAACGTTCACTGTAATGATGAGAATTGGTGTTCTGAATGCCGGTTCCCGTAAATAAAAACGTTCAAAATCTAGTCGCAATCTCATCTCAGCGAAAATCAATGTTAAAAACTTCTCAATATTGTAGGGAAATTAAAGGTATTTTTGACAGATTGCGCCTGAGATCAGACTGTGAACATTCTTAAAATTACGGGAATACGGCCCCTCAGTGATCATCTGACTGAACTTATGAAGGTTACATCGCACAGGTGATGTCAATTGACTGAGACTTGCCTAGTAGTAACTGCTTTGATTCAAACATACATAAAATAATAGGTCAGAGTCCCAGCAACCTGTAATGTACTACTGCCAAAACATATAATTGACCATTTTGAAAACAAAATCTCGTGCACATGATGACCACAGCTGCGTCCATAAGTAAAACAAAAGAGGATCCTTTTTAGGTCGACGAATAATATGCGCTGCACGCAGGTATAGTTCTTACAGTGGTTAGATATAGATTTTCGCGATAGTACTTAGAACATTGCAGGCTGCTAAGAATTATTCTTCCTCTCTTAATGAGAAAGTAGGTAGGCCATGTGGCCATGACAGACCATGCTAGTTTTGCATTAAAGACAATTTAACCTTTCTTTATTTGAAGAATACTGTTGTCACGTTGTCTTCATTGTTTCTATGATCACGAGTTACTATTAATATTAATTACATTGTAAATCCTTATTTATGATAGGTACAATGATTAGTCGAGGCCAAGCCTTCACAGAGCATCTAGATTACAATAGAACCATGTTTCTGTCAACTACTGATTACTTTATTGTTCAAAACTTTTGTCCCACTGTGCACGCAGAACTATTTCTGTCGTGTCAATCTGCACAGCAGTGCTCAGGGTGAACGATCGGGCCGATCGCAAAAAAACTAACGAGACATGTGACGTTTCGTTTTACGCAACAGGGTTTAACAAACTTTTTTTTTGTATTTTTTTTTTTTGTAGACAGAAACGTGTTATTGGCGAATAATTTGAATATCCTGCTCTGTCATGTGTAGCTTTTCTATTTTATTTTTAAAAGAGTGACTTAAAAAATGCAGCTCTATTTTTTCAGTTTCAGCGTCAACTTGCTTTGTGACAAAAATGCCTCGTTAATGATTTATTTATCGTGGTTAGACTAATTCTGATTAGTGGGAGAGTTAAACTTTTAGGTATTTTGAGTGGTGCACTAGTTATCTAAGAAGTTGTAAGTATCAAAAAAAGATAGCTTGGTTGTTTTTCGATCGATACGAAAATATCCAAAATTAGTTAATAACTATCTTCAATAATGTTCGAGAGCAAACATAAATATAGATTATCAATCAAAATATCATTAATTAGCGCAGTTTGTCGAAGTAGGTGGTCCATTAACATAGCCGAACGATACCGCAGAGATTCGAACGCCTGATATAATTTAATAGCAAATTGACGATCTGCAATATTGAAGCAAATTTAATAAGGCGTTAAACAATTATAGGTACCTATTATAGTTGATTTTGGTTTGGTTTGCGGATTCAGTAAGTAATAACAATAAATTGTAATTATAATCAATATATAATATATATACAACGAAAAGTGTTTCATATAATTTAATTACTTTTTTACAATCAAAACCACAGATTTCATCATGTCTTTTACCAATAAGTACCTACCTACCTGTAATTTTAATATATCTTCCCTATACTCTGCAGTGATTCATAATTGCTATAAGTAATATGTCTATGTCTAGTGTCTACAGTCGTCGCTTTATATCATCATCATCATCATAGCCGAAAGACGTCCACTGCTGGACATAGGCCTCCCCCAAGCACCTCCACTTCGTCCGGTTCTGTGCTTCTCGCATCCAACGGGTTCGCTTTATATAAAACAAACTAATATACTATCATCCATCATGCCTATAGCAGTCCGTCCACTGCTGGACATAGTCCTCTCCTATTGCACGCCGTTCAACTCGATTTTCGGCAATTCTCATCCAGCTACTACTAGCCGTACTGTGAAGATCGTCGCTTCATCTAGCCTGAGTAATATACTGTAACATGGCCACCCAACCATAGCTACAACTAGAAAAACCATTACCTTAGGCGCTAACCTTATCATGGTCAGACAGCACAGGAAAAATCTATGAAGATTTTTGACTTACAGAAGTCCTCATTAATTAGTGCATTTTCTTTAACTTGAAGGAATATTAAATTCGAAGAAAACGCTTCCAACACGTTTCAAAGAGTAAAGAACATTTTTTAATCAGTATCCTCGCGAATGCACATCAAAAGCAAACAATAAATTCCTGTAATTTACTCCGAAGGCATGTTTACAAGTACTACGTCGGATGTTGCTTTTCTTTCGAACAAGACGTATCTTTTTCTTTTGCTGTCCTCACACTTCTAGACTGGAGCTTTATTTCCTTTGCTTCCCGTTTTTTTTTTGATTAAATATAGGCTGCTGTTCCGACAGGAATATTTTGCTAGGATGTCGCTTGGATTGTTGCTTTGTATGCACGGATACCTACGTGTCCAGTATTCTTTGACATTTATGCTTGTGAATTTTTTTCCTTGATTGATTTATATTCTAACTAGATTAATGTGATAATCGTATACTGCAATAGTAATTGAGCAATGGGACAATGGGCCTTATTAGAAGGCTAAAATTCACCCAAAGGGCAATGGAGAGTGCTATGCTTGGATTTTCCCTCCGTGATCGAATTGGAAATGAAGAAATCCGAAGGAGAACCAAGGTAACCGACATAGCCCAAAGAATTGCTAAATTTAATTGGCGGTGGGCAGGGCACATTGCTCGCAGAATAGATGGCTGATGGGGCCGAAAGGTTCTGGAGCGGCGACCGCGTACAAAGACGTAGAATTGGAAGGCCTCACAAGGTGGGACGACGACCTTGTGAAGGCCGCAGGAACCCGTTGGATGCGAGAAGCACAGAACTGTCGAAGTGGAGGTGCTTGGGGGAGGCCTATGTCCAGCAGTAGACGTCTTTCTGCTGAAATGATGATGATGATGACATTCGAGCATAATTATAAAAGAACGACATATTCTGCAAAAGTCTTTACTAAGGGCAGATTTTTCAATAGACAGATAACTTTTGTTTGAAGAATATATGTACGAGTATATGACGGTTTGACATAAGTTATTTTTAATTACAAAAGCTGCCGAACCGCCGTTTTTATTTACAAGATAAAAAAATGATCTGACGTTTGGAAAATTGGCCCATAGGGTGGATGCTCCAAGGTAGCTATGCTGCTATTTCATGAAATAATCATTCAGTAGGATTACTTGATCTTAGAGAGTTGTGTTGATGACTTTAATGATCATAATTCTGTAAATACATATTTGTTACGGCCGCGAATCATATTTTAATCAACGTACAACTTCCAGACCAGCAAATTGCAAAAATGTAAGAAAATTTGAATTTCGCGGGCTACCTTGGAGCACCCACCTTAATGTAATAGATTTTTAGTTGTTGCTTCTGCTGACAAAGGAAATGAAATAAAAAGCTTTCGAATCTTTTTAATGGACCTTTTGACGAAACAGAGCGAGTGTTGGCGCAAGGCTTAAGTTGGATTATAAAAAGGAACAAAAACTGCTATCACAATAAGAACTAAATCATTTTTAACTTTGTTCCGCTGCTCAGGCTTGAAAACCAGTAACTCGGTTTCTGTATAGAGTGAAGCGTACCTATTGTTTGCTTTTTACCAGTTATCTGTGAAACTATAAATGATAAATTATTGTATTTATTTTGTTTATTTATTTTATTTTACCATTTATGTACTTACACACATATATGTATAAACAGACAGTGCAAAACAGAACAGAAAAATAGGTACAGAGGTGATGCTTATTTCATAAGAAATCTCTTCCAGCATACCTAAGATAGGACAATAGATACAGAGATGTAGACAGCGTGTGATAGAGCAAAGGAGACACAAAACATAATACATAGAATCAAAAACAATTCACTTAAAAGCTAAACAAATATTACAACTATGATGAAGTGGACAGATAGTGTTCTTTCACTCTTCTTTTAAAAACTGCAACAGTATTCAGTATTTCTCTATGTAGGTTTGTACAAAATCTTTTACACGTCAATCATATTTTAAAAACTAGATGAGGTGGGTGTTTCCTGTCCGACTACGCTGAGAAGAAAATCCGAAACTAACTCTGAGGTCATAGTCTGTTTTTAACACTAAGTACAAAGCAATTGCAATTGACTGCAAAAGTGTGTGATGATTTGTGGATGTATAGAAATCCACACATCTTTTGCAGTCACTCAGAATACTCAGCTTACTAAGTAGTACGAGTAAGACATAGCTTGATGTTAAATAGCCTAAAACCTTCCTCGAAAACTGAGCTAAGAAATGCGAAAATAATTTTTAAAATCCGACTGGTAGTTTTAGAGATTACCGTGTTCAAACTTACACAAACAAACTCTTCAGCTTTATTATTAACGACGATTAATATAGATATTATGTATATAGATGACACAGCCTAACTACATAACATACAAATGAATAGCTAACAAGTTACAGTTACCATATTTCCTGTACAAAACAGTGTAGTTTCCCTGAACGCGATGACATCCAGGTAAAGTTCCGAACTGGCTAAAATAACTAGCTTGTGCTACCGTTATTCCAGTAACTGACATCGTCGAAAAGTTTCTATATTAGAGTTTGCAGGCTTTTAGAACTCCGGTGAGCGGCAGGTTGTTAGGATTTCGAGGAAATTTCGGTGAACGAAAAATCTGGAGTGAACAATTCGATGTAAAAATTGATGATTTTTTGGTCTGATCTCCAGTACAGACTGAATATGTTAAACCTTGTGGTTTTATTGAATATGTGTGGTTTTAAGCGATAGTTTGATTACCTTGTTTCATGTGGTTTCTTTGTATTGTAACTGTGCAGTGTTTACACAGCTGGCTATTTCTTTTTTCTAGGTAACTTTATGGTTCAAACCAAGTACGTATTCACATACATAGATCGCACTACCTATATGTGCATACACACGACGTGTGTCGGAGGCAGCCGACGGCTGAAGTCGACGCGTGTCGACGGATGCAGTTTCTTCTATCTTCGACGCGTGTCGCGCGTGTATCACTAGGTACTTGATATACATAAATACCCAAGTGAGAGGATTGCGACTAAAATAGTGAACCATTTTTTATGAAATCTACGCTTTCAAATACGATTTCTTTATCAAGTTTCCTCTTCAACTTTACCGGGATGATAGACTAGATAGCTTTTATTAGACTCAAAGGTGAGGCCCCAGTCGATAAAACGTTCAATATTGAAACTAATCTTTACAGGGATAATTCATTCATTACCTTTGATTTTGTCCTTATTCGCTAACCCACCGAAGTTAGACTGTTTTCTTTAAGGATCCAGAATAATAATATATGCATAATGTTCCCACTGCTGGGACACAGGCCTCCTATCTTCGAGAAGAGGTGTGCTGTAATCTACAACGCGGGCGCAGAGTGGATTGGTAGATCACACATGTCTTGAATTTTTGGTTCTAAGGCATGCCGGTTTCCTTAAGATGTTTTCCTTCACTGTTTTGAGCGCAACTGTTGTGATTAAATTATTTACAGAAAGTAATGCGCGTATCTGGGTTCGAACCCCCAACTTACAACTCGTTAGTTGGAGCCATTGCCACTGGGACACCACTGCTGCTTATAATCTATGCCTACATAGATAGATAGAATATTCTTTATTATGTACACCATAAAAATGACAGATATAATGTAGACATTTTACAAGGGGTGACACAATGGGCGGTCTTATGGCTAAAAGCAATCTTTTCTTTTTTCGTTGGACACTAAAAGTCGACCATCAGTTCCTTCTATACATCATCATCTGCCTAGCCCTTTCCCAACTATGTTGGGGTCGGCTTCCAGTCTAACCGGAAGCAGCTGAATACCAGTATTTTACATGGAGCGACTGCCTATCTGACCTCCACAACCCAGTTACTGGGTAATACGATACCCCTACCCAGTTCCTTCTATACATAATGGCGGGTATAAGAAGGGACATATTTTAGGGGAAGGTACACCTTATCTAAACATCAACTTTACCATGGGACCAATGTTACATGAAAAATAAACCTACTGCTGTGTGCGCAGCATTTCCTACCTCGACAATTAATTTTGAATATTAATTTCTTGGAGTTACTAGTGCTCCTTGTTGACTTCCTTTTATTCATTAAACAATTTAATATAATAAGGAAAATCCTTAGTTAAATTCTCTCGAAGCAAAATAATTAAAATGAAGAGAAAGTTACACAGGAGCTTGCTTAAACTACTAAGTTTAGCGGACGTAGTGCTATTTGTAACTTGTGATACTTTGTACAGTTCGTACTTCAATATTTTCTTTGTAACTGTCGGAGTAGTATCGTGTTAGTTTTGATTAGTGTACTAAGTTGCAAGTTGCAATATTTATTTAGGAGTATACAATAGGAAATTATTATACTTCCTTACTTATAATCCTAAACTAACATTACAAGGAGAAAAGATTAGATTTTTTGTGTTTGTTTGTTACTCTTTCACGCTATAACGGCTGAACGAATTTGTTTGGTACGTGGGTAGACCATGACCTGCAGTGCGATTCTGTAACTATCTCACCGTGAAAACTTAGGTGAAGTGAGCGTGGAGTGAGCTGTCATTCCAACTAATGCTAGGGATTGACACTATTGACAGCTCACTCTAAGCTCACTTCACCTAAATTTTCACAGAGAAATTTTTACAGAATCGATCGGCTGGATTAGGACAAAGAATACTTTTTATGCCGATATTCTCACGGGATCGAGACTTACGCGGGGAAACCGCAGGGCTCAGTTAGTAACTGCATAAGCTTATTTATATAGATTTTGTCGTGAGAATTTAACAATTTTTCTTTTCCGTGTTCGTAAAAAAAATAGAGTGAATTATTAAGTGTAGCATTATTAAAGAAGTGGCAATTTCATGAACTTCAGGCTCACTATCTTCAAGGGATAACAATCGTCTAATTACGTTCGATTTTCTTTTGGGTAGTTATGAAATACAAAAGTATCGACGGATGATTCTCAAATAGGCTGTGAAAATTAGGCAACGTTTGTACATTCTACCAAATAATAATTAAAAAAGTAGGTCTCTAAAACAAACTGTGATATTTCCGACATGTCTCCGGTTTACCGGCGGGCGCCGCGCGTCGCACGGCGCGGCGGGCGGCGGGCGGTCGGAGACAGCCGCTGACAGAATCGGTGGCCGACTATCCGACCTACAAATAGCGAGTAGTCGGCGATATTTTGTGGAGTGTGTCGATTTCTAAATAGGTAGCGGCATTGATTCGTTTGCTGTGCTCCTAATTTCTTGATGGATTTGTTCCGCACAAACGAAATTTTTCGAACATATGAAGCAATGGATTAACAATATCCTTCAAAATGTTTCAGATTGAGGTTGATAGGATGTTTCAGTCCCATACTTCTCGCATCCAGTGGATTCCTGCGAACCAGGTAAGTAGATAATATTTATTTATTTATTTAAACTTTTTGCACAAAAAGGTACAAATGGTGTCTTAATGCCTTAGGCATTCTCTACCAGTCAACCAAGGGTGGTGAAGAGATTAGATGGCAGGTGCTTTGGTTCGGAGGAGCAATGATAAAAAAAGCAATAAATACAATTTTTCTTTTATACTTTTCGGTGTTCATAAAAAAAAGTTGGTTGTTAGACTGTTTGCTGTATTATTTTGCCGTGTGTTTGCAAATAAAACAACAATCTTTGTTGCTACGTCACAGTGTCATTGATCAGTGTCTGTACCAGACCTTATCATTTCCTCTAGGCCGAGTCGTTGACCGGCCGCCGTTCTATATTTATATACACAATTATCTTAAAATATAAAACAATAAACAAATATATATTTTTAATCTACGAGTAAGTGACTGGTTACATTGTACATTGTTTATTTAAAGTTAGGTTAGCAGATCAGTAACATATCAACTGTATGTATGTGTTTTTATACACCAGAGGATAGAGTTGGTAAACTTGGTATATTAAAAGTCGTAACGGGCACCCATAAATCCAAGAAGATGAGTTACCAAGGAAGGCCTCTATGCCATGCTACTTTGTTCTGTTCTACAAATTCAAAAGTATATCAAACAATTTTAAAAGAATCTAAGTAAAGCCATAAGTAGTGTAGCTTTTGCGCTACTCTGCACAAGACTGGGCCTAGCCCGAACGCGCGGGGTAAACGTTTCATATAGAATATTTTCTTCGTTTTAAGACTAACTATTTATAAACGTTATTTAAAGTGAAGTAATGATTAGCGACTGTTTAACCGTACTACTATTTTTGACGTTTAAACGTACCTTAATTTTAAGGATCGTTTATGAATAAAGTTGCTAATATCTCTTTGGGTCATACGCAAAACATTAAACCATAATGCGATACGATAGTTTTACCTATTTTCGATTCCAAAATGGTTCGAATTTTCGTCACGTGTTCGCGCTAGGGCGAAAAAAGTCAGTACGACAAAGTTAAATTGCCTCGCTTTCATCTACACAGTATTTGTTACACTGTGCCACATTGTAGTATCCTGGCCGTCGGTGTCCACAATGCTTAATTACAGCCTGCCAGTTCCAACGATTCATTGTGACCGTCTAAGTACACTACAGTGTTATATCCGTCTTACTACCGAACTTGATTTGGCCGCTTCTGAGTTTCGCTAATAATTTGATCGGCTATTGTTTTTCGGTCAAATAATCACAACAGCTTTTAGATAAGAGCATTGACAACAGAAGGCCAATTTTTGGTAAATAAAAACGTTCAAAATCTAGTCGAGTGTCGTCGTTTAACTCAGCGACAATCAATGTCAAAAAAGTTTTTAAAGATTGGGACTGAGATCAGATACGAAACTTGCCCTTCAGATTTCGTATCTTCTTCTTAAGCAGATTATAACACACTATAAATTAAAATCTGCGTCATATTTATTTATTTATTTATAAAGGTACACAACAGCTTCTGTGTACAATATCAAATAACAGTAGATAACAGTCATGGGCTTATACAGTTGCCAATAACAGTGATAACCCAAAGTATAAAAAATAAGAAAAAAAAATTAAGTTCGAAATTTATAAAAATCAAGTGGTAACAAACTACCTATACAAGGTGTCGTTTTGCAACCTTGTCAAATTCAAGGAAGTAACTATGCTACTGATTTTCGATGCAAATCAATTATAAAATAAGTAGGTATTTTTTTCTAATTTTCGGAAATTGGCATGTGTGGGACACGCATTTTAAAACGCGGCCTGTGTGAGACCGTACTATGGCTGCCCTTTTACACACACCTAAAAACGCGGCTGCTTACACGATACCATAACGCGATTCTGTTCTTTGAAAGTGGTGTATTCTGAAATACTGTCAAACTTAAATAACTAAAAAAACAAGTAGGTATGTATTCATTATTTACCAGAAATCGTAATTTCATTTGATTATTTATGTCTTTCATAACAGCCTTCTGAAATTTGACGAGGATGCAAAACAACATCTTGTATAAACAGAAATATAAAATGACACAAGAAATAAGTTACAGAGGTTGCAAGAAATACATACTAACACAGAATCCTTAGGTCTAATTCTACCCAGTAACTGGGTTGTGTACCCACTTATAGGCAGTCGCTCCATGTAAAATACTGGTATTCAGTTGCACCCGGTTAGATTGGAAGCCCACCCCAACATAGTTAGCAAAAGGCTAGGGAGATGATGATGTCAGTAAGAAGGTAAATAACACAATATTATCCTCTAACTCCTAATCAGCACCATAACATATATTTACCTGCATAATAACGTAGATTGGAACGTATTTAACTATATTGATCGAAGTCATTATGTCAGTAATAGAATGTTAATTGCCTTGGCAGACCGCAGACCGCAAGGCGAGATGATAATAGCTGGCGCCGATTCCCTTGTTCACAAATTAAACTAAATTTAAGTTCAATGCATCTTTTTCTTTCTATTTAATTTAGAAAAGGACAGAAGATAAATATTAGTTTAGTCCTGTCAAACTAGTCAGCGCCTGACGTAAATTGACGTATTTTTAGCAGCCATGTTTTTAATCACGTCTAATCTGTCTATGGAGTATCTTAATTTGACAGGATTAAACTAATATTTATCTTCTGTCCTTTTCTTAATGGAATAGAAAGAAAAAGATGCACTGAACTTAAATTTAGTTTAGTTTGTGAACAAGGGAATCAGGGCCAATGGCTGTTACATCCTTAGGTACATACGACCGCACATCAGTGGTAAACTGGTAACATTTTGCATTACGGAAATTGCCCTTACTGCTACGATATACGTATAGGCGCTGCTAATGTTAAAGTCAACGTCAAATAATTTATTTCAAATAAGCACATAAAAGGCACCTTTGAACGTCAAAAATTAAGTTAAAATAGAATTGATTCTAGTCGCCCCTTCCAAAAGGTAGTTTTCGTATGGAGAAGAATGGGCAAGAAACTCCACCGTTACTCTTTTAAAATGTTTGAAAACAATATTTTGCATACATTAACAAGTATAAATAAACGGTGGTAAATATAAATAAATAAAATTAAATAAAACTTTAATTCAGACTAGGTCCATAATATTGTTAGTATTTTAGCGTTAGTAACAATAATGCTTCTGTAAATAGGTTACTCTTATTATTATAATAAAGCTGAAGAGTTTGTTTGTTTGTTTGAACGCAATAATCTCGGAAACTACCGGTCGGATTTGAAAAATTGTTTTTAATTTGATAGCCCAATTCTTGAGGAAGGCTAATATCATACATTTTTGCAAGAATGTCATAATGTCGAGAGATTTTCGCCCGGGACAAAAACAGGGTCAAATAAAATTAGCTGGCGAAACTCCGTAGACGTGATGGGATATCTAAAAATGATAAGACAAAAAAGAAGTTTGTTTCATGAGTTTTTTTTTGGGGTCTTCAATCGCCTGTAAATAAAACCTATCAGTAAATTGAAATATCAGTTTTAAAAAATCTGTTTTTTTCATGATGTGAGACAGAGAATCACAGGCGTGAGTGATGTCTATCGATATGTAAAGACGCTAAAAAAAACAGTTTTCAACTCGTACTCAAATAACTACGAGTATACGACTAACGGTTTTTGATCCCAAAAAAAGAACACCAAATCATTTTTCATCAGACATAACGATGACCCACCACGTCCGCGAAGTCAAGAACCTTCCATGTTCGGTCACATTTTTGTCTTCACGGTTTGTCGGTATTTTACTACATCTTCACAAATATGAAAACGCGCACGATCTCTTAAAAAGCCATTTGCAAAAATGACGGCATGTTCCGATTAGGTAATTACTTTTGCGCCACCTAAAACCAAATTATATCTTTTCCTCCTTTTTAGAAGGAAAATATCTGCTTTTTGACGTGACGCAAAGGTAATGGGGGTGGTTTTCCATATACCATACGTTATAACTAGCCTATATTGTTCCCACTGCTGGGACACAGGCCTCCTCTCAGGGAGAGGGAGTGGTACGGTCCAATTCCTCTCTCTCCACTACGCGGGCCCAGTGCGGGTTGGTAGATGTCACATGTCTTAGAATTTTTGGTTCTAAGACATGCCGGTTTCCTCACGAAGTTTTTCTGTAAATGTTGTTCAATTATTCGAAAGCACAGCAATAGCAACCCATTACCTCTCACAGACCTTTGTCCCAGCAGTGGGAAAGTATTTTATTATCTATGCTATAGGAGCAGAATAAAAAAATGCAAATTACCCAAACCTGCTGCTGAAACTGTACAGGGTACTTACCTTGCTTATCAGTCTGTTTCGGTTTTATATTAATTATTTTCTTTGATTATCATTACATCTTTTTCTTTCTTACTTTTTATTGCATTATCGTAAAACCTCTCTCAATAAAGATCGTCCAGCCAAACGCGCCCTTCTCGTATCGGAACAAATATTGTCGAAGTGTCTGCCTACAGGATACAGATGAGTCTCGAGTCGTGTGTCATCATTACACGAACAAACATACAGACTCTGCAACAGGTCCTGCAATCCAGATGTAGGGAATGCTAATCTAAGGTTGCTTGTTTGAGAGCAAATCGATTGTCAACCGTTTTTAAAAATGTTAAACTCGCGTCAGGACACGTGACCTGATCGAAAATTCGTAAGACGGAGCTCGCGTCAGGACACGTGACCTGATCGAAAATTTGTAAGACGGAGGGAGAGTAGAAATGAATATTGTATTTTACCACGTAAATGATAGTACTTTTGTACTGATAGTTAAATAAATTTGTGCAAAATTATTCCCTAACCATTCCAAAATATCAGAAATGCACAATGTTAATATTCAAGTTTTCACTTCTGCCGGCACTCCCGGAGTGCAACCCGTTTTTATTTTTGTTTTCAAACCTTGGATTACCTGTCTTGTATTGTTGTTTAGGAAGTTTTAGGGGTCCTCTTTCAATACTGGCCACTTGGACTATAGTAACAGCAGCACGGGTCAATAAGCTAAGTTAAGCTACATTTGCCGCAGTCCGTTCGTGGATGTCGTCCATTAGATACTCCTCCGGGGCTCGGAAAGCGAGTGGTCCCGGCTGTCATTCGTAGATCTTTGGCAGCCATTACGGGTAGTCAGAAGCCCGAAAGTCTGACAGCCAGTCTTATCAAGGGGCATCGTATTACCCAATTACTGGGTTGTGGAGGTCACTTCGTGTAAAATACCGGTATTCAGCGTCACCCGGTTAGACTAGCCGACCCCAACATAGTTGGGAAATGTTTGGGTTGGTTGAGATTAATCCAGATTTTTCCCTTCACATGTGTTTAACATCACAATCAGTTTTCAGATCGTGGCAAAAATGCTCAACAACGCGTGTTATTTCAACACTGTAAACTTTTTCTAACTACACTGCAAACTGATTTAGGTTGACGCGTAGACAGAAAAATTGTTTACCATTCTACCAGGATGACGTCACCAAAATAATAAATGTTTTTGTTATATTTACCTCCTTTTGTTCACCCCGTTATCAGTCAAGATATATTTACAGAAAAGAAATTATATCAAACGATGTGCTTGAAAGAGTAAATATGTATGTCACGAATGACAGAAACAAAGAGGCATGTGCTATTTATTGCTAAGACTTAATAAAACATCATGTTTTTGTGACGTCATAGTAAATAATGTCAGTGAGATATTTTCCATCAGTAATCAGCCGTGTACCTTTGTCTTAGTTGTTCTTTGCTCACGTAGGAATGATAAAAATGATGCGTTGTTTAAAAATGTACAGACGCCAGCAGGTCAAGCTACCCGAAACTGTCAAATTTTCACAACCTTGAACCTAAATACTTTAGCGATAAAGTTGAAAGTCAATTAAAGAAATTTGACAGATTGTAGTAGGTTGATGTGCTGGCGTCTGCACATCAAATCTATTTTTGTACGTATCGTATGTTTGTTAATTTTAAGACGTTTACTTACCAATATTACGCCAAACCAGGACAAATAATTGCTGCAAAACCAAAAACCTTATAATAAGAGTTATAGATCTATGAGTGTAATAATGAGTCGTAACTCATTTGCTATGATAATGTTTACCTACAGCTTAAATCTTCACTAGTCCTGCAAATAAATAAAATAGACATTAGGAAGAATTGAAAACTGACTTTACCCAAAACCATATAGCAAACTTGTATACGAAACAGCAAAATCCTACCATATTGCTATGCAATCAAAATAATAACAGAATTAGCTTTGAGCGCAATAGTACTTACTGCACTTGGTTCTCCAAGTAATGATTTAAAAGTTTGTGCGGACCAGCATAAATCTTGACTAAAATGGAATAATATTGAGCATTGGTGGTCCAATGGCAACGGCCCGACTTACGAGTATGTCGTGGGTTCGAAACGGCGCTTTACTTTCTGTAAATAATTTCATCACCACTGCTCTCAAAACGGTGAAAGAAAAAAGGTTTTCTGGTTTCCTCACGATGTTTTCATTCACAGCCCGCACTGGGACCGAGTGGTAGATTATAGTCCACTCCCTCTCGAACAGGCCCCAGTCCCAGCATTGGAAATATTATAGGCTGATCTACCAAACCGCACTGGGTGGTACATTATAGCCCACTCCCTCTCGAAGAAAGGAGGCCTGTGCAGCTGTGGAGACATTATAGTCTGATTATGCTTAAAGGTACTTGTTTTGTTACCGCTGACGTGTGGCCATAAATAGTTGAATACTAAATAACCGTTTTACGCTTACTCGCCCGTTTTAATGGATGGGTGACGTAAATAATTGATCATATTTCATGTTTGTAAGTATTATTTACAAGGTTTTGTAATAACTATTCTGCTATGTGATTCCCCTTAAGTTGAACTGTTATGTAATTGGTAATTTAGCCTCATTGGTTCATTTGCTTGCTCGTGGCTAAGTAATAACAGCCGTACGGGTCGCTACAATTGTCGCGGGCGGTCCGTAGATCGGTGATCATCTATACATAGCGAGACCCCTCGTGACGTACGGAAAGCACGTAAAGCCGTTGATCCCTGCTGTCAGTAGTCGAAGAAAAGCAGTAGTCAGAAGTCCGAAAGTCTGACAATCAGTTTTACCAAGGGGTATCGTATAACCCAGTAACCGGGCTGTGGAGGTCAGATAGGCAATCGTTCCATGTATAAAATACTGATAGCTAGCTGCATCCGGTAAGGCTGGAAGGTAACCCCAACATACAAGTTAGGAAAAGGCTAGATAGATAATGATGGCCTGTTCGAATCCAAAATACTTACTTACCTACTTATTTGTACTATTAACAGATCTGCAGACAATTCCTGTTTAGGTATCAGAAAAAACCACAACAATTGAAAACCGCGTCAACTTTGTTTTGATAAAATTACGAAATATTTCCGGGCTGACATATTATAAATAAAAAGAATGCGATAAACAACAAAACAATATGTTTATTGAATAGATTCACAACGTAAGTATATAACAGCCAAAGTTACTTTGGAATAGCTTCTATTTACTATCATATAAGAACTATATTTACCTAATTCGACAACAATGCAATCTGGGTCAGTATTATTTACAAAAGTAAGTAGGTACAGGCGACAAATGAAGTCTAATGGTATATTTTTAAATAATTCTTACAATTCTTAAAACGTGACAGGACTAACTTAGCAAGCCCACGTTCGCGGTGGGATTTTTCGCACAATGGGTTTTAAATTCTCGGCGCTTAGCAGTGAGTTGAAAGTCTAGTGCGTAAAAAAAAATTGCTGCAGTAAAAAAGTGCTAACCTGTTGCAAATTTGTGATAGAATTAACTATAGTCTGATCCAAAAGTATCTAACGAAAATGTAAACAAAAATAATTAACAAACATTGTAAAAGGAAACGATTTTCATGAAAATAAAAATAACAAGACAGGGTGTGAGTTAAAGTGATTAGAAAATGTAAACCAATGTCAAAAAAGAATAAATTTTACAATTAAATTAGCAACCAGTTTGATTTTGTCTAGTTAATCAGATATTTTTGGAAAAGACATCGATCGATGGTGGTACAGTAACCAAAGGAGATAAGTAACCAGGGTCGTCGGATATAGTTGAAGTTTAGTAAGAAACCGATGGATGTTTTCGAACAAAATTCAATTTAATTAATACAAAACAAACGGTTTATTTACCAAATTAAAGGACAATGCTCATGAATGTATGAAATCCCGTAAGATGCTGCATCAAAGTTAAACTTTGTTTTTTATAGACTACACATATAATATTAACTCCTACAAAAGTTATTTTTGTAAACGAAACCCTGGTTTCGGAGATTTTGAAAAAAAAAAACTAAATAACCTAAATTCTAGGTTCTTTATTTTGTTTGACATGTCATATGCGAATGGACATTATTGCTCTAAAAAAATGATAATCGTTTACATAAAGATTCTATTCTATTATATTCTAGTTATTTTTAATTATTGTAGAATCGGTAAAGTATAATTATTTTATGTGTTTTTTTAAAGACGTGATCATGACACTTTCAAAATTCAAGGTTATATTAACCATATCATTTGAAACGGAACGTCATGTAAAGGGAATAAAACAATATCAACACTTTTGAACTTTAAATTAAATTCCCTGTTCAAAAATCAAATTCCTGACGCGTCATATCGTAAAAAATTATGAAAATAATTACTACAATATGTTGTGATCTTGATGCATGTGGCGACTTTTGGTCATTGTCCTTTCATTCGAAAATACCTGTAGGTTTCTTACTAAACTTCAACTTTATCCGACGACCCTGGTTACTTTATCTCTTTTGGTGCCTGAACCTAAACATCATCGATTCCAAATAAGTAGGTAATCTTAATTTCACGAGTAGACAAACTATGACTCGAGACGATTCTCGCATAGAAATAAACAGACCACATCCATAACATTCAATACAGGGTCAAATTAAATTAGCTAGCGATACTCCGCAGACATTATGGGTATCAATATAACATGATAAAACAAAACAAGTGCGTGTCAGGCCACGCATAGAATAGGGTTCCGTAGTCACCCATAACGGCACTTTACAAGTTAGGCTTCTATAACTCCTGAACTAACAAAGTTATCTAAGCCGTTATAGTTTTCCTTGCAAGTTCATCACATGGACTACCATCATGATTTTTTTTCAGATTTTTCGAGCCAGCCATTAGAGGGGGGTCGCTTTATTTTAACAAAAAAATGCTTAAAGTTGAATATCTCGCAAACGGGTACCTAAATCGTCTTAGAAACCTCTCAATGTTTTTAAAAGACCTATCTAATGATACCCCACACTATGGGGTACACGCCAAAAAAAAAAACCATCCCCACTTTACGAGTAGGTAGGGGAGGTACCCCAAAAAAAAAAAATATTTGTCGTGATTTTATTTTAGCTCTTTGTCGACGTGGTAAATACATTCATCTTTCTAGTACTAACCGTTTGGAAGGTAAACCGAGGACGGACGGACATGACGAAACTATAAGGGTAAAAAGGCCTAGGCTGTCGTCCCATACCTACTGTAATTTGAAAACATTGTAAAAGCCAATTATTTTTTAAAGAGTAACCGTGGAGTTTCTTTCCGGCTCTTCTCCACATGAAACGACCAATTGGAACCGTGCACCTAGCTTATGACGTTTCTTAAGTGCCCATGTAGGTTTATGTGAAACAAAATATTTTTGGATTTTGAAATAAATTAATTTAATAATTTTGTTGTGGACTCGTGGACCGCTGTGTGTAGTCACTTGAAATATAAGTTTTTTATATGTAAACATCGTTATCTGAACATGATAAGATAAAACAAAAGAAAACAGATTTTATGAATTCATATTTCAAGTAACAACAGTACCTACACAGGTCGTCGACCCCTCAAAAATCCATCAATTAAAAAAAAAATCTTTTTTATATATCGATACATATCACGTCTGCGGAGTTTCGATAGCAAATATAATTTGCTTTAATTTGAATGATACATAGGTGCAAACTAGAGCGAGGCACAAAATTGTATGTTTATCAGACGAAATATAAACATGTCCTAAATCTGCAAACGCCGAATTAACAGAAAAACAGCGACCACAAAATTGTGGTACAGCAAAATAGTGGTCAAAGCGACATTCATGATGTGGTCCTTTGACATTGACACCTAACCACAGAGCTGTCTACCACTGAGATAGGACCACAAACAGACCCTATTAATTGAGCTGGTGGTAATTTGGTCAGGTTTTTGTTAATAGAAGTAAGTTTTTCATTTGTTAATATTGGATTTTGAACCTTGCTGTGTTGTATTTACGGCTGAGGTTTATGTCGCTCATATAAGACACTTTTACTTTAAATTATACTTACACTAGCTTCTGCTCGCGACTTCGTTTGCATTGTACGGGGGTACAAGAAATTGTTCTTGTACCCCCGTCCCACCCCGTCGCATCGCATTTCCCGTGCTATTATTTAGTTTGGTTTCACTTAGCATTCTTTCTGATTTTTTAAAAATAACTGTGAAAGGACTGTATCAATCACAGTCTGTTACTCAGACCTTGTGTTACCAACTTCAATGATCAATTGATCAGTCTATAAGGCGTGTCTGAGATGGGCCATTGTGTAAAGAGCCATACTACTGAAGCCACCGCTGAACGTGAGATGGGCCATTGTGTAAAGAGCCGTATTACTGAAGCCACCGCTGAACGTGAGATGGGCCATTGTGTAAAGAGCCATACTACTGAAGCCACCACTGAACGTAAGATGGGCCATTGTGTAAAGAGCCATACTACTGAAGCCACCGCTGAACGTGAGATGGGCCATTGTGTAAAGAGCCGTATTACTGAAGCCACCACTGAACGTAAGATGGGCCATTGTGTAAAGAGCCATACTACTGAAGCCACCGCTGAACGTGAGATGGGCCATTGTGTAAAGAGCCTACTGAAGCCACCGCTGAATCTCAAGGCAAGCCGTCTAAAGACAGTTAATCTGGCATCAATGCAAAGATTGTCGACAAAGACCTGCCAATTTTCCCTGATAAGCTCATAAGCTCGCTTGGGGATGGATTTGTGACCTATTTCTCAGTATTGAAAACATAGAAATGGTTCACAAAGATTGGCGTTTCGCTAGCTAAGTTAACCCTGTACGGGTTAACTTAGCTAGCGAAACGCCGTATACGTGATAGGTATCGATATCTAAACACGATAAAACAAAAAATAAATTAACTTGATGTTTTTTTTCATCGAATTCTAATACCCTTCACGTCTGTGGAGTTTCGCTAGCTAATTTAATTTGATCCTGTATACTTTTTTTTGTCCAACCGGTTACCTACGCTACCCATGTTTTTCTTCTTATCAACTCAAACGATCCTCTATTATTCCAGTGCTTCTAAATGACTGTCAATTATCCCTGACATTATCCCTGTTTCTGTGTCATCTACCTTATAAACGAGGTGCTACTCTCACACGGAGAACTGTACGTCACTGTCTCTGATGTCACCAGTATAGCTATTCATAACCATTCGATAGGTTTCCGAATTGAAAATGACACATTTCGGGTTACTTGATCTGCCTAGACCCCTGCCAATCAACGTCAAAAACTTGTCAATAATATAGGAAAATTAAAGGTGTTTCTGACAGTTTGAGACTGAAATCAGACTGTGAACGTTCTTAAAATTACGAGAATTGTCTGATTTGTGAACAGCGTTTCGAGGACTACTTCAATAATACTGATTGATGCTCGATTCGGCACGGAAACGTATCGAATGTTTGTAAATAGCTATGCAGTTCTAATTCTCTTTATATTTTGGCTGCTGAGACCAAAACTAGAAACGAAGTGAAAGTTTTATAAAAATGTGGCTGTTATGTTTGTATTTTGTGGTGTCTTACGACTTCTACGCGAACGAAGACGCAGGCAGAAGCTAGTTTAGCTTATAAACTACATTATCACATAGGTACATTTTGTTTGCAAACACTAGAATCTCAGTCTTCATAATAATACTAAAACTTCAACTCTCTGCGAGCGTGCCCGCAAGTTTTCCAGCTGTCGTCACCGTGGTATACAAATGGAAGAATAAGTACAGAAGTAATCCAACACAGAGGATGAAAAATACTATGCAGAAACACACAATACATTCCGAGAGGTAGATCTTGATCCGTTCAGTTCGGCTGATGCGAGGGCCAGGTATGTCCACACTCGAGTAGGTCCACATTGATACAGCCGCGATCATTCCTGAAAATAGTAATACGTCAATTAATGCAGTTTCATTTCGCTGGATAAAATTACATTTTAATGAAGCCTCGTGGTTATTGATTTCGGACGATGACATAGTTCGCGTCTGCGTTCGACTGTACATAATGTGTTATGGTTTTTGTATGTACTGCTATGTACGCATGTGTGCGCGGTTTTATTATGTACCGGTTTATTGGGAACGTGAACAAATTATGGTATACGTATCACAGGTATTCGGTAGTCATTAAAAAAGGATTCATATTTTACTTCTTCGTAATTTGTAAACAGGCGAAATTTATATTAAATGTGCATTGATTGTGGAATCTATCTATATTATGTACTATGGACATGGTACATCTGCGGAGTTAATATCTAAACATGATAAAACAAAAAAAATAACATGATGAGTTTTTGTTTGGGGCTAGCCGCAGGTTGTGGAGTCATGGTGGCCCAGTGGTAGCCACCCCGACTCATGGTCGTGGGTTCTCTCACGGAGAGGAAACCTGTGTCCCAGCAGTGGGAACATTATAGGCTGATTATGCTTTATGCTATATTATGCAGGTAGTGTAGTCACTTGAAATATCAGTTTCATTTGTGTTAACTTAACAGAGGTAATTTAGGTTTTGGTTTCTAGGAAAAAAAAAACACTTCGAAAAATCTGTTTGTCCATTTTTCTCATCATTCTTGTTTGAACAGGACGATGTCTGTCAGGTCTAGTGTTAAAAAACCCTTTGTTATGATCAACCATTTCAAACTATCCATCTCAATCTTAATAATTTTGAAGAATATTGCTAATCCATTGCTTCATATGTTCGAAAAATTGATCTGCTCAACAACGTAAATAACGCAATCAATGTTGTCGAACTGTCAAAAGTAAAGCCATTGCCCCTGATATTTAACAGGTGCAGAATATTTAACATTGCTCGAAAATACAGATAAAATCCTACAATCATTCCAGAAATAGCTCTCGACGTGAAATCCGTTTGAGATTTACGTTTGCTTCTTTTCCTTGCAAAAATACTACAAAAGTCCTTTGTGTTCGAATAAAAACTTACATCGCGGACCATTCGCGCTAAATTAATTTTTCACTTTTTATTTTTCACGACGCCCGAGTCTTTCATAGTTTTTGTCATGAACGACTTTTTAATTAGCAAAGAGATTTTGCTCAACATCCCCTGGACGTAATATCCAAGAAAAGGAAGGAAAAGGGATTATCCTCAGAAAGTGCGCTCCACCGATGTTTCCATGGCAACGGGCAGTCCGTGTAGCTTAGCTGAAGCCGCTATTAGAGTGCTCCTATTTGCCTGACTAGGTCCTCTCTCGATAATAAACTTCACTTACGTTTTATAAAAACAAACTTTAAAGGGTGGCAGGGTGGCGGGGACAACCTGTTACGATGGATTCAGGACATGATTCTGAACAAAATCTGCTGTTTCATAGAGAACTGCAATACGTACGCGGTCAAAATGTATAGCACAGCAATTAAAAAAAAAATCTACGAAAAATTTCCACTCAGGGGCGTTTGCTGTGCCATATATTTTGACCACGTAGGTAGGTATTGGACTTTTTTATGAAACAGCTGTGTTTTTTTGATGACCGGAGAAAAATGACTACGTTAAGGTGTCTGTAATCATGTGCTGAATACATGCTTGCAGTTTTGGCGTCGATGTCCCTGCCACCCTGTACAATGATTATATCTTTCACACTGCATGGGAATGACAATACTACGCTTCTTTATAAGTTTCATGTCAGTGTAGTAAAGTAAAGGGAACAGAAAAATATCAGTTAAAAATTAAAACCTCAGTTTGGGTGCAGTTTTTGTGAATGAAATGTTCTAAATCTAATCGATAAGGATCATAATCAGTGTCTTTCAAAACGACATTATCAGCCTATAATGTGCACATTGAGACAGAGATCAGACTGTGAACATTCTTAAAATTACGAGAATTGCCCCTCTGGTGTTGATTTTTTAAGTTTTAGACGATGCCAGTTTCCTCACGATGTTTTCCTTCACCGCTTTGAGAACAGTGGTTATGAAATTAAATATACAAAGTAAAGTGTCTGCCCGATTGTACTCGTGAACTACGACTCTAAGTCGTGGCCGATACCAGTGGCCCACTACTGCTCAAAAAAACTACACCATTGCATATTATACCTAACGAAAACCAGTACAATAGATAAATCAGATGAAAGCATCAAACCTATCAACGAAGATTGCTCAACATCGGGACAAACAAAACCGGAGACTTATGGAAATCCTAGGAGATCTCGTGGCAATGGTATGTAGGTGGAAACGGATCAAAAGAAAAAGAGATGCTACACGATGTAGGTAAGTCTTTCTATTGAATCTGAGAATTATATAATGAAACTATGGTAATTATAATAATAGTCCTATAATGGCGCCGA
Source organism: Apamea anceps (assembly GCA_951799955.1). Classification (NCBI taxonomy): domain Eukaryota; kingdom Metazoa; phylum Arthropoda; class Insecta; order Lepidoptera; family Noctuidae; genus Apamea; species Apamea anceps. The sequence continues at coordinate 6,753,725 of OX637518.1, forward strand.
TTCCTTTGTTCACAAACTAAACTAAATTTAAGATCAGGGCATTTTTTTTGTCTTTCTACTTCATTAAGGAAAGGACAGAAGATAAATATTAGTTTAGTTAGACAGTTTAGACGTGGTTAAAAACATGGCTACTAAATATACGTCAATTTACGTCAGGCGCTGACTAATTGGACAGGACTAAACTAATATTTCTCTTCTATCCTTTTCTTAATGAAATAGAAAGAAAAAGATGCACTGAACTTAAATTTAGTTTAGTTTGTGAACAAGGGAATCGGCGCCATTGGCAAATATAGGTAACCTTGCTGGTCCAGTGGGTACAAACGTGACTACTGAGCGTGTGGGTTCGATCGATCCCGGGTCGGGCCAAGTGTTGCTGGTTTTATTCAAAAGAAAATTCTCAGTTTCAGTCCAGATTCTGCACCCTAATTGCGTAATATACGTTTGAAAGATTCGTCTCCTCACCAACGTAAAAAACGTGTGGGTGAACTATTAAAATAATACCAATTGCGATCAGAGGGGCAATTCTTGTAATTTTAAGAACGTTCACAGTCTGATCTCAGTCTCAATCTGTCAAAAATACGTCTAATTTCCCTACATTTTGACAAGTTTTTGACATTTGTTTGTCGCCGATATGAGACTGCGACTAGATTTTGAACGTTTTAAATTACGAGAATTGGCCTTCTGTTATCATTTTATGTGTTACATATACGCAATACCCCTCGGGATTTGTGTTCTAATAATGACTAGAGGCTTGTTCTCTAACAGCCGATCGATTCTGTAAAAATCTCACCGTGAAAAGTTAGGTGAAGTGAGCTGACAATAGTGTCAATCCCTAGCATTAGTTGGAATGACAGCTCACTCCACGCTCACTTCACCTAAGTTTTCACGGTGAGATGGTTACATAATCGCACTGCAGGACTTTAAAAATAACTGGCGATATATGGGCTTATTATGTTAGTATACGTGTCTGACTACCCCTGGGAAAAATAAAGCCGTGATACTATGCAAACCGTAAAGAAATATTGTATTGATAGTCCTATCATATGAGTTGGATATAGTCTTATTCAAGAATCGCTTTTACCCGCAACGTCTGCGTCAAAGTTGTTCCTCACCCACCTACTTTGTTTTCACTTAGCGTCCTTTCTGATTTTTTTTTGCTCGGCTCCTTAGTGTCCTAGCATGATGTTATAGCCTATAGCCTTCTTCAAGAATTGGGCTATCAAATGCAAAAATAATTTTTCATGTCCGACTGGCTTTTCCGAAGATTACCCCCGACATACAAATTGACAAAAAAACAAATACTTCTATAAAATATTATTATACACATAGTACAATAACTAAGGTGTGACTTGAAACTCAATCAGATACCACTAACTACTTATTATTACTATTGCGTTGCTTAGACTGTGCACAGACTGAGTCAAGACTGACTAATTCTGTGCTATACACAGACTTTTGATATGAAAACAATGATGGAGTGTACACTCGCTACAAAGCAGTCTTAGCCCACGTTCACAGGGACTTAAAAATATCGCAGCGGGATTTCATTGCACATGGGTCTGAATGCTGGGCTGTGAAGAAGACGGATGAAAAAAGATTGCATGCAGCGGAGATGAGAATGTTGAGATGGATGTGTGGAGTGACGAGAGTGGATAAAGTAAGAAATGAGTATATAAGAGGAAGTTTCAAAGCGGCGCCAGTGACAGAAACGTTGAAAGGAAATCGTTTGGCTTGGTATGGGCATGTGATGAGAAGGGACGAAACGCATGTGACTAAAAGAGTGATGAATATACATGTTGATGGATGGAGAGGGAGAGGAAGGCCGAAGAAAAGATGGATGGATTGTGTGAGGAATGATATGAAAGACACGCCGCGCGCGTAGACGGCTTGATGCGTAAAAGATGCGCATCCCTGGTGCGTAGAGTATGCGGCAGCGCCAACAGCATCCTTAGCATGATCGCTAGTCGGCTGAACTGTAATTACATCAATCATTGCTGCCCCATGTGTCATGGAATAGCGTAGTAGTGATTGTTGTTGAGTTTACATTCTTTTGTATGATTGGTGTTGTGGGTAGTTTTAAGTATTACTAACACTAGTCTATAAGAACATTGTTACTAAAAAAATGGACTCCATGGTGTGAAATAAAGTATTTATTATTATTATTATAAAGAGAAGGGAGTGAATGATAGTGTGATGGGTGACAGGAGAATGGAAGAAGAAAACGTTTTGCACCGACTACAAGTAACATGGGCGAGGGCAGAGGATGACTGGGGATTTTCAACTCTCGGCGCTAAACAGTTGAAAATCGAGTGCGCGCGAAAAAAAATTTCCGTAGGTAATACCACTACCCAATATACGTGCTATCTCAGCTTATAGTCAAACCCTTTTATTCATAAACGTTGCTTAAAGCTAAGTACCGGCCAACCGATAGAAGTTTTCGAATGAAATTTAATTTGATAATTGAACTGTATGTTTTCTATTAACTAAATTAAATTTATTAATAGAAAACATCGGTTTTTCCATCGGTTTCTTACTAAACTTCAACTGTATCCAACGACCCCGGTTACTTATCTCCTTTGGTTACCGTATATGTATGCCAGTGCTACTAATTTTGACAATTCAACAATATACATTGCGTTATTTCCGTTGTCGAGCAGACGAATTTTTCAAACCTTTGTAGCAATGAATCACGAATTCAAAATCCTTCGGATTGCTATAGAATATGTGTTGCAACTGTGTCGCTGGTTTGTTTATGATCCGACAAAATTTGTTTGATGATCTGTATGTGTCTGATGTATCGTATTGAATTATCAATTTGTATCGTTGTAAGAGTGTTTATCGATCTGTGTTATTGTTTTGATTTCTTAAGAGTAGCAGTGGCCGGCCAGTGTGTGTTGGCAAAGGCTAATGCTCAGTTCAATAACGTAAATACGAGTATTAAATAGATTTTCTGACAACGGTTCGTGAAGAAAATGGTTGTTTTAAGAAAAAATCGAAAGCTTATTCAACTTGTAACTGCTCAATCGGACTCGCAATTGGCCGGTTTTTGTTTTGTTTGTCGCACAAGGGTTTCAGGCAAAAAACGCCGAAAAAAACACGTTTCTTGTATAGGTACCCCCTTTAATTTTTAACTTTGTTAATATTTTTAATTTAATTTTTCTATTTATTGTTAATTAAGTTCAATTTACTTTGTTTAAATTTTCTGTTACTCATTGATTTAAAGTAAATTTTTAATTAATTTCAATCTAAATTAAATTGATTTATAAATAATTTAATTTATCTAATAATAAGTGACGAGTTCACCGCAAACTATTTCCGTACAAACCAAAATTGTAATGTAATAGTGAATAAGTCGTTGGTGTGTCAATAAATAAATAAATAAACTTTATTTATTTATATTATTTGTTGTTATTGCGGCAATAGAAATACACACTCGTGAAAATTTCAACTGTCTACCTATTGAGATACTGCTCGCTGATAGATTGACGGACAGGCAGACGGACAACGTAAACTTAGTAGCATCCGTTGGCACTCTTTGAGTTTGAAACTCTAAAAATGTCTTAGTACTATGGTGCTGAGTAGTTTATAAAACAAATACTCCACGTAGTTTAATGAATAACGGTCGGCAAGTTATGGGAACAAGCCTAACGGAAACTGTTCAAACTATTGGTGAAAACTACAACAATATTTAATAGATTACTTCAGAACAGATAAAAGAGGTTGCTGATATGCGGCGGTTAGACTAGAAAACAAACGAACAAAAAGTAGGTAACTACTCGAGGAAAGACTACGATGGTGAACGATATGACACAGAAAATCACACTGAAACACGTTGACATATTGTTCTAAAAAAATTGCAAAGAAATCTTACATTTATGTGATCCAAAACACTAGCACTATTTTATTTCCTCTTCTTGAAATTTCCTTTAAAACTGTTCGCATATTACACCATTGATTTCCAATTTTCCACGTCTTTATTCACTAGTTTTTTTTATTATCACGAGTTTTCTTCATCGAAGGCATGCGTACGCGACTATCGTTTGTCTCAGTTTGTAAACTTGTGCCTCACACAACGTGCGACCATTGTCATGTACACTACACAACTAAAGTTCACACCTTATCGGAACAGCTCACGCCAATATCGTCCTTACTCCAAGGTCGCACAGCACTTAATTGTATTTATCTAGTTTTTTCTTCGTTACGTTAATTTCCTCATGTATATTTTAGGAAACTAATTTAATGTGGTTTTCTGTTCAAGCTATTTTAGTACGTCTGTGAATGGTTTACGGATTATAATCGCCTGATATTGTAATATCTTTATTGTAAATATTTATTACGTTTTGTGATAAGAAGTTTATTATATTTTATTGTTTTACGGTGTTGAATAACTCAATTTCATTTGTACTGAGATTAGAACCTCTTACTAAACAGATTGCATTGTTAACTTAATTAAATATAATTTAATTATCATTTCGTACTTGCTATCAAATTAATAAAGATATCAATTCTTTAATAAAGATTGGTCCTTTTCAGCTCTGGACAGGGAGGTGGAAAGGCCTTTTGCCCAGCAGTGGGACAATAATGGCTAACAAAAAATAAAACAAATGCTATCAACTACCTTTCATTCACTTAGTCATTTTAATAATAATAATAAAATCCCTGTACATTTCACACAGCGCCATCTAGTCCCAAGCTAAGCAACCTAATGCTTGTGTTATGGTAACAAGATGGCTGATAAACTACTTATATACATTTTTTTTTTTGTAAATACTTACATACATATTATAGAAAGAAAAACACCCAGACTCGGAACAAATACATGTAGGTCATAAAAATATTTGTTCCGTGCGGGAATCGAACCCGCGACACGCAGCGCAGCAGTCAATCGCTTAACCACTGCGCCAACCATGCCGTCATTTTAGCCTAAAGATGTCTATTAAGCCTCCCACAAGCACCGCCACTTGGACCGGTTTTGTGCTTCCAGTATCCAGCGGATTCCAACGGCCTTCACAAGGATAGCCTTACCTTGTGACTTAGTTACTGACAACACGGTTAGCGCAGTGGCTGAGCGATCGGACTGCTGCGCTGCGTGTCGCGGGTTCGATTCCCGCACAGAACAAATACTTGTAAGTCCTACATGTATTTGTTCCGAGGTTGGGTGTTTTTCTATCTATAATATGTATATAAGTAGTTTATCAGCCATCTTGTTACCATAACACAAGCATTAGGTTGCTTAGCTTGGGACTAGATGGCGCTGTGTGAAATGTCCAGGGATATTATTATTATAGTTTATTATCTGATCAGGGCTGCTAATAATGACGATGATGATGACCAACGATCCCACAATCGATAGTTTAATATCAATGTAGCTAGCTACTAAGAAAGCTGTTTATAAAGATTGAAACACAATTTAAAAAAAATCCCGTCAAGTGCGAGTCCGACTCGCGCCCCGAGGGTTGTATGTAACTAAACATTTACGGTTTTTAGATTTCTTGTGCTACATTACATTACTTCTTGCCAAATTTCATGATTCTAGGTCAACGGGAAGTACGTACCCTATAGGTTTTGATTCCGGAACATAAACGCCCGTATTTCTTGATTGCGTTGACTTAGAAGTTTGATTTTTTCACTGCTTCAAGGGATTGCAGCCTTGAGTATTTGATATTAATTTCAACTTGATAACTTTACACGTTCCTGAGAAAAAGGGTCTTGACAGAAGGATAGACAGGCGGACAACGAAGTGATCTTATAGGGGTTCCGTTTTCCCGTTTAAGTTTACAAAAGAATATGTTGTTACTTGTAAAGATAGATTTTTTGGTCATGTATTGGCACACAATCCCAATTTTTAATACTTGTACCCACATGCATACAATTTAAGACTATTTTCCACGGAGTAAGCAATAATTACAGAACGCCGCCAGCTACGATCCTTATAATATTCTCCTTTTGCTTCATTTACGTTCATACACCTAATCAGCACCGGTACAGTTAACAGCAAAATTAGATGATCAAAATCAGAAATTCAATACTAATGAACGGAGTTCGCAGATTTATGGCAGCTGTACTAGTAGTAAATGTTTGGTATAATTTACAATCACATACTTTTGAATCACTTCGACGCCACACAGTTCTGACGCGAACTCCGTTCATTAGTATTGAATTTCTGATTTTGATCATCTACTTTTGCTGTTGACTGTACAAGTAGGTACTACGTATCTGACCTTTCTGATAACATCACCAACAAGGTCCTTTTAGGGCGGAGTACCGACATTTATAGAGTCCGCGCAAACTAAGTCTGCGCGCTGTCAAAATCGGAAATACTTAATCGTTTGGTGCCATCTCGACGTTTATATCAAGTGTCAAGAGAGTGTGCTGTGTTACGTGTTTTCCAAAGTAAATATTCGCCATCATTATGCCGGATGTGATTAGAAGTGTTGGCAGGGATATAGTCTTGAAGTTCAAACACGCGCGCAGACTTACTCGTATCTAGCTTGCGCGCACTCTACCTCCATACCGACCGTGCCACGGTAATGTTATCTGACGTGCTGCCCTCACCCGGTCGCAGTAAGCATACTCGGCGAAAAGTTAGGCAAACTATCCTCAGTTATAATTATCTTTTTTTTTCTGTTTTGCCTCATCGATGATAACTTGTCATGAGTATGGTTGTACACAATTAGAATAAGATCTTATTGTATGCACTTTGTGTTGTAAAGACTTTTAAAATCAATCAATCAACCGGCATTTAGCATGGGCGGCAGTATTATGAGCAGTGGTGATGTAATAATTTACACACAGTAAAGTGCCTGACTGGGCTCGGATCTAAGACCTAGAACCTGTAAGTCGCGGCCGTTAACATTGGGCCGCCACTACTCGGCATTTACTTGTGGTTTGATCTAAGAATGAGAGGAGACTAATTAAAATGGTTAAGTGAAGGGGAGTCACTGGGAAACCTCAGATGCGGGTGTCTGATTCTGATGTGGGCGACCATTTGTGACGTAAAGCCGGTCCCATTCATTACGCACCTAACGAACGCAACCAATAAGGATTTGACGATAAAATGTGAGATTAATATCACATTTGATTTTAAAGAGAATTGAGGAAGTGTTTAAGGAAGAATTATTCATTACTATAACCTACATGAATAACACGAATGATTTGCTGTAGCTTATACATGCATAAGCATAGCATAATCAGCCCATTAAAATCAAATCAAATCATTTTTATTTTAGGTATGTATACCCATATAAAATTTAACCAGATTACAAATTATTCATTAATCATAAATTATTACAAAACAACAACAAAGGAATAGGAATAGATAAGTGTTATTTTAGCTAGAATATTGATTGCCATATACGAAGAACACCGACTCCACCGACATGTGAACATCGAGGCAATTCAGCTGTTAGACCAAACAAATATAGTGCGAAGACTAAAACGGACAAAACCTTTTGAGCTCAGACCAATAAAAATTTGAGTTAGTGTAGTGTAAAAAGTGTAGAAATAATAGTGCCAATGACACATAATAACACATGAACAAAGTGCTTATATCATCATATCAGACTCTAAGAAAGTGGAACGGACTTGTGTAAAGTACAATAAACACTATTCTAAGTTTTAAAATAATTATCACGTAGTAAATTAAGTTAGATTAAAATTGCTTATTAGTCTTATAGGCTAGATTGTAGTTAATTATTAAGAACCTGGTTCTTTTTAATAAAGGATAAAAAAAATATATATAAATACGAAGAAATAGGTTACCTCGTATATGGCCCTCAATATTCCATTGTCAGATTTATGAATTCGGTTTCAGTTCGGCTATAATGTTCCCACTGTTGGGACTCTGGACCTCTTCTCTGTGAGAGGAAGTGGGCTGTAACCTACCATGCGGGCTCAGTGCGGGTTGCGGGTTGGTGGATATCACAAGTCTTCGAATTTTGGGTTTTAGGACATGCCGGTTTCCTCACGATGTTTTCCTTCACCGTTTTGAGAGTAGTGGTGATGAAATAATTTACATAAAGTGCCTCACACTACTGCTCTACATATGGTTTTTGCTTTAGTTTATCATCTTGCATATGTATATTTTATCATTCGCTTATTATTATTGTTTTTTAATCGAAGAAGCAAACTTTATTCGAAAAAAAAAAATGTTGTGCTACAGGGAAGTGTCTTAGGTCCGGTCTTGTATGCGGCCAGGGGCTGCAGTCTCGACATTCATAGCGATCGCTTTACGACCGAATTCGGTCGCAAAGTCCCGGATTGACAGGTATAATGTATGGAGTGACAGGACTTTGCGACCGAATTCGGTCGTAAAGCGATCGCTATGAATGTCGAGACTGCTGGGGCAGGTGCGGAATAATCTGAGTATTTGTAGAAATCTTTTTATCATTTTACTAAAACCTTTAAAAAATATATATAGACCACAAGAGAAAAAAGCATATTCATTAGAAAAACTATTGGTATGGTCACGAAGCTACAATATTAAGCAATTTTCAATCAAATTCCTTTCTCACATGGAAGGCGTATGTCATCTTTTCGAACTGTCATTTTATTTAAAGTGCAAGGAAAAATGAACCTTAAGGTGCTTAACATATATTTATTTCTCGACTGTTCGTGCCACCTGGGTTCAGTGCACCCTTGTACACAGCTACACATCAAGTTATACATATCCAATATATATATGACTTCACATTGTACGAAAAACCTATACAATGCGAGGTCAGCTTAAACTGGAAATTTATAGATTGATATGTAGCCGTCTGTATTCTCTTTTATCAATAATATTACATGAATAAAGTCAACATAGAAACAATGCTAGAACATTTTTAAAACCGTTTTTTTTTTTAAATAAAAAGTGCTGGTTACAATATTAAGCCGAGTCTATGAGGTTGTTATGCAAATCCTTCGTGGCTACGATTGACAGAATCCTTCAAAGCGCGTTCAAACCACGTGTTCTTATTGATATTTTTATCCGCCATTCGTGACTATTCGAGGGTTCCATTTGAAACTTTTTTTTTGTTATAACGCTTTATTCTTTTAGCCATGTTCTATTTTAGAATGACGCGAAAGGGTTCTTTTGTTAAACAATTTCACGTTTGTACAGTTATATTTTGCACGTGTTTTTTGAAGCAATATTCTATTTTAGAATGATGACGGGCAAAGGGGTTTACTTTAACTTCTTTTGTTTTGTGGTCCCAAAATACCAATCAAAAATAATTATTGCATTTATAGGTGGCATTCAGGACCGCGGTCCCGATCCCAAAAGCCCCACGACCCCTTTTTTTTAATCATTGTATTATGGTTGCACTTGTTTTTTTTAACAATGCTCGGTTATGCAATTTTAGAATGATGACGTAGTAGTGCAAAAGGGTTATTTTCAGTCCTTCTTCTTAGACTCATATACTTTTTTTTTTTTTTTTTCAGTATGGGAAATCATCAAATGACTCCTCCCGCTCTGGGTGGAGCAGAAGGGAGTGTCAGACTCTTACTGACTAAAACCCACCCGTGTTCCTTCCTTAGCCCTTTATGTTCCAGGGCAGCGGTAACCCTTTCGGACGATCCAGCTACCCTGGCAGGCTTCGGCCCTATCGGGCCCCGTCACTTCTGCTGACATCTCTTTGAGGCGCACGTGGAACACATACGCGCCGTCCGGCACGGGCCTGGTCCTGATCGGACGGTGAGTTACCCAATACTCACCGCCCGCAGGCCCGCGCTTACGGTGGCCGGGAGTCGTCACGCGGCTCCCGACGCCCGGAGCGTCTCCCGCGGCGGCTGAGGCGTGAGGTGCGTTCCCTCGCTCACCCCGCCACCTCCTTCGCTAGCATGACTGCTTCACAGAAGGAGGTGACTGCCTCCCTCTCTCTCTCGCCCCGGACCATGGCTTAAACCAGGGCCGGACGCGAGAGGTCGCCGCCGCTGCCGATCGCCTCTACGAGGACACGGCGGTGCTCTGCCCAAGCAGGGCAGACCTCCACCGTATGCTCCACCGTATCCTCTGGGCGATCCTGACAGTGGTGACACCCGGGCGTCTCCTCCCGCCTGATGATGTGCAGGAACCTCCCGAAACATCCGTGTCCGGAGAGGACCTGCGTCAGGCGGTAGGTGAGAACGCCGTGACGTCTCTCTAGCCACTCCTCAAAGAGGGGTCTTACCGCCGCTATCGTGGCGTGCCCTTAGACTCATATACTTAGTTTTAAAACATGTGATATTTTTGACTTGTAAAAGTGTTCTTTTTTAACCTATTTACAGAAATAAAAAAAAAAAAAATTCCATTTCAATGCCAATTTATAAAAAAAACTCGGTATCTTTATCTCCAACCTGTTACGAGTATTAATGTTGAATAGAAACATAACTACATAAAGAAAACCTTTGCCATAAAACAAACAGAAAATGAACTGCGATGCATTTCCTCTAATTAGCCAACCAATACATTATAGCTCAACTAGAAACAGGAAATCCAGATAAACTCAAAAAAAAAGGAATCTCTTTTGTGATATTCGTTGCAATATCATTCATTTTTGAAGCTCGAGTACGCTTCATTCCCGTTTAGAGCGGATCCGACGGGCTCGCCACATGCCGGGGTAAATCACACAAATGGGGCCAGCCGGCTACCAGATGCACCCCTAAATAAAAAGCCCCGCACGAAAACAAACCTTAACCCCACCGAACAAGGTGGATTTTGTAATGGATGACTGAACCCCGGGCTTGTTGAAAAAAAAAAGGTGGTCTTGAATGACTCTGACGGTCTTTCCCCGGCATTTTGTCGACAGTTCGGGCGCGATTGAAAGCTCCGTGTGCCGTGTGTGTTTTTTCTTGTAATTTTAAAGGTGTAATCGTAAGGTTTGCGCAAGATATCGCCAAGGGGCGCCGGTGGCAAGGTGCTCTTTTTTTCTTTGGAACCCCCGGCTGTGACGACAAGTGAGTCATTCAATAACATATGTTTTCGTTAACAGGTTTCCCTTCGTTCATACAGTTCAGTTTGTTCGACAAAATTGTTCCGTAAATCACAAAGCGTTGTTTCTAAACTACTTTTCATTTAAACTTTCCTTTGTGAGTTATTGGAATTTCTGTTACAAGTGCGCTTATTACCGATGTCATATCCTCATTTTCAGAGCCCGTTTCATATCCTCATTTATGTCGAAATTAATCGTTGTGCGAAATTCTACTTTGAGATAAAGAATTTTTAGTTTAATTTTGAAATTCACGTGCTTATTATGGAAGTACAAATATGAATTTTGAACATTTCTCCATTGCAGGCGAGTATGCGCTCAGTCATGAGCGAAAAATTATCTTTTGATGCAAAAGTACGACGAGGCAAGGGTAAATACACACTTGATCGCTCATGTTTACGTAGCTCAGTTGACTGAATGTATTTATTCAAGGAATTGGACTGTTTATGGGCTGTATTTCGAAAGAGATATGAGTAAATTGAAAATTCCGATTCTGGATTTCTATAGCGGGATTGATTCGTACGTGTAGACAACACCTATACTTATGCCTATACTTGGCGTTATAGCTGTTAGGTTGTTATTTAAAATTAAAAAAAAAAAATATATATTATGGTCTGTTCTAAAACAATCTGACGAAAATGTAAACAAATGGGTCACACTACACAGACAACGTACACAGGTACCTGTGGAGGCCATATTGTAATGCCACATACAAACTGAGTGTTTCATTTGATTACTTGAATACTTGAACCCGAAATTCTAATTCTAAATCACCTTAAAGATATTTTTCATTTGACGATTGAGTTTAGTTTTATAACCTCAATTTTCGTCGATGATAATTTAATTACAATTTAATAAAGTTATTCAAACATTATTAGTTGGAAAAAATGTTGAGATATAAAGTTGCAACCTTCTAAACACAGATCAATGTGTTCCTGATACCTGATACTAAAGTAATTGCGTAATAATTTAACCTGGACAGAGTTTGTTTACATTTCCATCAGATAATTTTGGAACAGACTATATAGTAAGCATTGTATTTGAACAGCAGTGCTGTATTGTCGACAGTTTAACATGAATTTTCACTTAAGTACTCAAGAGTTGACGCATCGTTCTTAGCTTGATACGCTAATGCCCTGATGCGTATGAGTGCTATTGACATTCTAAGACGATTGATAGTACGTATCGATGTATTCTCAGCTTCGCAAGCTGATTAGCAGCATGCTCGGATAAATTAGAAGTTGGTGTAGGTACAGTCGGAGAGTTAAAAGATTAAGCAGCTTTAGGTAAATTTTTATTACATCGATAAAAGTAAAGGTTCCATACTTTGGTTGTAGCATAAGCATAATCAGCTTATAATGTTCCTACTGCTGGGACACAGGCTTTCTCTCTGTGAGAGTGAGTGGGCCATAGTCCACCACGCAGGCCCAGTGCGGGTGGTAGATGTCTTCAATTTATTGGTTCTAGGACACGCCGGTTTCCTCACGATGTTTTCCTTCACCGTTTTGAGAGCAACTTTGGTTGTAGGACGCATAATAAACATAGTGTGGAGGACTGAATGTGACTTGTCGGGAAATCAAACACGACGCGACGTACCGAATTCTTCACCGAGTCCTCCAAACCGAATTTGGGCCATGGCGACCACAGAACAGATAAAACCTCTTTTATCTGTTCTGTGATGGCGACCAATCTCAGCGCAGATCTGCCTTCGGCGCGGAAGTTAAAATAGTGCACAAGTGTGTGCGCAGACACAGGTCACTCTCTTTTCCTTCACTCCCATTGTCCGATGGAACGGCAATCCGACACGACCGAGAGATCAGGTGCCAAGCAAATATCTTAACGCGCTTACCGAGCCACGGGGGTATCACACCGCTAGCCTACAAACTCCGGGCTGTTATTAAGAATCCAATGACACCTGTGTGCCTGACCCGGGAATCGAACCCAGGACCGCACGTGCAAAAGGTACAAATACCATAGTAACAGACGCTAGTTACTTTAATTACTAATTCCTTCTGTAATGTCACTGTGAACGACCAGTCTGTGCTGTCCAACATAATTGGCACGTTACTGCAAATTATAGGCTCCACTGTGCAGCGGTCTCGTTCACATGATCGATCGCATTTTTTCTGTAAGCACTAGGTAGTTCTCATGACGCAAGTGTACATAAGGAGGTATGTAGCGCGGCCCTTTGTTCTGCAATGGATAGTAGAAAGTTGGCTGAAGACTCCTTGCGCTGGAAAATCCTTCAGGCTGTTTAGACTACGTAAATCGTAGCGGCAAACGTGACGGGAATCGATATCTAAAAATGATAAAACCAAAAAAAAACATATTAAATAAATTATCATCAATTTTTTTTTTTGCTGTTTTTTTTTTGGAAAGGTCTTATTGCATTAGATAGCTCAATTCCTGAGGAAGGCTAGATGAGCAGGACACTAACGAGTCGAGCCAAAAAGAAATTGGCTTAATGAACGAGGTAAAGGCGCGGTAAAGGCAGGCGATGTGATGGGTGGGTTAGAGGAACAAGAAATTTTACACGGACGAAGTCAATAAGTGATAATAAAATCAATTTATTTCGGATAGCTATAAATATCCATAAATTGTTAGTAATAGGTTTGTACTTAAAACACTAAATTGTTAATTTATTAGTAACATAAACTAAAATACGAATTAATGAGGAGACCACCCATCAACTAGAAACATGAGAAATGGAAACTAGGGTATAAGTCTTTTCACAAATTACCCTAAGATGGCGGGGGAACTGTCTGCCGCCGAAGCCTTCAGGAAGTTATTGTGACTGCGTATTATTTTGTAGTTAATGGCCCTGATTCCGTTGTTCACAAACTAAACTAAATTTAAGTTCTGTGCATCTTTTTCTTTCTATTGCATTAAGAAAAGAACAGAAGATAAAATATTAGTTTACTCCTGTCAAATTAAGATACCCCATAGACAGATTAGACGTGATTAAAAACATGGCTGCTAAAAATACATCAATTTACGTCAAGCGCTGACTAGTTTGACAGGACTAAACTAATATTTATCTTCTGTCCTTTTCTAAATTAAATAGAAAGAAAAAGATGCATTGAACTTAAATTTAGTTTAGTTTGTGAACAAGGGAATCGGCGCCATTGTTTGATTTGATTTAGATTTCGAAAGGGTCTTATGGCCCCTCACCAAGTTTTACGACTAACAAAAATATACAGGGCTTTGAAACACTATTAATGCTTCATAATACATTTTGTTTAATTTGTGTCCATTTCTGGGCTAAGCTTTTATGGGACCGCTATCCATCTCCTTTGCCAAAACTAAAACAGTAATAAACATAGTACTGACCAGCCTAGGTACTTACTCATCGCGCGGCGAGGTTGCGAGTTTAGCAAATCCTAATATATATTAAATATTATAAACGCGAAAGTAAGTTTGTTTGTTACTTACCTTTTCATGGCTAATTCACTGAACCGATCATCGATCGACCGACTATCGGTCACACTTGCTTTATGCTAATTTACCGTAAATTAAAATAAGTAAATTTTTCGAATCATGATTGAAAAATGACCCGACTTTCTGAACATAACAATATGAATCATATTAAAAATTGTAAAATGCTTACAAACAGACAATTCATATTATGATCTGTGTGCAATTCATATCACAATGAAATAACATTTAAACTGTATAAATAAAAAAATTAAAACCAATTTGATTAATAAAAACTGTAATGAAAAATTTACCGATAAAATTATGGTTTTTATTTTTTTCATGCGGCAATGTTTACCACCAAATATGAAATAAAATTTTACAACTATTAGAGGAATTGCTAATGATCTGCTGGGAATTCAGGAAATGAATAGCTTTTAGAGGTATTGCTTAAAGTGGCCTTTTTAGGCCCCCAGTATTCTAACAAAAAGTCCTAGGCTTGCATGAATTCACGATAGTATTACAATCTTTAGTATTACCTATGCTTTTAATAGGATTTGGATGAAATTTGGCAAACAGATCATTTACTAAAACCTGGATTAACACATAGGATAATTTTTATCCCGGTAATAAGTTTCCGTGGGATGATTACCGACCTCCACGCGGGCGAACCCTTTTTTTTTTTTGGGTGGAAAATCATCAAATGACCTCTCCCGCTCTGGGCTGAGCGGAAGGGCGTGTCAGACTTTTACTGACTAAAACCCACCCGTGTTCCTTCAGTTGCCTGTGCCAGGGGCCACAATATCTTTTTCAAATAACCCGCGGCCCTGGCAGGCATCGGCCCTAGCGGACTCCGTCAATTCGTGCTGACATCTCTTTGAGGCAGCGTGGGCGAACCCGCGGGCAAAAGGTAGTAATTGATGTAATGAACCATAAATTCATTACATGCTTCTGAAACTTCCTGGTTTGATTTTTTTGGAAGTTATTAAAAAAAAATTGCTCTACAGAAATATTGTTTTTTTGATAACTGACGAAAATATCTCTAAGGGTCTAATAAATCTAATCATGTGCTGACGTCGTGGTTACAGTTTACGCGTCGATGTCTCTGCCACCCTGCATACAGTGCAACCTTAATTATAACGTAATCCCCTTGAATTGTCCATAAGAGTCAATGTAAAATACCTTTACATTGCGAAGATTTTTAACCTCTTTGTAACGAATTTTCAACTATAAAAAAAAATGTAAACCTCTAATTAACGAATTTTGTCAACCCAAAACCTTTATATAACGTTCCCAATAGTATGTGATTCAGTCGCGATAGGGTTCGACACGTTTTTACCTTTTTATAACAAATCAAATTTTAGACCAACCTAACCTCAATAACAAACCTCAGTTTAACGAATTATTTGATATAACGAATATTTACCGATTTGTTATATCGAGGTTGCACTGAATATACAATGTGTAACCGACTTGATGCACTTTATGAAAGTAGTTTGTTCAGAATTATTTTACTGAAACGATTTCTGTCATTTTTAATATAGGTATTTTTGATCCCAAAAACAATTAAAACTGCGTAAATTACAGTCACACTTTCGCTGTACAGTCAAAACCATAGAAATGTTATATGTATGGTCAAACATATTAAAATGGACGAAGTACTTACTACGTTAGACCCTCACACGTGTGCGACTGTGTGAGTGCGTAGATTTGTAATGTGACCTAATTTTTCTCCCAAAATCAATATAACTAATTTAGTAAACGAACTATGTTTTTTACGTAATAGTAAAAAAAATCAGTGAATGTATTATGATTGTAACATAATATTTTAATTGGGGTATTTGGCGGTGTGCGTTAATTACGGGACATGTTCTATACAAGGACCTCTAAAAGTTTTTATAAAAAAATAGAACGTAGTTATGAATATCTCTGCTTATACATTCTCTACCTCCCACGATATCAAAGGCGCCCAGGGAACAGGATTTCCTCCAAATAGACGCTATACGTAGGTTGACCGTACGCTCTGTGGCTTAAACCCAAACAAAGTAACCTATACACGAATAGGTAGACAAGCTCGACCGCGTAGCAAGAGGGACGGAGGAAAACGTCGTCACTGCAAGCGACAGGCGGTTACCTACACAGAGTCATGTGTCCCTGGTACTTTGGCAACGTATTTCCCTATTAAATACTAAAGTTTTCGTCGCCTGTAGGGGTTGGCTTGTAACTGCTAATAGGTAGCGTAGCTTTGTAATGAAAGAGAAGTATCTACCACCAAATCTCTGGGAAATAAAAAAAAAATTTCATAGATTTTTCTTGGAGTGGCTTGCAATAACAGCCGCACGGGTCGATCGATCAGGTTAAGTAAGCTAAGCTAGCCGCGGTTGGTCCGTGGATGGGTGACCATCTTCATATACCATGACCAATCGGTTGCCTCAAAAAACACATTAAGCCGTAATTGTTCTAGCCGGGAACAACGGCTTAAAATTCTGCTGTTCCTTGCGTAGAACTACCTGCTTCTGATTTGTTTTGTTTGGTAAAAAGTAAAAGTGTTACTATAATGTTTTAAGATACCTACACTACGCCTTAAGATACGTACGGTCAGCAACAAATAATATTTATGAATAATTACCTCTTTGTAACGCATCATTTTGTATCAATTAAGGTGATTTGTAAAAGTAACAGAGTTAATTGACTTTTGTTGCTGACTGGTTTTTTGACCTTTTCTTCTTGCTTACCTTGATGTTATAATATTGTTTAAACCAGAAAAAATCAGTTGATCCATAGATTTATGTTCGCATAACTCGACATAATGTATGGATCAACTGATTTTTTCTTCACGATTTTAGGGTTGGTCCCGTAGTAAAAGTGGTTCCCTTTTTAATGATTAAAACGATCAAAATTTAACGGTGTATATATAAGAATAAGTTTGGTGTATTTATGTGTTTATTGTGTATATGTAAATGGTACAAAACAGACTACAGCAGTCTCTCTACTTTCTCTCTAAATCCATCCAAAGGTCGTCTTTGAAAGATCGCTTTTAGCGATAAGACCACTCATTGTGCCACTCCGTGTAAAATTTCTACATTCATATCTGTAATATTTATGGTGTACATAATAAAGAATATTCTATTCTCCTCTATTTTAATATCTTTAACCCAACAAAAGTAAGAAATACATTTTGAAAGGGTTCATGAAAAACCCCTTTTATGAACCTTCTTGGGGATGGATGCTTACAAAAATTGGTATAACCCACATGGGTTGTCACGGCAATCGGGAATGAAATTCCCAGTTGTCACCGTGTGGTGACTTGGAAGTTATTGCCCCCACTTCAAATCGCTGTACACTGCGGCGTGCAACCCGGAGGCAACTGGGAATTCTACTCCCGATTGCCACCTGGTGGAAATCCATGTGCATCAATCCATCCATCCAATGACTGGGATCAGGTCTAATTTTCATGCAAATGAAGTTGCAAAAAACAGCTAGTATTCTATAGAATTTCAATTAAGCTTTGCAATATCACGTAAACAAAGATATGTTGTTAAGAGTGCAGAGCAGCTCTTTGTTTTCACAGGTAAATGGTTCGAGCGCAGAGTTCGATAAAATACTCAATTATCCTTTTGACGATCGCAGCTGCGAAATAAATCGAATTAATTTGCTGTTTTAAAAACATTCTGTGCTGTGAAATCTAATTACGTATTGCACAGTGTACAGTTCCCAAAGGAGATAAGTAACCAAGGCCGTTGGATTTAGTTGAAGTTTTGTAAGAAACCGATGGATGTTTTCGAATAAAATTTATTTTGATTAATAGAAAACAAACAGTTCAACGTTATCATCACAGTTATCATATTAAATTTCATTAGAAAAAAATCATTGGTTTCTTACTAAACTTAACTATATCCTACGATCCTGGTTACTTATCTCTTTTGGCGACTGCAGCCGAGCACGCGTCCTTCTGTAGGCTGTTCCCAGTATCAGGGAAGCAGTCAAAATTATTATTATTGACTAGCTTCTGCCCGCGACTTCGTACGCGGATCCTGTTGCTTCTGATCTGAGATCTGAAACGTCTGATGTCGAATTTCTAAGAGCCCGGGGACGGGAAAACAGCGTGATGCGCGAGACGATTCGAGACGTTCCAGATCTTTCATTTTTGTAAAAAGTTGGGATTTAGTGACTTGATGAGCTCCAAATGAAGTCATCTGAAAAGCACTGTTGTAGGCTCAAATATTGCTTAAGAAATGGTTGGACTTGGGATGCTCGCCATTCAAAAGAACTCGTAAGATCTCCGGTAGCTCTTGCATAGAGTTTAGTCGTAACTTTCCAGACGCACAACACATTCCTTTGGTCTCTCCCTTATACTTACGCGCGTGACAGTGTGCACACACCTCAGACATGGTGCCAATGTCTCTGTGTTCGATGTAATTAATAAATGGGTTATAGGAAAACGCGCTCCTTTCTTTATTGTTCCACGGTTGCTCTTCAGAATCATAAACCATAGACTCAGTATCAGATGAGGATGAATTGCGAAGATTGCGACGTATACGGTCTAGATCAATTTGGGCCACACGCTGTTCGACTGACTTGCCCGAATTTCCTGAATCCGCTCACGTTCTTGCGTAGAATGAACAGACACCTCAACACGCATGTCGTGATTTCTTTGCCGAGCAAGTGCGTTGCGTTGCTCGCGCTGCTCGTCTATCTCCAAAGACCAAGCTAGAGCATGCTGTGAGCGGTCTGCACTAAGGCGCGTCTCATGCTCTTCAGGATTCTCAAGTGATCGAGATGTGGCAGTGCGAATACGCTGGGAGCTTAAACGCGAGTCACTCTGCGTGTAAGTCTCCGAAGCGCGAGATACTGCGTGGCGCTCGCGATCGCTTGCTTGGCGTGTATCGCGCTCCTGACTGTTCTTGAGCGACCGAGCAGTCTCAGTGCAGAAAAGCTGAAGACTTAATCTCTGCTCTCTCTCTGTATCCGTTTCAGAAGCGCGATATAAAGAATGACGCTCTCGGTCACGCGAAAGTCGTATCTCACGCTCCTGACTGCTCTCAAGTGATCGAGCAGTCTCAAAGCGGATATTCTGAAGACTCAACCTCTGATCCCTCTGTGTAACCGTTTCGGATGCGTGAGACAAAGAATGACGATCCCGGTCGATAGCTAAACGCATTTCTCGTTGTTCCACACTTTCCTGAGATCGAGAAGCAGTAGTGCGGACTCGTTTAAATTCTAGTCGTAATTGGCGCTGCGTGCTAGTTTCTGCGGACAAACTTAGTGCATTACGCTCACGGTTAGCATCTAGCCGTTGTCACGCTCTGCGTTGGTTTCGAGAGATCGAACTAACCTGCCCATCTTAGAAACCCTTGAGTTTAGAGACAGATTTGATATTTTTCTAAAAGGCATAGCTGAAATTCCTTCTTAATCCGATACTAACGATATTCAAATCAATGAAAAATAATCGAATAAGTACGTAAGAATTGCTAGTTAGTAGAAAAATAATAACTATTCGCAGGAAAATTGAACACATCAACCAACACAGGCAACAAAGGTAACCCCCGTTTCTATAGGATGAGAGCGGCACATTGGCACCTATAACGTCACTTTTTGGGAACGAAACCATAGCGCGATCTAACTCGACGCCAACGCCATACAGTTAGACAATGGAAACTACCATAATATCATTTACCCAAATTAATTAAATTATGAATAAAACTAAATTGTGGTTAATTTTACAGACAACTACATTATTTTTGCATTAAAAAAAATATGGTAACAGCAGCAAGGAACAAAACTAAGAATTACATACTTAAATCAATTACCTACAACAAATGTGCTTGGTAAGATATAACTTAGAACCAAAAGTTTGACTTGACTTCATGATAGTGTAGCTTGTTGTACCACCAATCAATCTGTTTAGTATTATTGGTGTGAAACTCTCCATACAATTAGATAGGACATGTAAAGTTCTCAGATTTCATAACAGTATCGCTCCCAATGCACATAAAAAATGCAAAAACTAAAAAAAAAAAGAATTTTACGATTTTTTAAAACATGACGGCAAAAATAAAAAATAAAATTGTATGGGATTTGAACTCGCACCATTTAGTGCGGTAAACGATCGCCTGACCTTACCGCTAAATTCCCCGTTGACATATTGTTGAAATAGCTGTTCCCTTGCAATTTATAATATTACTGCCCCGCTCCTTTATAAAAATAGCGTGATTATTATGTTCCCAGAGTTAAATTATTATTAACTAAATAAATAACATGTCATTTTGTGCATTAAATTATTTTGTGCATTCAGTTACGAACAAAAACGTTTTAATATCAATATTGCTTACCTCCCGTAACATACGGCGTGATAATATGTAGCCTAAAGCCTTCCTTGGTTTACAAAGAACATTTTTGCTGAATTTCAATTCAATCTATCCAGTAGTTTTGGCGTGAAGCCGTACCATACACACAGACAAACAGACAAAAATTCTAAAAAGTCACTTTTTGTCATCAGTTACGTTTTTCTAACAAAAGCCACTCATTTTTTCTCGAAAATTCTCAATGTACAGTTTTTCTTTCGTTACTGTTTTATTATATGTATAGATTACCATTGCACGTTTTCCCATCAGCGGGATAATTGCGTAACCCACTATTAGTAGTAATGGCTTTAATTTTGCCAGTTCAACACAGTTCATTGCGTTATTTACGTTGTTACTGACTTTTTTCGAACATATGAAGCAATGAAAATTAGAAATTAAATATACGAGTATGTATATCCGCTCTCGTTACGAGAGTGTAAACTGAAAATTGAAAAATGACTCCATAACCTGACTTATGACGAAACAGAGAGCCTCATACAAACTTAATTATATTCATATCACATCCTCCACATACATATACGCACCCTTCCCACACACACAGACGCCCGCACCTACACACCCTCCGCCACATACACACTCACTCACACACACACACACCCTCTTATACTGCTACAACTATTATTAAAATATGTCTAGTTCTAGTTTTATCATTATTAATGTTTATGTCTAGTTTTTACCTATAAGTATAACCAAAGGACATTGTCCGAAATCGCCCTGTGTACAAGAAATATCGGACATACACGATAATTAATTGTCTATTTTATTACATTCGTTGCAAATACTTTCGTAACACGGACTAGCTGTATGCCAAAATGAACATTTGAAAGTATTTTACGCGACTAACATTAAACATTAACCGCCGCCATCTTCGCCAAACATCGTGTCGTATGGAAAAAGATTAGGGATCTCTGGATCCCCCGAATCCCAATCGATTGCAATCGATCGATCGAATTTTTAATGAATTGTTGCATGTTTTTGAATGTGAATCAGTAGAACATTCACTCAAAGCGCTCAGCCATTTATCAATGCACACTAACGCCACCTATCTATCGCGCTACATCACCACTATCATCTTAGAAGACAGCATTATTTTTACATTAATACACACAAACATTTTACTCATTCCAAAACCAATGCTAAGAATACAGGCACCTATATTAATTAGATTCTATGCATTTAAACGTTGCAATTACATACACTTAGGCGTTAGAAAAAAACTACATAGATACCTAATTATCTATAGAGGTTCAAAAAAACAGCTAAATGTATTATGTTATTGTTTTTTAGTTTCTTAAAAATCACTCGGAGCTATGAAAAACTATACCTAATATTCGTTGTTATGGTTCGATTATAATCTCAAAATCTGATACTTTTTTTGAAATATATCTATAATGCAGCTAGTCCGCTATACAAATAAGATCTTATAGGAGTTTACTAATGATCGACAATACAACACATAATTTTCCGATGCTCTTGGTTCCAGGGCGAACAATGTATGGGCGCAGAGCAATGTCCTTTGTTGTTATTGGAACTCAGTGGTCTTTCGCTCCAGTGGGCGCTAATAACTGCGTCACAGTTACTAAACTAACGCAGTAATAACGTACACAAAAATTTTAGCATGTTTTTGTTCCAATAAAAATATTTGATTTGATATTTGA
Organism: Apamea anceps; assembly: GCA_951799955.1. Classification (NCBI taxonomy): domain Eukaryota; kingdom Metazoa; phylum Arthropoda; class Insecta; order Lepidoptera; family Noctuidae; genus Apamea; species Apamea anceps. The sequence goes on from OX637518.1 coordinate 6,776,111, forward strand.
ATGGATTAGCAATATGCTTTAAAATTATCCTGATTGAGACTGATACCGTGTTACACAATTTGGCTGACTGGTGACTGACTGAAATCCAATTTTCGTATTTATAAGCGTTTAAAATCTAGTCGTAATCTCACCTTAACGACAATCAGTGTCAAAAACTTGTCACAAATGTCAAATTAGAGGTATTTTTGGCAGATTGACAATAGGGTAGTTGCCTGGGTAAAAAAATGATTATTATATTTAGTCCGTCAGTTAGATTATCGAAAAATAATGGACTCGTATTTTTTTCTTTTGTCAATCAAACAAAAAATTACAAAGATAAAGCGCGTCAAAATTTAGGAGTAGGGGGTCGTAAGGTCACGCCTTGCTAAAAAGTGTAGCAAGGCGTGACGTCACGCGGAACTTTAACATGCGATATCTTCATCATTTTTTATATAATTTACAAAAGAAAAAATACGGGTTCAATATTTTTTGATAATCTAACTGACGGACTAATTAGATTTTTTTAGGCATCTAGCCTATTGAACAATAGAATACAAACATTTGGGAATAACCCCTCAGATATATAATAATTTTGCACATTATTAGAAATGAAACCACAACGTGCATAAGTGCATAACACACTGACATACTCGTATGCAATACCTTTAATTTTGACAATTCGACAACATCATTACGCTTAGGTTTAAAATTTATTCATTAATAATCATAATTTGTACAAGAATAGATTGGATGGTGACCCCCAAACTAGGCACTTGCCTGTATTTGGGGGGTTACGTATTTCGACAAATTTTTTAAACATAATTATGAAGCAATGGATTAGAAATTTAATTTAAAATCCTTCGGATTGTGAAAGAATGTATCTGACGAAATTGGGGTGCTGATTTCAGTGTACGTCGCATTAACATAATTCATAAGTAGTTGTTGTTATCATAGTTGTATTCGATTTCCCAAGAAACCCTTATGTCATGACTTCAGAAGGCCAATTCTCGTAATTTAAAACGTTCAAAATCTAGTCGCAGTCTCATCTCAGCGACAAACAAATGTCAAAAACTTGTCAAAATGTAGGGAAATTAGAAGTATTTTTTGACAGATTGAGACTGAGATCAGACTGTGAACAGTCTTAAAATTATGAGAATTGCCCCTCAGAGCTTATTTTTAATCTTATATTTTGAATTGTTACATATATTTTTTTTACATTGTTCTCTCATACAAGCGACAAGGATAAACCACGGATTTTGAAATATCTTGATTTAAAAGAGTGTCCTTGGAGTTTCTTGCCTGTTCTTCTCCATGGAGATCTACGTTTTGGTATGCTATACATATATGGTAGCTTCAACTTTCTGACTAACTGGCCGACTCTTTGTCGATTCAAAAGTGCAATATGTAAATGGTTTTATTGAAATAAATGCTTTGAGTTTGAATTCATTAATTTAACTAAGTATCGATCTCTCAAGAAAATGAAATAACATTATTGAAACAATAATATAATAAGCTATAACAATATCACTTGCTAACTAAGCTTTCACAAAAGGCTACCTTCGCAGTATTTTGTATTTTATAGTTTAACAAGATAATTTAATTGTTTTCCTAGAATTGGTTCTTTGTACCTTTACCTTGGAGGGGACTTAACTATAATTGCATTAAACTAAGAGGTACCGCGAACTGGAAGTTTTCTATCGACTGAGGTATAAAGTAGTGTGTGTCTGCACTTAGGAAATAAAGTGTATTACGGGGTAAAGTGATATTTAGTTTGGAAGAGGTTTTAGTTATGACATTAAGGGTTGATTTTTCAATAGTCAGATATCTCTTAACTAAAGATTAAAATAAAAAGATTAAAATAAAAAAATAATATTGAAAGACAGATTTTAGTGGCTTGTTGTGCTGGCGTCTGTACACCGACATTTAGCCGCAGGTTGTTCGAAAGAGATACCGTGGCCCCTGGCATAGGCAACTGAAGGAACACCGGTGGATTTTAATCAGTAAAAGTCTGACACTCCCTTCCGCTCCACCCAGAGCGGGAGTGGTCATTTGATGATTTCCCACCCAAAAAAAAAAGTAGGGTTGACTTTTCAATAGTCAGATATCTCTTAACTAAAGATTAAAATAATATTGAAATTAGACAGATTGTAGTAGCTTGATGTGCTCGCGTCTGTACCTATGCTTAAAAAAGAATCGAATTTCGTAGAGGTTACATTCTAGAATTCCGAAGTGATGTTTAGAGAATAACACTACAGTTTACGTCATAATCAGCCTATAATGTTCGCACTGCTGGGACACAGGCGTCCTCTCTTCGAGAGGGGGTGGGCCGTAATCTGCCAGGCGGTCCCAGTGCGAGTTGATAGATGTCACATGTCACATGTGTTTGTAGTTTACAAATTCCTATTTTTCTTAACCTATTTGGTCTCATTGCTGGGCAAAGTTCTCCCCCGTAATTTTCCAACGTACCATTATCATCTACCAACTTTGTTGGGGTCGGCTGGAAGCCGAAGAAGTCTTACCGGATGTAGCTGGATACCAGTATTTTGCATGGAGTGACTGCCTGCCTGACCTCCACGACCCAGTTACTGGGTAATACGATACCTCTTGAACAGACTTTCGGGCTCATCTTCATCTGTAATGACTGTCAAACATCCGCGAATGACAGCCGGGACCAACGGCTTAACGTGCTTTCCAAGTCAGGAAGGGGTCTCGGTATGCAAAGATGGTCACACATCCACTGTTCAACTGCAGCAAGTGTAGTTTAACTTGATCGATCGACCTGTGCGATTGTTATTATTTAGCCACGGGCCCCTCAATTTTCCAACGTACCATGTATATTGAATTTACGAATAATATTGAATCTAAATATGGAAACCTATTTCCACACAGTATGTACTAAAATAGTCTCCTCTCTTTGATTCCAGAATGATTCCCGAGCCTGACAGTGACGTACGCAAAGGTCAAGTCTTGCCAAAGCCAGCCAAGATGGCGGCACACGAGTTTCTCAAAGCAATACGAAATGTTTTAGTGAACAAAGATGGTTGGTCTGAATCTATGACTGAAGAGGAAATTAACAAGCTGCTCCAAGAGTTTGCGTATCGAGGTTGTGATATAAGATATCAAAGTCCTACGGAATAGCTGAATTATGAATAGTTAAATAGATTCTTATTTATTAGTAAAATAATAGTATATAATTATTAATAGAATGCAGGCATTTAGAAAAGTCCTTTTTTAAAGCACTTTCTCGAAAAGTGGTTCTTACTGCACCGCTTTTTGTTTCACAATGCAGTGTATTTTATTTGTCAAACCAAACTATTATAAATTTTCAGTAGTATTATTACAGAATTCCTTACTTAATAGCTAGGTATACCTAACTAAAAGTTATTTTATTTGAAACGCCTGCATTTTCATTTAATACCTAGTGAAACTAAGAATTTTATCTTTTATTATTTTATTATAAAAATGTACCTATAGTTGCAAGTGCAATCCTAAGATCTGTAACGACACCAAATATATTGGAATTAAGTTAATTAAATAATACTCTTTAGTATATATTTTTATTATTGTATACTCCTAGTCCCTAAGATAATATTAACCAAAGTTAATACTCATTTATTTACATAACATTGTATAACATCAATGACGTCTATTGATCAACAATTTCTTATATTTACATAATTTACTTTGTACCGATTTTTGTTCAATATCTATACAGCGTGTATCAGAATGGTGTGGTCATATAGAGGCGAGACAGTACCACGACTTATGTCTTGATTACACATAATGTACTCGTCGTCACTTGTTCATTCGAAAACCAGCGTCAGACAGCATCTGTCAGGTATTATGCTGAAATTTATCTTTTTGGCGCAGCCGTGAGGCACACACTATTATTGTTTGAAACATTATTTTTATATTTATTTTTACAGTGATCTGTCTTGGCACTCGAGCTGGCAAAAACTCTTGAAAATGACATTAAATTGCCATTACTTATTAAAAAAGAAAACTGAAGTATGTAAATTGCTATTAATTAAGAATTAAAGTTTCTGCTCGTTTCCATTCAAATGTTTTATATCACCTACTTGTTCATATTAAACAGCGTGTTTCAGAAATGTGTGGTCATATGAGTGTATTACACACGATCAAACTGAACAACTTTCTCAATGAGACCACCATCGTAATTGCGATTGGCCTCATGAAGAAAGTTGTTCAGTTTGATGGTCTGTACCATAAACTTCAATATAACCACATATTTCTGATAGACGCTGTATAATATAAACAAAAAGGTGCTCTATAACATTTCAATGGAATCGAGCAGAAACGTTAGTTCTTAATTAATATCAAGTTATATAATTCAGTTTTTATTAAAATAATAATGGCATTTTAGGTGTTTTTCCAAGAGTTTTTGTGAGCTAGAGTGCCAAGACAGACCGCTGTAGATATACGGTAGCCACCTATGTATGTGTAATTAAGGCATAAGTTTTGGCACTGTCTCGCCTCTTTACTTAGTAGATGTAATCAAGGCATAATGTTAATTGACAATTATATTGTTACAATAATACGTTTCCAAATCAATTAATATAAACTAATATTATTATAGAGAAAATATTTGATTTTTTTGTACGTTTGTTTTTTACGCTTTCACGCTATAAGGGCTGAACGGATTTGGATGAATTTTGGCATATAGGTTGACTGGACCTGGAGAAGGACAAGATCTGGCTGGAAGGACTAGACCATGACCTGAAGAAGGCTTTTCATGAATTTTTGTCCTGGATCGCAGACGAAGTAGCGAGCAACAGCTACTGTTAAAAAGAAACCACCAGTTATGACAAGCAAAAACTGTGTGTATAACCCTAAAATGCATGTAAAAACATTCCAATATCTCTCTTTTTAATCCAAATAAAACCGTTTCTCTACAACAGTATTCCAATCAGTTTTATTAAAATCCCGGCCAAATCAAATCCTCGTATATCGATAAACTGAATACCGGGCTGTAAACCCTGTTGAGCTAATTGTCTGAAACAAACCCTCCACTGGTCCGGGCAGGTACTCGTATATAAAACTAGAAATATAATTATCGCTGTTGGTCGGGAGTAGGAAACTCAATTTTCGTTGCTAGGCAACTAACCCTCTCCTGCTACCTATCGGAAAATTCCCCCCGAGTTCTAGGAATACGGCTGAGGCTACACTAAATACTCGTACAGACATAAGCTACGTTCAGAATCAATTTAAAAGGTCAGTCAAATGTTTTCGTTTCCTTTTACTATGTTCGTTTTTGTAACTGAGCTTTATTTCGGCGACTCGTCTGTTTCGTGAATGTTTTTCGAGTGTATCCTTCGCTTTAAAGTGTTGGTTACAAATTGATCTGACGGATGTATTTGCATGTACGAGTTCTTTTGTTTTTGTTTTGGAGCTAAATGGAAGTTCAGACCAAAAATTCGTTGGTAGATTCAATTCTGTAGTTCGTTTAACGTGTTAGTTTATACAAGCTTCACTTAAAAAGTTATTCGATATTTTTTTACATCACCTGTGATGTCACATTATGTTATTTTATTGGGACATAAAACAGTTACACGTTACAATTATAGTAAATAATAAACTATGGTAATAGAGGTAAACATGTAATCCACACCAATGTCCGTGGAATAATCTATTATGGAAAAATAAAACTAAACCACGCATCTACTGGAGACGATTTAGGTTAGGAAGAATTCATAATTATTGTGCAAGCAATTGAATAGCCATTCTTTTAAATTTTGTTTGAGATAGTAAAAATATATCAAGATCTAAAAAGTGTGTCTTATATATTTCTAAGAGGCGACTATGATGTAAAATAAAAAAATAATCAGTGACTCCTAAGGGATTACTTGTTCATTTACTTGTTTATGTTAAAAGGTAGTTAAATTAGTCAGTAACAAATTTATAGCAGCTTAAACATTTGGCTCACTAAATTTTTAAATCATAATGTGGTGTGTCACAGCTGAAATGGAAAAATATCAACTAACTTTTGGAGGCCACTGTATATTAACTTGCTTGATCGTATGTACGCGCCCTCATTGGCATCCATTGGGATTAATAGTACCTAAAATTTTCCATTCTTTAATTACCAATCTACTTCTGCATACATGTCCATGCAAATTGATTCCAGTAGCGAAACATTTCAAACGACAGACTAAAATTTTATTTTCGCTTTAAAAAAAGTTGATACAATGTAACGGAGAATTAAATTGGTGCTAGCCTAGATCCTGTTTCCAGTATTGATTGTAACATCCGGTCGCAGAATATAAATATCGATGCTATTTTATCTCGCGATGAACATTGAAGCGACGTGAAAAAGTTGAGGAGAGTGAAATCCGTACTAATTCCGCAGCGGAGTGCAAGTAGACATTCTTCGTCTTCGTGTCGCAGGCACGACTGGATTTTATAACTTGTTGGCCCAAAATTTTTGCCACTTCCACGGCGTTGTTAGTAATAATAATAATATTAATTTATTTCATAAGCCTAATACAATAAGGAGAGAAAAAAAAGGGTTAACAGTGCATTACTTAAATAGCTTATATCCTTATATAAATAGGCTAGGTATATATGCACGTTGTGTGAAACTCTTGACACCCAAACTAGGACATGTCCTGTATCTCAGGTGTCAGCGTTCCTCCCGGCCCTTCACATTTGTGAAGTCTAACATTCCATTCTTCACAGATTTCCACAGATAAAAATAATAATAATTATAATCTAAACTATAATCTAAGTTTAATTGGCAAGACAGAGATCACTTTGACTGCATGTTTTGGGACACAGAGGGCAGGATAGGAGGTGGAGCATGGTTTGCGAGATAGCTCCATATTAGGCATACTATTTTCATTCACTGCTTTAATATTAGCATAGGGTCGATTTTAAATCATCAATCGATCGAAGGTTAGGTAAGCTACGCTCGCGCTCGCTCGCCGTCCAATCAGGACCAGGCCCGTGCCGGATGGCGCGTATGTGTTCCACGTGCACCTCAAAGAGATGTCAGCAGAAGTGTCGGGGCCCGATAGGGCCGAAGCCTGCCAGGGTAGCGGGATCGTCCGAAAGGGTTACCGCTGCCCTGAAACATAAAGGGCTAAGGAAGGAACACGGGTGGGTTTTAGTCAGTAAGAGTCTGACACTCCCTTCTGCTCCACCCAGAGCGGGAGGGGTCATTTGATGATTTCCCATCCTCAAAAAAAAAAAAAAGCTACGCTTGCCGCGGTCGTTTTGTGGATGGGTGACCATCCATTACATATTAAAAGCCCTCCGTACCTCGGAAACCACGTTAAGCCTTTGGCCCTGGCTGTCATTAGTAGTAATTACAGTCGGGACTGGGGGCCGGGGGTTTTGATAAACGACTGTCAAAAATCTACATCTTTGACAGTCGTTACGGGTAGTTCGAAGCCCAATAGTCTGACAACCAGACTTACCAAGGGGTATCATGTTACCTAGTACTTACCAGTGTTTTATATAGAGCGACTGCCTATCTGACCTCCACAAGCCAGTTACAGGGTAAAACGATACCCCTTGGTAAGACTGGTTGTCAGACTTTCGGGCTTCTGACTACACGTACGGACTATCAAAGATTCATGAATGACAGCCGGGACTAACGGCTTTCCGAGGCTAGAAGGCGGGCAAAAATGCCAAACAATTTGTACCTGAATAAAAATTTACATTAACGGTATTATATGATTATAGCCGCTGATTTTCAGTCCATTTGGATGGACTGTATATTTGCTCGTTATTCGTCTTCATTCAAAAATATGCTCTATTAGCCAGCAGTAATTTATGATAGCTTGCTAAGACGGCAATACCACGAAGCCTTCCGAATATTCCAAGGACGTTCTCAACGTTCAAAGTAACTCCGAGCGTACCTCTCTGAGCGACTTTTAATAAGGCTCACCCAACTGTCCAATACAATTAACTACAGGTATTGTCAAAAAGAGGTAGCTTCTGTAAAGGTCTGCTGTCTGGTTTGCAAAAGTCGACCTTATGTTGTACTGGCGGGCAGAAAAATTCAAGCGAATTTAGAATGAGCTTTCAAATTATTTCTATTAGGTTTTTTGTTTCGAAAATATAGTTGCATCATGCATCAATAAAGAGTTTGGTATACAGGCAAAATATCTAAATTAAAAAAAATGTATCTTTACTCTATACTGCCAGTATTAATTTTAATTGTGTGTGTTCTTTTGCACTGTCTGTTTCAAAAGTATCATGATATCAAACGTGACGTTTAGTTAATACCTTTCCATGTCTTACTTTGTGCACACTGTTTGCATTAGGTTGCTTAGCTTGGGACTAGATGGCGCTGTGTGAAATGTCCAGGGATATTATTATTATGATTACTGTTGAGCAAAGGCCTCCCCTTTTTCCTTCCAAACCATTCTATTTTGCGATCTCTGACCATGTAGGTTTATAGGAAATAAAATATTAGGAATTGAATTTACATGAAAAAAGGCGCACTTAAAAGAGCGAGGAGAAGAAGAAGAAAGAAGGAGAAATTAAATGGATGAAGGAGAAATTCCTAGTGTGGGGCAAAGTTTAAAAAAAAATGATCAAAAATATTGATTGTTTAAAAGTAATAATTGCAAGTTAGCTATAACAATGTATACAAATAAATAAAATTGAAGTGTCTGTTTGTAATGAATGAAGATAGCTTGCCCGTAATTTGTACACTTAATGTTGAAATAGAAAAAAACGTGAACACTGTTTTTTCTTGATTTCCATCAATTTTCGCCTAGGCTGTATGTGCTAAAGTGTTTCAATGGGTCACACTATCACGCCCTGGAAGGAATACGTCAAATTACAAGTCACCTGTATACGGTACTTATAACAAAAAAAAACTCTGGAACGGCTGGACCGATTTTGATAGGACTTTCACTGGCAGATAGCTTATGTTATAACGAATAACTCACTTTAACTAATTAAGGGCTAATTTTTTAATCGTCTGATAACTTTATTCGAGGAATAATTGAAATTTTCACAATTATTTCATACAAAAACTGTCAAGCGTCAATTTTATTCTCTAGTTATCTGACGATGGAAAATTTGCCATTAAACCCATGAAATCGAACGTCGCGAGCACAATTTTTTTTTTATAATCTTGCGAGATAGATTATAAACTAACGATATTCATATATATGCAAATGTCTACTGTTTGTCTGTCCGTACGTATAATCACATTTAGCTTTATGTCATGTCCATTACAGTCCCCTCGGTAACCCATTTACTTCTTAAATTCTCAGAAATCTGTTCGTTTCGATTTCAGTCCTGGTTTGTTTTTCACGATACAGGGCCGAGTTCCTGTCATGTCCATTACTGTCCACTGAATGTAGAATGTGTGTGTCGATTATTGTATTGTTTTCTTTGTTATGTGAGGACGGAAACATTATTTGCTACTGTATAACATGTCTATTGTAACAAACTGTATAGTTTACTGGGGCAATTATGATGGTAGAAATTAGCATCCAAAGGAATATGGCTCTGGTGTTTGGATGACAATTTCTATCAAACTCAGCGGCATTTTTATGTTGGAAACATATTGATTAGACGCCAGTTTATCAACCGCCGTCCCTTTCGCTTTTGCTATATAAAAATGTCACTGCATCATCATCTGCGTAGCCTTTTCGCAAATATGTCGGCGTCGGCTTCCAGTCTAATCAGATGCAGCTGAATACCAATATTTTACATGGAGCGACTGCCTATCTGACCTCCACAACCCAGTGATTGGATAATACGATACCCCATGGTAAGACTGGTTGTCAGTGTAAGTGTGATTGTAAGGAGGGGTCTCGGTATGTAAAGACGGTCACCCATCCGCAGACCAACCGCGGCAAGCAAGCGTAGCCTAACCTGATCGATCGAATTGTGTGGCTGTTATTGTTTAGCCACGGGCTCCTCATACTGCGTTAGGTAGAAATTATCATTCATCGGAATATAACCACTATCGTAATTGCCCCAGTAAACCTTACTGAATAATGTAGTTATATGGTGTGAGTCTAGTTAAAAAATGATGACCTCAAAGGCTAAAAGAAGTTAATTTGAAAGTTAATCCTCAAGTTAACAGAAAACTAAAACGTATAACGTGAAAAAATGCCGAATTTATACCAAGGAATAAACGACGCCGATAAACGAACAGTGTGAAAGTATGGAACATTCCATGAAATATACGAATAAAAGCTATGGAATAACACAGGAATATTTATTTTTAGATTTTGAGCTCCTCCGGGCTTTTTCGGAGCGGCCATCGATATTAAGAAAATAAGATATGTTACGTAACATGAGATAATTGTAAGGAATCACTCAGTATTCGTAGTCAGCTGCATCCAGTTAGACTGAAAGCCGACCCCAATATAGTTAGAAAAAAACTAAGTAGATTGATTGAATGGTACAGAATTCCCTTCACGTTTTAAGATAACTTCCCACAAAGTTACTGTTACTGTGAGCCTGCATTATCCCACTGTTGGGTAAAGGCTTCTTCCCATGACTTCCAGCTCTTTCGATCCAGGACTAAAGTGGACCACAGGTCCTTTGTTTTGTCCAGCTCATCCCGCCATCTTCTTCACTTATATAAAATCCCTCAGAGCGAATTTCATAAAACTTTTTTAAACCTAGAATAATTCTCACCCTGAGAGTAAAATTTGAATTTTCGACTGTTTTTCCATGCCAGAACTGTCAGACGTCAATTTTATTCCACGTAAGTAGATATAAAAGATAAACGACTTTGGTAAAATCAGCTCTTAAACTTCCATAAGTCGGATCAATATTCCTACGAAACCTTTTTGAAGAATACGGTATCAAACTCCTAAAAGAGATGTTTTTTTTTTACTTTTAAATGGAATACAACGTAGGTGCGTTGTTAGGCAACCGATAAGTATCGGAAAAATCCCTATGATTGTTGCTTTTGATTGGCAGCGATCCTTCTTTGTTGTTTCTTAGAGTGGTAAGGTCTCTGACATATTTGCGATTTTTAAACGCGTTTGTCGCGTTCGCCCTGATAGCTGTGCTAAAGCGGTGGTTCTGTAAAAACTAACTATGTAGCCACTCAAAACTATGTGTTTAAAGTTCAAATAAATATATATTTGTGATCCTCATAGTAAGCCCTTTCATTTGATATGTCAGACGGTACAATTTGAAAAACAAAAAAAAAACTTTATTGCCTCCCAATAGTAAAGTATTTTACGTAACACGTCTTTGGGTCAGAGAAATTCAAATATCTATCAAGTTTCAACTTAATCGGTCCATTTGATTCAAAAAGGCTGTGACAGACGGACAAACAGACAGACACACGAGTGATCCTATAAGAGCGCTAACACACTGGGACGCCATAGCGACGTCGCTGGCTACGTATCCAAATAATTCGTATTGAAAAGTAAAGTTATCAGCAGTAATAGGAATAGGTAGTGCCTATTTGCCTAAACTTCAAAGAACAGAGACAAGAAACGGAGACTTCCTTAGGACTAAATTTTTTCCGGGACATTCGGGACAACATTTTTAAATACATTAAAAAAATATGTTATTTGGAATAAGTAATTCGTCTATATTTACCTAAAGTTTGCGACTAGACATAAAATTTATAATTTATAACTCCATAATAATAATGTAATTATTATGGAGTTATAAATTATAAATGTAAATATCGACGAATTACTTATCCCAAATAACATATTTTTTTAATTTATTTAAAAGTGTTGTCCCGAATTTCGAGACAGATGTCCCGGAAAAAATTTAGTCCTAAGGAAGTCTCCGTTTCTTGTCTCTGTTCTTCGAAGTTTAGGCAAATAGGCACTACCTATTCCTATCACTGGTTATCAGTTATCTTACTTGGCTACGGTCTGGCGATGTCGCCAATTTACAAGCGTCGCCACGGCCGACCGGGCCCTACGTGGAGACTGGATACTTTGGCGACCTGGCGACGCATAGCCAAGTCACCAGTATTTTGTATACAAGTAAGTTACGCTCCTTCACTCAACTGATCGCCAGGACTGAGAGTAAGCAGCCCAGTGTGATAGCGCTCTAAGGGTTTCATCTTCTTTTTCGGACGTACGGAACCCTAAAAATCTCACCTTGAAAACTTATGTGAAGTGAGCTTGAGTGAACTCTGTCAATAGTGTCAATCCGTAGCATCAGCAGTGCGATTCTGTAACCATCTCACCGTGAAAACTCAGGTGAAGTGAGTGTGGAGTGAGCTGTCATTCCAACTAATGCTAGGAATTGACACTATTGACAGCTCACTTCACCTAACTTTTCACGGTGAGATTTTTACAGAATCGATCGGCAGGTGAAATGATAGCTCACTTAATCTACGTTTTCACGGTGAGATTTTTACAGAAGAGACCGGCTAATATATCTTATTGATGAGATGATTAAAATAATCGCAAATCGTAGCCTCTAGAATTCCATTACAGTAAACTTTCCTTGGCCCAGTGTTCAGGTACCGGTGACATACAGCACCCTAATTGCGTATCACACGATCAATCGGAATCGGTTTCATTTTGACAAATCAACAACATTCATTGCGTTATTTACGTGTTGAGCAGACAAATTTTTCGTTATGAAGCAATGGATTAGCAATTTGCTTCAAAATTATTCATATTCCGATTAATCGTGTGTTACGCAATTAGGGTGCAGATTGTAGTAGCCACATCTTTATTTAAAACCAAACCAAAGCGTTATAAAACCAATTACAAAAATTAAAGACACAGTTTGTACACAAACACATAGGAGAGAAAATATAAAAACATCGAGTCTTTAATTTTGCTTTCGGACTTTTCCACATTTTTGTCCTTTGTTGAGCCACAATTCTCAGCTAACACTCCAGCAATGTACAGACGCCAGCAGGTCAAGCTACCTGAAACTGTCAATTTTTTCCAATCAACCTTGAACCTTCATGCTTTAGCGATAAAGTTGAAAATCTATTAGAGAAATTTGACAGATTATAGTAGCTTGATGTGCTGGCGTCTGTACTAATAATAATAGCCTTCTAGGACATATTTCGGCCATGGCAGTCAATCTCAACGGAGACTAGCCTTCGGTAATGGAATGACGGACGTTACGGACGCAATGCGATACGACCGGAGAGGGATCAGGCGCAAAACCAACGGCTTAACGTGCTCTCCGAGGCATGGGGGTATCACACCGCCAACTTCCAAAATCCGAGCAGCACAAAAAAGAAACATTTACACATGGCTGTCAGCCTTTTCCTGTTGACAGCGATGCGGAGGAATTTTTTGATGCCTTATTAACAGACACCACACATAGTTAGTCGTCTAGATACATTCATACATAAATAATATGTACATAGTTAAATAATATTCGTATATTATTTAACTATGTACATATTATTTATTATTATTTATGTACGTATTAATTATTGGGCTAACATACTCGTGTATGTTAGCCCAATAATTAATACGTACAGATTTCAATATAAATTAAATATTATAATAATATCATCGGTTGGTGCCTGTGAGTTCTTCTGTGAGACTTCGGCCTCTCGTACGCCTTCCAAAGGTCCGGAACCCTAGGGTCCCGAAATATATATATATAAACCTTTTCACATCTTATACTAAATTTTAGTGAATGTAAATAAAGATATGAATAAAAATAGTATGTCCAGCCTACTTCTTCGGGTTACTAAGGATTATAACATAGCTATCCTCAATAATTTTGATATTATTGCATAAGCATAGTCTAGCCTATAATGTTCCCACTGCTGGGACACAGGCCTCCTCTCGGTCCGTGAGAAGTATGTCAGATGAAGTGGGCCATAATGCACTACGCGGACCCAGTGTACATGTCTTCGATTGTTTGTTTCTAGGACATGCCGGTTTCCTCACAATGTTTGCGCACTTTGATATTATTGAGGATAGCTGTATTATAATCCTTTCAGCATAAAAAGTCGTTACAAAACAAATCAAATCAAAAGTCATTTATTCAAATTAGGCTAAGAATCAGCACTTTTCGAATGTCAAAATTTCCCCCAATACGCGCCCTTCACCAAAACGGAACGTATTTCTGGTTTGGTGTGTAACCAAACGAAGGCACAGTATAATCTCTCTCTCAGTCGGGTCCCACATGTCTGAGGATTGTGGTCAGCTTCGCTGGAGCGGATGATTCTCCTCCACCGGTTTCTGTCCAGTGTATCCCTTAGTACCATGTAGAATTTAGAGGACGACGATTCCTTCACCTGATCGATCCACCGTGTTGGTGAACGACCGCGCGATCGCTTGCCTTCGGTGTTCCCAAACAAAATCAGTTTTTACAAACTTTCATCGCCTCTGCGTACTGTGTGGCGGAAATAGGAGAGAATGCGTTGTTGCCATACACAGTGGCAGTTTAATCAGCTTATCATAAATCGCTAGTGCGTTGGAGTCCTTATTTTCGTAACACCTTCCCACGTAAATGTGGTGGGTAGCGATACCCGACTCCGTGTCTAGTAATTGCTAGGTTTTTATTATTATTCTTATTTTCTAGCTTGTAAGATCGAGATGTTTCGAACAATGGAAATAGTGTGGGTAGGAACACCTTATTAGAGGTACTTTTAATGTGGATGGTGTAGGCAGAGACGTAGTTTCGTTCAAGAGAATTCTAATAATGTTGACGCCAGCGCAGCTGTTTAAAGAATGCCTTCATTAAGAACTAGCTGGAATTAGACACATGCTGAGCTACGTGAAAGGGAAACGTGAGTGCTATAATTAAGCTGAGGGACAATACGGATTGATTACGCCCACAACTCTTTATATTCAGTGCGCTGTAAAAACTTCCGACTGTGGAAATACCAGCTGAAAACAAAATGAAAGAGACAGTATAAGGATAATTATATTTATACAAGGTGTTTTTTTGCATCCTCGTCAAATTCAAGGAGGTAACTATGCTACTGATTCTCGACACGAATCAATAATAAAATAAGTAGGTATTTTTTCTTTTTCTAATTTTCGGATATTGCCATGTGTGGGACACGCATTTTAAAACGCGGCCTGTGTGAGAACGCACTGTAACTGCCCTTAACATAACATAAAAACGCGGCCGCTTATACGGTACCATAACGCGATTCTGTTCTTTGAAAGTGGTGTATTCTGAAATACTGTCAAACTTAAATAAGTAAAAAAACAAGTATGTATTCATTATTTACCTGGGATCGTAATTTTATTTGATTATTTAGGTCTTTCATAACAGCCTCCTGAAATTTGACGAGGATGCTAAACAACAGCTTGTAGGTATAAGTTTCTACGGATACCTACATAATCAGACTATATTGTTCCCACTGCTGGGACACAGGCCTCCTCTCGGTGAGAGGGAGTGGGCCATAATCCACCACGCGGGCCCAGTGCGGGTTGGCAGATGTCACATGTTTTCGAATTTTTGGTTCTAGGACATGCCGGTTTCCTCACGATGTTTTCCTTCACCGTTTTTGAGAGCAGTGGTGATGAAATAATTTACACAAAGTAAAGCGGGTTCGAACCTATGACCTACAACTCGTAAGTCGCAACATTATAAAATGCAGTTTCTGTATAGGCTGATCAATAACAGTCGTTACGGGTAGTCAGAAGCCAGAAAGTCTGACAACCAGTCGTACCTAGGGGTATCGTGTTACCCAGTAACTGGGTTATTAAGGTCAGATAGGCTGTCGCTCCATGTAAAATTCTGGAATACAGTTGCATCAAGTTAGACTGGAAGCCGACCATAACATGGTTGGGAAAAGGCGAGGTAGATTATTAAATTAATTAAGATTGAGCTGAAGGGCGTGTCAGACTTTTACAACCCGCGGCCAACTTAACTTAGCCTAACTTTTTGATTTAGAAAAAGAATTAGGGTTCACGCAAAAAAAAACCCATGAATTTCCAACACCCGCTAGCAGAAGCTCCGTCCGGCAGTAGCTAGAGTATAATACCAAAATAACTGTTCCTTGCATTCGATTAAAAAGCCATTTTCCGGCTGCCTAAACTGCTACGCAAATCTTCCTAAAAAGACATGCATAATATTGACCCAACCTAGGAACAGAACCGAAACCCTGCGGTTAGCAAATCTCCAAAAAGAACAACGCTCAATCCCGAAAAGAACAAAAATAGCCAGGCTTGCTATATGAAGAACTGCACTTTAAAATGCCATACTAATCTGTATTTTCATCTTCTATGCAACAGTGTAATCGGCAATTTAAGCCGACATTAAACTCATATGACGCAAAGAGAAAGTTCGGTTCTCTCCATAAAGTAGCTTTTAAACCTTCGAGTTGCTAGGTAAGTTAGGCTAGCCAGATTGTACCAAACCACACTGGGCCCGCGTGCTGGATTACGAACCACTCCCTCTCACAGAGAGGAGGCCTGTGTCCCAGCAAAAACATTATAGGCTTATTATAATATAAATATTATATCGTATATTGCGGATCACACATAAAAATATACACATTCCATTATTATTAACAACGACTTAAAAACTATGTTAGTAACTTACAAACTAATTACTACGTGGCTCTACACATGTTAGCACGTGCCTCTGCACCCACTGCCTAATAAAGGGGTGGTCCACCTTGCCAAACAATGTCTTTAGAATGCTTTTGAAGCCTCTGCGCGACCTACCCATTATTGAAGCCGCCGCCCTCTTTCTGATTATAGCATGAAAATCGCTTTCACGGGCTTCCGCGAACATCTGCGAAGCGCTGCATAAGCGCGGTAGCCCCAGCAACATCCTAAATCCATTATTATACTGAAGGCGTAGGACGTTGTAGGCCCTCTGCGTATACTTCAGCCACAAGCTGCACATGTAGAAGGTTTTGCAGTAGGCCTTAAAAATATACACCTTCACATCCCCATTACAGCGTGCAAACCTGCGGGCTAACATATTGCACCGAACCGCTAACGCCTTACGCTCCCCGTCCAAATCTGCATCATTACATAACTCCTCTGTGACCACATGTCGCGCTTGGTAAATTTATTTAATAAATCGTTTCTTTGGGAAAGTGGTTTTGCCAGTTACCCTATATGTATATGTGTTACTATATATTGTTGTTCGAGTACCATTATCATTAGAAAACAGCAGACAGCATCTGTCTGGCATTAATGCTGAAATTAACCTTTTTGGCGCAGCCGTGAGGCACACACTATTGTTGTCTGAAACATTATTTTTTATTTTATTAATTTTGTATTTTGTGTTTCACGAACTGTGTCCAAATAAACGTTTTTTCTTTCTTTCTTTCTTTCTTTCCTTCTTTCTTCTACCAAATAAAGAAAATTCTTCTTACCAAATAAAGAAAATCACAAGAAACTACACAAAACCAAACATAATTCTTATTTTAAACATTATTGGATAAAGTTTAAGGGTCTTACTACAAAAACTTAAACATTTGTTGAACGAGTGTTTAATGTCAGTGATATGTCAAAGTCCATATAATTATGTCGTGTTTAAAAGGTGTTTAGCCTAAACAACTGATAAACACTGTTTTGTGGTAGTCAGGTAAATGTTTTCATCAATCAAGAATTCTGTTATAATAATGGTAAAGAAACTACTCAAGCAAATCAATGCAACAAGAAATGTAACTTATGTACAGCACGTACAAACTCAACTCAAAACCGAGAAATAACAGACCAATCCGAAACGGATGTTTCCCACCTCTATTGTTTCAATTCAACAGATTTAATTCGGCTCCAAATGTTGTCTAGCTCAATACCCAGGCTAATTTGGAGCTTATACGGCCGGTCGACGGTCCAAGCGTTATGTCTGGAATTATTTGCCTCTCCCGTCTATGTTATTTTCTCCACCTATTATCTGAAATTGGGCTGAAGCTGAAGGGGATTATTCGCTTTAAATATTTTAGTGTATATTAGTGTAATTCGGATATTGGAAAGTATACATGCAACTATATTCTAACTAAACAGACAGCTGTGCTGCTGGGGAGTTTGTTGCGCCACTTCTTCTTCCCAGCGATAGCACTAGGAAGTGGTGAAGGGCGGGCGTTTTTGGGGGACTGTCTTTTGTAATTTTGACGTTCGAAAAGTGCTGATTCTCAGCCTAATTTGAATAAATGACTTTTGATTTTGATTAGAAAAATAACGCCTATAACCCTTTCATTATTTCCATATAAACGTATGATAAGTTCAGTTATTTAATAATAAATATAAAGCAATGTATCTATTCACCATTTACATTAAAAATAACTCTAAAATGCAGTCAGTTTATAATAACTGGTTATTCGGCCGTCATTTTTCTAATGCAAAAAAAAAAATGAATGAATGAAGATCAGTTGATGTGAAAACCCGCTGTCAGTTTTATTGGGATATTAACCTCTTATTTTTAAATCTTTTCGATTAACACCCGGTTTGTAAAAGGCGAGTTGTTACAATTTTAATATCCCATGAAGCGATGCGCGCTTTATTTTTTTTTTTATTTATTTATTACTTGTGGTAACTAAGTGTACCTAAGTATCATATGTCCTCATACAGGTCATAGACTACCGATGTGCAAAATGCTATCCTAATCCGTTTAGCGTTTTAGCGTGAAGGCGTAACAAATAAACATTAATAAAAAAAAAACAAATCTAGGTATTCTCCTTATATAGTTTAGATGACAAAGTAGCGGTGGTTGTGGAACAACAAGGTTGAATGATGGCGTCTTATATTGTGGTGGAGTGTAAAGTAATCACCGTTGTTTTGTACGATAACCACGAAAAGAAACCCCACTTTTTTTTCTTTTTTTTTTTCTGGATGGGAAATCATCAGATTACCCCTCCCGCTCTGGGTGGAGCGGAAGGAGTGTCAGACTCTTACTGACTAAAACCCACCCGTGTTCCTTCCTTAGCCCTTTATGTTCCAGGGCAGCGGTAACCCTTCCGGAAGATCCCGCTACCCTGGCAGGCTTCGGCCCTCCCGTCACTCGTGCTGACATCTCTTTGAGGCGCGCGTGGCACACATACGCGCCGTCCGGCACGGGCCTGGTCCTGATCGGACGGTGAGTTACTCATTACTTCCGCCCGCAGGCCCGCGCCCCCCTTTAAGAACCCCCCTTGGGTTATTAAATGTCGTCATCATCGTCATGATTTCAGCCGAAAGACGTCGTCCACTGGACATAGGCCTCCCTCAGCACCTCCATTCGACCGGTTCTGTGCTCCCCGCATCCAGTGGGTTCCATGAGTACTTAGCTGGAATCCAAATGACCAGAGGGGCAATTCTCCTAATTTTAAGAACGTTCACAGTGTCATCTCGGTTTCAATCTTTTAAAATTACCTCTAATTTCCCTACATTTTGAAAAGTTTTTGACATTTGCTTGTCGCCGAGATGAGACTGTGACTAGATTTTTAACGTTTTTAATTACGAGAATTGGCCTTCAGATTTCCCTACCGCAGCCGCCACCCCCAAACCACAGTTCGGTTTTAATGCTTCTATTTAGGCATTTGTTCATGGAAAGAATCGTTTTGAAGAACACAGCTAACTCGTTAATGGCCCAATACTAATCAACAAACGCAGAAAGCACGAGGTAAATACACGTCCCTATGAGCCCAAAATGTCTTTCATAAGAAGATACTCACACTCTTATTGCCTTTTATTTACAATAAAATAAATAAGTAACTCAACATATAGCCGCTCAACAAATCTTTATGGAAGACTAGCAGCGCCCGCGGTTTCACCCGCATAAGTTTCGTTCCCGTGGGAATATCATGATAAAAGTATTCTGTGTGTTAATCCTGGTTATAAATTATCTGTGTGACAAATTTCATCCAAATCCGTTCAGTACTTTTTGCGTGAAAGAGTAACAAACATCCATCCATCCTTACAAACTTTCGCACCTATAATATTACAGGCTGCGCCCCGCGGTTTCACCCGCATAAGTTTCGATCCCGTGGGAATATCGGGATAAAAGTATCCTATATGTTAATCCTGGTTATAAACCATCTGCGTGCCATTTCATCCAAATCCGTTCAGTACTTTTTGCGTGAAAGAGTAACAAACATCCATCCATCCATCCATCCTTACAAACTTTGGCATTTATAGTATTAGTAGGAAGTCGGATTAGTTTAGTAGGAAGAAGGTACATAACTACCTAATTGCCCTTTCCTATGAGGAAACAGAGAACTTGTTAATCGTTCAGAATTACTTAATGCTTTTGTCAATTACTTACACAATTTTGTTGTCTTTTTTTTTTGGTAAGACATTTTTACACTGCCCAACACCCCCAACACCTTTCACTAGTCTACACTTACTGCTGTAATTACTTAGCCACAAGCCCCCCACGTTAGTGTCCAATACTGGTGTAAATGACGGAATTTCATGACGGTCGTTATAATATGACGGAACCACTTTCCAAGGAAACTGTAGTTTAACTGTGTAAGCTATTTCTAGATGTCAAAGGACATCATTTAAGTGTCGAACATTTTATACCCAAAAATGGAAGAGCCGCCTAGAAAAAAAAGTACTATTTTCTAATGGGAAATAAAATCTTGGACATTTTTTACTATTACAGCGAAAGTCTAAAATTAATCCCTCGGCTGCTATTTGAGATTGAAAATGCCAAAAATCTTATTTTTTTAACAAGTGTTTAAAGTAAGTATAACATTAAAAAAAAAAAACTTTTAATTGAATTTAACATCCCGAACATGTTTTAACTATAAAAAATATAAATATATGGATACTTCTCTAGTAGTTGCCATCTCGGTAGTCACCTTCTATGTTTTCATTTATTTTTTAATTCATTTCAATGTTTCTATGCACATTATTCATGAATGAATGACCATTTAATTTGATGAGTGTGGGCTGATTATGTAGCAAAGGTCAGTCAAGATTAAAATCATTGTATGTATCAAGTTTAAAACTTCAATCCCTCTCTCCAAAAAGTATCTACTTGAACTATGTTAACAGACGATACTTCTTGCTAAAACTGTTTATTTGTTATTACGAAGTCCCATTCATTTAAAATTACCTTTAAAGACTTCTAACATTGTTTGCATAGAATTGATTGTAAAAGCTTTTACTTTTATCATTGTTTTCATCCCCATTCTAGTATTAAAGTCAGATTTCAAAATAATGTGAGATCCTTTTGATAATTTTCTATTTAGATACTTACTCGAAGATTATACTTACTCAGTTCAAACTGCTTCCACACCCTGGCTCCTTTGTCCATTGGCTTTAATTCAACTAAGTCAACTTTCGAGAAGTCAAGTCTTTCGCAAAGTTTATTAATTAAACTACAGTTAACTTAACCGTCACTTGGTATGTTTGGCGGGTTAAGCAGGTGCTACCGTGCACCCTCAGCTTTCCAATAACTGTATTATTGAGTCCCCTATGTTAAGGGGTGACCCAATTAATAATAAGAGTGGTAGACTATTACTTTTTTAATAGAACTTAGTTTTATCTTACTGAGTTTTTTATTTTATTTATCTCTATGTAAGTCTTCATTCACATTTACTATCATGTTTCAAAGGAATATGCTTTTTTAATTAGAAGCAAAGAGAATTTTAATACTGCAAGTGTTTCATCAGCGGTGAATTTCATAAAATGTGAAGCATTCATGTTATTCGCTCAGCTGCTAAGCAACTATTCATTAAGTGAATGCCAGGCTTTATATTATGAGAGTGTGTGTTGTATGAAATGAATTTCTGAAACCAAAGTGTTTCAGATAATTTTATCTTTAGGTATGTAATCAAGGATTGTAGGTATTAAAAAGAAAAAAAAATCTCTATTTTTGGAACAATGAGGGTTTGTGTAGATAAAACTTTACTTTTTAATAAACTAAGATATTTGGCATGTTTGTAAATTATTTTTCAGCCAATTCACTGTTGTTAAATTAAAACTGATTCTTATGTTATGATGTAAATAAGATAAGTTTTCGCACTCGCACAAACGAACATAAAGAGGAGAGAAATAATTGAACACCAATTTTATATACGACGATTTATTTCAATCGTTAGACATTCATAGATTAAAATTTTCTTAACATAAAATTTGACTAGATAGTGACTAGAATTCCCAAGCGGGACACCTGTTGCTTTGAAACGCCACAATATGCATAGTCTTTATTTTGACTGGCTTTATAGCCAATTCCCGAACAAGAAGGTAGAAACAACTCCGGATAAAAAACGTCACGGGGGTCACAGGGTTAAAGAAACACACGAGGAATAGTGATCCAAACGAGGTGGTCCGAAACGAAGAGATCAGCAGGAGAGGTTTACTTGCGGGTGGGCTCGGGGCCCAGCAATACTCAGGCAACACCAATCTCGCTGATCCCCTGCAGCAGGCGCAGACGGAGATGGTTGAACACCGGGTGCTGGTACGTGATGCCGAGCCCGTTCAAGAAGCGCAGAGTCTCCTGAGCGCACACCAAGAATCCAAGTTGCTCCGGATCCATGTCAGCCGGTACGTCCTCCACCAGAGAGTTCTCGTCTTCCACTGACAGCAAGTCGTTCAAGTCCTCCGGGTCCGAGGCCGGACGCTGATTCTCCTCCATGCCCACGGCACAGATTCTTCCAAACAAACGCCTCAGCACCTCCCGCTTCTCAGCATGAACCGCATCATTCCTCAGCGGCACGCTGTGAGAGCGCTTCTGAACACGCTGTCGTTTAGCGCGCCGGTCGCGGTTGTCACCGGCCGACTCGGCGGCGGTCGTATCCTCGCGTTTACGTTTGTTCAGCATTATCAGTTAGCCCGACGGCATCGACACACAAACTGCGAATGGGCTATGCACTGGGAATTGAAGGGCCTCGCGATTACAGCGAGACTTGCTATCCTTGTCTAGCGGTGGGGCGGAGCGAGCGATAGAGCGAGACGGCAAGGTCAGCTGCAGCGGGAACAGCTGGGCGAGCAGATGCAGGGCGCGGGGCACGCACGCTTTGTTTGATAAAGTTTATTCGGGGAAATAAAACTGTTAGCCGCGATTGCGCGGACCGCGGGAGGCGGGGGAGTGCGCGAGGTGCGCGGGGCGAGAGGACAGGCCCGGCCGGCAGCTGCGACGCATCTGCCGCTCAGGTGGAGCTACATGCCTCGTCTCAAGGTGCCGACGTCGTGTAATTAAGCTCCAGATCGGCTCGAATGTAAACAAAACAATAGATACGTCTAAGACGCGTAATCAATGTCCTGCAGTCCATTGTGTCTCGAATTAGATAGGATAGACGCGCACATGTCTTAGTTCCTAATCTGTAATTAGGATAAGTTAGGTAAACAAAGAGATCGCAACAAAGAGATCGTGAACGGCCGGATTAAATGTGAATGTAGGAACAATGATAGTTTTAATAGAGCAAATTTCAGTAACATTCTCGACTCAAAGCCCCGACCTGCGTAATAGGAGATTTCATCCGAACAAAAACTGAAATATACACAGTGGCTGTTTCATTATACAGTCCCATTTACGAACTGAAAAATGAAACAGTTTCGAGGCTCATCGTTTTACGGACAGTTCATGCTCGAATGTAAATACATAGGCATCTATGTAAAATGTAAAAATCAATACTCAGGTTTATGTACTACCAGGAAACGAGCTGTCGACGGTCGTATGTATCAACTACCAACAGATGTACAGCTATCCATGTAGTGTGTACAGTGTACATAGTATGTACACTACCTACCTGCTACCTAGGTGTATGCGATTTCCGATAATCCGCTTCAAAGTCGGGTCCCGTCGTTCCAAAATAAAGGCGAGTTCCCATTGTGTGTGCATGCAGGTTGCAAGATGCACTGGCAGGTTACACAATAGAAACTTGAGTGGATACCGAGCGTGTGCACTTGCTTTTACCGGGCGGCTGTCGCCTCCGAAACTATTCGAAGTATTTGAGAGACGAGCATGAACTGCTACAGTATCCTTTATCCTATACTAAGTGAAGAATTCTTATTTTTATTTATTTATTTTATTATTTATGTGCACACAGTAAAATACATAGGGATGAGACATAATTATAATTTGAGTACAAAGGTACTGCATAAGTACCTTTGTACAGACAAGTCTTAAGAAGTTTCTTCCAGCAGACTTGCGAAAGGAGAAATGAAAAACAAATGTAGACAATAGTGTGCGAGAACAAGAAGAGAAACAGCTGGACAGAGAAGGAATAAGCATAAGCATAATCAGCCTTGTTCCCACTGTTGGGAGTGTTGGGACATAAGCCTCCTCTCTGTGAGATGGAGTGGGCCGTAAACTACCACGCGGGCCCATTGCGGGTTGGTACTTAGATGTCATATGTCTTCGAATTTTTGGTTCTAGGATATGCCGGTTTCCTCACACTGTTTTCCGTCACCGTTTTGAGAGCAGTAGTGATGAAATTATTTACTCAAAGTAAACCACCTGCCTGGGTTCGAACCTACGTCCCACAACTCGCAAGTCGGGGCCGTTACCACTGGGCCACCATAATTGCCTTGAGAAGGAATAAGAATAGAGAACAATTCTTCCCTTCTTTGTTCTTTTTATTCCTGGTTGAAGGAGTTTTAAATTTTATGGTCAAAGATATTCTTTAAAATATATACAGCCTTGATTGAATGGACAAACACTTTTTTACGTAACAACGTGTTTATAATTTCAGAAATTTGGGCTGCTACTGAGCAATTCCTAATTTCTTAATCCCAATTTCGGTTTAACCGATGATCCGAAGGATCGAACCCAGGACTGCTTAGTAGTCGCGTTTGTGACCAAAAGACGTGTACCTAAGGCAGGTCTTAGTCATGTACTAAGTATAATATTGGCAAGTATAGTGATCGTTCTTCTCCATAGAGATCTAAGTTTTGGAATGGGCAACTAGCTTCAACTTTCTGACTTGCCTTTGCCTTTGGTTTAATTGAAATATATAAGTTTTTCGCGACGGTAGGAGTATCCGATATTTTCTATCTGATATAGATAGAAAATATCGGATTCTAAGGTTAAGAGTAAGGTTAAGTAGGTAAGGTTATGATTAGTAATAATAAAGCTGAAGAATTTATTCGTTTGGATGTTTGAACGCGCTCATTTCTGGAACTACGTCGATGTCGTATAAAATCCGATTTGATAAATTCTTTTTGTATTTGATAGCCCAGATAGATATTCTTGAGGAAGGCTATACTTAGGCTACTTTACATCACGGGTCCTAGCGTGATGTAAAGTAGGCGAAAACCAGAAAATTCACTAAGAACGCTAAGCGTAAACGAAGTAATACGCGCGGGTAGGCGATGCGATGCGATGTGGTGAGTCAGGGGTACAAGAAGTTTCACGCGGACGTAATCACGAGCAGGAGCTAGTAATCCTACTAATATTATAAACGTGAAAGTTTGTATGGATGGATGTTTGTTACTCTTTCACGCAAAAACTACTGAACGGATTTGGATGACATTTGGCGCACAGATGGTTTATAACTAGGATTAACATATAGGATACTTTTTATCCCGATATTTCCACGGCATCGAAACTTATGCGGGTGAAACCGTGGGGCGCAGCTAGTAAAATTATAAATGCGAAAGTAACTCCGTATCCGTATCTGTCTGTGACCTTTCAATGCATAAACCACTAAACTGATCGTTATGAACTTTGACAGATAACTAGCCTGGCACCTGGAGGACATAGGTTTCATCCTGAATATTTTTACTAAAAAACCGGACAAGTGCGAGTTGGACTCGTGCCCTAAGGGTTCTGTCTCAAGCTGTGCCCGGCTGCCCGCGGCTTCACTTAAGTGGTACAGCCTATCCGATTCCAGAAGGACCATAGACATTTCGGAGATAAGGACCCGCACCTATCCCCGGAACAACTGAACCTTAAATAATAAAAAAGACAGATAATAGTTCTTTAGGTTTACATTACAGGGAGACCAATATTTCTTTCTTTCTTTCTCAAACTTGTGGTCAATATTCAACTAATTTCTTAAATAACTTTAAATGTATTTATTTCGAAATTATAAAAAAAATTAGGCCCTTAAAACAAACCCTTTCATTTCATATGTACAGATTGCGAAACAAAACAAAAAAATGATTTTGCCCCAAAAGTAACCCCTATATTCAACATTAATTCATTTACGTAACACGTCCGCGTTTGGAGCAAATTGGGTGTGACAGACAGACACACGAGTGATCCTATAAGGGTTCCATTTTTTCATTCGGACGTACGGAACCCTAAAATTATGAAATACAAAAATTTTATTGCTAGTTTTATAGTGTCATTGTTTCGAATAATTTTGCAAGAATCGAACTAAACATACACCAAGTAAAAGTAAACAAGTCCCTAATTAAAAATAAAGAGAAAAAAAAAAAAAAAAAGTAAAAGTAAACAAAATATTGTTAAAGAGACAGAATTAGCAACGCTATCGTACGGTCCTATAATTCCATTTAACTTAGAAAGCCACACTAAAACGCCGTCGTCTAACTAACGATATTTCCATCGCGGGCGGTTGATCAAGATACTGGTACGTCAGAGGGTTCCGTAATTGACATAATTTAAGTGGGTATTCCGGTCCTGAGGAGTCTCTAGTCGATTCTATAGGGGAAAATAAAGGTCGACAGGCATTACTATACCAGCTGACTTTTTTACTGTATGGACAAAAAGGGTATGGTAAGGTGAACGCAGTAGAAGCCTGTGGCACAGAAATCTCTTTTTCTTTTTTAATAAACCTAAAATGAAATGAACCAACCATTAAATACTATTAAGTTACCACAAATAATTGAATGTAAAAAAAAGGTTTTTTATTTTATTTTTTGTGAAAAAAGAGATTTCTGTGCCATGCCATTAACCCTGTTTTTGTCCATACGGTAAAAAAAGTCAGTCAGTAATGTAATGTATTGATTTTTGTAAGTGTGTATTGATAATTAACTTCAATAATGTATGAGTAGCAAATGTCTGAGCAGTCACCATCAAATCAATTTATTTGTAAAAACATAGGTAAACAGGCTGGCAGGGACATCGACGCGCACTCTCGAGAAATTTCTAAAAGAGCGTGTAGAATCATGTGCTCAGCTCATGGTAACCATGGGTTCAGCGCATGAGTTTAGACCTCATAGCGTCAACATTTAACGTCGGTTATAAAAAAAAAATATTGCTGTTCCATACATTTTGACCGCGTAGGTATTTTTCTATGAAACAGATTTTTTTTTTTTTGATAACCGACGCGAAACTTCGACGCTATGGGGTCTAGTATCATGTGCTGAATCCATGGTTACAGTTTTCGCGTCGATGTCCCTGCCACCCTGTATAAGTCTGTATAAATTATTGGAAGGTAATATGGCTAAATAAGGGTAGAAGGCGAAACTTTATCTTTGTATGTAATATGGCTCGCTATGTCTTGCCAATTATTGATGGCACACACAATTTAGGGAAACAGCAAGTGAGAGAAGCCGTGGTGGCACTGGTTAGTAGATCGCGGGATTAATCCCAGGCAGGCGTACATACACCTTACTCTGCGCATCACCACTGTTCTCAATACGTCAGTCGCTCCATGTAAAATACTGGTATTCAGCTGTATCCGGTTAGACTGGAAGCCGACCCCAACATAGTTTGGAAAAGGTTAAGCACATGCTGAGGATGATGTTTTCAAAACGGCGAAGGGGAACATCGTGAGGAAATTAGCGTGTCCTAGAACCAAATATTCGAAAATAATACAGTGACCTCCACCAACCCACAATGTGTCCACTTTGAGAGAGCCTTCTCTCAGAGTGGACACATTGTGATTGATTTATGTCATTCATTGTGTCTCAGACATTATATAATACCAACCTATTAGTGTTCCGCTGCAGGGCAAAGGCCTTTTCTTATACACACAAGGGACGAGCATTGATTACCACGCTTGCTCAAGACGGGTTGGTAATTTCAGAAGTATATTGGTGATAAGCCCAGCCGGTCTATTTTGTAAGCAGCTTACGCATGGGAAGAGGCACAAGATGCAATAGGCATCTTTTGCGATCTATCCAAGGCATTTGACTGCGTTAATTACGAAACACTGCTCTTGAAACTTGAGCATTACGGACTGGGTAAACTAGCTGTTAGCTTAATAAAATCATATTTAAATGATAGATTTCAGCAAGTTCAAATAAACGGTGTGAATTCATTGGGTTTAAAAGTCAAAATGGGTGTGCCGCAGGGCTCAATATTGGGGCCGTTCCTATTTTTAGTATATATAAATGATTTACCTCATTTTTTTTTTTTTTTTTTTTACCTCATTTACTAAAAATCCGACCACAAATGGTGTTATTTGCTGATGACACATCACTGATTTTTAAAGTAGACAGACGTGCACAGCAGCTTGACGACGTAAATAATGCTATGCTTATGGTCCATAATTGGTTTACTGTAAATAATTTAGTATTAAATGAGAAAAAAACTAAATGCATTAGATTCGCTTTACCGAATGTTAGAAGTAGTGAATGTCACGTTGTATTGAATAGGGAAATACTTGAATTCGTCGAAAGTACGGTTTTCTTGGGTATCACGCTTGACTCAAAGCTGCAGTGGGGTCCTCACCTAACATCACTTGCAGGGCGGCTAAGTTCAGCCGCTTACGCTGTCTGGAAAATCCGTCAATTAACAGACGTGGAAACCGCAAGACTGGTCTATTTTAGTTACTTCCATAGCATCATGTCTTACGGTATTTTGCTGTGGGGACGGGCTGCAGATATTGATTCTATCTTCATTCTGCAAAAGAGGGCTGTCAGAGCCATCTACAATCTCAGCAGACGCGAATCTCTACGGCAACTGTTTAAAAAAATTAACATCATGACGGTTCCTTGTCAATATATATACGAGAACATTATGTACGTTCGAAAACATCTACATCTTTTTAGTAAGATAAGTGACAGGCATAACTTTAACACTAGGAATAGGAACAAACTAGATCAACCGCGCTTCAGATTGTCTAAAGTAAAAACTTCTTTTATGGGGTACTGTGTAAAATGTTATAATAAAATACCACTCGATATTCTTCAACTAAATGAGAAGAAATTTAAAACATGCATTAAACGCACACTATGTAGACAAGCATATTATAAGTTGGACGAGTATATAGTAGATAAAAATGCTTGGCTTAATGCTGGACCTGCTCCACAGGCAGTTGGGCTTACAAGTTGATCACAATTTCAATATTTGGAAGAGATGCTTCCCCTTTTTGTTTTTTTTTTTAGTGTTTATTTTATTTAATCAGGATTAACTTTTAATACTTCAGTATTAAATACCTCTTCATGATTGGTAGTTATTTTTTTTTTCTCTCATCTTAATTATATTGCAAACTATAGTTTTGTATAATTTAGAAGCATTTTTGAAAATTTTTGTAAATGTAAGAACCATGGATCCGTTTTTTATGATATTTTGATGTTGACTTGAAAGAGCATGGCAGTTAAGAATATGTCATGCTCACTTAAATGTCTCACTGGTGGTGGCGCGTGTGTTGGATCATTCGGTTCCCTACGAAATGGTTGAGCTGGGTGGTGCTGATCCACGCGTCATGTTCGTGAACGGGCGCCATCAGTTGAGACTGGTCATCTCTTAACTGCCAAGGATTATTTTAAAATTTAAATTTTAAATTTTATATTTTAATTTGTTTTTTTACATTGTTCTCACATATAGAAGCAATAAGAATAATGTAACCAGGATTTTGTAAAAATGTCTTGATTTAAAAGAGTGTCCATGGAGTTTCTTGCCCGTTCTTCTCCATAGAGATCTACGCTTTGGAATGGGCAACTAGCTTCAACTTTCTGACTAACTGACCGACTATTTAATTTTGACAATTCAAAAGTGCCTGTAAATGGTTTAATTGAAATAAATGATTTGAGTTTGAGTTTGAGTTTAAGAATGTCACCGTGAAAACTTAGGTGAAGTGAGATTGTAGTGACCTGTCATTCCACTAGCCGATCGATTCTGTAAAAATTTCACCGTGAAAAGTTAGGGGAAGTGAGCTTAGAGTGAGCTGTCAATAGTGTCAATCCCTAGCATTAGTTGGAATGGCAGCTTACTCCACACGTGAGATTGTTACAGAATCGCACTGCTGTAGCTACTGGAATTAACAACACTATTGCCAGCTCACTTCACTTACGTTTTGAAGGTTTTTTACAGAAGGTTTTACACATCGGCTGGTTTCGTCACGATGTTTTTGCGTCATCGATGTCAGTAATGTCCATGATAAAGTCAGGAAATACATATGATTTAAAAATGTCACACTGGTATTTATCCAGATTTGAACCCACAGGCTTATTCTGCTGAAAATATCGGCTATATGTCGATAGTTGAATGATCGGCTTTCAAGTAATGCTATTATGTCGCTTGTCATGGAACAATACGGTCAGTCATTTAGCACCTTATCACTCTACATGATCAGCCTATGATGTTCACACGGCTGGCACACAGGCCATTTTTGGGTGAAAGTAATAACTTTAATAAAAAAAATAATGAAGATAATTATTTTTTTCACAAATTTTGTTTTTATTGATTCTGAGGCGGTACGAAGGTCGTCGGGTCAGCTAGTGTAGAATATAATGAAATATAAAGCGCTGTTTTTGGCAAAAAAAAACCTTTTATTTATTTATAACGGCCGTTTTTAACGTGCACATCTTTCTACATCGTTCTCACATGGATAATTTCAACATATTCATGTTCACCATTCGATGTAATCAATATTTTGTGACAATTTTATGATTTAAAAGAGTATCCGTGGAGTTTCTTGCTCGTTCTTCTCCATAGTTACCTACTACGCTTTGGAATGGGCAACCAGCTTCATCTTTCTGACTTACCGACCCTTTGACAATTCAAAAGTGCCTGTAATTGGTTTATTTAAAATAAATGCTTTGAGTTTAAACCATTTATGTACACACGTATAAACAGACAAGAAGAAAGGAACAGAAAAATACGTACAAAGTGATGCTTATTTCTAAAGAGATCTCTTCCAGCATACCTTTTTTTTTTCTTACTGACTAAAACCCACCCGTGTTCCTTCCTTAGCCCTTTATGTTCTAGGGCAGCGGTAACCCTTTCGGACGATCCCGCTACTCTTCCAGCATACCTGCGATAGGAAAGTATTTTGTCATTATCATTATTAAAGGCTATTTCATTACAGACATATCTAAATATATATCTGAGGTCATCGGAAAACCTGAGACTAGAGATGCCGATGTATTCCACCAGTTTCTATGACAAATCTTTTATTGTTCAAGCAGTACCGCTATGGAATGTCTTGCCCGTGTCGGTAAGGCGTGTTCAATCTTTGTCCACTTTTGAAATTACGATAAAACAGCACTTCCTCTCTCCTTAAATATCATCATTATTTTTATTTGCTCCTGTTTCATGTTTATTAATATATATATATATTTATTTAGATTAGTTTATTAGTATGTATGTATTTATTGTATGATGTAAATGACTACCGACAGTATTTGTCTCTCCTTCCCCTTTTTAATCCATCCAAAGCTTGTCTTTAAAGGATCGCTCTTAGCGATAAGACCGCCCATTGTGTCACCCTATGTAAAATTTCTATATTTATGTCTGTAATTTATATGGTGATCCATCGGTTTCTTACTAAACTTCAACTATATCCGACGTCCCTGGTTACTTATCTCCTTTGGCGACTGTACACAATAAAGAGTGTTCTGTTCTATTCTATCTAAATTAATGAATCAGTCCATGAATTCCGTGATCGTCACTTAGTCTGATAGTTACAGATTGAGACGATAAGCTTGCTAGCTTTAGCATGTTGGCATATACGTGCATATGTATATTACGTACGTGCTAACGCGTTATCCGATTAGTGTCAAAGTGACCTGGCCAGGGCAGTAGATAACTAGCGAGAATTACTAATAGTATCACAGCCTTACTGGGAAATGATTCGATCGATTAATTCAGGGTTGGCAGACTAATGGCATGAACGACGGGAATATTGTACACGGGAGGAAATTGTGAGCGGCTGAAATTGCGTACACTCCCGACCGTTTTTTTAAACGGTAGACAAAAGTGTTTGTGTGTACATCCACATGTTGTACATCCACTTTTTTCACACACTCATACACTCACACACGTACCCAGTTAACTCACCACACCAACTCTCCTCATTCTAATTTGTTTTTTTCGTGAGTCAATCAACAATCAACTCAGCCTATCGCAGTCCACTGCCGGACATAGGCAAGAAACTCCACGGACACCCATTTAAATCATAAAATTGTTACAAAACATTGGTTACATAATTCATGTTGAAATTATATGTACATGTGACA
Source organism: Apamea anceps (assembly GCA_951799955.1). NCBI lineage: Eukaryota > Metazoa > Arthropoda > Insecta > Lepidoptera > Noctuidae > Apamea > Apamea anceps. The sequence continues at coordinate 6,808,207 of OX637518.1, forward strand.
ACGATGTAGAAAGACGTGCACGTTAACAGCGTCCGTACTAAAAATATGTTGTCACTACCTTAGGTATACTTGATTACCCCTATTTGTAAATGGGATGAGCTATCATACCCGGTCATCTATTTAGATGTCACTGCTCAACTGACTTGCAGTAAGTGGATAACTAATGAGGTAGATATTTGATACGGCCCAGACTATCGGATGGATGTTGTGAAGCTTATGACACGTGAGAAAGCTTTTACTTTAGAGCCAGAAACTTGAGTGAAAAATCTTGAAAGCGAAAACAGAAGAATAGGGTGACTTGAATAAGGTTTCTATCTATATTATTTTACAGGTACAGTTAAATATAAAAGAAAAAAAAAACATAATGTAGAGTGGACATACGTGTGTGTGTGAGGGTCGACGGTGTGTGTGTGTGATAGTGTACGTTTGTGAAGAGAGATAACAATTTAGCTGATAGGAATCAGAAGAATCAGTTGCCTGATAATAATTTTCATAACATCATCACTGCGAAGTCATCATCACTGTGAAGTTGTATAAACTAAACGTTATATAAACTGGGCAAAGTAATCGATCGATCGTTATGAAGATGTGTCGCAAACTAAGCGCCACCTCCTATCCTGCCCTCTGTGCCCAAAAAATGCATCCAGTGATCTCTGTGCTGCCACCGACAACGCCGCTGACGTGGCGAAGTTTTAAGCCAACTTAATTTAGGGTCGATTTTTCCATCGACAGATAATTTTTATTCGTAAAATAAAATTGACGTCTGACAGTTTTTTTATGGAAGAACTGTCAAAAATTCAAAATTATTCCTCCGATAAAATTTTATCTGGCGTTGGAAAATTCATCCCTTAATAAACTGCCTGCATAACTGTGACATGGACACGAAGAGGGAGCATCGATCCCTCGAAATAGGTGTATGTATAAGTAAACACAGCTCATTCAAATTAAGTTCTACAAAATAAATCATACAAATATACCTTCAAAGCGCTCTTGTTACTAATTAATAATATGTTCAATGGTCACACTTCTCAGTAAACGTAATCCTCTTAAGAGCTCGTCAATTTACGTTCACTGAAAATACCTATTAAATGTTAGACGGTTTTCCTAGAACCATGTCTTCATAGCTCAAAGTTTGCAGTTGTCGAGAAATTTTGTATTAAAGCAAGGTTTCAGAACTTTGCGAGATTTACTGAGGAGACTTTCTAGTTATTTTTGAAATGCAATCGTATGCAAGTTAGCAGAGAGAGTTCTTAGTAATGTTGGATTAAAATTAAAAAGCTACCAGTCTCCTTAAAATAATAATATATAAAAAGGTGAGGAATAATCAAAGGCCATCAAAAAATTCGTCTGCATCGCTGTCAATAGGAAGAGTGCCTAAAAGGCTGGCAGCATTGCCACGTTGTATGGCAATGATGATTCTTTGGCCAAAAAATACGCCAGCACTCGGTCCGGCCCGGTCACGTGAAGAGTCGACCAACTGCTTGGCCAAAGTCTCGAAAAACTAAGTGGGCACTCGAACCCCATCGAACTGCGGCACTCGAACCCCCAGCCCTAGTGTGTCAACCCCAAACGGCTCGAACATAATTATAAGTTTCAAAGAGATTGGAGTAAGTTTCAAAGAGATTGGAGACCGAAGTAACTAAAGGTCTCTTAATTAAGATCGATTCTTATTCTAGCGACCGTCATTTGTTTTGGGCACTCGTTTTATTCAAAAAGAAGTGTTTTCATAGGTTTTTAAAAGAATGATATATTTATTTGCAAAAATATAGGTAGGTAACATAAGTTCTTAAGATCTATGGGTTTCACTATATTCGGCATTGTATATCTCAAATTGCTTTTCATCTTTAAAAGCTTTTTTTTGTAAGTGGAACTTTTCGTCAGATCAGCATTGCATCAAGCATAATCAGTCTTTAATATTCCCACTGCTGGGACACGTAAGCCTCGTCTCTTCGAGAAGGAGTGAGCTGTAACCTACCACACGGGCCCAGTGTGGGTTGGTAGATGTCACTTGTCTTCGAATTTTTGGTTCTAGAACACGCCGATTTCCTCACGATGTTTTCCTTTACCGTTTTGAGAGCATTAAGACAAGATACAATAAACAATGTTCAAAAAGTTTTGTTTGTAATCTGAACAAAGCATATCTCCTACAAAAGATAACTTGTCAGTATAACATAACATCACGCCAGTAATCTCCGAAGGGATAGTCAGAGGTGTACTTGTAGTACACTCACATTATCGCCAGTGGTGATTAAATCCCATGCCATAGGAGGCGAGGAGCGATGATGAGGACGGGGGGATTTAATGGGGGAAGGGGGGAGGGGGTGAGGGGGTGAGGGGGGGAGGGAGTCTATAGCCAGGTACTTGTCAGTCTATCAGTTTCTAAATGGTTTGTCCACGATAGATCCAATTCCAAAATGGAAAATCTAAAAAAGATTTTCGAGACTCTCACAGAAAAAATCACTTACATTTCTATGAAGCGATGAACAAAGTAAAATCCAACATGTTTCTACAATTCCCTTACAGAATCGCTGAAATAATGAAACCTAAAAATAGACGTAAATCAATTAAATGAAATACTTAGCAGATATATGAATTAAATCTTGTTTTTCGTTTGTTACTAACATAGCTTATAAGTAGTGTGTACCTATTACTAACATCGTATTTATGGATCAAGGTCTGAAATAAAGTTATTTTTCTTATAAAAAAATTACAGAAGGTTTGGATGGACATTTTCAAACCTAAACTAATATTATAAAGAGAAAAGATTTGATTTTTTGTATGTTTTCACGCTGAACCGGCTGAACAGATTTGAATGAAATTTGGTACATGGGTAGACATTTGATACTTTTGATCCCGATGTTCCCACGGGATGGAGACGTATGCGGGTAAACGACGGGGCGCTGCTAATGTGAGATAAAAAAAACTAGTGAAAGTGAAAAGTAAAAACGAAAAAAAAAAATACAGTCGAATTGAGAACCTTCTCCTTTTTTGAAGACGGTTAACAATCCCTTTTATACGATTTCATCGATGTTCAACAAGATAAATGAGATGATTCGTGAAAATTGAGATTGTGTGTTAACTTCGATAGTATACGGTTTTTATTAATTAACTAGTTTCTGCCTGCGACTTCGTTCGCGTGAAATTTCTTGTTTCCCCGACCCGTCGCATCGCATTGCCTGCCCGCGCTATTATTTCGTTTCGCTAAACGTTCTTTCTGACTTATTGTCTTATTGCACGGCTCCAAAGGGTTCTACCGTGATTTTAAATGGCCTATATAGCCTTCCTCAAGAATTGGGCTATCAAATGCAAAATTTGTTTAGTAAAAAAATTTTTTCATATCCGACAGGTAGTTTTAGAGGTTAGCGCGTTCAAAAAAACAAACTCTTGAGCTTTAAAGACAAATTTTCGTCGGATATGGTAGGTACAATAATGGTTGGTGTATAATGTATATTGTTAAGTTCGACACGTCCGCCGCTATACGAATATTTACAATGTGAACTTGCATACGTGGAACACACACAAACAAAACCCTTATATTAGGGACAGTTATGTTATTAGTATATAGACAGTGCCGGATTAAGACTACTTGATGCCCTAAGCAATCCACGCCTGTGGGCCCCCCTATCCACTAGTTGCACTTGCACTAGTACCAGACACCTTGTGAATGACATACCATTAATTGGATGGAACACCATTGGTAACCTGTTCTAAATATAGATGTAGGTGATATTGCTCATTTGTAACAGTCATTCTCCCTATGATGTCACCTGAATTGGTGAAGAAAAACTTGAGGAAACTGGCATGTCCTAGAATCAAAAATTCGAAGACATGTGACATATAACAACCCGCACTGGTGTGTTATGCCTACTCCCTCTCACTGATAGGAGGCCTGTCAACCTGTGTCCAAGCAGTGGGAATATTTTAGGCTGATACTTATTGGTTTCTGGTCCTGTTGAAAAAGCTGCTAAAAAAGTGGTGTTGGCAGAAGAATTGGGAACGAAGGCACCGAAAAATCTGTCTCTTGACTGACTCCCGGGTCTTGTAATATCTTGCTAACAAACAGCCTTGCCATTCATGTGCTAGCAAATATATTTTCGGTGCTGTTAATGGCAGGCGCGGTCGTAGCCCAAGATGGGGGGGGGGGAGGGAGTCCCCATGGGTGTCAAGGAATATCTTTAGGGTGGTACCTACATCTGCTCGTTGGTCTAGTGTTCGCAAGCGTTACTGCTGTAGTTAATGTTCATGTACATCTCCAGCTCCACATTGCCTTATTATCATATTCAGGAACGCAGCTTTTACACGTACATGGGTTTTACTGAATAATGCTGATAAATTGCTCGCAGCATTTTTTGATAAAAAAAAAAAAATATGTCATCAATCAAGTTCGAAAATCCTAACAATCGCCTTGGTAAGGTTAGGTTTTGTTTTATATATTCAATCAGAAATAGGAGTTACATTGTCGACTTATGCAGGAAAGTCCAAGTAACTGTGAGAATGTAAAATGAAGAAAAATTTTGCACACTGTCAGATAAGTTAGATTTTTTTTTAGTTTGTTTGTCGACTTATGAAGATAATCTGCAGAATCAAAAGAGTGTAGAATGCAAGAGCGAGCGCAGCGAGCCCGAAAATTTTAGCACCCTACCTTGACTAAGTTCTGTTTTCTTTTAACCATTATACAGAAAGAGAACTAACTTTGTCGAGTTATGACGAAAAGCTTCAACTCGTTTTACAGCAGTTTAGGTTTTGGAATCTGGCCTTAACCTTAGCCTTTCGAACGTTACGTACGAGCGGGGTTCCCAAATTTCCGAGCTTGCTTTGCTCGCTCTTGCAACCTAGATTCTATATTTTATAAAGGGAACTAATTTTTTGAGCTGTTATTTAAATATTCGAGATGTTATTATGATCAGTTGAAAAACATATTGAGCAGATATTTAATTTAATTGCGGTTGATTAATTATTGCGACAGTAAAACATGGACATTAATAAAAAATCAATTAGTCGGTTATTTTATCATACAATGTCAATTCTAAAAATAATTGAGCAGTCATGTGTCATGTCAGTCACACGCATATACCTTTTTTACATCGAAACAGTTAGGTTAGGTTAGAACTGTGACCACACAACGACGGTTAGGCCAGAAACATATTTTTGAATACAAAATCAAACATTTTAATTATATGCCCATACGTAACCGCTCGTTCAATAATTTTTACCGCCCATTTAATTATTTTCCTGCTCAATTATATATTCACTGATCCATTTCATTATTTTTTATTACTCATTTTTGTTTACTTTACTGCTTAGTTTTAACTGCTGAACTAGTTATTAAACGTGCCATTTATAATTTTTAACTTACCAAAACCGCTATTTACAGCTGCCTCTTTAAATCAGTGCCTTTTATAAAGGGCTTATTGAAGTAAAAACTTCTTTAAGCGTGTTGAGTGATTTGCTAATCAGCACTGAAATGCTAATGTTAACAGTATACCAGCTATGAGTATGACGTGTTGCGCTTATTGTTGCTCGGAGTAATTTAATAATTTTAATTAAAAAAATATGAAATTATTTTTTTTGATACTACAATTAATTTTAAAGCCGCGCCTGGTTTATGGTGCCCCTTTTGCTAATCCGGAACTGTATATAGATATTGATAAGGTATTTACAAGCTACCCTTGAGTGGAAACGCCGGCAGGGGACGCCCTAGAAGGATATGTAGTAATCTTGTTGGTTGTTCTTCAGAAAGGTGGTGTGGGCTTGTGACCAGCGGCGGGGTAATTGTGTAACACACGAATAGTAGGAATGGCTTTCATTATAATAGTTCAACAACATTCATTGCGTTATTTTATGATGATTCAGATTGTAATTGATAGTGTATTACGCAATTAGGGTCCAGATGGATGTACGTCCGTGGCTAAATAATAACAGCCGCACAGGTCAATCGGTCAGGTTAAGCTACGCTTGCCGCGGTTGGTCTGTGGATGGGTGACCATCTTTACATACCGAAACCACTCCGTGCCTCGGAAAGCACGTTAAGCCGTTGGTCTCGGCTGTCATTTGTGGATCTTTGACAGTCGTTATGGGTAGTCAGAAGCCCGAAAGTCTGACAACCAGTCTTACCAAGGGGTATCGTTAATACGATACCCCTTGGTAAGACTGGTTGGATTACCCAGTAACTGGGTTGTGGAGGTCAGATAGGCAGTCGCTCCATGTAAAATACTGGTATTCAGCTGCATCCGGTTAGACTGGAAGCCGACCCCAACATAGTTGGGAAAAGGCTAGGCAGATGATGATGATGGATGTATGTAAACTAATCGGAAGGAGTATGTAAGAATTGTAGCAGGTGGCGTTCTATAGTGTCTGTTTACCCTCGTGGGAATAAGGCATGGGTTTATGTATGTGTGTATGTTTATTTTACTAACTTCACTCGTCATTGAGTCAGACTATTGCTACTGAAAATAATGAACGACTCCCGCAAGGTAGTGTTTTTTTTATCGATAGAAAAATGACAAAGGTACAAGTCTTTGCAAATCACGAGTATGCGTGCGTCATTTATGTCTCTAATATCATTGTCGTAAGGTATAAATTGCAATGATCAAAGCAAGTTAGTGGAATGTGACGACTGGAGTGGATGTTATAACACGAATCCTCTCCACACTCTGATTAAACAAAGCCATTGCTAACGTCCACGGCAAACTGAGGTCCTAGCACAAAGTCGCGACGTAAACGAAACGTACAGCCTGAATTAAAGGGCATTGAAAATTTTTATATGGAGCCTAGTATACTATTTATATAGGTATATAAGTCAATAGCTGACATCAATCCAAATAGCCTGGGTGGAGGCCAGGCTGTGAGGAAGATTTCACGCAGACCAAGTTGCGGGCAGAAGTATATATTTTAGTGTTAGCTTTTATATTGTAATTAAGATTTATAACTAAGTAAAGAAATGAAAATATAAAGTTCGAATTTACGGTACCTACGTTTACTCCGCGCGTTCGTGCTAGCCCCACTGCGCCTAATAACATTGATGAACGTCTTGCGTCGAACTAGATCGATGGACGTAAGATGCAATGGTCTCGTATTTCGATACCACTGTTTGTCTTAGGTAAAGGTAGAGATGTAAACTATAGTAACTATTATTGTATACAGTGTGGTGGTGTGACAGGTAGGGACCGTCAGCCTTAAGAAGATGTACACACGGCTACACGTCAAGCTATACAAAACCAGTTTGTCTTGGCCTCACTTTGTATGATATTTTCTCACAATGAACGGTCAGCTACTACTGGTTTTGCATAGCTTGATGTGTAGCCGTGTGTACATATACATCGACGAGAATTCATTTACTTGACCTTGTTCAATAATATGGCGTAGTCACAAAACATAATATTACACAGTGGGTATTTAATTGTAGCTACACATTGATACAGTATTACGATGACATCACGGCTGGTTCCCTCGAAGGGTTGGGCAGAGGTGTACCTATACTCATCATCTGCCTAGCCCTTTCCCAACAAGTTGAGGTCGGCTTCTAGTCTAACCAGATGCAGTTGAATATCAGTATTTTGCATGGAGCGACTGACTATCTGACCTCCACAACCCAGTTACTGGATAAAAAAATAAATAAAAATGTTTATTTCAATTAACATAGTTGGATGCATTATATGGTTTGGAGACTCCTTTTAAGCAAGGAAATGCTTGTGTTAGGAAATACGATACCCCTTGGTAAGACTGGTTGTCAGACTTTCGGGCTTCTGACTACCCGTATTAACTGTCAAAAATTCAAGAATGACAGCCGTGACCAACGACTTAACGTGCTTTTTGAGGCACGGAGTGGTATGTAATGATGGTCACTCATCCACGGACCAACCGCGGCAAGCGTAGCTTAACCTGACCGATTGACCTGTTCGGCTGTAATTATTTAGTGTGCATTATAATTGATTGTTTAGGGCCCACTTTATGCTCGGTTCCTAAACAAAAACGATCGTATCGATATCGTTTTGCTTACCAATAGTAGCATTATTTATTGCCGAACTGGTTACATAAATAGATTCGTAAGTACCTGTGATAGCTACCTCCATATGGGAGGGTCTGCTAAGCAAAACTATGAGGTTTCTGCTTTAGTATTTGTAAAGATACACGAGTCTTAATTTAAACCAATAACGGTCCGTAAATTGTAGGAATCGGCCATTAAAAAGAGAGCGGATTGCCACCGCGCTCTTTCTAAGGCGCTAATCAGAACTCGTGGGGGGGGGGGGGGGGTACCGACGGTATCCGTTGTGTTATCACGTTTCAACTACAAGCGTAAAGCGAATGCTTTGTACCAAATCAAGTTTTAATGTTGTATTAAATAATATTTTTTTATTATTAAACCGTGGGAAATAAAGCTGAAACCTAAATACAGATTAATCTATATACTAATAAAGCTGAATAGGTAGTTTGTTTGTCTGAACGCGCTATCTCTGAAACTATGTACTATTTAACACAGGCTTTAACTTAATATCACGTTATGACCCTTAGGTTCGAGCAAAAAGAAAAAAAAAAAGTGAGAAAGATCGCTTAAACGAAGTGACACTGTGGGCGAGCGATGCGATGCGATGGGGTGGATCGGTACAAGAAATTTCACGCGGACGAAGTCGCGAGCAGAAACTGGTATGTTATAAATTCTCTTTAGTAAGTAGGTACGGGTTTAACCTAAACAGGGTTTGTTTACACTTTCTGCAGATACTTTAGGAACAGAAGGCCAATTCTCGTGGGTAGCGGGATCGTCCGAAAGGGTTACCGCTGCCCTGGAACATAAAGGGCTAAGGAAGGAACACGGGTGGGTTTTAGTCAGTAAGAGTCTGACACTCCCTTCCGCTCCACCTAGAGCGGGAGGGGTCATTTGATGATAACCCATCCACAAAAAAAGACCAATTCTCGTAATTTAAAACGTTCAAAATCTAGTCGCAGTCTCATCTCAGCGACAAACAAACGTCAAAAACTTGTCAAAATGTAGGGAAATCAGGAGTATTTTTTGACAGATTGAGACTGAGATCAGACTGTGTACGTTCTTAAAATTACGAGAATTGCCCCTCTGATCATACTTACTCTCTTCCTTTTAATAGCCTTGTAACCGCAAACCTATAGCCTTGATAGATGTGCAACCTAAATGGAACGCATCCAGTTGAATGCAGATCCAAACTTCTGCTTTCAATCTGAATCAGCATCAGTATCGTTCAGTGAAATGGGACTAAGAGACAATGTGGGACGATTGGGACACACGAGGGACAAAGCGCTAGGGGTGACCCTTGGTTCGATATGATACGAATTGAAATAGAGGGTTTGGTTAAGACGATATTTTGGAAAATGATAAATGATTTTATTTCTGTAAGTAGGTTTATACAAAAACTTTTACACGTCAATCATATTTTTATAACTAGATGATGTCGGCGTTTCCTATCTGACTGCTCTCAAAAGAAAGGCCGAAACAAACTCAGATGTCACAGTCGGTTTTTAAGTCCAGACATAATCTTGTGTGATCATGTGAAGACCATGTAGAAAGGTGTCTGAAATGGTCTTTTGAGGAAAGAACCAAACAGATAGAGTGGACCTGTCCAGTCAGTGCACGCACTTGTCAGTGATCGTGTAGCTCAACTCAGAACTTATGGAGCTCAACGATTTGACGACTATGGTATGACTTGATGTTCTATAAAACCTGTTTTTTGGGATTTGTTGGAACAAGGAGTTTATAATAATAGTGGAAGGAATTAACAAAAACCAACTTGTACACGGCCACGGGAGGGGCGCGGGGAATGACGAGCGGCGCGGGGCGCCCGCGCCAGCCGCAAGCCCGCCGCCATTATTTGGACGACATGCGCGCGTCGAAAAATTAATGTCTCGCTCGGCTATCCAATATTTGTATTAAGAAAGGCAATATACCTTAGTTTATGAAGAAAAAGTCTTTTCACGGGTATTTTAACTATGATTTTGCATCGCTGTCAAAATCGCAGAAGGGCCTGTAATACCTCAGATTGCGAAAATTGTCTTAGCATTAATGGCTCTAGTTTCAACAATACTGCAGTATTCTCTTTGAAATTAATATACAATAAAGACGAGGACTGCTGCGAGGTGTCGTCTGTTTCGAAAACACGATTGCATACAATTTTCTCGATACAAATAAATCTCAAAGTTACCTCTAAACCGTACAATAAAAGAAGAATTATCAATGAAAATGTTCAAATTAGGTCATGAAACTTTGCAGGCTAATCGATCCATGCATAAAGCAGGTGTCATCTGTTCGTTTTTATTTTTTAATCGTCATATTTAACGTAAAAAGATGAGATTGGAAATATCAAGCTTTTTAACCACTCACACCTTGAACCGCTCTGCCGCCCGGCCCCCGACAGGTCCCCGATTCAGTACTTGTCAGTACCGCTTCGGCTATCGGACGGGGAACCCGTGTCACTTCGCTTGCGCTCAAAAGACCCGATTGGCAACGTTTTATGTTCTTAAGAAATTATATGATAATGTAAAATTAAATTTAGATGTAAAAATAAGGCACCCGTATTTTTATTTTATCCAAATTTTGTAGTTTTAATTTATAAAATCATCTTTGAAATGGTTCAAAATCGTAATCTCACGTCAATGTCAAAATATTGTCAAAAATTTAGGGAGGTAAGCGTACCTATTTTAGATAGTTCCCAAATTTTTATGGTGTTTTCAATATATTCAGCAAAATTTTTTTTTATAAATAATTTTATTTGAGATAGAAAGAAAGAAAAAAGTTTATTTGGACATAGTTCGTGAAACACAAAATAAAAAATTAATAAAATAAAAAATAATGTTTCAGACAACAATAGTGTGTGCCTCACGGCTGCGCCAAAAAGGTTCATTTCAGCATTAATGGCAGACAGATGCTGTTTGACGCTGGTTTTCTAATGAACCTTTAGGGAAAAGTGACGGGGAGTACACACAGTTTCAACATACCTAATACATACTTATAAATAAATAAATAAACTAGTAATCACGTACATATCATTACAAATACAAAAAAAAAAAAAACAAAACCAAAACAACCAAGTCTCAGCAAAACCTGTTTTTCTCGATCAACATAGGTTTGTGGTAATGGAAATATATTTCAATTACCACAAATGTCTAAATATAGGTGGATTTTTGAAAGGATTTTTGAGAAATCACGATATAGCGGACAGAGCTCCGGCGGGATCTAATGGCGACATAGAGAGTGCGATTGTCGCAACCCAGTGCTGGGCACGCCACAATTGCTGCGATAAGTCCCCTCTTTGAGGAGTGGCTGGAGAGGCGCCACGGTACCCTCACCTTCAGCCTGACGCAGGTCCTCACCGGACACGTTTGTTTCGGGCGGTTCCTGTTCAGGATAAGGCGGGAGGAAACGCCAGGGTGTCACCACTGTGTGGATCGCCTGGAAGACACGGTGGGAGCATACGGTGGAGGTCTGCCCAGCTTAGGCGGAGTCACCGCCGCGTCCTCGTGGCGGCGATCTCTCGCTTCCGGCCCGGGTCCAGGCCATGATACGGAGCGTGAGTGTATGGGAAGCCGTCACCTCCTTCTGCGAAGCAATAATGTTCGCAAAGGAGGAGGCGGAGCCCATGAGGGAGAGGCAATCTCTGCGCTCACACGCCCCTAGTCGCCGCAGGAGATGCCCTGGACGTCGGGAGTCAACAACCGAATCCCGGACACCGCAGGCGCGGGCTTGCAAGCGGCGAGCAATGGGCAGCTTGCCACCCGGTAAGGACCAGGCCCGGATCGACGGCGCGATGTGTTCCACTCGTATGACCCCGTCAGTTAGTGCTGACATGTCTTGGAGGCAGGCGTGGAACACAACGCGCCTCAAAGAGAGGTCAGCACTAACTGACGGGGTCCGCTAGGGCCGATACCTGCCAGGGCCGCGGGTTGTTCGAAAGAGATACTGTGGCCCCTGGCATAGGCAACTAAAGAAACAGGGGAGGTTTTTAGTCAGTAAAAGTCTGACAAGTCCTCCCGCTCCGCCCAGAGCAGGAGACGTCATTTGATGATTTCCCACACAAAAAAAAAGGTGTAAAAAAAAAACAACCGACTTCCAAAAACGACACTACAAAGTGAAAAATAACTTTAATTTCGGAAGTCGGTGTCGTTGGGTACGCATTTTCGTTGTTTGCCACCGACTTCCGAAATTAAAGTTATTTTTCACTTTGTAGTGTCGTTTTTGGAAGTCGGTTGTTTTTTTTTTGCAAAAAAGTTTTTATTTTTCACTTTTAAGTTGTAATTTTTACCAGTAATTTTGGTTTAAAAACCCAACTACTGAACCGTTTTTGATGAAATTTATATGGGACCACTTCAGAAGTATCTCCTTTCGAACGAAAAAAGAATTTTGAAAATCGGTCCACAATTGGCGGAGTAATGGCGTAACAAACACATAAAAAAAAAAAAACACCGTCGAATTGAGAACCTCCTCCTTTTTTGAAGTCGGTTAAAAAGGCCCATAGCCGTCATACATCAAACTAAGTAACATTGCACAAAACTAATTGCTGGGAATCGACTTTTATTTTTGGTGTCAAAAGGACATTGTCCAGAGTCGCCCTGTGCACAAGAAATATCGGACATGCACGATAATTAATTGTCTATTTTAGTATGTTAGTTGCAAATACTTTTGTAACACGGACTAAACTAGCTGCATGACAAAATGAACATTTTAAAGTATTTTACGCGACTAATAACATTAATCGCCGCCATCTTCGCCAAACGTCATGTCGTATCGACAAAGATGAGGGATGCCCAATCGATTGCAATCGATCGATCGAATTTTTAATGAATTGTTGCATGTTTTTGAATCTGAATCACATTTTGATTTTATTTCGATTACAACGTGGCGCTATATACTATTTTAGAAAATCTATATCTATACTTATAATAAATCTGTAGAAGTGAAAATTCTGTACATTGAAAATATCAAAAAAATGGCAGGGGTGTTACTAGACCGACACCGAACCCAAAAATTTGATTAAAAAAATTGTTGTCTGTCTGTCTGTTTGTTCAGGCATCACGCAAAAACCACCGGTTCGATTACGATGAAACTTGGTATAATTAATCTTTAATATCCTGGGCACCACATTGGGTAATTTTTATGCCGGAAAAGTATCTTCTAAATATATAAAACTCAAAGGTGCCTGACTGACTGACTGACATAGTGATCTATCAACGCACAGCCTAAACCACTGGAGGGATCGGGCTGAAATTTGGCATGCAGGTTGATGTTGATGTCGCGTCCTTTCCAGTTCAGCGTCTTAAATACATCCTCCAATAATATTAGAGAACAATGTCGGGGAAATTACGTCCCCTTCTCTCACCCCTTTACATGGATATGTTTAGTTCAATGCAGCGTCTCCAAACAGACCAGGTCTCGATAGAGTCAAAAGTCCTACTTGTAGAAGTACCTACATGTCTATTTGACAAGCAATTTTAGAGTTGTTACAACTCTATATTAGATCTCATCATCGCGCGTTCGTATTTAACCCTTAAATGCATGAATTTTCGTTTTAAATCCATAAAATTTGAAATAAATCGGAAAATGGGTGTAGTTAATGGGAAAAATACTGAAAAAAAGTAATTATGGAACATATATTTTTTATTTTCAAAAAAACATATTGATGTACTTCTACATCATCATGCACAATCGGTCCTTGAGTTCTACAAGTTTCCTGCGTACTATAATATAATTTTACAAACGTATTTATTATCTCATTACATTACAAAATATGAAAATTCATGAAGCAATTATTTTTTGCATTTAGACATAAAGGAACTTTACATTTGCTACAAGACCACTGTGTGGTACCCTTACATAGTGGAATTTTACACCTCAATCTATTCGAAAATATAGGCCAGTGACCAACGCCGTCTTTTCGTACATCTATAGACGGCAAAGGATGACATGACCCTTTAGGTTTTTTCGACTGTAAACTTTGCTCTAATGAGCTATTACTAGGCCGACCTCTTTTATTACCATTATAAGATCCCACATTGCAAAGAGCATCAGCCAAATCATTGCGGAACTGACCAAGATTTGGTAGTTGTTTGCTTGGGATGCCTTTTGCAATAAGGTTTTTCTTCATAAGAATCCACGAATTTATCACTGAAAGATCCAATAGATGATAGAATAGGCGGAGGTACCATTTGCGGCTTTTCACTCTTATACGATAACGACCTAAGTAGCTATCCATCAGGTCCACTCCCCCCATGTGCATATTATATTCTTGCACTATTTTTGGACAACAGATATCAATCTTTTGCTTTAGCCGCTTATCATACCGACAGATATTACCTACGGGTTGCGAACCAATATAAGTAGACAACAAAGTAACCACCTTGTTATCTTTCCACACCGTAGCTGAAAAGTCAACACCATCATGGTGAGAAATTCTTTCCTCATAAGTACCCCTAGGAATCGTCATCTTCATTAGATCTTTCTTGTCTGGGAGTCTACAATTAGGCAATCTATTCTGTTGTACAGTTCCGACACAATGGATTCCTTGTTTCGACAAATAGTATGCCAGGGGCAATGACGTGTAAAAATTGTCGAAGAACACTATATGATTCCTCATTCTTGGTATCACTCTAGCCAATCGTAAGACTACATTACTGGTGACTCCCAAATCTGGTTCATTTGCTAGTCTGTTTCTTTTTTCTTCCTGTCCAGAGTATACTTCAAAGCGGTAGGCATATCCCATGAGACTACATAAAACAAATAGCTTGTAGCCCCATTTATGGGGCTTATTTGGCAAATACTGCTTCAGGAAATGGCCTATTTTAGTAGAACACATTTGTTCGTCTATTGAGAGGCGTTGGTCTATGGGAATAGATGAAAAAGTTTCGTTTAGGTGGTCTATTACAGGTCTGATTTTGTGTAGGCGATCGTGGTTTGGATGATCTCTCGGAAGATGTTTTTCATTGTCGTTGAAATGCAACATGCTTCTTATGGCCTCAAAATGATTTACCGGCATTGCGTTCTTTATAAGTTCGTAGCCAAATTTTTCTTGCCAACAAGAACGCACACTAGGAAAATGTTGAACAGACATAAATAATAATATTCCAATGAATTTTTTTAGTTCGCTAACAGTTATCAAAAAAGAGCTCGCTGGGTTTGTTTGAATGGCATAGAGATTGGTTTCATCTACAACTTTTTGAAGGAAATCAGGAGTAAAATAATGGAGAAAACATCTATATGGCGTATCTAGGTTGGCAATATTCGGATCTAATGTGCTGGGTTCGTGAATTATTTTAGAGGCATCATAGGTAATATAATCTTTTTTCCAAATAAGGCTACGTCTATCTAATATATTTGTTGAGATATGTTGACTTTCATCCGAAAAAGATGGCTCAGGATTATCTTCAACTAAAGGTGGGTCACTCTCTACACCAACTCCGTGTTCAGTAGTTTCTGGTTCGCCTAACGTGTCATCTTCTTCCATCAAATCTTGCATGATCTCTCTAGAGCTCGTGTAGAATTGATCCTCGTCATCATTCTCATTCTCTAACCCATCATCCGAAACATTACCGTCTTCTAAAGCAGCTAAGAGTTGTTCGATATCCTTATTTTGCAGGGACCGAGACATTCTGTGAAAATATAAACATAAACCCGTAAGAAATTAATGTGAAAATAATTCAGCCTCATAGTAATTATATAATTATAAAAATAACAACATAATTACTTAAAAAATACAGGTAAATATGTATATAATATCACATTATAACTTTAGGTTTAGTAAACTTAGGTAAACCGATTTTGCATACTGATGTACTTCTACATCACAAAAAAAATGCATTTTTCTTGCATAAGTTTATCAATATGTTGAAAAATATAAATATTATTTGTTACTCTTACCTTGTTTCTATCCAAAAACAATTTTACTTGTACGTTTTCTTACTTTTATTTGAAATAATCGTAATTCATAACACACGCCGAAATGAAATGTTATTCAGATTGCGCGCCAACAACGAAAATTGTCACAGATAAAAAAATTAAATGTCAAAGTTTTTACTTGCGTTCGGAAACGATAAAACAGGTTTGCCAAAATTAAAATAAAAAACAAAAACGTCTGTAATGTCGCTACATAAAGTGATATGAAGTTTTAAACATACGATGCATATCTACATCGTTATGCATTTAAGGGTTAACAAGATAGACGATGATTTCCGAAGCGCCTATTTTTAGTTGGACATCAGAAGGCCAATTCTCGTACATAATTAAAAATGTTCAAAATCTAGTCGCAATCTCATCTCAGCGACAATCAATGTAAAATACTTGTCAAACATGTATGGAAATTTGAGGTATTTTTGGCAGACTGAGACTGAGATCTGAGCGTTCTTAAAATTACGAGAATTGCCCCTCTGTACGTAGGTTACCTCGGTAAATTAGCTAAATTGTTTATTAGTACATTATAAATTGACAATTTGCTAGCTAATTTATAATGTACTAATAATTTAACTTTCAATATATTTCCTTTTTATTCTATACAGAAGACATCGATTTCGCATAATAATATAATCATAATTTAATCAATTATTACCAAGCCTACGTCCATCAACAGTTTAGTTCACCCTAACTAAATCAGTTTGACAGTGCGAGCGGGTTAGAGTGATACATGGCGCGGGGAAGTGGGGGCAAAATATGAATTTCAACTGAGGTATTACAAGCCCTTAAAATAAGGTAGATATTGCGTTGCTGCTATCAAACGTGAAATAACTGTCAAAGGACCGTATCCCAGTTATGTATCAGAAATACTAAAAGTTTTTTTTTGTAACCGTTTCGTGTTCACTTTCAAATACTTAATTACAAAATTTTACTATCCTCAAAAAAAAAAAAAAAATGATAATACAAGCATTATTGATCAATCAATCAAAAAAGCATACCTAAACACTTTATTTAAAATAAAAGTTTGTATTTTACCAAGCCCGCTACGAATTCTCGTAGCAGATTATCTATCATGCTACGACTGCGTAACCGCTACGCCGAGCAACGTATGAGTGATTTGACCAGCTTCGTGGGTTTGAACTCAGGCAGACGCTTTACCACTGCTCTCAAAACGGCGAAGAAAAACATCGTAAGGAAACCGGCATGTCCTAGAACTAAAACTTCGCAGTCATCTGACATCTACCAGCCCGCACTGGGCCCGCGTGGTAGATTACAGTCCATTCCCTTAACGAAGAGAGGAGGCCTGTGTCCCAGCAGTGGGAACATTGTTGTATTCTCACAAACGTTGAGAATACAACAGGGAACATCACAGCTCGTCAAAAAAATACACTATTGAATTTTCAACTCTCGGCACAGGGCGTTGAAAATCCAGTGGGCGATAAAAAATCGCCTGTGTGTACAAGGCTTACTCTGAATGACGTAGGTTTGTAAAACGTGATCGCATTCTGAAAGCTCCGAAGTCCGAAGTCGAAGGAATGCTTATTACGTGAAACTATGACTGATCCACTTTAGAGTCAACGCGATTTGAATCCAATGTTAATCAAATTACATTCGTAAACATTTAACCGCATTCATAACGACAACGGAGCCCTTTACTGTGCGCGGTTCTACACGGACTTGCCGTATCGATACGTTGGTAATGTCCTGAACAAAGAATACATATGTCTCATCACTACAAACTGTATGCAGGTGCTGTTCGGGAACTGAGAACAATAACGATAAACTGTTCCTCCGAACCGCACGTTACGAAATTTTGTTTCAGTGCGGTTATTGGAAGTACTCAAGCGCGGTTCGCGGAAGTGCTGTTGAAATCAGTGCTCTAAGTGGAATGCCTCAACAAATTATTGTATTTTTATTGTGAGCTGTGCAAGCAGCAAGTGAGCTGTCATTCCATGTGATGCTTGATTGTCATTATTGACAGCTGACTTCAAGCTCACTTGACTTGCACCCTAATTGCGTAACACACGATCAATCGGAATCGGTTTCATTTTGACAGTTCAACAACATTCATTGCGTTATTTACGTGTTGAGCAGACAAATTTTTCGAACTTATGAAGCAATGGATTAGCAATTTGCTTCAAAATGATTCTGATTCCGATTGATTGTGTGTTACACAATTAGGGTGCTGTTCTATTTGGTCCATGCGACGGTTAGTTTCAACCTTAGTAAAATTTCAATTTACTCTGAATTGTTGTTAAAAATTATAAATCATATTATGTTATCTACCTGAAGAAACGAGTTGTAAGTCATGGTTTCGAACCCAGACAGCCGCTTTACTTTGAAAATTGTTTCATCACAACTGTTCTTAAAATGGTGAAGGAAAACAACTTGGGGAAACCGGCATGTCCTAGAACGAAAAATTCGAAGAAATCTGACATCCACCAACCCGCACCGGGCCCGCGTGGTTGATTACGGCCCACATCCTCTCACAGAGAAGGCCTGTGTCCCAGCAGTGGGAACATGATAGGCTGATTATACTTACCCCTCCTCAAAGAGAGGAGAATTCTAGCCAATTATGCTATAAATATATATTTGAGATAAATACATACCATAAGCTATGTATTGAGCTGAAATATAAAATCTGAATAAAAAATTATGGTCTGATAGTGGCACTGTCCTTTCTGTTACCAAATAAGCCATGTCACACAAAGGTAGCCTAATATAAATAGAGAAGTTTTTTACCTCCTAACAAACAAAGCTTCCCTTTTATCTTGCCAACGGCTAAACCGGACAGAAATAAAAAATGTGGAAGGCTAATTAAATTGCAAAGAAAAAAACCTCCTTCCGTACTTCCTTTGAATTCTTTGTGAGCGACAAGTATGTAGACATGAGTTATAGAACACAGTTAATTACGCTAATTGTTTTTCTCTTCACAGAATTTAATAAAGTCACAAATAGGTATATATACCGTGAAATGAACTTAAAGAATTTCATTACAAAATGTACACTAAGCTATGTACAATCAATCCAGCTGAAGAACAAAGGAAAATAAACTCTATTGTTCGAAGCTATGTTTGCAAATTGTGTGCTCGAAATTTGTAATAGGAGATGAATCCGATGCGTAGGTAGTCCACGTTGGGAGTTTAAAAGGAACTATTTGCAGTTATGTAACAGGAACTACATAGACGTTGAATGCATGATAATTTCAGCTGAAATGAAAGCAATAAAGGCTTTTAGGAAATAATGATGATACATTTCTGAGTAAAACACACAGTGACGGTTTTATGAAAATGTAAATTAAAATTTTCGCTGAAAACGCGGGATTAATATTCATAATAGTGTAGTGAAAATAACTGCGGGCGGAGTATTGATCGTGGCTCAAAACGAGGCATGTACTATTGTACAAACGTGATGTTTTGACAGGAAGCCCGGGATATTTTAAATAAATTCTGGCTTCAATTCGTGACGGAACAAAGAGGAGTTTTTGAAAGGGTAGTATTCTGTATGTAGGAGTACGTAGCAGCTCATTATCGACGGCTTCAAAATTCATTCGAAACGTGGTCATTAAGGCAAAGGATTTCGAAGTATCTTAAGACGTTAAGTTTTTCAGCGGCATAGATTACATTTGTTGTTAAAATGCACGTTAAAACTGGTACCTAATTTTTACGTTATACCTTTTCGCTAACCCGATTATTTCCCAACATCATCTGTCATGTCGTCCGATAGTTACTGGCACATTTCAGATTCATTGGATGCAAGCATTCCAAGCTACAAAATGGCCGTCAGTCAATATCACCTGACAATGTGTTGATGAAGCCTCCCATACATTTGTATGTATGTAAGTGTGAAACATACATGTTGCGATTTTTCCTAGTTTTGGTCCATGTCATCTTCTCTTACCAGGTTATGGTGAAGAGAACTTCGTAAGAAGAGGATTAAATGAAACGTTTGACATAAACAATTAGCTTTTACATCAAGAAGTCCAATTCTCGTAATTTAAAACGTTCAAAATCTAGTCGCAGTAGGGAAATTAGAGGTATTTTTGACAGATTGAGACTGAGATCACGTTCTTAAAATTACGAGAATTGCCCCTCAGATATCTTCTTCAGTTTTTGTGTTTGTGCTAAAAGATTATTTTGGAGTTTATTGAGATAGGCGTAGTCTTACCTTTTCCTCTCTATGCTAAAGAAAACCTTTCTCCGAAACAACCGACTTCCAAAAAAAACACTACGAAGTGAAAAATAACTTTAATTTCGGAATTCGGTGTCGTTCGTTCCGAATTTTCGTTTTTTGCCATCGACTTCCGAAATTAAAGTTATTTCTCGCTTAGTAGTCTTTTGTTGGAGTTGGTTGTTTTTTTTTTTTGTAAAAAAGCTTTTATCTTCCAATTTTTTTTTATCTACTCCACACAAAATCGTATATCAGTAGTTGCTATGTAAATATCAGTGACAGGCAGTTGTTATAACATCGTCAATATAAACTCAGTGGAAAAAATACCTACGTATTATTGAAGATAACTAAAAAACTACCCAAGCATAGTTTCAAAAATTTATATGGGTCCACACCTGAGACATGGTTATCTATTAAAACATATAGAATATTTGGAATCGATCCACAATTGGCGGAGTTATCGCGAAACAAATTTACAAAAAAAAAAAAAACATACAGTCGAATTGAGAACCTCTTCCTTTTTGAAGTGGATTAAAAATATATAGACGACAAGACTCTTAAATCTTGCAATATAAGTCTTGACTTTCTCTCGGACGAGTCCTCAAATTCCTCCCAACATATCCACCTGAGCAAGGACACACAGATCACAAGGCATTCCTGACATAATCGCAGCGCATACGATGCATCAATCTCAGTAAGATTGCGTACGTGACTCCGGTGATCCTTCATTCTGCCAGTTACAGCCTCATAGTTGCCGTATCTGTCGTGTTATTGTAGTTACGTCCTGACCTAACATGTCCTAACATGTTGGCTTAGAAATTGAAGACATATCATCATCATCTGCCTAGCCTTTTCCCAACTATGTTGGGGTCGGCTTCCAGTCTAACCGGATGCAGCTGAATACCAGTATTTTACATGGAGCGACTACCTATCTGACCTCCACAACCCAGTTACTGGGTAATACGATACCTCTTGGTAAGACTGGTTGTCAGACTTTCGGGCTTCTGACTACCCGTAACGACTGTCAAAGATCCACGAACGACAGCCGGGACCAACGGCTTAACGGGCTTTCCGAGGCACGGAGGGGTCTCGGTATGTAAAGATGGCCACCCATCCACAGACCAACCGCGGTAAGCGTAGCTTAACCTGACCGATCGACCTGTGCGGCTGTTATTATTTAGCCACGGGCCCCCCAATTGAAGACATATATTGTGTAAAAATCTCACCGTCCAAAATTTTGGTAAAGTGAGCTTGAAGCGAGCTGTTAAAAGTGTGTCATCAGGTAGAATGGCAGCTCACTTCACCCAAGGTTACACTGTGAGATTTTTACAGAGTATCAAAATCAAAAATCATTTATTCAAATTAGGCTGAGAATCAGCACTTTCCGAACGTCAAAATTACAAAAGACAATCCCCCAAAACGCCCGCCCTTCTTCCCAGCTAAAGCACTAGGCAGTAGTTGAGGGCGGGCGTTTTGGGTGACTTAATTTGACATTCAAAAAGTGCTTACTGTTAGCCTAATTTGAATAAATGAAGTTTGATTTTATCATAATATACCAAATATAAATATACTAAACAAAAAAAAAAAAAAACAAAAAAAAGGGATCGTAACTTAAATATGTCATGTTTAAAACAACGCAAATACTCATAATAGGCACCTACCTACTTAAGTTTTTCAGCAACAACTTTTATCATTTAACCATACAATTTTGTACCTAAATATTTTGTATGCAGGTTAAAAATCAGTTGTTACATAGAAAAGTGCAATACCTAAGAGGTCAAAAAGGTCAAAAGAGCAAATTTTTATTTTACTAACCGACGAAAAATTTCAACTTAGAGGGTTTCAGAATCATCACTTTGATCTCATCTTACAAAAATATTCTTTGAAACATTAACATGTTAACATTAACATTTCGAGATATCGCCAAGCGGTTAGTCGACTCTTCACGTGACCAGAGGGCTGGCCTGTTTCTTGGCCAAAGAATTAGCAACGCCATACAACGTGGCAATGCTGCCAGCCTTTTGGGCACTGTTCCTGTTGACAGCGATGCGGACGAATTTTTTGATGCCCTATGATTCTTTTGCTTGTTTTGTTACATGTACATATGTATTATTATTTTAAAAGTTAGCTTATAATATAGTGTAAATATTACTAATAACAATAACCTTCTTACCTATTTGAAAACATGTTAACATGTTTAACATGTTTCAAAGAATTTTTTGGCATTAAAATGTTGTTGAACTATCACAATGAAAGCCATTCCTACTGATAATGTGTTACAGAATTACCCTGCTGAAGTAAACTTATTCTACAAAATTGTGATAATCACCTATCTTATCACCAATATATTAAATGTTGTGCCTAAGGTTAATATATCCTATTAAAGAGCAGTGTTGGTACAGTGGTTAAGCGATTGACTGCTGCGCTGCGTGTCGCGGGTTCGATTCCCGCACGGAACAAAATATTTGTGTGACCTACATGTATTTGTTCCGAGTCTGGGTGTTTTTCTATCTATAATATGTATGTATTTACAAAAAAAAAATGTATGTATATAAGTAGTTTATCAGCGATCTTGTTACCATAACACAAGCATTAGGTTGCTTAGCTTGGAACTAGATGGCGCTGTGTGAAATGTCCAGGGATATTATTATTATTATTAGTGATAACGGTCGTAAGTTCGAACCCAGACAGGCGTTTCATCATAAGCAGCCATGGTCCCCATTGCTGAGACACAGGCGTTCTCTCTGTGAGAGGGAGCTGAACTTTGTGTAAATTATTTCATCACCACTGCTCTCAAAACGGTGAAGGAAAACATCGTGAGGAAACCGGCATGTCCTAGAACAAAAAAATTGAAAACATGTGACATCTACCAACACGCACTGGGCCTGCGTGGTGAATTACGGCCCACTCCCTCTCACAGAGAGGAGGCCTGGGTCCCAGTAGTGGGTACGTGTTACAAACCAGCTTATAACGTTTACACTGCCAGCATAAACGTTAGTCCCAACTAACGCTTATATTAACGAAAAATAAAGATAAGTCTTTCACCTGTCCTTCACATTAAACCTCCTCCTCCTTGACGTTACTTAAAAACAGACCAATTAGGGAGATCCAGACGGACCAACAATGAGGCAGAATAGATATTGCTTTTTGCAACGTAACTGCTTAGTTTCGATGTCATGAAAGCTTTTCCAGCCACGACACGTCACGCCATCTGTCGGGAGTATCACGAAAAGCTTTTAAATAAAATGGCGTCGTGTCATGTGTAATAATGGGTTTTAGTTGTTTTTCGTATCGATGTCCTGAAGAAAAATATAGGTAGGTACATAATTATTTTTTTTCTATTGTTTGTTTGGCGAAATGAGTTAGTGTTTTTTGTGTGTGTTTTCGTCGTTAAGTTAGAACTCAAGTCGAGTATGGAAAATATGGCAACATAATAAGAGATTATGAAGCGCAGTTTTTTTCTTCATAAAGTAGTTAGGTATAAATTGGTTTTTAGATCAGAACTTACTATGATATTTTATGTCACCCCTTCTAAAATTACTACATTATATATCTGTAATTTTTTTGGTTTACATAATAAAGAATATTCAATTTATTTATCAAAGATTTCTTTAAAAGCACCACTGAGTTCAAGACTTGGCCAATTAATTGTCTACTCAGCTTTTTGGCAAGTGAAACAGTTAAAGTGCAATTCCGTGCGTTTTAGATGTCAAATCTTGTCTAGTTTTGTAAAAGCTACTTACTTTTATTGTGTTCTAAAATACAAAGTGGGCAAGCCCAAATTTTACGCTCATGTTAATTTAGCATTAATGCCTCTTAGCACCTTTTTTTTAAATATTTTATTCGTTTATTTTTTGATCAGATAAGCAGTCGCTCCATGTAAAATGTATTCAGCTGCACCCGGTTAGACTGGAAGCCGACCCCAACATAGTTGGGAAAAGGCTAGGCAGATAATGATGATGGTTTTATTCGTTTATTTTATAAAAATACATAGGTACACAAAACACGAATACATAACAGAATAAATCATCCATTATCCATAGCTGAAAACTCATCGGAATTGGGAATGATTAAAAATTCCAGTAATTTTCAAACTGAAATGCTAGTAAAGCCGGATTAACGCTGCAATGTATAAAATAATCCGACCCGGAGTGCTTCGTGTTCGCACTAAAGCCTGCCCTAAAGCTCTGAAACACGTTGGAAATTAATCGAGATTTTCGAACTCGATCGGCTGGTAACAACAAA
The DNA here is from genome assembly GCA_951799955.1 of Apamea anceps. Lineage (NCBI taxonomy): Eukaryota > Metazoa > Arthropoda > Insecta > Lepidoptera > Noctuidae > Apamea > Apamea anceps. The sequence goes on from OX637518.1 coordinate 6,832,523, forward strand.
ATCAATAAAGTATACATTTTATATGTGTTAAAAACAATTTTGACAGTCTTTACGGGTAGTCAGAAGCCCGAGAGTCTGGCAACCAGTCTTACCAAGGGGTATCGTATTACCCAGTAAATGGGTTGTTAAGGTCAGATAGGCAGTCGTTCCATGTAAAATACTGGTATTCAGCTGCATCCGGTTAGATTGGAAGCTGACCCTAAGGTAGTTGGGAAAAGGCTAGGTGGATGATGATGTGTGTAAAACATCAGCTTATACTTACTATACAGTGACAAACTAAACTGGCTAGCGAAACTCTGCAGACTTAAAGGATATCGATACCTAAACACGATAAAACATAGTATTTGTCTGTGAATTGTACACAAAAAACAAACTAATTTTTAAACTGACATTTCAAGTGAATTTACACGAACTGCATTCGATAACCCCACAAAAAAAAGTTTTTTTTTTTTTTTGTTTTATCATGTTTTGATATTGACAGCCATCACGTCTGCGGAGGTTCGCTAGCTAATTTAAGTTGACCCTGTATACGTCGATCCGGTAATGGGCTTCGCCTTTATAAAAAAAAACGCCTCACTAATGGCAGAGACATCTATCAACAAATTAATCATCGTTAAAATAACGATTCGGTATTATTGGACCTATAGTAAAGTCGTTCTGACTCTGAAAAGTGAGGTGTTGGAGTTTTGTATCTTAATGGTAGAGGTCAACCGCACTTCAGTAGTATCACTTAATCATTAATTTATTTATTAATTTCAGGAAATCATAATACCTTAACCTAAACATACATATTCTTACTATAAAATAGTACTTCACTAGCTAGTTCTTGTGCTGTTCTGTGGTACTTGTCCGCGGAAGCGACGGAACACCACATCTTGCGGCCAGAAGTCTTCATCCATGACGACGGGCAGATAACAATTCGGTACATGCACCACAAACGCCTTGAAGTTGACGTTGCGGTGCGACTCCAGTAACTGCACCCTCGGCGAGTACCTCGTTTTCTGGCGCACGTACTCCACGATGTCCTCCGCCTTAGTGGTGTAGTGTAGGCGGGAGATGTATACCAGTGTGTTGAGCTTTGCTGCAGCGGTTCTTGTTCGTTCGCGATCGGCGCTTCCTCTCTTGCACCGTCACGAAGCCCTTATCATCAGCCCTATGCGGTGCTTTTTCTGGCATAGGCTTCATACTTGGAGCACCTGGGGTACTCGCGGTGACGCTAGCGGATTCCTTTTGTAGGGGCTTCGCTAGGGCTGCAGATACTGACAGCGGGACGGGGGAGGCTCGGGCTGCGCTGCTTGGAGGAGCCGCGATAACGGGTGTGGGACTGCGCGGCACGCGGGCGGGGTGCTCTGCAAGCTCAGCAAACGACGGGTGCGCTGGCGACGAAACTGCTGACGCGGAGTTTGACGACGATACACCGATCCTCAGACTAAGGAAAAAAAAGAAAGGACTCGGCATAACGAACAGTAGTTATAGAAATGTGATGTATTTCGACGGCATTGTTACTGACATATCGGCATCTCTTTTTATCTTATGAGGGTAATCATATTTAAAAAAGGACAACAGTGGTTTTATTATTACCAAAAAGGGCAACATTATCTACAAAATATCTCACTGCGGCCGGTCGCCATGTTTTGTCACAGCCAACAAGTTCAACAACAAGTACATCAGTTGTCATCGTGACTTGTTTGTTTCAGTGTTTTAAAGAAAATTTCGGTTTAATAGGCGAAAATTTTGCTTGTATAGAGTGTTCGAACTTGCATAAGACTGCATTTATTATGGGTAGGTGCAGTGTGTTAGGCTGCCGCATGCTGCAAGCCGCCATCTTTGTGCCAGACTCACATTTTAGGTATGCACGTTTTTTTCATAGGTATGTCATGTCTATTCTTTTCCTTAGTCTGAGCACCGATCATACATTAAACACTTTGTAGCAGCATAATGCATAATCAGCCAATAACGTTCCCACTGCTGGGCTCCTGTCTTCGAGAGGGAGTGGGCTGTAATCTACCACACAGGCCCAGTAAGGGTTGGTAGATGTTTACATGTCTTCAAATTTTTGGTTCTAGGACATGACGGTTTCCTCACGATGCTTTCCTTCATAGTTTTGAGAGCAGTGGTGATGAAATTATTTACACAAAGTAAAGACCCTGCCTGGGTTGGAACCCATGATCTCCAACTCGTAAGTAGGAGCTGTTACCACTGGGCCATCACTGCTCTCTTTAGCTAACAGTAATAAGTAGTCATTAGTATTCGAGATTTTTATTTGAATCTCGTACCTACTACCTACTGATCAATTTTCTGATATACCTACTGATCAAATTTTTGATCAATAATGAAATTGAAATATGATGGTAATGGTGAAGGTTTTTCCAGGACCAGGAATTTATATTTAGAGTATGACGATAGGTTAGTTCGGGAAGTAACATAATCATTTCTTACCATAACCTATACTCATTTGCTAATTGGTCTGATGAAGATAATTTACTGAAAAATGGTGTACTGAGTTCAGTTTGTTTATAGAAATAACAATTATTTTTGATATAAATATTTAATTTGCAATTAAATCCACCGATAATCACCATTTCATAGCTGCCAAATGAAGTTGAAAACCATCATTCCTCAAAGCTACCACTAATGCCACCTAGCGTAAATTACCGTATGCGTCGGTTCGTGTTAGTTCTAGGCTCAAAGCAGAGATGTCACTGTGTTCAACATTTCAAATATAAAGCTGTGTTGACATGGGGAAAATATTAATGCATACCTAAGAAGCCCAATTTATTTAGAACTATTAAGCGATGGACTTCATCCAATTAAACAACATAACCAAATACTTGAACAATGAAAGAAATAAACTAACTTGTCGCTTTGAATACGATACGTTACGGTTTAATTCTATTATTACTACTAGCTTTAACTACAATTATTTCAGCTTTTCTTTCCTTAAGAATAGATCTTGGAAAATTGTAATCTTCAAGTGTAATTGGATTCGAAATCGAGAGCTGTGGGACAGTGGGATCCTAAAAATATGATTTATGATTGTTTTATATCCTAGGTTCTGTTATCTTTGGTTTTTTGTGTGTAATAACAGCTGCACAGGTCGATCGATCAGGTTAAGCTACGTTTGCTGCGATTGGTCTGTGGCTGGGTGACCATTTTTACATACCGAGTCCCCTCCGTGCCTCGAAAAGCACGTTAAGCCGTTGGTCATTCGTGGATCTTTGACAGTCGTTACGGGTAGTCAGAAGCGCGATAATCTGACAACAAGTCTTACCAAGGGGTATCGTATTACCCAGCAGTAACTGGGTTGTGGAGGTCAGATAGGCAGTCACTCCATGTTAAATAATAGTACTCAGCTGCAACCGGTAAGACTGGAAGCTGACCGCAACATACTTACTCGTAGTTGGGAAAAGGCTAGGCAGATGATGTTCTGTTATATTTTGTAGCCTTCCCTAAACCTAATTGCGAAGAGACATCGCTTCATTTATCTTTTCTATTCTAAATCGGTTTTTTATTACAATAATAATTATTTATTTGTGATCTGCATAGTTACAATTTATAACAAAGCAGTTTGCTTTGTCATAAATTATTAGTAGAATGGAAATTAAATCTAAAACACAGTAGATTTACGGCTGGTTTTTCCAACGCCAGATAAATTTATCCGAAGAATTATTTTAAATTTTTGACAGTTCTTCCATGCAAAATCTGTCAGACGAAAATTTTATTCCACGAATAAAAATTATTTGTCGATTGAAAAATCATCCCTTAGACATTTAATTCGCCCGAGTTTTTAAATTCCTCTATACTCACATTAGCAAAAACTTTTGTGATTTGTTTTTTAAATTGTGAGTGTAAATTGGCACTAAATAATAATTTTCTTATAACATGTAATTGTAATGTAAGAACTTTTATAAAACTTTTTGTTTCAAGTACGTGATGTTCGCCAAAATCTGCCGTGATTTATAGCATCTCCGTTTACAGAGCATTAAGAGTTTTTACTTACTTAGTTTGCCAAGTGGAAAGCTTTGATTTTAAGCGCAATTCTCCTAATGGTTTCTTGGTTTGGCTCATTGGGCAAATTCGAGCATTTTCCGCTCAACGCATTTCGAGCATTGTCTATTGACATTCCTAGCGACTGTGCTACTTCATATGTGGTTATTGACTTATACATGCAACTTTTTAATATAAAATTATTTGGCGGTTTCCGAGATTAACGCTCAAAGTTAATCACTTGACTCAATCATAACCTCTGAACGTTAATGTCTCGGAAGCGTGACACAGTACGGGGTTTGGTCTTATTATGTTTTCTGTTTGCTTTGATATCCGCTATCGTGTGTGGCCGCCATTTTCAAATAGGCGCGAAAGTAGGCATGCCACGATCTTCAAACCCCTTTTAAAATCAACATAGATTCATGTCTAGATCCAAAGTGAAGTAGACTTTGACACTTGTTGAGAAGAAATGTTTCTACCCCCAAGTGTCAAAAGTGGAAGAAAATTGGTCGTCATGAGACTTTTGTCGACTGAAGAATAGAAACAATTCTTCTCTTCAACGCCATGCTTATGACGGTAGAAATCTTTCTACAATCTGTCATTTTGTCTACTCTTCCGTCGACAAAACCCGTATCTACCTGCTGGGGGGTTACCACCAGCTCTTATAGCAGGGCAGAAGTTGAACTGCACTGCTTTTTTGTACTTAGTCATATACCAAAAAAGTAGTACAGTTCAACTTCTGCCCTGCTATAAGAGCTGGTGGTAAGCCCCCTGCCGATCGATTCTGTAAAAATTTCACCGTGAAAAGTTAAGTTAGGTTAGGTTTTTTGTGTCAATAGTGTCAATCCCTAGCATTAGTTGGAATGACAGCTTACTCCACGCTCACTTCATCTGTTTTCACGGTGATTGTTTACAGAATCGCACTGCTGATCTAGAATACTTCGAATTGACTCGCCCCCACCTACGTGGTGGTAGAAACTAATAGAAACATACAAATTGTAAAATTATCTTTCTATGGAAGAGTGGAGTCTCCTAATACAGGCATTTTTTGCTTAAAAGGAGGCTCCAATCATCAACTTGTTGTCCTGAATTGTTTAAAACATAAACCATTTTTTTTAACCATCTGTCGAAATGTGGGTGTACTAATGCTCTTATGCTGACCCCATCAGAGATATACAGAGTCTTGTTATGTTGCTATCGTTGAAGTAGTTACACAGCGTTGGTAATGATGTGCAAATTTCTAGTGTAAAGACTTGTGTTTGAGGAATATCTCACCTCATAATAATAATAATGATGTGGAAAACGTATACTCGTACCATAGAGAATAACATAGTCTTTGACTCGTACCTACGCTTTGCGTGATGTAATCAATTCAATGTTTCATTTAATTTGATTTCTTTATTTAATCACCAAAACAGAACGTGTTCTTTTTTTTGTACATTGTTAACTTATTTCTATTTCTGCTATTAAAGCATTTGTTTTTTAAGTTAAATTATGATTTATAAATTACTGCATATTGATACTATATTTTGAAATACTTAAATATGAGAGAGAGAGAGAGAGATTATAATGTAAGTAGGTATGTTATAAAATGTTCTAAGTCGTTTCTTTTCAATACACGAATAGCTAAAATATCCCTAGATTGTGTTGATGCGTGTATAACTACAACATAATATATCTTGCTAAAGGACTTAAAATCAGTGCCAATCCAGTCAGCTGAATATTTCGCTCAGGAACGAACTCGTGTGAATTTGACACTTGTTATAAGCAAAAGGTTTTCCGAATAAAATACTTATCGAGTTTCTGCCGACGGCATAATGTAGATTCAATTTTAAATTCGTTTCGATCCGACACGTTTGAAAAGTTAGCGACAGCGGTGTACTAGAGTTGCACATCTTTTGTCGATGATTTTATTGTGTTACCAGCTTTAGCGCGCGACTTTGTCTGCGTGAAGTTTCTTGTTCTCCCGACCCACCTCGTCGCATCGCATCGCCAGCCCTTATTGTTCTTTTTTTGCTTTTTGCTCGGTTCCTAAGGGTCCTAGCGTGATGTTAAATAGCCTTTCCCCAGGAATGTGGCTATCAGATGCAAAAATATTTTTTTAATGCCGTAGTTCCAGACATTAGCGCGGTCAGTATAGATACTCGTATATCAAAAAAAAAAAAAAAAATCAAAAGTCATTTATTCAAATTAGGCTGAGAATCAGCACTTTTCGAACGTCAAAATTACAAAAGACAGTCCCCCAAAAACGCCCGCCTTTCACCACTTCCTAGTGCTATCGCTGGGAAGAAGAAGTGGCGCAACAAACTCCCCAGCAGCACAGCTGTCTGTTTAGTTAGAATATTGTTGCATGTATACAATACTAGGAACCTATGTTCAGTAATAAACATTACAAGAAGCTTAAATTATTTGCCATATGTCAGCTAGCCATGCCAATGTATCAACAAATATAATAAAAACTATACTTACGTATTCAAACTAAAAAATAATTAAGTAATTAAAATAAAAATAAAAACTCACACCTAAATAAAAGCCGGCGTAAGGCATAAAGGGCGTGACAGCTTACATATTTATGCATTACTGGGTTCGTCATATAGCTGTCACTTGCAGTCACAGATGATGAAGTAGGATAGATTAGCTGTGCCGTGAGTTAAATGTTATTTTTATAGTAAAGTGTAGAAGTACATAGAGATATTATAATGAAAAAATATATTTTATGACATCGGGAGACGACTCGGTGTTGTGTTCCTAAATGTTTGGGAATTGGAGTACCATTATCCGACATACCATTAACTTAGAAGATTGTGGCTTTAAGCTATTCGTAGATCATTATTTTAATCATTATTTTTCATCATTTTTTTTATTTCATCATTTTTTACAGAGTTTGAAGTAAGTTTTTTAATTTTGAAACTTTCTATGTTGAATAAATATTGATTTAAAATTAAAAAATCACCGAAAATAAAGAAATAAAACCAAACTTTTGAATGAACTCAAATTGAATGAATGAATGAAAAGTTAAATTGATTGTGGGCCATTGGGACCTAGCTATGGTCACGTCATCTACAATTAACTTTGAGTGAACTTCCCCATTATTCTGTTTTGAAATGTAGATATACGTTTTAAATAATATCAATTATATGAAAAAAAAAATGTATAAAAAGGATGAAATATATTTGCTTTTTTAATTTCTTATCCACATGTTTCAAAACGAGATAAATAAACATGATTTAGTAACTTAATTAACAAAAATTCCAGAAACTAAAATCATTTGCACTCACCTAGGTATTCTTAAAATTCCGAAAACTGTTCCATTAAAGCAATATTGTGTAGTTAAATTGAAACGTTTTCCTAAATTTTTGAAGACCGCGTTTTGTTACGCCCAAATAAATCAAATGGTTTGGGTCAAATAATACTTATGCTGGCCTAATTAAGTCCCCAATTTGCCCTAAGTAAATACTAGGGGTCGGGACGATCCCCAACCTTGTTACAAAAGGGTTTCATGCGCGTGTTTGCGCATTGCCTGATAACAATACTTAAACTAATATATTCGACTTGATTTTTCTACAAGCCATGTGTGCCTAACATTTCAACTCAAAACTTAAGGAAATCAACGATTCAACGAAAAATAACAAGGAAAGGACATTTGGGTAGGCCACATAAATTACTCAAACTGCCAGATCATGACAAAAACTACCAGAAAAGAGATAAAAAAACTTTTTTACAAAAAAAAAAAGCGACCGCTTTTTTTTGCAAAAAAGTTTTTATTTTTCACTTTTAAGTTGTAATTTTTAGCAGTAATTTTGGTTTAAAAACCAAAGTACTGAACTGTTTTTGATGCAATTTTTATGGGACCAAGCTGAAAGTATATATCCATACAAATACAAAAAGAATTTTGCTTATAAAAAACGGAATTCTGAGGTAACAAACATAAAAAAAATACAGTCGAATTGAGAGCCTCCTCCTTTTTTGAAGTCGGTTAAAATAGGCCCACACCGTTTTCACATTCACAATAACTAAAATAATATAATACTTTACAAAGTAAGCAAATGTTAAAAGTAAGCTTGTATAATATATAAAATTCATTAATGTCAATGTGTATAAGTATAAAAAAACAATATGTTAAAAATTGGAAGCAGCTCAATCCCAACATAACAAGCAATAAATCAATGTCTGGGTTAAATGGAGAATACCATGTCCCTCAGTGGTCACATCCTTAATACCCCGGAGTAGGTAAGTCTCAAGACATTCCTTAGTCCTTACACAAATTGTACAATTAACTTCACGTCAAACACCAAGCACCAGTTTACGATGGAATAATAGGCACTTGGCCGGGCAAGACAAACGCCCTCCACATAGCCAATTATCAGCCAGTTAGCCTGATAATTACAAATCAAGACCATCAAACAACTCATGAATATGCGACCGACAATTAATTACTGAGAGACACGCAAGGGTTGCCCTGCATTCTGATTAATTAGGCCTTAAGGCCATTCTATGTACAATACCATTGGAATTTGATTGGCATAGATACGTAATATACAAGGGCTATCATCTTCAAAGGCTTTCAATAAGAGTTGTTCAGAAACGGAATAACATGGCATTATAGGACGGAAAGATTTGTGGTACAGACGCCAGCACATCAAGCTACTACAATCTGTCAAATTTCTTTAATAGATTTTCAACTTTATCGCTGAAGAATTAAGGTTCAAGGTTGATTGGGAAAATTTGACAGTTTCAGGTAGCTTGACCTGCTGGCGTCTGTACTACCTACTATATTCCCCTATGCTCGTAATTATATCAACATGTTCAGCATAGCTATTCACAACCATGAGACAAGCTATTGTACCAATGACAGCTTGATACGATAGCTAGTCATATCAAACTAACTCTCATTGTATAAAAATAATTGTTGGGAAACGATTTTTATTTTTAGTGTGAAAATTTACTCTTTGCGGTAGTGCGTAATGTAATAGACGCAAAACATTTTACTTATGGCATGAAACGGTATAAGGGTCGTGGTCAGTCGTAGTTGTGTTATGACATTACACACTTGTTTTCGTAAAAAAACGTGCGTAAAAGTTGGATTTTTTTTTATATGATCCAGTATAAAAAAATATTACAATGACGTGGAGTAGTTCTAGACATGTTATACACAGTTTTCATTAGTAAGAAGGTAATCGAATAGACCAATAGATCAATCATCAGACTAACGTCAAAACAAATATGAGCGAATATATTATCTCTTATTGATATCACAGGCAACCTTGTATTAAGCTCTTAATAAGTACTTTTCCCTAAAACGTAATTGAATTCAGCTACAGTTGTGCTTATGTTGCTCCAACAATATTTATATTTTATATACCTTTTCTAACATCGATTGCGCATCTAATGCCACGTTCACATTAAAATATAAAACATAAAATGTGTATAAAAGGTATATAAAATATAAATATATCTACTGTTTCCATTTATATTTTACAACTAAAACAAGTTGACTAGTTGTACTTATTCAATACTTGTCAAAAATGTATTACTTTATACTACTAAAAATAAAGCTAGAGAATTTTGTTTGTTTGAACGCGTTAATCTCTATAACTACAAGTCGGTCGTTTAAAAAATTCTTTCTGCATTTCATGGCCCAATTTTTGAGGCTATAGAATATTTCACATCACGCTAGGACCCTAGGATTTGAGCAAAGAGAAAAAAAACTTAAAAAAAAAACAAACAACCGACTTCCAAAAAAGAGACTACAAAGTGAAAAACAATTAGTAGATTATAGCCACAAAAAATAATAAAATAAAAACTTTTTAACATAAAAAATTAAACCGCCGAAAAACTGAAAAGCAAAAAATAATAAACCTTTTTTATTCAACCTTAATAACTAAGTTCTTAAACTAATGTAAATACTAAATACCTAAGTAATTTTGAGTCGGCGCCAAACAATCAATAAACAAAGATCACTAAATTGCTTTTTTAAACAGCGCTGACTCAAAATTATTTAGGTATACTTACATTAGTCAGGGATTAGAAAGTGAGGAATCAGCTACCTGACCATTATCCTCACAATGGTCAGTTAGCTGATTCCTCACTTTGTCATTCTCTGGACATTCTGCCTCAGACACCTACTTTGTTGTTTGTTTCTTGGTTGTTTACTACTAACACTAGTTATAAGATATTTTACTAACAAAATGGACTTTATTGATGTCTGAATCTGATATATAAATAAAAAAAACCGGCCAAGTGCGAGTCGGACTCGCCCATGAAGGGTTCCGTTACGTTACGATTTATGACGTATTAAAAAAAAACTACTCACTAGATCTCGTTCAAACCAATTTTCGGTGGAAGTTTATATGGTAATGTACATCATATATTTTTTTTAGTTTTATCATTCTCTTATTTTAGAAGTTACAGGGGGGGGGACACACATTTTACCACTTTGGAAGTGTCTCTCGCGCAAACTATTCAGTTTAGAAAAAAATGATATTAGAAACCTCAATATCATTTTTGAAGACCTATCCATAGATACCCCACACGTATGGGTTTGATGAAAAAAAAAAATTTTGAGTTTCAGTTCTAAGTATGGGGACCTTCAAAATTTATTGTTTTTTTTCTATTTTTGTGTGAAAATCTTAATGCGGTTCACAGAATACATCTACTTACCAAGTTTCAACAGTATAGCTCTTATAGTTTCGGAAAAAAGCGGCTGTGACATACGGACGGACAGACAGACAGACAGACAGACAGACAGACAGACAGACAGACAGACAGACAGACAGACATGACGAATCCATAAGGTTTCCGTTGCCATTTGGCTACGGAACCCTAAAAAAGGCTACCTTGTGGGGGGAGGGTGGAGGGGAAAGGGGTTACCTTAACCTCTAAACCTGCAACCTCCAACATCTACTAACATACCAATCTGGAGCAGGTTGCAATTCACCAGCAAGCAATTTACCAGCTAGGTGCCAGAGTTTCTCTAAGAGATTTTTTTAAAGATATTGGTATTCTCACGGTTGCGTCACAATTCATATTCGCCAACATCCTATATATTAGGCAAAATTTGCACTTGTACACTAAAAACAGTGATATTCACAGTGTTAATACTAGAAATAAGGACAAACTACGTGCCCCCTTTCACCGGCTTCATAAGGTTCATAACTCATTTGTTGGGCTTGGTATAACCTTTTATAACAAGATACCCTCTTCTTTGCTAGACTTGCCTTTTAATGCGTTTAAAGCTCAAGTAAAATCCAACTTTTGTTCAAAGGCTTACTATTCCATCAACGACTACTTACACGATAAGAATAGTTGGTCGCCCTAATTAACTCAAGACAATGTTCATGTTCTTTCTCCAGAATTAGCTTAGGTACTGACAGGTTACTGTTATTAGTATTGACTCATTTATTTCACATCGATGGTCCTAGTTCATCATCTGTGACTGCAAGTGACAGCTATGTGACGAACCCAGCAATGCATAAATATGTAAGCTGTCACGCCCTTTATGCCTGGAGGCTTTTATTTAGGTAGTGAGTTTTTATTTTAATTAATTATTTTTTAGCTTGAGTACGTATAGTGTTTATTATATTTGTTGGTATATTGGCGTGGCTAGCTGACATAATATGGCAAATAATTTAAGCTTCTTGTAATGTTCATTACTGAACATAGGTTCCTAGTATTGTATACATGCAACTATATTCTAACTAAACAGACAGCTGTGCTGCTGGGGAGTTTGTTCCGCCACTTCTTCTTCCCAGCGATAGCACTAGGAAGTGGCGAAGGGCGGGCGTTTTTGGGGGACTGTCTTTTGTAATTTTGACGTTCGAAAAGTGCTGATTCTCAGCCTAATTTGAATAAATGACTTTTGATTTGACATCCGTCCGACAGTCTGTCACAGGGTTGTATCTTTTAAACCGTAATAGGTAGACACTTGAAATTTTTAAAAGAGTGTGTCCTTCTATGCTCGCTAGAACAACAAATATAAAAATAAAATTAAGTAAAAAATTAAAGGAGGTTCCCATACAAGAAACGTGTTTTTTTTAATATTTAGTGGTGAATATTGTACGCTGTTACGGAACCCTTCGTGAGCGAGTCCGACTCGCATTGACCGGTTTTTTATTGAGACAAATGCGTACAAAAAAGTGTAGAAATGATTGGCCTTGTGTAAACAGCTCCGGCAGGACCAGCGCACTGGCTTCGTGTAAACCTGGCTTAAAAGACAGCTGAGTAAATAGAACTGTTGATTATTAAGAATCTAGACCTAAGTTTCTAATTATTGAACCAAAAATTTCTTTAAAGCCTATAATTATTATGCATGAGTAGGTCCTGAAAAGTCCTTTGTGAAAGGCTGATGTTATGAAAAGTTGTGAATTTTATAGGTATCCTCTTATCTCTTGGTCCTTTAACATTTTTGCTGACTTTTAAGGTTGGAGGCAACGATTATGTAAGTATTAGGGTGAGCAGAAATAGTCCCTTTCAAGTACATACATACATTAAACGTCATCACAATCCATTTAAGAAGATAGTCTAGAATGTTTTCGTATTGTCTTAACTGTCAGTTTAATTTTCTTTTAAAATTCTAAACTAACTAAAACTTTTAAAAGACTAAAATGTTGCGTCGAAATATTCCTCCGCATCGCTGTCGACTGGTAATGTATCCAAGAGACTGGTGGTATTGCCACGTTGTATGCCTAGCCTCTGGCCAGCCAAAAGCCAGCCAGCCCTTGGATCACGGGATTTTCTTTTTAAATCAGTTAATTATATAAGTATGGTAATCGAATCAAAATATCCTTAGTGCTTTTTTTTTTTTTGCTCGTCCCTTATTATATGGGACTTAACAACTGGCTAAATGTGTATGTACTACACCTCTGCCTAACCTTTCTGGGATTACGGCCGTGACGTTATGTTATGCTAATTTATTTACAAAGAAATATAATTATGTAATTTTTTTTTTCCTTCAAAATGTTTATATGCCAATTAACTGTTTCTGAACATGAAACAACTAAAAAGCACACAATATGTTCATTACTTGCATTCTAATCGAGGATAAAGCGAATGAAAGCACTTTACTGCCTAGCAACACATTGCTGTCCGTCACTTATTATATTAATTCACTATTACTTACACTAATTTGCGATTACTTGCGAAACCATATCCAACATTTCAAACTTTGAGAAGATTTTACCAAAATAATTACTTATGTTAATATCAAGAAATCGTTCATATTTTTATCGATAATATTTTCGTTATGTTAATGTTAAGATTGAGGATAAAACCAGGAGAAAAAATCATGTGCCGAAATCCCCGGGTAATAATTTCAAAATAATAAGTCGTTTTATGAAATCACTTTTCAATCACTGAGACGCGAATGAAAAGTTGGGAAAAAAATCTCGTTAAGGCGCCGTCGTTCGTCCATGACAATGTCATTTGAGAGTAATCTTTATGTAGTGTCAGCTGAGGGCAGAGACAATTTTAAATTATCACAGGAAAATGTTTCTTAGTAGCTCTAGGTAGGTATATATTTTCCATTCATTTAACTTCTGGGAATCCAACATAGTAAAATCAGAAAAGATGCTTTAGTTTAAAATATTAAAAATAGAACTGCTTCGTTGGCCTGGGTTCGATTATCTTTTTGCTCCGATGAACTATAGCCATAACAGGAGCCACAGATTGTGGCGTGCCCAGTCGCCTGTCCCTCGCACACTCTCTGCGCTCAACGCTCTCTTGGACGCTAAGCCTGTCTGGGCTGTGTTCGCGGATGAATGGTAGAAGATCTTGTCAGTAATCTGGAGTATTAAGAGATGAGCGTATGACTGTCGAGTAGTTTTACTTTTCGTTGTTGTACTTAACTTATGTGTTTATGTTTTAAACTAATGTTAGGTCGTTTTAAAATAAATAAATCTGATCGCGCCAAGTTATATTATTTTTTTTATCTGGAATTTACTTATCAGCTTGGAGTCTGGTTTTGTGCCCGGTTGATGGCAATACATTACACGAATTTATTTAATAAATTTTCAACTTTATCGCTGAAGTATTAAAGTTCGAGGTTGATTGGGAAAATTTGACAGTTTCGGGTAGCTTGATGTGCTGGCGTCTGTACATCTCTATTTATTTTATACTGTGACATATTACGAAACACACAACTAATCATACACACACACACCCACGCATACACCCACACCACACACACCCGTGATTCCTTGCTTACATACATTTTAAAAAGTGTTAAGTACTAATGTTTAACTAAGTTTTATGCCTAACAAGTGCAGAAAATTGTCAATGAACTGTAAGAGGAAGAACTGTATATGTTTGATTGAGATGGACAAATTGTATTTGGCTTTGTGAAATAAAGATTATTATCTCCTTATTATCTCTGCCTAACCCTTCCGGGAATACAGGCTTGGTGTTATATTTATCTTTTGTATAAAAAATAGAAGTACTCTGAAAAAGCTCATTTTTCTTAAGGATAAGGCACAATTTATAGAATTTTGTCATCCCATAAATCGTTTTCTATTCAACATTAAGTATCTCTAAAATCACTTGGGTGCCATTTGCAAATGCCGCGCATACTTATTTTATTTTCGGAGGACCCTCATAGCTAAATGTTAGTAGTTCTAGGCTAGACTTCTTAAGAGGGCATCGTCCTCCCTAAACTTTTACATTATCTTATTAATTGATCCCTTTAAAACTTTTGTTTATTTGCTGTTTCTACGTGATATAATTATAGAAACTGACTACTGACTAAACTAACTATTCTTGGTAATCAAGATGTTGTCGAAGTTTGAAGAACTACTTACTTAAGTAGGTAGATATTTGAAAGAAGCTACAGGCGCTATCACCGGATGCTTTCGCCTGTAATGTAACAGTTCAGCGGCGCCATGTCAATCCCTAGCATTAGTTGGAATGACAGCTCACTCCACGCTCACTTCACCTAAGTTTTACGGTGAGATCGTTATAGAATCGCAATGCAGATGCAGATCTCTCCATGAAAATTTAGGTGAAGTGAGCTGTCAGTAGTGTCAATCCCTAACATAAATCCTAAAGGTGGTATGAACTCAAGTTTTCACGGTGAGATTTTTACAGAATAGACTGGCTGATTCGAGAATTTCATTAGTGAAGTAGGAGAACCAAGCATTAGCCCGTGTTGAGGACTTTCATGCCATTATTTGGAAGAGACCAGCGTCAATAATGGATATATAGGTTGCACGGAAGCTCCAACAGCATCATAAAGACAAAGTGGACAGGCCCTTTATAAGGGACTGGGTGCGGAGCCACGTGCCATTGTGTGTTGGGCCACGTACGTTTTAGTTGTATTAGTTTTTAAAAGTTTACTAACATAGTTTTTAGGGTCCCGTACTCCGTACCAAAACTGGAACCCTTATAGGAACACATCGTTGTCCGTCTGTCGCGTGGAGGTATCAAGTTTAAATAATATCAAATACTCAGGGCCCCAAGTCTGCTATTTTTATAAATTCGTCATTCCAACACGATCCCATTCCCATCCCATTGTCATTTTGCTTAAAGTTCGTAATCTGCTAAATTCTTAATGGCGATCATTGGTCAGCCAATGGTCTCGTAATAGAATAGTGTCATAATGACATTGTCGTATTGCCTTTATTAGAAAACCCGTTAGTAGAAATGATTTTCGAAAAAGTACCACTACTTTATTTATACCAGATTTCATTTATATATATTTTTACATATTATTTATTAGTGTTTTAAACAAGTCAAGTGTTCTAAGTAAGTCAGTCATTCATTTATCATTATGTACGAGATTACCATTCTATGCCATTTCATGCAATGGAGTGTCAGTGGTTGACCACTGGAAAGTCATAATGACGCCATTGTGTTAGTAGATTACCAAACTTGTCAAAATCAACAATTATGAAATCAATGATAGACCATTCTGACACTATTGTAATAGCAGACTTGGGGCCCAGGTCTGTAGTCCCTTGCAGCAGTGAAAACATCAAACTTCTAAGTCGACGCGATCAAAAGATACGACCTTTTATGCTCCGTGTTTGCTGCATATTTTAACACTCACAAGGGAATCAAAACCTATAGGGTACTTGCCGTTGACCTAGAATCATGAAATTTTGGCATGAAGCAATGTCATGTAGCACAAGTAAAGGATAAAATCCGAAAACCATAAATTTGTAGTTACATATCTAAAATTTGTACGGAACCCTCGGTGCGCGAGTCCGACTCGCACTTGACCGGTTATTTTTAAGTCATTGTTAGTAACATTATATGGGTTATGTGTACTTGTATGTGAAGTCCTAAATAAAGAATCATCATCTTCCTGCCCTTATCCCATGTTACTTGGGGTCGGCGCAACACGTTTTCTTCTTCCATTCTCCTCTGTCAACCGTCCTAAATAAAGAATAAATTATTATTATTAAGGCCGGGACTGACTTGCAACGTTTGTTTGTAATGCATCATTCCAGGCGAGCTTGGTTGCAAAACGGCGATACATAAGACGCGGCGAACGCTCGTATCGAGCACATGGCTCAAGCGCGCTCCATTTATACGTAGTGACAAAACGGCAATACACTAACGAGGTACGTCTTGCAAACAAACTCTTTTCAGCTTTATTATTAGTATTTAGATTATTATGGGGGGCTTGTGGCTAGTAGGTAGGCTTGTGGTAGTAATAACAGCAGCACGGGTCGATCGATCAGTTAAGCTACGCTTGCCGCGGTTGGTCCGTGGATGGGTGACCATTTTTACGTATCAAGACCCCCATGCCTCAGAAAGCACGTTAAACCTTTGGTCCCAGCTGTCATTCATAGATCTTTGACAGTCGTTACGGGTCGTCAGAAGCCCGAACGTCTGACAACCAGTCTTACCAAGGTAGGGTTACCATATGACAGGAAATTCAGGCATTTTAGGTACCATAGACAGGCATCCCTCTAATTACATATGGTAACCCTATACCAAGGAGTATCGTATTACCCAGTAATTGGGTTGTGGAGGTCAGATAGGCAGTCACTCCATGTAAAATAATGGTATTTACCTAGCTAGCATCCGGTTAGACTGGAAGCCGACCCTAACATAGTTGGGAAAAGGCTAGGCAGATGATGATGATATATTATTATCAAACACAAAGTTCTTATATGCATTTACATGATGCTGTTAAGTACTCATATTAAAACCAAAAAATATTTATTATTTTTTATTGTGTGTATTGAGTAAACGTTATTGTGTAGGAATGTATAGCTACCGTACAAACACGGTTTAATACTGTTTTAGGTGCATACCGAATTTCATGAAAGTACATGCAGAGCCATCAAAGGATTTATGACTGAAATAACTCACTATCGACGCATCACACAGTGTCACTAGCGAACAGACCCTACACGCGTCGGGACTCTAGTTAATCTTCAACAACACAGATGGCGCCACCTATAAACAACATCAGTATTATTGCATACGATTCATTTATTACACTACTTTTCTTAGGGATAACACACACAAATATAAAAGAATTATCATAACAACAATAATATTCTCTTAAATAAAAAAAATCAAGTATCTTGGCTTAGCACAGGAGGTTGTCGACATGTGGGAGGTGGACTCTGTAAATATTGTATCGATAATCGTTACAGTAAATTATGGCCTAATGGCAGGCAATCTCAACCAACACCACTCAGAAGGCTCTCATTGCGCGGCTGGGTCAAGGGTTTGATTCAGAAAGCAATATTCCTGGACACGGTACGCATAGTGAGGAGGTTCCTCTCTCTAGAGCACTGAGCACCGGCAGCTTGGACCCTGTTCCTGATGCCGAAGAGCCACTATTTTTTATGTTTTAAAATGTTTTTTATAAAAATATTAATGAATAAATTATTTTTTTAAATATTTTTTATAAAAAAAACATTTACCTACTTATGAAAATGTAAAACACAAAAATATAGTAGGCAATTTAACAACATACTGTGACTCTTAGGAAGCGAGCGAAAGGGAAAAAGCCAGCAAGAACGCTAAGCTAAAACGAAGTAATAGCGCGGGCAGACGATGCGATGCGATGGGGTGGATCAGGGAAACAAGACGCAGACGAAATCGCGGGTAGAACTAGTAACATAGTATTCATATTTTATTTTATTTTTATTTTATTTATTAAGGGATAATAAACAACTACAACATATGTAACAAATAAGGTTAACAAAAGTTTAGGAAGTAATGTTGCAGTCCACTGCATTATCCGTAACCGGTGGTGTGCGTTAATTCTGGGACATGTTGTAGATTGCGTCATTGCAGTTATTTGGACAGAGATTAATAAGGGTTCAGTTGGGGTGCGAAGGGACAAGCTGATCTTGGTCAATATTGTTATGTAAGGAAAATGGGGTGGGTCCAGCAGTATTAATTAAACCGTGGACCATTTAGGAGAAAAGTCATTGTAGATGAGTCAGCCTTGGGAATTTCGTTTACAAAATTTTTGGGCACAGGTAAGTGACTTTTTTCAATCTAAATATTAGGGGTTAAAGTATGAAATTACCGATTTGTACTGAAAAATTGAAATTCGTTTTTTTTTTTAAATTTAAAATATTTATTTAAACAAAATAATTACCATTATTATCTATACATTGCTGCCATCTAATAGGAAGGCCATTTATGCCTTTGCGATAGAACTCTCGTGATCTAGATTCGATAAACTGTGTGAAAGCATTTTGTACTGCCTCCTGAGAAGAAAACTTTTTATCACTTAGAAAATTGTCCGAATCACGAAAAAAATGGTAGTCCGATGGAGCAAGGTCTGGCGAATAAGGAGGGTGACGAATGGTTTCTAATTGCAGTTCCTGTAGAGTTAAAACGGTTTCTCGTGCTGTATGACGTCTCGCGTTATCATGGAGCAATAATGGTGAAGATCGATTCACGAGTCGGGGCTGTTTCACTGCTAGTTTTGCTATCATTGTTCGGAGTTCGGCACAGTAGACATCTGCCGTTATTGCTTGACCAGATCGGAGAAAGATGTAGTGAATAATACCATGCTGAGACCACCAAACAGTTACCATTACCTTTTTATTGGTAAGCTTTGCTTTAGGACACTGTTGCGGAGTTTAACCTGGGGTCAGCCATTGCATTTTTCGCTTACGGCTATCGTAAAGAATCCACTTTCCATCACATGTCACAATTCGATCCAATATTCCTTCATTTCTGTATCGATTCAACAAGGCAACACAAGTTTCAACACGCGTTTCTTTCTGCAGGTCAGTCAAATTATGAGGCACCCATTTCTCATATTTTTTATTTTATTGATTTGACGCAATTGAGTCAATATTGTTGGTAAGGTAACGTTAAACCATGCCGCTAATTCCTGGGTAGTTTGGCTCGGATCGGCTTCCACCATCTCTTTCAATTCATTGTTATTCACCTGTGTGGGCGGTCTGCCACGTGGTTCGTTTTTCAAATCAAAGTTTCCATCACGAAAGCGCTTAAACCAAAATCGCACGGTGCGTTCATTAGCAGTCCCCTCTTCAAACGCAACATTGATATTGCGAGCTGTTTCTGCCGCGTTAGTTCCGCGTCGGAACTCGTGTTATAACTCGAATTTTCGAAATCCGTCTTTCTTGTCTAAGCTGAATAAAAAAAAAACAACTGAAAGTCGATAATCGAATGTTACACAGTTTTTAAAAGAAGAACTTCTTAAGTACCATGTGAAAAAAGTTTTACTCAAAAATCTCAAACCATGAAGGTTCTATGTCAATTGGAATTACCTATTACAATAAAACGGCAATTTCATACTTTAACCCCTATTATATTATGAGCAATTTTCTTGACATACAAAAAAAATGTGTATTATTTTTAGGTAAATAACAATGGTGGTTATCAAAGAGATTTAAGATACAGTCCAGTCAGTTATTTTATTTACCTTTTGCATCACTGTCTAATTCACAGTAGTCTTTATTCTCATTCTCATAAGGTTGCTGTTGATCTGTCAAAATTAATGTGATCTTTATTCTCGTCACAATAAGGTTGCTGCTGTCAGAGTTAAAATAACTGTGAACGGTCTGTATTATAGAGAGGCTATCAGAAGACTTGTCATAGAAAACCTGCGATCCCATGGCTCAGTGACGCCATCTAGCATAATATAGCAAAATTACATCACGATACACTTTATCGGCGCCAACCTTTAATTGTAATATACCACCACGCACGCCGCGCGTTATAACTACCCCGTTAGTCTCGTGGTTGCGCGACTACTGACCGCGGGATCCTGGGTTCGATTCCCAGGTCAGGAAAAAGTGTTATTGGGTTTTCAATTAGGAATTTCTTAGTAACAGCCCAGAGTTTGGAAGTTGGTGGTTTAATACCCCCGTGTCTCGGGAAGCACGTAAAACCCGTTGGTCCTGCGCCTGATCTCTCTCCGGTCGTGTCGGATTGCCGTCCCATCGGACTATGAGAGTAAAGGAACAGAGAGTGCACCTGTGTTTACACACACACTTGTGCACTATAATGTCTTCTGCGTACCTGGCTAATCTCCGTTGAGATTGGGCACCGTGCCCGGAATCGGTCGGGAGCCTATTATATCCAACTAACCGTCAGATAGTTTGACATAATCAGAATTATTTATAAAAATATCGCTAATCACTGATTAGCCACTGTTTAGCTTAAGTACCAATTAGTTAGCTCTTAATCAATGAGTAACTTTTCTTTATTTACAAACGCTAATTACCAGGTAATTAGTAGTGAAACGAAAAATAGAGGTGAAATTATGCGTTCGCCATTGGTTATATCCAAAATAATCGAGTCGACACGACTTTTGTATCTGTCGTGACTTTGACAGACAGAAGTCAAAAAAATTATCGGAAAATTTTGATTAAAATAATTGGGTAACACGACACCCGTTAGAAGCTCGAAAGTCTGACAACCAGCCATAGCAAGTTGTCAGACTTTCGAGCTTCTAACGTCGCTACGGGTGTATCGACTGTCATTCGTGGATCTTTAACAGTCGAAAGCACATTAAGCTGTTGAGCTTAAGGTGCTTTCCGAGGCACGCAGGGGCCGCGGTATGTAAAGATAAGTCACCCATACACAGATCGACCTCAGTACCTGATAGATCGACCCGTACGGCTGTTATTACTTAGCCGCGAGCCTTTTCCAAACAAATCCTTGTTATTTTAAAAAAAGTACTCTTGGGTATTTGCCAATGACCAGGCACATTACATTATGGCACAGCATTACTCAAGTTCCTATGGGACTTTCCCCATGACTTTTTATAAAAATTTCTGGAACATTGATTGATGATACCTGTCCTGTCGATGAATTGAATTTTTTGGAGCCTTTTATCTTTTCTTTTATATTCACCCTTGGTTCCACTTAATCAGATATTCCCAGGGTTCATTGAGCGATTTCTTTTTCTCAGTTTAAATACTAGGAACTGATGAAAAATAAAATGCTCTCCAAACACCCAACGTGGTGGGCGTTGGATGTTTAGGGAGCAATTTTTTGTAAGTTTGACGTTCTAAAAGTGCTGATTCAAGGGTCGTTTGAGTAAATGATTTTTGAATTCGATTTTTCGCAGCTGAAGAACTTTTATAGTATATTTTTCAATTACTTACGACGATAATGGTTGGTAGTCCTACGAATCAGGAGCATATACAGGATAATTTTTTATTCAGTGCGTAAATTTTTACAGGGTGTTCTACCCATGAATATGAACAACATTCACTATGGGACCATCTCTGAAATCACGAAAAAAAAATCAGCAGATTCATACATTTTGGTCGAGTAGGTATTGAACTTTTATAAGAAACAGCTGATTTTTTTTTTGTGATATCAGAGATGGTCCCATAGTGAAAGTTGTTCATATTCATGGGTAGAACACCCTGTGAAAATTTACGCACTGAATAAAAAATTATCCTGTATATATGTACTTATGAAAAATATCGCCAAAAAACAACATGAAAAGTAAAAATCAAAGCCATTTCGAGTTTGAAGGTAAATTGCACTTTGGGCAGGAATTTCTTACAAGTTGTCGACACGGGATTAATGTATTTTCGTTTTCTCTAAAGAGAATTGGGCGGGAACACATTTATTAAGCTCTGCCCTGCCAGCTCTTTAATCATATATTTTCTTTTCAAAATGCCACTTGACTGTACGAAGGAAACGCCGAAAAATCGTTGTTTTGCTAAGATATTTGGGAAAAGTAAAAAAATGAAATGGCTTACATTTAATTTTTTACTTTCTAAAAGTACGGAACTCTCAAACTGCACTTTTAATATTTTCTACTTAATAAAAATCTTCAGACTTTTATCAAACTTAAAATACCGCAATAATCGCCTGTTTAACGCTATCTTTTGAAGCCAGGTACAGTCTTCCACACAGTTTGGTAATGACAAAACTTTCGGCAAACTGTTCTCGTTCTTATTACAATAGCAGCATAGTTGTGTATACCCTGCAATATTGGTTTAATGGTCCGTGTTCGTGGCTGTACTCAAGGATCCTTATCCTCTTGGGAAACAAAGGGCCTTTTCTATAGAGTATTAGCTGTCAGCATATAATAAGGAGCCACAAAACCCCGAACATTATTGAGAAGACAGTTTAATGACTAAGCGTTTTCAGAGATTTAATAGACCCTTCGATGTTATTTATAGTCTACTTCGTAAATTGGCTTGCCACCGTGGTTCACACGGTTCATTTTTTTTTGATCTAATGCTAAGTTGAATGCGATTTGCGAATTGCAAATTGAATTTAAAATTCAAAATATTTTTTGTTGAACAACTATTCTTCAAATAAGCGGGTGAACCTGGTATTAGGTTGAATGTTACTTGCACATCATAAAACGATAAGGTATTTTGTCTATGTGACAGTTTGATAGTTTCTACCTTAGTGAAGTTTCACTTTACTGGGAGTAGTTGTTAAAAATGGTTAAGCAATTACGAGAATGACTATAGTGTGTATCTACAACGCTACATACAAACTACGCTTCACACTGACGTCACGCTAAATCCTGCATCGCGCAAGCAAAGTTTGCCGCGCGACCAACACGTGGGCACCTATACAAGGTCTCGACATCAACCTTCAGGCAGCTGCCCAACAGACACAACACTGGACTGCTCGGAAAATCCTCCCTTTTCAATGGTGGATGAGTGAACTTAACACCCTGTTCCTCAGACCTCTATAATACCCACTTTATTTTTCGGTTCTTTTAAATAATGCTAGGAGATTAGCATTATTTAAAAGAACCGAAAAATAAAGTCCAGCTTTCTCCCAACTAACTTTAGGTCGGGTTCTAGTCTATGTAGATAGGGCTGAGTAATATCAATATTTTACATGGAGTTATCCCCCTACTACTCAATAACTGGGTTATTCCGACATTCTAAGGCTAAACTTAGTTTGTCAGACTTTCGAGACGCCAGACTTTCGGGATATCAGGCTCCCGGTTATAGTTGGAGGTCGTTAGAAAATGACCCCTAAATATAACTGGGTGCGAAGGAGTGTA
Source organism: Apamea anceps (assembly GCA_951799955.1). Taxonomy (NCBI): domain Eukaryota; kingdom Metazoa; phylum Arthropoda; class Insecta; order Lepidoptera; family Noctuidae; genus Apamea; species Apamea anceps. The sequence continues at coordinate 6,855,945 of OX637518.1, forward strand.
TTCTATTTCAAAGAAATGGCCAATAATTTTGAAACTTGAAATGATCAAAATGTATTTTAAGAACAAAACATCACGCTCTGTTTCTCCCCAGGGTTGTCAGAGTTGAGCCCACATTTCACCAGTTATTTTTAAGTCCCATGTAATAGGCGACATGGTTGGCGCAGTGGCTGAGCGATCGACTGCTGCCCTGCGTATCGCGGGTTCGATTCCCGCACGGAACAAATATTTCTATTGCCTACAGGTAGTTGTTCCGGGTCTGGCTGTTTGTGTATGTGAGTTAAATGTTTTGTAAACGCACCAACGATACAGGAGTAATTCCTAGTGTGGGGCAACGTTTTAAAAAAATAATCATAATACAATAATAATAATTGTATAATTGGAACAAAATATAAATACAATCAAAGAAAACAATAAAACTGTAGCTAAGCTAACAACGCCCGACTACTTGTGGCCGGGTATACACATTAGGTTGTTCCAGACTAATACATTACAAAAGTATTTAAAATAATAGTTATTAACAGAAAATAAAACTAACATTACAATAAATTACAAGAAGAAAGTTAAAATCGTTTATTTCGACTAACAAAGGATTTATAGTAAGCCCAAAATTAAAAACATACAATTGAAAAGACTTCACACAAACATACATATAACTTCGATTGCTCAGTACGTGAACCATACAGCAATGGTTCAGGTATTGACAATCTAACCTTTGCGCGAATACCCTCAGGATGCCGCTGGAGCTCTGCGCACCAGGTATATGCATTGTTTTTGCAAATGTATTTGTATAAAAACAGTCTACTGGCGTTTCAGGGAACATAATACGCTACAGAATCTGGACAGCCGGCTGGGATAAGTGCCGTTTGTGAGTACCTGTGATGTTGAGTAAAGGTACTGACACACATCATCATCTGCCTAGCCTTTTTCCCAACTATGTTGGGGTCGGCTTCCAGTCTAACCTGATGCAGATGAATACCAGTATTTTACATGGAGCGACTGTCTATCTGACCTTCACAACCCAGTTACTGGGTAATACGATTACCCCTTGGTAAGACTGGTTGTCAGACTTTCGGGCTTCTGACTACCCGTAACGACTGTCAAAGATCCACGAATGACAGCCGGGACCAACGGCTTAACGTGCTTTCCGAGGCACGGAGGGGTCTCGATATGTAAAGATGGCCACCCATCCACAGACCAACCGCGGTAAGCGTAGCTTAACCTGACCGATCGATCTGTGCGGCTGTTATTATTTAGCTCGGAGCACTTCCCCTTCCACCAGCAACTCAGGTAGTAGGATACTCGAAAATCAAATGACTGTTGAATTTTGAGCATGCTCATTAATATGTAATGTTTTGACACACATGCTAGTAAGTAGCAATTGCTTAATAATGGGTATGGTTTCGTGCTAGTAATGCGCATGTGTGTCCGTAGGTACCTTAAGAGAGGGTGAGGGTGTGTGTTGTGATTTATGATGTTCCACAAGTTTTTCTGTAAAATTTCTGTGTCATTAGTAAGTAAAGGAGATCATTCAAATCGTACCCAAAAATAAAAGTGCCGCTTTCTTATGGGAAATGACCTCTTGAGCATTTTTTACTATAACAATGAAAGTCTACAACTAACCCCCCGGCTGCTATTTCAGATTGAAAAAGCCAAACATCATTATTTTTATAACTTGAGATGTCCTTTTGCGAAATGTCGAGCCTTTTATTGAATGGCGTATTTTCTTGCATGAATGATTAATTTCCCTCAGATTTCCGAACGCCAGTAATGATTAGAAGTCATGTTTGTTCTTAATTAAAGCTGATCGTAAGTATGATTGCCTTCGTTCTTTCTAATGAGGTCTGTGGTAATAATGCTCTAGTTTTAAGACTACCAGTACGCTATTGGCTTTAAAGTGATAAAAAAAAACGGTTAAAGTTTGTGTACCGTGTGCTGGGCGAGCCAATTATCATTTTTATTGCTACCAGACGAATCCTAGGCTACCTTTAAAATAAATATGGAATATGTTACGGAATCACATCAAAAGTGAGAATTCTGAGGTAAACCTAAATAACATTCTAACGGTGAAATACATAATTTTTGATAGGTAATTTAGATTGGAAAGTCAAATTAAAAATCTTTCCCCAAACATCACTTGACTTTGATTTATCATGACAAGAGGCTTTTAACAGCAATGAAACCTGTCGTTAAGACTTGTGATATTAAATTTTAATTAATCTTTTCTCTTTTTTCGTGTTAATTCCTTGATCTTATCGAGAGCACTTGGCCAGCGAATTAAGTCTGATATCACATTGGCGATTTGCGAGCGAGTTTAAAGTGAGACGAATCGAATACGAGCTCGCAGCGAGTTCGCAACGAACGTGCCGAACACGCCATGAAGGCGCGGCGGGCGATTGATCCCATATAACGGTACGATTTTGAATTTCAGATATAAATAACTCTGTATCCATTGTATCACGTTTGAACCTATCAACAAAGCTACGTCCGCTCACACTCGCGTCTTTGATATAGAATACAGCGCTGAAGTGGGGTGGGGCGAGTTGTTGAACATGAGTGTACAAAATGGCGTAATCGAGAGGTGAGCTCGCTGTGCACTCGCCTCGCTTTGGACTCGCTTGCAAACCGCCAGTGTAATAAGGCCCTAAGTCGCAATTACGCATGGTCGTTAGCACGCAATCGGGGAGCCAAATGACTACTTGAATTTGGACAAAGCCTTGGCAAATTCAAGAGTCTTTGGAATAGGCCAGCGAAAGTTGATCTAGACAGGCGTAGGTATTCAGTAAAGGTTATGAAGGCATTAATTTGCATTTCACTGGTGTCTACCGGGTGTACCAAGACCCCCGAACGCGTGCGACCAACCGATTTTTGATATCCTATGCTAATGAATTAGTAGTCAAAATCAAAACCCATGTTGGCTGTTGTTAGTTTCGCCCACCAATCATAATTTAACTTAAATGCCTCGAAGAGCTTGGCCATGCAACATATAATGAAGGAACTTCCTTTGTCCCTTAACAGGTGACTCATTGACGTGTGTATACTACCCATCCTCACATATGGTGGAAAAACATGGTCTTTGACAAATCAGCAGAGGTCCATGCTCGAGGTTTGCCGGAGGGCTATGGAACGGAGTGTTCTGGGTATCAAACTAACAGACCGGGTTAGGAATACGACCATCCGTTCGAACAAAAATACTGATGTCACTTGGAAAGCTGCCACGCTAAAATGGAATTGGGCTGGACACATCTGCCGCATGTTAGACGACCAATGCGCCAAACATACGACTCAGTGGGTCCCGTTTAATGGCAAGCGACATCGCGGCAGGCCCAGATGGAGATGTCGGGATGAGCTGGACTCCTTCAACAAGAACTGGTCCTCTGAAACTTTAAACAGAGAGAAGTGGAAAGAGAGTAACGAGGCTTTTGCCCAGCAGTGGGACATCACAGGCTTTTAATATTAATAATATAATCATAATTTAACATATGATTTGACATTAAATTAACTATTCAGAGACTTGATCGGCCTTTCGGAAACCAGCGGGTTAATTGCGTAACACACCAACAGTAGCAATAACTTTAAATTTGACAGTTCAACAACATTCATTGCGTTATTTACATTGTTGAGCAGGCAAATTTTTCGAACGTATGAAGCAATGGATTACGAATGGAAAATAGTGGACTTTTTTATGTTAGTTTTTTTCTAGATCTTTTATATATAATTTGAAAGTTTGTATGAATATTATTATGATTCAATCAATCAAGCTGCCTAGTTTTTCCCAACTACATATGTTGGGGTTGGCTTCAAGTCTAGCTGGATGCAGCTGAATACCATTTTTTGACTGCCTAACTGCCTATCTGACCTTCACAACACAGTTACCGGGTAACACGATATCCCTTGATAAGACTGGTTGTCAGACTTTTAGGTTTCTGAGTACCCATAACGGCAGTCAAAGCTTTAAGAATGATAGCCGGGACTTTCCAAGGCACGGAGAGGTCTCGATATGTAATGGACGGTCACCCATCCACGAACCGACCGTGGTAAGTTAAGGCTAACCTTCGACCGATCCGTGCGGCTGTTATTATAAACGCGTTCATATGTCACTTTTTGTTCGGAAAACCGAAAGGCTCTGTCGGTGACCACACGTTCCTGTTCACCGAACAAAAGTTGACATAATTAGGAACGCGACGATTGTTTTTGATTAGGACGGCCTACTATACTAAAGAGAAACCAGAGAAAAGAGAGAGCAGTGGTGGCTCAGGGCTCCCACACATAAACACGATACGACGTCGCGTCGTAAAATCCTTCGATTTATAACAAAGGTGCCACCATTCATTGTCAGATGGTGACCGTCAACGATTGTCCGGACGGCTGCTAGTGACAGACTTGGCATGTACCTATCATGCTGTCTTGTATATGCTTAAAGGCGAGATCACGACGTAATGGCATTGTCTGACATTGGCATTGTACGTCGCGACGTCGTATCGTATTTATGTGTGGGAGCCCTCAGTGGTAAGGGCCGCGACTTACGCGGTGTAGGTCATATTTTCGAACTATGACAGGCGCTTTACTTTGTGTAAATTATTTCATCACCTCATCATCTTCATCTCTTAAAACGGTGAAGGAAAACATTGTGAGGAAATTAGCATGTTCGAGAATCAAAAATTCAAAGAAATATGACATCTACCAACCCGCACTGGGCCCACTCCTTCTCAACGAGAGAAGCCCTGAGTCCCACCAGTGGGAACATTATAGACTGATTATACTTTGAAACGAATACACGATATTTGTATAAAATATTCACGTTTCAATAAACATAATAGCTCAGTATCGCATCCCCCTCGCAGTGTACTTTAACGTAAATACGTTTTTAAAATGTTATCCGTTGCGATACATCCAAGCGACTGTGTGTTACGATGTAGTGATATTTTTCGCATCATCTCCTTAAGCTCTTCACTTCGATAAGTTGTTTTTCCCTTGGGTATCTGAAGTATGTAGCATCTTGATCCGTTATTAAATAATATCCCAAGATGAAGAATTCATTGGTAGATATCTACTACACTATATCGATGGCCGTTTTTGCGTGGATGTGACGCATGTTTTCCCCCAATCTGTTATTTTTTTTTTTGTGTTTGTGTGCTTTTTACGCGTTATGTTTACCAAAATAAACGTATTTTCTTTGTATACAGTAGCCTCCAAAAGTTAGTTGACATTTGACAAAGAGAGTAGGGGTCCTCTGCCCAGCAAGGTATATTAACGACTGGTATATTAATGGTTTATTGTTATTATTATTATTTATTTGGTAATAATAATAATAACAGTTGCATCAATCTTTAACAACACTGGACGTAGACTCCCTCCACGTACCAAGCCCTACAGTAAGCTGCTATCTTGAACACTTGCAAAATTGTCCGGAGATTCCTGCAGTATGACAATGATACACAAATAGCACACACACACTATCATCACGCCATCCTACCAATATTATAAACGCGAAAGTTTGTATGGATGGATGGATGTTTGTTACTCTTTCACGCCAAAACTACTGAAAGAATTTGGAAGAAATTTGGCACACAGATAGTTTATAACCAAGATTAACACATAGGATACTTTTTATCCCGATATTCCCTTGGGATCGAAACTTATACGGGTGAAACTGCGGGGCCCAGCTAGTACCTATGTCCTAATCAACTATCACTTAGGTTAGTATCTCTCAGGGGTAGTATTGGCTTTAGTTCGTGTTTTTTTTAAACCGATCCGTGAACCGATATCCGTGCCGAGATACAAAAATGTATACATTACATAAAAATAATCAGCCTATAACATTCCCACTGCTGGGACACAGGCCTCCTCTCTGTGAAAAATGTATACCAACAAATAATAAGAATAGTAAATTGTAAATATAGGCTCTGAATGAACGAATTGCAAGTCAGCCTGTAAGTAGGTATACAGATTTGAGATACAAAATACCTGATTGGTGACTTGACCTGTTTTAGTAATGATAGGAAATAGGTATAGCGGGCTGGTACCCGCAACTCCACGACAATGCGCGTATTATGCGTACGGGTGGGAAAATCGATCATTCGATCCACCCCAGCTCCTCAAAGAAGGCCAGCAACGCCTTGATGTTACTGACCGTTTCACGTAGGGTACCCGGGTTACCGAAGTACTTTGCCCTGTACGTGGCGACCACCGGGCAGTTTAGCAGCAGATGCATCGCTGTCTCGTCATCCTCCATACAGGCCCTGCACAGCGGACTGTCTGTTACTCCTATGACATTATTCAGCCTATAATGTTCCCACTACTGGGACACAGGACTCCTCTTTGTGAGAAGGAGTGGGCCGTAATTACCACGCGGGCCCAGTGCGTGTTGGTAGATGTGATAAGTCTTCGAATTTTTGGTTCTAAGACGTTTAGAGAGCAGTGGTGATGAAATAATTTACACAAAGTAGTTACAATAATTTTATTAAATAAATTTTTTTTTTTCATCTTACTTCAGACATATCTAATTTTTATTTAATTTATTTCTGTATCTGTCCGTGACATCAAAGCGGGCCCTATTAGAATACCAGCCAGCCTATTCTGTAAAAATCTCACCGTGATAACGTAGTTGAAGTGACCTGTCATTTCCCCTGATGCTAGAGATTTACACTATTGACATCTCACTCTGAGTTCATTTTACCAAAATTTTCACGGTGAGATTTCTGCAGAATCGATCGGCTGCGCTGCGACACTTACTTTTAAATATCGTAGCATCATGCTGATATAGAAGGAGCCTTTTGGCGCTCGTACACACGGCTACACGTCAAGCTATACAAAACCAGTTTGTCTTGGCCTCACTTTGTATGATATTTTCTCACAATGAACGGTCAGCCAATACTGGTTTTGCATAGCTTGATGTGTAGCCGTGTGGACATGACTTTCTGTTTTTATTTTCATGTTACTTTTGTTATTTTTTTTTTTAATATATTGTATGTTTCTATGAGTGTGTTTTGCTTAGTAGTTTGTAATCCTTCTGTGTGAGTCCCAATAAATATTTCTTCGGTTCATCTTTTTAATTATGCAAAATGTAGGTATCTAGATTAGCAAGGTCTTCTGTACGTAGTTTTGTAGGTAAAGCAAAATGCCACCGTTTAAAGATGGCAGAAATAGGGGCTCATCAAGACAGGAAGGATGGATGTCGGTATCTGCGCGATTACCCGCCACCTTTCACCTACTTACCTACACACAGCTTATGTCCCACGACCTAAAGGCCAAATTCCCGTAATTTAAAACGTTCAAAATAAAGTCGCAGTCTCATCTCGGCGAACAACAAATGTCAAAAACTTGTCAAAATGTAGGGAAATTAGAGGTATTTTTGACAGATTGAGACTGAGATCAAACTGTGAACGTTCTTAATTAAAATTACGAGAATAATTGCCCCTCTGATATCAGTCAGAATTACCTATATTAAACATAATAATATTTTTAAATATTATGGTGAACGAAGTAGCTTCTGACAAGTTAAATGCGGTAAGAAACTCTTAAAACTGAAGAAATACTTCATGAGGAAACCTACTATTACAACCAAAAGACGTGACATGACATCTACGGTAGATCGGTGGTTGTTCGCCGAGATGAAACTGCGACTAGATTTTGAATGTTCGCACTGGGCCCACGTGGTGGATTATGGCCCGCTCCCTCGCACCGAAAGGAGGCCTATAGGCGGATTATATATGTGGTATGTAAGAACCTATTTTATATAAAAACTATAATCCATCTTAATTAAATGTATATTTATTAGAGCATGTCTGCCCAACCAACTAAGTGCCACAGGCTATTTATTTATAATAAATAAATAAATATCCTATGGCACTAAGCAGTAGTGTAGCTTTTTGTAGCTTTGTGTAGCAAACAATTTACCTCTTTATTATAATTATTAATTTAGCTGACAAACAGTCTTACCAAGGGGTGTCGTATAATCCAGTAACTGGGTTGGGTAGATCAGATAGGCTGTCGCTCCATATAAAATACTGATACTCAGGGGCATCCGGTTAGACTGGAAGCTGACCTCAACATAGTTGGGAAAAAGCTAGGCAGATGATAATAATGATGATATTATATTAGCTTACATAACTTCAAAATTCCCTTTCCAAAAAACATATTCCTCGGAAGCAAAGCCGCTGCCATAAGCTAGTATCTCTATAAGCCAGATACTAAAAACAAGTTGAGGAATAAGTAGGCTTTAAGTTGGCAGGTAATCGAGTACACGTTCGAGCATATCCTTCCTCGTTCGCCCTCTTAAATACAAAAGCAAAAGCTCAGTCAAACTCAAATTCAAAGCATTTATTTCAAATAAACGAATTACAGGCACTTTTGAATTGTCAAGGGGTCAGTCAGCCAGAAAGATGAAGCTAGTTGCCCATTCGCAAGCGTAGTAGGTACCTATGGAGAAGAACGGGCAAGAAACTCCATGGACCCCCTTTTAAATCATAAAATTGTCACTAAATATTAGTAAAATCATTCATGTTAAAATTATAAATGTGAGAACGATGTAGAAAGACGTGCACGTTAAAAGTGTCCGTTACAAAAGCAGTTTCCAATAGCATTTCTATGTACTACAAATGCTTTACGCAGTTTCTGCGAATGCTTTACGCTGCGTTCGGCGTAATACTCACGGCAAGTAAGCAGTTACCTGTAACATTCCTTTCTACCAGGCGTTCATTGTTGAAATGTTGACCTGGGCCTCAAGTCTGCTATTACAATAGTGTCAGAATGGTCTATCATTGATTTCATAATTATTGTTGATTTTGACAAGTTTGGTAATCTACTAACATAATGGCGTCATTATGATTTTCCAGTGGTCAACCACTGACACTCCATTGAAAGAAACGGCATAGAATGGTAATCTCGTACATAATGATAAATGAATGACTGACTTACATAAAACACTTGACTCGTATAAACACTAATAAATAATATGTAAAAATATATATAAATGAAATCTGGCATAAATAAAGTAGTGGTAGTTTTTCGAAAATCATTTCTACTAACGGGTTTTATAATAACGGCAATACGACAATGTCATTATGGCACTATTCTATTACTGAGACCATTGACTGACCAATGATCGCCATTAAGAATTTAGCAGATTACGAACTCTGTAGGTTCAACTGGTGGTGCCTTTGCTCGATAAAATGTTACACCAAAATGCTCGTTGGTTTTTAAAACCAGGTTGTAACTAAATATCGAGGGTCGTGTTCGAAGTGCGGTTCGATTAAATTTTAAAACGACCTATGCTCGATGATCTGTTACAAGTAAATGTTCTAGTCTATACTTACCTTTACATCCTCCGAAGCGGGCAGACCCAGTAGAGGGATATAATAGATTTATATGAAGGGGAGGGGTATAATAGAAAGTTTATTTGGATTTGAGTCCATATTAGTTCATTTTATTTTATTTATGGTAGTTTTAGAAAGCTTTTTTGGAGTTCGCGAATGGTTATGGTGGAGTTGATTTGAAATATGCTGAGCAGAAATTATCTTCTTCTATGAATGCGAAGTTTCATGTTGGCATTATATGCCTTGAAATGTAACAGTCCCAAAGGCATGCTTTCACACACTAGGTCAACTATTCTTTTTTATTTTTCCTTTCGCAAGTGTGCTGGATTTTTTTGTAAGAAATAAGCGTATATGTCATACCTGTATCTATTTTACTCTGTATAATATAATCTGCTAGCTGCGTCCCGCGGTTTCACTCGAATAAGTTTATAATATTATAAACGTGAAAGTTTGTATGGATGGATGGATGGATGTTTGTTACTCTTTCACGCAAAAACTACTGAAGGGATTTAGATGAAATTTGGCAGACAGATAGTTTATAACCAGGAATAACACATAAGATGTTTTTTATCCAGATATTCCCACGGGATCGAAAGTTATGTGGGTGAAACCGCGGGGCGCACCTAGTAATAAAATAAATAAATAAACAGTGTAAATAGTCGAAGTAAATGGCCAAAGGCAAATGAGTAAGGTTTAAAACCACTTCTAAATAACAGCTCTCTTGATTTATTGAAGAAGCGTATTAATATAAAAAACTGATTATTGAAAAGATTTAGCATATACCTACCTCACAAAATATCTTAATTATATTACCAAATGACATCATGCATGTCAATATCAATGAGAGCACACAGGTGGTCCAGTGGTGACGACCCCGACTTACGAATTGTAGGTTGCGGGTTCGAACCCAGACAGGCGCTTTACTTCATGTAATTTATTTCATCACCATTGCTCTCAAAGACGGTGAAGGAAAATCTCGTGACACCGACATGTCCTAGAACCAAAAATTCGAAGACATGTGACATCTAACAACCTGCACTGGGCTCGCGTGGTGGATTACGGATCATTCTGCTGCGGCTGATTCATCATCATCATCATCATCTGCCTAGCCTAACTACCAACTATGTTGGGGTCGGCTTCCAGTCTAACCGGATGCAGCTGAATACCAGTATTTTACATGGAGCGACTGATATAGGCTGATTATAAGTCAAAATCGTTATAAAACTAGACACAGGTCACACAATACACAAAGATCAAAGTCGAAAGCCTTGATAAAAGGCTACTAAAAACTCAGACACATTTTGAATAAACCCTTATCCTCCGGATGCTTCAAAGATAAGTCTTCGTTCAAAGCAGCTCAATGCACGAGTATTTGAAACAAGGCTGTGTACAGACTTGAGCTCAGACTGCGTGTAAAGCTCCACCCATGGTCAGTATGGACGGTATGTACTGATGGTATTATTGATGTTCTGCAGTGATAATAGAGTTTCATATTTCTATATTATTGTGTACTTAGGATAAGTAGGGACGTCCGAAGGCAGCAAGTAGTGCCAGTGAACCATCAATTCGAGTGAAGCGTTTGATAAGCTATAAATGCAGCGTCACATGGTGAGGCCAATCTGAGCAGGTGAATCTGCGTCAGATTTATTTCAAGACGTATTGGTCGCTGGCCACCGTAGTATGAGCGTAAAGTTTGAAGGTGTAACACATAGTACGGATTTCAATAGATAAGGCGCAAGATGAAGGCATTCGCAATCAAAATGACTTTCTGAAGACTTTTGTTTTTACGCGTAGTCAAAAGCCAGAAAATCTGATAATCAGTCTTACCAAGGTGGATCGTGTTCGTGTTATCCGTAACGGAGTAGTGGAGGTCGCTCTATGTAAAATACTGGTATTCAGCTGCATCCCATCAGACTGGAAGCTGACCCTACCATAGTTGGGAAAATGCTAGGTAGATGATGAATGACATCAAAAAACTATATTCTGGAAAAAAAATGGTGCGCATACTCGCAATAAAACTGTTCTGTTTACAGACTTAACTTTTTTGACACTATTGTGCACACTGTTACAGCTGCACGGGTCAATCGATCAGGTAAAGCTACGCTTACTGTGGTTGGTCCGTGGATGGGTGACCTTTATATTCCAAGAACCCTCTGTGCCTCGGAAAGCGCGTAACATCTTTGTTCCCGGCTGTCATCCGACAGTCGTAACGGGCGGTCAGAAACCCAAAAGTCTGACAACCAGTCTTACTAAAGGGTATCGTATTACCCAGTAACTGGGTTGTGGTTGGCAGATTGGCAGTCGGTCCATGTAAAATACTGATATTCAGTTCCATTCGGTTAGAATGGAAGCCTATCCCAACATATTTGCGATAATGCTAGGCAGATGAAGTGCTCACTGTCTAAAACAGTAATTTTCTTAGCCATTTCACGTGACTGGTCGTTATTGAGTGTGTTAGGGTTCAGAATACTCGTAGAATAACTGACATTTACGAGATAACGTTCAAGCCGTTTGTCGGAAATCGTTTTCTTTGCGAAAGGTCGTAATGGAGTCGTTCGGGGCTCGTCTGTTTAAGGGGGTGCTTTTGAGTCGATGAAAAATACTCAACAAGAAATTTTGAAATAAATTAGTGAAATAAATGAATTATTCTCACATTACTATTACTAAATGTCATCACGCGGAATGAAAATCATTATCATTACTGCCAAAATGACTGGCAACCTGGCAATGCTGTGTATTTTCCACCGGAAGTCCTGCGCTGTCCAAATTCTGCTTTTCTTGTGAAAGCTCTATTTCTGAAGGTTGTTCCACTGGGCAATATATACAAGGTGAATATGAGGTTGGTCCCACAGTAACAGTTCTTCAAAATTATGAGTAGGTACAGACGCCAGCATGTAAATGTAAAATTTTCCCAATCAACCTAGATTCGGAAAATTTGACAGTTTCGGGTAGCTTGATGTGCTGGCGTCTTTATTAAAACCTAGCTGACCCGGCAAACGTTGTTTTGCTATATAAATTATTTCTCCTACCCTACTCCTACACTACTCCTACCCAACTCCTATCCTACTCCTACCCTACTTCTACTCTACTCCTAACCTACTCCTACACTACTCCTACCTTACTCCTACCCTACTCCTACCCTAATCCTACCATATTCCTAACCTACTCTGACACTACTCCTACCCTACTCCTAACCTACTCCTATACTACTCCTGCCCTACTCCTATAAGTAAAACGCTGATTAATTGATAGAACCCAGCGGACCCGGCAGACGTCATCCCACCCTAAAAAGCAACGCCACGTACCGGGTCCAACTTTGTATACAAACCTTGTCCTAACAATAACGAATACATAAAACCAAGAATCATTCAATTTGGTGCAATCGTTCGAAAGTTATGGGCGTACATTTATTTCGAAGATCAATTTTTATGGGTACTTATTTGAATGTCGAACATTAAAATACCTACGTGTAAAATGTCAACGTTCAAAACATCGACAATTTAAATATCGATTATATCGTAATATCGAAAATTGTTATACCTAAGCTTAAAATGTCTAACATTGAAATGCCGAGTGATAAAAATATCTAATGATTAAAAATATCGATAATCATTATACCTAAGTTCAAAATGTCAACATTTAATACACTTTAGTTCATTATATTTACGTTAAAAATACCTACTAGTTAAAATATCGAACTTGATTTAGGAAAAAATGTCGGTAGATTTGAAATGGTCACACTCTGCCAACGCATAAGTCAACTCATTAGTCTGCGTATTAATATTATAAAGTCGGATCACGGATTAGAAGCTTGCATGCAAGCGAGCATGCATCATGCAGCAGGCATGGTTTCTGTCACGGCTCCGGCGGTCCCACGCGAGCTTATCGTCGTCGATGGTTTTAACGCCGCCTCACCCCTCCGCGCCTACGCGGGCTTAAATTACACTCTAAGGGTAGGGCAGACAAGACCACGTGGAGTCGGTTTTGCAGTGATTTGTTTCTGTCACTAATTTTTGTAGCACAACATATAAATAAATATCGATATTTAGGACATTCCATACTCTGTACTTCGATATTTACGTCATTAGATAATCTCGATATTCTATCGATATTTAAGCCTTTCGATGTCATGTTTGTCGATAATAGATATACTGGACGTAGGTTATCTAACTATTCGACAATATAAACTCACGTTATTTTAATTTTCGGTTTTATGGTCGTTCGATATTTAAATTTTCGATGTTTTCAACATTGACATTTTAACCGTAAATATTTTAATTTTCGAAATTCAAATATGTACCCATTTTTATTTATATAGATTTTGTTTTTATTTAAGGCGGAAATCTTCGCCTTAATTATAACAACAAAAATAAATGTGGTGTTAGTGAGATATCGGGTTCATATGATATTAAATAGAATATCTTAAGTGTGGATTTACAAAATGTTCTGCAATATCTTTTCTCAAGTAGCATAAGGCCTCGTCTCTATGATCAATATATCAAAAGCACATTTTTTTTTTTGTTCAAATCAACATCTATGTGTAGACATTCAACATTTTAGAAAGTGGTAATATTGATAAGAAAGACAACTTAATAAAATATATGTATGAAAGTAAAGTCACGTAGAATATGATGTAGGTGAGACAAGACAATCGGTTATAAGATTTCGCTAAAGTACTCTTAGAGAAATCTTAAAATTTCTTCTTAGAGCAAGAACACGTAACGGCTAGCTAGACACAAACGATTATGTTTTGAAATATGTCACATTTGCACTTTTACGTAATGACCTTAAAAATTCTAAGACACACCAGAGATATATGTTTTGGCAGTTATACAGCATGATCAGCCTATAATGTCCCCACTGCTGGGACACAGGCCTCCTATCTGTGAGAGGGAGTGGGCCGTAATACGCCACGCGGACCCAGTGTCGGTTGGCGGATGTCACAAGTCTTCGAATTTTTGGTTCTAGGACATGCCGGTTTCCTCACGCGATTTTTTTCACCATTTTGAAAGCGTTGGTGATGATATAAATTACACAACGTAAAGCGCTTGCTTGGGTTCGAACTCTTCTATACTTCATCTATTAGTCATCATCTCGGTAGTCACCCCCTTTTTTTAGCTTTAAAGTCATCCATACTAACTCTCCTCACAACATTTTCCTCATTCCTCCGCATCACATGACCTACCACGACAACGGATTTCAACACAACTTTTCTGTCACCTGTGCCATTTTCACAGACTTCCTCTTATACGTACGTATGTATAAGAGTACGTACGTACGTCTGCGATCCAGAATGAAAAATCCATTCAGTTGTTTTAGCGTGAAATTATAAAAAAACAAACATACAAACTCACTTTCGCATTTATAATATAAGTTAGGATTTCTTATTATATCCATTTACGTAACAGTATAGCAAAATAATCAACATTTAAAGAAGAATAAAACAGGAGAGAAAGCTCCTGGAGATCTGTCTGTCGTTTGCAAAACCCTCACAAACGAAACATCTCCGAAATAAATTGCCCTTCTCTCGAATAGGACTCAAATTCCTTTTGATGAAATTTTTAATATTTCAACGTAGTCGCTTTTGAAGGTAACCTCAATCAATCAATATGTTTAGACATTCAGATTCATACTAATATCATAAACACGAAGGTAGCTCTGTCTGGTCTGCTAACTATTCCCGACTAAAACACCAAACCATAGATATAAGAAAGATCTATTTCTATAGTTATATGTCTATGCACATATGCATAACCCGAAGAATTGCCAAACTTAAATGGCAGTGGGCAGGGCACATTGCTCGCAGAACAGATGGCCGATGGGGCCGAAAGGTTCTGGAGTGGCGACCGCGTACCGGAAGACGTAGCGTTGGAAGGCTTCCCACAAGGTGGACCGACGACCTTGTTAAAGCCGCAGGAACCCGTTGGATACGCGAAGCGCGGAACCGGTCGAAGTGGTGGTGCTTGGGGAGGCCTATGTTCAGCAATGGACATCTTTCGGCTGAAAAGAATGAATTAATGTCTATGCACCGCAACAAACGTTACGAACGAATACTTTTTATGTTTTTTTTTTTTCGAGAGGCTTGTTGCTATATAATAAAAGCCGCACGGGTCGATCGATCAGGTTAAACTACGCTTGCCGCGGTTGGTCCGTGGATGGATAACCATCTTTACATACCAAGATTCTCCCGTGTCTCGGATAGCACGTTAAGCCGTTGGTCCCAGCTGTCATTCGTGAATCTTTGACAGTCGTTTGGGTCGTCAGAAGCCCGAAAGTCTGACGACCAGTCGTACCAGGGGTATCGTTTTACCCAGGAACTGAGTTGTGGATGTCAGATAGGCAGACGTTCCATGTAAAATACTGGTATTCAGCTGCATCTGGTTTGACTGTAAGCCGACCTCAACATTTCAAGGCGCGTCACGCCCTGCAAACTCTAGACTGAGGTTTTAAAATATCAGCTTTCATTCATTTGATAGATCTACTTAAGATAACAACTCATAGTTTGAGAACCGATTCAGTGATTTCAGAGAAATTCCACCTGGAAAATAGATTTGTTTAAATTTCTCACCCTTTTTCCCCTTTACACTGAAGTAGTGTTTTAGCTGAAAGACACACAGTCACTCCTGTAGTGTTAATAGATAGGGAGTCTCATGACGAATCCAGTGATGTATAACATAACCTGAGTTAGGGAGTTTAGCTTTAAGGTAGCATGTAAGTATAGTGAAAAAAATGTTAAAAATAAAGCAATATCAGAAAGCAACTCGCGGTTCTCGTTGAGGTAAATTTTAGACTGACCTAAGCGCGCGCATCAGAGCCACTAATTCGTAGTCATCGGCAAGGAACTTTAACGGCGGCTTTATGTTTTTATGTTTTTTATTCGAGTGATCATATCTTTTTATATGCACGTGTTTCTGTGACAAATAATCTTTTTTACTTTATTTCTTTCTTATGAAATTTCACAGATACCTGAACCTGGAGAAGGATAGTTAGTTTTCGTCCTGAAAATTTGAATAGAAAAATTACGAAATAAAAAACACACAGACGAAGTCTCGGGCACCAGCTAGTCTTCGAGCCTACTATTGGCAAAGGCAGTAAGAATTTTTCTTTTTATTGTTGGCAAATCCTTGTTTTTATACTTTGAATTTGAAATACCACCACGTACAGTCCGTTTACAGTTATTTTACCTCTGACAGCAGTAACCCAACGGCAACCGTATTAGAATGAGAATAAAGATCACTGTGATTTGGACAGTGAAGCAAAATCAGATGTAAAATAACTGTAGTAGGCGATGACAAAGAGTAATGATGGCAGAAATAAATCTAGGTCGCTTCAGTGGACAAGATGATAGTGTCAGGTGACTTTAGGGTTGCCAGATGGTCCGAATTCGTCTGGATTTTCCCGAAATTTTATATTATGTCCCGAGTCCCGACAAATACATAATGACCCGGTAAAAAGCTTCTTGTATTTTTTTTTAACGAAACAGAAAATTTAAATTACTGCGTGTTAAAAATCACTTTATTCACCCTGATTGGTTTAAGAATTGATTTCATAAAAGCTGAGTTAATACTCAAACTATTTATTTCAAATAAACCAATTACGAGTAAACAAACGAAAAAGATAAAGCTAGTTGCCCATTCCAAAGCGTAGTAGGTACCTATGGAGAAGAACGGGCAAGAAACTCCATGGACACTCTTTTAAATCACAATAATATTGTTACAAAGTATTGGTTATTATCATTCATGTTAAAAATTATGCATGTGAGAACGATGCAGAACGTTAAACAGTTCAAATATTAAATTAAATCAAAATAAGCCATGGCAGCAAAGAGTTGACCAGTCCCTACTGACGGCGCCCGTTCACGAACATGATGCATAGATTAACCCCATTCAGCTCAACCATTTTGAAGGGAGCTAAATGATCCAACACACGCGCCACCATCAGCGAGACATTAGAGTGAGCATGACATACTCTCAGCAGCTGCCAAGGCACATTCAAGTCAATGAAAGACGTACCCAGTAAATGGTAGCTTTATAGTATTTACATACAATACTAGCAGATTGAATTTATATAATGCAAAAATAGTATTGTAAAATCTTCAGCAGCTCCAACAGTATGTATGTAGGGTAGGCGTGTGCAAATGCTTCAATTTATTTATGCGTCCTGTGGAGCAGAAGCATTTTTGTCAGTGATGTAATCCCCCAACTTATAATATGCTTGGCTGCATAATGTGCGTTTTATGTAAGATTTGAATTTGATTTCATTGAGTTGGAGTATGTGGGGAGGTATTTTATTGTAACATTTAAAACAGTACCCCATGAAGGAAGAGTCTACTTTAGCCAGTCTGAAACCTGGTTGAACTAATTGGTCCCTATTTCTAGTTCTATAGGTGTGTGTGTCACCTCTTTTACTGAAAAGATTTAAACTTTTCCTTACGTACACACGGCTACACATCAACCTATGCAAAATCAGTATTGGCTGACCGTTCATTGTGAGAAAATATCATACAAAGTGAGGCCAAGACAAACTGGTTTTTATAGCTTGACGTGTAGCCGTGTGTACATGATGTTTTCATAGATATATTGACAAGGTACCGTTATGATATTAATATCTTTAAACAGTTCCCTTAGAGAATCGCGCCTGCGGAGGCCATATACTCTGATGGCTCTTTTCTGCAGAATAAAAATAGACTCGATATCTGCAGCCCATCCCCATAGTAAAATACCGTAAGACATGATACTACGAAAATAACTGAAATAGACTAGCCTCGCGGTATCTACATTAGTAAATTGACCCATTGTTCTTACAGCATATGCTGCTGAACTTAGCCGTCCTGCAAAAGATATTATATGAGGAACAAAAAAAAATTTTAGTATTAGTATTACCGTTAGTATTTTGAAACTTTTTTGAGTACTTCTCAAGGATCAAAATTGGTGGATTCGGTGAAATCGAATGCAAAGTACATGTAGCAACATAAAAAAATACACTTCATTACTTTAATTGTATCTGTATATCACTTATACGCAATACTTTACGATTTCTTAAATTTTGCTCAGATATTTTAGTGTTCCCATCTAGCTACCCTAGGTGTCTGGAGGGAGGAATCTTAGGTATTAAGTAGAGCGAGATAATCTGAAACACGTTTGTGATACATAGGAACTACACAACACAACAATCTGTGAGCCTAGTACGAACGCACGGAGTACCTAAACGTAGCGTCTATACGCACGACCTTGCAATGGAACTCGCTTCTTCAATTTTATTAATGCTGAACTTATACGAGTAGTATATAATTGCGGATGATTGGTTTTGAATAAAAGATACTTTGTCATTGTTAAAACAGGTCTAACAGATTATATTTTGCAAACCAATGAATGATTTGATTAATATTATTGTTAATAAAAAAAAAGTTAAAAGTTATATAACGTATACGTACGTACGTACGTACGTGCTGATTATACTCCGTGCGTATAACGCACGGAGACCAAAGACGACATAGAGAAGACCAAGAATTGTGGCTATAGGAGTACCGACCGTTTTAAGTGATCAAGAAGTTTATGATTGCATTTACGAGCAGAATGTAGCTGAGAAGCTGCATGCCTAGTTTGTCCCGTGACTCTTTTTTGGCCTTTATACATTTAAGTCACAAGTCAAAGGGGGACCTACGTGCAAATTCATTCTTGAAGTTACTGCTAGCATAAGAAAGGCGCTTATAAACCAAACTCGAGTGTTTATTAATTGTGATGTCAGCACAAATGACGGGGCCCGATAGGGAAAAAGCCTGCCAAAGTAGCGGGATCGTCCGAAAGCGTTACCGCTGCCCTAGAACCTAAAGGGCTAAGGAAGGAACACGGGTGGTTTTAGTCAGTAAGAGCAGACTCTTACTGACTGGTGGAGCGGAGGGAGTGTCAGAACACTCCCTCCGCTCCACCCAGAGCGGGAGGGGTCATTTGATGATTTCCCATCCTCAAAAACTGAGTTTAACCAGCCTCTTTTACTTTGTCATATAATTATTCTTATTTTGTCTTTTACTACATAATAAAATAATCATAAAATAATAACCAAAAAAAATAATTAAATAATAATATAAAAAAACAATAATATAAATAATAATAAATAATCATAATCCGTAAAAATAATTTTAGTTTTTACAATTTATATTATAAGTTAACATGCAATCTTAACATTTTGTTGACATCGCAAATATTTCTGTATGACAAAATAAACGCGAACTTATTAAAAATGTAACATTGCAAAAATCAAAATAGAATGTGTTTGCAAAAATGTCTTACGATGATGCAAAAAAGTAGTATACTATTTTGCTCAATTTGAATATAACCATAATTAAAGTAGATATTTTTTTGCTATTTGTAGGAATTTTATAAGCACTTGAGTGAGATACCAAAGTCAAAGTCAAAGTCAAATCATTTATTTCAAATAGGCACATAAAAGGCACTTTTGAACGTCAAAAATAAAATTGATTCTAGTCGCCCCTTCCAAAAGGTCGTTTTCGTATGGAGAAGAATGGGCAAGAAACTACACCGTTACTCTTTTAAAATGTTTTACAATATTTGCGTACATTAATTATATAATTATATGTGAAGACGATGCACCTAGAAATAAAATTACTATACCACAATAGGTAAAAGAATTAAAATGGATTAATGAAACCATGACATATAAATTATCTATGTGGTAGATACAAATGGTAGATACATGGTGCTCACATATTTACAAACATTCCAATACCTGAGATACAGGTTTATTCTTAGTTCAGGTAGAATCCAATTATTTCTTACCTACCTCTAGTTTTAGGCCCTATCTATAATCTTCTATACTTATAATAAATCTGTAGAAGTGAAAATTCTGTACATTGAAAATATCAAAAAAATAAATGGCAGGGGGTGTTACTAGACCGACACCGAACCCAAAAATGTGATTAAAAAATTTTTTGTCTGTCTGTCTGTCGGTCTGTCTATCTGTCTGTCTGTTTGTTCAGGCATCACGCAAAAACTACCGGTTCGATTACGTTGAAACTTGGTATAATTATTCTTTAATATCCTGGGCACCACACTGGGTACTTTTTATCCCGGAAAAGTATATAACAATAAAAAACAAACTTAATTTTGCGGTTCGATCCCTAGACCCGATTACTGCACCAACCGCAAATAATAAGTTTGTCGTAGGTTAAGTCACCCGCAATGGAGTTCATTTTTATTCCTTTTAGTTTTTAGAGCTATTTAGGTTTATTTAGTTGTAGGTATAGATTTTAATTTTAAAGTTTAAGGTAGTATATTTGATAGTGTACGTAGTGACCGTAGGTTATTTTATAATACTGTTAGGTAGGATTAGTCATTCGTATAGATATTAGCTTTTAGGGATTTTGCTTATTTATTGAGTTTAGATTAGTTATCATCAGAAATAGGTTTATTTAGGTAGGTAGGTATTTAATTTTCTGTTATTGAGTTTTTTTTTTTAATTAGGTAGGTACTTAGGTAAAGATATCATATAGGTACCCTCTTAATCACCACTAATGAGACACAATTAGTTTTCTATTGTAATTAGCCACAAAGGGCCCGCGAGATAGATGGCATTCTGAGGAAGCACATAGGTACATTTTATCCTGTTAGCACGTTCCCGTAGGATAATTTCCGACATCCACGCGGGCGAAGCCGCGGGCAGAAGCTAGTTTTGTAAATATTTATGTAATTCAATTATTTCAATAATTTCAAACTCGTATGTAGACTAGTTTTACAGTATAAGTTTATAATCAACAATGTATTATGTATGCAGGATGTAAGCTCATCGTGCCAGAGAGGTAACTACCTATTTCCTTAATTAACACTAGAAACTTGCTGAGAATCACAAGTAGTTGATATAATTTATGCTTTACTGTAATTCCTGTATTCAAACAACTGTTCTGCTGGGGAGTTTGGTACGCCACTTCTTCCCAGCTAAAGCACTAGCAAGTGGTGTAGGGCAGGTGTTTTGGAGGGGAGTGATATGCAGATTCGAATGACGTTATTGCGACGGACGCTATTTCGAAAAACTTTACGAGTGGTACGGCAGTTCGAAAACACACTGTGTCGAAAACCGTTATATCGAATGACGTTATAGCGACGCACGTTATTTCGAAAAACTGTTTGAATGGTACGCTAGCACGAAAGTCTTGGTATCACAAGCGACTGTTGCGAATAGCATCTGAATTTGTCTGGGGATCGAAGTCGCGACTCAGTGATTACCAAGAACTACCTACGCTACGATGACAAAATTGACACTGAGCTAGTTGTCTTTACCACTGGGTATAAATGATTAATATTAGTACTTATTATGATTTAGCTATATCCCTAGCATGCTTTCCGTTTTGATAAACTAATAATAATACAACGACATATATACAAATACTACAGTACCTATATCATTATTAACGTCATTCGAATCTGCATATCACTCCCGTTTTGGAGGACTGTCTTGTAATTTCAACGTTCAAAAAGTGCTGATTCTCAGCCTAATTTTGATGTTAAGATCTGTGTGCTGTACGTTTGTTAGGATTAAGTTCGGGGATTGTGGCTAAGTAATAACAGTCGCACGGGTCGATTGATCAGGGTAAGCTACGCTTGCCGCGATTGGTCCGTGGATGGGTGACTATCTTTACATACAAGGACCCCTCCGTATCTCGGAAAGGACGCTCCGTACCCCGGCTGTCATTTGTGTATCTTTGACAATCGTTACAGGTTTTCAGAAGGGGTATCGTATTACCCAGTAACTGGGTTGTGGAGGTCAGATAGGCAGTCGCTCCATGTAAAGTACTGGTATTCAGCGTCATCCGGTTAGACTGGAAGCCGACCCCAACATAGTTGGTAAAAGGCTAGGCAGATGATCTATACAGGGTGGCAGGGACGTCGAAGCGCAAATTGTATCTTTAAATTTAGCAAAGCAGATTTTTTGTATTAATAATCGACTAAAAAAATCAGCTGTTTCATAGAAAAGTGCAATACCTACGCGCTCAAAAAGACAATGCCCATGGATGTATGGAATCCCGCACCATGCTGCATCAAGGTTAAACTTTGGTTTTTATAGACCACACTTCTCATATTAATTCCTACAAAAATCCTTTTTGTAAAGAAAAACTCGGGTTATAGGGGCGATTTTACCTACTTTATTTTGTTTGACATGTCATAAGCGAACGGCCATTATTTCTCTAAAAAAAATAATAATAATTTATGTAAAAATTATATTCTATTATATTCTAGTTACTTTTAATTAATGTAGAATTGGAAAAGTATAATTTTTTTGCATGTCTTTTAAAAGACGTAACGTCCGACGGAACGTCAACAATATCAACACTTTTTTACTTTAAATTAAATTCCCTGTTCAAAAATCCAATCCCCGACGCGTAATGTCGAAAAAAAAAAAATGAAAATGATTACTATAATATTTTGATCTTGATGCATAAGACTTTTTGGTACGACTTTTGGTCGTTCTCCTTTATGGAACAGCTTTTCATGTAGTGAATCCATGGTAACAGATTGCGCGTCGGTTTCCCTGCCACTCTATATCTTAGAATTAAAATAAATAGGACACTGAACCTTTATCAAGCGTTAGTTCTATGTTTTAGCTCAGTTTATATTTAAATTAAATATAGAATCAGGTCTTTAATAGTTTCATTAATGATACAGTATGTATTTTTAACCGACTTCAAAAGGAGTTTCTCAATTCAGTTGAATATATAAAAAAATAAATAATGTTTGTTACCTCAGAACTCCGTTATTTATAAGCCGATTTGCAAATTTTTTTTTTATGTGAGAGGATATACTTTCAGATTGGTCCCGTAGAAATTTCATCAAAATCGGCTCAATACTTTCGTTTTTAAACAAAAATTACGGGTAAAAATTCAAGTAAACAAAATTGCATCGGTGGTTTTTTTCTTTGTAAAAACGTTTTATTGATATTATTTTTTGAAGGCGCGAAAAAATCAGCAACGTTTGTAATTTGTCATAACTTTTATTACCCTTGATGTCTTATAGGTACTCACTAAACTACTCAAAGAATCGTACGTCGAACATAACTTCTAAAATATTGAATTGCCTGTAATTTCCATTGGAACACGTAATCGACCAGTTTCACCGAGTTAATATAAAGAACGCTAGGAGTTTGAAGAAAACTCGTGTCCACTTCTTCGTAGTGAAAGGCAGTACCTACTTATATTTTGTGCTCAGCATTAGAAATGTATAGATATATTTTAATATTTACGGTGCTTTTCAATAAAGTGTGGAGTGAACCGTTTTTTCATTTAACAGGTTCGTTATAAAGGGTTATTGGTAAAAAACTAACAAACTTGCAGGACTGGATTACACTACAACTTTAATTCTATGACTTTTTACAAAACGTAATACATTTACCAAAACCAAACCTTAAGATTTCGTTGTTCTATCTAACCCCTGCTCCCCTTCGATGCATTTTGTACTAGGCACGGCAGTTTGTTTACCTAACTAACGCTTTCTTTTGCTTCGAGTAGAGTTCGTGACAGAAAATCGAATATTTCAATTCGTTGAATAGAAATGTTTTTATTCTTGTATGAATTGAAAAAAGAATTAATAACCTGTGTGACCTGTGTAACCTGTGTGTGTGTGTTTGTTAATGTTTTATCAATAACCCTGTATATTAACTATTTAATTAACTAATGACTCGCCCTTGCTTTGCACGGTTTTTACAATTTAACAAAACATCTAGATTTCTTTATTATATGCAAGTAATATGAAAGAATTACACTCATAAATCTTCCAGAATAAATTCTCTAAATGATAGTAAGAACCACATCAAAATCCGTTGCGCAGTTAGAAGAAAAACGCGGTCTCAGACGAAAAGCGACTTTGTTTCATATACTTTTAAATTGTTATAAGCTCCTGCAAGTTAATATATAAGTCGTAACGACTTTTGGGAGTGACTGCCATATTATATATATATCTTATCATCTTATATATACATAAATAAGATACCTATGCTCCAATAGTTTAGGTAATTAACTAAAGGTAAACAAATCTTTAAAAGCGTTTTTATACATGACACTTTCTTGTTTAGAAAAACGTTATACTTAACCACATTAAATTTATTTCTGATTTTTACGATAGTCTCCTTTTTTATTAGTGTGTTAAACGTTATCATGTATTCTGTAACTACTCGCAGTAGATGTAACTGCTTAAGCACAATTTTTAAGTTAGATT
Organism: Apamea anceps; assembly: GCA_951799955.1. Classification (NCBI taxonomy): domain Eukaryota; kingdom Metazoa; phylum Arthropoda; class Insecta; order Lepidoptera; family Noctuidae; genus Apamea; species Apamea anceps. Next base: position 6,880,480 of record OX637518.1, read on the forward strand.
TATAATAATAATATCAAATTTTTTAATCGGTCTACTGTAAAGAGCCCAATAAGAAAGGTTCAAAAATACAACGAATTAAATAACATTGCTAAATTGAAGAGTACAACTGTGACGTAGCATGACAGCTGATGTGACAGGTATTATGTTTAGCCGGTTTCTTTTGTTTGGTATAAATTCACTCAAAACATTGCCGGTTATCATTTGAAAGATATGACGTTTTCATTTAAAATGCCTACTATTATTATAAGATGACTTCGTTAAAAGTGCGTGTGTAATGGCTTTGGTGTAACGGTATTTGTGCTTGTAGCCTTGTAGAATAAATAAAATGATGATAAAATTTGTAACCACAATTTTAGCACCCATGAATCACGTGGTTTTTTTTTTTGTTTACCTTAACCAACCCAATCTAAACCAACGGAGTATAGAAACTCGTAGTTCCGACCCGAGGTGGCGACCCGTGGTGCCGCCACATAGATCCAACCACGACCACGATTCGATCAACGTATCTAATTTTTTTTCCGTTTATCACAGTTGGTGATACTTTATTCACATTACAATCGAGCCTATTAGTTACTGTTGTTTAAATATAACTTAATCTGCTAAGTAATGATAAAATTAATAAATCATCTTTTTTCATTAGATGTTATAGAAAAATAGACACTTGATTCGCGTGTTCTTGTGTGTAATATATTGTATAATAACAAATAATTATACTATTATAATATCACTTGAAATAACGTTCAAATGATATAAATTTTCATGTGCTATAAAAACAAATAACCTAATTTCATGTGATCGATCGAATGTGACTATAACCTTCTTTTGCTCTAATAAAATTTAGTATAACGCTCAGTTGATCTAATTTTCATATACACTAATTTTCAGCCAAAATTCTGTAATTAATAAGTAAATATCAGGACACATCATACTGTTATAACCTCATCTTACCCAAACCGCAACCCACAACACCAACAATAGAGGGATCTGGCGTTCGGCGGCCGCTGCCGCGGCACGCTCGCTACGTTCGCTCGCCTTTGCGCGTTAATGGTTACTGTTCTAACCTAACCTAACCCATATGATTCAATAGCAGATGGTATCTGACGCACGTAGATAAGGTAAATTATATTAAACATTACTTATAGATTTTGAATATTATAGTTACTGAATGTTATACTAATTGAATATGGTGCATTATAGAAAATGTTCATTAAACCATATAAAATTAGGTAAAATAAAATAATATCAATAATTCATTATATCATTTCATCATTATATAAAAAAAAGTATATTAAATGAAATTAGGTCATATGGTCATTAGAACTTTTGTCATTATTTTAAACTTTACACATCCCTCCTAAAGGCCCTAGCGTGATCATAAATAGTCTATACTAGACTATCTCAAGAATTGGGCTATCAGATGCAAAAACATTTTTTCAAATCCGACTGGTAGTTTCAGAAATTAGCGCGTTCAAACACTCTTCAGCTTTATTATATTGTTTATTTTTTTAAATTCTGTTTGATTTTCTTTTAAAGTTTCTTAAATAATTACTCGAATATGATGTGCAAAGCTTTGTAAATCTCTCAGTAATTTTAATAATTAACATAAATTATACCAGTTGTTGCTTAAAAATAAAACTTGAAAGTTTCTGTTGAAGTCTTCATTAAAAATAATTACTTGAAAATGTGGCAATCAAAAATTTACACTAGACAATTTAACTTTATTCCAAGTCTTAACTATTAAAACTTTGTCTTTGTTGTTTCTTCGTTATTATTAAGAGCCATAAATAATTTAGTTTTTGCTTTACTATTTATTATTATTTATCAAAGAAATATAAATTTATGTTTACCCTTTGTCTTTGTTTGACCTCGTCGTCATGAGACTTTTGACTGCCATTTAGGATGGTAAAAATCTGAGTTTGGAGACCAAGTGCCAAAGTTAAGCAAGTCGTTGCCCAGTGGCCAGAAAAGGAGTCCAAGCGGAAACGATCGTGACTTACGAGTGGTAGATTCGAATCAGGTCAGGTGCTTTACTTTGTGTTAATTATTTCATCACCACCGCTCCCTAAACGGTGAAGGAAATTATCGTAAGGAAACTGGCATGTCCTAGAACCAAAAATTCGAGGACGTGATATCTACCAACCCGCACTGGGCCAGTGTGATGGATTTTAGCCCACTCCCTCTCTCCCAAAGCGGAGGCCTGTGTCTCAGCAGTGGCACCAGCAGTGCGGACATTATAGGCTGGTTATGCTAAGCAGTAATAGCACAACGGTTAGAACGTGACTTCGCGAATGAAAGGTCGTTAGTTTGACTTCCGATCATAGTCATGGGATTTGTTGGTGGATTTTCAAGAATATAATAATCAATGATAGAAAATGATGATAGAATCATCTATAAATAATATAGAACAAAGTCGCTTTTCGTGATTGTTTGTATTTACATGCTTTACCTCACTATAAATTAAGTTAAGTACCTATTTGACAACTTGATATCTGTAAATCAACCTTTAGAGAGTTTAACCCGGAATTTTTATGTGTAAAATATTAATAATTTAAATATTATGAATATTTTTTTGCATTATATGTGTAGGTATATTTTGATATTTTAGTTGAAGACTTCACATATTATTTATATTTTTGTCTTCTTGTTCTCACAGACTATTGTCTACATTTCTTTTTCATTTTATCCTTGCGCAGGTCTGCTGGAAAAAAATCTTAAGAAATAAGCAGTACCTACCTTTGTACTCAAATTATAATTATGTCTTATCGCTATGTATTCTACTGTAATAATATTTAATTTAGACATAGTAAAGAAATGTCGATGTTTGGGATGACGCTGCATACTGATGCAGTGACATCTCAATCATAAAAAATATATTGAAACGTTACCGTCGTCGTTCTGCTCAATGTTACAGTTATTTTGAAAGTAATTGTAATAATTATCTACTAAGGGTACCTACGGAATACGAATTTATGATTTTTCAACCATTTTAAGTGGGTTACATCAAAAACAAGCAATAAACCAATTTAACAAATTGTGATTAAAAACTTAAAAAAATCTTATGTTTTTTATTTAAATTTGGCTCGGGTCGGGCAGTTGATGCAGCGTACCATTGATATGGTGTACTGTCGATACAACGTATTATCGATATGGTATACTGTCGGTATAGCGTACTATCGATTTGATGTACTGTCGATGTAGCGTACCGTCGATTAAGTGTACTGTCGATATAGCGTACTCTCGATTTGGTGTACTGTCGATGTAGCGTACCATCGATTTGAGGTACTGTCGATTCATTAACCCGTCGATGGAACGTTTTCGATACAGCGACTGTCGATGTAGTGACTATCGATATTATGAACCAGACCCCGTTCTGCTTCTGTCAACAGAACTACGCAATGTTGCAGTTGTATATTTACCCCTTGGTCACGAGCTACGATGCGAGACGCGTCTTGCGACAGTAGCAGACAAAACAAATTAAAGTAGTTGTTTAGAGCATGCGACGAGTCACCGCGACGTGACTTGCGGAGCATCGGACGGAAACATGACGAGCACGCGTTTCGCTTCGCGCAAGTGTCGACGCAAGTTGCGACGCAAGTCGCATCGCTATAGGCCGTAAGCGGAGCCTTAGTACTTACCAAAGGCCGCACGACTACTTAGTCGATCATGTCAGCCACAATAAGGGTCATAAGGACTTCCATTTTTGTTTCAGAAAAGCCGATTTTCTTCTGTTTCAAAGTGTGCCCTCTCTACTGCTCGCAACGCCGGAGTGACGAGGGTAAGACTTAGTTATCACGCAATGTTGAACACGTTCCCTTTAATTTGTACCAGGAAACTGTTTTGTAAGGGTAGTGCTGATAATCGAGTTATTAATTCTCAATTTGGCACTTCACAGGAATATTATTTTTAAAATATTTGTTGTACAGTAACGAACATCCCTATGACCACCAGAACCGATCGAACGACCTTTTGCGACTTTGCAGTTACGCAAAATTCATAATCGTTTTGTGAAATAAAAATTGTGGCTTTGAGAAAAGACCTATTCCATAACAGTATGGCTTCGTATCACCATCTGGGTCACCACTAAGTAAAACCACTGCTGGCTAGGTAAAAACTTAATTAAAATTATTATTTTTTATTACAGATGCTACATCTCTAATCTACCTTGAAGACAATCCATACTCTTTTGACCCTGACGTTTGGATTGAAGACGACCCGACGATCATCCCGTACCCCTACCACTACGGCCACTACATATTCTGCAAGCCAAAGCCCACGACAACTACCCCTTCGCCTACAACAACTACAATGGCTACAACCACTCAAGAACCGACCTTCATTTGCATGGTTTGCAAGAAGAAATGTAACTATCCAAAGAGCTAGTCTGAAACAGTTGAATGTGGTAGAGGTATCGTAGTAGGAAAATAGTTTTTAGTGAAACAACAGGTGGTCTATTCTGTAAAAATCTCACCGTGAAAACTTAGGTGAAGTGAGTTTGTATTCTACCAGTAGTGCAATTCTGTAACGATCTCACCGTGAAAACTTAGGTGAAGTGAGCGTGGAGTGAGCTGTCATTCCAAATAATGCTAAGGATTGACACTACTGACAACTCACATCAAGCTCACTTCACTTGAGTTTTCACGGTGAGATTTTTCCAGAATCGACCAATTGATGCTAGGGATTGTCACTGTTGAGAGCTAACTCCACGTTCACTTCAGCTAAGTTTCTGCGGTGAGATTGTTACAGAATAGTCCTGCAGATCTGCCAGAATTACGCAAAGGAAATTTTGACTGGTATTAACGTCTACAATACTTTTCAAATTACCTACATAATTATGTATGACACATAAAAGGCCCTAACAAGAACTGGCGGCATTAATATGTATTACGTGTGGCGGTATAGTATGTTGATAGAAAAGTACGACAGCAAACAAAAAGAAAATTGTAGGTAATTAATGTATTAATTATGTATTAATTTGTCAGCTGTGGAGTCTCTTGACCCCACAGCTAACCTTACAATTTTCTTTTTGTATTTGTCTCTGTGTTTGTTTACTAACAATAGTTTTTAAGAACAATGTTACTAACAATTGGGCCTAGTTGCCATAAATAAACAAATATTGATATTGTATTGAATTGAATAGAACAAGGAAGATTGGGCTAATCTGCCCTGAAGCCCAATAACTTTAAGATATATATCAATAGAAAGATCTCTTCAAGGAGGATATTTCTTACCCTGACGACTTCTGTCGATTGTTTGTCAGTGAGGAGCTACAGAGCTTTCATCATCATCATCAGCCTATAGCAGTCCACTGCTGGACATAGGCCTCTCCTATTGCACGCCATTCAACTCGATTTTCGGCAGCTCTCATCCAGCTGCTACCAGCCATCCTGCGAAGATCGTCGCTTCACCTAGCCTGAGGGCGACCCACCTTACGTTTACCGATTCGACGTCTCCACTCAAGAACACGTATTCCCCGAGCGGGTATAGGTTCTAATATCTAATAGAAGTATCCTATTGAACCAAAACATGGTTCATATTGCAATAGGCACCGTTAGTATCACCCATGTATATGAATAAAGTTTTAAAACGGTTATGAGCGAAACGAGTACTCTCAATTTAAAAATCGTTCGAATTTACGTTATGTTTACTCCGCACGTTCGTGCTATGCCTAAATGCCGAAATTACGTCGCGTATATTTCATAAGAAACATTAGCCTACGGAATTTCCGTTGCGTATTTTTCGGCAGCTGTGTTGTGTTTTTATGGATGTGCATGCACATGCATAGTATTTTTTTGATTGATTATGACAACTTTAATTCGAAAATGTATCGATATTATTTAGTAACAGCTAATATTTCATGTCTGGCGTGCTTTAATAAATATGTGTCGCGTATTTGTTAATGTTACTCACATTGATCGTCAGTGGAAGCTTGTAATTGGCCATCGTTTACACATTGTACTAGATATTAAAATGTATTAGCTGTAAGTTTTCCTAAAAGTAATAAAATAAAATAAAATAAAATGTAGGCGGACATCTGCAAACTTTTTTCTAAAAAGTGATAACGTTATTTTTCTGTATAAAAGTCTACACAGCAGCTGCAGTGCAGCTGAGTACCACTATGTTCATACCAAGACCACTCTATGCCTCGGAAAGCACATTAAGCCGTTGGTCCCGGCTGTCATTTGTGGATCTTTGACAGTCGTTACGGGTCGTCAGGGGTCCGAAAGTCTGACAACCAGTCTTACCAAGGGGTATCGTATTAACCAGTAATTGATTTGTGGAGGTCAGATAGGCAGTCGCTGCATGTAAAATACTGGTATGTAGCTGAATCCGGTTTGACTGGATCTGACCTCAAAATAGTTGGGAAAAGCTTTGGCAGATGATAATGAGTTATGAGATGTAGAAAGTTTTGGGAACTTTCCATGTCAGGTACCACAAAATCAATCACCCTGTCAATGCGGGAAGGTTGTACTGTTTGTATTGTATTAGTATAACTTATGCAGTATTGTTTTAGTTTCCACTAGCATGATTAACAACCTTTTGTTTGTAGTTAGCGAGTTTCGAAGATTATTTAATATTGTTTAGCTTTCTTGCTTGTAATGGTCGAAATGAGGGGTGAGTGACAGTGCTTACGATGTTGCTATTATGTAAATTATTATTTTATTTATTTTATTCTGAGACAGTGATCCATATTCATGTTAGTATAATTAAAAATTATGTTAGTAATCAAAGATATTATATACCTACCTATTTTTTCATCAAACTCTTTTATTGGTTTACGCGGCGCACGCCAGCAAAGCTCCCAGTCGGCATGATTGTTTTCAACAATCATATTCATATTTCAGCCAATATACACAAAACCTTAATAAGTTATACACCTAAATTTTCCTCATGAGTCATTCTGTCCATTAGTGGAAACCGTATGGTATGTGAATATGGTCACCCATTCACGGACCAACCGCGGCAAGCATAGCTTAACCTGATCGATCGACCCGTGCGGCTGTTACTACTTAGCCACAAGCCCCTCAAAAGTCCTTATATCACAACCTATTAAAATCTACACAGCTATGTAAATTAAAGTTACAACTCTCACTAAACCAGTGACACGGGTTACAAGTCAAGAACTGGTGTTTATGCAGGTATTATTGAACATGACTTCAAGATTACCTAGATGTATGCTTAACTTCCTTATAACAAGTTTTTATGTAACTGTTGAAGCGGTAAAAGCTTATCATTGAGGTAAATACGTAATTTCTGTTCAAAATGTGTAATATGTTGCAACGATGTTTGATGCGCCTTATTGCATTCTGAGGTCCACCATTAACTCTCGATAGTTATCAATATATATAAAAGAAAGTCGTATTAGTTACACTATTTATAACTCTAGAACGGCTGAACCGATTTGACTGAAAATTGGTGGGGAGGTAGCTTGGAACCAGGAGACGGATATAGAATACTTTTAATTTTTTTAATTTTTCAAAAGCAATTATATTTTATAGTGGCACAGTGAGTATTATCTTGCTCATCTATGTTAGCCTGGTACTTTGATTCCCAGATATATAAAAGAAAGTCGTGTTAGTATTACACTATCTAAAACTCAAGAACGGCTGAACCGCTTTGGCTGAAAATTGGAGTAAAAAAAAAAATCACTTACAGGAGTAGGGTAGGAGTAGGGTAGGAGTAGGGTAGGAGTAGTGTAGGAGTAGGGTAGGAGTAGGGTAGGAGTAGGGTAGGAGTGGGGTAGGGGTAGGGTAGGGGGTAGGGGGTAGGACACTACGCAAACGAAGTAGCGCCCGGCAGCTAGAAATAATTTATAGTGCAAAACAACTTTTGCCGGGTCAGCTAGTTCATACATAAACAAGACAAAAACTACAAAACAACACCTGCTACGATCCTTACATACTCCTTTTGCTTCGCTTGTAACAAATAATGTTGTGGTAAGACCACAGCATTATTTTAGCAACATAGTTTGTTCAACCTTATTTCTTAGAACTTAAGTTTTATTTTTCATAAATATTTTTTTTACTTATTGTAATAAAATGTTTAATTTTCGTTAAAAATAATAAATATGTTGCAAACGATAATAAACTTCATGATTGAAAGTTAAGGTTTAATTTTAACCAAGCTACATATATGCAATAACGGCCACATGAACGATGTGTTTTTGTTCCGATCCTTAATCTACGTAGGGCAGTGTTCGTTATCTATCTACATATATTTATATAAAAATGAATCCCTATTTCCCGTGGTCACGCCGTAACTTGACAACGACTTTACTGATTTCATCCATCTTTTTTTTAAAGTTTTGTAATACTTTGTGAAGGTTCTTACAGAAAAAAAATATAAGAAAGTTGCGCAGAAAATTAGAAAATTAAAAAATTACGCTTTTACGCTAAAACAGCTGAACGGATTTAGATAACTTGAAAATGATCTCAAATTCCTGGCTCTAATATTAGGCTTTTGTAGATCGAACTTTAATCCGCAGAACGGAAACCTTAGAACACTGAACAATAAATCTTCTACCAATGTAACTTTGGAACAGATGATGGCTGCCTATTGTTGGGCTTGTGGCTAAATAATAACAGCCGCACGGATCGATCGAAGGTCAAGCAATTCTTGCCGTGGTCGGTTCGTGGATGGGTGACCATCCATTACATATCGAGACGTCTCCGTGCCTCGGAATGCACATTAACACGTTTGTCCCTGCTGTCATTCGTAGATATTTGACAGTCATTTACGAGTAGTGAAAAGCTCAAAAGTCTGATGTCGTCTTACTAAGGATTATCGTGTTATCCAGTAACAATGATAAATGAGGAACCCTATCGTGTTACCCAGTAACTGGGTTGTGGAGATCAGATAGGCAGTGGCTCCATGTAAAATACTGATATTTACAGTTTGATTTACAACCTGTTGAGGTAGTCTGTAAAAATCTCACCATGAAAACTTAGGTGAGAGTAAGCTTGAAGTTGGATGTTTAAAGTGACAATCCCTAGCATTAAGTGGAATGTCAGCTCACGTCAAGCTCACTTCACCTATGTTTTCACGGCGACATTTTTTACAGAATAGATCGGCTGACTTTAAAAAAACCGGCTAAGTGCGAGTCTTTTTTTTTTTTTTTTTTTTTTTTTTTTTTTTTTTTTTTTTTTTTTTTTTTTTTTTTTTTTTTTGAGGATGGGAAATCATCAAATGACTCCTCCCGCTCTGGGTGGAGCAGGAGGGAGTGTCAGACTCTTACTGACTAAAACCCACCCGTGTTCCTTCCTTAGCCCTTTATGTTCCAGGGCAGCGGTAACCCTTTCGGGCAATCCCGCTACCTTTCGGACAATCCCGCTACGTGGGAGCCCCCCTTAAATATTTATTTTATTTTAATTTTATTATTTATTATTAAAGTAAAAATACAACTGAGTATTTTGTGAACATTTCAAGTGCCACCTGTTGCCATTATTGATATCGAGCAAAAAAGGGCAAAAAAGTCGTCTTTGTTGTATAGGAGCCCCCTTGAATGTTTATTTTATTTTGGTTTTAGTATTTGTTCTTATAGCGGCAACAGAAATACATAATTTGTGAAAATTTCAACTGTCTAGCTATCGCGGTTCTTGAGATACAGCCTGGTGACAAATAGACGGACGGACAAACAGCGAAGTCTTAGTTATAGGGTCCCGTTTTTACCCTTTGGGTACGGAACCCTAAAAACTAACGGGCGTATTGGTGCTGCTCTCATCAGTCTGCAGAGTTTTGCTAGCTAATTTAATTTGACGCTGTATTTCCAAAGTTCGCAACAGTGTTAGAGGTATACTCGACCACCTGCGACACATGTTCATCCGAATTCTCGATAATATCTTCGAATCTATTTTCATCTAACTCGACAAACAAGACGTGTTCGGTTAAATCAGGTCACGCTTCGAAGATCAGATCTCAAATCTTAGTTGATCCCAGCCAACCTTTACGCGTTATTGCGTGTTAGACATGAAATTCGAGGCACGGGTTCTGATATTAGTTTACTCAACTTTTCCAGAAGGCGGGCCTATTTTTAGCCCAAAGAATCAGCATTGCCATCCAACGTGGTAATGCTGCCAGCCTTTTGGGCACTTATCCTATTGACAGAGATGCGGACGATTTTTTTGATGCCCAATGAGCTCCTGCTTTTTTCCATATTTTTTCGTATCATATAATTGTATATATGTATATATTTTAGTGTTAGCTTGTAAAAATAGTAATTAATCAGTTCGTCTTTTTCTTTCTATTTCATTAAGAAAAGGACAGAAGATAAATATTAATTTAGTCCTGTCAAATTAGTCAGCGCCTGACGTAAATTGACGTATTTTTAGTACCCAGGCTTTTAATCACGTCTAAACTGTCTATGGAGTATCTTAATTTGACAGGACTAAACTAAAATTTATCTTCTATCCTTTTCTTAATGAAATAGAAAGAAAAAAATGCACCGAACTTAAATTTAGTTTAGTTTGTGAATAAGGGAATCAGCGCCACTGTAAGTACTTTTCTGCTAAAAAATGACACTTGGCAATGTCACTATTAATTGGGAAATGGTTAGGCAGATGATTATGGTAAGTACCTACCCAAATTAACTCAGTCAAATATTGGGTTTTGGAGGTTAGAGATGGTAGACAATCATACATACATTCGCATTTAGTTTACATGATTTTGGCGATGAAGGTCAGATTCCAAGTAGGTCAGATTCAAACTAGGTCAGATTTTGAGTTGGTAATGTTATAATGTACAATACGGTCAGTATCATAATTTTCCGACATGAAATTAAGGCATGTAAATAAGAAATAAAATATTTTTCATACCACTTGCTCAAAAAAGTGACATTCTATGCCACAAAAAGCGAACATAACAATAGTCATTTTTAATCTGTTAAAAACAGGGAAAGAAAATTGTACTGAATTTCATTCATCCTCTAGGGAGAGAATGTGATTTAAATTTGGAATACTTACCGAAATTTATACTGAACTACATCTGTGTTTACACCATTGAGTTTGTATATAAAGCATTATACATCTTTCTGAAAAAGGAATACGCATTTATTATGCAGTTATGATTATTAAATAAAATTACGAAAACCGACGAGGCCGTATGAGCCTTGGCTTAAAAATATTAGTCTAGGAATTTGCCAAGTTCCTCAGACGCAAGAACAGAGAAATACTCAAATCAACTCATCAACAATAAATGTACCAAACATAAATGTAACTCTCTCTATCAATAATTGGACCAATGTTTCGAATGTTAACTTTTACTTTTAATTGTCATTATTTTTAATAAATGCTTATCTCATATTATTATTGTGTTAATTTTTTCGCAAATGGTACGAAAAGTAGAGTATTTTCCTCGGTGATAAAGCTGTCTTAGTCTTGGGTGAACTTAAATCCCTCGCTACACTCAGGACTCGTCTTAAATCCCTCGCTTCGCTCGTGATTTAAGTTTTTAACACCCTCGCTACGCTCGGGAGTGAACCTCGAGTCCTTCGTTACGCTCGCGATTTAAATCGTCACCCGCGACAGAAGACACTGCTTTATCCCCTTGGTTAATAATCTACTATTTATTCGTAGGAAGTAAGTTTTCATTGTTATTACGAAATAAAAAAAAATACATTTTCCGTCTTGAAACATTCTTACAGTAACATTCGTTTAATGTTTCATAAACTAAGTAGGTATCGAAGAATAAGCACATGCCGTGGTAACAATTTTAGTCAGTCAGAAAAGTGGTACCGGGACTGCCTATCCAGGATGTATCGAGGATACTATTTTCATGCTCCTGTCTTGGTTTAACTGAAAATGGACCTCAAACTAGCTCAGTCGAACGCACGTCTGTGGTACACTTTGATCTTGAGCTGGACTAGCGTAGTACGGTGTTTCAATAGAATAACAGACCAGCTTATACTGGTTTGTTACCATTGCCTACTTCGCGAACTCCAATAACACCAACATTATTGGCTAAGACTACAATAGAAAACTTACATCCTACAAAAAAAAGCGTACGTAAAATGGGGTTGAATAGGGATGCAGGGGTGAATCGGGACGAAACTTCAAAATGAGTTTTAACGTTGAAGTAATATAGTTCGTTGCCAGAAAATACTCTAATGCGTTTACAGTTTTTTAATTAAAGATTAAGTGTCCTTGTTAGCAACAAACTATATTATTTTAAAGCACAAACCCATTTTAAAGTTTCGTCCCGATTCACCCCTGCAACCCTATTCTCCCCGTTTTACTGTATCAATAGTTTCCAAACAAACTTGTTCTAGAGGAAACTGGCAGTTTGTTGCGAAAGAAAAATATTTTCTTTTGAAGTTTATTTTTATTGACAATGAGCTCACTCTTGACCTCAATCCAGCCCAGAGACAGGGATGAGATCTACGGTGGATCGAGCTTGCCCAAAAGAAGCCTATTCACTCTCGCCCTGAAGAGAGGTGGTTATTTTTGTTGCCATCTCTCCCATTTTGCCTCTCAATTTTGAACTTATCTTTTTACTCATGTATTCGTTGTGCTCTATAAAGGTTATTTTAATTTTCGTATTCGTAACATAATTTATTTCGACCATTCGTGACAGATGTGTTGTTTTTCGTGTGGAAATCGGTTGTATGTGTGATGTGGAAGAATGAGAAAAATCTCGTGAGGAAAGCTTTGAATATGAATGCGGAGGGCTATAGGAGTAGTAGAAGAAAAAAAAGAAGGAACGAAACAATGGATGGACTGTGTGGGAGATGATACCATGGCTAGGAGGGAGTCACTACCGAGATTACGACTAATAGAGAAGTAAGTATGGAAGTAAAATACATTGCGTTGACCCCATATAAATTGATATAAGCAGGAGAATGATGAGATAAATTCATTTATTTATTTCTTTCTTTGGGAAAACAAACAATTACACACAGTTTCTTAATTAATAAAACCTTAGTATCTAATGTTAGTAGCTTATGTGTAATTCACAACGTTATCCACATGTTACCTATTGAATATTTTTTATAAGAACTAAGTAGGCATGCGAGTGAATTTACATTAAGTACCTTATATAATTTATTAACATTACAGTTAATAAATAAATTTAATTTGTTATTTTTTTGATTACATTGTTTCGAAATTTGTTCGATGTTAATGTAAATAGGTCTATGTCCGAAAAAAATGTGTTATAATTATTTACCATGCGACGTAGAGGTGCGCGAACTCCAGCATTGGTGCGATAAATTCGTTTAGTATATAAATTTGTGGTTTTGCAGACAAATAATATCTTCACGTGTCTGGGTCGTTCTTTAGCCAAAGAATTAGCATTCAACGTGGCAAAGCTGCCAGTCTTCTTGCAGCTTTGAACAGAACGTCGAAAAACAAAGGGATATTTAAGCGTCGACTTTTAAATATCCTTTTGTTTTTTGTATTTATTTATCTTTTAATTTAGTAGATACAGTCACTAAAGGAGATAAGTTACCAGGGTCATCGGATATAGTTGAGGTTTTGCAAGAAACCGATGGATTTTTTTAAATAAAATTTAATTCGTTATATTGACTGTTTGTGTTCTATTAATTCAATTAAATTTTATTCAAAAACAGCCATCGGCTTCTTGCAAAACTTCAACTATATTCGACGACCCTGGTTACTAATCTTCTATGGTGAGCGTACCTAGTCTAAATAGTTAGTTAAGAGACTATGAAAATAAAACGAGATTGATCCAATAATATCCAAATTATAAATAACATTCTAGTAGGTTCCTAACATGAAAAACTTAAGAAACTGCTCAACAAAATGATTGCAACACCATTATACCTATCTGTTAACCATTGAAACATATACAGCACATCACAATTGCTCACAGTTATTCCAACAGAAATTCGTTTTACCCGAGCTGTTTACATAGAATACTACAGCCGTGTGGAAGTGGCAGTCATGTTTTTTCCTTCTTCTTAGCGTGTCGATAACAATCTAAATGGAGTCAGCCCAAAATTCGGCTACTTGTTTGGCGCCATCACCAGCGTCCCTCAGTTCCTGTAACGTGCAGCTGACAGGACACGCAGGACACGATATTAAGTGACACATCGTTTGTGGAACAGCACCATATTTACACTCCAAGGCAGAGTCGTCCCAGGGTAGCGGGATCGTCCGAAAGGGTTACCGCTGTCCTGGAACATAAAGGGCTAAGGAAGGAACACGGGTGGGTTTTAGTCAGTAAGAGTCTGACACTCCCTCCTGCTCCACCCAGAGCGGGAGGAGTCATTGATGATTTCCCATCTTCAAAAAAAAAAGGCAGAGTCGTCAAGGCAGGTGGTTTTTTCCTTTGTATAGTCGAGTTATTTTACCACCCTTAGTTGAATGTTACTTCCACATCATAAAACGACAAGGGCACCAATTCTTCCCAGCGAAATCACGTCAATATCGTGTCTTGTTTACGGCAAGGAATCGAAATGTAAACCGTACGGACAACATGTATTTTGAAAGTTCAAACCACGCCATTGTGTCACAGAGAATACGTTAATAGCAGAGTTTACGGACGCTCACAGTCTGAAGGGCAATTCTCGTAATTTTAAGAACGTTCACAGTTTGATCTCAGTCTCAATCTGTCAAAAATACGTCTAATTTCCCTACATTTAAACAAGTTTTTGACATTTGTTTGTCGCCGAAATGAGACTGCGACTAGATTTTGATCGTTTTAAATTACGAGAGTTAGCCTTCTAATCTGTCTCAATCTTTCAAAATATCTCTAACTTCCCTACGTTTTTGACATGTTTTTGACATTGATTGTCGCTGATATGAGATTGCGACTAGATATTGACCGTTTTCAGCTATGGGAATTGGCCTTCAGATGTCGTGATAAGGAATTGACGTGTTTTCGAAGTTTTTTGACGCTATGGGGTCTAAACTCATGTGCGGAATCCATGGTTACAGTTTGCGCGTCGATGTCCCTGCCACCCTGTATAATGTTATCAGGGTTTTTTTTTTCTGAATTAATTTTCTAATATTTTTTTACATAGACAAATAGACCTTATCGTTTTATGACGTTAAACGCTTTTAAAGCTTCCTCTCTCCTACTACTTGCTGAGCCTATCGCGTCCATAACGATGTCATAAAATTTAAGTTACCACTTAAGTAAGAAGTACTTATTGTGGAAGTCAATGAATGATTGAGTATTTTGTAAAACACCTGACGCAGCCCGACCTGAGGATCGATCCCAGGACAACATGCTCAGCTGTCTTGCTTAAAAGTAAGCTACACCAACCAGCCAGTCATAATATCGCTTCCACACATTCTAATTCTACGATGTTTACTGAATTAGGTGCAGTTTGTCTGCAAACTAACTGCCACCCTCTTTCTATTTGCAGTCCGTTCAATCAAGCACTAAATTAAAAGGATCAGGTTTTATTTTGTCTGCGGTACTTTGATTTGTTAAAAGAGTGGCTCGTGGATAAGTATTTAACAGCTAGGGTTGGTCGCCCAAGGTTAAGCAACACTTGCTGAGGTCGCATGGGTGGCCATCCATTTCATACTGAGACTCCTACGTCCCTCGGAAAGCACGCTAAGCCGTTGGTCTCGGTTGTCTATCGTAGATCTTTGATAGTCCTTACTTACGGGTAGTCAGAATCTCGAAAGTTTAACAACCCGGATAACAACACAAGGGCCCTAGTTTACAGCTCGCCGCCCGGTAAGGACCAGGCCCGGGTCGACGGCGCGTTGTGTTCCACGCGCGCCTCAAAGAGATGTCAGCACGAACTGACGGGGTCCGCTAGGGCCGATGCCTGCCAGGGCCGCGGGTAGTTCGAAAGATATACCGTGGCCTCTGGCACAGGCAACTGAAGGAAAACGGCTGGGTTTTAGTCAGTAAAAGTCTGACATGCCCTTCCGCTCAGCCCAGAGCGGGGGAGGTCATTTGATGATTTCCCACCCAAAAAAAAGGGCCCTAATTCACTATAACCACTTAACGATTTCTTACTTCGAAGCCACGTCAATTCCTTAGCTAATCACGCCAATCTCGTGTTGATATCGCGCGGTTTCGTTCATTGTGTCATAAAAAAATAAGGCGCAGGGGACGAAAGCTTAAAAGACATTTTAACATTGAAATAATTTAGTTTGTTGCCAAAAAGGACCCATCCCCTGCATCCCTATTCACCGTTTGTAGATACATAAGGTCAGATAAAGGTAAGATAAGATAAGGTGTGGTGGGGTGTTGTAGCGTAAGGTAGATGGGTAGATCAAGGTATCTTATTGGTCAGATATGTAGATGAAGATGACGATGTTTAATTCTGTAAGTGGATTTTTTAAGACGTTAATTTACACGTCAATTTTTTAGTCACTATTTTAAAACTAGATGACGCCCGCATTTTCCTGAGAAGAAATGCTGAAACAAACTCAGAGGTAACTGTAGATCATAGGCAGGTCTGTAGGCGTAGGTCGTTCCATATAAAATTCTAGTATCCAGCTGCATCCGGTTAGACTGGAAGCCCACCTAGTTAGAAAAAGGTTACTCTAAGTGATGCTATTGGTTTGGATAAAGTTGTGACAGGTCTATACGGAATTGAGTGTCGGATGACTGATCACTATCATGTTATTTCTAAATTGAGAAAACAGGAAATATTAAACTTACACGTGTAGCAGTTTAAAAGGCTCAGGGACTGTATTTTCTCCTGAGTTTTGACATCGCATTAATTAACTTAATCTCAAATAATTATGTGTGATTACACATTTGTTAAATTACATTTATTTTAGGTTTGTTATGATATATCTAAACGATATATCAGACTCATTTATCCCAAATGGGACGTAATAAAATTGCAATCCTTCTTATATTATGAATAATAAATAAATTAATAATAATAATAAATAAATAAAAACCAATGTTACAATTATTACCTTAAAATTAACTTAACATTGGTCTGTAACTGTTAGCGATCATCATTTGGATCTTTACGCGGCGGTCCCCGAACTAGGCGGTGCCTGTATCTTGCTTAAGCTTATAAAAGCTTTTGATGTATTATAATATAATACATCAAAAGGCAAGGTTTTGACATCGCATTAATTAACTTAATCTCAAATAATTATGTGTGATTACACATTTGTTAAATTACATTTATTTTAGGTTTGTTATGATATATCTAAACGATATATCAGACTCATTTATCCCAAATGGGACGTAATAAAATTGCAATCCTTCTTATACTGGATAATTTTTTATGCAGTGCGTAAATTTTCACAGGGTGTTCTACCCATGAATATGAACAACTTTCACTATGGGACCATCTCTGAAATCACAAAAAAAAAATCAGCTGTTTCTTATAAAAGTTCAATACCTACTCGACCAAAATGTATGAATCTGCTGATTTTTTTTTCGTGATTTCAGAGATGGTCCCATAGTGAATGTTGTTCATATTCATGGGTAGAACACCCTGTAAAAATTTACGCACTGAATAAAAAATTATCCTGTATTATGAATAATAAATAAATTAATAATAATAATAAATAAATAAAAACCAATGTTACAATTATTACCTCAAAATTAACTTAACATTGGTCTGTAACTGTTAGCGATCATCATTTGGATCTTTACGCGGCGGTCCCCGAACTAGGCGGTGCCTGTATCTTGCTTAAGCTTATAAAAGCTTTTGATGTATTATAATATAATACATCAAAAGGCATATAGAATCAAAGGTAGCAAAGTGCCTCCATGTCAAATATTCAGGAACCTAAAAAAACGTTTTTCTAATTCAAGAGTCAGGGGTTTTCATACTCTCTGAGTATTGATTTTAGAGTATGTGATTTTATATTGGTTTTGGCCACCTTTATCTATGAGTAAGTGCTAAATAATAAGCCAAAAAAAAAAAAACAAACGTCTTAGCTATCTTTTATACCAACAGCTATTTATAAGCTTTTGATTCGGTTCCCAGGTCAGGCAGTATTATCGAGTTTTTCCATTGGAAATTTCTTAGTAACAGCCCGGAGTTTGGAAGTTAGCGGTGTGGTACCCCCGTGCCTCTGAAAATACGTTAAGCCATTGGTCTTGCGCTTGGTCTCTCCCCGGTCGTGTCGGATTGCCGTCACATCGGACTATGAGAGAAAGAGAAGAGAGATTGTGTCTGTGGACACACTTGTGCTTTATAATATCTCCCGTGCCGAAGACTAGTCGTCCGTTGAGATTGGCTGCCATGGCTAAAATACGGTCTGGAGGCTTTTGAGTATCCAACAACAATCTTCATGCACGTCAATGAAACGAGATGATGATGTTATGAGGGATCTCGAGGAAATTTCGATGTAAATTATATTATGAGAGCAGTGGAGGCCAAGAATAATGGCCGTGACTTACGAGATGTAGATGACTTCAAGTGACAGCTACGTGACCAGAACCCAGCAATGCATAAAATGTAAGCTGTCACGCCTTTTATTCCTGGAGACTTTTATTTAGGTAGTAAGTTTTTATTTACATTTTAATTAATTATTTTTCAGCTTGAGTATGTATAGTTTTTATTATATTTGTGGGTATATTGGCGTGGCTAGCAGACATATGGCAAGTAATTTAATTTTAAGTTCTGTGCCTTGTAAGGTTAATTACTTAACACCTAGTATTGTATACAACTAAGTATCAAGTATTTTCTAACTGAACAGACAGCTGTGCTGCTGGGGAGTTTGTTGCGCCACTTCTTCTTCCCAGCGATAGCACTAGGAAGTGGTGAAGGGCGGGCGTTTTTGGGGGACTGTCTTTTGTAATTTTGACGTTCGAAAAGTGCTGGTTCTCAGCCTAATTTGAATAAATGAGTTTTGATTTTGATTTTGTAGGTTGCAGGTTCGAACCAGACAGACGCTTTACTTTATGTAGGTAAATTATCTCATCACCACTGCTCTCAATACGGTGAAGGAAAACATCGTGAGGAAACCGGCATGTCCTAGAACCAAAAATTCGAAGACATGTTACATCTACCAACCCGCACTGGGCCCGCGTGGTGGATGACGGCCCACTCCCTCTCACTGAGAGAAGGGCTGTGTCCCAGCATTGGGAACGTTAAAGGCTGATTATAATGAAACATAATTAATAACCTACTCAGGCACGTTTTGAATTTAAAAAGTTTACGGTTTTTAAGGCCTTAAAACCGTCAACATTTCGCAAGTCATTGTAATACACATTTATTTATTAAAAACTCTTCTAAAAACCGTATTCATCTCCTCGCATTATCTAAATGGCCATTTTTCTTGGATTTACTACAATCCTTGTAACGTTGGGAGTAATCCCCGAATCGTATTTACGGAGTTTTACGGTTTTTACAGCCCCGTTGCTAGGCAACGACATTTCATTAGGGACACCCACACTCCTGCGAGGTCGTATGATATAAAACCTTGGCTATATATATGTGTGTATTTACAAGTCTTTAATACCTACATAAATGAAGATACGTATATTCCTTGTGTACCTATCTGTACTAATATTACAAAGAATCAGGTTTCTGAGTTTGTATATACTTAGGGGGTAATCTTCTGAAGTACTGATCCGATTTCGAACATTCTTTTACTAATGGGAAACTACAGTATTGCCGAGTGTTGTAAGATATATTTTCTGTTAACAACACGAACGCGGATGGAGTCGCGGGCGGATATAATTGAAAGATTGTCAAATCTTGTGTCAACTTTATACGATAACCTGCACCCTAATTGCGTAACACACAATTATTCGGAATCGGTTTCATTTTGACAGTTCAACAAAGTTCATTGCGTTATTTACGTGTTGAGCAGAAAAATTTATCGAACTTATGAAGCAATGGATTAGCAATTTGTTTCAAAATGATTCAGATTACTATTGATTGTGTGTTACGCAATTAGGGTGCTGTTGTGTTATTGTGTGTTTTTGACTAAACACTTGATCAGGGTTTCAGTTTACAGTTTTAATTTATTATTTATTTCTATAAACAAAATTTTTTATGTGACTCAGTTTGTATAATTATGTTTGAAGCTAATGGCTCATAGTCATGCAGGGACTCCCCGCAAGCGCGTTAATGACTACTGTAAGTCATAAGCCGATAACGCGGTTGGTACACTCGGTACACCTTCTGCGGGAAATCCCGGTAGCTAGGGTAGAGACCAATGAAATTCATCGGTAGGTAAAAATCGTGCGGGAACTCATACCCAATGAAAATGAGCCGTTAAAGCAACAGCCAAACGTGTGGTGCAGGTTCTCCATATAGCGCAATTGCTTTGTTTTAGCACATAGAAAATCGCTGAAAATCTCTTTTGACTATTAAGTACTGAAGACACTGTTTACTCCATAAATATAGGAATAAAGGAGGTATGCCCCGGTAGTTGAAAATGTATCAGAACTCCATGTCGCTAAGACGATCCCACTACTGCGCCGCTACTACAGTTCGGTTCAGTAAAAGCAATAGATACAAAATCGTGCACACACTTGCAATTCATAAATCAGAACGTACTACACAATCAATTATAAACCTTAACTCCCAACTACCAACCTTAACTCCATGCACCGTACAACTCAGACAAAAATATGTTTCCTTACCGTTGTGCTGTGCAAAAGCCATTTATTTTACATATAGTACGCTAGTGATTGACTAAATCGGAAAGTTATCGATTCTCCCATTTATTATTGTACTAAAAAAAGGTATTAAGGTTCTGAAAATAAAATAAATAAAAACCGATATGTCCCGATGATATTATATTATAAACCAATACAAAAAAAAAGCAAAAAAAAAATGAAAGTAAATAAAAAAAATAAACATTATTTTACATCTTCTCAAGGGTCTTCCAACCGGATTTAAGCGTCATCTTTTTAGGTCTTCCAACCGGGTTAAAGTGGTTGGTAATCGACATTGTTGTCGATAGACTACGTTAGTGGATCTGCACAGCCACATCACTAGCTGGCCGCAAGAAGCAGTGGCCGTACCATGCGATGCACCGCATAAATAAAGTATCGTTTTGTGATTTTTACATTATTTGTCTAGACACTTAGCGACATACTTAAGTAGTGGTTAAGGAGCCAATGTATTTACTGCGAAAATAGTACAGATGCTGCGATATTTGAAAACAAAATTAACGTGGTAAAAGCAAGAAATATTTTACAATTTGTTGTTTTTCACGACGATAAAGACAAATATAGTAAAATAATTTTATTTATATATGGTAAAGTGGTTCCATCATTTACAAAGTTTTGGTTTTGACTTCGGTTTTTACAAGAAACCACTTACCAACACGGCATTCTTATATTTTTTCACGATCACGGTCGAAAGCGCACTAGTTCGGGAAGACGGCCATTTGACTAGAACATGGTCATTTTTAACATACCGCGACGACACAGACACGGCCCCTTGCCACTTCTCCTAATTTTTACATTTCTATGGTTTACTCGTTACATCGCCCATCAAGGTACCCGAAACTGTCAAATTTTCCCAATCCACCTTGAACCTAAAGCTTTAGCGATAAAGTTGACAATCTATTAAAGAAATTTGACAGATTGTAGTAGCTTGATGTGCTGGCGTCTGTACCTAAATATTTAAGTTCTAGTAACGATTGATTACTGTAAACGAGCTTTAGTTTTCAGTCTGTGACACAACAAAGTTAATGAGCGAGTGGTTTTTACGGCGTGTACTTTGGGGTGTAAATTATTATGATTTTTATGGGGACACCGGAACAGCAAAATGTGTTGCGTGCTGTTTTTGTTTATTTTATTTAAACTTCTCCCACACAATAAGGTACTAAGGTGGACTTAATGCTTTAGGCATCCTCTACCAGTCATCCAAGGGAGGTGTGGAAGATTTCATTAAAAAAATAAATAACGCGGGACCGTTATTATATTTTTTTATATAATTATTTATATATTATCATGAAGCCGAGAAAGATAAACAATTCAAGCCAACCTCGCGAGCCAAGTCAAGAGATTTGGCTCGAGCGATCCTCGATCGGCACCTAAGGAGGCTCTCGTTGGGTAGCTGGATCAAGGGCTTGATTCAGAAAGCGGTACACGGCGGTCTGAACACGGCTTGCATTGTCAGGAGGTTCCTCTTTCTGGAGCCCTGACCGTAGCTTGTACCGTGTTCCCGATACCGGTGGGCAACTATTTTTTATATTTTTAAATCGTTTTATTTATTAAAAAAGCTGAAGTGGAACAATGTCAACTAACTTTTGGAGGCCACTGTAGGTACACAAGTATATAAATAGGTTACACATTTTAAACATATTATTATACAATTATCTTTTTCAATTGTATTGTATTTATTTAGGCAGACCTTTGGTGTGGGATGCAACATGTGTCGACACCCTTGCGCCATCCCATCTTCCTAGCACGCTGGGCTGTGCTGGAGCGGCTGCTGCTGGTACAGAAAACCTCAAACGGCGAAAATATTCCAGCCTGATAGGAGTTATATCTTCGAGCCGTTTGGAGTTGAAACACTAGGACCATGGGGTCCGAGTGCCCACTTGGTTTTTCGAGATATCGCCAAGTGGTTAGTCGACTTTTCATGTGACCAGAGGGCTGGCCTGTTTCTTGGCCAAAGAATTAGCATCGCCATACAACGTGGCAATGCTGCCAGCCTTTTGGGCACTTTTCCTGATGCCAGCGATGCAGACGAATTTTTTGATGCCCTATGATTCTTTTGCTTGTTTTTTCACATGTACATATGTATTATTATTTCAAATGTTAGCTTATATAATGTAAATATTGTTCATAAATAAAAAATGCATTGTATTGTTAAAAAAAAGATTTGTCTTGAAGAAACAGTCCGCCTCTGTACAATTGTGTTCTGGAAGTGTTAAATAAATAAATAAACAGTCGTTGTTTACGTAAACAACACGAAGTAGGAATTTATACACAAATGTACCGGAAACAGACACTGTGTCGCACGACCTTTGTCTAGTTTTTCCTTACCTATGTTTCACTATTTTGTCTTACTTTACTTGGAGTACAAATCTTTGGTATGCTTGTTGGAAAGAGTAGTACCTAGGGTAACTTTGACCCTCATGAAGAAATGATTAATTTAGCAACTAGGATTGTTTATTAGAATTAGTTTTAATTGTCATTTTTTTACAAGTTATTGGAGTCGGTATGTTCTGACTATTTCTAAAGAAGAAAGTCATCAGGTAACTTTGGTAGGTGATAGATAATGGGGATGATAATGTTCCCACTGCTGGGACATAGGCCTCCTCTCTGTAAGAGGGAGTAGGCCGTAATCCACCACGCGGGCCTAGTGCGGCTTGGTAGATGTCACATGTCTTCGAATTTTTGATTCTAGGACATGCTGGTTTCCTCACGATGTTTTCGTTCACCGCTTTGAGAGCAGTGGTGATGAAATAATTTACACAAAGTAAAGCACCTGTCTGGGCTCGAACCTATGACCTTACAACTCGTAAGTCGCAGCCGGTATTACTTGGCCACCACTGCTCTCTGCTATTGTTGTATATCAATAATAAAATAAAGAAAAACTGAGTTGTTAAATACAGAACTACAAAAACATTCCTAAAAACAATGCTATTTCAGTATTCCACACGATACTCCAAAAACGGAACACTACGGACTTCACCACCGAAAAAATGGCTGCTCAAGTGTTCGCCGGCGGTAGTTCCAAATCTTTTTATTGCTTCACGCTATTCCAAGCGGTGCTTACACGTTCCGTGCTACGCTCCGCAGTTTACCCACTGAATAAGGAAGAAGTTAGCTATTTGGCTATATAGCCATATAGCATTCTTATTTTCTTTTTTGTGTTTTTTATTTTTTGCGTCTTGTTTACCGCAAATAAACGCATTTTCTTTCATACACTTTCTCTTTCCGGACAGGTCCATTCAATCTGTGTGGTTCTTTCCTCAAAATACAATTTCAGACACCGATCTACATGGTCTTTACATGGTCTGACCAAGATAATGTCTGAACCTCTGAGTTTGTTTCTCAGAGTAGTCAGACAGGAAACGCCGAAAACATCTAGTTTAAAAAAAATATGTTTGACGTGTAAACGTGTTTGTACAAACTTACTTACAGAAAATAAATCATTTATCATTTCTTTCTCTCCATATAGTGAAACATGAAGGTATCTATTTCAAAAGACTTCTCTCTTTTGTGACTGCTTCGTTGGTGTTGTGGTACCAAGCGCTATAATTGAGCAAGTCATTTCTCATCGAGCCTTGCTATCGAGCGATTGGTATCATTTTGTGTCGATTATTTATTTTTTAAGTAAATATTTAATGTATTTGCTACTTTGTAATAAAAATCTTCTATTCATTCATTCACTGATAGTCAACACAGCCTAAACTGCTGGGTCTTGAAGCATGAACTTAAGCAGAAGAGTTCCTTATTTATAACAAAAAAGGATTTTTGAAAAAGCATTGAAGCCAAAGAAGAAGAAGCATTTGTTTTTTATCGTTTTTTTTATTACGTTGTCATGAACATGGAGAAATTATGGTAATGGTTAAGGGTGTGGACCCTTAAATATGACCATAATTTTCTGCTACATTCTATGTTTTCCAAAAACAATAGTTTGTTCAAGAGCTATCGTAAGTTTCACAGGAAAACTACAGTACCCAATTTGCGACACACTGACTACATACAGGTCAGTGTTTGCACTGAACTTGAACCTAGATAAATGTCAGTCACACCGAAACTAACGATGGTTAAACAGAGCGGTCTTTGACAAATACTACGAGTAATATGGTTGTAATAGGACAGTAATAAGAAACAAAAATAATGTTTATTCGTCTTTCGGGGGGTCCCACCGCCGGCGAGGAACCGACTATATACGAGTATCAACGATGTTCTCGCTCAAGAAACGTATAAAACATTAGTGGAGTAAATTACAGAGATTCGTTATGATACAGTGTGGCACCATCGGCGCGCAACCTATGGATTCAGTACATACATCATTCTGAAAAAAAAAAATATATTAAAAAAAAAACATTTTTTATTTCATTATTGATTTTAATTAATTAACTTGTATTATATTATTAAACTGTATTATAGGTTTTAAAAAAATGCCTTTCCATACATTTCGACCCCACTTTTCTATGAAACAGCTCTATCTTGATAACATACGAAAAATTTCTACGCTACAATAATATTGAAATATAAAAACCTATTAAAACCAAGTGATACGGTTGCCAGTTGTTAGCTCTACTCGCTTTTCGATAATCGCCGGCGGTGGAACGGGTGCCTAAGGAGATTTTTTTTTTTTTTTTCGTTAAACAATAATTTGGTCGTAGAAAACACTTTTGAAAGTGATGAGTATAGACAAGTGTTTTTGTAAGTTGAAGGCTTGTTTAGCAGTGGTGGCTAAGTGGTAACGGCCGCGACTAACGAGTTGTAAGGTCGTAGGTTCGAACCCAGAGAAGCGCTTTACTTTGTGTAAATTATTTCATCCTCACTGCTCTCGTGTAACGAGTAACGAGAGATCACAATGATTTTGACCGACTTGTCAGAGCCACCTTATTAAAATAAGAATAAAGATCACTGGTTTTCGATAGTGATCTAAAAAAAATGTACCTAAGCAAAATATGAATTTATGGAAAAAATAGCTGAAAAGTAACAAAGTAAAGCTCAGTTTACGCTACAACTTCAAACATTTTTATAACTTTTTCAATCACTCTGAAATCAACTTAATTACCATTATTATATAGCTGATATTTGTTTAACTTGAAATAACATCAATTTGAAACATAAGTTTGAATAGACTTTTTATGCTATGCTTGCTATGCATGCTATGTTAACAACGTAAATAACGCAATGGACGTTGCTGAACTGACAAAATGAAAGAAATTATAAAAATAATAAAATTTATTTACTCAAGACAAAGGATTGTGGAACACGTTAAAATACAGTTTTACAAAATAAGTAAGTACTATTTCTACAAACGTGAGGGTGAGCACTGCTCTCCTAGCTAGGTTATGGAAACCTGTGTTCCGGTCCCCTAAGGTACAGACGCCAGCAGGTCAAGCTACCCGAAACTGTCAAATTTTCCCAATCAACCTTAAACCTTAATGCTTTAGCGATAAACTTGAAAATCTATTAAAGAAATTTGACAGATTGTAGTAGCTTGATGTGCTGGCGTCTGTACAAAGACGTAAGAGTTACATAGTGCTTCTGATGTTACTGTTGCAATTTCGAAGAATTGAGTTAGACAAATTTTAAGAGTTTAAGATACGTTTTGTTATCGTTAAAATAAAATAAATTAAATTAAATTGAGGTAAATATGTGTGTGAGTGATTGAGTGTGCGGTGTGCGTGCGTGTGTGCTTGTCGATGTTCATCACATTATGTTAAGATCTTTTCAGTTTCGTTATATGACTTATCATGGAGGTACGATTGTATAATCTTTTTGCATTTGTAATACGGTAGACCATAGATTTGCCACTCTTCGTTTAATTAGTTGTAAAGAAACGGACCAAGAAAATGAAAAAATCTCTTGACAAAAGTTAAGCGTACGCGCGGCAGGGTGCATATCCTATCCTTTCGACGTTTACTACGTTTTTTATATTCTATTATTCGGTATGGGGAGTTACGGTGTTGCAGAATGACTGTTTGTAGTATGAAATGTTGCCGTAAGCACCTTGCATTCATTGTATAGTTGATCGGTTGGAAACAGGATAGGACGAAAAGTGGCTAACTTTAATATGGCCCTGTGTGCTACTTCTAGCGGCTTGAGGGTAGTTTTTGCTACGCCACCCCAACAAGAAATGCAATATGTTACTATGGATAGACAAAGTGCGAAATAGACATTACGTATTATAATGGGATTGGTGATATGCCGTAGAGTTTTAAAGATGTATATCCGTTTGCGAACTCGTCCAGTTAGCAGACCGATATGAGACTTGAAATTGAGATTCCTGTCCAAGATTATTCCCAGGTATCTGATGCTTTCAACAGAGGTTAAAAGAGGACATTGACAGTTTGAACCCTGTATTTGTGGATGACCAGTGTGAGCTTTGATCAGAATCGGAGTCTTTGGTTGAGAGACCGAGCTGTTAGAGTAAATCAGAAATTTGGTTTTGGAGGTATTTATGGTAAGAGTGTGGGAATTAAGCCAATTTAACGCCACTTCAAAGCTAAGCTGAGCTTGGTGCTCTAGTTATGACCAGGAATCCGCGATGAAGGTTATTGCTGTGTCATCTGCAAATGATATTACCTTGGCATTAACGATATTGAGATCACACAGGTCATTAATAAAGATTAAGAAAAGAGTGGGGCCTAAAATGCTTCCTTGGGGTACCCCATAGTCAATTGAAAGCTCGTCGCTGTTATGGCCATCAATCCTTACTCTTTGCGATCAATTGTCGTTTTATGTGTGTGATTCCCCACTGGTGTTGATTCCAAATCTAATGGAATAATACAAGTTCTATAGAAACAAACGCTGCGTAACGAATTAATTAATCTGTTAAATAAAAAAAAATGTCATATTATCATCCTATTATGTCAAACTTGTTTTCGTACTGATACATAGTTTTGGAACCACAAACTCAGTGTCTATTTATACATTTTTAGGGTTCCACACGTCTTAATGAAGAAACGGAACCCCTATAACGGATCACTCGTGTGTCTGTCTGTCACAGCCACTATGACTGTACGAATCTACTAGACTAATTAATTGGAAAGGTACACATATGAATTTCTGTGGCCCAAACACGGACGTGAAAATAAATTTTGAATGTGGGGGTAACTTTTGGGGGGCAAACTAGAAAATTAAAAACAAAAATCCGTAGGCCTTGAACAGTCAGGGGCTTGGCTCTTCATTAGATCTGATAACTTTTTAACAGTGAAAGCATTATGTGAGTCCTGGCCACCTACCTTACATATGTAGCAGTATCTACAACGCCATATGCGAACAACGCGTCATTCTGACGTCACGCAAATCCTGCATCTCGCAAGCAGAGTTTACCGCGTAATCAGCATATACACCGTTTTTTGATCGTTTTAATCCTTAAAAGGGGTCATTGTACTCATTATTATGAACAACTTTTACTACGGAACCAAACCTAAATCGTGAAAAAAAAAAATCAGTTGATCCATACATTATGTCGAGTTATGCGAACATAAATCTATGGATCAACTGATTTTTTTTCGAATGAATGATTCGCATCGTACCGGTTTTTAATTATTTCAATAGTAATTTCCTGGGTAACAATAATTCGAACCTCACTACATAATATTAGCCACATTTTTATGAGACTGAGATTTTCGTACAGGTGTGGTCCAATACTAGTGAAAGCCTTATTGCCAAATTTAAGTTTGCAGAAAACTCTGTTCCCCTTAGGATTCCTACGTGAGCGCTGAACCGATACCTCTGTAGCCACCGCCTGTTTTATGAAATTTGAGTAGCACTGATAAAATATACAGTTGGCGCACCGTAAGCACTCTCGTTTCTCTATATAACCTATCAGTCGGGTATCGGATTCCTAATCTATAAGAGACCTTGAGGACGGCTCTTTGTGCACGTTCAGAAGTAATTAGATAACTTTTACCAGCGAAACCCCAAGATATTATGCAGTAACGAAGCACAGACTGACATAAAGCCAGATAAGTCATCCTAAGAGTATTATTGTCAGCTATAGATCGAAGTATTTTAAACATGTACAGAAGCTTCCTAACGCGAGAAGTAACCAATTGGATTTGCTTTCCCCATGTCAGGTGTTGGTCTATGCAAATACCCAGATACTTAATATTAGTAACCTGTTCAAAAACAGGGCAGCTACAGCAACCCCCTAGACTATAATTGCATTGGTGGGATTTGAGTGCAAACTATGTAGGGGCAGCTGTTTTTAGGCTTACAGAAAAATTAACTACCTTGGTTTTTTGGACATTAAGGGTAAGCAGATTGTGTTGCAGCCAGCTGGTAACCTCCCGCATTCCAGCTTCTGCGGCACTGTAGGTTTGCTCGGCAAGTTGTAGGTTTCCTTCCAAGAGTCGCCGTGGAAAACAATAGCTGTATCATCAGCGTACGCAGATATTTGTACGTTGTCCAAATTGAGTAAGCAGAGAGACCATCAACGTACAGGAGAAATAAGGTGGGACCAAGGACACTCCCTTGGGGCACTCCATATTCCACTTTCGAAAAGGTACTCTGAAAATCGCTCAGGCAAACCTTCTGTTCACATTCGGAAAGATAGGAAGTAAACCATTCCAATGTTATGCCCCTGATACCCAAGCGTTCTATCTTCTTGATGAGTATCGGCCTTGACACGGTGTCAAAGGCCTTGGCAAGATCAAGGAAGATGCCGACACACTTTTTTCCTTTATCAAGGTTATGATAGGTAAGGTTATGATGATATGATCCACCAAATTAGAGACTGCGTCCTCCGTTGATCTGCCATTGCGAAAGTCGTACTGGTTTGCCGATAACAGTTGATTCTTTTCTAAGTATGCCAATAGTCTTTTGTTCACCAGCAGCAGCACCAGAATTTTGGACAGTGACGTAAGAAGAGATATAGGCCTGTAATTTGATGGGACTGATGCATCTCCAGTTTTGTAGATTGGACAGATATTCGCTGTTTTCAACTGGACTGGAACTACTCCTGACGACAAGCTCAGATTGTATATCTGTGAGATGGAATAACAAAAAGCTTAAAATCTTATCGTTGACAAGGTTTGGGTGTAAAAAACGAGTTCAGGATTGGCTGCTTGGGCTTAATTATGCTGAAACTAAAAATCTTTTATCATACAATTGTTGTATTCATCATCACATACACACTAACAATCAACATGCATGCTTAGATTCATCACATATATACTTACACTCATAACACATACACATACATATATGTATTTGGTTACCTTTTAGATCTAAGTATAATTTTGTTATTAACTATACTGAAACCGTTGCATTTGTTAACTTTTTTAAGTCACACTATTTGTCGAAAGAGACTGGATCCTGCGACACAGGGTATCCTAGTGCGGGATCCAGTGTCAAACCTATATGTAACACTTGATTTTTTAAATCAATAAACTTAAAATACAAATATTATTTGGTTTCAAAGAAACAAAAAACAGCCATACATTGTAATTAAGATTCCCAGTCTTCATTGATCGTGAATGCTTAGCCCAAACAGCTACCAACACATGTTACATTTGTGCGAATTTTAGCAATGCAATGGTAAGAACAGGTCGCCACTATTACGCGTATTCTAAATGCAATAGAAATATAATGTTATTTCACTCATACACGCACACGCACTGGCTGTATCGTGCTCGCACAGTTCATAGCCATATGTAGTCCTTAGCTTGCCACTGGAGTTTCGAGCGTTACTGTACATACACCGTTAAATTATGATCGTTTTAATCCTTAAAAGGGGTCATTGTACTATCATTATGAACAACTTTTACTACGGGACCAACCCTGAAATCGTGAAAAAAAAAATCCGTTGATCCATACATTATGTCGAGTTATTTTTTCGAGTTATTTATGACAGATATGACATAGATTTATGTTCGCATAACTCGACATAATGTATGGATCAACTGATTTTTTTTTCACCATTTTAAGTTAAACTAGCAGTAATTTACATAAAAAAAATTTAAAAACAATGTTTCAAGGAAATATTTGAAAACCCCCTCCAACCCGGAGTGAGATTTCAAATATTAAGAGGTTATCCACTCGGAGGAAGTTATGGGCAAAGTGCTAATGTATTATTCTATAAACCACCGGGAATCTAATTATTATCTTAATGATGGTGAAAATTGCAACAAAATCCGTTGGGTAGTTTAAAAGAACAGACACGAAAGGTGACTTAGTTTTATAATATTTCTCTACTCTAACTCTAACTAGCCTGTATTGTCCCACTGTGGGGCAAATGCCTCCCTCTCCCTTTTATAATATTTCTAGATACTTAATAAAAATTTTTTCATACATACATAATACAATCATTAGGTATACTAGTATATTTTTCAGGTATGATATCGTGATTCCTACGTTTTGCTAACCTTTGATCAATAATATTTACACAGTATTCATACCATAATTGCCGATTACTTCTAACAACGACCACAAAAACGTCCAATACTAGTATAGCAAAATACAGTACAGTTACAAATAAAAATGTTGTTATTTGAGCGTAACTGGGCAATATATCGTCTGTAACTTGTTTGGGTATCGATGGGACAACGCACATTATTAATATTAGAGTGGATAAATACAAGCGACGACGGGTGTCTACTGCTGTTTGAGTGCTCGCATTAGAACATCGGAAAATTGAACATACAATAATAATGTAAAATATACAAGTAACTATTAAAGGTAAAAGTAAACTTACTATAAAGATGTATTGAACTACATTTATGTAGTCAACACTAGAAAGCCAATGTTGGAGCACCAAAAACTTAAATAGTGTGAATAAAACAGGTGTTCCCCAAGCAAAGAGGCTACTTTTTATATACCTTCTTTGAATATTGCCTTGGAAAACGTTTACAAAGTCAATGTAAAACATATAACATATTACCAACAACCAGTGGTGTCTTGCTACGTGAAAGAAAAAAATTATATAGATGATCATATTTTTAAATTCATCCTGTATTTTCGTATTAACGTCGTTAGTAATGTAGAGGGTGATATACATAATTAAAAAGATCAAAAAATTTGTTAGTGTTAAGTTGAGAAACACATAGTTTCGGTAATTACGAAATTTCTTAAACGTGACCCACGATGTAGCTCCGTATATCAACACAGCCAGTGTGAACACAAGCACAATGTGGACATTGAAAATCAGTTGTACGCTTATTCGTTCCAAAGTATCACTAATGTCATTAGAACCGTCTTCCCTTACATAATTTTGAACCATGGCGAATGTCACTTGCACAGTTACAGTTTTTATTGATAGGTACACTTTTTACCAATATGGTACACTTTTCCTGGTACTCTTTTCTTTGGTGTAAACAAGCGTGATGTTTTGTTTATGTAGGTACTCCTTTTTGTAATCAGCTGGGCGAAAAGTACCCGCAGGCCCCAAATAAAGTTGTTGCTTCTGAAACAGACGATTGAATTATAATTTTGTCAAACTGCTACGGAATTAATTAAATTGCAGTATCAGTCTATAACGTTCCCACTGCTGGGACACAGGCTTCCTCTCTGTGAGAGGGAGCGGGCCGTAATCAACCACACGGGCCCAGTGCGGGTTGGTAGATGCCACATGTCTTCGAATTTCTGATTGTAGGACATGCTGGTATCCTTACGATGTTTTCTTTCACCGTTTTGAGAGCAGTGGTGATGAAATTATTTACACAAAGTAAAGCGCCTGTCTGGGTTCGAACCCACGACCTACAACTTGTAAGTCGCGGTTACCACTGGGCCACCACTGCTCTCTGAATCTGAATAAATTAATAAATATTATTAGCATAATTTTACGTTGATATTAACCTGCTCATTTAAAACACAGCATAATATTTGAATTAGTTTTCGGATATCGTTAACACTCATGTAAAATTTCACTGGGTCAGTTTTGATTAATTGACTTTTAAACTATCGTTTTATGAACCACTTAGCGTAAAGCACTTCTCTAAATACAGGTGTTGATTCCGGAATGGTCAGAATCATAATCCTATGGAATCAGACAGCAATACGAATGAATCTGTTTCATTTTTAGGGTTCCGTAGTAAACACGTAGGAACCCTTATAGTTTCGCCATGTCGTCTGTCTGTCTGTCCGCGGTTTAGCTCAAAAACTATTGGTACTAGAAAGTTGTAAATATTTAGGGTACCTCCCCTACATCTAAAGTGGGGATGATAATTTTTTTTTTTGGCCTTTCCATATTGTGGGAATATCGTTGGTTCAAAAATATTAGGGGTTTGCGAAGACGGTTTTTTGATTAAGTAAACCATTCGTGACTTATCAAGCTTTAAAGTATCAATTTTCGTTAGAGTCAAGTGCCCCCCCCCTCTACCAACTAAACGTTTGTCGTTAGAAATTCAAATGTCACGGCAGTAGTACCTTTATATAACGAAGTTTAAAGGAAAACTATCACATTTAAGTGGGCTTTACAAGTTTAGGAGTAATAGTCGACCAATTGTATTAGACTCGAAAATTTCGAATAACTCCATAGAAATGTCGATAGATGGCGCTAAGCGTCAGTTGTATCGCGCTATTGTTTCATTCCTAAGTGTTATATAAAACAAACAGTTGCTACACCGGCTATGACAAGTCTTACCCAAATCTCAAAAAAAAAAAACTTTCCGTGCAAATACGACCCGCACTTGGCTGTTATAAAAACTACTGCGCGTGGCCTGACACGCACTTGACCGGTTTTTTTAATGTCTCTGCATAATATTATTAAACTTGAATTTAGAGTTTTACATTGTTTGAGAATCACAATTCCATACATGATAAGGTACAAATTTCTGTGTAAACATATAAACACGACCATTTTACAATGATCACACAAAAATCAACATAGGACTGATTTTTCCAACACCAGATAATTTTATCGGAGGAATAATTTTGTATTTTTGACAGCTCTTCGATGACGAGACGATTCTTCGATGGCGGGACGAGCTTGACTCCTACTGTAGGGGCTGGCCGGCAATCATAAAAGCAAGAATTGTGTGGTAAAGGCCACCCTTCGGCAGAAGCTGTAGCCTGTATTGACAGGCTAGTTAGATTAGATGATCACCAAAAGTTTTGTTGACTGCATCTGTGATTTTTTATAACAGTTGTGAACAGGAACTGTACAGTACTTTTTTCTTGGTTGGGATGTCATCCAATAACTTCTCCCGCTCTGGGCGGAGCGGAAGGGTGTGTCAGACTTTTACTGACTAATACACACCTGTGTTCCTGCAGTTGCCTGTGCCAGGGACCACGGTAACTCTTTCGAACAACCCGTGACCCTGGTAGGCATCGGCCCTAGCGGACCCCATCAGTTAGTGCTAACAGTACTAGAGCATGTACCATCTTTTATGACATAACCCTTTCTAACACCACGAAGCGGAAATTCAAGTCACTCACTTTCTAGGGCCACTATACGGCTATTTATTTATTTATTCGTATAAAAATATAGCTATAGCCGTCTTAACAATTAAAAGTCTGTTGTGTCTCATTTACCGCTGAGAGAGTTAACCGTTCAATTAGTTACCAGAATAATAAGGCTAACCCTTATTATTCTGGTAACAGGTTGAACGGTTAACCCATTGAAACTCTTTAAAACCTGTTCAAGGTAAAGGTTTTTCAGAGTGGATTAACGAACTAAAGTATCAGCATTGCCATACAACGTGGCAATGCTGCCAATCCTTTGGGCACTTTACATTGACAGCGATGCGGACGAATTGTTTTATGCCCTTTGATTATTTCCCTCGTTTCAGGGTTCCGTATCTCAAAAGGAAAAACGGAAGTTTTATAAGATCACTTCGTTGTCCGTCTGTCTGTCTGACTGTCAACACCCTTTTTCTCAGGAACGCGTGGAATCATCAAGTTGAAATTAATATAAAATACTCGGGGCTGCAATTTCTTGAAGCAGTGAAAAAAATCAACGTTCTCAGTCAACGCAATCATTAGATACGGGCGTTTATGTTCCGTTTATGCCGCATATTTTAACACTCGCAAGGGAATCAAAACCTATAGGGTACTTCCCGTTGACCTAGAATCTTGAAATTTGGCAAGAAGCAATACATAAGATTATTATTATTTTGATACTGTTAGCTTTTTAAATGATGTAAAGAATCGATCAAATAAATCATTCAGCATACGGAATGGGTTGTACGTTGTTTTATAACTAATATTTTTATAGAATTTCGTATCATAGAATAATCAATACGCAGAATACTTACTTTGAAGAATTTTAAATCATTGATTTTTGTTTCACATAAAGTTAAAATTTAGAATAATCGTATCATAGAATAACAAATCAAATATTCTTTATCCTTATATTGGTTAATTAATATTAAACTTATTACCAAGAATAACATCTTATCAAGTGACAGTTTCTAAACGTTTCAATTCATACCGTTGATAAAATGATTATATATATTATATACTCTGGCTGAGGTAATTTCTGTTGGGGGCTCAGTTCTAACCAAAACTACTGCTTACTTGCTGGAAGCGAGTATGCAGCATGCAGCGTGCAAGCAAGCATGCAGCATGCAGCGTGCAAGCAAGCATGCAGCATGTAAGCAAGCATGCAACATGCAGCGTGCAAGCAAGCATGCAGCATGTAAGCAAGCATGCAACATGCAGCGTGCAAGCAAGCATGCAGCATGCAAGGCTCCGGCGCTGCGGGACACCGGCGGCCCCATGCGAGCTTAGCTACGTGGAGTCGGTTTTGTAGCGATTTATTTCTGTCACTCACTTTTGCAGCACAACATATTGGCTTTTCAGACAATATTTTAATTAAAATTATGGATAGCATAAGTTCTATTTTTATACCATGTTCGTTGAAATGAAGTACCATGGAAAAATACATCGAAGAAACAATATTCGTTAAAAAATAATTCTACTTTTTGATAAGTTTGTAAAACAAAAAAATGTGATTAAAAATTCATTAAATTGTGTTTCTAGCGACAGTTTCTAAGAAACAATAATTATCGAAATAGAAATACATGGATCAAATATTATATGAAACATTTTCTGGGAAACGAAATTCTATGAAATTTCTGTCTGCGAAACAATGGGACACTTACTGAATGACTTGAGTGTGACTAAGTTTATGTCTCAAAGATGTCATACTGTTTACTTTTATGGAAGCCAAAAGTAATAAGAACATCTTCTTTGCTGAAACTTGGCAATATTTAGAGATTTGCTGTCATCTTGACAAGCTAATGACCTCGTTTATCATCGGCTTAAGCAGCAGCTTCCACACACACATGCATATCCCTTACGTCTCCAAGATGTACGGTCACCAGAGGAGATAAGTAACCAGGGTCGCCGGATATAGTAAAAGTTTAGTAAGAAACCGATGGATGCTTTCGAATAAAATTCAATTTAATTAATACAAAATAAACGGTTAATTTATCAAATTAAATTTCATTCGAAAACATCTATCGGTTTCTTACTAAACTTCAACCATATCCGACGACTGGTTACTTATCTCCTTTGGTAACTGTACGTCCCTTAAACCGCAATGTATCATAAATCTTGGAGGCTTATGCCTTAATACTGCAAAACATCTAAAAGACCGTTTCTAATATACATTTCTCGGTTCCTATTTACGTTAACCGATTCGTTTTAATTATCTAACGTAGCTTGCTTATTCCTGACTGTTCGTCGAATATACTGGTAATTAAAGTATGGGTAATTGGTCTTTGAGTTATAAGTAAAGCCAAATGTTTACTGATACCTTTTTGGCGCAGCCGTGAGGCACACACTATTGTTGTCTGAAACATTATTATTTATTTTATTAATTTTGTAATTTGTGTTTCACGAACTGTGTTCAAATAAACATTTTTTCTTTCTTTCTTTCTTTCACTGACTGGACAGCAGGGTAATGGCGTAACGCACTAACAGTAGTAATGGCTTTAATTTTGACGGATCAACAACATTCATTGCGTTATTTACTTGGCAACAAGCAGACACATTTTTCGAACATATATGAAGCAATGCTTTCGAATTTATGTAAATTGAAAGAGTGTTACGCAATTAGGGTGCAGGTCCACTCAAAGCGGTGTGGTTCTTTCCTCAAAATTCCATTTCAGAGACTAATCTACATCAATCTATCACGTCAGCCTATCGCAGTCCAAAAAACACTTCTTACATACCATACAACGCCACATCGGCATAGCCCAAAAAAACCCAAAAATACTCTGTTAAATTGCCTGCCACCTTTTAAATTAATCGTTCCAAATATCTATTGTAAAATCTTGCTAAAACTATTATACGCATTAGAATTCAAACCCGCGTGTTTCTTTTGTTCTATCGCGAACAACGGAAAAAAGTGTTTTTAAAGACAGAAATAAAATAACATCCTTCTTATGTATCTTCTTACTAATATTATAAATGCGAAAGTTTGTACGGATGGATGGATGTTTGTTACTCTTTCACGCAAAAACTATTGATCGGATTCGGATGAAATTGGCCACACAGATAGTTTATAACCCGGAATAACGCATAGGATAATTTTTATCCTGATATTCCGTGACGTGATGGAAAGTGTCGTGAAATGGTTCAAAGACTTAACGGAGGTGACTCAAATGCTGTGTTCGACATACTTACGGGTGACGAAAGCTGGATTTATTGTTATAATCCTGAAACTAAGAGACAGTCTGCTGTCTGGGTGTTTCCTTCCGAGGAGTTGCCAATTAAAGGGAAGAGAGATCAAAGCGTGGGAAAAAAGATGGTGGCCTCTTTCTTCGGAAGAACAGGTCATTACGCAACAATTGTTTTAGAGG
The DNA here is from genome assembly GCA_951799955.1 of Apamea anceps. Classification (NCBI taxonomy): domain Eukaryota; kingdom Metazoa; phylum Arthropoda; class Insecta; order Lepidoptera; family Noctuidae; genus Apamea; species Apamea anceps. The sequence goes on from OX637518.1 coordinate 6,917,736, forward strand.
ATCGAAAAACAGTTACTGCAGAGAAGTACACTAACAATTGTTTGCCACTTCTCTTGGAAAAAGTTCGGGAGAAACGACCTCGCAGTAGGATCCTCCTTCACCACGACAACGCCTCGTCGCACACCGCAAAGCAAACAATCGATTACTTGGCGACGTCAGACGTGGAATTACTGGGTCACCCGCCCTATAGCCCCGACCTCGCAGCTTGCAATTTTTATTTATTTCCGAAAATAAAACAAAAACTTCGAGGAAAACGTTTTATGGACGCCGAGGAAGCAGTGGCTGCGTTTCAAAAGGCCGTCGAAGAGACCCCTAAGGACGATGGGCAAAGTGCTTTTCTCAATGGTTCCATCGGATGCAGCGATTTATTGATGTAAATGGACACTATTTTGAAAAGATATAATAAAACTAATAACTTGCTAGTTTGTTCAGTTTTTGATTTTCCAAGAACTTTCAGTATCACCCTTACATACAGACACTTCGATTTAATAACAATAAAGTTTATCAACAAAATATTTATATAATTTTTTTTAAAGCTAAATTTTAAAATAATTATATGTACAAGTATATAAGAAGCAGGGGAATAATGAAAGTTCGTCCGCATCGCTCTCAATAGGAAACGTGCCCAAAAGGCTGGCAGCATTGCCACGTTGTATGACAATGCTGATTCTTTGGCCAAAAAATAGGCCAGCCCTCTGGTCACGTGAAGAGTCGACCAACCGCTTGGCGATGTCTCGAAATACTAAGTGTGCACTCGGACCCCATGGCCCTAGTGTTTCAACCCCAAACGACTCGAACAAATAAATTGCAAAGAGATTGGAATATTTGCGCCGGTTGAGGTTTTTCGCACCTGCAGCAGCCGCCTCAGCACAGCCCACTGTGCTTGGAAGACGTCGCTTCAAGGCAAATTTTTATTTTTTTATTTTTATGTAATATATTAGTAGGACACCTCATGGATTAGTATGGACATGGGATGATCGCATATGCGCGTCTATCTAGGACATCGCCTTTAAGGTAGGTACGTTTTGGTGTAGTGGTCGCAAGTACTACTGCTGAGCACGAGGTCCTGGATTCGATTGCCAGGTCAGCCAAAGTGTTATTGGGTTTTTCCATCTGGGATTTCTCAGTAGCTTCCTGGAGTCAGGATTTGTGCCCAGTTGGTGGCCATAGGCTCGCTCCCTGTTACATGGGACTTAAGCATAACTGGCAAATGTGGGTGTACTATAGGTACCTACGCCGCTGCCCAACCCTTGGGGAAAAACGGGCGTGATATTGTAGATTTTATTTATTTATTTAAACTTTTCGCACAAAAAGGTACAAAGGCAGACAGCCTTAGGCATTCTCTACCAGTCAACTAAGGGTGGTGAAGAGATTAGATGGCAGGTGCTTTGGTTGAGAGGAACAATGATAAAAAAAATAACTTAAATATAGGTACCTACACAAATACATAAATAGGTTATATACACATACATATGTTGAAATGACTCTACTTTATTTGTTTCGAAAATAACTCTGCAATTTTCTGCCCTATTGTTAGAATTTATGTCTGTTATTATTTTACAGCCAAATTATGATAAAGATAAATACAGAATAATTGCTGAAACATTTTCAACAAGGCTCTTATCAATCCTTGTAACATTACTAGACAATTGTGAGTTATTTTGCCTTTTCAAGTAAATATATAAAGCCTGAACATTTATTTAGGGAAATATTCTGTGTAAATCTTAGAACAATGAAGCTTACTGTTTTACTCTTGTCCGTCGTAGTGTTGGCACTGGCTGTGGTTTCAGGTAAGTGTATTTTATAAGTATTTTTTTCATAGAGACCGACCTTTCTTTTTAACCTCCTCTGTGGTCTAGTGGTAAGACCACCTGTCTCAGAATCAAGGGTCCCGGGTTCGATTCCCAACGGGGACAAAATTTTCTGCTCGGTTTGGTTGATGTTAGGGCTTGTTATAAGTCGCCTGCGCCCTAATTCACTATCACCAGGATTCCTTACTTCGAAACCACGTCAATTCCTTAGCTTATAACAACATCTGCTAAAAACGTATTCTCTATGATACAATGAACGAAACCGCGAAAAAACGTGAATTTGGCGTGGTTTGAACTGTCAAAATACCACGCGCAACTGAAGAAAGAAAGAAAGAAAGAGTATTTATTGCGACTCGTACAGGAAGATCACAAATTAAACAAAACACAGTCAAAAAATAATAAAAACTCAAGTTATATAAAAAAAAACGGCCAAGTGCGAGTCGGGCTATATGAATATTTCAAGTGCCTACTTCCTGTTGCCATTATTGATATCGAGCAAAAAAGGACAAAAAAATCGGGTTTGTTGTATGGGAGCCCCCAAAATATTTATTTTATTTCGTTTTTAGTATTTGTTATTATAGCGGCAACATAAGAACATGATTTGTGAAAATTTCAACTGTCTAGCTATCGCGGTTCTTGAGATACAGCCTGGTGACAGACAGACGGACAGACAGATGGACAGACAGCGAAGTCTTAGTAATACCAGGCATAAATAAATTTATGTTTGATAATTTAAAGAAAAGAGTTGATAAAATGCCCCAAAGTCACAAGTTTTGCTCTGTGGTATTTGACGAAATGGCTATTGCAGCACATGTTGAGATGACAGATGAAAAAATTATAGGCTTTGTGGATGATGGTGAAACAAGAAAACCTCAGCTAGCAGATCATGCACTGGTATATATGGTTAGGGGTGTCATAAAAAAATATAAACAGCCAGTACAGTACTCCTTCTGCTCTGGAAGTACCTCAACATCCAATTTAAAAAAAATGATTGTGGATGTAATAAAAAATCTGCAAGACTGTGGACTAAAGGTGGTGGCAACAGTTTGCGATCAAGGTGCGACAAACATGGCTGCCATTAATTCTCTATTAAATGACACTAGAGCCGAATATTTAAGAAAAGGTGAAGAATACCCAGGAAGCCATTTTACAATTGGGGGCCAAAACATTTTTGCGCTCTATGACCCCCCTCACCTTATGAAAGGTATTAGAAATAATATGCTCAATAAAGATTTGTCTTATGTCATGAAGAATAAGAAATGTGCAGCCAAATGGCAACACATTATAAAACTACACAAGAAAAGCCCAGGTTATGCAGGTGTGCTTCTAGTACCAAATTTGACGCAATACCATGTGCTGCCACACCTAATACCCAAGATGAGGGTCAAATACTGCACCCAAGTTTTCAGCAGCACTGTTGCCACAACCCTTGGTTTTCTGGCAGGTGGGTTATTTACTATATTTCTATCTGTACACAAAACAAGTTCCTGTTTTTACCCTTTGGGTACGGAACCCTCAAAAGTAACAAACATAAAAATGAAACAGAAAGTCCTATACGAGGCCAAAAGACTCCTATCTCAGCATGATGCTGCGACATTTAAAAAATAAATATCTACTATTATTCACTATTATTGAACGATTATTGATTACACCTGGAAGTGGGACAGCATATCGTAATTATCGGAAGCGATAAATAGAGGAGTATATGTTACTGTGCGACGTCCCACCCTTTGCCAGCCCTGGCGTGAGAGTTCAGTAGCGCTATTTTGTAAAAATCTCACCGTGAAAACTTAGGTGAAGTGAGCTGCCATTCCACCTGCCGATCGATTCTGTAAAATTCTCACCGTGAAAAGTTAGGTGAAGTGAGCTTAGAGCTACCAATAATATCAATCCCTAGCATTTAGTTTGGAATGACAGCTCACTTCACCTGAGTTTTCACGGTGAGATGGTTACAGAATCGCACTGCTGGTGCTGGGATTGACACTATGGCTCGCTTAATATTCACTTCGCGTAAGTTTTCACAGTGAGATTCTTACAGAATCCGTGTTTTCCAAAGTAAATATTCGCCATCATTATGCCGAATCTGATTACAAGTGCTGGCAGGGATATAGTCTTGAAGTTCAAACACGCGCGCAGACTTAGCTTGCGCGCATTCGAGCCAAGTTTTGACGTGCGAGAGCGCGTATAAACAATAATCATTTTTGAATGCTCGACCTAGTGTGGAGTCCACAAGTTAAAACATAAAATTATGTTTCCCCTGTAAAAATAATCTTAGAAATAGTTTATTTGTACTCAGTAGCTATAAGGAAATGTAAGAACACTATTTGGTCAATAAACGATTTATTATTATTATTATTATATAAGCTTTTTAAACAAAGGAACAAAAAAAAGTCTTTCAAACATCAACGTACGTAATAATGGACAATAATTAATGGACCCAGAGTATAATTAGTTAATAAATAATGAACAAACATTTTGTAGGTGAACAAATTCCACCGGAATCCACAAACAAAACAAAAGAAATGACAGCTGTTTTCTTTCATGTATTTATTGAAAAAATTATAAATGAAATTACAGACGGCCAGTAAAGTAATTATACAGTAATTATATTTGCTCATAGGAAGAGGTATTTTTTTTTTTAAAAACGTTGCCCCATACTAGTAATTACCTACTCCTGTATCGTGGGCGCGTTTACAAACATTTAAACTCGCACACACAAACAGGCAGACCCGGAACAACTACCCAGTAGGCAATACAAATATTGGTTCCGTGCGGGAATCGAACCCGCGATACGCAGCGCAGCAGTCGATCGCTCAGCCACTGCGCCAACCGTGTCGTAAATTTTTTTTTATCATTTTATTCCACTGTTCTTTTAGAATATTTAACATAACTAACTATTTACAAAAAGAAAGAAAAGAAAATACGTTCATTTGCGGTAAACATGACGCAAAAAGAACATATAACACAAAAAAAAGAAAGGTTTGGGGGAAACATGCGTCAGAATCACGCAATACGGCTATCGTTTAACATTTACACTAGGTTCAGACGCGCCAGCACATCAAGCTACCCGAAACTGTCAAATTTTCCTAATGAACCTTGAACCTAATGCTGTAGCGATAAAGTTAAAAATCCATTAAAGAAATTTGACAGATTGTAGTAGCTTGATGTGCTGGCGTTTGTACTAAATGAAATGACTTACTAACTATACAAATAAATACAATAATAAAAGGACACTTGGATGACTTGGGCGTCGAAGTACTCGTCCGCATCGCTTTCATCCGGAAACGTGCTCAGAAGACCGTCAGCATTGCCACGTTGAATTAATTGGTCTTACTGAGTTTTAATTTGACTCCATCGGAATTCAGAAATTTTCATTACGATAAAATAGTAAAAGAATATGTGGCTAACACACACACACATGAGCGCAGTCTAACAGTCGCACGGGCCGATTGATCAGGTTAGGCTACGTTGTCACGGTTTATCTGTGGATGGGGTTACCATCTTTACATACCTCCGTGCCTCGGAAAGCACGTTAAGCCGTTGGTCCCGGCTGTCATTCGTGGACCTTTGATAGTCGTTACGGGTCATCAGAAGCCCGAAAGTCTGACAACCAGTCTTGCCAAAGGGTTTTGTATTGCCCAGTAACTGGGTTGTGGAGGTCAGATGGGCAGTCGCTCCATGTAAAATAGTGGTACTCAGCTGAATCCGGTTACACTGGAAGCCAACCCCAACATAGTTGATGATAGATGAGGTATTAAGTTCGCCCTGTTCATGTATGTGCTTGAAGTATTAAATAAATAAATAAATAATGATGAAATTACTTACTATTATGATTCTGTAGGTACTGAACATAATAATATAATAATTATATTGGACTTAAGTTTTTCACTGACTGATTTTTTTACTTAAAAAATCAGTAAAATCACTGCAGATTGGTATGAACGGGTGTTTAGGTAATGGACTGGGAAATAAAATAATATGTAGGAAATAAATTCATCATGTAGTTATGTTATGTAAAAAGTTAAAGAACGCATAATGAGGCCCAAGAACGAACGGGAATAGATATAATCATAAAATTACATTAATATTTTATTTATTATTAGCCATTAATGTCCTACTGCTGGGCGAAGGGCTCCCTACTCCCTTTCCACCTCTCATAGTCCAGAGCTGCGAAGATTAAAGGAGTCCAGCTCATCCCACCATCTCCACCTGGGCCTAATCCACAAGGTCGTAAGTTTGGCTCATTGATCGTCTGACATGTGTCATAAATAAATATAATTCGACAGATTTTAAAATTAAAAATATTATTTTATAACATGATATAGTATTTTAAAATATACTTAATAAAATAAAATATAACATTTTTTTTTTTATTGAAAATAATATATCATATATATAGTATTTAAAATAAGTCAAATTTCTGTTACGTTGACTCCGTGGGCTCGTGCTAGGCCGACTGGATTTACTTTATATCTAGGTACCAAACGTAAATAAAAACACTGCTAACAAAATAGACAGACCACACAATTCTAAATACCCCCGTTTTGCGTGAATGTGACGCATGTTTACCCCCAATTGTTATTTTTTTTTGTGTGTTTATGTTCTTTTTTACGCGTCATGTTTGCCGCAAATAAATGTATTTTCTTTCTTCTTTTCTAAATACATTAGTTTTGTTGAACATTTTTATGAATTATGCTATGTAAAAAATAGCCAAATAAAAAAAGTAACACAGCCTATTTAGCAAATGTAACCACTGTTTCAGTGATACACATAAGCCCGCTATTGGCCTACCCGTCGTGTCTGGCATGACAGATAACACGATATTCAGAGGATAATAACTCCGACCCTTCACATCAAAAGCCGCGGTCATAATGATGACGCATAATAAGGCTCACCGGTTTTCTATAGGCTGGACCTATTTTTTTGGCTTACTTTAAGTCTAGTATCATTATTTAGATTGCTTTTCAGATTACAAATTCGGATTTACTGTGGATTTATATCTCGCTACGCAGTTTCGAACCCAGACAAGGGCTGTAGCATAATCAGCCTCTAATGTTCCCACTGCTGGGACACAGGCCTCCTCTCGGTGCTGAGAGGAAATGGGCCGTAATCCACCACGCGGGCCCAGTGCGGGTTGGCAGATGTCACATGTCTTCGATTTTTTGGTCCTCACGATGTTTTCCTTCGCCGTTTTGAGAACAGTGGTGATGAATTAATTTACACAAAGTAAAGTGCCTGCTTGGGTTCGAACCCACGACCACACATAAGTCGCGGCCGTTACCACTGGGCCACCACTGCCCTACTGCCCTACTTGGACAAGGGCTTTACTTTGAGTAATTTATTTCATCACTATAACTGTTCTCATAACGAAGGAAAACAGCGTGAGGAAACCGGCATGTCCTAGAACTAAACAATCGAAGACTTGTGACGTCTACCAATCCGCACTGGGCTCGTGTGGTAGATAACAACCCACTCCTTCTCACAGCTAGGCCTGTGTTCTGGCAGTGGGAACATTATAGGTTGATTATGCTATCACACGGATATAATTAGAAGTTGAATGACATAACATGAGAGTTGCCGAAAATCAAGTTGAATGGCGTGCAGTAGGGGAGGCTTATGTCCAGCAGTGGACTGCTATAGGCTGATGATGGGCTATTTTTGTAGATATTACCTAGAGGAAGATTCACGCTCGTTGATTTTGCTAAGTAAAGCAAGTGCCATACGATTGTGCACCTTATTCACATGCACTTAATGTACATAAATATTCTTATAAGTAAATGTGAGCAAGTTTCATACAAATATGAACGTTACTTTTATATTAATAAGTTTCATAGTCGTATGAGACGCTTACGTACTAAGCAAAGGAGAGTAAGGTCTGTTAATCTTGCATCGTATACCAAAGAGTATGCCAATAATGAAAGTCGTTTGTTTATTGTTTTCACTCTCAAACCCATTAATGAAAACCATCCGTTGGGGTCGATTAAATTTGAATAATCCTTTCGCAGTTAACACGTCATATTATTTATATAGATTGCTTTCGAAAGTTCCAGCCTATTTTTATCGTGTTTCAGGGCTGAGCTTTCGGAGCCTTTAATTATCTATATCTATCTACTTATACATATATTACGTATTGCAGCATTGGCAAATGCTACATTATATTTTTATCACGAACGACCTTCTTTTGTAACAAATCCAATCTTATTTTTAGTCAGAAAGGTTATTTTCTTCATATTGGTTTTTTGAATTTTGAATCAAAAAGTGTCATGTCTTTTCTCTTACCGAGATTTTTCATTGGGAGTTTTGTTTTTTATGGACACAGGACGGTAGTCTATGATATTATTTTTTTCCGCTTGACCATGTAATTATTTGCCACGATATTAAAGATATCGATATAACGGTTTGAACGACCGAGTTCGTTCGTTGTTCGACTGGATCAAAGGGTATGTTTGCGTTCCTATTGATTATTCAAAAGTTCTGATCGTTTCCTAAATTGTATTCCATTCTTTTCTTTGTAATAGGCGTTGTTATTTTGCTACAGTATAATACTAATAATAAAGCTGAGGAGTTTGTTTCTTTGTTTGAATGCGCCTGTCTCTGGAACCACCAGTCGGATTTGAAAAAATATTTCTGCTGTTGATAGCCTAATCCTTGAAGAAGGTTTATAGGCTATGTATACCTGTATAGTCTTGTTTAAATTATATTTGATTATTATCATTATTATTTGACTTGAATTATTCTTTTATACATGTTTAGACATTCATAATTAATTTTTATAATGTTTTGAATTTTTGTATTTTTTTAATTTCAATTTTTCAATTTATATTCTTCTTTATGTTTTATATTGTTTTTTATGTAATATTATGGATTTTTATCATCTGCAATAAATAAATTGAATTGCATTGAATTCAATAGCATCACGCTAAAAGCCCAGCAAAAAGAAAAAAATACTCAGGAAGAACGCTAACGAACTAAAAGCGCGGCCGGGTGACGCGATGCTACGGGGTGGGCCGCGCCGGGGAAACAAGAAATTTCATTGGACTAAAACTAGTTTCAAATATGTCCCTTCTCTTTTGCAGTCAAGAGAAGGGACATAATTATTTGAAACTACACTTAAGTTTTAGTCAACAACGCGTACATCACAACTTATATGAAGGCTGGCATGTCTCTGTCGCACCACTTAGAATTTTTTTTCAAAATGGCTACGCATGAAACCTATACAGGGTTATTTGTAAAACACCAACAACCTCTTAAGAGGTCATTGTACTCATCATTATGAACAACTTTTACTATAGGACCAAACCTGAAATTGCGAAAAAAAAAATCAGCTGCTCCCTACATTTTGACGAGTTATGCGAACACAAATGTAGGGAACAGCTGATTTTTAAGAGGTTGCTGGTGCTTTACAAATAACCCTGTATACATAAATCTATAACTGATATCAATGTTAACAGAAAACATTGTGACCAAGTGTCACGTTTCCGAAATACGAGTATTAACGTTCAAAGTTTATCACGTGACATATTTTTTTTTTAACTTGCTTACATCTTGTTGCATTGCTGTTTGATAACTTTAAATTTTCAGTGATTATTTCAAGCATCTAAGCAATAAGATGTACTATCGAAACATATAGGTTTCATGCGTGGCCGCCATTTTGAAAAAAAAATCACAATGGCGGACAGGTAGGTACGCCATGGATCTTCTAAGCCCTTTATAAAAACAACCGTAGGGTTTGTGCGGTTGTGCAGAGATAAATGAAACTATGGGCTGAATTGAAAGAGCTCTGACCACTAGCACCGAAAAAAAAAAAAGAAAAGCCTAGGGTTACGGTAGAATTTCATACTTAGTTGAAATATGTAATATCTTAAAAACACACTAGATTAATCGTTCGTTAGTGCAATTTTTTTTAGTTTAATCAAAATTAAGTAGGTAAGCAAAACAGTAGTTCAGTGTACCAATATGTGTTATGAACATAATTCTGTGAATCAACTGTAGTAATCTCGAAAATAGTTAGAATAACTTTAGATATTATAATATGTAACCCAGGCAGGGTTACGTTACTATTCCAAATTAATTTACTAAAAAATTAAATAATTTACTGCCTTATCTTATTGAATTATCTTATTTATTACTTCTTACAGACATTATAATGTATATAATTGAGAGATGAGAAGCATAAACATAATAGTAAGCTATACGATTGACGATAATTATCCAACGTTTTACTTACAGCTTTACCGCGCGTGTGATAATATAATTAGATGTCACAGATTATTTCTGCCACCTTGATAACAAGGACATGCCTTGTTAAAATTCAACAGCGCCAGGACACTTGATAACCACAGAAGGTCAGACATGTTTCACATATAGCGAGTGCAAGTGGGGCTTGAAATACTGGTATTTTTGGGAACTGGTACCATTGACCTTGGTGTGGTACAGTTGACTGCTTTGATTTGATGATTTAAATAGTAAAACTCGAAATTCTAATTTTAATTACCCTTAAAGATGTTTTACATTTGATAATTTAGATAGTTTATAAATTAAAGGACATCATTAAAAAAAAAGTGCCTACTTATTTCTTTTTACTTTACTTTTTAATGTTTTTTTTTATATTTTTTAATGTAGTTTTTTAATTTTGTAATGATTTTTAATATTTCAATGTACTTAACATAGTTTTTTTTTACTAACACATATTGTGGACTGAAATAAAAAGATTTTTTTTTATTTTTTATTTCTTTTATTTTTTTTTACTATTACAGCGAAAGTCTAAAATCAACCCCCGGCTGCTATTTGAGATTGAAAATGCAAAAAAATCATATTTTTATCACAAATGTTTTAACATAATAAAATAGTACTGGTGTTTAGCTGCATCCGGTTAGACTAGAAGCCGACCCAAACATGGTGGGAAAAGCCTAGGCAGATGATGAAGTGTTTTAAGCATAACTTTAAAAAAATACCAACTTTTAATTTAATTTAACATCCTGGACATGTTTTGACTATAAACTTGTTATTCAAATAATATATGATTTTTGGCATTTTCGGTAACTAATGTGAATGGTGATGGTGAATGGTAGACTATTCTTGTAATAGTAAAGATTGCACAAGAGGTAATTTTCCATAATACAGCAGTACTTTTTTTCTAGTCAGTACTTTATTTTTGGGTTAGTAATGAATTACGTCATTTTCGTTGAATATTTCTCAATAATAATTAAAAAATGTTATTCAAACAATGCTTGTTGGAAAAAATGATGAGACAATAATAATAATAAAGCCACACAAACCCATAGCCCAGTATATTTTGTTTCCATGTTCTGCAATAGTCCTGCACCAACCTGGGGTTGTCCTTCGCTGCACTTGCATGGTCCATACGGGGATAATCCTCGGTTGGTGCCTCCTCATCATTTAAAATTGTGTAAAGGGCCTCTGCGAGTTGGCTTCGGCCCTAATACGTATCTCAAAGGTCCGAAAAAATAATAATAATAGTAATTTATTTCAAATTCAAGTAAGATATCATAAATGAGCTTATACTACCAGAAATTCGACAAAACATCTGTGTCTGAACTAGATAAATAAATCAACAGCGCATGAATGTGTTGCCCTCTAGTGGCGGGTTACGTAAGACTTTAATCTAAACAGGGTTTGTTTACACTTTCATTCGCTACTTTCATGAGCTGTGGGTCAAAACAACCACCACGTGGAGCCCTGACACAGCTAAAAGGCGTCGCGACAGATCCCACAGAAGATGGGGGGACGAGCTGGACAAAACAAACGACCAGTGGTTCACTTTTGCCCTGGATCGAAATGGTAAATGATTTTGTTTTGTAAGTAGGTTTAAACAAACACTATTACACGTCAATAAAAAAATAGGTAGGTATTAAAAAAATAGATGAGGTTGGCGTTTTCTATCAGACTAGTCTGAGAAGAAAGGCCGAAACAAACTCAGAGGTCACAGTCTCTTTTAAAGTCCATACATAATCTTGGTCAGATCATGTCTGAGATGGTCTTTTGAGGAAAGAACCACACATATTGAGAGGACCTGTACAGTCAGTGCACGCATTTGTCAGAAATCGTGCAGCTCAACTCAAAACTTAAGGAGCGGAGGACATTTGGGTAGGCCACATAAATTACTCAAACTGCCAGATCATGACAAAAATGAAATGAAATGGGAAAAGGGCTTTGCCCAGCAGTGGGATGATGCAGGCTAACAGTAACAACTACCTTTGGGACAGGCCATATGGAACACACCTTAACTTTTCTTGTGTATGCGTTCTCTCTCGTTGTCTGAACTCACCTTCTGTAGTTACTATTCTGTGCTACAACTCTAAAGTTAATATCCGAGTTACGAGTTTAATACTATCTGCGCATTACTTACATGTAAAATGTCTGCGCTTTATCTCTGTTGCTGAAATTCCCTTTATTGTGGCTTGTTTATTTATATTTACTCCCCTCACTAGTTATTTTTTTTTGTGTGTTGTGTAATTTTTTATGCGTCATGTTTGCCGCAAATAAATGTATTTTCCTTCCTTCTTTCTTCTTTTCTTTCTTGATACTTGATATCTACTTACTGAGGGTCTTATAAGAAGCTGTTGCCCGCAGTTTTTCGCACACCCTTCAAAAAGTAGGCAATGTGATGTTCGTTCATGAAATTAAAATCTTATTTAGTTTTAACGCATAATCGGTCTATAATGTTCCCACTGCTGGGACACAGGCCTCCTCTCTGCGAGAGGGAGTGGGCCGTAATCCACCACCCGGGCTCAGTACAAGTTGGTAGATATCACATGTCTTATATTTTTTGGTTCTAGGACATGCCGGTTTCCTCACGATATTTTCCTTCATCGTTTTGAGAATAGTTTTGATAAATAAAATTACACAATGTAAAGCACCTGCCTTGGTTCTAACCCACAACCACTACCACTGGGCCACCACTGCTCATATTTTAACGCGTAATTATTCATACTTGGTGGGTATTCGTGGAAATAATTCTTATGTCCCTCGATTTCTATAAAAAAAGACAGCATTATTGTACAGTCACGAGCAAAAGTATGTATACACTCGGCTTTATTTAAAAGCGATTTACTCCTTTATTTTTGAATGAAATTTTATGTTGTTACGAACATAGCATTTTCGAACCCACAGGCTTATGTAATGTGTCGTATTTCAACATTGCGTTCGTTATTTCACGAAAAAATCGCAATTGAAAGTTGCCAAGTGTTGACATATTAGTGCTCGTGACTGTACAGAGTGGCAGGGACATCAACGCGCAACCTCTTACCATGGAGGTATGAGGAACAGGGTGTAAAGTTCATTCATATTCTGCAGAAGAGGAAAGTGTTGTGTGTCTGGTGGGCAATTGCCTGACGATTGATGTCGGGACGTTGTGTATATGCTAGTTGCGCGGCAAACTCTGCTTGCGCGATGCAGGATTTTGCGTGACGTCAGTGTGATGCGTAGTTCGTATGTGGCGATGGTAGATGCCGCTACATTTTTTTTTAAATTGCTAAATGGGTCTGCTTTTGACCTCGATCACGCCTAATGAAAAGCGATGGATAAGGTCTATGATGGAACGAACGTGAACATGTAACATGCAGAATTCGTCGTACGCACTAATTACGGTTGGAAGGCCATATTGTTTGAAGGAGCACAGCTGTTCAATGGATTGCCGGACGATATCAAAGAGTGCGATAATGTGAATAGATTAAAAAATACGCTTAAGAAATATGTATGCACATTGTAACTTCTAACACTCTGGAGGAAATTGAATTGTATTATACTGTATTAACATACTTACTACTTTGTATCTCATTATAAGCGGACTGTAAGTTCTTATGAGAAATAAATTTTCTTTAAACCGATCGATTCATGGTTACAGTTTGCGCGTCGATGTCCCTGCCGCCTTACATTACATTTTAAAAACCCCATTCGTGTTTATAATAATTACGCAATTTGCCTTGTCAGTAAACGTTTGCACACTAATGGCACATTTTACTGTTTAGTTAAACGTGCCATATACTTAAAACCTAGTACAGAAAATTGTCGTTAAACTAAACAAACTAATTTTGGGCGAAAACTCAAATAAATGTTTTAAATTCAGGCAATGTAGGTTTATTATTTTTCCAACAAATTGCTACTGTAATGTCGTTTGTATTTTGAAACTTTCGAAAATGTTAGAGTACAGGTTTATACAAAGTCTTTTAAGCTACAAACCAGAAACTTGTTGTAAACGGTACTAATATCAAGTTAAAGTCATAATAATTAGGAAAATTATTAGTTTCAAATAAATAAATTAATGTACGGTAAAATTTAATTTAATTAATAGAAAACAAACAGTTAATTTATCAAATTAAACTTCATTCGAAAAAATCCATCGGTTTCTTACTAAACTGCAACTATATCCGACGACCCTGGTTACTTACCTCCTTTGGCCACAGTACCTAAAATAACTACCACGTGCAGCCCTGACACAGCTGAAAGGCTTTGCGACAGACCCCGTAGAAGATGGCGGGACGAGCTGGACAACACATGGAGGCATAGAGGGCTTGACATGGAGGGCGTGTCAGACTTTTTCTTCAGACCAGGGCGTCTCCTGCGGCGACTAGCGGCGTGAGGGCGCAGACATTGCCTCTCCCTCGCGCGCTCTGCCTCCTCCTTTGCGAGCATTACTGCTTCGCAGAAGGAGGTGACGGCTTCCCATGCACTCTCGCTCCGTACCATGGCCTGGACCAGGGCCGGACGCGAGAGATCGCCGCCGCCCAAGCCGGACAGACCTCCAGTCCTCCACTGTATGCTCCACCGTGTCCTTCGGGCGATCGAACCAGTGGTGACACCCTGGCCTTATCCTGAACAGGAACCTCCCGAAACAACCATGTCCGGTGAGGACCTGCATCAGGTAGAAGGTGAGGGCGCCGTGGCACCTCTCCAGCCACTCCTCAAAGAGGGGACTTATCGCCGCAATTGTGGCGTGCCCAGGATGATGCAGGCTAACAGTAACCCAGATAAAAAAAAAACACGTAAACCTTGGCACGCGTAACTTGCGGAAAAAAGAGATGGTTACTGTCTTATTTTGGCTGTAACTTGTATCTCACTCTGAGCATCACACTTTTTTTATTTGAAAAAAAAACAGATTTATTTATTATATATATTTAGTTAAATATAAATATGTTATAGAAACACATAAACTTTTTGGAATAAATTCTCTACATGATTGTGAAAACTGCATTAAAATTCGTGCGGTCACACAGATACACCCAAACCGTAACTTTTATTTATACTAATATGTATATAACTATGAACATAAACAATTTATAATCTATCTCGCGTGATTATAAGCTGTCGAAAAATTGTGAACTGCAAAAAACCACTTACAACATAACGCATTATTGTTCGATAGTTCATAATCTGTCCATGACAGACGGAGAAATTGGGAACTAGTATCAAACTTGCATGTGACGGGGCGCACCTTCCGCTAATATTAAATAGCCGAGTTACTGCGATCAACTTGGAAGAAGCTGTTGGTCACAGTTCTAACCTAATCCATTTGGTCGGGGTGCCCTAGCTTAGTTAAATTACTGCGACCGATTCGGCTACCGCCAAGACCAACAAATCAGGGACAATTCACAATTTTATGGGTGAAAATCGGATAGATTGTCAATTTGACGGTTTGCATAGATAGATCATAAACTATCTAAAATGATACCTTATACTGTAAGCAGTATGGTACAGTTCACCATATATCGAAAATTAACAATCGCTCGCGAGATTGATTATAATGTAACGATATTTACAATTAGACGGTGACATATAGACATCAAAATCAGTTTGACACAAACACAAAGACGCAAACAAACAAACGCTCATCAACAGTATGTGAAACTCGAAGTCGTTCCGTATTACTCTATATATACACTACTTCCTATTCCTTTACCGATAATGTTCAAGTTAAATCCTATTGTTGCATAATACAGTCCTGGCCACAGAACACCACCCAGTGGAACCCCTAAGGAAGCACTACTAACAACTTACTTGATTAATTCGCTACATATTTCAGTCTTTGTGTCCTGTTTATTCTCGGTCAGATTATTATAACCCGGCTTGGAACTTGGTATTCCCGGCTTGGTTCTTTATTGTATCTAGTTCTGAAGTTATTTTCATCGCTTTGGATGATTCTGTAAAGGTGTTATGATTGTGGTTTAAATAAATAAATGCATGTCTCTAAATTAAGACAAGATAAATTTTGAGTCAGAAAAAATCATACTTTTAGTAATTCAATTAATAGGCCTCTCTCAGGCTGCGCCACAACACCCTGTTCTCCGGCATCCAGTCTGTCTCAGAGATTTCTTTAAGGTCATCGGTCCATCAAGCTAGGGGGCGCCATAAACTACGCTTGATGGAACGTGGTCTCCACTCCAGGACTCGTCTGCTCCATCGGCCATAGGTCCTTTGACAAACATGGCCCACCCAGTGGCACTTCAGCTAGCTTACTTTTACTTTTAGTGGTAAGAGTAGTAGTGGTGGTGAAATACCTCTATCCAACTCTTCGCGGAGTACAAGCGTGAAGTTATGAAGTAATTTTACTTTTAGCATGAAGTGCATAATAACATGTTTTTGTAAAATGTTTCTCTAGGAAAATTACTGCATAATTTTGCCACCAGGCCACATTGCTGTGTTCTAGTTTAAAGGGGCACATGTGTGTCATATGTAATAACGAGTACCTATGGTTAGAGGTAGACGGGATCTACTAGAAATTGGTTTTGAGACTGGTCAAAGAAAAATAAGCAAAAGTAGTAATAAAATAAAAATGATTGGTAAACGTAAGTAGGAGCATGATGAGATGATGATGATGTAGCAGCTGGATGAGAGTTGCTGAAAATTGAGTTCAATGGCGTGCAACAGGAGAGGTCCCATGTCCAGCTGTGGACTGCTATAGGCTGATGATGATGAAAATAACAATACAATTACCAGAATACATAAATAATATAAACACAAATAGGTAAGCGCTCGTCCTTCATTCTCTTACTGTGCTGTGCCCGACAGGGTCCATAATTATTTCAATAATTGTAAGCCTACCAACTGTTTTACCCACATTATAGAATGAATTAAGGGAGAATTAATAAAGCTGAACCGTCAGAGAAGTTAAACTGAAAAAAAAGAACTTCTTAATTTTTCGCCATATATAGTTTATTGTATGTATATTCTCTACAAAACAACAATTAAGAAGCGATTCTCGTATCTCCAAAGAAGGTCCTTAGGTATAAACTCCAATAAAAATACAATCAAAGGAAACTCCAGAGGGAAAATGGTCACAAAAGAGTCCCGAACATGACGTTGGGACGATAATATTGTTTAACTTTTGACGGAAATGGATACTTTCTCGTCGACATTTTGATGAAAATCTTATGCTGTTATCTTTTATGCTGTTTTATCTACAAATCAATTCCGTGTACATTGACGCAAGCCAGTAAAAAAGTGATTTCCGTAAGTGATTGATTGTAATTACATGTTGTTACGAACTTAGCATTTTAGAACCCACTAAAGTCTTGGTCTTATCCCAAAGTTACAATCGTTAGTCCAGGAAAAAAATGCTATTGTATTTTGTAATAAATATACACGTTTTGCATATTATACACATCTCTGCCTAGCCTTTTCTCAACTATGTTGGGGTCGGCTTCTAGTCTAACTGGATGCAGCTGAATACCTACTAGTATTTTACATGGAGTGACTGCGCCTACTAGACTTCCACGACCCAGCAACTGGGTAATACGATACCCCTTATTAAGACTGGTTGTCAGACTTTCGGGCTTCTGATTACCCGTAAGGACTGTAAAAGATAAACAAATGATAGTCGGGAACAACGCTTTCTGACGCACGGAAGGTTCTCGATTGGTAATGGGTGGTCATACCGAGACCTTAAAGCTTAAAAAGGCATTGCCATATTTGTGATGAAGCTCATTTCAGTTCCAGCCAATCACCATAAGAAACACAGAGGTAACAATGTGGAGCTCGAAGAATACTTCACGACCTTCAACCCCATTGACGGTGATGGTGGTAACGGCGATGACTTCGAATGGCCTGAACCGGAACGTATTCGCAACGTCGATTTACCAAAAGTTTTCGGACTTGGAAGATCGAGCAACAGCCGTAGTGAGGTATTGTTTATGAACTAAGAATTTTATCAAAGTAGATAGCCTGACCGCCAACAGAATCTAGGATCACCCGAAGCTGGGTTTAGCGTCGATTTTTGCAGGGTAGCTGATAGCAACTGGATGACAGAAGCCGAAGATCGAGATAAATGGCGTGCGATTGAAGATGCTTATGTCAGCAACGGACTGTTTTAGGTTGATAATAATGATGAATGGGAGTCTATATAGTTGTTTACACACATACGCTCACACAACACTTACCTGCTGGATACTAGAATGGTTTAAAGATAGGGCAAAAGCCCTTTGACGATTATAATCACCTTGTTTTAAAACGTAGTTCAACAGTCCTTGGCCCAGGCTTAGAGGTTCCGGGTTATTCCCAAATAAAGAAAATCAATTCATTATTTGAGTTATTTAACTTCAAACCGCCTTTGAACACACCTTCGAGATTGGTACTACGTAATAGCTTTTTAATTGCTTTCAATTACACGATATTCTAACGCTTTTACGTTCACACGTAGGTATTTCCATTTTCCTACGTATTTCAAAGGGTCGCCGTTATCGAATCAATAAGGAGGTTCTACACATCCTTTTTCAATTAAATAAATTAATAATCAATTTAATTTTGTATTTCAATTTTCAGTCGGCGCCAGCAAAACAACATGGTAGTTCCAGACACGGATCTACTTCACACTAAGCGCCAGATGGAAAGTGCTTAAAAAACCCTTATTGTTTTTGTAAGAACAGAAAATGTTCTGCGAAATTGTAATAGTGAACAGTGCCTAATATATTATTTAATCGCTGGTGTCGCCTTTTTTTCATTTACTGTGTGTGTAATTCCTAAATGTTACAGAAATGGCAGACATTATTTTGATCAAAAATGTTATACTTTTAATCTTTTTTTATAGTGTTATATTTTTGCAATAGTCTAGTTAAGCTCTTTATTTTGATACTTCAAATGGTCATAGTAGAAAAAACAATTCAAGACATTTTATTCACATCTAGAACTCGCCATTTTCCTACTATAATAATATATAACACTGCTAGTCCTACTAATATTATAAACGTGAAAGTTTGTATGGATGGATGGATGGATGTTTGTTACTCTTTCACGCAAAAACTACTGAACGGATTGGATGAAATTTGGCACACAGATGGTTTATAACCAGGATTAACATATAGGATGCTTTTTATCCCGATTTTCCCACGAGATCGAAACTTATGCAGGTTTATAAAAATAAAACGTAACCTATTATAACCATTGCGTGACCTAGACGAGTCGCCTATACACGTCATGTATTAAAGTCCATCCACAATGTAAATTGTTTATCTATACTTATAATAAATCTGTAGAAGTGAAAATTCTGTACATTGAAAATATCAAAAAAATAAATGGCAGGGGGTGTTACTAGACCGACACCGAACCCAAAAATGTGATTAAAAAAATTTTTGTCTGTCTGTCTGTCTGTCGGTCTGTCTGTCTGTCTGTCTGTCTGTCTGTTTGTTCAGGCATCACGCAAAAACTACCGGTTCGATTACGATGAAACTTGGTATAATTATTCTTTAATATCCTGGGCACCACACTGGGTACTTTTTATCCCGGAAAAGTATATACAATAAAAAACAAACTTAATTTTGCGGTTCGATCCCTAGATCCGATTACTGTACCAACCGCAAATAATAAGTTTGTCGTAGGTTAGGTCACACGCAGTGGAGTTCATTTTTATTCCTTTTACTTTTTAGAGTTATTTAGGTTTATTTTTATATAAGTCGTAGGTATAGATTTTAATTTTAAAGTATAGGTAGTATATTTGATAGTGTACGTAGTGACCGTAGGTTATTTTATAATACTGTTAGGTAGGATAGTCATTCGTATAGATATTAGTTTTTAGAGATTTTGCTTATATATTGAGTTTAGATTGAGGGGCCCGTGGCTAAATAATAACAGCCGCACAGGTCGATCGGTCAGGTTAAGCTACGCTTGCCGCGGTCGGTCTGTGGATGGGTGACCATCTTTACATACCGAGACACCTCCGTGCCTCGGAAAGCACGTTAAGCCGTTGGTCCCGGCTGTCATTCGTGGATCTTTGACAGTCGTTACGGGTAGTCAGAAGCCCGAAAGTCTGACAACCAGTCGTACCAAGGGTATCGTATTACCCAATAACTGGGTTGTGGAGGTCAGATAGGCAGTCGCTCCATGTAAAATACTGGTATTCAGCTGCATCCGGTTAGACTGGAAGCCGGCCCTGAACATAGTTGGGAAAAGGCTAGGCAGATGATGATTGAGTTTAGATTAGTTATCGTCATAAATAGGTTTATTTGGGTAGGTAGGTATTTTATTTTCTGTTATTGAGTTTATTTATTTTTTTAATTAGGTAGGTACTTAGGTAAAGATAAGTATCATATAGGTACCCTCTTAATCACCATTAATGAGACACAATTGGTTTTCTATTGTAATTAGCCACAAAGGGCCCGCGAGATAGATGGCATCCTGATGCACATACATTTTATCCTGTTAGCACGTTCCCGTGGGATAATTTCCGACATCCACGCGGGCGAAGCCGCGGGCAGAAGCTAGTGAATAAATAAATGAATGAATGGATTATTCGAGGGTATTAAGAATCCCATAAACAAAGATACATAGATATGCATGAAAACCATTACTCCTGTCTTTGATATCACGCAGCCGGGTAAAAGGCACGAACAAAAAAAAAATTCAAGTACCTATCTATATTATTTAACAAGTTTAACAACTAATTCTGGTGGTTTATAAGTAACAAACAGTGTATAAATGATATTCATGTAACAAAAACTCATACAAACACATCTAAAAACTTGTAAAGAACAAAACACGACCACCTAGGTATTAATTTTCCCTAGCAACAAACAATTTACTTTCAATTTAATCTCTAAGACAGATGAAAACAATAAGAAAACAGAAACACTTGAAAATTCTGAACATGGAACGCGACATGTTCTGTCAAAAGTTTCAATTGTGCGAGCAAAGTTCCGACGTAGCGACATTTATTACGGGGGAAGTTTTGACGAAAAGATACGAAGAAAAAATAAATAAGGAAACAAACCAAAAGATGATGGTTTGAAAGTTGATAGAGATACAAACAATGTTTTGTTTAGAATTGTTTTTTTAGGTCGACAGGTCCCATAATTATGTTGAATGATGGATAGCGGGACGGTTGATTGAAAGCGATGATGATGATGTTTAATTTATTTCTTATTTTGATTGTTGTTTTTATTTATATCTAATCATATGCTGCTCTGGCTGACGTCATCACGTCAACGCCAGCTGTCGCTGAAAACCAGCGCTTGGGCTCTGTCTCGTATAGGGTCTTAGCACTATGCTGAGCGTTGACCGTTTCACGTGGATGTGACGCATGTTTTCCCCCAACGTGTAATTTATTTTGAAGTGAAAACTTCTTTAGCGGCGTTGTGCACTTTTTTTGTGATCGGTAAAAAATGTTAAACTCGCGTCAGGACACGTGACCTGATCGAAAATTCGTAAGACGGAGCACGCGTCGGGACACGTGACCTGATCGAAAATTCGTAAGACGGAGGGAAAGTAGACCGCATTCCAAAATATCAAAAATGCACAACGTTAATATTCAAGTTTTCACTTCTGCCGGCACTCCCGGAGTGCAACCCGTTTTTTTGTGTTTGTGTTCTTTTTATGCGTCATGTTTGCTGCAAATAAATGTCAAGTATTTTCTTTCTTTCTTTGTAATTATGATCAGGTCCCTTGATGAGTCATCTGCCTAACCTATTCCCAACTATTTTAAGGTCGGCTCCCAGTCTAACCGGGTGCAGCTGAGTACCAGTGTTTTACATGGAGCGACTGTGCCTATCAGACTTCCACAACCGAGCTACTGGGTAATATGATACCCGTTTTTTTTTTTTTTTTTCAGGATGGGAAATCATCAAATGACTCCTCCCGCTCTGGGTGGAGCAGGAGGGAGTGTCAGACTCTTACTGACTAAAACCCACCCATGTTCCTTCCTTAGCCCTTTATGTTCCAGGGCAGCGGTAACCCTTTCGGACAATCCCGCTACCCTGGCAGGCTTCGGCCCTGTCGGGCCCCGTCACTTCTGCTGACATCTCTAATATGATACCCCTTGGTAAGACTGGTTGTCAGACTTTCGGGCTTCTGACGATCCGAAACGACTGTCAAATAACAAAGGGACCCATGGCTTAACGTGCTTTTCGAGACACGGAGGGGTCTTGGTATGTGAAGATGGTAACCCATCCACGGACCAACTGCGGCAAGCGTCGCTTAACCTGATCGATCGACCCGTGCGGCTGTAATTACTTTGCCACAAGTCCCTTCTGAGTATTATATTGTGCTAAACAGAGGAACCTGATGGAGCTTAGCAATAAGGTACCTGGAGTGCTTTACTCTAAAGTTTGCTTCAAACCTCATTCAAGTGTAAGCCATTATTTGAACGCAAAATCAATTCCTTTTTGTAAATCAATCATCTGTTAAACTTCAAAGTAGTATAATTATAAAAATGTTTCCAACTTTATTTATAAAATGACTCGACTCAGCCTTTTAACCACTTTTTAAATATTTTTTTCTCGGTATTACCTACTTGTAATACCGAAAATATATTTATAAAAGTGGTTTCAGTGCAAACACTTGGTCTGCGTCAAGAGTACTGAAAAGCAAAATTAAATAAAAGTACGGCAGTCGTTTGGTTTCAATTTTATTTCAATAAAATACGAACAGATTTGTTACGAAATATGAAAGTATTTTGCTGGTTCTTGCTATTAGTTGCGAAAGTATTTTATTTAGTTCGGATTTCTGTTTTAAAGGTTGATTTGTAGTTTGGCGTTCAAATAAAATGTTGATAAATGCGGATGCAAGTGTGATACATACGTAGGCTCCACCGCAGGCGATTAACGAGAACATACTAGAGCTAGCAACTAGAAACGAGTTGGCGAGCAGCGAGTGCCTGACGGCAACGAGCGATTACTCGCTGGTATGCGTATGTAGGTACGGTCAGCAACAAAAGTTGGTTAACACTTTAGTTGTTTAAATCTTAATTATTGAGCAAAATATTCTTAAAAAACATGTAGTAATAGAATATTTAAGAACTAGCTTCTGCCCGCGGCTTCGCCCGCGTGGATGTCGGAAATTATCCCACGGGAACGTGCTAACAGGATAAAATGTATGTGCTTCCCCAGGATGCCATCTATCTCGCGGGCCCTTTGTGGCTAATTACAATAGAAAACCAATTGTGTCTCATTAGTGGTGATTAAGAGGGTACCTATATGATATCCTTACCTAAGTACCTACATAAAAAAAAAAAACTCAATAACAGAAAATAAAATACCTACCTACCTAAATAAACCTATTTCTGATGATAACTAAACTCAATAAATAAGCAAAATCCCTAAAAACTAATATCTATACGAATGACTAATCTTACCTAACAGTATTATAAAATAACCTACGGTCACTACGTACACTATCAAATATACTACCTATACTTTAAAATTAAAATCTATACCTACGACTTATAAAAATAAACCTAAATAACTCTAAAAACTAATAGAAATAAAAAAGGTCGCACTGAAAAACACGGTTTAGAATTGCAAGTAGCAGTTAAAATAAGAACGAACGCTCGCCACTCAACACGTCCGTTCAAATCAAAGTTCAAAAAATATCCTTATATACGGTAGTGATCCGTGGCGGCCGCGCGCCACGCGTGTGCTGCGAACGGTGCAAGCCAAATTCAACCTTCAGCACTACATTTAGAGCATAACTTTAGTGAACTCTACTGCGGGTAACGTAACCTACGACAAACTTATTATTTGCGGTTGGTACAGTAATCGGGTCTAGGGATCGAACCGCAAAATTAAGTTTGTTTTTAATTGTATATACTTTTCCGGGATAAAAAGTACCCAGTGTGGTGCCCAGGATATTAAAGAATAATTATACCAAGTTTCATCTTAATCGAACCGGTAGTTTTTGGGTGATGCCTGAACAAACAGACAGACAGACAGACCGACAGACAGACAGACAGACAGACCGACAGACAGACAGACAGACAAAAATTTTTTTAATCACATTTTTGGGTTCGGTGTCGGTCTAGTAACACCCCCTGCCATTTATTTTTTTGATATTTTCAATGTACAGAATTTTCACTTCTACAGATTTATTATAAGTATAATAAAGATATAGATAATTAACTCTTTGCTGTTACATGAAATAGAGAAAACCAATGTATCACAGCATTTTGTATCAATTTAGATGATTTGTAAAAGTAACAGTGTTAATTGACTTTTGTTGCTGACTGTACCAAGCGAGCGAGTGTCCTAGACGCCAAGCGAGCTTCGCTGAGCGAGTACTCTCTATGATACCTCTTTTCGCTGTGACAAACGAATACTCGCCGGCCGGCGGTGTGAACAGTCAGCGATCAACTATGAATATAATAGCACTCGTATCTCTTTTGCTTACACTGGACCTGCAATCTTTTGTACGTTTTTTGAGCGAGAAGATTGATCGCTGCCCTTTTTTCTCGTCCGCAGAGGGTAATCAAGGTATGTCAAAACCGTGAATCAACCTATTGTGACTCCTGCTGATTAATCTGAGACGGATCACCGCAATCTTAACACAAGAAGGCCAATCCCGTAATTAAAAACGTTCAAAATCTTGATGCAATCTCATCTCAGGGACAGTCAATGTCAAAAATCTAGGGAAATTAGAGGTATTTTTGACAGATTGAGACTGAGATCAGACTGTGAGCGTTGTTAAAATTACGAGAATTGCTCCTGACTATTGCAGAACCATTTTTAAGACATTTAAAAATCGAGACATGAAAAGTCTAGCCTTCTAAGTGGCTAATATTATTACCACGACTTGCGGCATGAGAATAATTAAAAATTAAATATTATATATATTATTTATATTATTATTTATATTATTATTTATATTTTCTTTATTTTAAAGTAACCATATAAATTATATTTTTAAATATTAGAATATAAAAAGTATAAAAACATTTAAAAATATAAAAAATAGTAGCCCACCGGTATCGGGAACAGGGTCCAAGCTACCGGCGGTCAGGGCTCCAGAGAGAGGAACCTCCTGACAATGCGAGCCGTGTCCAGAAGTACCGCTTTCTGAATCAAGCCCTTGATCCAGCTGCCCAACGAGAGCCTCCTCAGGTGTTGGTCGAGGCTCTTGGCTATTAAGCCATTGGCTGTCACGACTATCGGCACAATGATCGCTGAGTCCACATCCCACATGTCGACAACCTCGCGAGCCAAGTCAAGATACTTGATTTGTTTATCTTTCTCGGCTTTCACGAGGTTCTCATCATGCGGGACGGTTATGTCAACAATCATTGCGCGCCGCTCTGATCGATCCACCACCACTATATCAGGCTTATTGGCAACAATAGTCCTGTCAGTGATGATGGATCGATCCCAGTACAATGTGATATTTCCATTTTCGAGAACTGGGTCGGGCACATACCTGTAGTACGGCACCTCAGATTCCACAAGGCTGTATTTCAGAGCCAGTTGCTGATGGATTATCCTGGCTACAAGGTTGTGTCTATGCAAGTACTCTCCGTTAGCTAGACGAGAACACCCAGAGATAATATGCCTGATTGATTCTCCCGGCCGGTGGCATGCCCGACAGATGTCAACCGTGCCGTCTTTCACAATAAATCTCCGGTAATTGTTCGTCATCATAACTTCGTCCATAATTGCACAGACAAAACCTTCGGTTTCTCCAAAGAGGTCACCGAAACGCAGCCAGGCTACGGACGCTAGTAAATCTACATCGGGTCCATGTAGGGCCCGGTAAAAGCGTCCGTGAAGCTCCTTACTCTGCCATACTTCCATGCGATCATTGGTGTCAAGCACTACTGGCTTGCGCCAGTTCTCTTTAGCCAAGGAGAGTGGGGTGAGGCTCTTGTCCACCGCGACTACATCTCGATGCATTCCCACGTCGGTTTCTAAGAAATATTCCCTGAGACTGCATATCTCGCGATTGTGGAGGGTCTTAGCGTTTAAAAAGCCTCGACCCCCACACTTTCGCGGGATATACAGCCTCATTACTGACGATCGTGGGTGATGCATTCGATTTGCAGTCAGCAGCGTCCGGACCCTCCTATCCAGGGCGTCTAGTTCGGTTTGAGTCCATTTGAGTATGCCGAAAGAGTACATCAGAACCGGCATGACCCAACTGTTGAAGGCACGCACCTTGTTTCCGCCTGATAGAAGACTATTAAGTACTTTTTTCAGGCGGCCAAAGAAGCGCTCCTTCAACGATTGCTTCATGTCAGTAACATTGATGCCTAACGCTTCCGACATACCCAAATACTTATAGGTTTCGGATGCGGAGAGGGCTCTAAGGTTTGTGGAATCCGAGAGTTGGGTTCCCACGGATTCCACAATCTCCCCTCGCTTTACATGCATGACCGCACATTTGTCCACACCAAATTCCATCCTGATGGCGCTACTGAAAGTTTCAGTTACTTTCAGTAGCTCCATTAGTTGCAAATTGTTTGGAGCAAAGAGTTTCAGGTCATCCATGTAGAGGAGGTGCGATATAACCTGACCACCTCTCCTCAGCCGATAGCCTAGACCTGAGTCCTCCAGCAGTGTGCTTAGAGGATTCAAGGCTAAGCAGAACCAAAGCGGACTCAAACTATCGCCCTGAAATATGCCTCGCTCGATCCTTATCGGTTCGCTATTCCTCTGAATATTTCGACATCCTGGATATCGAAGAACCGTCCTCCATTGCCCCATACACGACATCAGGAAGGTACGCAGAGTTGCATCTACTTTATACAAATCCAGCACCCTCATGAGCCATGTATGTGGCACCGAGTCATAGGCCTTCTTATAATCTATCCAACATGTCGACAGATCCTTTCGGGAACGACGAACCTGTTGGCTAATGGCCATATCAATGAGGAGTAGCTCCTTAGTACCGCGGGACCCATTCTTACATCCGTTTTGAGAGGCAGACATAATGGAGTTATTGTCTATATGTTTGTTAATTTTAGCTCTCAAAATGGATGTAAGAACTTTATAGACCGTCGGTAAACACGTAATCGGCCTATAATTTTTGGGTTCCGCGGTGCTACCTGATTTATGGAGCAGGTGGGTAACTCCTGTCGTTAGGAATTGGGGTAGCGAACCAGACTCCAAAGCAGTCTGGAACTGAGATGCCAAGCGAGCGTGCGAACTTGTAAACCATTTGATCCAAAAGTTGTGCAGCCCATCCGGCCCTGGAGACTTCCAGTTAGGTATTATATTATATTAGTTATTTATATTATTATTATTTTTATTTATATTATTTATTTATTATTTTATTTTTTATTATTTTTTAAATTTAATTATTATTATTTTTTTTATTATTTTTTTTTTATTTTTTATTTTTTGGTTAAATATTTCGTGCAAATTGGAGAAAACAATATCTACAAGACGATATTCTTTAAGACTTATCTAAAACATGAATGTAAAGAATGCTGGTAATCCTACACCAATTTATCGTTCCGTAGCCCAGAATAATTTAAATTAAACTCTACTTCATCGGTCTTAAACAAAAGGCTTTCATACAATGTCCAAGCATCTAGTGAGGACGTGCTAATCAAAATTGGTTCTTCGGTTGAGGTCACCAACGGATTACCGACAGCTCGGGCGATCGTGCACAATAATGTCCAATCAAGGTACAATGGAATGATCAGTTTAGCTGCACCTGAGATCCTTGATTAAGGATATTGACGCCCGTGTGATATTGTAGAACAACGGCAATTCTTCAGAGTAATCAACTGTCTTCTTCTGATTTTCAAAATACAAGCAAATGCCTAGTTTGGGGGTCACCGTCCAATCTATTCTTGTACAAAATAAGATTATAAATAAATAAAAAATTTGAATCCAATATGATACTGCGATACTGTCCTGTGATACTGGCTGGTTTCAGTCATCATCATCAATCTTTTGGCCTTACCTCAATTTATTTGGGGTCGGCACAACATGTTTTTTTCTTCCAAACTTCTCTATCAGTCACCATCTCGGTAGTCACCCTCTTTCTAACCATATCATCATTGACACTGGTTACTTGATCACTGGCTGGTCTCAATATCGGTAAAAATCCGTTTAACAATATTCCCAGTTAATACTGGCTTATTGTTAGATAATGGCAATACTATGTATTGCCACTGCCTGCCAATATCTAATAACAAACCGGTTTCCCTGGAAAAAGATTCCTGAATGGCTATTCGGGACTGTTATGTACGTCAATGACATCTTCTGCTTAACATGTCGATGGCAAAAATATAGTGTTTTTTTTTTTTAATTTCCAATTTGTTTGACCCAAAATTCTACAACACGGATAACATTCGCTGACGCAGCCATTAGGTCCTCCCGTGTGCAGGTGACAGGGCATGCGGTGTAAGATGGGAGTTGAGATTATCTATGGAGAGAACCCCCACTGAATGACATAATATTTGCACTCCACATAGTGCAAGTACTGGCAAATTGTTGACGCAAGTATTACATTATAACTTGTTTCTCTCGATGCATCAGTGCGTTATTCTTCAGTTCCAAGCTATCGGTATCTGTAAATTTTGCTATAAAACTATACCAAACATACGACTAAGAGACTTATACCTATTTAAAAACTCAAACTCAAATAATTTATTTCAATTAAAACATTTACTGGCCCTTTTGAATTGCCCAAGAGTCGGTTAGTTAGTCAGAAAGTTGAAGCTAGTTGGTCAATCCAAAACGTAGATCTCTATGGAGTAGAATAAGCAAGAAACTCCAAGACACTCTCTTCAAATCAAGATATTACAAAATCCTGGGTACATTATTCTAATTTGTTATTTTCTAGAAACTGATGTATTTAACATACTACAGTTTCTAAAAAGTAACAAATAAAGCCTCATTGGCTCAATCAAACAACCAGCTAAGTAGCTTAGAAGGTACCTGCTGATATTCAAAGAATGCTGCACCATAAAATCGAGAGTGAATCAGCCAAGCAAACCTAGTTCTCCTGGATCATATTGTTGCTAGATGAGAAACCGCTCCGTCGATCCAACACAATAGGCACGTCATTCAATCAGAGAACAATGCGCGGACAGCTTATTTTTAATCTCGCTCGCATCATAATTCAATACTACGAGAACATTGCTTAGTTTTCCGAGATAAAAAAGTTTGATTAGCTATTTTCCGGGTCTAAAAATATAACGGTTTGTTGAAGAAGTAAAAATTATACAGATGAACTAAGTTTTTCGAGGACAAAACTTTTGTCGGATTACCGAGCCGTGAAAAGTTTAATTGAATTTTTTGTTCGGAGAACTTGGATTTTGCCTGATATACCTACGTGGTGTCGATACTTAATATTATTATATTCATACAGCGATTCCCTGTTTCTGACTTCTAGCTAGCTGGCAGAATAATAATAATAATAATATCCTTGGACATTTCACACAGCACCATCTAGTCCCAAGCTAAGCAACCTAATGCTTAGAATACCGTCGAGATCAGAATGACAATTCATAAACTTTAACCAGTGGTTTTTCTTGCTGTTCGCAAAAAAAAAAAAACACAAAAATATACCCTGAGATGGTATGTAGGGCATGGGACTGTGAAAAAGTTAGTAGACTGCTTCGTTGGTCTCGTGGTCGCAAGCACGACTTCTGTGCTTGGGGTCCTTAGTCCGCTTCCCAGGTTGGGCAAAGTGTTTTTCAGTAACAGCCCGGGGTTTAGAAATTGGTGGTGTGATACCCCCGTGCCTCGGAAAGCACGTAAAGCCGTTGCTCCTTAGCGGGATTGTCCGAAAGGGTTACCGCTGCCCTGGAACATAAAGGGCTAAGGAAGGAACACGGGTGGGTTTTAGTCAGTAAGAGTCTGACACTCCCTCCTGCTCCACCCAGAGCGGGAGGAGTCATTTGATGATTTCCCATCCTCAAAAAAAAAAAAAAAAAGCCGTTGCTCCTGCGCCTGATCTCTCCCCGTTCGTGTCGGATTGCCGTCCCATCGGACCATGAGAGTAAAGGAACCGAGAGTGCACCTGTGTTTGCGCACACATCTGTGCGCTAATATCTCCTGCGAACCTGTCTTCGTTGAGATTGGCCACCGTGACCGAAATCGGTCAGAGGACTATTATCTTCTTTATTTCAATATAAATACATAAAAACTTTTTATTTTTAAATATTAGAATATAAAAAGTATAAAAACATTTAAAAATATAAAAAATATTAGCCCACCGGCATCGGGAACAGGGTCCAAGCTACAACAGATAGTATATTTGCTAAGTTATTTCTGTATATTGTAATATACTGCTGTTGGTTTTCCCTTACAAAATATAATATAATAATATATATAATGAGCAATATCTATCAAGGCTCTCGTTAGGCGGTTGGATCAAGGACCTGATTCAAAAGGCGTTTTGACACGGCTCGCATTGTGGGGAGGTTCCTGTCTCTGGAGCCCTAACCACCGGTAGCTTGGACCCTGCTCCCAACATCGGTGGATCACTATTTTTTTATATTTTTAAATGTTTTTTCTATTTTTTTTTTTATTAAATTTTAAGAAATATTAAAAAAAAATATTATAACTTAAGATAACTACATACTTGACTGATCAAATCTACAAGGAATATTATACATATCAACTTTCTCAAAAAACCCTCACCAAAGCCACTTTCTTCGCACGTTTGTATCTACGTGATACATATTAACGACTTGTCAAAGGAATTTCGCGGGCGGGTAGCGATGATGCTGTCAATAAAATTGCGGTGATCAAGCTCGCCTGTCAGTGCTTACCGATGGGCGGCAAGCCGACTGACGGGTACTCACGGCTGATGTAACAGGATAATTAACTTGTTATACCCGTTATTTTCTGGATAGATGAAGCAAAGAGATGTTTGGCGGAGTACATTCTGGTTGAGTTTGCCTAAAACCTATTTGAAAGCAAGATTTAACTAATATTACAGGAAACTTTAAGCAAATGCTTTTAATAATTCAATTTATGTTAACTTTAAACTGATTGCTTAAACTTTATAGTAATAGCTTAAACTATAAATTAATATTATGAGGAGATAAAATCATTTGTGTGTGATCAAAAAAAAAATTATACTGATAGAATGCTACACTTTACCCGAGTGAATATTATGTTGTCCATTGAACGCTATACTTGACTTGCACGTGGACGGAAGTACATCATCATCTGCCTAGCCTTTTCCCAACTATTTTTGGGATCCGCTTCCAGTCTAACCGGAAGCAGCTGCATACCAGTATAGTACAACTGACTATCTGACCTCACAAGTCCAAAACCCAGTTACTGGGTAACACGGTACCCCGGTCGGAAGTACATACATATAGGATATAATAATCATAGGTATAATACAAAACGCAATGGCTGCAAGTATTCCACCCGCGTCTTAAATCAAAATTAAAATGTGTCAATCTATACTTATAATACGAGTATTATAGAGAGGTAATATTTGTTTGTCTGAGTTTGTATGTAGCCGGTAATCTCCGGAAGTACCAGTCGGATTCCAAGAATTATTTTTGCATTTGATAGCCCAATTCTTGAGGAAGGCTTTAGGCTATATAACATCACGCTAAGACCCTAAAGAGCCGAGCAAAAAGAAAAAGTCAGAAAGAACGCTAAGTGAAATCGCAGTACTAACGCGGGCAGGTGATGAAACCTGTAGCTACTGCTAATAAAATAATAATGTCATTCACTTTTATGATTAGTTGCGTATTCACTATATTTTCAAACATTTTTATACAAATATAAAAAAAGCAGTAAGTAATACCCAATATTAATTATAATTATCACATACATAGTAAGGACTAACGGATTGGTGTCCGCAACTCCACGTTCAAGCGCATATTTTGCGTACGTATCATCATGTATTATCTTATAAAAAATCGGCAACTAGATACAAACGCAAATTCGTAATATAATTTTCCGGATATTATTATTCAGCAGGTGCTGGAGTAGTAGTAGTGGTTGTAGTCGTAGGGGTCGTAGAAGTCTTAGTAGTCGTAGTCAAAGCAGTCGTAGTCGATGTAGGTGTAGTTGTAGGTGGCGAAGTCGTTGACGGCACGAGACACGATGGGTTGAGTCCTCTGCAGAGCACGCATATCAACTGTTGAGTAAATATTAAATGAAAGAAAGAAAGAAAAAAATATCTGACCCAGACCGCGCGTCCGAAGCAGAGCGATCGATCGCGTTCATCGTTTTTGGCGAGCCAGAACGTGTTGTCAGACCATCAGAAGGCGCATTCTGGTTTTCCGAACAAATGAGTATGTCACTCATTTGTTCGGAAAACCGGAAGGCGTACAGGGTATAAAATGACACGTCATTGTATCACAAAGCCGTCAACTATGCATTCAGTACATCAAACTAAGTAACATTGCACAAAAGTATTTGCTAGGACGCAACATAACACTGTGAACGGTACAGGGGTCTTGGGGGTATTAATACACAAAAAAAATAAAAAGTGTCTAGGGATCAAGTACATTATTAACTATAAAAAATCAACCAATTAACAATTACCTACCAAATCTGATCTTCCGGATTGGCTTCTTTAATTCCTATGTTTAAATTAACAACTTACTTATCATGACATCTTTCTGTGACATGTCTTACCTTATTCTATATTTTGTAAAAATTAACAATAATTGCAATTTCTGCTAATTGTGAGAAATTAACCTAAGTTAATGTCGTCAATTAAATGGCAAAAACGAGGAATTTTTTAATTTTTATTGTGAAAAAAAAAATCTGTATTTCCACCATTGACACGAATAACACAGTCACAGCGATTTGGCATGCTTCAAATCGCTGTGAATCGACTCCATGCAGTGAAGTAGATTGGGATGGGAAAGTCTCTAGGTACTTAGTTTAAAATTTATTTAATTACCCGTTAGTTTAGTTTATTTACTAACACTAGATATAAGGCATGTTATACTGGTACTAACAAATATTATGGAACTTGATTCTGAAATAAATGTTTTATTATTATTAAAATCAGTTTATCAAAATCACTTTTTCAACTTTCTTACAAGTCAAAAAGTTGTTTTGTCTTTGGAGCTTATGCCATGCGGTCTGGCGATTGAGCAGGCCACGGCTAAACGATGCCAGCATCGCTAAGAGTGCGTGTTACGATTCTAGCCGTGTGTGGATGTCGTAGCCAACATCATGGTGGTCTTGGTACAATTCCGTCGAGCAGTGTTTTGGATGTACCGGTCCTGTCTGCGAGTGGTGATGCGAGATCGTCCTTCATGTCGCTCGGCCACGCTACCCGGGATGCGATAGCGTGTCCAGAGGCGGCTTATGACGCTCAGTGTAGTGCCAAGAGCGACAGCCACAGTACGTTGCCTGGAACCAGCTTCCAACATTCCGACGGCGCTCATCATCTCTTCTTCTGTCAAATGATGTCATCGCTCCATATCAATGCAATTGTCATCGCTCCATATCAATGCAATTTTTTTAAGTTCTGATGCAAAAATTGTAATGGTTTTGTAAAAACGCTATTACACACTTTTATAGGAATCCTGATTGACAGTTGATTTTCTATTTTTAATGAAAATTTAAGGATTTTTTTTATAAAGATAGTGAAATTAACTAAAGAGAATCAATAACGATCCAAAAAAGTTAAAATAATAATCCTCAATTGCGGCGATACTCTAAAACGTACTTGATTCCTAGACACTTTTGATGTGTGTAGTTGTGTTATAAGATTAAAAACTTGCTGTCGACAAAAAAGTTAGTAAAAGGTGGAATTTTGACCATCAGTATCTCAGTAACCAGAAGGTTCCTAGGTATGGTCTAGTACAATTGGCAGGTGAATAAGTAATTTATCAGGGCACGTCACCCAACCCCCGCCCCTTGTCTGTATATTATGCGTAGTCACCATTGTTATGACCAGTGATCGGAGTAGGTAGATTGATTTTTGGTACTTGTATCATAGATGTTCACAGAAAGAACAACATGGATAAGTCATTTTCCCGGAAAGTAATTCCGGTGTTTCCGGATCCAGTTAAATATTGTTAATGTTGGTAGTGATATTATTACTACTCAATTCATTTAAAGGAACGAATGAGCTACCTGGTATCGTCGCCGGGCGTACGCATTGTTTTGATAACCGGTTAGTGCACTTTGCTCTGATTGGTCGTTGGGTTGTGTCAAATCGTGACTGGACAACGTTTAAAAAAATTATGAACAATATAATATTGCTCATTTTAATACAATTCCTACCTAAGTTTCGTTTTTTTTTTAATAATCAAACAATTCCGAATATCCCGAGGAATGTCCATATTAATATATACGTTTCGGATCAATGACCCCAATTCAATCTACCTACTCCGATTTCTGGTTATGACATAGCATACTTAGCCTATGATATTCTTACTGCTAGGACACAGGCCTCCTTCGGTGAAAGGGCCCATAATCCACCACGCGGACCCAGTGCAGCTTGGTGGAGGCCACACGTCTTCGAATTTTTGCTTCTAGGACATGCCGGTTTCCTCACGATGTTTTCTTTTACCGTTTTGAGACCAGTGGTGATAAAATAATTTAAGCAAAGTAAAGCGACTGACTGAGTTCGAACTTACGACCCAACTCGTAAGTCACGACATAAAAGTCTCCAAATATCATGTAGCATATTTTTGGTTAGGATTTTTTTATTTGTGGAAATCTATATCTCTAACACCTTTCAAGTAGGTATGTGATATGGTAACGCAATTTTTTACATACAGTTTTTATACAAGATTTTAAAAGATAATGTTCGAATTTTTTGATGCCGAATGATTCTTTTGCTTATTTTATCACATGTATTATTATTTCAAATGTTAGTTTATAATTATAATGAGAATAACAATAATTGATTGGTCTATTTGGCCCATTGTTACAAAATAGATAATGTTTGGACAAACCTTTTGACTGCGAATGAAGTTGAGTCTGTTACAGATTTCACCAAAAGTTGGAGCAGCTGCCTTGAATCCTAAAAAGATAAATAATAAGATATAGTGCAATGGCTAGGAATCAAACATAAAGCCTCTCACTTACCATTCCAAACGACTACTTATAAATTTGTCTCTTATTTTTAGGCTTCCTAACTCAAAAGAACGTACGGAACCCTTATTGGATCACTCTGTCTATCAGTCTGTTGAGACCCTTTTTTCCAAGAACGCGTGGATGCCAAGTTAAAATTAATATCAAATACTGACTACGGTCTACGGTCCCATGGAGAAAAATGAAGCTTCTAAGTCAACGCAATAAAAAAATACAGCCATTTATGCGACATATTTGAATACTTGCAAATAAATCGCAGCACAAATAATAATAATAATATCCCTGGACATTTCACACAGCGCCATCTAGTCCCAAGCTAAGCAACCTAATGCTTGTGTTATGGTAACAAGATGGCTGATAAACTACTTATATACATTTTTTTTTTTGTAAATACATACATATTATAGATAGAAAAACACCCAGACTCGGAACAAATACATGTAGGTCATACAAATATTTGTTCCGTGCGGGAATCGAACCCGCGACACGCAGCGCAGCAGTCAATCGCTTAACCACTGTGCCAACCGTGCCGTCAAATGCCGTCAAATGAAGCTGTAAAAAAGGTTTTGCGATTACAAACTTACATTTGTCGTTAGGGAATTGACCGTGACGTATATCGATGTATGGGACAGCACGTTTTTCGTTTGTTCTTGGGATAAATTCATCCCAACTACGGAACCCTTCATTGTGCGTAGTCTGACACGCACTTGGCAATTTTTTTTTTTTTTATAAAAACAAAAGCACAGAATCTAAAACAAACACTGACTCAACATAAATATTATTCATATAACGATCTGTGTCGCAAAAATATTACTTTAGGTACCTTAAACTCAGTTTAGTTAACCCAACTATGAATTTCATAACATATACAACGATTATGGAATATTACGTAATACCTATATTTGAATAAAACACCAATTATTTGTTACCTCCAAATCCAGCATGAGATCCATAACTCGAACCAACAGACGATCCTAATAAACAAAGACAATATAAACTTACATTATAATGTATCATCCCCTATATCCAACAATTACTGAAGTCAAAATAATCCTAATGGATGATATTATTGTCTTAGTTCGGCCCCTTGGATTTAACCCAAACATAACAGCCCATTAATTGGTTAAGGACCCAAACAGAGTTGAATTACATTGTCCAAAGGGTACAAATAAAACAACATTTTGTCAAGGTCCTTTTAAAGTATTTAGAGATTAAGGCCACTTCAGTTACGTCAACATGGTTGTTTTGACGAACATCGCATAACAAATCCAACAATACTTTATCAAAAATAATTAAAGGACAGAGGTAAATAATAATAGTCTCCCGATCGATTTGAGTCACAGTGGCCAGTCACAACGGCCAGGTACTATCACCAAAGCCACCTGACCATTTTGAAAACAAAATCCCGTGCACATGATGACCGCAGCTGCGTCCGTAAGTAAAACAAAACAGGATCCTTTTTAGGTCGACTAATAATATGTGCTGCAAGCAGGAATAGTCCTTACGGTGGTTAGATATAGGTTTTAGCGATAGTACGCAGGAGATAATAGAGTGCACAAGAGTGTGCCTAAACACAGGTGCACTCTCTGTTCCTTTACTTTCATAGTCCGATGGGACGGTAATCCGACACGACCGGGTAGAGATCAGGCGCAGGACCAACGGCTTTACGTGCTTTCTGAGGCACGGGGGTGTTGTTACTAAGAAATTCCAAAAACACTTTGTCCAACCCGGGAATCGGACCCAGGACCAGCAGTCGCGCACGATACCAACGGGGCAGTCAAACGATACCTAATGCTTAGATAAAAATATAGATAGTGGAAACAAAGCTAATAAAATCTATTCATATACGAGTACCAGGAGAACACAATTAAAATCCACAAGAAATGGAAATAACCACTATTCTAATTAGAATTCACGTCAAACAGGAAATTATAAAAGAGCAAGAGAATACAGCTAAAGTTAATGAAACAAAATACCAACCTTCAGTTCTTCCAAAGGAAAGACAATGTGATATTGAATAAAACAGAATTGAGAATACATAAAACGATGTCGCAAAAAAGAATGCCATCACTGAATCTACCACTGTCGACTCGGGTAATGACAAAAAAACTGTGGAGCTGCGCTTTAGGAGCTTATATTGTTTGAAGTCGTTTGCGCTAGGGATGTGCGGATACTCCATGGTGTTTTTATCTTTTGTTTCTTTC
This sequence comes from Apamea anceps, assembly GCA_951799955.1. Classification (NCBI taxonomy): domain Eukaryota; kingdom Metazoa; phylum Arthropoda; class Insecta; order Lepidoptera; family Noctuidae; genus Apamea; species Apamea anceps. Next base: position 6,954,948 of record OX637518.1, read on the forward strand.
AGAATACTTTTGTGGTTTACGGACGCATGTGAGAAATATCTTTTTCATGCTTTGGAATAGCATTATGTAGATTGTCAAAATGGCATTTGTTTACAAATTTAAGAGCGTTAACAACGTACGGCATTTCATACAAACTTTCAAGTACTTGTTTTTGGAAATGCATGAACCGATTTTAATGAAACTTCATACACATAAGCAGGATACATAGGTCTGAAAAGTTAGTAAAGAACATTTTCGAAATGTCTTATTTATAAAAAGATAATTGGAAATCTCTGTTTCTATGGAAAAATTTAAAATCTGTCGAATTTAGCTGTAACACTATTTTTCAAAAAAACAGGTTTGCAATTAACTTTTTAGACCTATATATCCTGCTGCGTTGGAAGTTTCATTTCAAAAACTGAGTCAGTAATCGTAGCCTCTGCCCAACTCTTTGGGGAAACAATGCATTATGTTATGTTCATTTACTTATTTATTTTATAGACACATTAGTATTGAGTTCAAAAAAGAGACAGACTTATGTTATGTAGTAATCGTAAATTACTGCTACAAGACCCTTTTAAGTACATATCTATTAAATAAATGTGACCTTTAACCAAGATTTATATCTAAAACAAACAATCTGCTTAGCGTTTTCCCAACTATGTTGGGGTCGACTTCCAGTCTAACCGGATGTAACTGAATACTAGTATTTTACTTGGAACGGCTGCCTATCTGACCTTCATAATCTAGTTTCTGGGTAAAATACAAATTGTAACGTGTAACTGTTTTTTGTCCCTAAATAAATAAAAAAAATAAAAGTCAAATAAACACGATACCCCTTGGTAAGGCTGGTTGTCAGACTTTTGGGCTTCTGACGACCCGTAAGGACTGGCCAAGATCCAAGAATGACAGCCCGAGCGGCTTAACGTGCCTTACGAGGCTCAGAGGGTCCTAAGATGGTCACCCATCTACGGACCGATCGCGACAAGCGTAGTTTAACCTGCTCAATCGACCCGTGCGATTGGTATTACTTAGCCACGAGCTCCTCCATTTACTTATATCCAAAACAGTCTGCTATATAAATATCAGTCCCTTTTCAATTTCTCGCAAAAGAAAAACCAAAGAAATCCAGAATTAAGCAAACCCAACACATTTACCGTTATCTATTTAGTTTAACTCCTTTACAGGCGTACCATAAATTTGATGGCTAATTTACCTGAACCAGCCGAATCAGACCTGTTCTTTGTAAGGTTTAGTTGGAGACCAGGGTTCTTCATAATCTGGTGGTTGATCCTAACGATCCAAGGCGACTGAGCCCATTGTACAACAGATTGTCACGCACTTCTGAGATTACTTGTAATTTTATAGGTACTTATTTTACGAGTCAAAACGCTGGGTTGGAACTGGGTCTCGTAAAAACAAATAAACATTGTGGCAACTAAAGCGATTTCCCGCTTTAGTTGTCACGTTTTTTATTTGTTTTTGACAATGTTTGTGGCTTTTTTAGTGCTAAAACATTGAAGTAGGTAGTCATGTAAACCTCTTATTATACTTTAGTTTGCTAGAGTCAATTTTTAATTAAATTTTATGTTGTTACGAACATAGCATTTTCGAACCCATAGGTGTATGTAATGTGTCGTATTTCAACAAAAATCGAAAAGAAAAGCGATAAAATCGCAATTGAAAGTTGCCAAGTGTTGACATATTGGTGTTCGTGACTGGACATAGACCTCTCCCAGGCTGCGCCACAACACCCTGTTCTCCGCCTTCCGCATCCAGTCTGTCCCAGCCACCTTCTTTAGGTCGTCCGTCCATCTAGCTGGGGGGCGTCCCACACAACGCTTGCCGATACGCGGTCTCCACACCAAGATTCGTCTGCTCCACCGGCCATCCGTCCTTCGACAAACATGGCCAGGCCACTGCCACTTTAGTTTGCTTACTCTGCAAGCTATGTCGGCAACTTCGGTTTTTTTTTCCGGATAATTTTATACCTGATTGTATCCTTCAAAGAGACTCCGAGCATAGCTCGCTCCATAGGGCGCTGAGTGACTTTGAATTTGTGGACCAGCCCGACCGTCAATGTCGCTTGTTGTTTCGCGTGTTTGCTAGAGTAAATGGCGCTATACCTACTACAAAACTTTACAGTCACAATTTACAAATTAGTCAATCTTACAACTCTATGCCACATAATTGTATTTCGCTATTAGCGGCGGATGTATCGAACTTATCCATATGTACCAACCATCTTTGTACCTACCATATCCGACGAATAGATGTCTTTGTCTTTGTAACGGAAAAATCTTACAAAAATGTAAACTGTAATGACAAGTCTACAATTTACTTTATTATTATTTGGTTAGACACACTATTAGCTAACTAGCTGATGGGTGTGTATCAAATAGCTTGGAGATATTTAATCCGTTCAGTCGATTCTTGAAGCAGTTCAGTGTGGGAGCCGTCGTCTGAAATGTTACAATAAAATACCTCCCCACATAATTGAACAGAGTGAACGAAATTTAAATCTTGTATAAAGCGCACACTATGCAGCCAGGCATATTATAAATTGGGGGATTACATCGCTGATAAAAATGCTTGGCTAAATGCTAGTCCTGCTCCATAAGGACGCATAAATAAATTGATTAGCATTTGAAAATACTGTTGGAGCTGCTGAAGATTTGAAAATACAGTTTTTTTTTGCATTATATAAATTCAATCTCCTAGTATTGCATAATTGTATAGCACATGTCTAAGTACTATGTACATACTATAAAGCTACCATTTACTGGGTACGTCTTTCATTGACGTAAATGTGCCCTGGCCTCTGAGAGTATGTCATGCTCCCTCAAATGTCTCGCTGATGGTGGCGCATGTGTTGGATCATTTAGCTCCCTTCAAAATGGTTGAGCTAAATGGTTCTAATCCATGCGTCATGTTCGTGAACGGGCGCCGTCAGTAGGGTCTGGTCATATTTTTGCTGCCATGGCTTATTTTAATTTAATTTAATATTTGAATTTTTTTTTTTATTTATTTCGTTACTGGCGCTTTTAACGTTCTGCATCGTTCTCACATGCACAATTTAACATGAATGATGTAACCAATACTTTGTAACCATATTATTTTGATTTAAAAGAGTGTCCATGGAGTTTTTTGCCCGTTCTTCTCCATAGGTACCTACTACGCTTTGGAATGGGCAACTAGCTTCATTTTTCTGACTGACTGACCCCTTCACAATTCAAAAGTGCCTGTAATTGGTTTAAATGAAATAAATACTTTGAGTTTGAGCTTTTATAACTCGGTTAGACAATAATTGCTTATATTCGGGATGCTATTCGCCTACCTAGGCCGTAAACGTATCCTACGAAGCATTTATTTTTCTGAACAATAATTATTTACCGTTGAGATCGTCATTCTTCTTCAGTCTTTTATGTATTTGGTCCTGTTAATTCATAATCAGCCTATAATGTTCCCACTGCTGGGCCTTTATTTAGGCGCTAAATAGAAAGTAGAAAATATTTTCTACTTTGATGTAACTAATTTGTCCTATAGATCTAGTCGCTCACCGAGTCACAAAAGTTCCACGTTGGGGTTGGCCAAAGAGCAATGGAGAGCAGCATTTTAGGCGGTAAACTAACTGACAGAATACGAAACACCACGCTGCGCTCCAAAACGGGGATCCTAGACGTAGACAAAAAGGCTGCCAAGCTGAAATTTGATTGGGCTGGTCACGTCAGCTGCATGCATTGTGACCGCTGGGCAATAGTCTTCACACGGTAGGAGCCTTTGGATGGACGGCGTTCAGGTAATCCCTCTTTTGTTATATACATTTGTACATATTAGTATTATTATTTTAAGTCTGTTAACTTATATATTATGGTAATATTATCTTGTTTGAAGACAAAATGTAGCTTTAGATGAGAAGTAGGTACTAAGCGTTTAAAAAGTACTAAGAATGATGCTCATTTTGGTACACCCCTCCAATAGCCATGTGTATGATATATCATTTATTCCTATTCGACCGGGTACCAGCTTCCATACATTATATATGATAAATGATTTTATTTCTGTTGGTAAGTTTGCACAAACACTTTTACATGTCTATGTCCATTTCGTGGCATCATCCTTTGTTAGTTAGACTAACAAGGTCTTTGTTAGTCACGAGGTTATGCGACAAAGGGCCAAGAATATTTACTGCTATCGACCCAGAAGTTAATACTCCTAATTGTGTGTCTACTGTAGAGTATACGTAACAACTACGAGTGTAGGCTCTATAGTTTCACTAACTTTATTTTCTACAACAATACCAACTCTTAACTCCTTAGAAACATAAACAAATCAAAGTAACTTCGAGAGAAAGTCGAACGACCCCTTGCATAGGAGAGGAATCGTTTGTGATGCAAATTAAATCCGATTCAGTGAAATAGCCTATTTTGATTCAATGCTTACCCTCTTCGGCATACCTTGAAATGTCAAAGCTGGAGTCAACTGTGACCGGTTACAGACCCTAAGTAAATTTGATTCGGGTTCAAGGATTGGTACTCGTAACAGCTTCACTATACAAGTTACGATGTGAATTTTAAACGAAAAGTTCAGGGACGGATTTGAGACGAGTTCACAGTCCTGCTGAGAAAAGGCCTCCCCCAAATATTTCCAGGTTGGTCCTTCCAAAGGTTGAAAAGCCGAAACAGTTTTTTAAAGTGTTTCGTCCCAGTCATTGGCGAACGATCATAAGAAAGACTGAAGCTGTGGCGAGACAATGCTACCTTACCCAAACCAGCCGCTTAACTACTAACTTAGCCGCTAAATACTGTCGCGCGACCCACACCGGAGGTGGTGTTTGTATGTTTTTGAGAGATAATATTGAATTTAAGGTCCGACATGACATAGCAGACATGTCAGTTGAATGCATCTTTGAAACCTGTGGAGTGGAGATACCTAAACTTAATCTTTTACTGTTAGTTGTCTATTGGCCGCAGAAGAACAGGGAATCTGAAATATTTTATACTTCCCTAGAAAAACTCTTACATAAACTTAACGTAAAGAACAAACAAAGAGATATAATCATCGGAGGAGATTTTAACATAAATATTCTAGAAAAAAATAGAAATTCTTTTGCTCTCCTGAACTTTATGACTAACTACAACCTCCGACAGCTAGTGACGGAACCTACGCGAGAAACAGCCACGAGCTCAACATGTATCGACCTAATATTCACAAACAACCACATTCATGAATTTGACTTAGAAGTTTTAAACCTGGGACTCTCAGACCATAAAGGAATAACGATTTCAATACCTACTAACGACCCTATAATAAAAAATATGATACAGATGACAACTCAAAAGAGACTTTACAATAAACAAAATATGGAAGCGTTCAAAGCTGAACTACGGAAAGTAGATTGGAGTAATAAAATTGACACAGATCAAAACGCTAACACAAATTACATATCCTTCCATAACCATCTACAAAAAATGTTAGATCAGTGCATCCCGAAGAAAAACATAAAAATTAAAAACACGCCCCCTAAAACGTGGCTAACTACTGGTTTAAAAGTGGCATGCAAACATAAAAGATTACTAAAAGCACTAATAACTACAACCAATAATGATATACTACATAAACATTACAAACAATACGAAAAAATACTCAAGAAAACGGTAACCTACTCCAAAAGACTAAATTATATTAAAAAAATAAACAAATCTGAAAATAAAACCAAAACAATGTGGCAAATAATTAAAGAGCGTACAAATAGACAAAACAAAAAAACAACAGGTAATATGCAATTGCGCGTGAATAATAACCTTACAGATAATGCGAAAGTCATAGCAAACGCTTTCAATGACTATTTCATATCAGTTGGCAAATCGGACAGTACAATCGGAGATAATGCTGCAACTGGCCGCCCGGGGCCCCCACAAAGCGAAAACTCTATCTACATTAGCCCAGTGAACCCAAACGAAATAAAACTTATAATTAAAAAACTTAAAAATAAACGAAGCTATGGACACGATGAGCTACCGCCAACACTAATAAAATTATGCGCTGAGGAATTATTAATGCCACTGACCCTACTTATAAATCAGTCCCTCGACGAAGGATGTGTTCCCGACCTGCTTAAAGTAGCAGTAATAAAACCGATCCATAAAAAGGGAGATCAGACCGATACAAACAATTTTCGGCCTATAGCCGCACTACCTACATTCGCGAAAATTTTTGAGACAGCAATGTCGAAACGACTTTACTCATTTTGTGAAAAGTACAAAATCTTCAACGATAGTCAAAATGGTTTTAGGAAAAACAAATCTACTACACTGGCAATATTCAAATACATACAAGAAGCATTAAATATAATAAATAATAAAAAACACGCAGTAGGGATTTTACTAGACATGAGCAAAGCCTATGATAGAGTGTCTTACAAGATCCTTCTAAATAAATTATATAAAATAGGTGTCAGAGGCACAGCCTACAAATGGTTTTGCTCTTACTTAGAAAATCGGGAACAATATGTAGAAGTAGATTATAAAGATGCACAGACTGGCCAGATAATGCGTGTTAAATCTGAGAGAGCAAAAGTAACCATGTCAATTCCTCAAGGTAGTGTTTTAGGGTGCCTATTGTTTCTAATATATATAAATAACCTCCCTAAAGAAATAAATTCATACAGCGTCCTATTTGCTGACGACATTTCAATAATTCTTCCTTATGATAATAACGGGACCCTAAATGAAATCTTATATGACATTCTTACTAATATAGTGGCATGGTTGAAAGACCATAATTTAGAAATAAATTTCTCGAAGACGAAGCTGATGCAATATAGACCATATCAGAAAGAAAAGGTAGATATCGACTTCTCATATAATAATACAAAGTTACAATGTGTAAACGACTTTTCACTGCTAGGCCTGACTGTTGATACAAATATAAACTGGAAAGGTCATATACAAACCCTATCAAATAAATTGGCTAGCTTTACATACGCCTTAAGAGAACTAAAAAAAGCAACCGACTTCAAAACAGCTCTTTCAGCCTACTACGCATACGCATATTCGTGGCTAAACTATGGAATTATATTGTGGGGAAATAGTGTAGATATAGAGCGACTATTTATTTTACAAAAAAAATGCGTTCGAATCCTAGTAAATATAGAACGTACGGAAAGTTGCAAACAATACTTTATAGAACATAAAATTCTTACGCTAACAGGTATTTATATCCTAGAAGCTAGTAAATTTGTGAGAAAATACCCATCGTTTTTTCCGCTAGCAAAACAGCAACGCCCACAGCAACGCAGTCTTAGAAATCGATATCTAAACGAATTAGCGGTACCAACTTCAAGACTAGCTATGTTTCGTTCTGGGCCTCTGGCCATGTGCGTTAAAATCTATAACAAACTCCCGAATAAAGTTAAGGATTCAGAGTACGACAACAAATTCAAAAATGACCTACAAAACTACTTAAACTTAAAATCATATTATAGCCTAAAAGAATTTTTAACTGAGAAATAAATAAATTAATATCGACTTGAACACATTACACATACATAACTAGGTACTCTATAAGACATCAGTCCGCTACTGCCTCACTCCTGTATTTTTAGTGATTACTTTCTATTTCTTTTATTTTATTTTATCTGAAAATGTGACATATTATATGTAAAACTAATCTATTGACATTAAATTAACTGAGATAATAAAGACATTTTAGAATCTCTATTGTAGTATGAGATTGTGATTTCGTTTATAAGGATGACATAATGTATAATAATAATTAATTTTTTTTTTTTTAATTATTCTATATCAACAAATTATGTGAATAATGAATAATGATAGCATGTTAAATCAATTAAAATCTGTCGCCTATACATTGCTGTGCCCTAGCAGGGTTCATTGTTTGGAACTATCATAATGTAACAACCTGTAAACAACATGAAATGCAATAAATAAATGAACTAAATGAACCATTCGTTCCACCGCTAAAGATTTCCCACCTGGACATAAGTTACCATGTAACCTAGAAGTCTTTAAACTGACTCAGTCTGGCCGAAGAAAGGAAAACCTGTTCATGTGGAGATTCATAGACGACTCCTCCTTGGAGCGTAAATGTGGGTCTGTTCCACAAACGATGGGACACTTAATATCGTTTCCTGTCAGCTGCACGTTACAGGAACTGATGGACGCTGGTGATGGCGCTAAACAAATAGCCGAATTCTGGGCCGAGTCCATTTAGATTGCTATCGACACGCTAAGAAGAAAAAGATGAAGTAATCCCAAAGATACTTCTGTAGTATCACCAGATTTTATTTTTCTCTTATCAATATATTGTAATACTACCTGACCCGGTACACGTTGTTTTGCCATATAAATTATTTCTAGCTGCCCGGCGCTACTTCATTCGCGTGGTGTCCTACCCTCTACCCTACTCCTACCCTAGTCCTACCCTACTCCTACACTACTCCTACCCTACTCCTGCCCTACTCCTCCCTACTCCTACACTACTCCCACAATACTCCTACCCTACTTCTACCCTACTTCTACCCTACTCCTAACCTACTCCTACCCTACTCGTACCCTATTCCTACACTACTCCTAACCTACTCCTACACTACTCCTAGCGTACTCCTACCCTACTTTAACAAAATGATCCGCCATTTATTGAATTCATTTGTTACAAAAAATGTGATAAATGAAGAACCGCTCTACCGATTTTGTGCAAACTTCACATAAACCATCTACTAAATAGTCCGAACAAAGCCTTAACATTTGGTTTGGATAGGTGAGCCCGTTCTTGAGTTATAAAATTACAACGAAAAGTGGCATTGATTTTTATATATATATAGTACTGTCAGCGCACTACCTCACCCGATTGGTGCAGGGGTCATTGCAGCTTTCTATTTTTTTTTTTTTCAAATCAAATCATTTATTTCTTTGCAAACATGGGTAAAAAAAATACATAGACGTTTCATATTTATAACCAAGTTCTCCACATTTTACCATACAATGGGCATGCAAATAGTGTACGGACGCCAGCAGGTCAACCCACCCGAAACTGTCAGATTTCTCCAATCAACATTGAACCTAATAAATAAAAAAATAAAATCCGACAGACTGTAGTAGCTTGATGTGCTGGCGTCTATACATACAGTTTCAGTTTAACATACATAATTGAGAACGTAATACACCAAAAAAAAAAAAAGAAAATAGTTAAACATGAATAAAAATTAAAAAAAAAAAAAAATGTCAAACGGAGTAAAAGTATGTCAAACCATAATAATAATAATTATGTCAATCAGAGCAATACTACACATGTCAGTCAGTAAGTGAATCATCATTAAGAAAGCTGTCAATAGTGTAATAACATTTAGCAAGTAAAATTTCATTTAGCGCCCTTTTAAATTGTAATACAGTCATTTTTTTTATAATATTCGGTAATTTGTTATAAATGTGAGGGGCAATACCAAAAAAACTTTTTCGCATAAGTGCAGTTTTACATTTCACATGACATAATTTATCAATATATTGTGTCCGTATTGGATTTTTTCTGACCTCTGATAATTTTTGGAATAGATGTGGGTTACATTTCACAAACAAGGCCGTTTCCAATATGTATAGAGAAGGCAATGTTAGAATTTTTAATGACTTAAAATAGGGAACACAGCTATCAGTCGTCTTCAGGCCGCACATTGACCTGATGCATCGCTTTTGCAACCTAAACACCATTTCTCTCTCAGTAGACTGCCCCCAGAATATAATGCCATACCGCAAAACCGAGGCAACTATTCCATGGTAGGCTGTTAGAAGAGCCTGATTATTGACTTTCTTTGAAAGTTGATAAAGAGCATATGCGGATTTGCTAAGTTTTTTACAAAGTTCTTCTACGTGAGGTTGATTATCAATTGTGATACCTAAAAACTTAGCTTGATCTGCTTTTTCAATATCGCAGCCGTTGAAGGAAATATTCATCTCTGAGCTTTCACACCGTTGCCGTTGATAAAAATGCATGATTTTCGTTTTACTCAGGTTTATAACCAAATTATTTTTATTGAGCCAATTTATTACGTCGTTTAAGCAAGTATTGATGTCATTTTTATAACTATTTGGATCAGTACATTTTATAATAGCCGTACTGTCATCTGCAAAAAGAACCATTTTGAGAGATCATTTATATATATCAAAAATAGTGGTGGACCCAGTACGCTGCCTTGTGGAACGCCATATTTTACGTGTCTTGGTTTTGATACATATTTCTTTTCTAATTTACTTTTTGGACATATCCTAGAGATTTCTGTGCACTGAATTCTATTACTTAGGTATGAGTATTGTTTAACCATATTTTGATTTAAAAGACTGTCCGTAAAGTTTCTTGTCCGTTTTTCTCTATAGATACCTACTATGCTTTGGAATGGGCAACTAGTTTCATATTTCTGACTAATAGGCTTATTGACAATTCAAAAGTGCGTAATTGGTTTATTTGAAATAAATATTTTGAGTTCGTGTTTAAGTTTGAGTTTCTAAGAAATCCTACAGATAAATTTTAATAGGTTTAAAAACTAAAGTTTTTGCATGGAATGTCATCAATCATAAACAAACATTATTATGTTTGTTTATGTTTCATTGATGACATTTATATTCAGTTTTAGTCAGTTGAATGACATTTTATGACTTTATACAAATTTACTTATTAAAATGAATGAATTAATAAATTTATTTATTTCTGATCACAAACGTTGAAAAATAGATTCATTAAAGTGCTTAATTTAAAAAATAGGCTTAGCATTTATTAGAGACTGGTGCCTTAAAAAAGGATAAAATACCTGTGTTACGGGTAAAAAAAGGACGTAAAAGGCGACTTAGACTTTATTTTATTCAAACATCAGAAAAAGAGAGGTCCTCAGTGAATAACTACGGGCAAACCTATAAAAAGAATTCTCTAGTTTTTACGATCTACATTCTTTATGCCTCATTTATGGGTTGCAAAGACTGGGAAGAAAGTTTTATTTTAGTAAGAATACTACGGTACACGTCGCAAGAACAATAACTTTTTTAAACTGTAACTCAGATAAACATGGTCTTAGTAACAACGCCTTGTGGGGCTTGTGGCTAAGTAATAACAGCCGCACGGCTCGGTCGATCAGGTTAAGTTACGCTTGCCACGTGGATGGGTGACTATCTTTATATACCAAGAGCCCGCCCTGCCTCGGAAAGCACGGTTCGCTGTTGGTCCTGGTTGCCATTCGTGGAACTTTGACAGTTGTTACGGGTCGTCCCAAAAGACTGAAAATCTGACAGCCAGTCTTACCAAGGGCTATCGTATTAATAATTAATTGGGTGGTGGTGGTCAAATAGGCAGCCATGTAAAATACTGGTACTCAGCTGCAACCGGTTAGACTGGAAGCTGACCCTGAAATAGTTGGGAGAAAGGTTAGGCAGATGATAAAGTAACAACGCTTTTTTTTTTGGGACCTTGGTAAGTTTTTAATGTTTTTGTTTTATTTTCTCTATATATTGAGAGCTGGTTTGTGGTGGCCTGGGAAAAGAGGACTTGAGGGAGGCCTTTGCCTAGCAGTGGGACAGAATTGATAATTAAAAAAAAAAGAAAAAAAAATATAACTGTTCTTGATGTGTCTGAACTTGGACAATTTTAAATCCGTAATTTTCTACGCGCAGTTCGGTCCCGTTTCCACAAGTGAATAGATTTTTGTGCAAGAGTTTAAAAGTAAACAAGTTTGGCAATGAATTTGTAACTAACAAGGAGTATTTTTCTTTCCATTTTATGCTTCGAGGAAAAGGGTTTATTTATTTATATATACTTTATCGTACACCGGAAAATACATAATGAAAAATACATTTATCACTACAAAACATAAAATGGGCGGCTTTCTCGCTTTCTGCGATCTCTGGGGGGCAATTCACGTAATTGTAAGAACGTTCGCAGTCTGATCTCAGTCTCAATCTGTTAAAAATACGTCTACTTGCCCTACATTTTTACAAGTTTTTAACATTTGTTTGTTCCCGAGATGAGACTGCGACTAGATTTTGAACATTTTAAATTACGAGAATTGGCCTTCTGGTCTCTTGTCTCTGTGTTTATGTGACCTTTTTGTTAGGAAAATCATTGCCTTATTTCGTGACTTACCTTACAGTAGTTTTAACAATACTACCACCTGTACCCTAATTTTGTAACAATGTCAATCACAATCTGCATCATAATCCATTGCTTCATATGTTCGAAAGGTTTGTCTGCTCAATAACATAGACAACGCAATGTATGTTGTTGAACTGTCAAAATCAAAGCCATTGCTACTCATACGCAAGGTAGGTTTCTGAACTGAGAATTTGAAGTAGAGAACCTGTCAAACTCTATTTTAGCATTAATTAAAGGAATATGATTATGTTTGGAAATAAATACGAAAAAAAAACAAAAAAAAAAAAAAATTAAAGGAAGATGCGCTAAGGTAGCCCGCGAAATTAAAATTTACTTACGTTTTTTGCTATTTGCAGGTCAGCTTGCATGTTGATTCAAATATGATTCGCGACCGTAACATACATGGATTTACAAAATTATTATCATTAGACTCAGCAATACAACTCCTTCACTTAGAATTGGCCTCAAATGTCATGATTTCATGAAATAGTCATTCAAGAGGGTAATATAGTCCAGTAGTGGGCTGCTATAGGCTGATGATGATGATGAGGGTAATATGAACTTAGTGAGATGTATTGATGATTTTGATGACTATAAATATATAAATAAATAATTGTTACTACCGCGAACCATATTACATCAATGTACAACCTGATACTACACATACCTACTGATCTGCATATTGCAAAAAACGTCACGGGCTTCCCTGATGCTTTTGTCTTTAATTGAAAGCCCGCGAAATTCTTTTCTGCAACAAACGTATGAAATTTTGAATTTCGCAACTTACATATAAGAGTATTACAAGTTTTCGAATTCAAATTCTGAATTCAGAAACCGGGTGTTAGTGTAATAATCATTTATGTCATAATAATGTTAGACCATAAACTTAAACTATTGAACATGGGCTTAGAATGACCGCCTCGGCTGTTGTCCTAATTACCACGCTTGCCAAACAGATAGTCGATTGTAATATGTTAATTTACGAGTATTAGGTGCTGTTAATGAAGCACCTGCAGTAGGTACGTACAGACGCCAGCACATCAAGCTACTACAATCTGTCAAATTTATTTAATAGGTTCAAAGTTTATTGGGAAAATTTGACACTTTCGGGTAGCTTGACCTGCTGGCGTCTGTACCTAATTGCCTTCAAGTTATTTATTAAAGGGAGCGTTGGACAAACGACCTGAGGACCTAGAGAATTGGCAATAGCTTTCGAAGCCCTTCGTATTTCTACAAGCGCTTCATGTATATAAGTTTGTTTGTTAGGTTTAACGCTAAAACGGCTGGACGGATTTGGATATTTGGAACATGGGTAGACGAAGATTGGACTGGATTAGGACTTATTATAATAATAATATATTTCTTAGATCAGAAAGAATAAAACAAGTAACACAATTTGTCGTAGCCAAACTAGGTTTATAGCCTGTGTTTCAGCACGCAGCGACTCGAGCCCTCGGACTGAGTTTTTTCTTCTATTATCAACTGTTTCCTTTTGGTACTAAGCTGATATTTACATATCAGCTTAGTACCAAAAGGAAACGGTTTTAAAATATGAACATAATTATTTCAAAAGAATGAAAGGTTGCGGTCCTCTAGGTGTGTAAGGTGAAATAGGGGAGTGTATGTGTGTGAGAGGGTGCGTAGAGAATAAAACAATTTTAGCTAGTTGATTCTTTAGGTCAACTGCATCCGGTTAGACTGGAAGCCGACCCCAAACATAGTTGGGAAAAGGCTAGGCAGATAATGATGATGATTCTTTAGGTCAAGCTGACAGCTTACTAAGACTTATGATACTTTTTATATACCGATACGAGTATTCCCACAGCATTGAGACCAATGCGGGTCAAACCACTAACGCAGCTAGTTTATTATAGAGAGGTAAAATTGTTTATTTGTTTGTAAGAGCTAATAAAATCTCTAGAATTACTGATACGATTATGACAATTCTGTCACTGATAGAAAGCAACACTAAAGACGAGTGCCATAGGATAGTATATTTTATAGCAACTATACCATAAAACATACTATCCGACTTCTACGCCGACTGGACTCGCGGACAGAAGCTAGTTTTTAGTTATATCGTCATCCATTCGTTAGCAGTTAGTTAACTACATTCAGAAGGAAGGCAGAAACCCAGAACAAATAATCTTCGTCTTGTGTAAATTTCCTTTATCTCGTTCAATTCATCATCTGCCTAGCCTTTTCCCAACTATGTTAGATCGGCTTCCAGTCTAACCGGATGCAGCTGAATACCAGTATTTTACATGGAGCGACTGCCTATCTGACCTCCACAACCCAGTTACTGGGTAATACGATACCCCTTGGTAAGACTGGTTGTCAGACTTTCGGGCTTCTGACTACCCGTAACGACTATCAAAGATCCACGAATGACAGCCGGGACCAACGGCTTAACGTGCTTTCCGAGGCACGGAGGGGTCTCGGTATGTAAAGATAGTCACCCATCCACAGACCAACCGCGGCAAGCGTAGCTTAACCCGACCGATCGACCTGTGCGGCTGTTATTATTTAGCCACGAGCCCCTCTTTGTCTCGTTCAATTAAACTTACAAATACTCTTACATAGTAATGGCTTAGTCACACAAGTTGAAAAGTGATCTTTGCTCTTATGATCTCAAATCTTTCGCTTATGTGCAAATACTCTGATTACTAACATGCTCATGCGAGAAACGAGGTTACCTCTAACACAGCAATCTAACTAAAATAAAGCTAACTTACACACAGCTAGTTTAAAATAAATCCAGGTAGATTTATTTTAAACTAACTGTATTTCCGCGAAGTTAAAATTACCCCGATATGCGGGTAGCTGGTTGTGGGATAAATGATTTTATTTTGTAAGTAGGTTTGTACAAACACTTTTACACGTCAATCATATTTTAAATCTAGATGAGGTCGGTGTTTCCTATCTGACTAGTCTGAGAAGAAAGGCCGAAAAAAACTCAGACGTCACAGTCTCTTTTAAAGTCCAGACATAATCTTGGTCAGATCATATGAAGACCATGTAGGTCGATGTCTGAGATGGTCTTTTGAGGAAAGAACCACACAGATTGAGAGGACCTGTCCGGTCAGTGCACGCATATGTCAGAAAAAGAATAGAAACGAGTGTTGGGGTTTCCGCGTCAGGTCATCTTCGTGTCAGGGTCGTGGGTTGGAATAAGACACAAGGCTCCTTATGATAACGTGTAATATCGGTTTTACAGTATTTAGATGTAATTTTCTATGATTTATTAATATAGCGGTTACAATGTGTGTGCGTTTGTTGGAGTGTCACCAAGACAGTGAATATCCGTAGTGCGTCGGTAGTTGTCCTTGCATATCGCCTTCGTCATCGATTAGTATCACTTGTCGCTAATAGATGGCGCTGTGGTCATCAACAACCTCCTGGTTGTTGATGACCACAGCGCCATCTATTAGCGACAAGAAATAAATGAAATAAATTGCGCTTTACGCGCATGCCTCCTGGCATGCGCGTAAAGCGCAATTTATTTCATTACCATTTCTCTGAAAGCTATATAAAAAATCATCGTGACAAAACTATGCTTGGACCAAAAAATCGCAATCCCTTTCATTTTGATAATTCATATTTACGTTGTTGAGCAGATGAATTTTTCAAATCTATGAAGCAATAGATTTTTGTGGTGGATTACGGCTCAGTCCTCACAGATAGGAGACCTGCCTTTTTTAAATCATGCCGAGTAGGTACCGTGTTATTCTTCGGTATCAAATTACTTCTTCGCAATATCTCATCAGCAGAGATATCGACGTGCAACCTGTTAACATGGATTCAGTATATGATTCTGAACCCCTTTTTTTGGGCGGGCGGGCGGAAATCATCAAATAACTTCTTTTGTTCTGGGCGGAGCTTTGTGAGAGAGATGTCAGACTTTTACTGATCAAAACCCACCCGTGTTCCTTCAGTTGCCTGTGCCAGGGGCCACGTTTACTCTTTCGAACAACCCTGGCAGTAGTGGCAGGCATCGGCTTTAGCGGACCCCATCAGTTAGTGCTGACATCTCTTTGAGGCGCGCGTGGAATACAACGCGCCGTCGACCCGGGACTGGTTCCTACCGGACGGCGAGCTACCCATTGCTCGCCATCCGTCGCATGGTTACAGTTTACGTGCAGATGTCCTTGCTACCCTGTATTCATTTTCACGTTATTATTATACAGTGGGTATCAATTATTTTTCTAAGGTGTAATTTAAAGTGTGTTGGATCTGAAGCAATGTAATGTAATCACCTTTGTAATCATCATTACAAACAAATTTTACTGTGGGACCAACCCTGAAATGGCGAAAAAAAAGCTATTCCCTATTTTGTCGAGTTATGCATACGTAAATGCATGGAGCAGTTGATTTGTTTTTCGGAAATGCCGGTGTCGTCCCAAAGTTTTCCCTTTTCAGGTCCAAACAGCATTTAAGTTACACCTTGTATAGTTTATAGTCGATAATTTACAGTCCGGTTTGCGAGAGAATGCGTTCCTGCTGACACCAGTCAGTGTGTTAATTCTAGTAGCTAATAAAGATCAAATTCGCAAAACACGTGTACTGTAAGGACTACTATTCACCGATGCAGCAGTGCTCTAATAACATCCTATAATTGCGAATGACTGATTTCCCTTAGGGGCGAAGGGCGGGAGACGAGAGGCGGGAGCTAGTTCATTTTAAATAACTTGCTTTCATGATAAATGGAAGACGTGTATATAAAAAGCCTTTTGTTTGCAACTGCAAGAGACTTCACTACTTGTACCCAATTGTAACCCTCCAATGCTGCAATGGCGTAACGCTCTATTAATCACAATCTGAATTATTTTGAAGGCTATTGCTAATTCGTTGCTTCGTATGATCGAAAAATTTGTCTACTCAACAACGTAAATAACGCAATGAATGTTGTTGAACTGTCAAAATGACAGCCATTCCTACTGTTAATGTGTTATGCCATTACCCCGCAGGATCTATCAGGAGTAATTTTCAAACACATTACTTTTGCATTGGTAATTATAATAGTAGTTGGGAAAATAATAAGATGCAAGTAAAAATTAACGTTTTCATTCCTTGACTGTACAAACAAAAGAATTCAATCAATTCAGCCAATCGCAGTTCACTGCTGGACATGGCCTCTCCCCGGCTGCGCCACAACACCCGGTCCTCCGCCTTTCGCATCCAGTCTGTCCCAGCCACCTTCTTGAGGTCATCTGTCCATTTAGCTGGAGGGCGTCCCACCCTACGCTTGTCGATACGCGGTCCCCAATTCAGGATTCGTCCACTCTATTGCTCCTTCCACAAACATGGCCAGCCCACTGCCACTTTAGCTTGCTTACTCTGCAAGATATGTCGGAAACTCTGGTTCTTTTCCAGATAATTTCGTTTCTGAATTTATCCTTCAAAGAAACTTCGAGCGTAGCCCGCTTCATAGTGCGCTGAGTGACCTTAAATTTGTGAACAAACACGACTGTCAGTGTCCACATTTCAACACCGTATTAATCTATTTTTAAAGAGCAGGACGCACTAGTTGAAGAACTTAGTCAAAAAGCATTACCTTATTTTAATTCCTTTTCTTCTGAAGGAAAACGTTGCCAAGTCCGTTCTGACAAACGTCAAAAACTTACAACAAAAAAATTACACATATTCAATTACAATTTGACAGCAACACACCATTATCCACAAGTCGCCAACAGAGCTACTTTATAACAATGACGTCACGGCAATTAGCCGTTATCACCAACAGGCTTGTAATTGAACGACCGGCAAATTATACGGGCCCTCAAGTTAAGTGAGTTTATGTTCTGTATTGTTTGATGTAGTAGTTCAAGACCGTCTGGACGAACCCTGATTTATAAGTAAGGATAATAACCCTTATTCGATATTAGTTAAATAGAGGGTATCTGTGAATTTCTTGCGTATCTCGTCCTGTAAACAACGAACAATATTAGTAGGAGTTCAAAGGGGATTGAAGAATTTATATGGAGGCTGGAACTGTCGTGACGTTTTATTTTTTTGTCAATTTATATAGGTTTCATACGTGGCCGTTATTTTGAAGAAAAAAAAAACAAAATAGCGGACTGGTACCTACCAGTCTGCCATTGCCACGGATTTTCAAACCCCTTTCTGAGCAAATACGAGGCGGAGAAAACGATACGACCGTAAATTAAACTGAGTATATCTAATGACGTTCCCAGTCTGCATGCAAAAAAATTATCAAATGTATTAAATAGATCTGGATCTAGTCCAAGATTGGCAAAATCCTTAGCCGGCCCATCGCTACTGCAGCGGCATCTATACCGCCACATGCGAACTACGCATCAAACGGACGTCACGCAAAATCCTGCAACGCGCAAGCAGAGTGCGACGGCACGGTTGGCGCAGTAGTTAAGCGATTGACTGCTGCGCTGCGTGTCGCGGGTTCGATTCCCGTACGGAACAAATATTTGTATGATCTACAAGTAGTTGTTCCGTCTGGCTGTTTGTGTATGTGAGTTTAAATGTTTGTAAACGCACCCACGATACAGGAGAAACTCCTAGTGTGGGGCAACATTTAAAAAAATATATATATATATTTTACCGCGCGACTAGCATTACAACAGCCCGACATGAATCGTCGGGCAGTTACGCACCAAAGACGACACCCATCTGGTCGGTGGATCCTACCTTTCCTATGGAAGATGAGTGAACTTTACAGCCTGTTCCTCATTCGTACCTCTATACTACTTTTTAATTTGTTAGAAAAATCACTTTTTCATTTCGCAGCTAAGATTTATTTGATAGTTCTCAAATACTCTAATGCATTAGTACTGCCAGTGTTTTCATTTATTGTCGTATTGTCATGTCCTCATTTCATGTCCTATTCTATCGGTTGTTTGCTCGCGGAACAAAAAGGTAAAGCAAATATTAAATAATAATTATACTTTATGTGAATGGCAATAAAGCACGCAACACGCGCTCGAGAATTCAAACTCAAACTCAAACTCAAATCATTTAATTCAACTAAACCAATTACAGGTACTTTTGAATTGTCAAAGGGTCGGTCAGTCAGAAAGATGAAGCTAGTTGCCCATTCCAAAGCGTAGGTACCTATGGAGAAGAACGGGCAAGAAACTCCATGGACACTCTTTTAAATCATAAAATTGTTACAAAATATTTTATTACATCATTCGTGTTGAAATTAACCATGTGAGAACGATGTAGAAATACGTGCAAGTTAAAAGCGTCCGTTATAAAAAAACAAAAACAATTCAGAAATTAAAAATTAAAATAAGCCGAGGCAGCTAAGAGATGACCAGTCCCTACTGGCGGCGCCCGTTCACGAACATGACGTATGGATCAGCACCATTCAGCTCAACCATTTTGGAGGGAACTTAATGATCCAACACACACGCCACCACCAGCAAGACATTTGAGTGAGCATGACATACTCACAGCTGCCAGGGCACATTCAAGTCAATGAAAGTCGTACCCAGTAAATGGTAGCTTTATAGAAAGTACATAGTGCTCACACGTGTGCTATGCAATTATACAATTCTAAGCAATTGAGTTTATACAATGCAAAGATAGTTTTTCTTTTCCAATGTTCAGCAGCTCCAACATTGTTTCCGAATGCTAATTAGTTTATGCGCCTCTGTGGAGCAGGACCAGCATTGAGCCAAGCATTTTTGTCAACGATGTAATCTCCTAACTTATAGTATGCTTGGCTACATAGTGTGCGTTTAATACAAGATTTAAATTTCGTTTCATTCAGTTGGAGTATGTGGGGAGGAATTTTATTGTAACATTTTAAACAGTACCCCATGAAGGATGAGTCTACTTTAGCCAGTCTGAAACCTGTTTGAACTAATTGGTCCCTATTTCTAGTCCTATAGTTGTGTCAATCAATAATATATTAGTCTAATTATAACGAAAAAATGTGACTCAAGAAACTAAAAATAATTTTGTAAGTTGTACAAACAGCCAAAGCTATGTAAGTGCGGAGTCTCCTGACACAGGCGTCATCGTGCTTAAAAGGAGGCTCCAATCATAAACTAATGTAAACTAGTTGGTACAGAAATATACATTTTGTATTTCTTGTATTTTTTTTTTTGTTTGTAACTTATACTCGTATACATTTAAATTCATAACAAGTTCACCTTATTTAACTTCCATTTTCATTAATAATCTTTCCAGTGCCTACATACTACACAGTAGGTGAAATGAAAAATCTTGTCCATGGTGTATGTAAACATTGGCCATTGAACGTTGATTTAAAGTGTTTTTCGATTTTTCATTAGGAATGTCTTAGTAACAGTCCGGAGTTTGGAAGGTGGCGGTTTAATACCCGTGGCTCGGAAAGCACGTAAAGCCGTTGGTCCCCGGTCGTGTCGGATTTCCCTCCCATCGGACTATGAGAGTAAAGGAACAGAGAGTGCACCTGTGTTTACGCACACTTGAGATTGATCACCGTGACCGAAATCGGTCGGGAGGCTTTTTAGGCAATTTTTTTTTAAACATTGACCTTGATGTGGTTATTTTTTTTCATACTGTTACCCACCGCCGACCGACTACCGTCGGCCGGCCGAACGTTTACCGACCTGTGACTGTCTGTTACCTATGATGTAGTGAAACTATCTACTTGATAATGTTCAATTACAAGGATTCTAATTATCCGCACCTGGGCCCGCGTGGTAGATTATAGCCCTCTTGAAGAGAGGAGGCCTGTGTCCCAGCAGTGAAAACATTATAGGCTCAATATGTTAATCATTTAACATAACGCTTTGTTTCCCTGAAGGGTTAGAGAGAGTTATATCTCGCGAAATGTCGGGGTGTGTGGGTGTATACAAGGTGTCGTTATACATCCTCGTCAAATTCAAGGAGGTAACTATGCTATTGATTCTCGACACGAATCAATAATAAAATAAGTAGGTTTTTTTTTCTAATTTTAGGAAATCGGCATGTGTGGGACACGCATTTTAAAACGCCTGTGTGAGACCGCACTGTAACTGTCCTTTTACACACACATAAAAACGCGGCCGCTTATACGATACCATAACGCGATTCTGTTCTTTGAAAGCGGTGTATTCTGAAATACTGTCAAACTTAAATAACTAATAAAACAAGTATGTATTCATTATTTACCAGGGAACGTAATTTTATTTGATTATATATGTCTTTTATAACAGCCACCTGAAGCTTGACGAGGATGCAAAACAACAGCTTGTATAGTTCACCTATATTTCGCCTTTTTCATTAATTTAAATTCCTTTTAAAAGATACGCCTCTATATAAAATAGCTGCTAAGAAGAACGTTCTATTTACAATTAATTACTAAATCGCTTAATTACGTACGTCTGTTTGAATATTTCCCCTTCCGCGCTTGTTCAGGTTTGCGGTCAACCTCAAAGAGATCCTTGTGTCTTAGGGTTGAACGGGTTTAAATTTACCTTAGGAAAGCTTAGTGTAATATCGTTTAGGTTTTTTTTGAATGGGGAAAGATTGTGATGGACCACATTTTATGGAATGTAACGTAAAGTCGTGATGAAAATGTAAAAAAATTATAATAATAATAATATCCCTGGACATTTCACACAGCGCCATCTAGTCCCAAGCTAAGCAACCTAATGCTTGTGTTATGGTAACAAGATGGCTGATAAACTACTTATATACATTTTTTTTTATGTAAATACATACATATTATAGATAGAAAAACACCCAGACTCGGAACGAATACATGTAGGTCATACAAATATTTGTTCCGTGCGGGAATCGAACCCGCGACACGCATCGCAGCAGTCAATCGCTTAACCACTGCGCCAACCGTGCCGTCCAATAGTTAGATAACTCTACGGCTATTCTACAAAGCGTACCTATTCGAACGTCACTCATGTGATCGAGATCGCATCATCAGTCATAATGCAAGTGAAAATAAACTCAGATTTGACTTTGTAACGTGGTCTTCTGTTGAAGACCACGTTCGGCAACGGTTACTTTTTGAACCTACATATACTTAGTTTGCCTAGGAAACATATCACAGCCGTTCGCGATCTGTAGAACCCATAAGAGCTGGTTCACATTAGGTCGGACCGACACGCGACAGTTTTACCGGCCCGACAAACGTGTCGGATTCATACTGGCGTATGTATGTCAATAGCGCCATTCACATTAGGGCGACCCGACCAAACTGTCGGAGCCGACACTTTTACCGTACGTCCAGCCACGATTTCTGTCGGATCGGACATAATATTGGCGTACTAGTAAGTATGGCGCCGTTCACATTTGTCGGCGCGAAGCGGTGGCGACACCCGCCTGCCAACCTCCCACCCGCCCTTACCCCGCTCTCGGCACTCGCGCAAGCAGTTTCGTCGACGTGTATGCAGAGAAGACACGTTTCAATATCACGGCAATTATTGGATGCACCCAATATTTCCTTTTTCTTTTTTTCTGCCTTTTATTTAAATACCAAGTTGCAATGAAAACGTCGTCGTCGTCCATCCTATACGAAAGCCAACTCACAACTGTTTTGTGACGACCCAGGCCGGGCAGTAAAAAAACCGTACCGACAGTTATATTCACATTAGGTCGGGTAGGCGGCGTCTAGTGTGAACAGCAACACCCGGCAGTCGGTGAACGGCAAACTGTCGGTCCGACCTAATGTGAACCAGCTCTAACAATAATCACGATTCGACTCTCCAAACTTTATTTAAATCATAAAATGGTATTTTAGGTTTTCCGACTGGCAGAATTAAAACTGACTTCTACAAAACCTTCAGTAGCACTACCTACATACGAAAACTTCTATAGTAGGTAGGTAAGTAAAACTTTTTTAATAGAATACCTATCGTATTCATCAAAAAACGGGAGTTCTAAATAAAATAAACACTTAAACAGTAACGTAAATGTCCCCCTGCTGAATCCTGGGTTGAATTACCAGAATTAATTTACATAATTATACGTCGATCTAAACGAAAAGGTTCGTTTGCTTAAGTTAAGTTTGATGAATGGTCAGGAAATTATTTATTTTGGGGTTGGGTGCGTAACATAATTAAAAATTATTTACATCTTCAAATAAGCGTATCAGCATGATTCAGGGTATCATGAAAACAATTAGTAAAAACTCAACTTAGCCTTCATGCATCATCATCACTATTTCAGTAGATAGCCGTCCCAACTGCAGTGAGGCATCCCGTCGCAATGTATTCGAATCTCCATCCATACGTTGCGGGTAAAACTGTTTGTTGCTTGGTGGTCTATCGCAATAATTATAATACAAAGGGGACTAGCATAATCTGCCTCAGGCCTTGGGAGTGGGCCGTAATCCCACACGCAGGCCCAGTGCGGGTTGGTAGATGTCACATAACTTTTTTGGTTTTAGAACATGGCTCCTCACGATGTTTTCCTTTACCGTTTCATTTATTATTGTATTTTATTGTGTTTGGGTGGCTTACAGCTATCAAATACAGAAGTAGTAGTGAGGTAATTGACAACAAGCTATTTACAAGCCTCCATAGTTAGTTAGTTTTGAGAGCAATGTTGATGAAATAGTTTACACAAAGCAAAGCGCCTGTCTGGGTTCCATCCTACGACCTACAACTTCGTAAGTCACGGTCAAAGGCGAATAACCAAAGGTATTTACAAGCTAGATATGAATGGAAACCTCGAGAGGGACGCCCTAGAAGGACATAATATACTAACCTTATTAGTGATGTTCTTCAGAAAGGTCAGGCGCGTAGTGCTCGCAACCATTGTGTGTGTATGACCCAGGGGCAATACTCGTAATCTTAAGAACGTTCAAAGTCTGATATCAGTCTCAATCTGTTAAAAAAACCTCAAATTTCTCTACATTTTGACAAGTTTTTGACATTTTTTTGTCACTGAGATGAGACTGCGACTAGATTTTGAACGTTTTACATTACGAGAATTTCCCCTCAGATATATGAATGTAAACGAAGGAAACGGAGTACCTAGATAAAGCTTTAAATTCCTAAGAAAGTGATGAACGGTCACACATTAACGGCTACCCATACAGATCGTTTTTTGATACCTAAGGGCCGGTTGTTTCAAACGGTTGGTTAACGTAACATACGTAAGTCAAATAGTAACGAGTACGAAATTGTAACTACTTGACGTAATTCAAAGCCATATTTTAATCATTGTAATTTGAAACAACGCTTTTTTTTGACGATAGTTAGCGCCATGTTTGACGTATACGCGTACGTCAAGTGGACGCGAAACAACCCGTCCATAATATTAAATACTGCTGAAAATGACAGAATTTTAATGACGGCTGTTACAATATGACGGAATTTCTAGGAAACCAAAGCTTTAGGAACGTCACAGGTAATGTTCTATAGTTTCTGCTTACTCCCATCGTTTAAAGGCATGAGTTTATGTAAGTACGTATGTACTTACTATGCACGGGTCGACCGATTAAGCTACGTTTGCCGCGGTTGATCCGTGGATGGGTGACCATCTTTACATACCGAGAACCCTCTGAGCCTCGGAAAGCACAATAAACCGTTGGACGCGGTCGTGGATCTTTGACAGTCGTTACGGGTCGTCAGAAGCCCGAAAGTCTTCCCCAACATAAGGGAAAAGGCTAGGTAGCTGATAATGATGAAATATTTGCTGATTAAATAGAGTCTCCATATAAATCCATTTTCACTCACACGTAATGTAAACACTCGTGCATTCATTACGCCGTCGTTTGATAAGCGCATCAGTAGCGACGATTCAATATGTGCCATAATCATTAGGGATCGATCGATTACGTATGGCGATAGAGATTGTGATTGGTAAAGTCTATTGAGAGTTGAGGCTTAGTGGAAACATAATTATTTTGTAGTGATTATAATTTTTATGAGATTTATTTTTTAATAGGTACTAAATTAATAAATGGGAATGGGAGAACCGATGTTAAAATCAAAAATGTCGGGCTTTAGGCCGTACAATAATTGCTAAAAAGCCGGTTTTTTTCCATTTATATCGCATATCTGACGGAAGATGTGGCGCGTCGTCGGTCGCATAACGCGAGAACGGACAAATTTTACTAGTATACCGGCTGAAGAGATTTGCATGGTATTTGCCAAACTGATAGTTTATAACCTGGATTAACATATATAGTACGTTTTAACCCCCGACGCAAAAACGACGCCGTGTTATAAGTTTGACGTGTCTGTCTCTCTCTGTGTGTGTATGTTTGTCTGTGGCATCGTAGCTTCCGAAAGGATGAACCGATTTTTTATTCCAGTAGTATGTTTCCGTGCGAAAATTTCCGTCTTTTACGCAGGCGAAGCAGCTGGCAAAATCTAACAAATAATAAATTAAAGATTCAACCGATGATGCGTCGAGCGTACTAACTGGAAGTTAACAAAGTTACGCCCGACGCAACTTCCGTCGGATGTGCATTATCAGCCTTTAATGTTCCTATTGCTGAAACACAGGCCTCCTCTCGGTGAGAGGGAATAGGCCATATATAGGGCCATAATCAACCACGCGGGCCCAGTGCTGGTTGGTAGATTTCATATATATCTTCGATTTTTTTGTTCTAGGACACGCCGGTCAGATGTGCGAATATCCTATATTCAACCACCCGAACCGAACCGACAATACGCTAGTCTGACTTCGCCTTCACACTAGCGTTCACAGTGAGCCTGCTCACAATAGGCGACTGATTATACGTTTGGTGCCGTACGTTTGGTGGTTGGAATAGTTTCGAACTGAAACCAAGCTGTGAGTCAAGTCTCAATGATGATTCCACTGCTGATCTCACCGTGTAATGAGCTCATGCTTCGTTCAAGTTCGAAACTGCATCCTGAAATAAACACTAGAGCAAGACCGTAAACATTAGTTATTCTACATGAGTATTTAAGCATGAGCTATATCAGTATGTGTACAGGGTCAAATTAAATTAGCTAGCGAAACTCCGCAGACGTCATGGGTATTGATATCTAAACACGATAAGTTTAACCGTATGTGGCCGGCTGCACCTAGTTGTACCCGGCTAAAACTAGGTCTAGCCGCACTTCGGCTATTAGCCGTAACATATTCAGTTGAAATATCAGTGTAAAAATCTGTGTTTTATGTGTAATCTTCACAGACGTGATTAGTATCGATATCCAACGATATCGATGAAACATATTTTCTCAACTCGTATTTCAAGTGACAACATTACCAGTAGGAAAAATCAAATCTTTTTATTTTTATTTTATTGTGTTTAGATATTGATACTCGTCACGTTTGCAGTTTCGCTAGGTAATTTAATTTGACCCTGTAAATCATACAATTAGGGTAGTTGAGTATCTGAGTTAAAAAAAAATTATATTTAGTCCGTCAGTTAGATATCGAAAAATAATGGACACGTATTTTTTCTTTTGTCAATGAAACAAAAAATGACAAAGATAAAGCGCGTCAAAATTTGGGAGTGGGGGGGTCGTAACGTCACTTGCTTGCAAAAGTGTCGCAAGCAAGTGACGTCACGCGGAACTTTAACGGGCGATATCTTCATCATTTTTATATAATTGACAAAAGAAAAAATACAGGTTCAATATTTTTTGATAATTCATTTGACGGGCTAATTAGATTTTTTTAGGAAAATAGCCTATGGCATAGCGATGGTTCACAACATGTATGCGTGATATCGACAAGATTGTGCCCGCTTATGGTTGCTTTTCCACCAGAGATGTGCTATGCAGCTACGCTGCGAGGATCTGAAAGCTAAGCTACGAAACAATGTGACCGTTTCCACTTAAAATCAAAAGTCATTTATTTAAATTAGGCTGAGAATCAGCACTTTTCGAACGTCAAAATTACAAAAGACAATCCCCCAAAAACAACAACCCTTCAACTTCCTAGTGCTATCGCTGGTAAGAAAAAGTGGCGAAACAAACTCCCCAGCAGCACACCTGTCTGTTCAGTTAGAAAATACTTGATTGTATACAATATTTATGCTAATGCTAAGCTGTGTAGCGAAGCGAGTAAGATGTGCTTTGAAGATGCGCCGCCGTGAGGTAGCTGTGCGAGGCAGATGCGCAGCTCTTGCTATGCGATGCATGGACATTAAAGAAGGTGACAAACGCGCGTCTACTGTGAGTACTCTACTCTGCACATATCTAAACCACTCACGCATCCATAGCTCCCATCCATAGCACGCATCTCTCCATATAAAAACATAGCTTAGTTGAATCTGTTTCCACCAGTGCCAATGCAATGCTATGTGGACCAATGAATATGATTGGTGGATATCAAACGTATACATAGCAACGTAGCATAGCACAACTCTGGTGGAAAAGTAGCCTAATACTTGGGAGAATCGACACGCATCCAATATTAGAAGAGCTTATGCATGTATTGAAAGTGAGACATACAAATAGAGATTGCTTGATTACATGTCATAGTTATTAAAGGTCGATTAAGCACGAATAGGAATAAATATTATCAAATCTGCGGGGATATCTGTCAAGTCAACCATGTGCAATTCATACAACTGATTTAATTAAGTACTCGCTTTTGCCCGCGGCCCGCGTGGGTGATGGAAAATATCCCACAGGAACGTACTACCGGGATTAAAAGTACCCGATTGTGTTCATCCAAGTTATAAATTGTCTGTGTGCCAAATTATATCCAAATCCGTTTAGCCGTTTTTGCGCCAATCCGGAACACAGATACATCTAGACAAACGGACAAAAATCTTCGATAATATTTTATTCTATGTGCTTCGTTGTAGGTAATTAAAATAGAAATTTAAAATATTTTGTTGTCCAGATAATACAGTAAACAGGTTCACAGGTTAACAGCAAGTTGAGAAGACATGAGTAGCTTAAAATATTACCTACACCTAGTTATGTACCTATTAGTATAATAGTATGGTATGTATTATTTGCCAGTGAGCCCCAAAATAGACTTATTCAATCAAGATTTAATTCTTAATTCTTCAAAATTAAATACCTCTTCTTATTTATCATTATTCCTTTAGTTTTGTATAATTTAGAAACATTTTTTAAATTTTGTAAATGTAAGAACCATGGATCCGTTTTTATGATATTTTGATGTTGACTTGAAAGAGCATGGCAGTTGAGAATATGTCATGCTCACTTAAATGTCTCACTGGTGGTGGCGCGTGTATGGATCATTCGGTTCCCTACAAAATGGCTGAGCTGGGTGGTGCTGATCCACGCGTCATGTTCGTGAACGGGCGCCGTCGGTTGAGACTGGGCATCTCTTAACTGCCAGGGCTTATTTTTAATTTTATATTTTAAATTGTTTCTTTTTGACATTGTTCTCACATATACAACACTACAATAATAAATAAAACGACTACTTACACGATAAGAATAGTTGGTCGCCCTAATTAACTCAAGACAATGTTCATGTTCTTTCTCCAGAATTAGCTTAGGTACTGACAGGTTACTGTTATTAGTATTAACTCACTTATTTATTTCACATCGATGGTCCTAGTTCATCAATTCTGTGACTGCAAGTGACAGCTATCTGACGAACCCAGCAATGCATAAATATGTAAGCTGTCACGCCCTTTATGCCTGGAGGCTTTTATTTAGGTAGTGAGTTTTTATTTTTATTTTAATTAATTATTTTTTAGCTTGAGTACGTATAGTTTTTATCATATTTGTTGGTATATTGGCGTGGCTAGCTGGCATAATATGGCAAATAATTTAAGCTTCTTGTAATGTTCATTACTGAACATAGGTTCCTAGTATTGTATACATGCAACTATATTCTAATTAAACAGACAGCTGTGCTGCTGGGGAGTTTGTTCCGCCACTTCTTCTTCCCAGCGATAGCACTAGGAAGTGGTGAAGGGCGGGCGTTTTTGGGGGACTGTCTTTTGTAATTTTGACGTTCGAAAAGTGCTGATTCTCAGCCTAATTTGAATAAATGACTTTTGATTTTGATTTTATAGAAGCAATAATAATAATGTACCCAGGATTTTATCATAATATCTTGATTTAAAAGAGTGTCCTTGGAGTTTCTTGCCCGTTCTTCTTCATAGAGATCTACGTTTTGGAATGGGCAACTAGCTACAACTTTCTGACTAACTGACGGTCTATTTAATTTTGACAATTCAAAAGTACCTGAAATAATTTATTACACACACACACACACGCTACAGCCCACACGCTCTGTAGCGTGTGTGCGTAAGTGAGCGTGTTCGTTACCATTTTGCTTCATTTGATTTGGTGTCGGAGGTGCTACTCTCAAGTCCATCAACGGATATACGGACCAGTCCGAGTATAGTTCGATACTTCAGAATGAACGCTACACCCGATTAATTTACCTTTACGGACGGGTAAAAAAACAACGGAAGTAAGGACAACTGTCAAACGGTGTTGTCATCCATTCGTAGTTCGGGCCGCGTAGTAATCTTATGTCCGTAGGTGATACTTACGGTGTATCAAAACCCGTAACTTCGGCTGAAACTACGAATTTAGTGTTAGTTCTGAGAGAGTAGACTGGTCAGGGTCTTTATTTTTTTATTTTTTATTTATCAATTGTTCCGATTCTACTTGAATCAATGAATTCTAGTGTTAATCTTAGAACAATGCTAAATCACATAGAGCGCTTGAATAACTCTCAAGTGCAGTAAAATCATTTACAGCGAGGCAAATTCCGGTAGATTTAACGACTAAAACCAAGATTACCTACTGCGAGTTTTAAGTCAACTTGCACGATTTAAACTTGGTTAGTTAATTTGGCTTGTTTAGTTAGTTTATTTAGTGCTGTAAACTATGTCGAAGACACGCAGTCCATTCTGTTTTCTTTCGAAGAAATGTTACGTTGGTTTCTTTCTTATTTGGCTTGAAAAGCATAATTTAGGGCTGATTTTAATAGTCAGATAAGTTATATACGAAGAATAAATACGACAATTTGATATATTTTCTACACGAAAGCTGTCAAACCGCAATATTTATTTTTCAAATCAAAATTTGTTTACTATAGTTTAACCAAAACCGCTGTACCGCGCCTTCGGTATGTGCGCGGCGAGACGGGGGGACAGTGCAGGCCGCTCATTCGTCATCGCTCACGGCGTGCCACCCCCCGCCCCGCCGCGCATTCCTCCCGCCTCACCGCGCATTCCTAAGGCGCGATACAGCAGTTTCGGTCAAACTATAGTGAAAAATCTGGCCTAAAAAGAATAATTTAAATGCTCAAAAATAAACAGCTATTTAAATAACATGTTGACACTTCTTATGACATTTAATTCTATGGTCAGTTTTTGAACTCTATAGGTACCCTGTCCATTAGGTAAACCGTTTTTTGACACATAGAACTAGTGATTGCAGCAACACAAATACTTTGATTGACACACGCACGATATTGTAATGTCTGTAAGAAGCCATAAATAAGCTAATTCAATAAGATAAGGCAGTTTATATATGTAATGATATGATTACCTCCTTACATACCTATCATTTTATACGACTTGACGATATTCGTGAAATTATAACCTTTGAATGTTGTTTCTTTATTTACAGAAACGCAATTGAGTTTATTTACGGATATCTTATATATATTTATTTTATTACGCATTTTAAAGTCAACTTTTACGTAATTTGGAATATTTACGTTCTAAGACAGCTGTCAAAAAACGGTTAACCTTATGGACAGGGCATAGACACAAAATATTTGTATTTTGAACTATGAAGTGTAGTGTGAAATAATGTAACTTATTTGCTGCTTCTTACCGTGTCGATCGCAAGCAAAATTTTCCCATTGTTTGCGGAACAGCGCAACATTCACACTCTATTAGCTATGGTTACATCTAAAAAGAAAGAAATAAAAATAGTTTATTCTGCACAATGAAAACGAACATTACCTCCACACAAAAAAAATACATAAAATACACACATACAAAATGGCCTCGTACTCAAGCAATTTTGTACAGACGCCAGCAGGTCAAGCTACCCGAAACTGTCAAATTTTCCCAATCAACCTTAAACCTTAATGCTTTAGCGATAAAGTTGAAAATCTATTAAAGAAATTTGACAGATTGTAGTAGCTTAATGTGCTGGCGTCTGTACATTGCTTGATGTCAGAGCCAGGGACCAAAGACAATACACATTGATCTGTGTTGCGATACTGGCAAATATAATAATAATAATCTTTATTGAAACAAAAACACATTATACAAATTGATTGTGTAAGTACGTAAATAGCTGCATTAGTTACAAAAGTGTGTCGCAGCTATTAATGCCCACCTCCAAGAGGGAGACGACAGCGTTCCAGATTCCAAAGATGAAAATACAGTAGGGTACCTATACTAAATAATATTTATAAAAAAAAAAAAAACTCTTGTGTAAAAACAGGTCGTCGCTCAGCGAACTGCTATGACTTCTGATGAACACTCATCCCAGAAGATAAAATCACTTTGAGATATAAAGTTGTCGATAAAAGTTTTTGCCCGAGCATTGCTGGTACCCATGTAAAAAGTAGGTTTGCGTAACCTTAAGTAATTTAACCAATTATTATGTACAGACGCCAGCACATCAAGCTACTATAATCTGTCAAATTTCTTTAATAGATTTTCAACTTTATCGTTAAAGCATTAAGGTTCAAGGTTGGTTGGGAAAATTTGATAGTTTCGGGTAGCTTAATGTGCTGGCGTCTGTACCTAATGATTGGTGAGATTACTTAAGATTACGCAAACCTACTTTTTACATGGCTACCAGCAATGCTCGGGCAAAAAGTTTTATCCATTAAGAGTTCTGCAAGAGATAAACGTGAGATTAATTTATTTAAAGGTAAAACTTTTCTAATAAATCATTCTTAGCTTTTACCGTTACAAAATTCTGGCTCATTCAAAGTCTTGGTTATACACCATTAAATTTTGATCGTTTTAATCCTTAAAAGGGGTCATTGTACTCATCACTATGAACAACTTTTACTACGGGAACAACCACAAAAATCGTGAAAAAAAAAAACAGTTGATCCATACATTATGTCGAGTTATGCGAACATAAATCTATGGATCAACTGATGTTTTTTTCACGATTTCAGGGTTGGTCAGTACAATGACTCCTTTTAAGGATTCAAACGAACAAAATTTAACGGTGTATTATGTCAGGGACTTAGGTATGTAATTATGAGGGGCTAATGAATAACAGCCATACGGGTCGACCGATAAGGTACTTATGCTACTACGCTTGCCGCGGTTGATCCGTGGATGTGTGACCATCTTTACATATCAAAACTCCTTCATGCCTCGGAAAGCACGTTAAGCCGTAGGTCCCGGCTATCATTCGTGGATCTATGGCAGTCGTTACGGGTCGTCAGAAGCCTGAAAGTCGTACAATCAGTCTAACCAAGGGGTATCGTATTACCAAGTAACTGGGTTGTGGAGGTCAGATAGGCAGTCACTTCATGTAAAATACTGGTATTCAGCTGCATCCGGTAAGACTGGAAGCTGACCCCAACGGAGTTGGGAAAAGGCTAGGCAGATGATGATGATGACTTAGGTAATGTAGAAATACACACCATATTATTATTCTCATCATGGTCGCGGTAGGTAATTGATATGTCATGATTATTGTATACTAGCGGATCCGGCAGACGTCGTCCTGCCAGAAAAAGCAGCGCCATCTACCGGGTCCAAAGGTATACAAACGTTGTCCTGACAATAACAAACAAAAATAAGAATTATTCAATTTGATGCAGTCGATCGAAAGTTATACGCGTACATACATTTCGGTGATTCATTTTTATTTATATAGATTACAATCATAATACATTCTAGAAATAAACGATTCTTGTTCCATATTTCTTACTAAATTGTTTTTTGCTATTTATTTATTTAATACTTTTTAAGTACACAAATATACAAAGGTGTACTTAATTCCATAGACATTCACCACCCTTTGGTTGACGCAGATACAAACAGTGTTGAAGTATAAATATTTATTTAAATACAAAGATATACATATACCTATTAAGAACCCAACACCACCCACCCCTATGCAAATTCCTATTTCTATTGCGACACGTAATAAAACCCTTGCTATGGTGACGTAGTTGGAATGCGTCAGTGTCACTGTACTAATCTGTACGTGGCAGTCGCGACGAATGGTTTTAGGCTGTTTGCAAACTGTTCGGCTTACTCGGAATTTTGAGGTAGAGCAATTAGCATGTTCGTGTAGCGGAAAGCTTCACGAAGCTTTAGTCTGCAGGTTAAAGATGAAACGTGCTGACATTTAAATTGGATTTACTAACGGACTTGTTTTCACACCAGTAAGGCAGATTTAATTAAACATTAATTGGTAATCAAAAGGCGTTTATTTAAACCAGGCTAAGAGTCAGTACTTTTCGATCGTTAAAATTATCTAAGAGTGTTCCTCCAAAACGTCCGACCTTCATAACTTCCTGGTGCTTTAGCCGGGAAGAAGTGACGCAACAAACTCCCCAGCAGCACAGTTGTCTGTTCAGTTAGAATAAAATCGTATGCAAAGTGAACATTATGTATGAACATTACGGAACATTAAACTAAACTGCTGATGATATGGTGCTACTGAGTGCATCGGTATGTGGCATTAAGAAACTGCTTACCATCTGTGAAGCATATGTCGAGCAACACGGATTAAAATATAATCCACTCAAAAGTGAAGTCATGGTCTTTGAGGCCAGAGGCAACAGTACAGGTAACGTGTTTCCCGATATTACGCTTAATGGTACAGCGTTGCGTAGGGTGTCTAAATTTAAGTACTTAGGACATATGCTGACCTCTGACCTCAAGGACAATGATGACATCGAGAGGGAACGGAGGGCGCTGGCGGTGCGGGCGAACATGGTAGCGCGCAGGTTTGCACGTTGTTCGACAGAAGTCAAAATCACACTTTTTAGGTCTTATTGTACATCATTCTAAACCTGCAGCCTGTGGGTCGACTATACTAGTCTTACAGTGCCCTCCGAGTCCAATTTAATAATGCGTTCAGGGTGCTGATGAGGCTGCGGCGATTCTGTCGTGCACCAGGGATGTTTGCTGAACATCGCTTAGACTGCTTTTACGCTACGATGCGTAAAAGATGCGCATCCCTGGTGCGTAGAGTACGCAGCAGCGCCAACAGCATCCTCAGCACGATCGCTAGTCGGCTGGACTGTGAGTACATCAATCATTGCTGCACCATTTGTCATGGAATGGCACAGTAGTGATTGTTGTTGAGTTGTACTTTCTTTTCTATGATTGGTGTTGTGAGTAGTTTTAAGTATTACTAACACTAGTCTATAAGAACATTGTTACTAACAAAATGGACTCCATGGTCTGAAATAAAGTATTTATTAAACTATTTGCCATTTAAGTCAGCTAGAACACGCCAATATACCAACAAAAACAACGAAAACTATACTCAAACAGAAGTAAAAATTAAAAAGGTAAATTGAACGATAAAGCCACCCATTGTAAATTTTGTAGTGTGTTTTTTATTTTTTTTTTATTGTATTTTTGTAGTGTGCAAAAAGTATACAAATAATAAAAACTAATAAAAGCCTCCAATTATTATAGCTAAACAAAACAAGAGCATTAAAATTAAACTTAAACAAACATTAAAACAAGACTAGTTTCACTAAGATTCAAGCTACGAAGACAATTTTGTAAAAGACATAGATAGAATACTCCTTCTCTCTCTCTTTCTTTTTCTATTTTGTACTTGCACTCTTTTTCTTAAAGTGTAGGCTGTGGTTACCTGTAATTTGAGAGTGCATTACAGGATAATGCACACTTGTATAAGTTTTATTTTGTAAAAGATAATTGTAATGTGTCTCTCGTCTGTTACCACGATTGGGCTTTGTGAAAAACGTACCTACAAACAGACAGAGGCCATAACTATTATTACTAAGCTGACTTTAACCACAAAGTGACGAGAGCTAATTTTTCATGAAAACTTTTATGCATGCTTTCCAAAAACCGGATGAAAGGAAATCCAATGTCCTTATCGATACTTAATACCCGCCATTAGATAGATACCTACCGTAGCTATCTATGTCAGTGTCAGTTTGTATAATCTACAGAAGCGTACTTATCTACGTGCATAATGCATAAAGTAGATAATCCTCGGTGAGATGTCCACGAGTGGCTTTCTGTTATGAACTCTGGGTAATTTAACAATAGATTGATTGAGTGTTTTACACCGTGGCTATGAGCAACTCACTCAAGCGACACGCGTCTTGCGATTGCGGATAAAACAAAAGAAACTTGTTTAGGCGGGTATTACATCTCCGCTGCGAAACCATAGCAGCGAAACCGCAAAAATTCCGCCTTGACTTGCCCATTGTACGACAAACGAAATAGAAGCGAAATTGCGCGTTCTAACGCACAGATTTGATTATGATTCTATCTATTTCCCAAGTAATTTCGCTGATCTGCTCGCAAGCCAGTTGCGTCTTCGCTCTCAGGCTGCTAATTTGTTGCGATGCCGCGTTTGTTTGAGCAAACTTATTTTTTTTTTTTGTAAAATGAATGTTGATTTTACGGCAAAATTAATCTAAGAAGTCCAAAGCAGATATACATATAACTAATTCTCATGATGTTCCACTACAGGAATCGCGATATAATGTAGTAATGTTTCCTAACGGAATTCATTAAGCCGTTGTCAATGATTATTTTCGCGGCGGAGGTGTGCTAAGGCCCAAAGCGTGGCACGAGTTACCGAGATGCGGCTTGCGGAGCGACGCGACGGACGAAAATGAATGTCGCTTGTCGCAAGTCGCGTCGCTCGAGACCATGAACGGTTCTTTCTGGCCCTTTTGTACACGGCACGGTTTCTTTACGGTACGGCGTATAAACCAAGCCGTCGTAAAAACGTATTTGTCAACAATCTTCTATAGCGATCCACACAACACTAACGACCGTGCCTACACGCGGCGAATAAACCGTCGTTTTTCACGGCATGAAAAACGTATGTGTACAAAGGGCCTTATGGTTTTTAGTGATAAGGGCGACAATGATTCATTGGTTTTGCTTGTAACATAGTACAAGTAGGTACCCAACTTTATGTACTTAACTCGTACAAAAGTTGGCTTTACACGCTTTTCCACAATAATAAATCGATAAAAGGGAAATTGCCAGAAGAAGTGAGTGTCATTTTGTGGTTAAAGTTAATAAACAAAGGGGATTTTTTTAATATTATCTGAACAGTGTGCGAAATTCAACAGTCAAAATCAAGCTGCCTAGCCTTTTCCCGACTATAACTATTGGGGTCGTCTTCCAGTCTAACTGGATGCAGCTGAACTGCAGTATTATACATGGAACGCTGTATGCCTATCGGACCTACACAACCCAGTTACTGGTTGCGTGATATAGTTCTCATAAATTATCAGCATTTCATAATCTTTCAACCGGTATTCAGTTATACAAATAATATCAAACATTTTTGTTTTTTCTAAAAACAATTCAATATCTAATAATTTGGAAGAAAACCCTTGCATATTTTGATGAAGCAATTTCAAGGAATTCTGCTTAGCCCCTTTTTTACACTTAACTAATTGAGTGCTGGAAGATACCTTGTTGGAGGTGAGATTAACAATATTGTTATTGGTAGCTTCTGTTGTCTTACTGACTAGTTTAAACTATTGTTACTAACCACCTTAATATTAGTATTATTACTCATTTTTATGGTGCTAATTACTAATTGCTAAGACTGATCACGAGGGACTTCTACAGTCAGTGGAAGATACTGATTACAGTGTCTTCCGACCCCAAGACATAGTCGTAGGGCTGACCCCAAAACAGACAAAGCACAAATGACTCACACGCACCCCTGACATCCTCACACACCAACTCACACACATATACACACCCCCACACACACACGCAGACACACCTCACACTTATTACACCGCGCGCGTTGTTATTTCGCCCATCATCCACTGCATGCTTATTTTAGATTACCTTGTTTATCTCACAGCATTTATACTTTAACTTAGTTATTGCAAACTGGAAGAGCGGGACCACCTAACACAAGCATATCATTGCTTAAAAGGTGCTTCCACACACATATTATGTAAAACGTATTAAGTTGATGAAATAAACATTTTTATTTTTTTATTTATTTAATTAGGTCAGACTTCGACATACTACTTATGTCTGAGCTATGTAATAGTAAAAGCTAATAGCCCTGCTATTTGACATCTAAAACTAATAGGCAGATACGCTGTATCCCTAGTCGATTTTAATTACTCAACAAAAGTGTTGGTGTCAAAAAATATGAGTTTGTCACTCTAGTGATTAACTAATATATGCATATGGTTATTTAGCATATGTATATGATAATTTTGCCTACTTGATAAGTGCTCAAAGTATAGGAAAGCACACAATATTATTTTCTGGCAATTAATCTTCAAGATTTCAGTGACACTCTCAGTGATGTCCTTTATTTTTACCTTAGCACTTTTACCTACAAATACAGAAATAATGGCATTTGGATCATATTTATTGCTAGTTATTGATGAAATTATCTCTTTGTAGGATTTCCCAGGCATACAATAATTCATAGTAGATTGACTCAGGTTGTTACTCAATAATTTACCTAACCCTCTCCATAAACTTTCTGAAAACATAACAGAACAACAACAAACTTTGCTAGAAGAAGTGACAGCATAAGTCTCTGTTTGTGCTATTTTCATCAAGTTATCTTTATTTTCGAATAAGAAAGTTGGTACCTAATACATATTTAATGGAAAATATTTTATCAAGGCTTAGTCATGGAATTTAGTAGGGATCTCAAATCGGCTATTCTTGACTTACTAATGGGGAATGATACTGGATTTTGTGCCTAAGGCACCTGTCCCAATGCCGGCGATTAACGAGAAGAGGTTGTAGAGCTAGGAATTAAAAATGAGTTGGCGAGCGCGTGACATCGGCGAGCTACTCGCTGGTATGCGTATATATATTTTATACCTACGTATTGAACGTGAGTCTCTCAGCGAGTGTTCTGCCCGCCAAGCGAGCGTCGCTGAGCGAGTAAAATGAAAATCAAAAGTCATTTATTCAAATTAGGCTAAGAATCAGCACTTTTCGAACGTCAAAATTACAAAAGACAGTCCCCCAAAACGCGCAAAAGTTCAACTCTTTGATAGTTCTTGTTGCTGCGACAAACGAGTATTCGCTGGCGGTGTGAACAGCCATCGATCAACTATTTATATACAGGCAAAAAAATATATCCAGTGCGCAAACTGTAACCATGTAATTCAGCATAAAAACATGATTCTAGACCCCCCGAAAAAAAATCTGCTGTTTGATACAAAAGTGCAATACCTACGCGGTCAAAATGTATGGAACTAATACTTTTTTTTTTATAATCAACGAAAAATTTCTTCGCTAGAATCTAGAATCATTATACTATATCCATGGTTAAAGTTTGCGCACTATTGGTTTTTTTTCTTGTAAATGTATTTCTTTTACTAACACGAGAGGCGTTTTTAACTCAGCCTATCGCAGTCCACTGCTGGACATAGGCCTCTCCCAGGCTACGCCATAACACCCTGTCCTCCGCCTCCCGCATCCAGTCTGTCCCAGCCACCTTGTTTAGGTCGCCCGTCTATCTAGCTGGGGGGCGTCCCACACTACGCTTGCCGATACGCGGTCTCCACTCCAGGTACCGTCTGCTCTACCGGCCATCGGTCATAAAAAAAACAAACAAAGCCAGCCCACTGCCACTTCAGTTTGCTTACTCTGCAAGCTATGTCGGTAACTCCGGTTTTTTTCCACGGCGTTGTGCCGTCGTTACGAGTATATGCTTTTGTTTTGTTTCAAAGTGGAACATGACGATTCTGCCTGGATATTTCATCTAAAATAAAGCCAAAAAAGTACCACATCCGTTTTCTCTGTGTGAGAATTAGTGCCTTTGTCGAGCACTGGCTCAGTTTCCAGCTGTTATTACAAACGCGTCGCATCGCGGTCTGTGTGTATAGCACCTTAGATTCCCAATAAATGCAAAATCCTGTCAACATTGATCTCGTATCGTTAAGCTTCAAAA
This sequence comes from Apamea anceps, assembly GCA_951799955.1. Classification (NCBI taxonomy): domain Eukaryota; kingdom Metazoa; phylum Arthropoda; class Insecta; order Lepidoptera; family Noctuidae; genus Apamea; species Apamea anceps. The sequence continues at coordinate 6,994,034 of OX637518.1, forward strand.
TAAATTGGACGTTACTTTATTTTGTGCCTTCCCGATTACTTTAGTAGCCTCAAGCGATTTTTAAGTGATTAAGTATAAGAAATTGGAAAAGAAAATTCCAGGAAATATTAAAACAGGTATTAGTTTGAGTGTTTTTCTACGTTCATTGCGTATTTTTTACCTCAAAGATAAGATGTTCTTCCGTTATGGGGCATATGTCTGTTAGACTTACTGACAAAAACAAAAACCACAAAATACAAAACATATTTGCTTTGGCGTCCACGCTCTATGTTTTCTATCCCATACGCGGGACATCATAAGCTTACGGGTACCACGTATTGGATTACCCGAAAAAGTCTACCTACGTCATCAAAACAACCAGAAACTTTAATAAACATAGAAGTCTTCTGAAAAATATTTTAAATAAATTCATCAAATTGAATTCGACTGTCGCTTTCCTAAAATAAAAAAAATAAAAAAATAGGCAACGGTTTTAAACACTATGAGATTTTTTTTAATAGACACATAATATGTTGAGACTGAAATATCTGTTAAGTTAAAATATCATCATCATCACCTTCATCACACCTACATCAGTTCACTGCTGGACATAGGCCTCTCCAATTGCACGCCATTTAGCTCGATTATCGGCAAATCTCATCCAGCTGCTACTTACCCGAATTAGAATATAAGAAACCTCAATCGAATCTGCAGAAGTGTAATCATATAAAATTTTTGTTCAAGAAATCGAAGACAATAATCGTATTAAGAATATCGAATATAAATGATAATGATAAATGATTTTATTTTGTAAGTAGGTTTGTACAAACGCTTTTACACGTCAATCATATTTTAAAACTAGGTGAGGTCGGCGTTTCCTATCTGACTAGTCTGAGAAGAAAGGCCGAAACAAACTCAGACGTCACAGTCTCTTTTAAAGTCCAGACATAATCTTGGTCTGATCATGTGAAGACCATGTAGATTAATGTCTGAGATGGTTTTTTGAGGAAAGAACCAAACGGTTTGAGAGGACCTGTCCGGTCAGTGCACGCATTTGTCAGAAATCGTGCAGCTCAACACAACACTTAAGGAGCTCGACGATTCGACGAATAATACTAAAGAAATGACATTTGGGTAGGCCACATTAATTACTCAAACTGCCAAACCATGACAAAAACTAACAGAACAGAGAGAAAAATAAAAAATAAAATGACCCACATAGTCTTCACATTCACAATACCTACAATTCCTTAGGTTCCGTGAATAAGTCTTCTGTGAAAACTAATAATTTTTAGGCACTTCTTCCGCAGTGCACATTAACCTACTAACACTTTTTCATGAGCTTCTCGTTTGTAACAGTAACAATAACAATCCATCAGTATTCATAATGCAAATTTTCATTTGTCAATACCACCCAAGGAATCCACAAGACTGGCTCGACCTACCTGTGGAGTTCATAAGCAAAATGCTTCCTTTGCATCTTATTTTTTTTTAATGTAAACCTAGCTATTAATGTAGACTATAAAATGTAAAATACTGTTTTTGGTAAATTATCAAATGCCTATAACGGTTCAATGTTCTGTGCAATGTTAAATCAACAATTATAATCAAGATTTATCGTTTTTTTACTATAAGTACACTCGACTACTGTCCCATTACAGGCCAAAGGCTATCTTTTCTTTTTACCGACCTTCTCTATCATGAGCTAGTGCGGATGATCAGTACACATCCTGTCGGGGTCTGTAGGTGTCAAACTCGTCCCACCACCCTCTTCGCCTTAAGGCGTTTATCCATCGCCACCGTCAACGGGACGTCAACCAGAATGAGATGACGGCGCCGAAGCAGCGATACATACATTTATTATGGTCGCGTGTCCACCGCACCTAACCTAGCGCCGGGATCCCGGCTCCTGAATTATTAAGTAATTCGGCGCAACCGCTACAACTCGGCCCGAAATTATTGATGGGCCGATGTGCCGGTAATAAAAAACACTCTCCCATCGCACCGGCGCCGTTCGCCCGGCTTTTGTTTTGTCTACATACATAAGCTTTTGTTTTGTCTGCATTATAACATACTGAACCGTCGAGTATGTCACGTTCGGTTCGAATAATCGCAATTCTCGCTGACGTCCCGTTGACGGTGGCGGTGGACAAATGACCTTAGCCTGTCAGGATGCCTCTGGAAATTTTCCGGTTCCCACATTGTGGTAGACCTATTCGTCCGACATTTGTGGCAAATTGTTTTGTGACAAACATAAATGTATTAAACAAAAACAAAATGACTACAATGTTTATGGAAACACTAGTTTGTCACAACCTACAGTTAGGATTATTTGAACCAACAAGGACTATTAGTGGAGCATGCATTGATAATTTCATGTATAACATTCGTGGATGTAAATGTAAAACTATGGAGTTTGCCTTATCTGATCACACGGCACAATTACTAACCTGTCCCGTAAAACTTAGCTGCTCTCTAAAACATTGGTATGTAAAAAGACGAGATTACAGTAAAGATAATATTATGAAATTTAACGATTGCATAAATTCGACTTCGTTTAATGACGTATTTGAAAATAATGACCCACAGGAAGCTTTTGACATTTTCTATGATTTATTTACTCTATTTTATTATCTATGTTTTCCATATATTCGAATTCAAATATATTCTCAACTACGACCCCGGTGGATGACAACAGGAATAAAAAAATGCTGCATGCGTAAACAACAATTATTATGGAAGTATCGTAAGAATCGAAATATCATAAACAAAACCAATTTTAAAAATTTTGCGAGTCGATTACAACGTATTATAAAACTGACAAAAAAGTCTCAAAATAATTACTTTATCCATACAGCTCAAAACAAATGTAGGGCTACTTGGAACGTTATTAGTAAAACAATGTGTAATGTGCCAAAAAGTGAAATAAATGAAATTAATATAGACGGTAAACATTGTACTGATGATCCACAGACCATTGCGGAGTGTTTTAATAATTTTTTTATAGACCAAATAAAAGGGAATACAAGTTGTACTAATAAAACAGAGACCTTGCCTAATCACACGGAAACACTATTTATGTCTCCAACTACACCCCAAGAAATACACAAAATAATTTTAAACTTAAAAAATACCAACAGTACTGGATATGACAATATATCGACTAAAATTTTAAAACAAGTACCAATTAAAATATACTACATTTTAAGTCATGTCATTAACCTGTCGATCCTAAATGGACACTTTCCTGATAAACTTAAATTAACAATTATTAAACCTCTTTTCAAGAAAGATGATCCCTATAATATGAATTGTTATAGGCCCATAGCACTAGTACCGGTGCTCTCTAAGGTCTATGAAAGAATAATTTATGACAGGATAAATGACTTCTTTGAAAATTTCAATTTGTTTGCGAAACAGCAGATAGGTTTTAGGAAAAATAAAACCATTAATATGGCCATCTATGATTTTCTGACCACAGTTATGACTAGCCTAGACAATAAAATTCCGGCGTGCGCATTGTATATGGATCTAAGTAAAGCCTTTGATTACGTGGATCACGAAGTTCTGTTAAATAAATTATACAGGTATGGAATTCGGGGCACTTCATTAGAGCTGATAGCGTCTTATCTTACCAGCAGAAAACAGTCCACATTAGTTACTCGAGTATGCACCAAAACAAGAACAGAAATTAACTTCACTTCAGAATACAGAGAAATCAAACAAGGTGTACCACAAGGAAGTGTTTTGGGCCCTCTGCTATTCATCATATATATAAATGACCTTCCCAAAGTAACTAATCATCCCACTATACTTTTTGCCGATGATAGTACTGTTGTTTTTACGAATAAGGACAAGTTATCCCTAGAACAGGATGTAAACAGCACTCTAAGTGATATTATAAAATGGCTAACTAATAACAATTTAAAAATGAACTTTCACAAGACTAAAATTATGATATTTCGCAATCGTAAAGCCCAATTTACTGACATTAATATAGATTATGCAGGGAACAAAATAAATGAGATAGCCACTACAAAATTCTTAGGTATGTCAATTGATTATAATTTGAACTGGAAGACACATGTTGATACGTTAAATCAAAAATTAAATAAACAATCATATGCCCTACATATGCTGGCAAAAACGGTTGACACTTCTGCTGTACTTGCAGCATACCATGGCTACGTGGGATCCTTGATAAAGTATGGTATTATATTTTGGGGTCATTCCACCAATAAGGAAATTGCATTCAAGGCGCAAAAGCGGTGTATTAGGGGTATGTTTAATATCAAACAGACTGATAGCTGCAGACCATATTTGATTAAACATAATATATTAACATTGCCGTGTGTCTACATCTATGAGATTGCTAGCTTCGCAAGAACTAATAAACATCTTTTTGATAAATACAGAAGTAAGCGGCACAGTGATAAAATTTGTTGCAAATTCAACAAGACGGCCTTATATGCCAAAAGCATTTTCAGTATGGCACCGCGTATATACAATCACTTACCAAAGTCTATTCTAGAAACTCCATCCATCGACGAATTTAAAAAGAAATTAAAAAAATTCTTGCTATGTAAATGTTATTACAGTATCCAGGATTATTTAACAGAGGATGTAAGGACATATTGTCCTCAGAAATAATGTTATTGATCTGACATGCGATTAATGCGCCATTTAATTATCTATTACTATTACTTGAACATTTATTTACAAATATATCTTGACATTCTCATTTGATACATGACATTTTAATCTTTATATATTCTTGTGACGTTAATATTTGCTAATGTGTCATTGTTACTTGCCACGGTGAAATTACCAAAATGTGTTATTTATTATATTATTATTGTTGCAAGTAATTGTATATTAATGTTTGATACAGTCTAATCAAATCTAAGCCTGAGATTTGCATGCCTCAAGGCGTAATATGGTTGAACTTTCTCTATTATTTTAACAACTTTATGTAATTACCCATATTAGCAAATAAATGATTTTGAATTTGAATTTGAATTTGAAATGTGTAGGAAATTAAATCCTCGCCAAACAGACAGAAACTGACGTGAGGATACGAAGTAAGGATAGTTTAGAATAGAATAGAAAACTTTTATTTCAGACAGGAGTCCATAGGGTTAGTAACAATTTTACTTAACTTCTAGTGTTAGTAGGTTACAGACACAGATGTACATACACTTAAAACTCAGCGTGGAGCTGCATCCAACTCCGCAATATTGGGGAATCCCACCGATCTGCGAACACACTGAGAATAGTGTTGGTGCCGTCGCGAACACGCGCCATCAGGGATGCGCATCTACTCCTCATAATGGCGGCAAAACCATTAATTTATTTTATTATTTATGTACACACAGAAAAATACATATTGATATGACATAAACATAATATGAGTACAAAGGTACTGCTTATTTCTTAAGAAATTTCTTCCAGCAGACCTGCGAAAGGAGAAGTAAAAAAAGAAATGTAGACAATAGTGTGTGAAAACAAGAAGAGAAAAATATGAATGTGTGAAGTCTAAAACAAAAATCTATACTTATAATAAATCTGTAGAAGTGAAAATTCTGTACATTGAAAATATCAAAAAAATAAATGGCAGGGGGTGTTACTAGACCGACACCGAAACCAAAAATGTGATTACAAAAATTTTTGTCTGTCTGTCTGTCTGTCTGTCTGTCTGTCTGTTTGTTCAGGCATCACACAAAAACTACCGGTTCGATTACGATGAAACTTGGTATAATTATTCTTTAATATCCTGGGCACCACACTGGGTACTTTTTATCCCGGAAAAGTATATACAATAAAAAACAAACTTAATTTTGCGGTTCGATCCCTAGACTCGATTACTGTACCAACCGCAAATAATAAGTTTGTCGTAGGTTACGTCACCCGCAGTATTATCTGTGCGACCTTTTTATTCCTTTTAGTTTTTAGAGTTATTTAGGTTTAATTTTATAAGTCGTAGGTATAGATTTTAATTTTATAGTATAGGTAGTATATTTGTTAGTGTACGTAGTGACCGTAGGTTATTTTATAATACTGTTAGGTAGGATTAGTCATTCGTATAGATATTAGTTTTTAGGGATTTAGCTTATTTATTGAGTTTAGATTAGTTATCATCAGAAATAGGTTTATTTAGGTAGGTTATTTTTTTTAATTAGGTAGGTACTTAGCTACAGATATCATATAGGTACCCTCTTAATCACCACTAATGAGACACAATTGGTTTTCTATTGTAATTAGCCACAAAGGACCCGCGAGATGGATGGAATCCTGGGGAAGCACATACATTTTATCCTGTTAGCACGTTCCCGTGGGATAATTTCCGACTTCCACGCGGGCGAAGCCGCGGGCAGAAGCTAGTATTAAATATACCTACACATATAACGCAAAAAAATAATAATAATAATAAATACTTGAGTATACTTAAATAAATACATAATACAAAAATATATAAACATATATATATATATATATACAAATACTCACGGTATAGAGGAAAGGTAATGCTCTTTTAATCGACGTTTAAATAGAGAAATAGTTTTTAAATCACGAATGCTAGGCGGAAGTGAGTTCCACAATCTTACAGCATGGACAGAGAAGGAATAAGAATAGTTAATATTATTATCCGCAAACATTCCTGACGCACTACAACGCCACGGCAGCCGCAACAGTACTCTCAGTGCATTACTAATATACTTTAAAATTATAAGTAGGATTAGGTAGGAAAAAAGAAATAAAATGATTATGTTAAAAGTGTAAACGTACTGTTTTAAGGTTTAGTCTTTAAAAAAAAAAGAATGGTTTGACAAAGCACTTATTTAATCGCAAAAATCCACAATTACACCTTTACAAAAAATGCACAGAAATACACCAACAAATTATGACTGTCTACGATCTCGTTTCTCCAGATGAGTTCCCAAAAATAGGGTTACGCGACGGCGTTCAGAATCTAACTGACTAACTTGGTATTAAAATTCCGCTAGTGTGTGATAAATGCAATTCAGCGTTTACTTTTACAATGAAAAATGAGACGCGGACTATAGATTGCAGATGTCGACTTTACTACCTTGTAATAAGGGCTGTAACAGTACGAGAGTCATGTCATAGATAAAACGAACAAAACCTTTTGAGTTAGTGTAGTGTAATAAAGTATAGAAATAATAGTGACAATGACACAAATATAACACATGAACAAAGTGCTTATAGCACGAAAGTGCTTATAGAAAGACAATCTCTCAAATTTCTTTAATAGATTTTCAACTTTATCGCTAAAGCATTAAGGTTCAAGGTTGATTGCGAAAGTTTGACAGTTTCGGGTAGGTTGACCTGCTGGCGTCTGTACAGTCAACACTATTCTAAGTTTAAAATAATTATCACGTAAACATTAAGAGATTTTAATTGCTTGTTAGTCTTTTAGGCTAGATTGTAATTAATTAATAAGAACCTGATTCTTTTTCATAAAGGATAAAAAAAAGATAAATGTCATAGATGTTGAGTCTTCAAATGACCTCTATAGCTTGTTCGTTGTATCATAACGTGTGCCTCAACAACACATTACGTCCCTTGAAATAAAGTACCTACGATACTATTGGTAGGAATAAAGCAATTTTGAAGGATATTACTAATCCATTGCATCATAGGTATTAAAACTTCGTCTGCTCAACACCGTAAATAACGCAATGAACGTGGCTGAACTGTAAAATGAGTGAAATTAAGATCGATTGTCATTTTATGGGTGTTACGCAATTACCAAGCCTGTTAGCCCACGACGGGCTCCACGGCTTTTTATTATTACTATTGTTATGATGCTATTTTTCTTGTAGGGGGGAGTCACTGCTGTCCTGAAATACAGGCCACGGCTTAGTTTAGGCACCAGTCTCCCACAAATAAAGATTGTAATATCCTAATTACTATTTTTCCGTTTTTAAGTTTTTATTGATGGATGTTATTTGTGGAAGAAAATAAACATTTTTATTATAATACTAGCTTCTGCCCGCGGCTTCGCCCGCGTGGATGTCGGAAATTATGCCACGGGAACGTGCTAACAGGATAAAATGTATGTGCTTCCCCAGGATGCCATCTATCTCGCGGGCCCTTTGTGGCTAATTACAATAGAAAATCAATTGTGTCTTATTAGTGGTGATTAAGAGGGTACCTAAGTACCACTCTAATTAAAAAAAAATAACCTACCTAAATAAACCTATTTCTGATGATAACTAATCTAAACTCAATAAATAAGCAAAATCTCTAAAAACTAATATCTATACGAATGACTAATCCTACCTAACAGTATTATAAAATAACCTACGGTCACTACGTACACTAACAAATATACTACCTATACTATAAAATTAAAATCTATACCTACGACTTATAAAATTAAACCTAAATAACTCTAAACACTAAAAGGAATAAAAAGGTCGCACAGATAATACTGCGGGTGACGTAACCTTCGACAAACTTATTATTTGCGGTTGGTACAGTAATCGGTCTAGGGATCGAACCGCAAAATTAAGTTTGTTTTTTATTGTATATCCTTTTCCGGGATAAAAAGTACCCAGTGTGGTGCCCAGGATATTAAAGAATAATTATACCAAGTTTCATCGTAATCGAACCGATAGTTTTTGCGTGATGCCTGAACAAACAGACAGACAGACAGACAGACAGACCGACAGACAGACAGACAGACAAAAATTTTTGTAATCACATTTTTGGGTTCGGTGTCGGTCTAGTAACACCCCCTGCCATTTATTTTTTTGATATTTTCAATGTACAGAATTTTCACTTCTACAGATTTATTATAAGTATAGAATAGATTTTCAATGTACAGAATTTTCACTTCTACAGATTTATTATAAGTATAGATATAGATATATATGACGGAGATGGTATGTCTGTCTCTCGTTAACATCAGGCATATTTTAATTACTGTGGGCGTACTATGGGTACCTAGTATTGGTTATAGCACAATAGAAGAACGGTTTGCAGTTCAAATCAGATTATAATTTACGAACAAGTTAGCCACACTAGCGAATCACACACTGTAGGTACTCAACTCAATGATACGGAATGCGAGACAGTTTCTAAGCACATAATATGTTCGTACAATGTCCAATGTTTCGATCATCTCGAGAGCTATGCTCACACCGTTCTTGTAGCTGTAGCTCTCCGTCCACCCCCACGAACTCGAATAAACGAATAGGTCAGACATATATTATTCGGAGAAGAAGCAACGAAAGTCCGTCCATTTGACCATGTTTTTCTTTACCTTAAGGGGGAAGCGTCAGGGTAGCCCGCGAACTTCAAATCTTGCGTTTTTTTGCGATTTGCAGGACAGTGTCAAGTTGTATGTTGAACAAAATATGATTCGCGACCGTAACAATTTATAATATAATAATCATTAAAATCATCAATATAACCCTCTAAGCTAATATATCTCTATTGAATTACTATTTCATGAAATATCAATCAATATGAAATTATTTAAACTACATTATATTTACATAATTTAAAAAGCTAAGTCTTAAAATAATAATATGCTAAAGTATATACAAAGGAGGAGAAATAATCAATGGGCATCAAAAAATTCGTCCGTATCGCTGTCAATAGGAAACGTGCCCAAAAGGCTGGCAGCATTGCCACGTTGTATGGCAATAGGATTATATGAACTTAGAGGATTGTATGATTGATGATGATTTCAATGATGTTATGACGGATGCAGAATCATGCCATAAAAGTAATATGAAATTGAGTAGACATAAAATAAAAAAATATGTTTATTTCTATTACAATGGGCATTTAGATACATACAATAATATTTGGAGATTTAAGCAAGGGATTGCTTGTCTTAGGAGTCTTCGCACTTTCACTTATCATTTTTAATGCAATTGAATTGTAGACAATGTCAACATGCAAGACTAAAAATACAATAAAAGGGTATCTTAACATTAAACAAACTGCTCTGCAAAAGAATGAACGTTATGCAGAAAAGTGCCAGATCGCGCGAGTAAGTGTTATGTGTGTGTCACGAGTGAGTGTGTTAGTGAGTACGAGTGTGAGTGTGAGTAGTGAGGTTGGGTGGTGTGTGAGTTGTAATAACTGATGCTTAGTTCACTTATCCCAATTAATATCCTGTCCAGTACTAAATACGAGAGTGAGTCTGTTTATTAATTTATTTGTTTATTAGTTACGCTTTCACGCCTAGACGGCTGAACAAATCTGAATGAAATTTAGAGATTTGGGACTTTGATAGATCATATCCTTGGTTAGGACACAAGATACTTCCAACCGGCGCTGATGGTATAGGTAGGTATAGGCGTAGGTTCAATTTTAGGTGGTCGGTTTGTCGACATAACTTTCGGGTCCCCTTATTGAACCGGACATTTTATGGAACCAATAACTTCCATAGTAAACATATTTTTCTCACGCAAAGAGCAAAACTAGAATAAGATGCCTCCGATTTTATCCATTATTCAAAAAATCCGGGTCTCAAGACTTACATGAAATATTATCTTAGTTCCAAACACAATCTAATATTGAAATCACAATTTACATTTCAATAGATTTTTTTCTTAAAATTCAATTGCTTGTGAGAAATAGATGAGGTTATTGGAAGTTTTTATCCACTAGTATTTTTATTAGGAAAGTTTTCTATACTTCTCCATTCACAGTTTTTAAGAAAAGAGCCGCTACCTATACAATGTGATAGGGGTGGGACTTCTAACCCGTTAAGGCTGAGTACTACATCTAATTTTATCGACAAAAAAAATAATATGGGGGGTTGAACCCCCTCATCATATTATTCATATTATTTTTTTTGTCGATAAAATTAGATGTAGTACAAAAAAAATAATATGGGGGGTTGAACCCCCTCATCATATTATTCATATTATTTTTTTTGTCGATAAAATTAGATGTAGTACTCAGCCTTAACGGGTTAGAAGTCCCACCCCTATCACATTGTATACAATCATCTTCCTTGCCTTTTTCCCAATTAAGTTGGGGTCGGCTCCCAGTCTCAACGGATGCAGCTGAATACCAGTATTTTACATGAAGCGACTGCCTATCTGACCTCCACAACCCAGTGACAAGGTAACACGATACTCGTACCTCTTGGTAAGGCTGGTTGTCAGACTTTAGGGCTTCGGACGTCAAAGATCCTCGAGTGACAGCCGGGACCAACGCAACGGCTTAACGTCACAGAGGTCTTGGTATGTAACCTATGATGGTCACCTATTCACATACCAACCGCGACAAGAGTAGCTTACCCTGATCGATCGACCCGTGTGGCTGTTATTACTTAGCCACAAGCCCACCTTTGTATTCCCAAACCACAAAAATAATCTTGTGTCCTGATTGTATGAGTACATAAACAACTTTTTAGTAAGAAACTATCGAAAAACTATCAAGTTTCATCTTAATTCATAAATATTGCACCATAACGAGTTCACTCACTCCTGTTCAATAAATACAAATTCTTTAAGACACAGCTGCACTTTCATACTCTTTATAAACAATTTGTTGAAAACCATACATATGATAAACATTTTTCTTTCAATACTTGTTAAAACTTCTAGATAGATTTATAGATACACACACTATTTTCACTCACACACTCACTCTTACTTTTACACTTTATTTTGACAGTTCGATTACATTCGTACATTAATGATGTGATCCATCACTTTGAAACGTGTTAAAAGTTTCAAGATACATAGTTTTGCAACGGTCATTACTGTCATATCAGTCAACGCCCGACCATTCGAACATTTACCTTACCTTCCAAAGTAACCACTAGATTTATTATAGGCAAAGGAATTTTGCAGAAAACTTTTTTTTGCAACCGGCTGGCAACAACGCTCGGCTAATCAGCCGCCTTGCATTACCACCGTACTGGCACAATAGAAAAGATGCATTCACGGTGAAAGCCTTCTTCGCTTTTTACCCCGGATTATCTTAGTCCCGAACCATGCGCATTAGTCCCATTTCGTACCGAGTACGAGTTGCTAACTCCAGTCTATTCTGTGAGACTCGGCCGTGTGGCCGCCTCCATATTGGCGCGTCAGAATGTTCACAACTTCGAACGCAGCGAGTCTTCAGTTCTTATTTGAAAATATCGAATTTATTTGAATTTAAGTTCGGAATATTGCGGAGTATTCTAAAGATAAAAAGTTTTTATTACATTAATTGGAATATTGTTAAAATAGTGATGTGCGTGCGTGTTGTTGAGTGAGTGAAGTTTTAAAAAACTTTTCGAAAATAATTTCGGTACAGTAAAATTTTACTACGATTTATTAAAATCTTTGATCTCGTAACTGCATTTTAATGGAAAGTACTTTAATTGCTATTTTGGTTGAAGTGCGGAGAGTTTGTTGGCTTTAGATGATTTATGATGCGGACGACACCACGGACTCGGCGGTTCGGAAAATTTTAATGCTTCGTAATTGACGTGACTTTCGGTAAGTAACAAAGTCAGAAAGGACTTAAAATTAATTGTTTGAAATATTAATTTGACAGGATTTGGGAATTTATAATTTTATCTTCAGGTTTAGGTGTAAGAGTGACTTAAAACTACGTCATCGTCGTCTATATTTTCAGGTAAATTTACTTATCTAAAAATTGATTTATTGAGTATCCTCCTTTGTTGGGGAGGTCTGTAGAGCGAGAGCAAACAAGAAATACTGTTAAGTTTTTATTTGGAAGGTACCTAATAACTAAAGCGAAAAACGTGTCCACTTTTAATCTAGATAGTTTCCTATCTAGCCAGTGCAGTGATGGTACATGGAGGTGATATACCTTTAACAGGAATTGTGAAAACTTTAACGAAAAAACTCTTGAGTAGGTAATACTAACTACTACTAACACATGTTAATTTTACACCTTTCGCCAACAAATAAAATATACACACCCGTTTACAATTTATTGTAAATCACCATACCCATTGATAACTTTACAGAAATTTATACCACTACATACACATTTCTCTTTTTATTATCACTAAAGAAAGATTATCAATAAACAAAATGTCCAAGCTACAGACCAGATGCAGAATGATGGCGACTACACTGCGTACTGTATTTAAAATAAAACGTTTAAGAAAACATCTTCTTTACACTGTTTGAGACGCGGAGCCTTGCACTTGGCCTACATTGGGATTACCTCGTTCAGTGGAACGCACTTGGAAAATTATTTTTTGTAGGAATATTTTACTACAATTCTAAAGGAACATTATTGGGTGAAATGACAATTGATGACATGCTAATTTGATTTTTAAATGTATATTTAGGAGATAAGTATTTTTAGGGCATTGATTAAATAATTGATTATATCTCTTAAAGAAGCGGTGTGGGTAGCAGTGTGTTAAAACTCTCCATAGTGGATTTGGCTTTACAATTTATAGGCACGGTAAACTATATGTTGGTTTTACCTAGGTAGGTAGGTATTGTTTCGTTACAGTAAAACTGGTACTCCCGACGCGCATTTTCTAAATTCTGTCTCAATAAATCAATCAACTCGGTTCATCGTAGACATAAATGCTTCTCGCAAAAACAAGGTACCTACAATTTTACCTAAATAAACAATAGATGGTTAGGTACTTTCATAGTTTCCGTTGGAATTTGTTTAAAAAATTTCAATTGTGTAAAAAAATAACTTATTTTAAGAATTCTCTAGGGACATCACTACAGGTTTAAAAAAAGATGTCAGTGAGCGTTCGATCATCATTCTATTTTTTGAGTACCTCGATACTAGACACGACGTGCATGAAAATAACACATTTATTCTTTCCGGTAATTTAAAACTCTCGAAAGATAAAAATACAAAGATAAAAAATACAAAGATACATACTCTTACTTACTTACCAAACGATCTTCTTTCGTTTTTTTTTCAACCCGGAATCTCCTCATATTTTTCCGAGAATGTCGAGGGTCGGCTTCCAATGTAACCATAGCTAAAGTACATAGGTAATTTGTATTCAATTCTCGTAATAAATATTTATAATATAAAAGGAACATTAAACAAACTTCCCTGTAGGAGTAATTATAGTTTCTTGGTAAAGTACAAACAGATTACAGAGATTAGATTGCGGCCATTCTCTGAAATTCATCTCGTCTGAAATTCAGCCGCATGTGGTTACATTTATAGGCGATCTAGATTCCAGACTAATCAACACGCCATAGAGGTATCGATTATGATATGATTTAGGCGACAGACTGTAGCGACCATTTCAGACACTAATTTCATGGTCCTCGCATGATCTGACAATAATATAATAACAAAATCGTTTATTTCGACGATCACATGATCATAGGCACAAAATTACAAAACTTAAAAAATAAATTATGCACATAAAATATTATAAAGACCGTTAACATAATTATTACATACTTTGATTGCCCAGTATGTGAACCATACAGCAATGGTTCAGCAGTGTGATTCTATAACCATCTCACCGTGAAAACTTAGGTGAAGTGAGCGTGGAGTGAGCTGTCATTCCAACTAATGCTAGGGATTGACACTATTGACAGCTCACTCTAAGCTCACTTCACCTAACTTTTCACGGTGAGATTTTACAGAATCGATCGGCAGGTACTGGCAATCGAACCTCTGCGCGAATGCCCTCAGGATGCCTCTGGAGCCAGCCTGAATCCTGCGCACCAGGGATGTGCATTGTTTTTCAATCGTGTCAATTTATCAATCGTAAAACAATGACTATGTCTGGATTGTAAAAGAGTCTTTGATCTGATTTACTTAAAACCAAAAGTTTACTTCCGAATGTGTGCGGTCACTGGAGTGAGATTAAAGTAAGGTTCAAAGAAATAAAGAAACAAACTCAGGGGGAGTTTGTTTCGCCATTTCTTTCAGAGGTAGTCAGATAATATGTCGACTCCATCTAGCATATTTTTTTTTTAATATGACTTATAAAAGTGATTTTGGTATCCTACTTATATTTACAGAATAAACAATTTATTTTAATTTCAATTTTATTTAATTTTTCTATTCTGTAAAATTAACTTTAGACCTCACTCAAGTGACGTCACACATTCGAAAGTATACTCTTGGTTTTAAGTAAATTATTGGGGATCCACGAATGGTATACTCTTACATGTGTATCACAAGCAGTTAACATTCGGTAATTCGGTACGGTCCGTGAGAGGTGATCTTTAGTCAATAGGCACCTCTCAAACTATCCAGCTTCCGTGTAATAGGACAGCTTTATCTTTGTCATTTTTTGTTTGATTGACAGAAGAAAAAATACGTGTCCATTATTTTTCGATAATCTAACTGACGGACTACTTTTTTTCCCAGGAAACTACCCTATTGCTACATAGCTAAACTTAGGTAGTTTCTCCCACGCTTTTCACACAGTAGCTTCACTTTAACTTAACCCTTCGAGGATCAACACGACATTAACGGTTTATTAATTGCCTAGTATCTATAATTACGTGGTGGAGTAATTCCTACTCCCTCTCACAAAGAGGCCTGTGTCCCAGCGGTGGGAAAATTATAGGTTGATAACGCTTACGCGTACGCTATCTATAATTAGTCCACGAGGAAAATTAGGTTGATGTTTCTTTAACATTGTGATGAAAAGCCAACAGAGTAGGCAAATGATGGGCCTGGAGAGTGCATTTCAGTGTTAAAGGTGACAGTTTCAAATCGGACAGAGTATTTATCAATCTAAGCCAACAATTGTAGTTCAATCAATCTACCTAGCCTTTCTGCCGATGACCTTGTGAAAGCCGCAGGAATTCGCTGGATGCGGGAAGAACAGAACCGGTCGAGGTACCGGTGCTTGGGGGAGGCCAATGTCCAGCACCTTTCGTATCGGAAGAAAATTTAAGTAAAACGCCCTATGAGCACAATGTCTTAAAATCAAAAAGAACTGTGAGCAGCTCGCCCTATTAGCAACATGAGCTTATAGCATATGACCCTAATATCTTAGGGTAAGGGTATGGAAAGGACAAAAAAAAAAAAACTTGAGATATGTCAAGGGACACCCGGGTGGAACGAAGTTCCTGTCGATTAATTAGTGAAGGAATTGTAATATTTTTTTTTAAATTTTTTTTTAGAAAGGCTAAACGAAAATAACTGGCTTGCTTTCTATAAGAGAGAGAGACAGACAGAGAATCACGCGCACGCCGCACGGCTTACAACTATAGCAAAAAGTGTCGTTACAACTTTTGGTCTTAATTTTTTCCGTCTAGCCCCCTTTCGCAACGCGCGATAAGGAACTTCGTTCCAAAAAGGTATGGTAAGGACATCGTTCGGCTAAAATGATAAAAATGACGATAACGACCTATCTGACTTCCACAACTCAAGTCACCGGGTAACACGATACCCCTTGGTAAGACTGGTTACCAGATTTTGGCTACCCGTAACGACTGTCATAGATCTACACATGACAGCCGGACCAACGGCTTAACGTGCTTTCTGAGACGCGTACTGGTGGTTATATCTATTATTATCCAGATACCACTTCGTAATTCCAAAGGTTAGTCTGAAATGATTCCTTAAATAACTCAAAAGTTTGTTTGCAATTGTTTCGTAAAAACTTTCCTTTTCACAGAAACGTTGTTATTACCTCGAATAAAATAACGTTTCAATCCACCTGAAATTATTTTTAGCAGAAACACGTTGTTTTATTTTAGTCTTACACAGATTTAAAACGGTGAACGAGAAAAAATTACAGAAATCCGAAGTCAAAATTTGTTACAAGTTAATTTAACAAAAACGGTGACAGTTCATTAACGCAACCATGACGAAAACTGACAATAGTTTATAAAACGTATTTTTTTACTACCACAGGGTATAATAAGTAAATAAATACATTTTATAAACTAATGGACAGCCATTAGGCTAATTGTCTTATGACAGCTGTCTTAGAACGTACATATTCCAGATTACGTAAAAGTTAACTTTAAAATGCGTAATAAAATAAACGCGTATAAACTGCCTTAATCTACGTAAACCGTTTTACGTAATCTGCTTTAAACCGTTTTTTGACAAGGAAAACTAGTGGTTGCAGCAACATACAATACTTTCATTGATACACGAACGATATTATAATGTCAGTAAGAAGCCATAAATACGATAAGGCAATTTATTTTATTACGCATTGTAAAGTCAACTTTTACGTAATCTATACTTATAATAAATCTGTAGAAGTGAAAATTCTGTACATTGAAAATATCAAAAAAATAAATGGCAGGGGGTGTTACTAGACCGACACCGAACCCAAATTTGTGATTAAAAAATTTTTGTCTGTCTGTCTGTCTGTCTGTCTGTTTGTTCAGGCATCACGCAAAAACTACCGGTTCGATTACGATGAAACTTGGTATAATTATTCTTTAATATCCTGGGCACCACACTGGGTACTTTTTATCCCGGAAAAGTATATACAATAAAAAACAAACTTAATTTTGCGGTTCGATCCCTAGACCCGATTACTGTACCAACCGCAAATAATAAGTTTGTCGTAGGTTACGTTACCCGCAGTTCACTAAAGTTATGCTCTAAATGTAGTGCTGAAGGTTGAATTTGGCTTGCACCGTTCGCAGCACACGCGTGGCGCGCGGCCGCCACGGATCGCTACCGTATATAAGGATATTTTTTGAACTTTGATTTGAACGGACGTGTTGAGTGGCGAGCGTTCGTTCTTATTTTAACTGCTACTTGCAATTCTAAACCGTGTTTTTCAGTGCGACCTTTTTTATTTCTATTAGTTTTTAGAGTTATTTAGGTTTATTTTTATAAGTCGTAGGTATAGATTTTAATTTTAAAGTATAGGTAGTATATTTGATAGTGTACGTAGTGACCGTAGGTTATTTTATAATACTGTTAGGTAAGATTAGTCATTCGTATAGATATTAGTTTTTAGGGATTTTGCTTATTTATTGAGTTTAGTTATCATCAGAAATAGGTTTATTTAGGTAGGTAGGTATTTTATTTTCTGTTATTGAGTTTTTTTTTTTTATTATGTAGGTACTTAGGTAAGGATATCATATAGGTACCCTCTTAATCACCACTAATGAGACACAATTGGTTTTCTATTGTAATTAGCCACAAAGGGCCCGCGAGATAGATGGCATCCTGGGGAAGCACATACGTTTTATCCTGTTAGCACGTTCCCGTGGGGTAATTTCCGACATCCACGCGGGCGAAGCCGCGGGCAGAAGCTAGTCTGGAATATATGTACAGACGCCAGCACATCAAGCTACTACAATCTGTCAAATTTCTTTAATAGATTTTCAACTTTATCGCTAAAGCATTAAGGTTTAAGGTTGATTAGGAAAATTTGACAGTTTCGGGTAGCTTGACCTGCTGCCGTCTGTACATTCTAAGACAGCTGTCAAAAAACGGTCAACATAATGGACAGGGTGTTAATCGTCAACAAAACCAACAAGTCCAATCTTTTTAATTTCCCTTAGGGAGGAACCAACAGATTCTAATCGAGAAAATTATATCAATCAACGTCATTTTTCGTGTTCGACGTGTTTGATCGACGAACCAGATTGCGTCATCGAACACGCGTAACGTGATAAACTTTTTGCCGCATTTTGTTTGGCTTTACTTGAGTTACAATTACATAGGAAAACAATTCCTATTCAAAACCAATTTTGTTACAGACGCCAGCACATCAAGCTACTACAATCTGTCAAATTTCTTTAATTATATTATCAAAATCGCTAAAGCATTAGGTTCAAGGTTGGTTGGGAAAATTTCACAGTTTCGGGTAGCTTGATGTGCTGGCGTCTGTACAGCAATTTTATTCTCACATCGTTTTCACATAATTAATGTATACAAAATATTGTAAAACATTTCAAAATAGTAACTGTGAAGTTGCTTGCCCATTCTTCTCCATACGAAACTAACTTTTGGAACTAGGGGGAAACTAGAATAAATTCTTTTTGCTTGTAAATTTTGACCTTCAAAAGTTCCTTTTAAGTGCCTATTTGAAGTAGGTACATGATTTGACTTTGACTTTGAATTGAAAAAACTACTAAACTTGTAGAAAGAAATTGAATTGAGATTAGGTGGCAGAGGGTTCCTAACTGGCTTGGGTCCTACAAAAGGCAAAGTATCATAATAGAAAATGTATAAAATCTAGTTTCAATCTAAACTAAAAATGACATGTAATTTTTTTTCTGGAACTGTAACTATTATTTTTAAACTTGTATCCTAAGTTGCGCCAGTAACAGAAAATTTGAAAGGAAATCGTTTGGCTTGGTATGGGCATATGATGAGGAGGGAGACGCATGTGACTAAAAGAGTGCTGAATATAAATGTTGACAGATAGAGAGGGAGAGGAATGACAAAGAAAAGATGGATGGATTGTGGGAGGAATATCACTCACAAGAAAACGTGTTTATTTATTATTTGGGATCTCCAACAAAGAATACACCTTATACAATATAAATCACAATAATAAAAAAGGTTCTTTTACAATTACAGGAGGCCTACACCCTATAACTTGGCGTAAGCAAGATAAAAATAAAAATATAGAACGTAAATTTATGAATGATGAAAATGAATTATGAAATTTGAGAAAAAAAAAAACATGTCAAGATTGAGCATTCATATTTTTAGAATTGTTTAGTAAAATAATACCTATGGCCGATGGGGTCGAAAGGTTTTGGAGTGGCAACTGTTCTGCGTACCGGGAGACGTAGCGTTGGAAGGCCTCCCACAAGGTGGATTGATGACCCTTTGAAGGCCGAAGGAATCCGCTGGATGCGGGAAACACAGAACCGATCGAAGTAGAAGTGCTTGGGGAGGCCTATGTCCAGGAGTGGATGTCTTTTGGCTTAAACGATGATGGTGATGATACAATAATAATAATCATTATTTCACATTAGTTGACTATTGGCGAGAAGTAACATACTTACTTATTTTGCGAAGTTTATTTATTATTTATTTAAACTATTTGCACAAAAAGGTACAAAGGTACTTATTTTGCGGGCTTTAAATTCTTTTTGGATTTTGAAATGGGGGTTATGTTTAGGTTACATGCTTTGCATGCACTTTTATACAATTCATAGTATTGCCTACAGAATCTTGGGAGAGCGGCAAAGTCGCGTAAAATAAATTGTAGCTGCTTTTCCGGGCCAAGCGAGATTACATGTTCTTATGTAGTTTTGCGCCGACCCCGTGTAACATAGGACAAAGTCAGGAAGATGATCATGAAAGACGATGAGAAGGTAGACCATATCCGACTCCAATCTACATGGTCTTCACATGATCTGACCAAGGTTATGTCTGGACTTTAAAAGAGACTGTGACCTCTGAGTTTGTTTCGGCCTTTCTTCTCAGAGTAGTCAGATAGGAAACGTCGATCTCATCTAGTTTTATTATTTTATTTTATTTTATTGTATTTGGGTGGCTTACAGCTATCAAATACAGAAGTAGTAGTGAGGTAATTGACGACAAGCTATTTACAAGCCTCCACAGTTAGCAATAGAGTATTGTTGTACACATTTTCAAATTACTAATGAAGCAAAAATAGTTAATGAATAGGTCAACTATAACACTAAGTATAACATTAAATTAATTAACTAATAAATTAAATACCTGTCACAGCACATACTCCAACAGCAGATGCACATGCATCTGCCATGCATGCGCAGCCGCTGTCAGATTGTATCAGAAACAATATTATACTGCTTAGATAAAACAGTAGTAATAGACGCTAAGCTGCTAGCAAATAAATCGATTGAAAGGTGCTTATTCTTTACAATTTGGTTAAAAACTTTAACTGAGCGAACCATATAAGAATTGCTACGGTAAACTGTGCGAGTGTAAGGAACATGAAGGAGATTTCTCAAACGAGAATGCCGAGGTGGAACATTCAGAGACAGCTTAGAAAGAAGTTCAGGACATTCAATCTTTGATTGTGCTATTTTAACTAGGAAACGAACGTCAGATATATTTCTCCGAGTTACAAGTGGAAGTAAGTGGAATCGAGCGCATCGTTCATTGTAACTCAGATAAGGGATTTTAAACTTGTAACCTAAGTATCTCGTAAATTTCCTTTGTATTCGTTCCAATCTGTCTGAATGCGCTGCATAATTCGGATTCCAAATTTGACTACCATAATCGAGATGACTGCGGACGTAAGCACAATACAAAATTTTCAATGTTTTCATTTTATTGAACGAGCTGGCATTACGGATAATGAATCCCAGGGCTTTGGATGCTTTTTTGGCGTCATGGTCAACATGACTCTCAAAGGTGAGCTTATTGTCCAGAAGAATACCAAGATCTCTGGTGACATGAGTTCGAGATAAAGGTTGATTGGCAATTGAGTAAATAAATATGACTGATATGTTCTTCCGGGTGAAGGTTATAACTAAGCATTTTGAAATATTAAGATCTAGTTTATTTATTCTACAATAGCTTACTAATCTAGATATGTCCGCCTGCAAAAGTCTAGCGGCATTCAAACTCACAACTGATGTATAAATTTTCATGTCATCTGCAAACATTAGGTATTTAGAATGTTTGAAACACTCGCCGATATCATTTATAAAAAGTACAAATAATAATGGCCCCAGCAGCGACCCCTGCGGAACACCAGAGGGAATAGTTGACCAGGAGGATATAAAGCCACTGAGGACCACTGCTTGTGTCCTATTCTGCACATATGATGAAAACCATCTGTATAGGTCTCCCCTAATGCCCAAATCAAAAAGCTTCCTCAGTAGAATGTCATGATCGATCCTATCGAACGCCTTGCTATAATCAGTATAGATAGCGTCGACCTGGGATCCATTATCCATGTGCTCAGTGATATAATCTGTGAACAGAACCAGGTTAGAGACTGTCGACCTTCCTTTTAGAAACCCATGTTGTTGGGGACTCAAGCTAGAAACCATACTGTTGTACAACTGATTATAGACTATGCGTTCCAATACTTTAGCTAGCAGGCAAAGTTTTGAAATTGGCCTATAATTTTCAATTTGGTCTTTAGCACCCTTCTTATGGATGGGTGATACAAAAGTGGTTATAAGAATATGATTGACGTGTAAAAGTGTTTTTACAAACCTACTTAAGTAACTTATCAAATGGTTTTTGTTTTTTGTTTGCATGGTATTATACATTTTTTTTAAGTGAAAACTTCTTTGGCGGCTTTGTGCACTTTTTGTGATGGGTAAAAAATGTTAAACTCGCGTCAGGACACGTGACCTGATCGAAAATTCGTAAGACGGAGCTCGCGTCAGGACACGTGACCTGATTGAAAATTCGTAAGACGGAGTGAGAGTTTTTTGTGATGGGTAAAAAATGTTAAACTTGCGTCAGAACACGTGACCTGATCGAAAATTCGTAAGACGGAGGGACAGTAGACCGCATTCCAAAATATCAAAAATGCACAACGTTAATATTCAAGTTTTCACTTCTACCGGCACTCCCGGAGTGCAACCCATTTGTTTTTTTATAACATATTATTCTCTAATTTAAATTGAATTGCATGTATTCTTATATATTTGTACAGACGCCAGCACATCAAGCTACTACAATCTGTCAAATTTCTTTAATACATTTTCAATTTATCGTTAAAACATTAAGGTTCAAGGTTAATTGGGAAAATTAGACAGTTTCGGGTAGCTTGACCTGCTGGCGTCTGTACCTACGTCTAGTAATGTTGTTAATGTTTCATGCTGGATTATATTCGAACGCAATGTGAATTGTTACTGAATAAAATTTAATTGAATTGAATTGAACATACAGAATTAAAATCATTTATCATTTAGGTACTTAAAAATACCCTTTGTATGTTTGTAAAGCCAGGTGATTGCTGCATTACCATGTGATTGTTTGTTTTCGTAGTTTTTAGGTCCCTCGTGTTTTACATAGGCCGTTTATTTACACTTCTACAGGCCAGCCAATAAGAAGCTTGTGGATACATTTGTAGGAAACTTTGTCAGAATATGAAGACGATGGAAATTAACTGTATGTATTAATGGTTGGTGAAATGAAATAAAACTAAAGCTCAGTGGAAGGATTTTAGTGAAAAAAATGAATAATAACATAAAATTGGAAACACAAACCTTTAACATTCAGTTAAAAGACGAAACAAAAATAAAAGAATATCATTCAAATAAAAACTATAAAAATCTAAAACGTTAACCACGACCAAGGAGTTTGCAACGGAATGTATTTCACCATGTTGTAAATGAGGATGCTTTAAATGAGTTTTTGTTCTATTGAATGTGTCTATACACAATAAAATAAAATTATAACACCAATTAAAAAAACCATAAAATAGACGTTTTAATCTGTCCAGTAGTTTCGCAGACTGATGGATAAAAATAACTTCATTATGCATTTTACAGAATGATCTAATACTTAGTCGCTTGGCTCAAATTCATGCGGTCATCACACAGGTGACTATAGACTGTCTAAAAGGGAATTCGGCTAGGCTACAGGTGACTAAAATCGCAAGTTTCAAAGTAGAGTAGGTTTCGATTTTTTTTAGACGCATGCGGCGGGTGACTTAAATCTACCGTAAAAATGCTCAGTCGCAGGGGATTGCCCGCCGCGTGAAGGTCGACATTTTGATGTAAAATTAACTAGTCACCTGCAATTTTTATCGACCTGTGTAAATGGGGTGGCGATTCGGCTTGTGAGGCGATCGTGTAAGCGTCCAACCACACAGCGAAAATCGACCTAGGGTAAATAACCCACAAGTAGTTTATAGTTTGTCGTAAAAAAAATAATAATATCAGAGTTACTGCTATAAATCCATTAAAATCATCTCATATTTCGTATATGTATAACGACTCTGTGGCCATAATGCATTAATTGGTAATATTCGAGTGGTCAAATTAGTTCAATTAAAAGTACGGTTTACGGTCGGCCCAATAAAATTATAACAACAAATATCTACAGGGTCAAAATAGATTAGCTAGCGAAACTCTGCAGGCGAGCTGGGTAACGAGATCACAATACGATAAAATTAAAATAATAAAAGATTTAATGTTTGTGTTTTATCGTATTTTGATATCGACACCAATTAAATCTGTGTAGTTTACGAAACAAAAACTGATATTTTTTTTTTACATTGTTCATAGAAGCAACAAGAATAATGTACCTACCCAGGATTTTGTAATACTTACATATCTTGATTTAAAAGAGTATCCTTGGAGTTTCTTACCCGTTCATCTCCATAGAAATCTATGTTTTGGAATGGACAACTAGCTTCAACTTTCTGACTAACTGACCGACTATATAATTAGACAATTCAAAAGTGCCTGTAAATGGTTTAATTGAAATAAATGCTTTGAGTTTCAGTTGAGTTTGAGTTTGAAAGTGAATATACTAACCGAGGTTGATGAACCCACTAAAAAATCATCTAATTAATAAATTTTTCTTTTATCATGTTTAAATATCGATACCCCTGCGGAGTTTCGTTAGCTCATTTAATTGGAACCTGTATATAATATCACTCTTTTAAATCAAAAAAGATAAAGGCTTGTGTATACTTTACGAGTAATTAAATCGATTCAATAGTAATGAAGTTCAAAAAGGTTTGCAAACCCTTCTAAACGCTTAGAGATTATACAAATAGAATCGACTTGGGAGTTTGACCCATTTCCCAATGTCGTTACCAATAATAGGCGAAACGATTCGTTCTAGGTTATCTATCTGCCTAGGTTTTTCCCAAATATGTTGAGGTCGGCTTCCAGTCTAACCGGATGCAGCTGAATACCAGTATTTTACATGGAGTGACTGCCTAACTGAC
Source organism: Apamea anceps (assembly GCA_951799955.1). Classification (NCBI taxonomy): domain Eukaryota; kingdom Metazoa; phylum Arthropoda; class Insecta; order Lepidoptera; family Noctuidae; genus Apamea; species Apamea anceps. The sequence goes on from OX637518.1 coordinate 7,018,773, forward strand.
CTCCACATCCCAGTTACTGGGTAACACGATGCCTCTTGGTAAAACTGCCTTATTTTGGGCTTCTGATTACCCGTAACAAAGATCTACGAATCACGGCCGGGACCAATGGCTTAACGTGCTTTCTGAGACACGGAGGAGTCTCGACACATAATGGATAGTCACCCATCCACGAACCGACCGCGGCAAGCGTAGCTTAACCTTAGATCGATCCGTGCGGCTGTTACCATGTAGACACGAGCTTTAAAAAAAAATGCAGAATATGTTCGACCTAATAAAATTATGACAGTAATTAAAACACCTTTAAATAGATTATTTAAACCGGCCCAGCCGTTTTGTAGCATAACACTAACATCCGGATAGACGGATAAAAATACTATCACTCACGGAATGATACGCTCGTAATATTATTTCCGTGACTCAAAAATAATTAGCGTATGGTTTGACGTAAATAAAACATTAATGTGTGATTTACTGTATCTAATAAATCCACTTTATCATGTTTATAGTATAACTTGGAACGAATTTATTACATATCGAGACTCCTCCGTGCCTGATTTTTGACAGTCGTTACGGGTAGTCGGAAGCCCAAAAGTCTGACAACCAGTCTTGCCAATTAGGAATCCCTACTAATCTAATCGCAAAAAAAAAAAAGCTAGAACAAATAGTTTTGCCTATTATTGGTAACGACATTGGAAAATGGGTCAAACTCCCAAGTCGATACTATCTATAATCTCTTTAGAAGGGTCTGCAAACCTTTTTGGACTTAATTGCTATTTAATCTGTTTAATTACTGGTAAAGTGTACACAAGCATTTATCCTGATTTGTTTTGGATGAGTGTACATGGAGTTTCTTGGTCGCTTTTCTAGATAGGAACCTGCCTACTACGCTTTGGAATGGGGAGCTATTTTCATATTTCTATATAATCCTTATCATTATTATTATGAGCCTGTTTTGTCCTACTGCGGGGACCCTTCCCCCTTTCCACTTTTCCCGGCCTACTGCGATTGTTGAACAATGCTTTAAGAAGGAGTCCTGCTCTCCCGTCATCTCTTTCTGGACCCGCTGCGTCGCTTCCTGCCATTTGGGATCCACTGAGTGATCTGACTTTGATAATTCAAAAGTGTCTGTAATTGGTTTAATTTAATAGAAATAAATGCTTTTAGTTTGAGTTTATCCTGTAGCCCGATTCTCCGGAAACTCGCGTTCGTGTCGCATGACGTCATTGCCGCTCGTCTCCATATGTCGCTTATAAAACGATGAGATATCCTGAAAAAGCTATTCTCACTACAAGTCGATCTTAAATCACGAATCTAGGGACAATAATGTTGCCATAATGCGTCCCACGAAGTAATCCCTTCCACATAACGATGCGATTTTTTTACGTAATCGTTAATGTACTTTTGACCATCTTTAAAAATGATTTTTAAGGCAAAAACATATTTTGAGCAGCATTATAAAGGTATTTCATTAAAATTTATCAATTTAATAATCATTATTGTTTCCGTAACTCCATTTTTATTTTATTATTAACATTAATATAAGACCTCCGTACTACGGAATGCATAGCTCATGTTGATTTGTCAAGTCATGTCATCGATATTTGTCACGTCAAAGTAAAGTCAAAATACAATTTATGTTGTTTGTTTACATTGGTCTACATATTATTAGGTAATTAAATAAAACAGAACGAGCTAATGATATTGTAAGTAAGCTGATGACCAGCACAATAACATAAAAGTGTATCAAGATGGAGAAGAAGAGGAGAAGTGTTGTTGTTTTAAAGAGTGCGGTACTGCACCGGACCGTCCTGCTACATGCTTTCCCAACGAACGCTAGGCTGCTGTACCTACGTGTCCTGACTTCATTACTTTACAAAGGCCCAAAAGATTGTTGGGAAATCCTTGCGAAAACAGATTTCACCCTGAGGCTCGCGTTAGGAGTCTCATCACAACACGAATTAAATTTTTTTTGTGGTCAAAGTGCCTCACAAACATGAAGACTGGGCGAAACGTGAAGTGGTCCGCCGATTCCTAAGCTCACGGACAACGCTCGACTCATCACGCCGACCTTTCGTGTAAACCAGTGATTATTTTAGTGTCCATGTGCTGCACGGATCAATAAGACTGTTTTTAAAAGGATTCTTATAAGTGTAGTTTTGTTCAAGCATATTTACGTAACTTGAAAACTCACTTTTTTGTTTATGGATAGATTTTAATAATTTTTATTGTAAAGGATAAAAACGAATATTTCCGTTTAAATTGTAAATATCGGACCATAAGTTTAGAAATTATATGGGATTTTGTATAATCAAAATGTGCCAACTCACTTTTGTAACAGTTTTTGTTCTAGAAACTTTTTACTGTGCATAGTTAAGTTATATACTAAGGTTTAATTAGCTTAAGGATTATGTAAGGAAGATTATATAACAAAATTGTAAAGATATAACATGGAAAAAATTAATAAAAAGGGGCTTGACAGAAAATTAACAAGCAAAAGGACTCAAAATACACGGCTCGCTTCAAAGTAACGTAGGCCGGGTATAAATAAAAGCACAGTTTTTGACTGACACTGCGCTGCACGCACACCTATCCACGCGCTACCGGCGTTCCGCGACCAGTCTACTACTACGTATCTATTGTACCCTACCTATTGTAAATTTGTAACCCAGTGAGGATTATACGTATGAACTTTGCTTGTGTGTTTCTATTTCCTAACCCAACTTGTTAACGGCCTGCGCAACCTAACTACAAAGCCCTTCAATTATTTGCATACCTATATTATTTTTGTTACTTAGCTAAGTTTTTTCATTGAAAAATATAAAATAAAGACATTTGAAATATTTATTGTTTGAAATGCTTTTGAACCACTTTATTTCTAGTTACAAAAGAACCTTTTTAAGAATACCTTACAGACTAATAAATAAATTCAGTATACATCCAAGTATAAACCACAAAAACATAATTATTATCACACCACACATGGGAGTTTACTTTTGGTCATGCTTCTCTGTAACATCTATACACAACTCCAGCCGGTCAAAATTCAAAGTCTAGTTCGACTGCAACGTCCTTCTTTCGGCACTTAAGACCTTGGCTCTTTCTCTCTCGATATCTGTCGATCCAACCGAGAAATGTACGGGAGCAAAGTGGGCACTACAGCTCAAAAATCCTCGCTTGCAGGAGTAGCACCGCGTTTATTGTGGTTGCGGCGCGATCGACCTTTCTTGCCCTCAACCAGAGTAAAGCCTGGCAAAGCCGTCCTTGTCCATTTGACTGGTTTTAAATCTGGCGCCTTCCGCTTCTGTATCTCATGTGTCTCATTCATCGACGCTACACAAGCAACAACTATCCACAGTTGATAGCTTTGGCGGAAGCCTGAAGTTTTCTTCGTGTGTTTTTCCTTGTGGTGATGGTCGTAGAGTCTTCTAAGATGTTTATGAACACATTTTGTTAAAATATAGGTATTTATTATTTTCTTTCGCAATTGACACAAACATGATTGACATAACCACTGTTTGACGTTCGTACGGTGGTCGACACAGATCATACGTCACGTGTCGACTGGTCATGACTACTCTTTGCATGTCGCATGTAAACTAAGGCATGTCGCGTGTCTTTCCTGCGAGAAATGCTCGAATCGTCATGGTGAGAATAGCTCGGCTTGATTTTGTCGTGGGAAAAGTACGAATCAAACTTCAATAACGAACGCGAGATGTGTGAGAATCGCTCTACTGACTTTAAAACAATTTATCAGTTTTTAAAGAGTGATATATTAGAGATGTCAGCACGAGTAACGGGGCCCGATAGGGCCGAAGCCTGCCAGGGTAGCGGGATCGTCCGAAAGGGTTACCGCTGCCCTGGAACATAAAGGGCTAAGGAAGGAACACGGGTGGGTTTTAGTCAGTAAGAGTCTGACACTCCCTTCTGCTCCACCCGGAGCGGGAGGGGTCATTTGATGATTTCCCATCATTAAAAAAAAAAAAAAAAAAGAGTGACATTTTTACAGAGAACTACGGATATTATGAAACGTATTTTAGTAGTGAAGTGTTTTAGTGTATTTATTTTGGAGTTTAGATTTGTGCCCGGGGATGGCAACACACTCGCCCCCCGTTACATGGGGCTTAATTAATCTATAAAGCGGAGGTGTTTGTTTGTTTGAACGTGCTAATCTCTGGAATTACTGGTCGGATTTGAAGAATTCTTTTTGCATTTGATAGCCCAATTCTTGAGGAAGGCTATACGCTGTTTAACATCACGCTACAAATCATAGGAGGAAGAAAAGAAGTCAGAAAGAGCGCTAAGCGAAAACGAAGTAGTAGCACGGGCAGTGGGTGGGTCGGGGGAAAAAGATATTTTACGCGCACGAAGTCGCGGGCAGAAGTTAGTTGAATATAACTGTGGGTGTACTATAGATACAGACGCCAGCACATCAAGCCAAACATCAACCTTGAATCTTAATGCTTCAGCGATAAAGTTGAAAATCTATTAAAGAAATTTGACAGATTGTAGTAGCTTGATGTGCTGGCGTCTGTACACCTCTGCCTTACCCTTCGGAGATTACAGACGTGATGTTATTTATGAGTTATTTTAGTATTTTAACATAAATTATTCGGGTTTCAAAGGTCGTATTGCTAAATATTGTACGAGCGGTTAGCCAAGAATGCGACCCGTGATGATGAATGTTTAATTATTTGAATGCCTCCGCATATCTATCAGATAATTATAGTATTCAAATATGTTTTATTACTATAATGATAAATAAACACCGAAACAAACTCAAGAGTTCAAAGTCTCTTTCAAAGTCCGGACATTAAAGAACTTAGAGAAAACACCAGAAGAAAGTATGAGGAAAATGTCGTGAGGAGAGTTTTGAGTATGAATGTCGATGGCTATAAGAGTAGGGGAAGACCAAAGAAACGATGGATGGAATGTGTGAATAATGATATGGTTAGAAAGGGGGTGACTACCGAGATGACGACTAATAGAGAACTATGGAAGAAAAAGACATGTTGCGCCGACCCCAAATAAATTGGGATAAGGGCAGGAGAATGATGATAAAATTCAAAGTCCTGACTGACTGACTGACTGATTGACTGACTGACTGACTGATAGATCAACGCACAGCCTAAACCGCTGGTCCTAGAGACATGAAATTTGGAGGGTGTGTTCTTCGTGAAGAGTAGGCATCCACTAAGAAAGGATTTTTCGAAATTCTACCCCTAAGAGGGTGAAAAGGGGGGAATTCGTTTGTATGAAAAATCTTATTCCTTGAGTTAATAAACTTGAAACTTGGTGCGAATATTTATCTAAATAAATTATGAAGATTGTCAGTTTTTTTTCTTCTAAACTACCCCCTAATAAGGGATTGGGGGGTTTCAAAGTTTGTTTGGAAGAATTTTAGCGCGCAGTCCGATTTACTCGAAACTCAGTATTTATACCTAATATTGAAAGTAAAGAATAATGTGTATCAAAGTTTTTTGAAAATCTACCCCTGACGGGCTAAAATGGGGTAGTCAATTTTTCAGGGGAGGATTTTACTGCATGGCTTGATTAACTCGAAAATTAGTATAAATAATCTTTGAGTCAAGTTATGAATACATCTCAAACGATTTTTTTTAAATTCCACCCCTGTGGGGGTGAAAAGCGGGGATACAGTTTATATGAAAAATCTTCTTCATTAGGTTAATAAACTTGAAACTTTTCAAGAATACTCGCCTAAGTAAGTAATAAAGTTTATCATTATAAGTTTTTCAAAACTACCCCTCAAAGGGGGATATAGGGGTGTTGAAGTTTGTTTGGAATAATTTGAATGCGCAGTCCGATTACCTCGAAACTCAGTGTTTATACTTAAGATCAAAAATAAATAGTAACGTGATTCAGGGTTTTTCGAAAATCTACCCCTAACGTGTTGGAAAGGGGTTGTTAATTTTACAAGGGAGGATTATAATGCGTGGCTTGATTAACTCGAAAATTGGTATAAATAATCTTTGAATCAAGTTATTAATAAGCCCAAACAATTTTTCAAAATTCCACCCCTGTGGGGGTGAGCGGGGGATACAGTTTATATGAAAAATCTTATTCATTTAGTTAATAAACTTGAAACTTTGGCAAGAATACTTGCCTAAGTAAGTAATAAAGTTTATCATTGTAAGTTTTTCAAAACTACCCCTCAAAGGGGGATATAGAGGTGTGAAGTTTGTGTGGAAGAAATTGAATGCGCGGTCCGAGTAACTCGAAACTCAGTATTGATAGTTTTGACTGAAAATAATTAATAATAAGTATGTAAAGTTGTCGAAAATTTACCACTGACGGGACAAAAAGGGGTAATTCAGTTTTTAAGGGCAGGATTTGAACTTGAAACTGTATGTTACATTTTCACGCCTAAACCACTGAACTTCTGATTTGGCGTAGAGATAGATGGCATCCTGGGGACGCACATACATTTTATCCTGTTAGCACGTTCCCGTGGGATCATTTCCGACATCCACGCGGGCGAAGCCGCGGGCAGAAGCTAGTAAAAAATAAAGTTGAACCTAAACTTAATATTGCTAAACATTGCTCTAAATACCAAGCAGTAGAATTAGTTAATAGGTTGCCTACTGACTTAAGATCATTGAGTTACAAAGGTACTCTATTCAAAGCTAAACTTAAAGCATTCCTGTTGAATAAATGTTTATATTCTATATCTGAATTGGTGACAAATGATAGTAAATGGTTTTTATATTTAGTCATTTATCTTCTTGCACCTGCCATTTACTTCTGACATTAAATACACTCGACACAATATGTATTAGATTAGGTATTATTTTATTTTGTTTATTTTGCTTTTTATAGAATAAATTATGATTATATCATTTGACATAATAACATTTACAATCTATTAAACTATTTAAACTATTACTACTATTTTTACTTTTTTAAACTAGTTGCAATCTATTGACACAATATTTATCATTTATGTTACTGATTATTTTAGTGAAAACTGTTTGAAGTTCATAATTTATTATTTTTAGCTATAATAAATTAATTAATGTACTACATATTTCAAAGCACAATGGGAATTGTTACATGAATAAATAAATATTCATGGTCAGATCATGTGAGGACAATACAGATTAGTGCCTGAGGAAAGTAAATTAATAATGATTATAGTTACTGTTATCAAGATAGGATGATGAACGACAGATAACTTTTCTATAGATCATCATCTGCTTAGTCTTTTCCCAACTATGTCGGGGTCGGCTTCCAGTCTAACCGGATGCAGCTGAGTACCAGTATTTTACATGGAGCGACAGCCTATCTGATCTCCACAACCCAGTTACTGGGTAATACGAAACCCCTTGGTAAAACTGGTTGTCAGAATTTCGGGCTTCTCATGACCCGTAACAACTGTGAAAGATCAACGAATGACAGCCGAGATCAACGGCTTAACGTACTTTTCGATGCATGGAGGTAGGTATGTAAATATGTTCACCCATCCATGGACCAACCGCGGCAAGCGTAGCTTATCCTGATCGATAGACCCGTGCGGCTGTTATTAATTAACCACAAGCCCCTCTAGATAAAGAATATAATTTATTGTTGTAGATACTAGAGATAAAGAAAATAATTTATTGTAGCTACTTAATCAACAAAATACAGGTTGTCAGAGCTTATCGCTATCTCTAACACATAACCAGTGATAGGAATAGGTAGTGCCTATTTGCCTAAACTTCGAAGAACAGAGACAAGAAACGGAGACTTCCTTAGGACTACATTTTTTTCCAGGACATCTATCCAGAAATTCGGGACAACACTTTTAATAATAATAATAATAATTCATTCATTTCAGATAATAATAATCCATACATTAAATTATATTAAAATCAATTGGTACGTAGACCACAGACACTGAAATAGAATTAAAATCAATTTAAACAATACTAATAATAATAATAATTTGGTGGTGGATCGATCAGAGCGGCGCGCAATGATTGTTGACATAACCGTCCCGCATGATGAGAACCTCGTGAAAGCCGAGAAAGATAAACAAATCAAGTATCTTGACTTGGCTCGCGAGGTTGTCGATATGTGGGATGTGGACTCAGCGATCATTGTGCCGATAGTCGTGACAGCCAATGGCTTAATAGCCAAAAGCCTCGACCAACACCTGAGGAGGCTCTCGTTGGGCAGCTGGATCAAGGGCTTGATTCAGAAAGCGGTACTTCTGGACACGGCTCGCATTGTCAGGAAGTTCCTTTCTCTGGAGCCCTGACCGCCGGTGGCTTGGACCCTGTTCCCGATACCGGTGGGCTACTACTTTTTATATTTTTAAATGTTTTTTTATCCTTTTGTTTATAAAAATATTTAAAAATGTATTTTGTAAGTATCTAAATGAAATAAAGGAGATAATAATAATTTATTTAATAAAAACGTTTACAAGAGGTGTACATTTATCCAAGAGGGGCAAATTTCCCATATAATTATAGTGCCTAAAAATAAACTACAACTAAAATATTTACTAACATTACATTAAATTAAATAATTTACAGTAAAATCAAAATAAAAAACATTACATTAAATTAAATAATTTACAGTAAAATCAAAATAAAAAATTGTGTTAGTATATATAAATGACGTACACAATGTGTTAGTGAGTGAGTGAAAAATTTAGTCGTAAGGAAGTCTCCGTTTCTTGTCTCTGTTCTTCGAAGTTTAGGCAAATAGGCACTACCTATTCCTATCACTGCACATAACACAAAATCATGCCTGAATTCCCCGCAAGGCTAAGCAGAGGTGGAGCTACCTATATTACACCCACATTTCACCAGTTATGTTTAAGACCCATGCATTAGAGGGCGAGCCTATTGCCATCAACCTGGCACAAATCCAGACTCCAGACTGGTGCCGAGAAATTCCAGATGGAAAAACCCAATAACATGTACCTGACCAGGAATTTGAACCCAGGATTTCAAGCGCAGCAGTATGCGACCACTGGACCAACCAGGCAGTACCTACAATATTTATTTATTTAGGCAAACCAACTAAATACACACAAAGACATTCCAAGTACAGACGCCAGCAGGTCAAGCTACCCGAAACTGTCAAACTTTCCCAATCAAACTTGAACCTTAATGCTTTAGCGATAAAGTTGAAAATCTATGAAAGAAATTTGACAGATTGTAATAGCTTGATGTGCTGGCGTCTGTACATATCATTTACAAATACAATAGCATTGCATGCATCTTAATTAAAGGTAAGCACAGCAAATCTCGCTATACAATAATAATTAACAAAAAGATGGATAACAATGTAATTAGAACTATCAATAATCTGTTATACATAAAATCAATTTGATTAGATTAGATAAGATTGGATGAAATTAAATTGCATTAAATTAAATATGATTGAATTAAATAAAAATATTGTCTTATACGATTACTGTTTGTTTAACGACTTCAAAAAAGGAGGAGTTTCTCATTAATCAAGGCCTCATTAAAGTGGCCACTAATGAACTATGATTATTTTAATGATGTAGGGCTAACGATGGTCGTCGTTATTTATTACTTGGTTTCAACAGGACAGTAGCATGACTTGTCAAATTAATAATTACCACAATACCTACATATTTTGTGGCTATAAAGCACCTGTCCCACCGCTGGCTATTATCGAGAAGCAAGAGAGAGCAACTATAAACGAGTTGCGAGCAACGAGCAACGAGTGCGCGACGGCGACTAGCGATTGCTCGTATTTTTTTTTCGTTCTGGCATCTCGCAGTTCAACCTATGAGGATGTCGTCTGCTTAACCGGGCTTGCCTGTGGATGCCTCAATAAATTAAGACCTCCAGCACTTAAAAAAATTAAAAACTAAGCGACTACACGCTAAGGGCACCCCCTGCACCACCACCTCGCTTACCTAGGGCACCTCGGCTTAGGGCGTCGCTGGGAGAGGGCAGCAAGGGACAGGCTGGATCGGAATTATTTAGGGACGGATTTAACAGACTCAGCGGCGCGGGCTGTGAGCGTCAAAATGAAGGGACCAAATCTCCAATCTCTATCATACATATATAAAAATATAATATCATTAATCTACTATTTGCTACCTTTGCTGTAATTTTAGCTACCTCATCATATACATAATATTTTAACAAAATGCTTGGTCCCTCCATCATGATATCAAGATGGAGGGACCAAACTGATAGACTACTCCCAGGAATATTCTACCTAGTTAGTGTTATAATACCTTAATTCTACCTTAATATTATTGATTTTGGCTGTCCGAAACATATATCGTTGTAAAGATATCAATTATATAAGTTGGTCCCTCCAAATTGACGATTCATTTGTTTAGTGCAACAGGTAAATGAGCGGTTTATTTGCGATCTTTGATGGATAAATATTTAATACCTATTTAATACCTTCTAATCAAAACAAAACAAGCCAAAAAATTTAAAGAAATAAGTTGGTACAACGTACAAATTTTAATCTTAGTAGCATTAATAAGGACGTTTTTTTTTTTTTAAATAAGAATAGCACAAAAATATCTAGCTAATATAAAATGTATCTTTAATTTTTAATGATTACTATAATTTATTGGTTCATTTTATTTAATTCTCGTAATATTCAATGTAGGAAAACACAGAAAAATATTGAAGGTAGTTAACCAATATGCCAATATGTGGAGATATTGGCCACTACAGGGCAAATTGTCCAAGAGTTCTTGGGAAATGGAATTGTTATGATGATATGAAAAGTAGAGTCATCAAAAGCCAGACGTTTGTTATACCACATTGTTTAATTTACACTGTAAATAATTGTACATCATTCTAGCGGCCGCTCGCGATTTCGGTCGCGTGAAATCATTTCTTAGTTGACGTCACATAATTATAATATAGGTAGATTAAGTATATGTGTAATTTAGGATAAACAGTGTAACAATTGTAGATAGACCAATAAATAAAAAAATTTGTTAATAAGAAATTTTGCACGATTAGGAGGTAGTGAATAGGTATTGAATATTTATCCTAATATATATTTTTGTGCTATTCTTATTTAAAAAAAAAACACCTGTATTAATAATAATAATAATTTATTTCAGATTTCTCTATAGAAATTGTTAATACGATTAAAGTTAATGCTACTACGATTAAAATTTGTACGTTGTACGCACGGCTACACATCAAGTTATACATAACCAATATAAGCTGACTTCTGATTGTACGAAAAACTATACAATGTGAGGTCAGCTAAAACTGGAAATATATAGCTTGATGTGTAGCCGTGTGTACCTACTTATTTCTTTAATTTTTTTTTTGGCTAGTAAAAATAAACTTTAACGTAAGAAATCTTGCACGATTAGAAGGTATTAAATAGGTATTAAATATTTATCCATCGAAGATCGCAAATAAACCGCTCATTTACCTGTTGCACTAAACAAATGAATCGTCAATTTGGAGGGACCAACTTATATAATTGATATCTTTACAACGATATATGTTTCGGACAGCCAAAATCAATAATATTAAGGTAGAATTAAGGTATTATAACACTAACTAGGTAGAATATTCCTGGGAGTAGTCTATCAGTTTGGTCCCTCCATCTTGATATCATGATGGAGGGACCAAGCATTTTGTTAAAATATTATGTATATGATGAGGTAGCTAAAATTACAGCAAAGGTAGCAAATAGTAGATTAATGGTATTATATTTTTATATATGTATGACAGAGATTGGAGATTTGGTCCCTTCATTTTGACGCTCACCGCGGGCTGGCTCGAGCAAGGATCGGGGCGGTAGCGATTGCTCGCTGGTCTGCGGTAAATATGTACGAGCACCAAACGTGAGTCCTTAAGCGAGTGTTCTGCCCGCTAAACTATTCGCTGAGCGAGCACTCTCTTTAATAGCTTTTGTCGTTGCGATAAACAAGTAGTTGTTTACAAGTAGTTGAGCGATCAACTATTAATATAATGTATCTCTTTTACTTACACGGTATCTTTTGTACGTTCCTTGCGCGAAATAATCGTAGATAGCTAGACGGCTTAGTCGATTCGCGCTAGGGCCTTTTTTTCAATGCAGGGTCTTTTTCTAAATAACATTTAAAATGTACCAATTCGTGCGAGTCGCCTATAGAATAAGTGACGATTCGCACTTTTGGGCGAGTAAATTCGTGTGAATTGACTAATAACCCAGCTAGTTGCTTCCTCTTGTTCCAACATTAAATATTTGCGCTTTCAATTGTTTAGTTTGAAGTTGAGACACGAAGTTGTAAAATTTCTAGCATGAGACAGACAGAGCTATAGAAGGCCGATAGTACCATCCCGTTTTTGCAGTGGAATAATGATGGGATTAATACTTCAATCTATAGCCCCTGTTATCAATAGGGATGTCGACAATTTTATTTTTATTTTAAACTCAAAAAAAATTTTTGTTTGCAAATAGTGCAAAAAAACAGTCTTAAAGTTTAAAAAACTGTCAAGTTATAATTTTAAAATAGTACTTAGTAGAAAAATAACTGCTAGTTAGTTGCTGCATAGTTTTAAAATAACTGCTAGACAATGACGGCACTACTATCAAAGTGACGTCGCAACTATGTAACTTCATACTCATCATCATCATCATTTCAGCCAAAAGATGTCCACTGCTGGACAAGTCTCCCCGAAGCACCTCAACTCCGACTAATTCTGTGCTTCTCACATCCAACGGGTTCTTGCGGCCTTCACAAGGTCGTCGGTCCACCTTATGGGAGGCCTCCCATTCCAACGCTACGTTTGTCGCCACTCCAGAACTTCATACTAGCGCCACACATTGTTAGTACCGCGCGACAAGGGCGGGAATTACACCACCAAAAACCTTTTAAGCGTGTAGTTTCTCCAATTTCTGATATCATCCCTATTCTTATACGAAAGTTTGGCATGCCAACTCCCCGGTGACATTTGGTAATGTATCCACTTCTCGAATTACAAACACGTGTAGATTATCTGTACGGATATTGTGGGTGACGTCATAAATAAACTATATAGCTACTTAAATACGTCACATGAGACCTGAAATTGAAAACCGGGGACACGGTAATAAGCAGGTCATGAGTATATTAACTTTATTAGATATCTATTTTTAAACACGTTAGAATTACTGTCTGGCTTTAGTTATTTTGAGGTTTGTGTAGTTTGTATTATGACAAATAGCTTCTGCCTTTTTTTTTGGGTGCGAAATCATCATAAGACTTCTCCCCTGGGCGGAGCGGGAGGGCGTGTCAGACTTTTACCGACTAAAACCCACCTGTGTTCCTTCAGTTGCCTATGCCAGGGGCCACGGTATCTCTTTCGAATAATCCGCGGCCCTGGCATGCATCGGCCCAAGCGGACCCCGTCAGTTCGTGCTGACATTTCTTTGAGGTGCGTGGATCCCAACGCGCCGTCATTGCCGGACGGCAAGTTGCCCATTGCTCGCCACCCGTAAGCTATTTTTGCTTAGCGTTCTTCCTGGCTTTCTTGTTCCTTTTGCTCTCAAGGGTCGTAGCGTGATGTAATATAGCCTAAAACCTTCCTTAAGAAATGGGCTATCAAATGCAAATAGGGTCCAGAATTTAGCGCGTTTAAACAAAGTTACTCTTCAGTTCTTTTTTACTGTTAGCATTTTTATACCCGTCGTGACTTCAAAACGAAATTTCCGATTCGAATAATTTAAAGAGGAATTTACATGTACGACTATACAATCAACCTTGATTATAAAACTATTTTGTTGGATAAGGAATTGTATCGTGATATGAATGTCATCTTTCGATTCTACCCGTGTTTTGATTGACTTATTTTAACAAAGAACGGTTATTGTGACTTATCTATAATAGTTAGACACACAGCCTCCCTGCCTTTTTTGTGGGTAATGATAAGTACTATATGTATAAACATGTGGTATATTATTTTATGTATTATCAATAGTTTTCGCAGCGCACTCCAAATAATGACTTATAGGCATTTTTTTGATACCTTTTCTTACATTATTGCAATTTTCGTAGGGATCTTATTTTTATATATATATAAAATACAGCCCATATTACTTGCTGATAAAGTAGCTTAAAATCGATTAAGTATTTTTTGAGCTTATCCATTACAAACAAACATAAATAAAATCAAATCTTTTTCTTTGTCATATTGGTTTCGATGAGGGAAAATTTCGTGAAATCTCATGTATTTCACTATGTTGGCGACTTCAGACATGAAAGTTAGAACTTAGTCTTAGTGTTAGTTACTTAGTGTTCGGCATGACGTCTGCCGCACAGACTCGCGAATGATGGAAAGGGTGAAGGTAATTTAAACATAAATTGCAAAGCCACTATAAAAATACAGTTCGGCCGTCGAGAGAATGTGTTCCTGGCACCTGCCAGCAACAATTCTAGTAGCAAATAAAGATCAAATTCGCAATACAAGTTTTATTTATTTATTTATTTATATATACTTTATTGTACACCACAAAAATACATAGCATAAAAAATACATAAAACACTACAAAATATACAATGGGCGGCCTTATCGCATCACTGCGATCTCTTCCAGGCAACCTTAGAATGGACAGTGATTGAGTTTGCGTTTGTATGAAACTGAGAGGTGTTAAGAACGTATTCACTCGTCGGCCGGGCTGTAAAAAATAAAAAGAAAATCTTTCTTATTTTTTATGTTCAGAAAGCTCTATTCACGTGTTCTATAATGGTCAGCACTGCAGGTTATGTCCACTCACACTGCACTAACTCAAAAGGTTTTCCCTCTATAGTCTTCGCACTAATTCAGTGTGGTCAATCAAATGAGATTCTCGACATTCGCTTGATAATGAAGTCTGATTGCGTAATGTTCCTAATCAGCCTATAATGTTTCCACTGCTGGGACGCAGGCCTGCTCTTGGTGAGAGGTGGCTCGTAATCCACCACGCGGGCCCAGTGCAGGTCGGTAGTTGTTACGTCTTCGAATTTTTGGTTCAACTCGTAGAACATTAATTGTTTCCTCACGATGTTTTCCTTCACCGTTTTGAGAGCAGTGTAATTACACAGTAATTTACACAAGTGTAGTAATTTATACTAATTAAAGCGCTTGTCACGGCTGTTACCACTGAGCCACCACAGCTCTTCAGCTGTCCTACTTTTATCGTAAAATCAGAACTGTCCAAACAGTTTGCAGTTTGAATGAGTTATGGCGAGTGGCATACGCTACAAGCAATACGTACGGTACATTTTTATAGACCACTTAAATTCTATTCACGGGAAGCCTTTTCAAACTAAAAGTATTTTCCAATTTTAGAATTGTTGCAAACGAATATGTATTGCTTTTGAATATTAAAATTCTACAATTCTCGAAAGTTCTTGAATAAGTACTGGATTTTTAGTTCAGTTCTGAAGCAGATAGACCAAAGTATTCACTTTTTTGTTTCCTTTACAATATTACTTTGCTATAATAATAATAATAATTTCCATTTATTTCGGACAGAATCCATATACGTGTTAGTAACAATTTTCTTAATATCTATGTTAGTAGGAATCTAATACAAAGCTATGTTTGAGCAAAAATCTTGGAGTGTATTGACAAGGTTCCTTTGTATTTCCTTTTATCAACTTTGACATAATTTTATCCGAAAAAAAAACAAAAATATCCGAATCCGTATCCGTGTTTTATGTTGGTATAGGCACCAGTGGCGAATAATAATAATAATAATTTATGACAGAGGAAAGCCGGAGTAAAAAAAAAATTGGGCATTCGGACTTTTGGGCCTTATCACACTAGCGATTTACGAGCGGCTGCGGGGCGGAGCGGGCGCGCAGCGAGTGCGTCGCGAACACGTAGCGGGTGCACAGCGAAGACATCGCGGACGCGTGGCAAATTCGCAATGTTTTCGTCACGTGTTTGTAACAAGTTAACGACGTAAAATACACTCAGTAACAAAATGGATTCTGACGAGGAGACACTGCTTTTGGCTTTGTTACTTTGAAGACGCCGGAGACGAAAACGAAAGCATCGACGAATTTGGGAAGATCCATTATCAATTAATCGAATAGAAGAGAGCGATTACTTTGTGTTGTTTTGCAAACGAATAAATAATAATCCAAAACAATCAGTATCCGAATCTCCCTATGATGCCATGATGATACATACGTCCTTTCACATTCGTGTCTCGTTACGGACTGAAGTGAGGCGGGGCGGACGGGCTGGCGTTTGTACGAGACAGTACACAATGGCGTCTACGCTGCTATTCGCGGCAATCTCGTCGCGCGTCCGCAACGAATACGCTGCGCATGCGCAGCGTGTTCGTTGCGCGCCCTAAAAGTATTCGTTGCATGCCCGCTCCGCTTTGAGGACGCTCGCAATCAGCTAGTATAATAAAGCCCTTTATCGAGGCCACGAAAAGCTACTTCTTGTTTACCTACAAAAATAACGGTGTCAATAAACCGTTTCATTAAATTCCTATTTCGATCTACTTTCGATCGACGGCACGGTTGGCGCAGTGGTTAAGCGATTGACTGCTGCGCTGCGTGTCGCGGGTTCGATTCCCGCACGGAACAAATATTTGTATGACCTACATGTATTTGTTCCGAGTCTGGGTGTTTTTCTATCTATAATATGTATATATTTACAAAAAAAAAATGTATATAAGTAGTTTATCAGCCATCTTGTTACCATAACACAAGCATTAGGTTGCTTAGCTTGGGACTAGATGGCGCTGTGTGAAATGTCCAGGGATATTATTATTATTATTATTACTTTTCTATTAAGAGCTTCGTGCGAATTAGCGAAAAATGAGTCTATCCTACTACCAATACCGAATTCATGCAGTGCTAAACCACTTAATATAACCATTATATGTTTTTCAGTTGTGAGATGTTTCTTTGATGAATTCGTCAGATTTTAATATCTGTGAAACCCCCTTTATTCTATATAAACTACTGGAATCTGAGAAAAGTTATATTTAATTTACAACTGAAAGTCAGCCATTGATATTTATCGTAAAGAGCGACATTACAATGTTTGAAAAATCTATCGTGGCGTTAGTAATTTATAGCACAGAATTACGTGTTTTTTTATTTTCAAAACTTAACATTGAAAAGCATGTTTCTTCACAAAGCAAATAATCTGTCAAACAACAATCTAATGCCAATAATGCCATTAGGATGGCATTATTGGCATTAGATTCTTGTTTTGATTACTTTTCAAATCTACTTTAAATAAGCAATTTCAACTTAATTAACTATCTAGCTATCTACTTACCCCAAATACCTAACTACAGCATACAACTTTCACTATACACAAAACATAATAAACTCCAACTATAGTTCTACTTAATACTAAATACTAATCACTGTTTTTTATCAACAAACAATTTCCAACTGTCTTATTAACAAATTCAATGAATACAACGAAAAAAATGCAAATTAACTACAAGTGTAAACAAATTATTACGTCAAAATAATGTTCTATACATGAATTTATTTCAATGTCCAAACTCCGACCCTAATGCATTACGAAATTCAGCGAAATCGACCGAATGGCGATATTGCTCTATCTCGTTCACGCGCAAGCATTTTCTTCTATTCTTCTATGTGTGTTTAGAGTAACTCGGTATTCACCGGCTTACCGGGCGCTCAAAAAATAGCAAGCCACGTGACTTGAAGTGACGTCATGACGAGCTTGTTTTGTACAGAAATTGAACTCACGGCAAGCCGCACGCGCCTACGAGTTATTTTAGAGCAAAATATTTTGTTGTTGGGAAAGAATGACAAAAAATGTAATGTAGGCGTTTTGCAATGTTTTAATTTTATGGTGTATTAAATACCTACAGTATGATATGATTATATTTCAACGATGAATTGACTATTTGTGTTCTGAATTTTCGAAGGGAAGCCGGTGGGAATCGGCTTGTTTGAGCGCCTCGCCACTGATAGGCACTCACATTATTGCCTAACTTTGGGGAAAACAGGCGTGTTGTTATATTATGAGCATAGTTTATCGGAAAAGAAAAGAAAATCGTGTCTTATCTGTTTGGATGGCATCGTTATCGTGTGTAAAATTCATCGAAAAATATATTAGCTCATTTAAATAAATAAAAAAAAAAATACATTGCTCATTTACCTTTGTACAGACGCCAGCAGGTCAAGCGACCCAATCAACCTTGAACCTTAATACTTCAGCGATAAAGTTGAAAATCTATTAAAGAAATTTGACAGATTGTAGTAGCTTGATGTGCTGGCGTCTGTACCTATTTTTCTGTTCTTTTTTTCTTGTCTTGTGTATTAAATAAAATAAATAAATGGATATCCCTGTCATCCGAATTAAACCACAGGAAACTTTCTACTCCAATCCAATGTCCCATCCCTAGTGGAACTGCGACTAAAACCAGCAATCACTAACTAGATGTTCCGGGAAGGGACCTAACGTAGGATATACATTACGCTCTGAGAATGTTTGTGGTGCCGTATAAAGTTCCGATGGCTTGTAACTAGTACTTGAAACTTGTACGGTTTCACCCCGATTACAAGTATCTACCGGTAAACTCTACTAAGTTTTCAGACCGCCGCAGTGTTGTGATTCGTTGATAACAACAACCATTCGACATTCGCCCTTTTTTACACGGGACTTTAACATAACTGCCAAAATGAAAAAAACTTTAACATAACTGCCAGTTACATTGTGCGCGCAAGCAGTAGTTTCAATGACATATGCAAGGAATATGATTTTGATCCATTCACAATCAGTGTGAATTCGGCCAGAAGGTGTTTAAGCCTCAAATTTTTCAAGTAGCGGTAGGTTATATTATTTATTTTTGTTATTTTATTATTTTCTGTTATTTTAGACATATAATTGCAAAATAAGTATTTATATTGCTTCTTACTTTAATTTAGACGATGTGTTTTTTGTTTTGTGCTCACACCTTAAATTAGTATTATAAGTCTATACGTGAGGATTTGTAATTGGCTTCCGGGTGACTATGATTTCCATTTGTGTTTGTTTTTATTAGCTGTAAGTCCTCCATGTACTAAAATAAAATAAAAAATAAAATAAAAATAAAATGTGGGTGTACACCTGTCTAACCCTCCGTTGGAAACAGGATATTATGTTAAGTCATGGTCTTATTGATGAGATTAACCCATAGGATTTCCCAGAATCCTAATTTAAAACTGCCTGCCTCGTTAATGGTGTTCTCGTAAGCCTATCGCTAAATGTAGGGCCTTGGATTCGATCCCGGGTTAGGCACCGTTAATTGGAATTAATACACCCTATCCCTGTGTTCATAGAACCTATTAACAGCCATATAGATATTCTATTCATCTGAAATGAAAGGCAGAGCTGGTAATAAGTATTGCAAGAATTGTTGGATATATCTAATTATGTCCCACCGTCGGCGATTATCGAGAAGCGAGCAGAGCTGGCAACTATGAACGAGTTGGCGAGCAACGAGCAGCGAGTGCGTGACGGTTACAGGTGATTACTAGTTGGTATGCGTAAATAATGTACAGACGCCAGGACGTCAAGCTACCCGAAACTGTCAAATTTCCCCAATCAACCTTGAACCTTAATGCTATAGTGATTAATTTGAAAATCTATTAAAGAAATTTGACAGATTGTAGTAGCTTAATGTGCTGGTGTCTCCGTCTGTATCAAGCGTGAGTTACAGCAGCGGCCGTTCTGCCCGCCCGCGCCGCTAAGCGATGGTTTCAGAAAAGAGGAAAATATATATCACCACGGTCTCGTTTAGCATAATCATAATAAATTAATCACAGTCACCCACCCATAATAATGACCACCCACCCACCTACAATGTTCCCCCTGCTGGACACAGGTCTCCTCTCTGTGCGGGGGAGTGAGCCATATTGCACCACACGGACTCAGTGCGGGTTGGTGGATGTCACGTCACGTCTTAAATTTTTTTAGTTTTAGGACATGCCGGTTTCCTCACAATGTTTTCCTTCACCGTTTTGAGAGCTTTGTCTGGTTCAGTACCAAAATACAATTCAGACACTGACAGGATTCTAATTTATAGGACAAGTATACCATAAAATTAGGCAAGTCATAAATACTAGCAATACTAATCTCGTGCTTAGTCTGCCTCTCACGCTTCATGGCTAAATAAAGACATGTTTTATAGTTATAGCCAAAACCCACCATAATAATTATTACTGTATTGTAGTTTAAGTTATTGCATTCTTCTATGTGGGCATGACGTAATTATTCCGTCACTATCTGCCTGTTAAGTACGGCGATTATGAACATGGTTGAACATGAACAACCATAGATTAAAGAGTCGTGGGGATAATTTGGACTTTGGTAATTAAAGATTTATTAGGTAGCATAATCAGCTAGTATTTAAGCAGTGTGAATAATAGTGGCTCAGTGGTAACGGTTGCTGCTCACGAGTTGTAGTTTGAACCCAGACCAACGCTTTGCTTTGGGAAAATTGTTTCATCACCACATTTCTCAAATCAGGTGAAGGGAAACATCGTGAAACCGGCATGTCCTAGAACCAGGGAAAATTCCAAGACGTGTGACATCTACACCGTTAAATTTTGATCGTTTTAATCCTTAAAAGGGGTCATTGTACTCATCATTATGAACAACTTTTACTACGGGACCAACCCTGAAATCGTGAAAAAAAAATCAGTTGATCAACATATCACATTAACATTATTTCGAGTTATGCGGACATAAATCTATGGATCAACTAGTTTTTTTTTTCATAAAATTTAATTTCATATTTAGTGTAAACATTGCCGCATGAAAAAAATAAAAACCGTAATTTTATCGGTAAATTTTTCATTACAGTTTTTGTTTTTTATTTTTTATTCCTCAGTTTAAATTTTATTTCATTGTGATATGAATTGCACACAGATAATATATTATTACAGATAATGTATTATGAATAGTCAGTTTGTGACCATTTTACGATTTTTAATATGATTCATATTGTTATCCTATTATGATTCTACCAAAGTGGGCTTTTTAGGCTCCCTGCTCCTAAGAATCATAGGTTGATTTCAAGTGACATCTTCTCTCCACAATAACGTTCTTTTGTATTGATTACATTATCATTCAAAAGTATGGCAGAAATTTAAACGATTTGGCCTCAAACCCGCTGCAGGATTATGTAGGAATACGACTTGACTGCAAAATTTTCATCTTTTGAACGAAATTCAAAAACTTTTATTTTCTATTTACCAAAAAGTATGTGGATACTTTTTTTTATAAAAAGAACTAGCAAAAACGTGCTTGATCCCTAATCTAATATCGCGACATATTTGCCAAAATGTAAACAAATATGAGTTTATGGAAAAATAACTTTATTTCCTACATAATAAAGTTCAGTTTACGCTACAACTACAAACATTTTTATAACTTTTTCAATAGTGCTAGTCACTCTGAAATCAACTTAATTCCCATTAAAATAAAGTTAATATTTGTTTAACTGGAAATAACGTCAATTTGAAACAAATAAAATTTGAAATTAGACACTTGATGTAAGTAGTATTTGTTGTTTGGCATCTTGTTGATGATAATGCTCGTAAGAAAGTTACAAAGAAGTACTTCGAGAAGAGATTATTGTCAAGGGTCTGTCCGAGCTTCAGTTGATTAAAATTTACAGTAAATAGGTCAATGAGAAGCCATTTTAAAAGACGCCTGTTTAAGAGAGTTTTATGGACTTTGGCAATCCTGATATAATCCTATCAGTCAGTTGCTGTAAACTTAGAAGATGTTACAAGCGAAGATCGGAAAAATGATTTCTTTGACCATCATTAATTGAAAATTTATTTGCGTGGAAATTCCCTAAAGTTATGGGAAAACTCATCAAAGAAAACCACTTTGAAGCAATCTTGTCTAACCGAGTTGTAACAGCATGGAATAGGCTCCGGAAAATCTAGTGACGGCTCCCACACTGAAATGCTTTAAGAATCGACTGGACAGTTTAAATATTTCCAAGCTATTTGATACACACGCATCAGCCAATTAGTTGCTAGTGTAATAGTAGGGTCATTCCCAAACAACCACACCAATTTTTAAAAACGTAAGACCTACGAAACTGCAGAAAGCTGCTATCCTAAACACTTGCAGAATTGTCCCAAAATTACTTCAGAATGACAATGAGTTATTGTCGCTTTGAAGGAATTCTCGGACTATTCTCAAACATCATCAACAACTCAAAGTCTTAACACATTATCACACCATAATAATATGTTATCATCTATCACATAGGTTAGCACTTGGTTACCGTGTATAACACTGGCAAGACATTAATTAGTGCCGAGATACAAAAATTTATATTAAAAAAAAACATTTTGGTGATGAGATTCATGCATTACATCCAAATGTTCCACTTACTTACAAAAGTCTACTCACATAACTCTTACAAGGCTATAAAAATAATGTTTATCACATAAAATTCTTGCCCAATAAAGATGACACTATCCACAAACTGCCACATCCAATAAAACTATAAAAATGCCTACGTGTCATAATATGAATGAAACGATAGATGTGTGGAAAATAGAGACAGATATATTATACGAGTGAACGATGACGTAAGAAAAATAAAGACAGATATATTTCCCGAGGTTCGTAATGTGGTAGATTTATTGCTTTCGGACAATTTGGAATATTGAGACTCATTCAACTATGCCAAAACCAAAGCAATATTGTGTATTTTATCGCACAAAATGACCCAAGGAATGGGATAAATAGAGAATCATTAGATTGGTCTGGTCCTAAGTTTGAGTTTCAATAGTTTGGGATTCCAATATGTGACCGCAGAACTAAAACGATCAGTTTCAATTCGAGGAATCACTTGAATTAATCTTGGGGCGATAAGATTTGTGCTAAAGAGGACTTAAGAGATGTTAGAAATATGTTACAAGTCTTATTATAGCATCTTAAGTTTATGTTTCAAATCATAATTATCTCCTTTATTTCATCTAAGTACTTATAAATTACATTTTAAATATTTTTGTAAAGAAAAATATAAAAAAAAAAACATTTAAAAATATAAAAAATAGTAGATCACCGGTATCGGGAACAGGGTCCAAGCTAGCGGCGGGCAGGGCTCCAGAGAGAGGAACCTCCTGACAATGCGAGTCGTGTCCAGAAGTACCGCTTTTTCAATCGAGCCCTTGATCCAGCTGCCCAACGAGAGCCTCCTCAGGTGTTGGTCGAGGCTCTTGGCTATTAAGCCATTGGCTGTCGACTATCGGCACAATGATCGCTGAATTATATTAAATCATAATTATTATTAGTTTTACTTTTTTTAGTCTTGTCTAAATCTTTTTTTTATGATCTAACTATCTTTGCCTTTTGCTATGGTACAAACGCCAGCACATCAAGCTACCCGAAACTGTCAAATTTTCCCAATCAACTTTGAACCTAATGCTTTTAACGATAAAGTTAAAAATATATTAAAGAAATTTGACAGATTGTAGTAGCTTGATGTGCTGGCGTCTGTACTTTTTCATAAAACATAACATAACATCCCGTCCTGTTTACCCGAAGGGTTAGGCAGTGGTGTAGCTTATTAAGAAAATATTACCAAAACTCATAGCTATCTACTCTAATTTGCTCTCTCTCTCTTCATTATGCATTTCATATTTAATTAACATACAAATCTATTATGTGTATATATCAATGATTTACCATTCCATTTGAAGGACATCTGTGACGTTGTACTGTTTGCAGATGATACCTCTCTTATTTTTAAAGTAGACAGGAATAGACAAGATTTTGACGACGTAAACAATGCACTCTCAATAGTTACAGATTGGTTTACGTCAAATAACCTAGTTCTCAATGCAATTTAAGTTTCTTGTAATGTTAATTACTGAACATAGGTTCCTAGTACTGTATACATGCAACTATATTCTAACTGAAAAGACAGCTATGCTGCTGGGGAGTTTGTTGCGCCACTTCTTCTTCCCAGCGATAGCACGGGAAGTGGTGAAGGGCGGGCGTTTTTGGACTGTCTTTTGTAATTTTGACGTCCGAAAAGTGCTGATTCTCAGCATAATTTGAATAAATGACTTTTGATTTTGATTTTGTAAATGGGGTACGTAAATACTGTCTGTATTTACTGAGGATTTTATCTTACGGAATGAAAGCAGATACATTGTAGGCTATAATCTGATATAAGAGTAGGCAACGGTTTCATTGCCTCAATAAATTATGACGTATCTACTGACAATTCGGATAACCTAACTCGAGAGGAAAGGATACTTCTCAATTTGTCATGAATATGACTGATAAAGCCTCAGATATGTCTTATACTAACTATGTCATGTATGCCTTATACTTATCTATGTATGATAAAGTACTACCACCCAATGTATGCGCTTCGGTAATCTTCGGGTTTTGCAAAAGTTTTTTTGCGAAACCCGAAGATTACATTGGTAACTTATTTGGGAATACAAATAGAGTTGCCAATTTTCCCAGTTATTGATAATTTTGGTGTGTTAAAAATAAATAAGAACAAAGTATCTAAAATGTTAAACACATTAAATACAAATTCAAATAAGCAACAAAATATGTGTAAATAAATGTTGGTTTCAGCAGTTAAAGCGATGACCATTCTCGTAATTTTAAGAACGTTCACAGTCTAATCTCAGTCTCAATAAATGTCAAAAATACTTCTAATTTTCCTACATTTTTGACAAGTTTTTGAAATTTGTTTGTCGCCGAGATGAGACTGGTTAGATTTTAAACCTTTTAAATTACGATAATTGGCTTTCAGGCCATCATAAGTACGTATACGTATTTCCGAAATTAGACGAAGATTGCTGAGGCGCATATTATATATCTTAAATTGTACTCAATTAGTATTGTTAGTAGTTAGTATTGTACTCAATGTATAATGCAATTCTACTGAAACTCGCAGATAGTTCAGTCTACTGTTCCTAGATTGATTTCTAGAATGTAGTAGGTGCGCGAGAACGCCGAGATTACGGACGCTTCTATCCTTTTGTCCAGTTCAAATACCTATCTATCACTGAATAGATATACCTACCTCGATGTCAGATTAGATTTGAAGATAAAAGTGACCGATTTTTCTGTCTGAGCTATTTGTGGTAAAAGTAGGTATGTAAGTTGTTGAGTATGTAGGTACTTAGTTATCGTAGTTTGCGTTTATTGGAGAGCAGATAAGTAGCACTTACTTATTTCTATTTTTGAAACACTTTAGTTTGTAGATAATTGACGCAGTTATGTGCGGAATTTTTTCGGCTTATTAGTCGATTCGCACAAATCTACTCGCCCGAAACGGGCGAACCGTCACTTTTAAATAATATTATTTTTTCTATAGGCGAATCGTGGGGTCGGTTTCCAGTCTAACCTACTGCAGCTGAACACCAGTATTTTGGGACGACTGCTTATCTGACCTCCGTAATCCTCCTAATCAGCCTATAATGTTCCCACTGCTGGGACACATGCCTCCTTTCAGTGAGAGGGAGTGGACTGTAATCCACCATACGGGCCCAGTGCGGTTTGGTGGATATCAAATATTGTATTCAAATTTTTGGTTCTAGGACAGGCCGGTTTCTTCACAATATTTTCCTTCACCATTTTGAGAGCGGTGATGATGAAATAATTTACACAATATGTCTGTTTGGGGTTCAAACCCATAACCTTCAACTCGTGAGGCGCGGCCGTTACCACTGGGCCACCAAAACCCAGTTACTTTCCGCCCATTTTTTTTTTTTTTTTTTTAATAATTATAATAACCATTATAATTCTCACATAAAAATAAATTTTCTCAATAAGTAGGTATCCTTCTTTAGAAGTGGTATGGTACCCATAAATCAATGAATAAACGATGGTTAACAGACTTCGAGCAACTACGCATTTGATTGGTACTTACTTTCTATTCGTCTATGGTACGTTTCTATGCTTTATACTCGTATTTAGCGTAGGTACACAATGATAAAAGCAAAAGCATATATCCTCGACTCGATTGATTGGCGTGAATGATTCATCGAAGCTTATAGCAGAACGGTATTGCGTTGAAATGTTACTTTCTTGTTTTATGTAACGGAAAATGAAGCCATATTAATTAAGTCTGTGTTTCAGACATTGATGTTTTGAGCAAACATTGGTATTTGTGAAATATATGTATTGGTTTTGTTTTAATTAGGTATCATGTTGTTTATACTAAAAATGATTTTTATTTCGGTCCAAAGAATCCATAGTGTTAGTAACATAATATTAAAACAACTTGTTATCTAGTGTTAGTGTGTGTTTTTTATCTCTTAAACAAAAATATTTTGCGCCGTTTGTGTAATCGTAAGTACATCCTACTAATATTATAAATGCGACAGTTTGTATGGATGGATGGATGGATGTTTGTTACTCTTTCATGAAAAAACTACTGAACCGATTTGGATGAAATTTGGCACACATGGTTTATATGAATAACCAAAATTAACATATAGGATACTTTTTATCCCGATATTCCCACGGGATCGAAACTTATGCAGGTGAAACCGCGGGGCGCCACTAGTATATTATATATTCTAATTTAAATCAGCTTGCGCAAGCGCTACTGCTGAACATGAGGTTCTGAGTTCGTTTCCCGAGTCGTGCGGGGTGTGTGTGTATTTTCTCTAGGTCTAGATTTTTGCCTTGCCTGGTTGATGACAATAGGCTCGCCCCTATTACATACGACTTAAACATAACAGGTGAAAATTGAGACTTAAATGCAGGTAGAAGTATCAATTTAAAAAAGTATATATTATGCTTGTTTTTACCTAAGGGTTAAGCAGAGGCGAGTTCTAGATTATAGGGATAGAGTAAAATATAGTGCAATATTACTACTGCTTATTAACGCAAGTCGCATCGCAAAATGCCACTAAACTTTTCTAACGAACTTTTTTTGTTCCGCTTAATTTTTCGAACTCCATAAACATTAAAAAAAAACGAAACCTCATAATAATCTAAAGCACTGGCCGGAAGAACTCAGAACTTCAGTTCTTACATAATTAGAGCATTAAACCACATGATGTCCGCAGAAACCAACACTACCGTCGACTTTTACAATAAAATTAAACTGAGCAGAGAAAAAACCCGGTCAAAAACTAGGTCAAATACCAGGAGATTAGAAATACAGTGGAGTAGCTACTTAACTAGAACCAGTTCTATTTGAAGAGTTGAATACTGTTTTCACAATCTTCTTCAATTACATTGAAGGGTGCTCTTCAGTCGAGACAGGATTAGAAAAATCCCGAGACGGTCAAAGGCTAATACTTGTAGATTCTTACTTTTAAGTAACTTTGTGAATTTGTCAATTCGTTAGCCTGTAAAAATATGAACGTTATGTAAAATTGGAAACCAATCTTAAGATCGAACTGTTATTGTAAGCTTATTTTACTTACTGTGTCTAGTAATGAATTCAGAAATAAAAAATTAAAATATTGGTTAAAATACGAAATTATAATGTAGGTAAGTAGTATATACACTGGTGCAGAGGTGTTCCAGTAGTAACGGACGCGAGACTTACGAATTTTAGGTCGTGGGTAGCAACTCAGACAGGCACTTTAGTTTGTATAAATTATTTCATCACCGCTGATCTAAAATCGGTCAAGGAAAACACCGTTAGGAAGCCGGCATGTCCTACAACTTAACAATCGAAGACATGTGACATCTACCAACCCGCACTGGGTCATGTCAAATTAATAACAGACAGCCCGCTGTGCAGTGCCTGCATGGAGGATGACGAGACAGCGGTGCATGTGCTGCCAAACTGCTCGCCGGTCGCCTCGTACAGGGCAAAGTACTTCGGTAACCCAGGTACCCTACGTGAGGCGTTGCTGGCCTTCCTTGAGGAGCTGAGGTGGATCGAATTTCTCGATTTTCCCACCCGTACGCAAAATACGCGCATTGTCGTGGAGTTGCGGACACCAGCCCGTATTACCTATTAACCCGCACTGGACCCGCGTCCGCGTGGTGAATTACAGCCCACTCCCTCTCATGGAGAGAAGGCCGGTGTCCCAGCAGTGGGAACATTGTAGGACTGATTATGATATATACTCACTCAATGCCATACATTACCATTCTCATTTAGCCACAAATATCGTCTCTTATAATTGAGTACCGATGTAAATTGGAAGAGCTAGGAGGAACCGTAATAGATCAAACTGTCGTCAAATTAGTCGAAATCGCAACAGTAAAATTGTAGTACCGGAATCCGAAGATCAAATGTCAGAGTTCCATCCGAGTAATATAGTAATTTGTAAGACTGGCAGCATGGATGCAAATGTACCTATACGTATTGGTCTCGGTACCCATCCGTATTGGCCAGTCGATTCCATTTTATTGTCTCTTTCGCGTCATCGTGTTTAACGTTTACTATTTCCGGGAACATTTAGGAGTAATTACTATTTATTGTTGTTCTTCATGTCAAGTTACATGATGTGTTTATTTTGCGAGATACCGTGTCGGGTCTGTAGTAAAAAGTGTTTATATTTGTTTAAAATAGTACGGTTTTAGTACCAACGTGAAGTCTACCATACGTTTATTTCTTTTCAACATTTTGGTGTTCGTTCAGACTTGATTATTGACACCACCAGAGTCACCTTCTACGAAGATGCATGTTTCAATATTATCTTTACCATCGTTAGGTTTGTAATTTGCATACCATTTTACCTATAACTATTTTTAATTTTAATTCGTGCCAACTTTGTATCTGAGATATCATTTTTTCTTCCTGGTGTCGTAGTATGACGGTAGAATGCCATCATGATTCTAGGGTAAGAGAGAGACGGTGCATACATGACCAATAGTACCATTCCTTTTTCGCACTTGAATCATAATGGCATTAATGCTTCGGAATACGGCCCATGCCCTTCTAATATAATTGGGGTCGCTCACAGTACTCACAATTCATCTAATTTCTCCATTCATCTCTTTTAGCTGTCATTTTAGTGTTTACTTCCTTTCTTTCACAAAATATTCATTCATCCATTCTTCATAATTTATCATCTGGGTTAATAAACTGATCGTCTTCTACATTAAGATTAAACACCGCAAAAACCATTTTACTAATGGATGTCAGTATCAATAATTTTTCTCGGAATTTTTTTTAGCATTTCATCGAAAAAATAAAACGGATTCCAAGCGTTTAATTGGCAAGTGATGTCTTCCGGGACATGACTAAGATTCTCGATCTTTCCTCATTTTCTTTACAAAACAAAGTGGGTGATTCTACTTCAAGGTTGAGGGAAATGAAAATGTTCTACTATATCCGGATTGCTTTCTTAAGTCCGTATTATAGTTAAGTTTAATTTAAGTTTTACGAGTAGTGTTACTGTAGTCTGGTGGAACTTTGAAGGTTTGATCCGTGTTTTCAAATCTTTCTTTCTAATCTTGAGGAGCAAGTAGTGGCTCAGTGGTCAATACCACTGAGCCACTACTTCACGTCCCGACTTACGACTTGTGCGCTTTACTTGGTGTTACAAATAATTCCATCACCACTGCTCTCAAAACCGTGAAGGAAAACGTCGTGAGAAAACCGGCATGTCTTAGAACCAAAATTCGAAGACATGTGACATCTACCAACCCGCATTGGGCCCGCGTGGTGGATTACAGCCCAGTCCCTCTCGAAGAGAGGTGGAGGCTGGGTGGAGAGGTGGTGGTATAGGCTGGAGTCCACATTAGTCTAAAATGTAAAACTACCAACGGTTTCGCTTTGGCTTTTAAAAAGAAGCCTATCACAAGTCATATCTGAAGAAAAACAATATTCCTATAGTACGGTAGTAGTAGTAGTAATGCGTCCCTGATACCTGTCAGTGCGAAAATTCCAGTAGCTAATAAAGATCCAATTTACAAAATACGGATTTGTTTGTATGAAACTGACAGGTGTCAAGAACGCTTCCTCTCGTCGGCCGCACTGACTGTAAATATTAAGATTTAAATATAATGTAGACACAAAACATTTGTAGGCCTACTATAGTCTGACCAATAACGCTGAACCGCGCCTTCGGTATGTGCGCGGCAAGACAGGGGGGCAGTGCAGGCCGCTCATTCGTCATCGCTCACGGCGTCCCGTCCCCCGCCTCGCCGCGCATTCCTAAGGCGCGGTACAGCAGTTTCGGTCAAACTATAACAATAAATTAATCTTAAACTATGTACCAATACAACATTTTCTATCAATTTATTATCAGTAAGAACTAGGACTAAAGTGAATCATGCTTCAGTAAGTGGGATATACAAGGCTGTTCAATTTCAGTTGACCGATATTTTTTATAGGGATGTCCAATTATTTTACGTCGTGCTATATTTTATTACGCCTCGTAAGATCCGTAAATATTTCTTTGATATCTCCCTGTTTACGATCATTGAAATATTTTATTCGTAACGGATGGAAAAGCAATAAATATTTTTTTTTGTAGAATGTTACTACTTTCTGCGCGAAAAATATTCTTAACGGTATAAGGCGAATCTCTAGAAAAGACTTACCTATTTTTTTAACATTTTTCTTGTACTTGAACGGCAGTAGTGTAGGTACTTCGTCGATACTTAACCTATAAATAATGTTGCGGACATTATGAAAAATAAAGCTGTATCTAACTGCCTCGTTGGTCGCAAGCACTACTGCCGAGCGTGCATATTTTGTACGTAATGGATTGAAAAGCAATAATGGTTTTATTTCGAATATTACTGCGCAAAATTGTTCTTAACGGTGTGAAGGTGATTCTCTTTTTTTATTCATAAAACAAGAACTTGTATCTGAATTTACACACAAAATTACTCAATCACAGTATACGAATAAGAATTTCAGAAATTATATAAATACTTTCAAAATAATACATTCCTTCAATATTACTTCGACACGTCAATTAACCACTATGGCCAACACCTTAAAATTTAAAATAATAAAAATAAAATAATTATTTACATAAAGACAAATTAGCACAGATTGATAGAATTAATAAAAAATATAATATTAGTTACTTGTTACTTAACTGTTATTTATGTGGCGAAAGAAAAATAAAGCTGCAACTACTTCGTTGGTCTACGCTACAGCTGAGTATGCGTCGGTCGGCACACTAATTGCGTAACACACGATCAATCGGAATCTGAATCATTTTGAAGCAAACTGCTAATCCATTGCTTCATAAGTTCGAAAACTTTGTCTGCTCAACACGTATATAACGCAATGAATGTTGTTGAACTGT
The DNA here is from genome assembly GCA_951799955.1 of Apamea anceps. Lineage (NCBI taxonomy): Eukaryota > Metazoa > Arthropoda > Insecta > Lepidoptera > Noctuidae > Apamea > Apamea anceps. Next base: position 7,049,923 of record OX637518.1, read on the forward strand.
CAAAATGAAACCGATTCTGATTGATCGTGGGTTAGGCAATTAGGGTGCGGGCAAGTGTTATTGGGTTGTTCCATCTGGAATTTCTCAGTATCAGCTCGGAGTCTGAATTTGTGCCCGGTTGATGGCAATCGGCTCGCCCTCTATTGCATGGGATTTAAACATGACTGGTGAAATGAGAGAGTACTGTAATAGTTACACCCTTCCGTCCTCTGCCTGGAAAACATCGTGAGGAAACCGGCATGTCCTAGAATCAAAAATTCGAAGACATGTGACATCTGCCAACCCTCAAGCCAACCAACCATCGTGTTTACATTGATTTATGGGTATCATACCACTTCTAAAGAAGGATACTTACTTACTGAGAATATTTCTTTTTATGTGAGAATTATAATGGGGAAGGTAACTGGGTTTTGGTGACCCAGTGGTAACGGCCACGCCTCACGAGTTGTAGGTTATGGGTTTGAACCCCAAACAGACATTTTGTGTAAATTATTTCATCATCACCGCTCTCAAAATGGTGAAGGAAAACATTGTGAAGAAACCGGCATGTCCTAGAACCAAAAATTCAGACAGAAGACATGTGACATCCATCAACCCGCACTGGGTCCGCGTGGTGGATTACGGTCCACTCCTTCAACCAGAGAGGAGGCCTGTGTCCCAGCAGTGGGAACATTATAGGCTGATATTGTGTGTCCTCTGCCTAACCCATAGGGAAATACAGGTGTGATGTTATGTAGTTTTGTGAGGAAAAATTTGTCGTTGGTAAATGTGGGTGATAAACAGAGTATTACTCTGCTAAATACAATTTTTACAATTTTTTAACGTTCAACGCCTACAACTAAATCCTGGAGATTTTGAGTTGAGCCTTAGTAAAAATAATGCTTATAGTATATTTGCCTCATAGTTTATCAAAGTCAGTTTTATTATTTATCATACCTTATGGTTGATTTTTTTTATGCTTTTAGCTGTTATTATAATAAACATGAAAAGTGGTATCAAATGAACTAAGTGAAATCCTAATGGATAATATTTCATTCGGTAATGATAAAAAGCTTTTTCTGACGCCGAATAAGTGGATTTTTCGTATCATTAAAAGTATGTAGATTATTAATGAAAAAAAAAAACATGTTAAAAGACACTTAACGAAGCCAAAAGCCAGACTTCCTTAAAAAAATCACCTGTTTCATTGAAAAGCCTGCAGTTAATCTTAACTGCAGGTATTGCACTTTTCAATGAAACAGGTGATTTTTTTTTGGTTTTGGTTTTTTGATTTTTCTTGAAATAACTAACGAAAAACTTTAACACGGGGGGTTCAGAATCATGTACTGAATCCATGCCCAAGTAGCATTGCAAGCTGTATACAAGCTGTATTTAAGTTGGTTTTTATACTAGAAGCTGCATATTCAGGCTGTATATAGGCTGTTTAAGCGCTTAAACAGCCCCTGTAAGTAAAAAAAGGGCCCATATTATACAGCTTTTGTCGTTATTAGAGCTGTATAGTAGCTGTACAAGCAAAAGAGAAGCTGTACAATAGCTGCATTAAAGCTGTTATTCGGTGTACAAAGAAACCATTATACTACAGATATTATCTTATAATTCTTTTGTAACGAAAAGTGTTCTAAATAGGTTTTTGAAGAGGATTACAAAAGAATAAAAATAAAACAAAACTATTTTCGATGACATTATGCGTGTAGTAGAAATGGCGACACTATTATTTAATATTTATTACTAGAAGTAAAAGATAACCGTAGATTTGTATATCTGATGTTGTTATTTGGTGAATTGAAAGTGCAAATTAAATTTATTGTGAACCTGTGTATGTTTTCCTTCAAAATATTCACGCGCCAGCAAAATAATCGAGCTGACATAAAGAAAAATACTAAATACGGTAAGTAAATGTTTGTTTTTAAGGTTAGAATAAAAAAAATAATTTTAAAGTAATAGATATAAGGGCACAGTGATCATTATTCAAGCTGATTATCATGATGCGGCTTAAGATTTTGTAAAAAAATCCTTTAATTATACTTTAAATTTTGTTATTAAACATTCGAAAATGGCGACAATTAGCTAAGCAGCCTACATAATATTTGGAGAGTATTATAGTCTGAATAGCTGTACTAAGTAAGTCATGGATTACATTGTACAGCTATTGGCTTTTAATCAGCTTTATAATAGAATATGTTTATTACTTAGGCTGTATATTAGTTCTCTATGCATAACTTATAATGCTCTTTAGAGTTACGCTTAAAGAAATGAAAAACCCTGAGCTCAAAATTACTTTGATCCGTTCCTCACTTTATCAATAATATTTTATTAAAACGCACTTGTGATTTGGCAGTATAGTTCTCCTACACACAAGCCTAATGTTTATTTACTCAGGTAAAAAAGTTGAAAAATTGTTCCAAAAATTGTTAATTTAAACTAAAATATATGTTAACTTGCTATATCACTGTTTGATTTACTCGCAATCGAAGTGAAAAGTAGAGTTTATAACTCGTTCATATAAAATACATTGTTTTGTATGAACATTATTATACCTAAGTAAACTTATTGCAAAGTATTATTAGTGTGTTGTGTATGTTATATCTGTTTTACTTTATTTTCAGGAAAATATGCCGTTTAAAATCATAGAAACGTCTTGAAAAATTCTGTGAAGAGGAAACTCAGTAAGAATGAAAGAGCAACTAAAAGTATGAGAACCAAAAAAGATGCGCTTAAAAAAAATATAGCTGAAAATGAATCAGATCAGGGAAATCGAGAGGAATCAAAATAAAATGGATACAGGTGAAAAAGGTAAAATCGACAAAAACGCTACAGGCGAAAAAGAAATTATTGAAGAAGAGGAGGAGGAATCTCTTTGTTAGTTTTACAATAATGAACTTTTATAGGGTGATCTTTTCAAGAGGTTAATTTACTTTTTAAACCTTTCATAGGGAAACACTTAATAATCATGTTAATTTGATTGTCCATTGTCCTTAAGTCACAACGTTTATGTAAATGTTATTTGTTATTTAATTTTGTTTATACGAGCTTGTTAGTATTTAAGAGAAACACGTAATCTCGTGGCTGTGGTTCTCCCGGAGACAAAAAATTCTATTGTTGTTTTTGTAGCCTTCCTAGTCATGAAAGAGGAGAATCTTCCACCTCTGAAGTGAGTCTGAAGTGAGAGAAGAGACTAGGAAGAGTCATCGCCATACATCCAGGTACTGATGGAATTGTCCGGGTAGCAGATATAAAGACCTCTACTGGAGTCATCCGGAGGGCCTTCAACAGGATATGCCCATTACCAGAATCGAAGTCTGGTTGAAAGCTCGACTTTCAACGCTCGGGGGAATGTTGGAGCGCCTACGACATTGATCATAGCTCTAAGTGTTCCGTCCTACCTAAACTATGTATTATGTTTTTGTTATGTGCTCGTACGCACATCATTCATGTGTCACTTTTACTTGTTATTAAAAACTCATACACGTTACATGTGCCTGTTGCCTTTTTATTTAAATCACACTAATTTTCGCACATAATGAAAAAACTTCATTATCAGGTTCCGAAGGTTGTCCTAGATCTATACATTTGATATAACTGTTATGATCATTATTATCACTGTTTAATGTTTTTGCTACGGAACCTTCTTCGTTGGACGTCGATGGAATTGACGCTTGACTGTAGGTTGTCCGATTTATTAATGATTCTCTTGCTTCCTCAATAAATGATGGTTCACTATCATAACTGTTACTTGGTTAATAATTTGTAATATTCAAATATTCCCTTTCAATCCTCCTCTTGACTGCACCAGATCTTTTTCTTTTTTTCCACATGTTGCATTTCTTCACAGTGAAAACATTAATTTTATTCGTCATGCAATCAAGTGACTGTGTCAGTAATACAGACTAAAGCTGTACTATAGCTGTCATTTATTTTTTTAGTTTTAAAACACCCTCATAGACAGAAGTCATAAAACCACTGTATTTACAATAGTGTACAATTACGCCATAAAAATAAGCTTGAGAACGGAGTTTGCATACACCATTGTACAGAAACAAGTATCAAGTGATACTGTAATAACACTTAGAGTTGTAATAAGTAAGTGATCACATGTAAAATACAGCCTGTATACAGCTTTAACGATGAAACCAGATTGAAGTGTCACAAAATACTTAAAGCTGTATAGTAGAATTTTAATATTCTGTTTAAGCACCCCAAGCTTACGCAGATCCCTCAATAAAGATTTTATACAGTTTGAGCTGTATAATAACTCATAAATCACTCTTATAAAGACAAAAGCATTTTATAACACTCTTGTACGTCTCTAAAAGAACTCTAAGTTCTAAATAGGTTGGTATATTGATGTTGAAAACGCTTGTGTGCTGCTTGGGTGGTAACAGGTTGTGCGTAAAACTTCATACCACCCTGTATAGGTATCATTAATTTGTTTTTCTAGAATAAAAAAAGTAAATTAAAATCCTTTCACATAGCTGCTGTTATAAGGAGTAACTTAGGCTGTTCCTCCTTATAACATCAGCTATGTGAAACTCCTGTCAAAATTGGTCCAGCCGTTTCGGAGAATAGCCGGAACAAACAGACGGACAGACAAAAGTAAAAAAAAAATTGACTTTCTGTTATAAGTACCATATATATACTTTCATGGCTTATTAGTCGATTTTCACGAATTTACTCGCCCGAAACGTGCGAATCGTCACCTTTAAATAATATTATTTTTTCTATAAGCGACTCGCAGTTTATTTATTTGTGGGCGAGACGAAATCCAATTTGTTTTCCGCGGGCACAGCTAGTACATAGATAAAACGACCACCATGCTTGCTGACTGCGTGTTTGCTTATCATTAGGACCAAGTTTCGTTACAATGTTTTCCTATTCTGTGGTAGTTTACCTCATTAAAGAAAAAAATAGTATGTTATAGGAATATAACGTTGGTGTACACGAGTAGAATGAACAGCCGATCGATTCTGTAAAAATCTCACCGTGAAAGCTTAGGTGAAGTGAGCGTGGAGTGAGCTGTCATTACCAGCTAATGCTAGGGATTGACACTATTGACAGCTCACTCTAAGCTCACTTCACCTAAGCTTTCACGGTGAGATTTTTACAGAATCGCACTGTGGTACCTATGAAATTCTTCTATTAAAAAATGTGCAACATTCGATTATTGACTTTCAGTTGTTTTTTTTATTCAGCTTAGACAAGAAAAATGGATCAGCACCCTAATTGCATAACACAAAATCAATAGTAATCTGAATAATTTTGAAGCAAATTGCTAATCCATTGCTTCATAAGTTCGAAAAATTTGTCTGCTCAACACGTAAATAACGCAATGAATGTTGTTGAACTGTCAAAATGAAACCGATTCCGATTGATTGTGTGTAACGCAATTAGGGTGCTGGTTTATCGTTTTTCAGAAAATTATTTTTCGTGCATAACTTATTTATAATGTTGTATTAAAACAACACAAAGCTCTACCCTACAGCACTAGATATACTAATAAAAGACGTAAAGATATAGTTTGTCCACAAAATTCTACAAAACATGCTTTTATAGCCAAATTTTACCTGTACCTCGGACCTCTCCTATATAATAGACTAAACTCGAAAGCAAGCATTTATTCCCTGAACTATACAAATGTAAGAGAATCCTCAAGGAGGCTCTCCATAGCATGTCTTACGAAGAAACAGAGAATTTACTAACTGTGTTAAAGTAAATATAGGTATACAAATATTTATCAAATTTAGAAACTAGGAGTTATGCTACTCAACATGTAATTATTTTTCTATTGTCAACTTTTGATTATTTATTAATTTTTAAAGACTATTTTAGCTCTTTTCGCCTGAAACACAGGATTACCTAGTTCAGGCACGTAAGTCTTAGAAATATAATTTAAATTTAAGCAAAACTGTACTAATTTTAATGCCTTATAATTTTTTGAATAAATATTATTATTATTATTTGGCACTTTACTTTGAATATTCGTGTTGAATGAATGTCACATTCATCATTCTCCTGTACTAATGCCAATTTAATTGAGGGCGGCCCAATATGTATTTTTCTTACATGTTTAGGGGAACAGCTTACATATTTATGTAAAGGAACAGCAATAACACTTCTCTATTACTCGTCATCTCGGTAGTCACTCCCTTTCCAGCCATATGATCTTTCACATAATCCATTCATCGTTTCTTTAATTTTCCCCTACCCGTATAGCTCATTATATCCACATTCACACTCACAACATTCTTGACAATTTTTTCCTCACTCCTCCGCATCACATGCGGACCATTACAACCGTCTTCCACACAACTTTTTAGTCACCGGTGTCACTTTCAGACTTCCTTTTCTATACTCATTTCTTATTATATCCAATCGCTTAACAACACACATCCCTCTAAACATTCTTGTGTTGAATGAATGTCATAATAAGGAACAAATATGAAACCAAAATGTTCTTAACATTTTCATTCAGTGACTGTATAAAATGGTTCCATTAACCACCGGAAGGTTCGTCAAATTTTCGATCAATATTATTTAATCAGGAATGCCAACCAACCATTTCGATGCCAAACAATTTTACCTTAAAACTAGTTATCACTTTTCCACGAAAACTCAATAATAAGCGGGCATAGCGACAAGGGAAGGGATTATTTCGTATCGACGGAAATTCAAGCCCCATGAAATATAATGATCAAACAGCTTTTTAGGTCAGATTTGATTAGATAGGCACTGTAATAGCTGTCTATCTTCTATCTACTTCCCTGTAATTTTTTCAAACGAATCTCTGCGAAACCTTTGCAATTCTTGTATGAAAATAATATTTACGAGTTGTAGTAGAGTTAGAGAGGTTTGAAGATTTTTATATGGAGCCTGGCATACCTACTGACGCGCCATCTTCTTTGAAAATGGCGGCCATTTTGAAAAAAAAAAACAAGATGGCGTGACTGTAGGTATGCCACGGATCTTCGAAGCCCTTTAAATGGAATTAAAAAGAAACTTAAAGATTTGCTATGTAATAAATGTTATTATAATTTAAACAACTATAATTTGAATGACATTTAATTGACATTTAATGACACGTTGACATCCTAAATAAATTGTGTGTTTATTATCACGCCAACTTGGCAGAATTTGATGATACCATTGACTAATCTTAAGACCATAACAATGTACCATATCATCATCATCTGCCTAGCCTTTTCCCAACTATGCTGGGGTCGGCTTCCAGTCTAACCGGATGCAGCTGAATACCAGTATTTTACATGGACCGACTGCCTATCTGACCTCCATAACCCAGTTATAATGTACCGTATTCTGACTAATAAATGATTGTAAGTAATTACGAAACTCAAGCAAGAGATATCATTACAAGAATGCAATGACCAAAATGTTTATATTCTTAAATATTTTACATGGCCAAAAAACTAATAAAAATACAGTTTCTGAACTCCATAAAATCTTTGCGGAAAACTGTATCAACATCCTTATCTATTTCGCGTCACTCACACGATGAAAGCATCGAAGCTTACATAAATAACCTTACAGGGTTAATGCGAAGCCATGACGTCACTAACAATTAATGTGTCTAAGTGAAAATTCCCCATACATTAAAACAGTATACAAACTACTTTACCAAGTAAATAGGTTAGTAAGGCACTTGTCCCACCGCCGAAGAGGAAGCGACTATAGACCAACCGCTTAACTGAGACGTTGCCTGAGGTAGCTGCGCGGTACGGGAGGGGTGATAGTTGTCGCAAGTTGACGAATCACTGAGCTCTCGCATCATTTCACCACACCCCTCCCGCACCGAGCTGCTACCTCAGGCAACGTCTCAGTTAAGCGGTTGGCCTATAGTTATCAACGATTTTGTCGCTCAAGAAACGTAGGAAGATTAATTATACGTAAGATTGTACGTTCCGTGATAAGTAAAAGAGATATTTATAGTTAATCGCTGACTCTTCACACCGCCGGCGAGTACTCGTTTGTGGCAGTGACAAGACTTATCAAAGCGAGTACTCGCTCAGCCACGCTCGCTTGGTGGAACACTCGCTGAGAGACTCACGCTTTATTTATTTATTTAAACTTTTCGTACAAAAAGGTACAAAAGATAACTTAATGCCTTAGGCATTTTCTACCAGTCAACTAAGGGTGGTAGAGAGATTAGATGGCAGGTGCTTTGGTTGAGAGGAATATTGATAAAAAAAAATTAAAACTAGGGACACCAATATATAAATAGGCACGCTTTGTACACGTTTTAAGAGTTCCGTACCCAATGTTTGCCTACGGGGCCTTATTACTAAAGCTAAGCTGCCCGTCCGTCACACGGCTGTATCTTTTGAACCCGTAATTGGTACACTTGAAATTTTTACAGTGTGTGTACTTCTTTGACCGCTATAATAACAAATAAAATAAAGAAAAAAATAAATAATACGCACTATATTATATTTGTTAATACCTTTTTGATTATTTTTTTACCCTTCCTTTGCGAGTCCGAGTCGCAGTTGACCACTTTTTTAGGGTTCCGTACCTCAGAAGGAAAAATGGAACCCTTATAAGACGACAGACGGACGAACAACGAAGTGAAAGATCACTTCGTTGTCCGTCTGTCTATCCGTCCGTCTGTCAAGACCCTTTTTCTCAGGAACGCGTGGAGTTATCAAGTTGAAATTAATATCAAATACTCAGGGCTGCAATCCCTTGAAGCAAAGAAAAAAATCAAAGTTCTAAGTCAACGCAATCAAAAGATACGGGCGATTATGGTGCGTTTATGCCGCATATTTTGACACTTGCAAGGGAATCAAAACCTATAGGGTGCTTCCCGTTGACCTAGAATCATAAAATTTGGCAAGAATGTCATGTAGCACAAGTAAAGGAAAAAATCCGAAAACTATAAAGTAATTACATTACAAAAAACCCATGATAAACCGTGCGCGAGTCCGACTCACACTTGGCCAGTTCTTATTTACATCGTTCTCGAATATAAATTCATCAAAGTGATCCAACTAATATTTTTGTAACAAAAATATTTCTAAAGAGTGTTCGAAGAGTTTCTTGCCCGTTCTTCTCCATATTTCTGACCGACTTCTTAACAATTTAAAAGTGCTTGTAAATGGTTTAATTAAAATAAATGCATTCAGTATAAAGTATAGGTAGAATTCTGTAGTTTCTGTGTACCCCCACGGGAAGACGGTGTGAGTTTATGTATGTATAAAGTATATTATTATATTATAGTATGGCCGATTCGCTACTGAAACAAATGACTGCCCGATTACTGAAGTATTCTTAACCGTAGTACAGTACAAAGTCGTACGGAACCCTCGGTGCGCGAGTCCGACTCGCACTTGACCGGGTTTTTTTAGTAGCTAGTTCTACTCACTTCTCGTTGATCGCTTCTCGCCGGCGGTGGGATAGGAGCCTTAGATGCATAGGCGAAGAGCTAACATCCAACGTGTCTTATTGTCAACCTACACGATCAATGAAAACTGACGTAAGTTGCAAATTGCTTTTTATATGGGGTGTTGTGATAGTGTAGTTGTACGTACGTGGATAGGATATTAATATAAAAGTTTTTAACACACTTAAAAAAAGGAGGACACATATTTATGTCTGTATATTTTTTTTTATGTATATTCATCGATATTTTCTTAAATTGTGGACCGATTTTGAATATTCTGTTTTCATTTTGGTAGAGGAAGGCTGCGTGGTGGTCCCATAAAGATTGTATTATTTTTTATTGGGTCGTTAGTTACCGTCGGAGTTAGCTTTGATAGTATTACAGCGTATTTAATCCATTTTACTCTACCAAAGACACACAAACACGCAAATTTTTATTTTTGTCTTTAATTATTATAAGATAAGTACTTTGTTCGCTCACTGCACGTACCAATTATTTTGTAACTGCTACTTAGTCCCATTATAAATGGATACTCTTTCGTATGATATAGACAGGTTTTTCTGCCTAGTTTAGGAAAAGGTAGTCCTATGACCCTATGTTATTGTTGTACTGGTTCTACTTTATAACATTTTAGTTTATAAGACAACTCTGTATGCCATGTACAAACTGCTTACAAAAATAAGTTTACTATTATTTACTATTAATATTTTGTGGATCTCGATGATGTTATAATACTTTCTGTTACTGTTGTTGAAATAGCAAGTAGTGTTATACGAATTGGTATGGGGTAGGTGCCGTAACTAAGAAGTGAAAAATTAAAAAACTTTTTTACAAAAAAAAAAAAAAAAGAGTTGAATTCAGAAAAATAGCACAATCTGAACTTTGGAAGTCGGTGGCTAAAAACTAATACGGATCCAAAGACACCGAATTCCGACCGAAATTAAAGTTATTTTTCACTGTGTAGTGTTTTTTTTGGAAGTCGGTTGTTTTTTGTGATAAAGTTTTTCTTTCATGGGCCATACATATATATATGTATCTTGAAATATTAATTACACTATGATTTTTACTAAATTACATAGTTAAACTTTTATTGATTGAATACGAGGCTTTTGGCTACTTTATATGTATGTGTGTGTTTTATGTCTTTTTTTTAATGTGCGTTTTGATTGTGCATATTTTTTTTTCTTTTCTTTCTGTTAAAGCTCTAAGTAGTCAGACTTCTAATTAAAGGACCTTTGCATATTTAATGCTGTTAAAATAACTTACTTTTACAGTTATTTTACCTCTGATTTTGCATCACTGTGCAAATTATAGTGATCTTAATACTCATTCTAATAAGGTTGCTGTTGGGTTGCTACCACTGATAGGTCTGTCAAGATCATTGAGATCTCTATTCTCGTCACAATAAGGTTGCTGTTAAGTTGTTGCTGTCAGAGGTAAAATTACTGTGACTGAAGTAGGTACTCATTAACTGTTAAAATTTTGTAAAACAATGCATCTAACGTTTTTAAGAGCCAATACAATACGCGTCTGTATTAGTAAGGACAAAATTAAATCATCAGCCTAGAAATTCCTTAATCATCTGATGCCATTAACACTTCAAAACTTAAACTGTATCAGCAAAACTAATTAGAAGGAACCACCTAACTTTTTATCACATCACAACATCCTGTGTACCTACATCCAATGAATATTGTATAGGACACTGACTGACGCTTCCCGTTGGAGTTGAGGACAATTTGTCGAAGTTACCTCAAGTTTGAGTACATAATGTATACTGTGTTGCAGCAAGATAAGCTGTTTCATCGCTATACACTGCTGCAAGCGGCTAAAGGATTTTATCGAGAGTGCAGGTGGGATAGAAATTGCAAAATATTTGTACCTACAAAGTTTTGTCGAGTTTGTTTTGTTATATTTCGGACTAAGATTTCATCGATGACATGGTGCTTTCATTTTAGACATCTTGTTATTTCATGATAACCTACTCTGAAAGTAGATGAATAGACGTTTTATAAAAAGTTAGTGCTGTTAGTTCCTAGATTGATAATGAATAAAAGGTTAAATTAAATTAGCTAGCAAAACTTCATAGACTGCGGATCAACGGCCGCTAGTAGTGTAATAACTAGACAATTTGTGTTTTGAGAAACATCTTTTGTGTGTTTTGTCATCATGAGATATTGATACCATCACGTCTGTGAAGTTTCGCCATCTTGTATAGGTACTGGATGCCTAAGATAATGCCCTATTACAAGTCAAAGATCTCTTCTGAAACGTACATAATCAACATACTTGCTCACGTACTGCTACATAATAACAGCGCACAGGTCGATCGATCAGGTTAAGCTACGCTTGCCGTGGTTGACCTGTGGATGGGTGACCATCTTTACATCCGAGACCATTGCGTGCCTCGCAAAGCACATTAAGCCGTTGGTCCCAGCTGTCATTTGTGGATCTTTGACAGTCGTTACACCCGTAACGACTGTCAAAGATCGAGAGGTGTTGTGATAAGACTGGTTGTCAGACTTTCGGGCTTCTGACTGGGTAGTCAGAAGCCCGAAAGTCTGACAACCAGTCTTACCAAGGGGTATCGTGTTACCCAGTATCTGGGTTGTGGAGGTCAGATGGGCAGTCGCTCCATGTAAAATACAGGTACTCAGGTGCATCCGGTTAAACTGGAAGCCGACCCCAACTTAGTTGGGAAAAGGCTAGGCAGATAATGTTGATGACTCGCTTATGTACTGGCAATTTTAGTGCATTGCAGCTGGTTTTCTCACATAGTTTTTCTTCGCCGAAACTAAAGTCATAATTATCCAAAATAAAAATAAAATGTGACATTTATTTATTTATTTGACATTATTTTTTATTCATGCGACATTATGAAATGCTAGTCATAAAATCAAACTCAAATCAAAAGTCATTTATTCAAATTAGGCTGAGAATCAGCATTTTTCGAACGTCAAAATTACAAAAGACAGTCCCCCAAAACGCCCGCCCTTCACCTTACATACTTATACAATTTGGAATATGTTGTCGGTTTAAACGTCCCTGTTATTAGAAAACGTCCGTTAATCACATTTACCGTTTCCTCCATTCCCATGGATATAATACCCATGGGATTTAATGTGTTGACCTATTCATAAACGGCCCCGACACGGGAAATTGCACAGATAACATATATTCCACACCACATACATTATAAATGTAGGTAGTTGTGTGTACATTTAATCATGCTGAGACCATGATAGATGTGTCCGTTTGATTTATGGGAAAATAAGCCTTCGTATCGACGAGGGAGGAACCTGTTTCCTACGTCCATCAATGGTGTTGATAGAGACTAGATAATAATTACAGAAAGAGAGAAAAATAGGTTTAACTGTCACAGAATCACGTGCATCCAAAAAAGATAATAGAATAGAATAGAATAGAATACTCTTTATTGTACACCATACAAATTACAGAACATAAATAATTAACTCGAATAATAAAAATCAAATAGATCTATGACACGAGCACAGAACAGAAATAGTCTGCAGCTGCATGTCGTGACTGTGACCAGAAGACCAACAAACACTCAGCATAATACTGCGCTATGGGGGACCCACAGCATAAGCATAATCAACGTATAATGTTCCCACTGATGGGACTCAGGCCTTCTCTCTGTAAGAGGGAGTGGGCTGTAATCTACCACGTGGGCCTAGTACGGGTTTGTAGCACAGCACAGCGTTTATATTTATGCAGCGCATGCCCTGTCACCTGTGCACTTGATGATCTTAAGAATGCGTTAGTGAGCGGAGTTTGCGCAGCTAAATTTTGAGCCAAAGATAATAATAATAATAATAATATCCCTGGACATTTCACACAGCGCCATCTAGTCTCAAGCTAAGCAACCTAATGCTTGTGTTATGGTAACAAGATGGCTGATAAACTACTTATATACATTTTTTTTTTTGTAAATACATACATATTATAGATAGAAAAACACCCAGACAGGTTTTGTTCACAAACTATACTACTACTATTGGGTGCTCCTCCCCCTCTATAACCTGAGCCAGAGTGCCCGCTATCCCAAAACTGGATGCGTCACAATGAATCTCAAAAGGTTGAGAGAAATCTGGACAAGCCAATACTGGAGCAGATACCAAAGCCTCTTTCAAGGCTGAGAACGCGGTTTCTGTCTCAGCCGTCCACTTAAAACAGAACACCAGAGAAGATGTTTGAACGGTTTTCCGTCAATACGCTATAGAGAAGAAGCACAGCGCTGGTTTGCATTTCAATGGTGGTCCAGTGGTAACAACCCCGACTTACAAGTCGTGGGTCGTGGCTTTGAACCCAGACAGGGGCTTTACTTTGTGTAAATAACTCATTACCACAGCTCTCAAAACGGTGAAGGAAGACATTGTGAGGAAACCTTCATGCCCTAGAACCAAAAATACGAAAACATGTGACATCTACCAACCCTCACTGGGCCCGCGTAGTGCATTATAGCCCACTCCCACACACTCACAGACAGGAAGCTCTTGTCGCAGCAGTGGGAACATTATAGACTAATTATGCTATACAGTTTTGCCTAAGAAGAGATCTGTGAGTGAAGGGTTATTTTTCTGGAGTGTAAAGTAGGTACCTAATTTCATTCACGAAGCTCCCCCATCACTTTGTCGCTCAACTCAATTCGATTTCAATCAGAATCTGTATTTAGCTGTGTAATGAAATTCTACCAAAATAGCATAAAGGGTCTGTCTATCTGTCTGCTGGATCAAGCAATACGTAGTTTGAAACAAGCGCAGTGCAAAACAGCATTTTAGGTGTGTTTATTAAGACTGACAAGGTCGAACACTCCATGTGGATTTCATCAGTGAAACTGGACGTGATTAGCAATTCTAAACCGCGTTCAAGAGCTGTAATTGTCAATATACCACAACAATTTTAACACTGACAGCTCTTAAACGCGGTTTAGGTGTGCTGAACAGGGGGATAAACTTACCTTTCTTTTCGCATAATATTCTTTTTTCAAGACGTATACTTTGACATAACGATTTTGGTATAATTTGTTTTGCTATATTTTTTTTTGGGATACAGTTTACGTTGTACAACATTATCTTGAAGGCTAATTTGTTTTGGCATAAATTTAATTCGCATAATGTTACTAGGCCTAATGACTATTAGCATAATAGTATTTAGGCATACAATTATTAGGTATGAGATGTTTCCTGATACTGTTATTGAATCATATGGGTTAGGTTAGGTTAAAAGAAGGCGAGAGGGCAAAGCGAGCGTGCCGCGGCAGCAGCCATCGAGGCCCAGATCCTCTCTATTGTTGGTGTTGTGGGTTGTGGTTTGGGTTATAACAGTATGATACTTCCTGATATTTACTTCAATACAGAATTTTGATTTTTTTTTAAAGGATTAATTTACAACTTTGCAATAATACACATAGTGACACAATAGTTTTATGATACCGTCCACTTAGAAAAGATTAAAAATTATTTGTTTTACCTACAATGTAAAGTGCCTCCAAATTTCATTAGAGCAATATTGTATAAAAATGTGTATTCGTGTCTAACATTTTAGGAGTTAATTATTATGCTTATTTGTTATGCCTATTAAAAATATGTTTTAATATCATTATGCGTAAATAAATTTATGCTTTAGAATGTTATACTTAATCATTATTATGATTAGAGAAATTATGCTTAAAACTTTATGCGTAAGCTGTTATGCGTAAATAATGTTATGCGAAAATATAATCAGGAGGAACAAAAGTATGCCAAGTTATATTAGGTCTTAAAATTGAATGCAAATTGATAGGGAACCGAGATAAGACGTACTAGATGTCTCTACAGAACGACTTAGACTGTATACTTTTTGAAAATGATTATTTTAATTTCTAATATATTTTCATTATTTTAGTTTAATTTCAAAGACTTAAATTACGGGCAAATATATTTTTTTGGTCTATTTTATCGACTGCTATAAAAAATCACAAATGTCAAAATTCGAAATTGTCGAAACCTTTGGTAATGTTCTCTGAAATAATATGGCCGATATGTTGTGCAACTTACGTGTGCGCTTAGTTGTTTTCGTATTTTTTATACTGTTTTCTTTGCTGCATTGAGTTAAAACTCTGCTCCTCCGTAAAAGCTTCAAGAGACAATCATCAGATTCATAAATCTATCTATAACTGGGAAATATTTGCAAAAGCAACCAAATGAAAATAATGGATATACATAGTATAGGTATGTATAGTATGGTTAGTTAGGAACAAGATTTACAGATGGCGCTACACGCGACAGGTTGGCATAAAAATACCGTGAGATGGCACTCTGTACCCGTATTTATAAAGTGCTCTGTGGTGCTGAACACGTACAGTTTCGTGGGTGAAATTCGCCCACAGTCAAAGGTTTTTGCCCGTTTTGGTGATTTTAGGGCGAAAACTATATACTTCTAAAAATCACGTTCAGGGTCAGGATTCCTCGTGTTTCCCGGTAGCTTTTAAATGTTGTGTTAGTTAGGTCAGAAGAGATACTATTTAAAAAAAAAAAACTTATTTCAGCAAATAAAATGATTTATGTACAATGGGCTCCAAAAGTTAGTTGGCCTTTTTCCACGTCAGCTGTGATGCCACATTATTATTGAAAATAAAAAAAATAATCAGGTTATCCTGAGGGATTACTTGATTATTTCTTTTGATTGAATTAGTCAGTAAAAACGTTCAAACATTTGGAACTAGAGTTTTCAATACTATAATTTCAACTAGATTTGGGGAAGCCTTTGCTCAGCAGTGACTGTCAACTAACAACTGAAATGGAAAATGTCAACTAACTTTTGGAGGCCACTGTAGGTACCTTAGTACGACATATTCTGCAGATACTATTACATACTTATTATCATTGTTATAAATCATAATAAATCTCATCCTTGAAGTAATAGGGTAGGAAATAACAAAATATAATATAAGAAGAATCTCCTAATAACGTCCACAATGTGTGGACAAAGATATTGCCATAATATGAACGTGTGACGTACGAATTAGTGGTTGCAGAATAATGTTATTACAACACAAAGGGACGCGCTGGCTCGTGAGATAATACTATCATTAGTTTCTTATATTAGGAGCATTTGTTTTCGCGATTAACTACGGTTAAGAATACTTCAGTAACCGGGCAGTCATTTGTTTCAGCAGCTAATCGTCCATAGTATAATATAATAATATATTTTGTACATACATACATACACAAACTGAGGGGCTAAATAATAACAACCACACAGGTCGATCGATCAGGTTAAGCTACGCATGCCGCGGTTGGTCTGTGGATGGGTGACCATCTTTAGATACCGAGACCCCTAAGTGCCTCGGAAAGCACGTTAAGCCTCTGGTCCCGGTTGTCATTCGTGGATCTTTGACAGTCGTTACGGGTAGTCAGAAGCCCGAAAGTCTGACAACCAGTCTTACCAAGGGGTATCGTATTAACCAGTAACTGGGTTTTTTAGGTCAGACAGGCTGTCACTCCTTGTAAAGTACTGGTATTCAGCTGCTGCTGGTTCGACTGGAAGCCGACCCCAACATAGTTGGGAAGAAGCTAGGCAGGTGATGATGATGATGAATATTATTTAAACTACATTATATTTACATAATTTAAAAAGCTAACAGTCTTTAAGTAATAAAATATTAAAGTATATACAAAGGAAGAGAAATAATCAATGGGCATTAAAAAATTCGTCCGTATCGCTGTCAATAGGAAACGTGCCCAAGAGGCTGGCAGCATTGCTACGTTAAATGATAGGTAAATGATAAATGATTTTAAATGGCAGAAACCACAGAACGATACGTATACTTTATACTCAAAGTCAAAGCATTTATTTCAATTAAACCATTTACAAGCACTTTTAAATTGTCAAGAAGTCGGTCAGACATATGAAGTTAGATGTAGTAGGTACCTATGGAGAAGAACGGGCTAGAAGCTCCACGGACACTTTAGAATTATATTGTTACAAGAATATTAGTTGGACCATTATCTTGGTTATATAATTATTCGAGAACGATGTAAATAAAAACCGGTCAAGTGCGAGTCGGGCTCGCGCAAGTTTATCATGTTTTTTTTTTTTTTTGTAATATAACTACTTCACGGTTTTCGGATTTTTTCTTTACTTGTGCTACAGGTCATTGCTCCTTGCCAAATTTCTCTTCAAAATAGGTTTTGATTCCCTCGCGAGTGTCAAAATATGCTGCATAAACGGAACATAAACGCCCGTATCATTTGATTGCGTTGACTTAGAAGTTTGATTTTTTCACTGCTTCAAGGGATAGTAGTCCTGGGGATTTTTGATATTAATTTCAACTGGATATCTCTACGCGTTCCTGAGAAAAAACGTCTTGCATACGGACAAGATAGACGGACAACGGAGTGGTCTTAAAAGGGCACGGAACCGTAAAAAGCCATACAATTTTCATATTATAAATGCTAATGACTATGTAAATCCTGTATTAGTACCTAACTCTGATCATATGTCGTTGTTACCCTTTCACGCCTTACGGCTGAACCGATTTCGATGGCCACACAGGTAGATCACGATCTGGGTTAGGAAATGGGATACTTTTATCCCAGTAGTGTGTCCCGTGGGGTAATATCCGACCTCTACACGCACGAACAAAAGCTACTTTTTCTATATGACTTTTCAAAGAAAAACCGATTACTTTGAGCCTGGCGATGGGATTAAGCTAAGTGCACATCATAGCCGAGCATGGCAAAAATACGCTAAAGCAGATTAGGAGCCGCGGCGGCCCGCACCGCAGTGAAGTTTTTGTTTCAGACAGATTCGAATTTGAATTTGAACTGTTTCCACTTCAATGCATTTGATGCTTACGCACATTTGGGCGAGTCGCGCCGCAACGCCCTTGCAAAAATTCATCTAGATTTTTCTTTATATATTTTGTTTTAACCATCGCACACTATAGGCAGGCCGTCTCGGAGAGAAAAGAACATTTTTATCGCGTTTAAAAAAGAGTTTTGGGGCACTGAAATAAGATTGATTTTTTCATGTCATTTTTTAAATGAGTATGCCTAAGAGCCGACGTAACGCGCAGTGACATGAAAACATAAACCTTATTTCAATGACCTAATAATATTCTTTTTTAAACACTATAAAAATGTACTCTCCTCTTCGAGCTGGTCTGTGTGAACGGACACTGAAAGCACCCGCAAAAATGCGCTTGGCGAACGATCCGCGTGTGGCGCGCGCGCGCGCCTTTACGAATATATTAGCTACGCTTATTTTATTTTTTACCTTGCCAAACACACGAAAATAGTAATTCCATTCCATTACGGTTACATTCACCAAATACACGAGTAATGTTTTCTTTTTCTTTTATTATATAAGTATTAGTAATTACCTGTCGGTTCTTGTACAGTCAGGGAAATTTATTGTTTATGCGGCTGCTATAGACGTTTTATACAACGGTCAGAACGGTAGAAAACTAATCGCGCGAACTGCCAGCCTGATTTGCAAAAATGTTTTTGCTATAATACCCCAATTCTTGAGAAAGGCTATTACTATACTGGGTTACTGATAACTCGACGTATTCCTTACAGGACGCCATAGTAGGGTAAAAATGCAACAAATTAAGCCACCAAATGTTCTACCGAAGTTCAGTAGTTTTTGAGTTAGTAAGATTTTTTTTTTTTTTTTATGGAAAATCCCAGATTAAATCATTTAAAGCCAATTTGAAAATTATCTACGGAGCGACTGTACTTAAATTTCTGTTATTATCATAGTTGATGCCGTAGCAAATCTTTGTTAGTAATTAAAAGTTCAAAAATGCTTAAAACCTTGGCAAATTTCACGGATCAAACATTTTTTTTTTGTAATTTTTTCCATTTCTTCATCATAAAAAATGTCCAGCGCAAAAAAAAAAATACTACGCCCGATGTACAAATGACTAGGAAAATATCGTTACATAACTAGCACTAGGAAAATATCATTACTTAATATCACGCTAGGACTCTTTGGAAATAAGTAAAAGGAAAAAAAAAAGAAGAAAGAATGCTAATCGAAAACGAAGTATTAGCGCAGGCGGGCGATGCGATGCAACGCGATGTGTTGGGGGCCAAAAACCCACCAGACGAAGTCGCGGATAACAATTAGAAGCTTCATAAATACAGAATACACAATAAAGGCGTTACGTTCAAATGTAAACGTTTACAGCCCGTTTATATTAACTGGTTGTTTGCGTGACGCTGCTCATAAAATAAAAATGGTAGCTGATTGCTTCTATTTACAGGTTTGTGATGCGAGTAAGCGGTGCTAGTTATGTTCCATAACATTACCATACAATATACCGAAATAATAGCATAATCAGCCAAAACTGTTCCCACTGCTGGGACACAGGCCTCCCCTCTGTGACAGTAAGTGGTCCGCAATTCACCACGCGGGCCCAGTGCGGGTTGGTAGATATCACATGTCTTAAAATTTTTGGTGCTAGAACATGCCGGTTTCCTCACGATGTTTTCCTTCACAGTTTTGAGAATAGTGGTGATGAAATAATTTATACAAAGTAAAATACCAGTCAGCGTTCGAGCCTATACGACCTTACAAGTCGTAAGTCACGGTAATTATTTTTATGTAAGAAAATACGTACAGTCACGAACACCAATATGTCAACACTTGGCAACTTTCAATTGCGATATTTTCGCTTTTCTTTTCGATTTTTGTTGAAATACGTCACATTACATAAACCTATGGGTTCGAAAATGCTATGTTCGTAACAACATAAAATTTCATTAAAAAATAAAGGAGTAAATCGGTTTTGAATAAAGCCGAGTGTATACATACTTTTGCTCGTGACTGTACATAGACTGCGAAAATCATAACCCATCCTTTTGGCTTTGCCATAGTCGCGTAAAAAGTCATTTATTTATAGTTGATGGCTGACTGTTCACTGAGTCCTCGTTCAGCGACGCTCGCTTGGCGGGCAGAACACTCGCTGAGAGACTCACGCATGTTACGTAGGCCTACCACTACCTACTAAGGCAGTAGTGGCACAGTGATAACGGCTCCGACTTACGAGTTGTAAGGTCGTGGGTTCGAACCCAACCAGGCGCTTTACATTGCGTAATTTATTTCATCACCACTGCTCTCAAAAACGGTGGAGGAAAACATCGTGGGGAAACTAACAATATACCAACCCGCATTGGGTCCGCGTGCCCATAACGGCCCTCGCTTTCACAGAGAAGACTAGAATAAGAATAATAATAATATCCCTGGACATTTCACACAGCGCCATCTAGTCCCAAGCTAAGCCACCTAATGCTTGTGTTATGGTAACAAGATGGCTGATAAGCTACTTATATACATTTTTTTTTTGTAAATACATACATATTATAGATAGAAAAACACCCAGACTCGGAACAAATACATGTTGGTCATACAAATATTCGTTCCGTGCGGGAATCGAACCCGCGACACGCAGCGCAGCAGTCAATCGCTTAACCACTGCGCCAACCGTGCCGTTCTCTACTTGTATCACAGGTAGAGAAGAGGACTACATATAATACGATAGATAATAGCTCAAAGTTTTAGGCCTTACACTACCTGTCACTGACGGCCATTCGTGTGACAATCAAGACAGGTATTACCGTGCTCTCCGAGGCGCGATGAGGTCACGATGTATTAAAATGCTCATCCACCCATGAACGGCAAAGATCGATATAGAGACGTGTGTGTAAAAAAAAAGAATTGCTCTGCCATACTGTTTTACCGCGTAGTTCACTTTTCTATGAAACAACAATTTTTTTGACGAAAAATATCTACGGTATTAGGAGGTCTAAAATCAATTGCTTTAAAGTTTGTGTATCGATGTCCCTGTCCGTCTTTATATGTATGAATTGGTTCCTTACCATATGGAAGGGGCGACTAGAATCAATTCTATTTTACTGTAATTTTTGAAGTTCAAAAGTGCCTTTTATGTGCCTATTTGAAATAGATGCTTTGAATATGGCTTAGGTTTATTTATGTGGGTGTACTATATTATAGCTACACATATACTTAATCTTTTGAAGAAAACAGAGGTTATGTTACGTTATAGTTATAATTTTCCAAGTAATTGGGCTGTGGAGGTCAGAGGGCACTCGTTCCTTGAAGAATTAGGCTACTCAACTGAACACTGATACAAATGAAGTTGGGGGAAACTTCGAATTAAGAGCTTTGGAATTACCACTAATGAGTTTTTCATCTTGGTAACGAACTTTTACCGGGGGCCGTATTACGAAGTATTAATGCCATCATGTGTGATGAACGTAGTTCACCGTGTGGTGAAAGAAGTCCATGAGAGACTGGATATTTTTTCGTATTCTTTGAGTGAATTCGCAAGAGTTTTAAAATGTAGTTAGTTATGTAAAGTAAAAAGATATATTATTTGTTATGTAAGGTTAGATAAGTTATTTTGAAGTGGATAACTACACTGTCGCATTTGGGTAAGGCCTGTAACGATAGTTGTAAGGATGATAAATAAATAATGATTCCAGTGCGAAAATGGGATGGTGCTACCGGTCATGTCCTTCGTCTCTCTCTTACACTGGCATCATGATGGCATTAAACCGTTATCATACGGCACCAGGGCCCTTATTCTGTATGATAATTATTATTCCCCGCGTATAATCTTACCACGTACAATATCGTGTCTTGTAGAAACCCCTGTAACGGCAAGGAATCGAAATGTCAACCGTACGGACAACATGTATCTTGACAGTTCATACCACACCAAAGTCACGTTCATTTCACGCGGTTTCGTTCACTGTGTCATAGAGAATACGTTAATAGTAGGGCCTTAGTTCACTATGACCACTCAATGATTTCTTACTTCGAAACCACCTTAGCTAATCACGCCAACTTCGCGTTCATTTCGCGCGGTTTCATCATCATACAAATCATTAAGTTTTCATAGTGAATTAGGGTCCTGTACCGAATAACTCGTTGACTTGTTATTTATAACTTTCAAACTAGACTACAGAATAGGCTTATGTTCTATGTTGAATATTTAATTACATTGAAAATGTGACACATGTTTGGCCATTAGCACTCTAAAACTTAGGGTGGTATCGATAATAAAAGCCTTCATCCAATTTCTAGTACCTAAATTTCGTCTAACATTATAACAACCTTCTATTAATAAATTTTAATAACAGAGAAAATCTTGTTTTTGTACCAAAGTAATAGCCTGCCTGTAAAGCGTTCATCCAATTTCATAGAGCTGCGGTCACCCAGTTGTAGGTTATGGGTTCAAATTCAAACCCAGTTTTTACATTGTGTAAATAATTTCATCACCACTGCTCTCAAAACGGTGAAGGAAAACATGGTGAACAAACTGGCAGGTCTTAGAACCAAAAATTCGAAGACATGTGACGTACAGACGCCAGCACATCAAGCTCAATCATCAACTACAATCTGTCAAATTTATTTAATAGATTTTCAACTTTATCTCTGAAGTAGGTATTAAGGTTCAAGGTTGATTGGAAAAATTTGACAGTTTCGGGTAGCTTAACCTAGCTGGCGTCTGTACCAACCCGCACTAGGCTCGCGTGGTGCTCTGTACCAGCAGCGGGAACATTATACTAGGCTGATTATGCTATCCAATTTCAGGTACCTTTTCGTTTATAAAACATAAATTAACTTCTATAAATAAATTTCAATAAAAGAGAAAATCTCGTTTTCTTACCAAGTAATATCCTTAGCAAATAAGAAACAAATGAGGTATTATGAATGAATCATACTCGTACTTATTTCATGAAAAACATTAAAGAGAAAACAATCCTCTTTGCTGTAATAATGTAAAGGTAAAAATAAATACAAAGAAAATGATCGTGAAGGGTTTCAGGATGTTTATTAAATATTGGGTATTCATAAACCGTTAAGTAAGTATTAGTTTTCTAGGCTATCGTATTGTTTTTAAAACGTTATGTGGTTCAGCGGAGGGTCTTCTGCTGGAGTTGCTCTCACCTGCACGGGAATTGCGATATACACTATCAGTCGCAATGGCTTTTATTTTGGGGGTGATCCTCTGCAACTGAGCATTTTCACGATCGACTTTAGTCACCCGCCGCATGCGAGCTGTATCCGCACGACAAACTCTAACTCAAATCATTTATTTCAACTAAACCAATTACAGGCACTTTTGAATTGTCAAAGGGTCGGTCAGTCAGAAAGATGAAACTAGTTGCCCATTCTAAAGCGTAGGTACCTATGGAGAAGAACGGGCAAGAAACTCCATGGACACTCTTTTAATTAAATCATAAAATTGTTATAAAATATTTGATTACATCATTCGTGTTGAAATTAAACAGATGAGAATGATGTAGAAAGACGTGCACGTTAAAAGCGTCCGTTATAGATAACATAAAAACAATTTGGAAATTAAAAATTAAAATATGCCGTGGCAGCTAAGAGACGACCAGTCCCTACTGACGCACCCGTTCACGAACATGACGTATGGATCAGCACCATTCAGCTCAACCATTTTGGAGGGAACTTAACGATCCAACACACACGCCACCACCAGCGAGACATTAGAGTGAGCATGACATACTCTCAGCCGCCAGGGCACATTCAAGTCAATGAAAGACGTACCCAGTAAATGGTAGCTTTATAGCAAGTACATAGTGCTCACACGTGTGCTATGCAATTATACAATACTAAGCAATTGAATTTATACAATGCAAAGATAGTTTTTTTCCAATGTTCAGCAGCTCCAACAATGTTTCCGAATGCTAATTAGTAGCGCCCCTGTGGAGCAGGACCAGCATTGAGCCAAGTATTTTTGTCAGCGATGTAATCCCCTAACTTTTATTATGCGACAAAAGTCGAAACCTACTCTACTTAACTTGCGATTTTAGTCACCTGCGACCTAACCGAATTGCCGTTTAGACAGTCGATTATCAGATCTCTTAGGCTTGGCAGAGGCTTAGGCTTAGGGAGGGGGTTTAGGAGTTTGACCTCACCATAAATACTTAATACACTCATATACAATAAATAAAGTCCTCCAGACCGTATTAGGGCCACGGCGGTCAATTTCAACGGAGACTAGCCTTCGGCGTGGGAGATGTTATAGTGCACAAGTATGCGTGCAGACACAGATGCACTCCCTCTTCCCTCTCTCTCATAGTCCGATGGGACATGCAATAGCAATGGTATTCAATACCGTAAAAAATAATGCTTCTGTGAAGCCAGCACTAAAAATATTCATTAAAATCACAGAATTTATAAGCAGTGATAGGAATAGGTAGTAATTCGTCTATAGTTTCCTAAAGTTTGCGACTAGACAGAACATTTATAATTTATAACTCCTTAATAATAACGTTATTATTATCGAGTTATAAATTATAAATGTAAATATAGACGAATTACTTATTCCAAATAACATATTTTTTTAATGTATTTAAAAGTGTTGTCCCGAATTTCGGGACAGATGTCCCGGAATTAATTTAGTCCTAAGGAAGTCTCCGTTTCTTGTCTCTGTTCTTCGAAGTTTAGGCAAATAGGCACTACCTATTCCTATCACTGTTTATAAGGACAACCATCTAAGAACCCATTTTAATATTGATTACAACATTATTTTGTAATCAACTCAGCCTATCGCAGTCCTCTCGCCTCGGTCTCTTCCAGGCTGTGCCACAACACCCTGTCCTCCGCCTTCCGCATCCAGTCCGTCCCAGCAACCTTCTTTAGGTCGTCTGTCCATCTAGCGGGGGGGGCGTCTCTCACTACGCTTGCCGATACGCGGTCTCCACTCCAGGACTCGTCTGCTGCACCGGTCATCGGTCCTTCGACAAACATGGTTAGCCACTGCCATTGCAGTTTGCTTACTCTGCGCGCTATGACGGTAACTCTAGTTCTTTTCCGGATAATTTAATTCCTGATTTTATCCTTGAAAGAGACTCTGAGCATAGCTCGCTCCATAGCGCGCTGAGCGACCTTGAATTTATTATTTCTTAATGCAGCGTCCAAATTCGTTTAGTAATTTCAATAACACAAAGCTACACCAATCAATTTGAATATAATATTTTGACATTGACATAACGTTTATTGATATTGAAATCCTAACAAGGGTTGTAGAGGTCAGACGGCTCTTGGTTATGTAAATTGTGTATAATTGATGGCAGACGCTTAAACACAACAAAAAAATTAAACAAGTATATTGTTTTTGTCAAGATCAAAATTACAAGTTTTTTTTTTCAATTATTTTCGATCTACTACCTAATGGCAATCGATCCTGTTTTATACAAGGAGTATATATAGGAGGAACTCCACCAGACCAACTGAGGTTTGATTGAGTACTAGAAAAGTCAGAAACCGCAAAAAAAGAAAAATCCCAAACAGTTCATAGGATTTTTTTTGATGATATTTTACTATTATAATATGATAATTCGTAGGTAGAACGTACACAGAAAAACATAAAGTTTAGGCGTTTACTGCCGTCTATGTTTATAATAAATATAAAATACAGGGTGGCAGGGACATCGACGCGTAAACTGTAACCATGGATTCAGCACATGAGTTTAGGCCCCAAAGAGTCGAAAGTTTTCGTCGGTTATTAAAAAAAAATATTGCTGTTCCATACATTTTGACCGCGTAGGTATTGCACTTTTCTATGAAACAGAAGATTCTTTTTTTTTTTGATACCCGACGAAAAATTTCGACACTATGGGGTCTAAACTTATGTCATTGTGCTGAATTCATGGTCACAGTTTGCGCGTCGATGTCCCTGCCACCCTGTATATTTATGGTTTGGTGACTGTTAAAGATAATAGGAATAATCTATTAGAATGAAAATCAGTTTATTAGTGTTGTGCCACTAGGTAGTGTATGCGAAAAATCTCGCAAGCAATGATAAAATGCTACTAGAAGCTGCGGGTGTCGAACATTTCGTTTTCTACCTTACTTCTCTATTAGACGTCATCTCGGTATCCCTTTCTAACCATATCATCATTCACACAGTTCATCCATCGTTTCGTTGGTCTTCCCTTAATCTTATAAGTCATCGAAATTCATACTCAAAACTCTCCTCATGACATTTTCCTCGATTCGCCGTAACACATGCCTATACCCATAGCAACCGATTTCCACACAACTTTTCAGTTACCGGTTCCACTTTCAGACTTCCTCTTATGTACTCAGTTCTTATTCTATCCATGCAATACTCTCATAATTATTGTTCGTGCCTATCTGAGAACAGAAGAGAGAGCAGTCAAAAGTATCTATGGCTGAAAAACAGACTGAAAACATTGGCAAACTTGTATCTTATAATCCCATCTTCTGAAAGCCTTATAAATAAATCCCATTATTGCTGTGGTCATCGGGTAACCGGGTATCAATTTTATTGATAAAATTGAAATGGCGTTCTGAAGCCGGGGTTAGTGGTCTGTGAAGGCATTTAAGCAGAATTACGACGGTTTGCTGGTTTACCGCGCGATAACAAGATTTTGTCCCTCAGATCTTGGCCAAAACCAAAATGATTTCATGACGTAATATGAATTAGGTCTTCTTTTATCACATTTAGGTATTATGTACGGTCCACGTACAGGCAAATTGCTAACGCGGCGACCTACTTATCGCTACGCGTTTTATTTACTTTTATAATCTATACATATAATAAAACAGTAACGAAAGAAAAACTGTACATTGAGAATTTTCGAGAAAAAATTAGTGGCTTTTGTTAGAAAAACGTAACTGATGACAAAAAGTGACTTTTTAGAATTTTTGTCTGTTTATCTGTTTGTCTGTTTGTCTGTGTGTATGGTACGGCTTCACGCCAAAACTACTGAATAGATTGAATTGAAATTCAGCAAAAATGTTCTTTGTAAGCCAAGGAAGGCTTTAGGCTACATATTATCACGCCGTATGTTACGGGAGGTAAGCAATATTGATTTTAAAAGGTTTTTGTTCGTAATTGAATGCACAAAATAATTGAATGCACAAAATGACATATTATTTATTTAGTTAATAAAATTTAACTCTGGGAACATAATAATCACGCTATTTTTATAAAGGAGCGGGGCAGTAATATTATAAATTGCAAGGGAACAGCTATTTCAACAATACGTCAACGGGGAATTTAGCGGTAAGGTCAGGCAACCGTTTACCGCACTAAATGGTGCGAGTTCAAATCCCATACTAATGTTTTTAAAAATCGTAAAATTCTTTTTTTTTAGTTTTGCATTTTTTATGTGCATTAGGAACGATACTGTTATGAAATCTGAGAATTTTACATGTCTTATCTAATTGTATGGAGAGTTTCACACCAATATTACTAAACAGATTGATTGGTGGTACAACAAGCTACACTATCATGAAGTCAAGTCAAACATTTGATGCTAAGTTATATCTTACCAAGCACATTTGCTGTAGGTAATTGATTTAAGTATGTAATTCTTAGTTTTGTTCCTTGCTGCTGTTACCATATTTTTTTTTTTAATGCAAAAATAATGTAGTTGTCTGTTAGATTAACGACAATTTAGTTTTATTCATAATTTAATTAATTTGGGTAAATGATATTATGGTAGTTTCCGTTTTCTAACTATATGGCGTTGGCGTCGAGTTAGATCTCGCTATGAGTTCGTTCCCAAAAAGTGATGTTATAGGTGCCAATGTGCCGCTCTCATCCTATAGAAACGGGGGTTACATTTGTTGTCTGTGTTGGTTGATGTGTTTAATTTTCCTGCGAATAATTATTATTTTTCTACTAACTAGCAATTCTTACGTACTTATTCGATTAGTTTTCATTGATTTGAATATCGTTAGTATCAGATTAAGAAGGAATTTTATCTATGCCTTTTAGAAAAATATCAAATCTGTCTCTAAACTTAAGGGTTTCTAAGATGCGTAGGTTAGTTCGATCTCTCGAAACCGACGCAGAGCGTGAACAACGGCTAGGTGCTAACCGTGAGCGTAATGTACTAAGTTTGTCCGCAGAAACTAGCACGCAGCGCCAATTACAACTACAATTTAAACGAGTCTGCACTACTGCTTCTCGATCTCAGGAAAGTGTGGAACAACGAGAAATGCGTTTAGCTATCGACCGGGACCGTCATTTTTTATCTCACGCATCCGAAACGGTTACACAGAGGGATCAGAGGTTGAGTCTTCAGAATATCCGCTCTGAGACTGCTTGATCACTTGAGAGCAGTCAGGAGCGTGAGATACGACTTGCGCGTGATCGAGAGCGTCATTCTTTATCTCGCGCTTCCGAAACGGATACAGAGAGAGAGCAGAGATTAAGTCTTCAGCTTTTCCGCACTGAGACTGCTCGGTCGCTCGAGAACAGTCAGGAGCGCGATACACGCCAAGCAAGCGATCACGAGCGCCACGCAGTATCTCGCGCTTCAGAGACTCACACGCAGAGAGACTCGCGTTTAAGCTCCCAGCGTATTCGCACTGCCACATCTCGATCACTTGAGAATCCTGAAGAGCATGAGACGCGCCTTAGTGCAGACCGCTCACAGCATGCTCTAGCTCGGTCTTTGGAGACAGACGAGCAGCGCGAGCAACGCAACGCACTTGCTCGGCAAAGAAATCACGACATGCGTGTTGAGGTGTCTGTTCATTCCACGCAAGAACGTGAGCGGATTCAGGAAATTCGGGCAAGTCAGTCAGTCGAACAGCGTGTGGCCCAAATGGATCTAGACCGTATACGTCGCAATCTTCGCAATTCAATCTCATCTGATACTGAGTCTATGGTTTCTGATGCTGAAGAGCAACCATGGTTCAATAAAGAAAGGAGCGCGTTTTCCTATAACCCATTTATTAATTACATCGAACACGGAGACATTGGCACCATGTCTGAGATGTGTGCACACTGTCACGCGCGTAAGTGGAAGGGAGAGACCAAGGGAATGTGTTGTGCGTCTGGAAAGTTACGACTAAACTCTATGCAAGAGCTACCGGAGATCTTATGAGTTCTTTTGAATGGCGAGCATCCCAAGTACAACCATTTCTTAAGCAATATTCGAGCCTACAACAGTGCTTTTTAGATGACTTCATTTGGAGTTCATCAAGTCACTAAATCTGGATTCACGCCGACTTTTTACAAAAATGAAAGATCTGGAACGTCTCGAATCGTCTCGCGCATCACGCTGTTTTCCCGTCCCCGGGCTCTTAGAATTCGACATCAGACGTTTTAGATCTTTGATTTTGACGACCTCGTTGTCGCTGGCATAAGCAACAGGATCCGCGTACGAAGTCGCGGGCAGAAGCTAGTTTATTATAATTGTTTAGTTGACCAATAGCTGCCATAGCGCTATTACCGCGCATTAGCATTCAACGAAACATTAATGTAGCTTTTCGAAATAAACGAAGTTATCGTGAACTCTGTGGTTTTCGTCGAATCACATCCAACAACTCAACTTTTAACTAACTGGCTACCTCTGAGCCATACATATTATTATAGTCAACCTTGTTAATTTTGCTATGATTTGTATGGTGCTTAATGTATGCTTTTTCTTTGTTGCAGGGTAAGCCATCAAAGTTATTTGGATTCTTCAAAAAAGAGGTAGAAACTGTTTGGCAGTTTTTTGACCTCTGACACTCTTCCTACTGGAAAAGGTAAACTAGAAATATGATTATACTTCCAGTTATTTGAGATCTTGTTTTACAAGCTATACTGCTTGAATATGTGTAGTTGTTTTATTTACCAGGTCAGTATACGAGTTATACGAATTTTTAATACCACAACCGCAACACTGTTTTGACGAAATGTATCTCCTACGCTATGCCGTGTAACAGATTTTCGTTAATGTATTTAAAAAAAAAATTCTTTAACCACTATTGTAAAACAGTCTGCCTTTTAGTACTTTCCCTTTACTCTTCATAACTCATCATCTGCATCATCTGCCCAGCATTTTCCCAACTATGTTGGGGTCGGCTTCCAGTCTAACCGGATGCAGCTGAATACCAGTATTTTACATGGAGCGACTGCCTAGCTGACCTCCACAATCCAGTTACTGCATGGGTAATACGATACCCCTTGGTAAGACTGGTTGTCAGACTTTCGGGCTTTTGACTACCCGTAACGACTGTCAAAGATCCACGAATGACAGCCGGGACCAACGGCTTAACGTGCTTTCCGAGGCACGGAGGGGTCTCGGTATGTAAAGATGGTCACCCATCCACAGACCAACCGCGGCAAGCGTAGCTTAACCTGACCGATCGACCTGTGCGGCTGTTATTATTTAGCCACGGGCTCCTCCTTTACTCTTCATAACTGCAGGACAAAATCTAGTGTTAACAATATTGGTCTCACTAATTCCTTTGAATGCGCCAGAGGCCCAAAACTGCTCGAGTCAAGCACCGGTGACATTAGTTCAAAGACTCGCCTGTTATGCTTGAGTGCGAGTTACCTCAGAGAGACGGGTCAACGCTTTTAGGCCAGGCAATAACTTCCCACTAACTTATGACCTCCTGTTACAATAGACGAATGGAGAGGAGGCGGTAACACTGTTAGATTCTAACCTCCATGGATCGATTAACAGGGAGATTGATTGATGACTTTCCGCTCCGATAAAACTGTTGAAGTAACTATAGGATGTATGGAGAGAATCCATCAATACTGAAACAAAGAGTCAATAAAAAATTCATAAAATCACCACCGTCTAAACAATTATAGGTAACGATCGATGAAATTGAAAATAGTTTAACAGGTGGCTCAATATTTATAGCGGCTAAAGCTGTTGGTAAACTCAAAGACTTTAGGTGACAATCGACCTCGGTAAAT
This sequence comes from Apamea anceps, assembly GCA_951799955.1. Taxonomy (NCBI): domain Eukaryota; kingdom Metazoa; phylum Arthropoda; class Insecta; order Lepidoptera; family Noctuidae; genus Apamea; species Apamea anceps. The sequence continues at coordinate 7,081,068 of OX637518.1, forward strand.
GTCAAGCATCGATAAATCGTTGAATTTTGAAAGTAAGAAGGACTGGCTCTTTATTCCTAATTCTAGGTAATCTTAGACAGTGTATAGGCACATAAAGCCGCTATATTGAGCGGTGTCTATTGGAGAATAAGTCAACCACTTCTGTTTTTGGTTAAATTATATTTATTTCTGTAGACTGGTTCAAAAATCATTTTTACACGTCAAAATTAAATTATGTTTTAAAACCAGGTGAGTTCGGTATTTCCTAACCTACTACTCTGAAAAGAAATAACGAAATGAACTCAGAGGTCATTATAATTGTTTAGTTGACCAATAGCTGCCATAGCGCTATTACCGCGCATTAGCATTCAACGAAACATTAATGTAGCTTTTCGAAATAAACGAAGTTATCGTGAACTCTGTGGTTTTCGTCGAATCACATCCAACAACTCAACTTTTAACTAACTGGCTACCTCTGAGCCATACATATTATTATAGTCAACCTTGTTAATTTTGCTATGATTTGTATGGTGCTTAATGTATGCTTTTTCTTTGTTGCAGGGTAAGCCATCAAAGTTATTTGGATTCTTCAAAAAAGAGGTAGAAACTGTTTGGCAGTTTTTTGACCTCTGACACTCTTCCTACTGGAAAAGGTAAACTAGAAATATGATTATACTTCCAGTTATTTGAGATCTTGTTTTACAAGCTATACTGCTTGAATATGTGTAGTTGTTTTATTTACCAGGTCAGTATACGAGTTATACGAATTTTTAATACCACAACCGCAACACTGTTTTGACGAAATGTATCTCCTACGCTATGCCGTGTAACAGATTTTCGTTAATGTATTTAAAAAAAAAATTCTTTAACCACTATTGTAAAACAGTCTGCCTTTTAGTACTTTCCCTTTACTCTTCATAACTCATCATCTGCATCATCTGCCCAGCATTTTCCCAACTATGTTGGGGTCGGCTTCCAGTCTAACCGGATGCAGCTGAATACCAGTATTTTACATGGAGCGACTGCCTAGCTGACCTCCACAATCCAGTTACTGCATGGGTAATACGATACCCCTTGGTAAGACTGGTTGTCAGACTTTCGGGCTTTTGACTACCCGTAACGACTGTCAAAGATCCACGAATGACAGCCGGGACCAACGGCTTAACGTGCTTTCCGAGGCACGGAGGGGTCTCGGTATGTAAAGATGGTCACCCATCCACAGACCAACCGCGGCAAGCGTAGCTTAACCTGACCGATCGACCTGTGCGGCTGTTATTATTTAGCCACGGGCTCCTCCTTTACTCTTCATAACTGCAGGACAAAATCTAGTGTTAACAATATTGGTCTCACTAATTCCTTTGAATGCGCCAGAGGCCCAAAACTGCTCGAGTCAAGCACCGGTGACATTAGTTCAAAGACTCGCCTGTTATGCTTGAGTGCGAGTTACCTCAGAGAGACGGGTCAACGCTTTTAGGCCAGGCAATAACTTCCCACTAACTTATGACCTCCTGTTACAATAGACGAATGGAGAGGAGGCGGTAACACTGTTAGATTCTAACCTCCATGGATCGATTAACAGGGAGATTGATTGATGACTTTCCGCTCCGATAAAACTGTTGAAGTAACTATAGGATGTATGGAGAGAATCCATCAATACTGAAACAAAGAGTCAATAAAAAATTCATAAAATCACCACCGTCTAAACAATTATAGGTAACGATCGATGAAATTGAAAATAGTTTAACAGGTGGCTCAATATTTATAGCGGCTAAAGCTGTTGGTAAACTCAAAGACTTTAGGTGACAATCGACCTCGGTAAATGTCAAGCATCGATAAATCGTTGAATTTTGAAAGTAAGAAGGACTGGCTCTTTATTCCTAATTCTAGGTAATCTTAGACAGTGTATAGGCACATAAAGCCGCTATATTGAGCGGTGTCTATTGGAGAATAAGTCAACCACTTCTGTTTTTGGTTAAATTATATTTATTTCTGTAGACTGGTTCAAAAATCATTTTTACACGTCAAAATTAAATTATGTTTTAAAACCAGGTGAGTTCGGTATTTCCTAACCTACTACTCTGAAAAGAAATAACGAAATGAACTCAGAGGTCACAGTCTATATTTTTAAAGCCCAGACAAAATCTTGTATGGACCATAATTAAAGGTTATCATAATTATGGTACAACCAAGACTAATGTTTGAGATGGTCTGTTGAGGAAAGAACCATACAGATTTGAGTGGAACTGCCCAGTCCAGTTTATTTTCTTTTTTTATTATATAATATTAGGGGTTTATTTTATTAATCAAGATAAGTTTTACATAATATGAGCTAACAGTCTTCAAATAATAATAGTACATGTATATATGAAAAAAGAATCATAGAGCATCAAAAAATCCGAACGCATCGCTGTCAACAGGAACAGTGCCCAAAAGGCTGGCAGCATTGCCACGTTGTATGACAATGCGTATATTATATTTTCTTATTTGTTTTTTTGTCATCACTACTCATTAGTTACCAGCATCAACTTGAAGCACTGCTGGACATGTTCCTCAAAAGTAAACAAAACTCATCCCTTTTTCATCAAATATGTACGTCATTTGAATGTGCGTGATATAATTACACCACACGTTCGGTTAGAGCAATTTCATCTAATTAATGATTACCGGAATCGATTTGACGTTACTCGTAAAACCCGATGTGTTATGTAAACATTTTCACTGAACATTGATTGACAGTAAAATAAATCTTCGATATCTTTAGGCATTCTTGTTATATGTAGGTAATTAAATTTTGCAAAAGAAATAACACATTATGATATTATTTTGTATATTAGCATAATATATATATTTATTTTATTATTTATGTTCGTATAACTCGTCAAAATGTAGGGAACACCAGATTTCTGTTTCGCGATTTCGGGTTTGGTCCCATAGTAAAAGTTGTTCATAATGATGAGTACAGTGACCCCCTAGAGTTATGGGTTATAAAAAAAAAAATACGTTGTATATGTGATTTCGAAAATCAATCATTTATTTATGTTGAGTTTTATATTTAGTTCACTTGAATAGAGTGACAAACTTATCATCTGTTAATAATCTTGTAACATCGAAGGTTAATCTGTACTTTAAATAAAATTATATTTTGTGTCCGTGTCGATGTTAAGGCACTTAGATGTAAATGTTAACAATTTTAGGGGATCGGTGATTGTTTTTTTTTTTTTATTAAAAATATTTATTGGAACAAAAATAATAGTTACAATATTTGTGTACGTTAACGACCGCATTAGTAAGGAATACTGTGTCGCGGCCATTAGCGCCCACCTCCAGGAGGGAGACGACAGAATTCCAGGCTTTTATATAAACAAAGTTAATATTTTTTTTTTTTGTTTAGATTTAGAAATAAAAAATAAAAAGAAAAAAGTTGTACAAAAAAAAAATGTTGATTGATTGATGAATTTCTAAAACTTTTTTATTTATTTGTTACATATTTTTAAATAGGTTTTAAATTTATTTTTACTACTTTTACTATATTCTTGTTAACATTTGTATTCGACTCACGATTATGACCTCAAATCGTTAGAGGTTTGGTCAATTTTTTTTTATTTTTTATTAACTGTGTATGTCCCACTGCTGGGCAAAAGCCTCCCTACTCTCTTTCCAACTCTCTCTGTCCAGAGCTGCCAAGGACCAATCTTTATTAAAGGAGTCCACCTCATCCCGCTATCTCCATCCCCTCCTGATCAGAAGGTCTAAGTAGCTAAATGTCCAACAGCGTGAAACGTCTAATGAGCAGTAAGTCTAGTTAGCAAAATGACCATGTAGCAAAACGTCCAACTATCAGATGGCCTCTGGGCCTGCCGCGATGTCGTTTGCCATTAAACGGGACCCACTGGGTCGTATGGTTGGCCAATTCCATTTAAGCGTGGCAGCTTTCCGAGTGACATCAGTTATTTTTGCCGGTCCACAAGTTTATTGCCCAGAATACTCCGTTCCATAGCTCTCTAGCAAACCTCGAGGGTGGATCCCTGCTGAATTGTCAAAGACCATGTTTGAGAACCATACGTGAGGATGGGAAGAATACACATCTCGAAGAGTCTTCTCTTGAGGGATAGAGGAAGATCGCCCTTTAGTAGATCTTTCATGGCCCAATAGCTCTTCTAGGCATAGGCCATCGCGGCGGCGCTTACTTTTACTTAAAAGTGCATGAATAACGCTCTCAAGATGCGCATTCCTCGAACCCAGCAACTGACCTGAGTTTGAGTTTGAAGATTGTCAAGGTATTATGTGGGCCGATCCCGGCGGCACTGGAATGCCGGGCCGACCCGCGACGGGAGTGGAGCGAGCCCCGAACATTCTGTCAGCTTACAAAAATCAGTTTAATACACTGGTCCCTCAGTGAGGGAACTTTCAGATATTAAGCTGAAAAGAACAGATACTACACTTTGATCTTAGCCAAAAGGCCGAGAAGCGATACCGACAAACTAAGAAATAGGGGTGGTCATCTACTCACGGAGAATCTTAACACCGCGATTCAGAAGCGTGATGTCAGTGCAAAGCGCCATCTATCGAAAAACGGAAGAACTATTATAGCAAGTAGGTCACCCTCGTACTCTGCTCAAGCTGTTTGTCATTGTGCGCAATAAAATGAAACCCATAGTAAAACCTACTGAAATTGTTGGTATTAAAACGAATGCTCCGGACAATAATCTCGTTCTTATCTTAGAAATAGAAGCAGGAAACAACTTTTATTGAGTTTGAAATCACTTATAACAGCTGTTTTATTAATTTAGCAATAATAATAACAATACCAAACCCTAAGTTTGCGTACCCAGCCGTCGGGGTGGCGGGTTGTTCGAAAGAGATACCGTGGCCCCTAGCACAGGCAACTGAAGGAACACGGGTGGGTTTTAGTCAGTAAAAGTCTGACACGCCCTTCCGCTCAGCCCAGAGCGGGAGAGGTCATTTGATGATTTGCGAAGGGCGGGCGTTTTTGGGGGACTGTCTTTTGTAATTTTGACGTTCGAAAAGTGCTGATTCTCAGCCTAATTTGAATAAATGACTTTTGATTTTGATTTTGATTTTGATTTTGATGATTTCCCACCCAATAAAAAAAAGTTTGCGTACCCACGCGCTCGTGAGTATGCAAACTTAGAGTTTGATATTGTATTGCGTGTCGCTAAACGCGTCGACGACAGAGGTAACTGCAAGTGTATTTGGTACAGATGATAGTACCGGTCAATTAATAAAACCGTCGTTGAAAAGTAATCTTTTAATAGCTAACACAAATAAAATGGGACCTCAGTCAAGAGTTTTATGTCCAAGATTTATCGTTTCATGATCGATAAAGTAAGCTCTATTTACGGCTAGATTGTTTACAAGTGCTTTCCAATTTATTACTCATTGTGTCCTGATTCTGCCGCCTTTAGTATCGTCATTAAAATAATAAATTGATTTCCGAATCGGAGCAGACGGCTTTTATAAACAGGTGGATTTTTGGGATGGGGCAGCTATCTTAAACGTTGTAGCTACAGGAAAACGGTCTTAGGAGACTTTGTAAAAAGGAAGTTAGTAGTCGTCATTTCCTTCGAAATGAGTGGAAAAAGTTTTTTGTAATTTCTGACTTGCCTAGTACTTACTCAAACCTCAGTTGTTCTCATAGAGGTTTTTGATCCTTATAAGAAACAGGATCGATTGCCATAAAAAAAGTTTACATCAAAATTGCTAATTTTCCTCTATGTCCAGCAGTCTGGATGCGCCAAAACACCCTGTCCTCCGCCTTCCGCATCCAGTCCGTCCCGGGCACTTTGTTTAGTTCGTCCGTCCATGTAGCTGGGGGGCATCCCACACTACGCTTGCGGATACGCGATCTCCACTCCAGAACTCGTCTGCTTCATCAGCCCATTTTCCTGCTAACTGTTCATACTTTTCAAAATCTGTGAATGCAAATCAAAATTTCTCAAAAAGTTACTATTTTCCTGTAGCTGTAATGGCTAAGGAAGCCCTCTTTTTTTTGGTTGGGAAATCATCATATGACTTCTCCCGCTCTGGGCGGAGCTGGAGGGCGTGCGTGAGATGTAGTGCTGTGTTCCACAGGGATCGGCTAAGGTAGCCCTTACTGCCCCATCTCAAACATCTACCCTGTATATATTTTCCATCAAAGACAAGAACATTTTAAGTGAAGCTGATGAGATTGTTCGCGTTGAATAATAATTATCTGTTGCTTGTTCCACTAGAATTTATATCTCAATATTTTATGCTTGCGTGATTGGAAAATGTATTGAGCAATTTCTTCTTGAAAGAAAAAAAAAATGTTTTCTTGTTATACTAGGTGTCGTTTTGCATGCTCGTCAAATACAAAGAGGTAACTATGCTACTGATTCTCGACACGAATCAATAATAAAATAAGTAGGTATTCTTTTGTTTTCTAATTTTCAGAAATCGGCATGTGTGGGACACGCATTTTAAAACGCCGCGCCGCCTGTGTGACCGCACTGTAAGTGTAACTGCCCTTTTACACACACATAAAAACGCGGCCGCTTATACGATACGATAACACGATTCTGCTCTTTGAAAGTGGTGTATTCTGAAATACTGTCAAACTTAAATAACTAAAAAAAACAAGTATGTATTCATTATTTACCAGGGATCGTAATTTTAATGATTATTATGTCTTTCATAGCAGCCTCCTGGAATTTGACGAGGATGCAAAACAACAGCTTGTATAGTTGCTGAAATGGAAATCTTCCTACGTTTCTTTTTGTAGTAATAGGTCAGCTTAAAATACTATATTATCACCTGTAAACATGGATTAGTAAAAACACAGAAAGAACTATCAGTTTGCTAACAATTTTTCTAAAAAAAAACTTGAGAGGTGTCAAGGGACACCCGGATGGAACGAAGTTGTTATTATTTTTTATTATGTACAAAAAACCTGTATACACTCAAGAAAAATAATCGTCGCGACACCACACTGTTCAATGCGAAATATAAAGACGAAACGAAAATAACTGGCTTGCTTTCTATTAGAGAGAGAGAGAGAGAGAGACAGACAGAGAAACACGCGCACGCCGCACGGCTTACAACTATAGCAAAAAGTGTCGTTCCAACTTTTGGTCTTAATTTTTTCCGTCTAACCCCCTTTCGCAACGCGCGATAAGGAATTTCGTTCCAAAAACAATGAGAATATTTCCAAATTCTCTTATGTTTACTTTCTTTTACGTCTTTTGCTTCTATCATAAGAATTAGGTGACCTATTTCTTTACATATAAAGGTCAAAATTGAATAGGGACTAGTATTTCTATACAAATTATTGCAAATTTCCGGAATCAGTACCGACTGTTGTGTCGGATAACGCCGTTTCCGTAGAGCAATCAAGCGGGGCTGAGCAAAACACTGTAACAGGCGCGTTTAATCTAATTATTTTTATTGCAATTTTAGTTGATATTCAAGGCCTTTTCTGTTAGGATAGTTGAAGTTAATGCTACCTTGAAATAAAAAAAAACTACTTATTTTTATCCTTAAGTACAGCTTCGTCACAAAAAGTATTATGGGCAAAAATATATTTATGCAAAAAATGATTGCTATTCTTGTTGTTGGAGCGTGCTCTAACAGCAACATACATTACATACATTATTTACATTTAAATGACTAGAACCTTTATACTTACCTTTTACCTTTATAACTTTCTAGTCAAAAACAAGTGCTAAAGCTAGCTTTAGCACAACAACAAAACAAAATAAAACAAAATAAGTGCTAGCACTTATTTTGTTTTGTTGTTGGTTTCGAGTTATTTTTGAATCCTTTTTTTGTTTTCTATTAATTGTTTACTAATGCCGAATTAACGGTTTTGTGAGGGACTATCACCCTGAAATATCGGATTTTGATGGACATCATCATCGTCACCATCATCGTCTAGGTCATACTATTTATAACAATATAAATAAAACAATAAATGACGTTTTCATGTGGTCGTCGTCGTTTCCTTAGTTGCTTTAATAAAAATGGACTGAAGAAATACAAAATAAAAAAAATAATAATTTATAATTCTTATTTTTGCAATATAGCTGGCGGTTAACTTCGAACGGGCAACAAATTGGTATCTGATCATTCTTTGCAGTATCAATTTCTTTAGGTCAATTAAAAGAATATCGGATTTCTCATTGTTGACTTAGAACTCAACGTTGAAACTCTCTCACAGAATCCAAATATTATATATTTATTTACTACCCATACGATATTTTATTGATGGAAGTCAATTTTATTTCTGTCTTACGAATCTGGTGATTGATTTAAAGCATCAAATATGAAATGGCTGAATAGATACGGTGCTACCGTTATTAAAAATTTGTTGTGTTGCTCAATGGCTGCATGCCAGATATAGGCTACGTACACAGTGCGGTTATTGCAATTTGTACTATACCTAGATATTCTTTTGTTGTTGTTAGTGTTTGACTAAATCAAACCAGGGTTTGCCAGAACGTACTCGGCAACATTTTCCTTCAGAGGAAAAGGAACTAAAAGAAGGTAACGCTTTTGTGTTTGTACAGCCAAGGAACTAAAATGTTAATTTTTACTTGCATTTTATTATTTTTCTGATTACTATTACCAATGCAAAAGGAATATGTTTGAAAATTGGTCTTCCTGGTGGATCCTGCGGGGTAGTTGCGTAACACACTAACAGTAGGAATGGCTTTCATTTTGACAGTTGAATAACATTCATTGCGTTATTTACGTTGTTGAGCAGACAAATTTTTCAAACACATATTAATCAAAATTTTGGACAATTTGGACAATATTTAATCAAAAAATTTCATACGTACTTACGTAGGGTCATAATATCAAGGTTATTTTTTTCTTTTTATAGGGTTTCACGTAGTCGGGGGTTTTTTAAATTTTAAATTTAATTTTTTATTTCATGCTTTTTGTAGGGGCTCTTTTATTTATTTTCTTGCGTTTTAAGATTCAGGTAATTTGGTATTTAATCAGGTTTTTTGTAATTCGCCATTTTGTGGTGGTGGCCATCTTGGATTTGAAATTTGTCATAGTGTATAGTATTCTACTAGTCAAGCCCTTTCATTTGATACCCATATTGAGGGAGTTGTGAAAAAAAAAACGTAATTTGCCATTTTGTGGTGGCGGCCATCTTGGATTTGAAATTTACCATAGTGTATAGTATTCTACTAGTCAAGCCCTTTCATTTGATACCCATATTGAGGGAGTTGTGAAAAAATATGTAATCCGCCATTTTGTAGCGGCGGCCATCTTGGACCGATTTTCATCAAACATAGCTAAGAACATTCCCGACAAATTCACCTTTCAAACAAAAAAAACAAAATTAAAATCGGTTCATCCGTTCGGGAGCTACGATGCCACAGACAGACATACACACACACACACACACAGACACGCCAAACTTATAACACCCCGTCGTTTTTGCGTCGGGGGTTAAAAATGATTCTGGTTGTGATTGAAAGTGTCTTGTTTGTAGAAGTCTTTTGAAAACGAGAAGCCACATTTAAGTCAAGGCTGTTTGCTTGCTTCTTCGACCGATTCAAAATGGCGATTCGGTAAGTTAGCAAAAATTATAAGGCATTTTAATTCATAGTTTGCCAGAGAGCTATGGAACAGACCCAACCAGCAAAAATTTGGCTTACAACAATCCCAAGACTACTGTTTTTTACAAGCTTTTATTAAACTTGTTTGCTCTTACATCACTCCTATAATCGTATAAGCGTGGGTTTGTGCCCTAATTATAAGCATATTTAGTTTAATATCGTTCTAATATCAGTCTAATTGAACGTTGCTTACTTACAGTAATCTAGCCAAAATTAATTTAAGCCGACTTAGGTTAATATTGCTTTTACGTAAGTGCCTTGCAAGACTGCATAGGCCTTTATTGGTCTAGGGATAGAATCTTTTGAGGCAAAACAAGCTTATTATGATTCTACGTGAGATCAAACTTAAAAGTTCGTGTGAGTGGTTTCAAAGTTACAACGGAAGAAAAAACAATTAATTAATAAAAACAATTAAAGTTGCTGTAAAGGTAATGTTTATACTAAAGTGCCGTTATTATCAAGTGCGTGTATTTAAGTTTTACGGTAAGTATTCGTATTGGAATATATTATTTACTGTTAAGTAGACCTCGTTTTACGCTTCAAAATTCATGCGCCTTATGAAACATGGTATTTTTTGTTCTCGTTTAATCATTTTATTTGTTTATTTGTATTGATAGTGTCGCCATTAGCATAGCTGCATTTTACAAGCGCACTATTAGACTATTGTAAGATTGTTTAAAATCACTCTAATATCATACTTATCCAGAGCTATTGATCTTATAATAGTTTCTAATAAGATCAGAAATGCACGTACTAACAGTGCTCTTATGCAATGCTGATATCAGTCTTACATTCTTACAATAGCATTTGGCAAGTCTATTATAAAATCAAACGAGCTTAGAAAATATGCATGTAAGAGCAAGTTTTCTCAAGTGCAATTAGTCTTAGTAAATGCTATTATAGGAGTAAGTGGCTTTCAATAGCATAGTTATATACTCTTATGTAGATATATAAGACTTGGTTATAAGACTGAGCGTTCTTAAGGTCATACCGGCTTGTCTAAAAGTAATATGGGATCGATGGCATGTTCCAAAACAATTATAAGAGCGCTTAAAGCCTACCACTCTTTTAAAGTGCGGGTTCTGAGACTGTTTTGCTGGTTGGGGAGTATTCTGGGTATCCAACTAACAGACCGGGTTAGGAATACGACGATCCGTTCCATCACAATGATAACTGATATCATTTGGAAAGCTGCCACGCTAAAATGGAATTGGGCTGGACACATCTGCCGTATGTTAGACGACAAATGGGCCAAACTTACGACCCAATGGGTCCCTCTTAATGGCAAGCGACATCGCGGCAGGCCCAGATGGAGATGGCGGGATGAGCTGGACTCCTTCAACAAGAACTGGTCCTCTGATGCTTTAAACAGAGAGAAGTGGAAAGAGAATAGCGAGGCCTTTGCCCAGCAGTGGGATATCACAGGCTTTTAATAATAATAATAAGGATTTTTTCCCATGAAATAAATTAATAATAATCAGATTCACATTTAAGTAATTCCTTCGACATACTTTGACGTGACATATCAAAAGAATATTCACATTGCCTCAAACAGACATCCATATTCATTGCGCATTTTAATATTTTCAGTCCATTAATATTAATAAAGGAACACGAAACATTAATTACATCCGATGTTTATTATAACTAAGTAAGATAATTATTTTAATAACTCAGGCAAATTCTGTTAGATGTTTTTGAGTTTGTTACAAATCATAGGTCGTTTATTACAGTTTCTTATGAACAAGATAGAGGCGAATCTTTTATATAATTTTGAGGTTGTTTAAACAATGGACGAGTTAACAATAGCTTTTTGTTGTATTGAGGAAATGACAGCACTTCAGAAGTTTACGTCTATTAGTTCAAATTTCTGGGCTATTAGCTTTGATATATATTATTTTCATATTAATTTTAATTCATTTATTTAATTTTATTAATTTATTAATGTTTACAATTTTTAATAATAATTAATAAAATAATGTATAAAATGTAATGTGTGTATGTGTGACTATGTGTATGGGGGTGTGTTTGTGTGTGTTGTATATGTATGTGTGTCTGTGTGTATTATAATGTTTATAATTTTTAATATTTAATTCTTATAGATTTGACCAATGTTATCGATGTCAAGGATTAATCAATTTTATCATTTTAAATCAGCATTTAATCAATTTTTACTTCATTTTAATGTACCATTTTAGCGATGTGACCAATTAGCGCTTATTACTAAGTCATCAACTGCCTAGCCTTTCCCTACTTTGTTGGGGTTGACTTCCCGACTAACCAAATGCAGCTAAGTACTTATAAATATTTCCAAGCCCGGACGAGTCGCCGATAATGTAACATCGCAAAAAAGTTGGCCTACATTTTCATACTGTCGTATCGTTACAATCATTTGGATCAGATTACCGTTTCCTCTCCGTTGTTCGTACACACTTCTTCCTTTTTTCTATTTTTAGCCTCAGTGTTTGTCAAGTTGTCGACTTTCATAATAATATTGACTTTCACATCTTGCTAATGCTTTTCTGCCTTCTAGGTTCCAAACTTGGGACACAATTAGGCCAGTACACACGTGTTACCTTTTCTTCTACCGAAAAGTGCCAGATAATATTACGAATACAAGTTAAGTAGGTACCTATATATACGCTCTTTTGAAATCTTTCCTCCATGATTATATTACGATACAAAGGCAAACGCATTTATTTCTTCATTATATTTATATTAAGTGTATTGGGAAAATTACTTATTATATGTATAGAGCAGTGGTGACATAGTGGCTAACGGCCGCGTGTACATAGATCTTGGGTTCGAACTCTGGCAGGCGCTTTACTTTGTGTAAATTATTTCATCACCACTGCTCTTAAAACGGGGAACAAAAACATCGGGAGACGTGAAGACATGAGATGTCTGCCAATCCACACTGCGCCCGCGTGGTGGATAACGGCCCACGCCCTCTCACAGAGAGGAGGACTATGTCCCAGCAATGGGAACATTATAGGTTCATTAATATAGTTATAAAATTCTGATATAGATCATTTTCCGTAGGTAAATTAGGTAGGTGTGTATTTATTTGGCATCAAGTAACCAGCTAAGACCTCCCACAAGATGGACCGATGACCTGGTGATGGCCGCAGGAATCCGCTGGATGCAAGAAGCACAAAACCGGTCGCAGTGTCGATGCTTGGGGGAGTCTTATGTCCAGCAGTGGACGTCTTTCAGCTGATGATGATGAATACCAGCCAAATCACGGGCAGATACTTAAATAATATGAAACCCTCCTCAAAATCGTTCAACTAAAGAACTATTTTCAAAGCTGCCTTGGCAGTTTGTACCTAGCTGTATCTAAATAGTTGTGACACTGTTTGAAGCTCCACAATATACATATACATATATAGCTATACAATTCCTGATCCCTCAAAGGGCTTTCCACGAAAGCTATGCAGTAGAAAAACTGTCACGTTCGCTTTGAAAACAACCCTAAAGTCCAAACAATGTCGATAAGGAGAGGTAATAAATTGAAAGAGATGGGATGTTTGTCTTTTCAACCGACTTCAATAAAGGAGGAAGGTTCTATGTTAGACTGTATGCATTTTTTTCGCATGCTCATCAATTTTGGACCAATTTTGATTTTTCATTTGGTAGGGAAAGCTCGCGTTGTGGTACGCACGGCTACACATCTAGCTATACATAACCAGTATAAGCTGACTTCTGGTTGTATGAAGAACTTATACTTACAATGTGAGGTCAGCTAAAACTGGAAATGTATAGCTTGACGTTCCGCCGCCCGTACCATATGAATAATATTAAGTGTTTTTGGTAGATTTTGGTCGTAGCTTCAGTAATGGGTACATATTTAATCCACTTTGTGTAAAAGTAAGTTGATGATGTTATAATACTTCCTGTCACTGTTTTTTACATAGCAAGTAGTGCATACGAATTTGTGATATAATAGCTACGAATACGAAACTTCAAAAAAAAAAACTACAAAGTGAAAAAAACTGATTTCGGTAGTCAGTTGCAAAAAACGAAAATACAAAACCGAAGACATCGAGTTCAGAAATTAAAGTTATTTAGCATGTTTTACATGATTATGCTAAGGTATTGTTTACGTAACATTTGTAAGCATATAATGTTAATGCTTACAATAATTAGCTGCCAAATAATGTGGGAATAAATTCGCAAAAACATTTTCGGAAAGGTCTATGAAAATATTATGGCAGGAGTAATAAACAAAAATAATTCGTGGTACAGGAGCTGCGAACATTTTTCTACGCATAACGAATACAAAGTAATTTTTGCAATTTGGACGTAATTTTCTCGGTAAACCGACCAAAGACTTTGCTTTTAATAAAGGGTGTTACGTTTATATAAGTGCTTCGAATAAAATGGTGGGATTGGATTTGGTTCCATATGAATAATTGCTTTTAAGAGTAAATCCATATATACTATATGGATATATAGTATGTATGGATTTCCTGGTAAAATTATTATTACCACATGTTATACGATTCATGACATTTATTTGTCAAAAAGAATACAATTCACTTATCATGAGAAGTACAACTTAATCTTAATATTTGATACACGAACTAATGAAGAACGGTAGGTACCTTCAGTTTTAGAAATCACCAAGAGAATAAGAACACAACTTCAATTTTCTCGAAACTACATAGCTTATCTTGAGATACCGCTTTTGCGTTTAGCACGGCAGCATTATATACCGTTTCTTGATAGCAAGTCAATACACACACATGTAACAAGCTGTCAATATTGTTTAATTTGTTAATGTTTCAAACTGATATGATAGTTTAGTACAATACCTAAATGTATTTTATACCTTGGTATGTATTTTAAATCTTATATTCCCACTATATAATATTACTTATTAATATAATCTACAACTTTACTTAACTAATCCTGCTTCCTACCACTATTATAAACGCGAAAGTTTGTGAGAATGGATGGACGGATGTTTTTTACTCTTTCACGCAAAAACTACTAAACGGACTTGGATTAAATTTGGCACACTGATAGTTTATAACCAGGATTAACACAAGAGATAATTGTATCCCGATATTCCCACGGGATCGTAACTTATGCGGGTGGAACCGCGGGCGCTACTAGTAAGTAATAATTTAATGTAGTAGAATAAAATTAATTAATCAAACAAATAACACGGACTTTATAAATAGGTGATCGTTGTAAAATCATGTTATGTAAGTTGTTTGTACCTGCACATGTATGTACCTACTAACGAGTTTGGCGTCAGTTGTAGGTACTGGTTGGCTGTAGTTATTTCCGAAAACCAATGACAACAATGAAAACATGGTTAACTTATAACCACAAAATATAAATATACCCAATAATAATCGAATACGGTGCGATAGAAGGAAGGAAAAATGCTTATCGAGTACTTACACAATAAATTAAACACAATCCATCAAATAATAATCAATACATTTTAGAAAACCTTTTTTTTTAAATAAAATAAATGTGTGCAAGAAAGATATGCAACGCACATGCGGTTTATAACAGCATAACACGCTAACAGTAGGAATGGATTTCATGTTGACAGTACAACAACAGTCATTGCGCTATTAGAGTTGTTGAGCAGACATATTTCGAACATATAAAACAATGGTTTAGTAATGTCCTTCAAAAAAATTGAGATTACGTGTATGTGTTACGCAATTAGGGAGCGGATGCCTATTGGAAGCCGTGACTAATAAAATAAAATAAATTTAATTCAAGTAACAAGACTCATATACAAACAGATAACAGACACGATAACAAGCACAGACCAAAACGAACACTGACAAGGTAGCAATATATCTGCTGCAGCATTGCCAGATATAAGGGCAGTCTGTTGGCGATCATCTACCCTCCAGAGACCAATAATAATAATATCCAATGGGAATGCCTGCTTATTTGGCCCACAATTGTATAAAAACGACATATATTTTTACGAGTTTTTTTATCTATAAAAAAAAAATACAACTAACAGTTTCTCGGGCAAAATAAGAGTAACTCTCTGGATTTCCTTCGTTTCCTTTAAGTGGCGATAGTTTTGTTCCAACCTAACAATCTTATAAGAAGTGAAAACGATACCACGGTACTTCATGACGTCTGTGTTAATATAGCGGCAATCAAAAACGAATCAGAGACTTATCCTTACGTCAGTAAACCAAGTGGTAAATATTCTATCGGACCAACAGTTTCAAGTACCTGACTGACGCACGCCATTTGCAGTTCTATTTTATGTTTAGAGCTGGCGTTGTCTATAAAAGTGTCGGACTTATAATAGAATCTATATTGGATAAAGTAGGAACAGGGCAGTAGTGTAGGGCTTTAAGTAGTAGTAGGAGTTTGGGTATTTTTGGGTATAGTGTTACCCAGTAACTGGGTTGTGGAGGTCAGGTAGGCAGTCGCTTTATGGAAAATACTGGTACTCAGCTGCATCCGGTTAGACTGGAAGCCCAAGTGACTATGTAGGTCATTTTATTTATATTATTTTTCTCTCTGTTCTCTTAATTTTTGACATGGTCTGGCAGTTTGAGTAATTAATGTGGCCTACCCAAATGTCTTTTCTTTGGTATTGTTCGTCGAATTGTTGAGCTCCTTAAGTTTTGAGTTGAGCTGCACGATTTCTGACAAATGCGTGCACTGACTGGACAGGTCCTCTCAATCTGTGTGGTTTTTTCCTCAAAAGACCATCTCAGACATCGACCTACATGGTCTTCATATGATCTGACCAAGATTATGTCTGGACTTTAAAAGAGACTGTGACCTCTGAGCTTGTTTCGGCCTTTCTTCTTAGACTAGTCAGATAAGAAACGCCGACCTCATCTAGTTTTAAAATATGATTGACGTGTAAAAGTGTATCATGTATCATTTATCAACATAGTTGGGAAAAGGCTAGGCAGGTGAATTTGATTCACCGCACCATACACCGTTAAATTTTGATCGTTTTAATCCTTAAAAGGGGTCACTGTACTCATCATTATGAACAACTTTTACTACGGGACCAACCCTGGAATCGTGAAAAAAAAATCAGTTGATCCATAGATTTATGTTCGTATAACTCGACATAATGTATGGATCAACTGATTTTTTTTTTCACGATTAAACGTAGATTTAAACGTAGTCCCCTTTACTTATAAATGCTGCTCAACGTAAGTAATGATTACAGTCCGGCCATCGAAAGAATGCGTTACTGACACCTGTCAGTGCTCTAGTTCTAGTAGCTAATAAAGTTCAAATTCGCAAAACACGTATTCGTTTGTATGATACTGACAGATGGCAAGAACGTTTATCTTTGACGTTCAAAAGTGCCTTTTATGTGCCTATTTGAAATAAATGATTTGACTTTGACTTTGGCTTTAACGCTTTCTCTCGTCGGCCGCACGGTATAGTGTAGTAACCATACATGTATGTATGTTGTCGCGTGGCCAAAATCTACTGCTGCCATTTTGTTTTTTCAATACATATAAAAAAACAATTGCACAAAAGCGTTTACCAACAGCGCCCCCTGCCCCTGATTACGTCATTCGAGCACAAAAATAAGGATATTTAAAACCAATTCAGAATATCTTTGACAGAATGCAACCATGATTAACAATTCCTACTTGTGATGGTAAAAGAGAATATTCAGAAAAAGGCAAAGATTTGGCAGCCAGCTTAGCATAAAATTACAATTGAAGTTCTGTCGCAGACGCTGTGGATAAAAAGGGGTAATTAAGGCCCAACTCGTTAGAAGACGAGTCAAATCTAACAGATTTGGAAAATGGCGTATTAGGTGCAACTTATTTTGAGAATAGATCTTTTGGAATTTCAGATAAGCAGATTACTGGGAGAGAGCTAGAGCAGTGGTTGGCCCAGTTGTAACGGCCCCGACTTACGAGTTGTAGGTCATGGGTTCGAACTCAGATCTTTACTTTGTGTAATTTATTTCATCACCATTGCTCTCAAAAGCGATGAAGAAAAACATCGTGAGGAAACCGGCATGCCCCTAGGACATGTCTTCGAATTTTTTGTCCTAAAAAATTCGAAGACATGTGACATCTACCAACCCGCACTGGGCCCGCGTGGTGGATTACGGCCCATTCCCTCTCACTGAGAGGAGGCTTGTGTTCCAACAGTGGGAACGTTATAGGCTGATTGTGTTATGTTACTGGGAAAGGAGAGGTTTGTCGGATATTCATCCGAGAATCGAGTGAACAACATAACAACGAGCTTGTTTTCCCAGAAGGGCTGCCTAAGATGTACAGTCACGAGCAAAAGTATGTATACACTCGGCTTTAGTCAAAAGCAATTTACTCCTTTATTTTTTAATGAAATTTCATGTTGTTATGAACATAGCATTTTCGAACCCAAAGGTTTATGTAATGTGTCATATTTCAACAAAAATCGAAAAGAAAAGCGAAAAAATCGCAATTGAAAGTTGCCAAGTGTTGACATATTGGTGCTCGTGACTGTACCTAGTACGCCCACAATACATCCCACCCACATCCCATCGACTTAGATGGCGTGTAATTGGAGAGTTATTGTTCAAGCAGTGATCTGAAGGTCAATTGTAATTTAATTAAAAACCTTGTAATTTAAAACTTTCAGTATCTAGTCGCAGTCCCACCTCGGCGATAAACAAATGTCAAATACTTGTGAAAAGTGTAAGGAAATTAGAGGTATTTTTGACAGATTGAAACTGAGATCAGACTGTGAACGTTCTTTAAATTACGAGAATTGCCCCTCTGGGATAAACTGGTGATGATGGACTGTGAACGTTCTTTAAATTACGAGAATTGCCCCTCTGGGATAAACTGGTGATGATGGACTGTGAACGTTCTTTAAATTACGAGAATTGCCCCTCTGGGATAAACTGGTGATGATGGACTGTGAACGTTCTTTAAATTACGAGAATTGCCCCTCTGGGATAAACTGGTGATGATGGACTGTGAACGTTCTTTAAATTACGAGAATTGTCCCTCTGGGATAAACTGGTGATGATGGACTGTGAACGTTCCTTAAATTACGAGAATTTCCCCTCTGGGATAAACTTATAATGATGTGGCAAGTGCTTCTAATCTAATCTCTAGCCAGATGAATAGAATAGAATAGAATAGAATACTCTTTATTGTACACCATACAAATTACAGAACATAAATATATAAAATTTTATAATGGGTGACACAATGGGCGGTCTTATCGCTAAGAGCGATCTTTTAAAGACAACCTTTGGATGGATTAAAAATTAAGGAGAGACAAATATAGTAGGTAGTCTGTGGTGTACCATTTACATTATACTATTAATATAATACATAAAGTATTTTTTTATTACTTACCTAAATAAATATATACATCTATACTTATAATAAATCTGTAGAAGTGAAAATTCTGTACATTGAAAATATCAAAAAAATAAATGGCAGGGGGTGTTACTAGACCGACACCGAACCCAAAAATGTGATTAAAAAAATTTTTGTCTGTCTGTCAGTCTGTCGGTCTGTCTGTCTGTCTGTCTGTCTGTCTGTCTGTTTGTTCAGGCATCACGCAAAAACTACCGGTTCGATTACGATGAAACTTGGTATAATTATTCTTTAATATCCTGGGCACCACACTGGGTACTTTTTATCCCGGAAAAGTATATACAATAAAAAACAAACTTAATTTTGCGGTTCGATCCCTAGATCCGATTACTGTACCAACCGCAAATAATAAGTTTGTCGTAGGTTAGGTCACACGCAGTGGAGTTCATTTTTATTCCTTTTACTTTTTAGAGTTATTTAGGTTTATTTTTATATAAGTCGTAGGTATAGATTTTAATTTTAAAGTATAGGTAGTATATTTGATAGTGTACGTAGTGACCGTAGGTTATTTTATAATACTGTTAGGTAGGATAGTCATTCGTATAGATATTAGTTTTTAGAGATTTTGCTTATTTATTGAGTTTAGATTGAGGGGCCCGTGGCTAAATAATAACAGCCGCACAGGTCGATCGGTCAGGTTAAGCTACGCTTGCCGCGGTCGGTCTGTGGATGGGTGACCATCTTTACATACCGAGACACCTCCGTGCCTCGGAAAGCACGTTAAGCCGTTGGTCCCGGCTGTCATTCGTGGATCTTTGACAGTCGTTACGGGTAGTCAGAAGCCCGAAAGTCTGACAACCAGTCGTACCAAGGGTATCGTATTACCCAATAACTGGGTTGTGGAGGTCAGATAGGCAGTCGCTCCATGTAAAATACTGGTATTCAGCTGCATCCGGTAAGACTGGAAGCCGGCCCTGAACATAGTTGGGAAAAGGCTAGGCAGATGATGATTGAGATTAGATTAGTTATCGTCATAAATAGGTGTTTATTTAGGTAGGTAGGTATTTTATTTTCTGTTATTGAGTTTATTTATTTTTTTAATTAGGTAGGTACTTAGGTAAAGATATCATATAGGTACCCTCTTAATCACCATTAATGAGACACAATTGGTTTTCTATTGTAATTAGCCACAAAGGGCCCGCGAAATAGATGGCATCCTGGTGCACATACATTTTATCCTGTTAGCACGTTCCCGTGGGATAATTTCCGACATCCACGCGGGCGAAGCCGCGGGCAGAAGCTAGTTATGGAACCTCAGCCCTTACAAATACTGCGGGTGTAAGCAGTTTTGCCCAGCACGATCTGTGCGGTCGCTGAGCTTGCATATTTAAAATATAATGTTTATTTAGTCTAAGCCTTAGCTAGTAGTTACTTCGTGACTTGCATCCGACTTTGTAACACGTCTTCATTAAAGTAGAATTAATTAGTAAAGTAATTACTTTTATTTTTAAAAAGCCCTTTAAGGCGCTCCCAATCCTGACTGGCGCAGCCGGTAGGATCACAGGAAGCTATCACGCGTTACGATTTTACGCGATAAGACTTTTCGTGATTTTCAAAACGGTACGCGTGGTGTACGGCAAGGTGATCCAACGAACCAAACAAATATCGTCGGCGACGTGGAGTCCTGAGAGCTGATGATGGGCGTGGCAGGCTGGTGAGTACGACTTTTCACCTCCTTGATATCCGTGTCCACATCCTTTTGTTAAACTTGGAATTGGAAGTTTTCCATTTTGACTGTTAATGGTTTTCTTGAATAATTAAGTATTATATGTGTACACTAAATATAGATATAAGTAGTTATAATTATATTGAGTTCAGAAACATTTGATGACCATAGATATTAGTAGTAATTATTGTAATAAGTAAAATTAGTAGAGTTCATAGAGATTACTTAGGATTTTTAATTAAATACCAGAATGTCAGAAATAAAACTTATTCCAAATGAATTGTATAAAATTCTACCCAGTTTTGATGGCAACAAACGTCATTTGAATTTATTCTTGCGCAAATGTGAGTATATTATTGATAAGTTTAAATCATCAGAATTACAACAGGAATACTTAATGCATGTTGTGTCTAGCCGCTTAACGGGTGACGCAGCCACGCTTATCAGTGAGCGCGGAGACATTCAATCGTGGGCGGAATTCAAGGAATTGCTAGAGTTACACTTTGGCGATCCGCGAAGCGAAGAGTGTTTGGCTATCGAGTTAGAAACTTTAAAGATTAAAAGTAATGAGAGTCATAGTGATTTTTGTGCAAGAATTCAAACAGTAAAATCAGTTTTGTTGTCAAAGGTTAACCAAATTAGTGATCAAAATTTGCGAGTAAGTAAGACTACTATTTATAACAACTCAGCCCTTCAGGTATTTTTATATAACTTACCAGAAAACATGGTACGCATTGTGCGTTTGAAAAATCCACGCACATTAGAAGAGGCCTTATCTGTAGTTTTAGAAGAAGTTAATTTCTATGATCAGTATCAGATGCGCAGCAAAATGTTGAATACAAACCATAATACTAAACCGCAGGCTAGTGGCACAATTCCACCACAACCAACATTTAAATTTGGTTTACCACCACTGCCACCAGGTTTCAGACCAATGCCAATGATGCAACAAAATCAATCATTTAAAAATAACGTTGGTGTAATACCTAAATTTAATTTCGGAATTCCACCTAATAGACCACTTATCATGCCAGGGAACAATCAAGGTCAGTTCGGTATGAGTAAACAAAACTTGGTGCCACAGCAGTTTGGTTACCGACCTAATTTTGGTTATAGACCCCCTGGTTATCAACAAATGATGCCAATACTTCCGCGTCAGTTTGGTAGTAATAATCGTTCTCCGATTCCACAACAAAACACACAAAACAAACCCCAACCAGATACCACCGATGCTACTATGAGAACTGCTCCGCAAAGAGCACCTCAGCATGGTTTCCCTGTAAATGAATTAGAACTCTACCCTTCCTATGATGGCTATTTTACTTACCCTGCGGAATACGAATATTTTTATGATTTATCCGAATATTTCCCTAGTGTAGAGAATGAGTTTCCAACGGACCCTGTAACCGAAAACCCTACACAAGACTTGGGAAAAAATGAACAGAATAAAAAAATAGAGAGTACCACTGAACCAGAACAAGTAAAAAATTTTTGTATGCGAGCCTCCATAGACCGACACCTGAAAGAATAATATTAAATTATAATACAGTAAAATTAAAACTACCACATATTTACATACCGGAAATAGACGGAAAATTCATGATTGACACTGGCAGTACTCGTTCATTTATACATCCTAGAGTAGCGTCTACCTATTTTTCTAACTACGTATCATACGAACCGTTTGAAGTAGTAAGTACGCACGCCTCAAGTAAACATAATGAGGTACTGCAAATACCCTTGTTTTCTGTATTTCAAAGTAAAGATCATCATAAGTTCTACATATATAACGTCGACTCATTATACGACGGGCTGATAGGAAATGATCTTTTAAAACAGTTAGAAGCCGTTATAGATTTAAAGAAACATGTTCTATTAACAAAGTCAGCTGAAATACCTATATGTATCGATTCAGATACTAATATTATACATGTGGTAGTACTTCCACCGAGATCAGAAATTAGAGCAAAATTACCAACTAATTTATTAAATGGTGTAGGAATATTAGATTACACGGAATTCTGTGAAGGAATACGAATGCCTACTGCTCTTGTGAAATGTGTAAACGGTTTTGCAACCACCATCATACAAAACACTCTCGATAAACAGATGGAATTATGTGTCACCAAATCGTTCATAGTATCTAAATATGAGGAAAATGAATGCCATGTACATTCCATAGATGACCAAAAAATAGAGACAGACCAATTATTACGCGACAATCTAACTAAATTACGACTAGACCATATGAATGATGAAGAACAAGCATCTATACGACAATTATGTGAAGAATATAAGGACATATTTTATTGTGAGCAAATACCTTTAAGCTTCACTAATCAGGTAAAACATTGCATTAGAACAAAAAATGAAGACCCGATTTATACCAAACCATATAGACAAGCCCCTGCTCAAGTAGCAGAAATTAATAAACAAGTTGAAAAACTTTTGAAAGACAACGTGATCCAAGAATCCTTTTCCCCCTGGAGCTCACCAGTACATCTCGTTCCCAAAAAGCCAGATGCTTCTGGTGAAGTCAAATATAGAATGGTAATCGACTATAGAAGACTTAACGACATTACAGTTGACGACAAGTATCCCCTTCCTAACATTACTGACCTTTTTGACAAATTGGGTAAAAGCACCTACTTTACAACACTTGATTTAGCTAGTGGCTACCATCAAATTGAATTAAATAACGACGACATACCAAAAACAGCATTTAGCACCCAAAACGGACATTACGAGTTTTTGAGGATGCCGTTCGGACTTAAAACAGCTCCGGCAACTTTTCAACGAGCCATGGACAACATTATGAGAGGTCTCCAAGGAATACATTGCCTCATATATTTAGATGACGTCATTATCTATTCTTCTAGCCTTCAGGACCACCTACAGAAACTTAGAGCCGTCTTTGACAGACTACGACAGACTAACCTAAAAATACAACTAGACAAATCTGAATTTTTACGGAAAGAAGTTTTATACCTAGGGCATACGATAACAAGAGACGGACTAAAACCAAACAACGACAAAATTAAAGCTATTATAAATTATCCTCTCCCTAGAACGACAACAGAAATAAAAAGTTTTCTTGGGCTGGTCGGATACTATAGAAAATTTATAAAAGATTTCGCTAAAATCACCCAGCCTCTAACGGCTTGTCTAAAGAAACGAAACAAAATTATCATAGACCAAAACTACATAGATGCCTTCGAAAAATGCAAGGAAGTACTGACTAATACCCCTCTATTACAATACCCTGACTCGACTAAACCCTACATTTTAACAACTGACGCCTCTAATGTGGCACTCGGTGCTGTCCTATCCCAAGGACCTATCGGAGCAGACAAACCAGTCGCATATGCTAGTCGAACCCTTAGTGACACTGAAATGCGTTATAGCACAATTGAACGAGAACTATTAGCTATTATTTGGGCCGTAAAACATTTTAGACCCTACTTGTACGGACATAAATTCCAAATTTTTACAGATCACAGACCTCTTGCTTGGCTTTATTCCCTGAAAGAACCCAATAGTAAATTGACTCGTTGGCGCCTCCGCCTTCAAGAATATGATTTCACAATTATTTATAAAGATGGAAAACAAAATAGTAATGCAGACGCATTGTCACGCATAAAACTTAATGCTATGGGTTCCGAAGATAACACATCAATGGATGTTAATGTAGATGAAACTGAAATACAAAAAGTAATAAAACAAATAAAAGAACTTGAAAAACTTACAACTAAAACTGAAATAGAAGATGAAACAGAAATAGTAACCATTTCAGATTCTGACTCTGACGTGACTACACCTGCGGACCTATTTCAAGATAATTTCCCTAGTCGTTCAGTAACCAGTAGCAGTAATACAGGTACAGTAGCCTCGAACATAGAACCAGACTCATCAGGGATTCCAATCTTAAGAGAGGCAATTGACACCAAACCAAACCAAATATTAGTGTTTACCTGGTTTCAAAATAAAATACAAGTTCAAAATTTATCTAGAAAAAACCAAAAAGTTTCAGAAGTGTTTCTTCCAGCAGATAATGAAGAATTAATTAAGCAATTTTTAAAAGAATATATTACACCCAAGCGTAAATATTTTATTTATTTTGAGAACGAAATACATAGACGGTTATTTACAAAAGTCATTATAGAAATTTTTAAGAAAGATTCAGTAGAGTTCTTTGAATGTACAGAAAGAGTAATATATATAGAAGACGAAAAAGAACAAAAATCTGTTATATTAAAGCATCACGAAGGAAAAACATGCCATAGAGGAATTAAAGAAACTATGGTTAGAATTCGCAGAAACTATTATTGGGAAAACATGCAAGATACGGTAGCAGCAATTATAAATATGTGTGCGCCCTGCAAACTAATGAAATACGATAGAAAGCCCATAAAACCAATGTTACAACTAACACAAACACAAGATGCCCCTTTTCAAGAAATATTCATTGACTTATTTAATATAGAAAGTAAATATTACCTAACGCTCGTAGACGCATTCAGCAAATTAGGGCAAGCTATTGAGATTTCAAGTAGGCAGACGACAGAAGTAGCGCGAGCTCTATTAAAGTATTTTTCAATATACGGTGTTCCCAGGAAAATATCCTGTGACCCTGGCACTGAATTTAACAATGAACTTATGCGCGAACTTATGTCTATGTACAAAATAGAAATTCACATAACCACGCCAAATAACCCTAACTCTACTGGCATCGTAGAGCGATTTCACTCCACCATAATAGAGATATATAGGCTTGCAAAATATGAACGTAAATGTACGGATGCCGCTTCTGTCATGACCTATTCCATAATGGCATACAATCATACAATACACTCCACTACGGGATTAACACCTTTTGAAGTAACATTTGGACACACTGACTCAAATAAAATATTCGATGTAGATTTAGAAAAGGCGTATACACAACAGTTAGTTAAAGATCATGCCAAACGAACAAAATATCTGTATAGACATATAGCCGAAAAGACTCTTAACACTAAACAAAAAGCCAGGGAAAAGAAAGGTGGTGAAATTGAATTAAGCATACAAGAGGAAGATAATATATTTGTAAAAGACATTAATATAAGAAAAAGTAAAGATAAACCTAGATATCATAAAGCAAAAGTAACAGGAAAAACCAATAGGAATGTAGTACCAGTACAGATAGGTAAAAGACTAACTAAAGTGCCTCTAAAGAACGTTAAACGCCCTTCACAGGTTGTGGCTGATCATCGTGATCTTGAAACTGACGGTCCAGATCCAAGGCCTTCAACTTCAAGAGATTATAAATAACCCCGGTGTATTACCTGTTAAACAAGGACAGGCGGTGATAGAGAAAGATAAGTGGACCTTAGTTAAGATATTAGATTTTAAGGAGATAGATTATGATTTAGCATTAAATATTAATAGATATAATGAATTTAATAATATAATTGACATTCATAAGCCCTACGCAAATGAGTTCCAAAATATGAAATCACAGGTAGAATACTTACGCAATTCGACAGTCAGAAAATTCAGGCAGCTTATCCCATCAAAACGTTTCAAACGCGGCCTTATTGATCCTCTTGGGTCAATGATTAAAATACTTACTGGCAATCTAGCCCATGAAGACGCGATTAAGTACGATGCTGAAATAGTACAGCTAAAAATTGGTCAAACACACGTAGATAAGAAAATAACCATAATTTCAAAAATGCTTGACTCTATCACTAATAAATCTGCATCTATGCAGGAAAATATTCAAATCTTGGATGAACGCATGAAACGCATAGAAAGAATAGTAAAAAATATAATTACTAAAGAAGATAACTCTATTTACTCTACATATGTTTTAAGTATGTTTGATATGTTTATAAGTAATTTTAGGTCAATTTATACTATTTTAAATGAAATCGAAACTGCATTATCATTTACAAAAGTTTCTGTTGTACATCCGACCATTGTTGAGCCATCTGAACTCTTAGCACTGCTAAGCAATATTTCTGAAACTGAAAGACTAATGTATCCTGTCACAGAAAAAACGTTATTAATGCTAGAAAGAACAATGTCTGTTAAAGCTTATGTAAAAGAAAACCATATAACATTCATTATGGAAATCCCATTAATAGATAAAAAAACATATAATTATTTTAAAATCTATTCACTACCAATTTTCAAGGAAAACAAAACTACCATCATTATCCCTGAATATCCATACCTTATGGTGAAAGGTTCTACATACTTACCGCTAGCCAGCCCATGTGAAGAGGTGGGAGCCAACCAGTTCCTGTGCAAGGAAAACGATGTGATATTGTATCCTGAAAATACGTGTATAGAACAATTAATGAATTTTGCTTCAAACATTAGTTTGTGCAAGCCTCTTGCAGTTAACCTGGAAAGTCTAAAGGTACAGCCTATTGACTTCTTCAACTGGATAATTTACACAAGAAATGAAATAATGCTTACCGAAACATGTGCCGATGATGTTATCAGGAAACCGATTAAGGGCACATATTTATTGGAAATTGATGGAAACTGCAGTGTCTATTTGAAAGACGTTAAATTGCACAAAAGGCAACATCATTCAGGAAAAATACAATATCGGGTAACACCAGTTGCGGTTTTACCCAAATTAGAGGAAACATCTGTTAATTGGAACAAAACAGTAAATCTTAACAAACTGGACTTTGACGATTTAAAACATCTATCTTACACATTAAAAAGTGAAATAACGGAAAGTGATAGTGCAGTGAAAACAAATAGTGTTAGTTTAGCAACTATATTACTCTATGTTATTTTAGCTATAGTATGTCTTAGTATAGTACTTTGGAGAAAATTGTCTTGTATGCGGAATCATCGGAATCCAAATATTACCGATAATTTCGCACTTGGTGAGGGAGGAGTTATGGAACCTCAGCCCTTACAAATACTGCGGGTGTAAGCAGTTTTGCCCAGCACGATCTGTGCGGTCGCTGAGCTTGCATATTTAAAATATAATGTTTATTTAGTCTAAGCCTTAGCTAGTAGTTACTTCGTGACTTGCATCCGACTTTGTAACACGTCTTCATTAAAGTAGAATTAATTAGTAAAGTAATTACTTTTATTTTTAAAAAGCCCTTTAAGGCGCTCCCAATCCTGACTAGCTAGTATAATAATAAACATGAAACAAGAGCAAAGAAAATAATAATAATATAATAATGATGATGTTTAAGGAGAGAGGAAGTGCTTTTTTATCATGATTTTGAAAGCGGACAAAGATTGAGCACGCCTTACCGACACGGGCAAGTCATTCCATAACCGTACTGCTTGAACACTAAAAGATTTGTCAAAGAAACTGGTGGAATGCATCGGCATCTCTAGTCTCAGGTTTTCCGATGACCTCAGATATCTATTATGTGTGTCATGAAGGAACTTGAAACGTTCTTTAAGATAAGAGGGGGTTTTAGGATTAAACAAAATACTCGATCGAATCGATAACCTTAACAAGACAAGAAAAGTAGATCTGGACATAGGAGTCTCCTAAGTTGATACTGACACTAAGATGTCAACTTAGAAGACACCTATGTCCAGCTGTGGACTGCGAAAGGCTGTTGCTTTTAAAACATTTTACCAAAATACCATAGCAGATGTGTTGAGAGCTATTATAATAACAGAAATATCAAAATGATTGTCGTTACTATAAATGTTATGGATTTTATATCGACTACTTCGGCGATATATGGTTTTGACGTCATAGCAATATTGGAAAGCCAAGGTCAAGATTTCTATTAAACTGTTGTCTCGTCATGAAAAAAACAATTTGATAATGGGCTACTGCAGTGCGATTCTGTAACCATCTCACCGTGAAAACTTAGGTGAAGTGAGCGTGGAGTGAGCTATCATTCCAACTAATGCTAGGGATTGACACTAATGACAGCTCACTCTAAGCTCACTTCACCTAACTTTTCACGGTGAGATTTTTACAGAATTGATTGGCAGGAGTTCTCTTGAATATAGTTCAAAAGCAAATTGTTTATATACATTACCATGACGACAACGGTCACTTTAGTGAAAAGTTATAATTATGGACATGATTATAAATCTTTATAAACTAGGTATGTGTCGCCTTGGAAAGAGCCTGTCCTTTACCATAATACACAGGGTCAAATTAAATTAGCTAGCGAAACTCCGCTGTCGTGATGGATATCGGATATCGGTAAAAAAATAAATGTGACGTTTGACATGAACATTATATCCCTGCCATTATAGGTAGATACATCATGCATAACAATATTATACACAAAAAAAATTAAAATAATAATTAAAATGTAGATCAAAATGAAAATGAAAAATTAAAATTAGAATGAAAATTTCATTAAAAATTAAAATGTAAATCGAAATTATAACTAAATTACTGTTTTAATAAGGGACCTCCACAGCGGAGATGACACCCTGTCAGCCACAATCTTCAAGATTATAAGTAAATAAATAAAAAGTAATGATGGCAATTATTACTTTAAAAAACACGGAACACAGCACACTCTCTGGTCACCTGAAATAAACGTCCACATAGCGACAAACGATTATGTCCGATTTCGACCGCGTGTAGACTTTTTTTTTTCTTTTTTGGCCACTGAGCCGTGTCGACCATTCTGCCAGCGTCCTTATTTTGCGCGCACTCTAGCCGTGTTGTCCTATTCTGTGAGTGACATTAGTCATACTTTTTCTTACTTTTACCATGACAGTGGAGTGATTTATAACCCAAAAAACATGACTCCATTGAATCCGCTAGTTTCATTATGAATTTATGATCCATTATTAGATTTTCGGTCGTTATCTTTTGTTGAGAGCTCTTCACTCTCTGAGTAAGTAAGCACTTAATTTATTAAATATCCTAATTTCTAGGTACTCAATCCTATTCCTACTAATATTATAAACGTGAAAGTTTGTATGGATGGATGGATGGATGTTTGTTACTCTTTCATGCAAAAACTACTGAACGAATTTGAAAATGACGACACGGTTGGCGCAGTGGTTAAGCGATTAACTGCTGCGCTGCGTGTCGCGGGTTCGATTCCCGCACGGAACAAATATTTGTATGACTTACAAGTAGTTGTTCCGGGTCTGGCTGTTTGTGTATGTGAGTTTAAATGTTTGTAAAACGTACCCACGATCCAGGAGAAATTCCTAGAGTGGGCAAGATTTATAAAAAAAAAAAAAATTGGCTTAAATTTGGCACACGGATAGTTTATAACCAAGATTAACACACAGGATACTTTTTATTCTGATATTCCTACGGGATCGAAACTCATGCAGATGAAACCGTGGGGCACAGCTAGTATTACTCATAATAAAGTTGAAGAGTTTGTTTGTTTGAACGCGCTAATCTCTGGAACTACCTGTCGAATTTGAAATAATATTTTTGCATTAATTTGATATCCCAATTCTTGAGGAAGGTTAAGGGCTATTTACCATCCTACTTCCTACATTACTTAGGAGCCGAGCAAAACGTAAAAAATGATATGAGTGATAGCACTTTTGAACCTCGTTTACAAAAAAACTTTTATGAAAAAAAAAATATATATTTTGGAAGTCGCGGTGTCGTTAGGGTTCGCATTTTCGTTGTTGGCCACCGACTTCCGAAATTAAAGTTATTTTTCACTTTGTAGTGTCGTTTTTGGAAGTCGGTTGCTTTTGTTTCAAAAAAGTTTTTATTGCTCACTTTTAAGTTGTAATTTTTACCAGTAATTTTGGTTTAAAAACCAAACTACTAAGCCGTTTTTGATGATTGATTTCTATGGGACCATTTGGGAAGTATACCCTTTCCAACAAAAAAAGAATATTTCAAATCGGTTGGCAAGCGACGGAGATATGCGCGAACAAACATAAAAAAAAAATACAAACATCCGAATTGAGAACCTCCTCCTTTTTTAGAAGTCGGTTAAAAAAATAATTGATTCAAGTCGCTTCTTCCAAAAGGCAGTTTCGCATGGAGAAGAATTTAATAGCCAAGAAATTCCACCGTTACTCTTTTAAAAATGTTTTTTACAATATTTTAAACCGACTTCAAAATAGGAGGACGTTCTCAATTTGGATGTTTTTTTTTTGTTGTAATGCGTTACTGAATTAATGCACATTATGAAAGTAGTTGGCTCAGAATCGTTTACTGAATCGAATTTTGTCATTTTTAATATGGGTAATTTTTTTTCCCAAACATAATTCAGACTACGTAAATTAAGTCACATTGCAGGTGAGCAATGAAAACAAACCAAAGTACGTGCGACTATGTGAGTGCATAGATTTGTAATGTGACCACAATTTTCTCCCAGAATCTAATAACTAATTTAATAAATAAACAATGTCGAATGCGTTCAGAATGCTGATGGGGCTGCCGCGGTACTGCAGTGCCTCCGGCATGTTTGCCGGAGCCAACGTCGACAGTTTTGCGACAATCATGCGTAAACGTTGCACCTCGACCCTAACTCGCCTGCGAGCTAGTTCCAACAGCATCTTGAGCGTATTGACGGACCAGTGGGATTCTCCGATGCTTGAGCGCTGGATGCGGCTGCACGTAGTGATACATGCGTGCTGTAGTCGGATTGGCCTAAAATCTATGTTTTATTAATATTTGTTTTGTTTACTAACATTAGCTCTTAAATATTTTCGTGTTACTAACAATTTATATGGAGAAATCTGAAATAAATTATTATTGTTGTTAGGTATACATAAAAGTAAATAAAAATAATAAAATAAAATTGTTTATTTCTCACCACAATACATTTTCCAAATTCTAGATATATCATTTCAAAATACTTTTACAGTCCAAACCAATATTTTTAAAAGTAGCAATAATATACGTGGTGGCTCTGATGGTAGCCATGAAGTTTTGACCCTATCCCCTGAACTAGGTGGGAACCTGTATCTCAGGGGGTAGTGTTCAGCCATGGGTTATGCAAAAGTAAAAATTCAGTACATTTATTATGATTAAAACATAACATTCTAATTGGAATGTTTGATGGTGTGCGTTAATTTCGGGACTTATTGCATACGTGTGAGTACTAGTTGCTGGGTACATATAATTAATTATTCACCAAACAAAGTAATCTCATAGTTTCTCTTACCGAAACAAGACTTAAAAACTTGCCTTTTCATATTCAACAAGAAAATAAAAGGCTACTGTGTGCTGTTATTGTATTCTTGCCTGGATCTGGAAAGTAAAGATGCTTCATATTTTATTGCTGGCCTAGCCTCGTGCTGCCTGATGAATAACACAATAAAATTCAGCTTTTCTTTGTACAATAGCTTTATTGTTACTGAATAGAATAAAGATTGGCTAGGAAGGAAATCTAAAGGCGAAAGCGTTAGGGTAAGAATGAAAGACAATACATTTATTTGCGTCAAACATAGCCCGTGAAATTAAAATTTTCTTACGTGCTTTGCAATTTGTAGTTCAGGGTCAGGTTGTATGACTCGCGGACGTGACGTGTACAACCCAGATTTCGACATTTATGTGTAAGTCCCATGTAATAGAGGGCGAGCCTATTGCCATCAACCGGGTACGAATTCAGACTCCGAGCTGCTACTGAGAAATTCCAGATGGAACCTAATAACACTTTGCATGACCCGGGAACCTGCGTAGGGTAGCGGGATCGTCCGAAAGGGTTACCGCTGCCCTGGAACATAAAGGGCTAAGGAAGGAACACGGGTGGGTTTTAGTCAGTAAGAGTCTGACACTCCCTTCTGCTCCACCCAGAGCGGAAGGGGTCATTTGATGATTTCCCAACCTCAAAAAAAAAAAAAAAATACTTAAA
Organism: Apamea anceps; assembly: GCA_951799955.1. Lineage (NCBI taxonomy): Eukaryota > Metazoa > Arthropoda > Insecta > Lepidoptera > Noctuidae > Apamea > Apamea anceps. The sequence continues at coordinate 7,113,475 of OX637518.1, forward strand.
AAAAAACCCGGCAATCGAACCCAGGACATCATGCTCAGCAGTACCGCTTGCGACCACAAGACCAACGACGCAGCCAGCCAGACGTAAGACGTCTGTAATATTTTCGCTATTTTTTTTATATTACAAACTGAAATCATTAATTTCAAATACACCATTTACAGGCACTTTTGAATTGTCAAAATTAAATAGTCGGTCAGTTAGTCAGAAAGTTGAAGCTGCCTATTCCAAAAGGTAGATCTCTATGGAAAAAACGGGCAAGAAACTCCAAGGACACTTTTTAAATCAAGCTTTTATTACAAAATCCTGGGTACATTATTCTTATTGATTCTATATGTGAGAACAATGTAAAAAAAAACAAATAAAGAAACAATTTAAAAAGTAAAATTAAAAATAAGCCCTGGCAGTCAAGAAATGACCAGTCTCAACCGACGGCGCCCGTTCACGAACATGACGCGTGGATCAGCACCATCCAGCTCAACCATTTCATAGGGAACCGAATGATCCAACACACGCGCCACCACCAGTGAGACATTTAAGTGAGCATGACATATTCTTAACTGCCATGCTCTTTCAAGTCAACATCAAAATATCGTAAAAAAAAAACGAATCCATGGTTCTTACACTTACAAAATTTAAAAAATGCTTCTAAATTATACAAAACTATAGCTGTTTGCAATTTATTTAAGAGATGAAAAAAAAATTACTACCAATCAGGAAGAGGTATTTAATATTGAAGTATTCAAGAATTAAATCTTGATTGAATAAAATAAACATCAAGTTCGTAATGTCAGAAACACTAAAAAAAAACCGGCCAAGTGCGAGTCGGACTCGCCCATGAAGGGTTCCGTTACGTTACGATTTATGACGTATTAAAAAAAAACTACTCACTAGATCTCGTTCAAACCAATTTTCGGTGGAAGTTTATATGGTAATGTACATCATATATTTTTTTTAGTTTTATCATTCTCTTATTTTAGAAGTTACAGGGGGGGGGACACACATTTTACCACTTTGGAAGTGTCTCTCGCGCAAACTATTCAGTTTAGAAAAAAATGATATTAGAAACCTCAATATCATTTTTGAAGACCTATCCATAGATACCCCACACGTATGGGTTTGATGAAAAAAAAAATTTTGAGTTTCAGTTCTAAGTATGGGGACCCCCAAAATTTATTGTTTTTTTTCTATTTTTGTGTGAAAATCTTAATGCGGTTCACAGAATACATCTACTTACCAAGTTTCAACAGTATAGCTCTTATAGTTTCGGAAAAAAGCGGCTGTGACATACGGACGGACAGACAGACAGACAGACAGACAGACAGACAGACAGACAGACAGACATGGCGAATCCATAAGGGTTCCGTTGCCATTTGGCTACGGAACCCTAAAAAGGGGAAGCATCTCTTCCAAGTATTGAAGTTGTGATCAACTAGTGAGCCCAAGTGCCTGTGGAGCAGGACCAGCATTAAGCCAAGCATTTTTATCTACGATATACTCATGCAACTTATAATATGCTTGTCTAAATGTCTACATATTGTGCGTTTAGAACATGTTTTAAATTTCTTCTCATTTAGTTGAAGAATATCGAGTGGTACTTTATTATAGTTGAGTGTATTTGAGTGAGTGAGTTTGTGAGTTTTAACCTTTCAAATCATCCAGCAACTTATAAAGTTGAAGGAACAACGAAGAAACCTAAGAATAATAGTGGTCCTTCAGACCGTATTTCGTAGTAGTAGTTTGTATTTGTCAGGCATTTTTGCTGAATTGGGCCTTTTTAGCGCAGCCGTGGAGCACACTTTCCTGCTAATTTCTTACATCGGACTTTACACTTTTTATTTGATCTTTATTTTTGTTTTTGTATTTATCTGATGTATGTGTCTTGTGTTTTGTGTGTCTTTTAGGGCTGAATCCCACGCCAGATAATTTTATCCGAGGAATAATTTTCAACTTTTAACAGTTCTTCCATACAAAATCTGTCAGACGTCAATTGTATTCCACGAATAAACATTATCTGTCGATTGAAAAATCAGCCCTTAGTCTGTGCTAAATAAATGTATTTTCTTTCTTTCTGTTTCGGCCATGGCGGCCCATATCAACCAAGATTATGTTCGGCGCGGGAGTTATTATAGTGTATGCGTAGACACAGGTGCATTCTCTCTTCCCTCACTCTCATAGTCCGATGGGACAGCAAGCAATCTACCACGACCGGAGAGAGATCAGAGGGGCAATTCTCGTAATTTTAAGACCGTTCACAGTCTGATTTCAGTCTCAATCTGTCAAAAATACTTCTAAACTCCTTACATTCTGACAAGTTTTTGACATTTTTTGTTTGTCACTGAGATGAGACTGCGACTAGATTTTGAACGTTTTAAATTACGAGAATTGGCCTTCAGGTGCAGGACCAACGGCTTAACGTGCTTTCCAAGACACGTTGGTATGACACCGCCAACTTCCAAACTCCAGGCTGTTAGGCTTAGAAATTCATAATGGAAAAACCCAATAACACTTTACCCGACCTGGGACTCGAACCCAAGACCGCTCAACAGTAGCGACGAAGTCTATAGAGTATATAAAAAGCATATGTATTTAGTTACTCGCGCGTCAACTACTATACCCTACTATGGAAGTCTTGGGAAGCTCTATAAAATTAATCAGCATCAATACTTCAAGTTTAAACTTCCTGATTAAAAGGAAACCTTAAAACTGTTTGAAGTATAGGTCAATGAATAAATTTATTTGTTATTTTTTTTTCTATCCAACATATGTAATCAGCATATAATGTTCCCACTGCTGGGACACAGGCCTCATCTCTTCAAAAGGCCGTAATCTACCACGCGGGCCTAGTGCGGGTTGGCAGATGTCACATGTCGTCGAATTTTTGGCTCTAGGACATGCCGGTTTCCTCACGATGTTTATTATCCATTGTGTCTGTATTTTCTATCCATTATTTCTATATTATTGATTGTTGAATAATATAGTAATTGTTAAGTAAATTTTTTAATGTCTTTGATACGTAGATATCATGATACGACAATCTTCAAAACTTCAAACTAAGATCAATGTTAATAGAAAAATGTTATTTATACAGTGACCAATTCATGATGGATAAAACTAAATATTGCATTGTGTTGTATAACGGTCGGATGGGCAATTCTCGTAATTTTAAGAACGTTCACAGTCTAATCTCAGCCTTAATCTATCAAAAATACCTCTAATTTCCCTACATTTCGACAAGTTTTTGACATGAATTGCCCCTGAGATGAGATTGTGACTAGATTTTGAAAGTTTCCAACTACGGGTTTTTTTTTTTAATTTTATTTATTAATAACCAACATAATATATTAACAGTTTGCACCACACATACAAGTTATTAGTCAATATTAGTAATTACACATGTCATACAATCATAAAATTAAGTTATAATAAAAATGGACAAATTTTGATGAAATTAAATGAAATGAAACAAAATTTGTAAAAATTAGATAAAATTAGGATAAATTGAAATAGAATTATTCATAACAAGGAACTGTTTTATTTATCTACTCCTAGGAGATCGTACTGGCCTAATTGGCCTTCAGATGTCCACAACTCGCATCTCATCCGTCACGCGCCTGTGACCTCGCTTCACGTCTCTTCAGTGTGGCCCGCAGCGAAACTTGCGGTTTTTTTAATGGTCCTGATTTTTGATTTTCACAAGATCCGGTCTGTCAATGATACGATATTGTTTATTCCACTGTCATTCATTTCCTTTTATTTTGTATTGAATAATGAGACTTGGTATACCATAATTCATTTTTATTACACGTTATTAGGTATTATTAAATCATGATAAATAATAATGATCGCTATAGACCTTGCACAAGCATTTGTGATTTATCGTTTCACATAAATCGTAAACGTGAATTTTGAATCAAATACAGCAATCCTGTTTCATATCGGTTTAATTTACAGCGTAACTTTATACAACATTCGCAATTTGTAACGTAGATTTTTTTTGTATTATTCTAATAAACCAATTTCTAATTCAATTACAATACTCTGAAATAGGTAACTACGGGCAATAACAATATCATATTATTATGAGCCTGTGTTGTCCCACCGCAGAACAAAGGCCACCCTTCCCTACTTCCACTTTTCCCGGTCTACTGCGGTTGTGGGCCAATTCTTTAAGAAGGAGTCCAGCTCATCCCGCCATCTCTTTCTGGGCCTGCTGCGAGGTCGTTTCTTGCCATTTGGAATCTACTAAGTGGTAAATAACAAAGCAAATATTAATATTTCACACAAAAAAAACGGTTGACTTTTTTACAAACCCCAACAGTCATGGTAAGGACAGAATAAACCTGTTCAAAACCCTACCCCGTTCAATCTAAGCTTTGTTCAAAATGCGAAAGTGTTTTTACGAGACCCCATTATAATCAACCCGGATTAAATGGTCTAATTTACGTTATACTCTGCACACTGGGCAAATGAGAACTAGACCGAAAAAAGTAGTGCAAACTAGACCGAAAAAAGTGCAACTAGATTAAAAAAAGTGCTACCTTTTGACCATCACTACACTTTTTTTTTTCATTTATTTTTATGGTTTATATTCTCAAACTCTGTCAATTTATTTTATTGTGCCCGTTATTTAATCTAAACTAATAATAAAGTTGAAGCGTTTGTTTGTATCTCTAGGACTACCAGTCGGATTTGAAAAAATCTTTTTGCATTTCGTTGCCCAGTTCTTGTGAAAGGCTATACGCAATATATTATTTGTCTGGGTGTGTAACGATTGAAATAATAACAAAACTTCTAATGATCATATGACTTAATTTCATTGAATCTACTTTTTTTATGCAACGATAAAATTATATAATGAATAATTATTGATATAATTTAATTTTACCTAATTTTATATGGTTTAATGAACGTTTTCTATAATGCACATTTGAATTAATATTCAATTAGTAAAAGTAACGTTTAATATAATTTACCTTATAATAGGCGAAATTCGGCACGTAATTACCCTGTCAAATCAGCCTATCGCAGTCCACTGCTGGACATAGGTCTTCCCCACGCTGCGCCACCACACCCTGTCCTCCGCCTTCCACATCCAGTCTGTCCCAGCCACCTTCTTTAATTCGTCCGTCCATCTAGCTGGGGGGGGCGTCCCACACTACGCTATCATAATTACCACAAGTATTTGCGATGTTAGCAACTTTCAGAATTCAGCTTTTAAATTACATAATAAGAAGCTCTAGGTCGTGTTTTACGGTACTAGTTAGGAATTTGTTTTATTTTGCAGTTTTTTATGAGTTGCCTTAGACGTGACTGTGCTGTGACATTTGATTCTTTCAGCGCAAAATTCCTGGACGGTGATTTTCTAGTGATAACTTTGTGGGTAATATTGACTTACCAAGGAGTATCGTATTGCTTGAGCTAGCTCCATGTAAAATACTGGTATTGAGCTGCATCTGGTTAGACTGGCGACCCCAACATAGTTGGAAAAAGGCTAGGCAGATTAAGTGACACATTTTGAATTGGTATACAACGTGATATGTTACGTGTTTCGTGTAACAAATTTTTAGTTTTAATAAAACTGTTTTTCAATGAAAACTTTTCTATCCGACCGCTTTGAAATGTCACGCGCTGTGACAGCCACTCGATTTGTGACTTGCCATTTTGAATTCTAGTTTTGCTAACTTTGAATTATTTTTATTTTAAAAAAATATTTAAATTACAATATACAAGCTGACACTAAAATATTATATTATGTATCTTTTTTATTATCTACTTGATATAATAAAAAATAAAAGAAAGAGGGAGCTCATTAAGCAATAAAAATTTTACTGTTATACTGGTTGTGGAGGTCAGATAGGTAGGCAGTCGCCTATCTGACCTCCACAACCCAGTTACTGGGTAACACGATATCCCTTGGCAAGATTGGTTTTCAGACTTTCGGCCTTCTGACTACCTGTAACGACTGTCAAAGATCTACAAATGACAGCCGGGACTAACTGTTTAACGTGCTTTCCAAGCCACGGAGGAGGAGAAAGAAGAGAATCACAATGTGACACTGGAACGGAGCAGTTTCCATTGGGACACACTTTTGAAGTTAAAATTTCCTTAGGCGCACTTTGCGCTGTTTTTGAACAGTGCACGAAACTGAACAGCGGGGTAAATGGTTTTCATTTTGACAGTTCAACAACATTCATTGCGTTATTTACGTTGTTGAGCAGACAATTTTTTCGAACATAATAATATAAAGCATATCCTTCAAAATGATTCAGATTAAAATTGATAGTGTGTTGCACAATTAGGGTGCTGGACCACATTATAAATATGTTCTCGGTTGTAATAGAAAAGAAAATATTTGTAACCGTGGTCATTTTTACGCAGAAATTACCACAGAATTTCAAACCTAAGCACGTGAGCAGTAGTCTTTACAGACATTCTCATAAATGTCCGAAGAAGGTCGGTTAATTTTCATTCCTAGATTGGCATGGCATACATATTTTAATTTAATCGTTTTACCAGAAGCATTTTATTAAAACTTGGAACACTTTAAGAATTTAGGAAAGCGATTGTTTGAAGAAATGGTAGCTTCCGAAGTAACGTTAATTTAATTTCCTAAGACTTTAATTTGTTCTCAGGCATTCTGGGCCCAGAACAATATTTCAGCTGAGTGACTCGGTAGTTGAATGGTTAGTTCGTAATAATAGTTTAAAGAGAACTTGCTAAGTATAATAATGCACCTTTATTTCGGTCCTCTTTGTGTTTGAAGCGGGTACACGGCGAACTTCTTGCTAAATTACCCACAGCAACCATTTTATTGTGCATCTTTACCATAATTATTATCTTAGTTTACCTTTGCAATTCAAGTTTTGTATAGCCTTTAAACTATCAAACATTAGGTGTTCCAAAATTATAGCTTCGCTATGTAAATACAAAATTATAACTATATTGTAGTCGGTTTCAAGTCTAACTGGATGCAGCCAAATACCAGTAGGTATTTTACATGGAGTGCTAACAATATTAATTTCATCATTATAATTTCTAAAATATTCAATCTTCAAGACGGGTCGTCTTAATATTGTCGAAAAAACCTTAAAGAAAAATAAATCATGTTGTATTGTTATTTATGCCTTAAATTGTGTCACCCTATCATATTTCTTTCAATAAGTCCATTTCTGTCACACCCTCCAGTTAATACACAAAAGAATCTATCGCAGAGGGGTCCGAGTTGTCAAACGTGTGTTTAAAAGGGTACATTTATTGAAGATTTTTATAGGTATTAAAAGTTTTTGTCGGTTTCGGTGTAAAGAATTTATTTTTATTAAGAACACAAACAGTTCACTGAACATATGAGATATACAAATTATTATTTATTTGTATACCTGTATTATATGTTACCTTTATCATTATGTTACCAGTAACATAATGACTACGTAAGTCAATAAAAGAAAAACATAATATTTAGAACTAGGGTTCTAAAGAAATTAAATTAAAAGTTTATTTTTCACTAGCTTCTGCCCGCGGCTTTGCCCGCGTGGATGTCGGAAATTATCCCACGGGAACGTGCCAACAGGATAAAATGTATGTGCACCAGGATGCCATCTATCTCGCGGGCCCTTTGTGGCTAATTACAATAGAAAACCAATTGTGTCTCATTAATGGTGATTAAGAGGGTACCTATATGATATCTTTACCTAAGTACCTACCTAATTAAAAAAATAAATAAACTCAATAACAGAAAATAAAATACCTACCTATCTAAATAAACCTATTTATGACGATAACTAATCTAAACTCAATCATCATCTGCCTAGCCTTTTCCCAACTATGTTCAAGGCCGGCTTCCAGTCTAACCGGATGCAGCTGAATACCAGTATTTTACATGGAGCGACTGCCTATCTGACCTCCACAACCCAGTTATTGGGTAATACGATACCCTTGGTACGACTGGTTGTCAGACTTTCGGGCTTCTGACTACCCGTAACGACTGTCAAAGATCCACGAATGACAGCCGGGACCAACGGCTTAACGTGCTTTCCGAGGCACGGAGGTGTCTCGGTATGTAAAGATGGTCACCCATCCACAGACCGACCGCGGCAAGCGTAGCTTAACCTGACCGATCGACCTGTGCGGCTGTTATTATTTAGCCACGGGCCCCTCAATCTAAACTCAATAAATAAGCAAAATCTCTAAAAACTAATATCTATACGAATGACTATCCTACCTAACAGTATTATAAAATAACCTACGGTCACTACGTACACTATCAAATATACTACCTATACTTTAAAATTAAAATCTATACCTACGACTTATATAAAAATAAACCTAAATAACTCTAAAAAGTAAAAGGAATAAAAATGAACTAACCTAACCTAACCTACGACAAACTTATTATTTGCGGTTGGCACAGTAATCGGGTCTAGGGATCGAACCGCAAAATTAAGTTTGTTTTTTATTGTATATACTTTTCCGGGATAAAAAGTACCCAGTGTGGTGCCCAGGATATTAAAGAATAATTATACCAAGTTTCATCGTAATCGAACCGGTAGTTTTTGCGTGATGCCTGAACAAACAGACAGACAGACAGACAGACAGACAAAAATTTTTTTAATCACATTTTTGGGTTCGGTGTCGGTCTAGTAACAACCCCTGCCATTTATTTTTTTGATATTTTCAATGTACAGAATTTTCACTTCTACAGATTTATTATAAGTATAGATATGCAACCAATCTAGTTACTTTGTTTCTGAACATACATAATTTACTTTGTTAATATCATTATTTAGACTAAAAATCTTATTTGGCAATTTTTTCACACTACCTACCTACTCCTTTATATAAAATATTTTTCTTTTCAGATACATTCTCATACTTGGATATAATGAGGTATCTTTGTTTATTTGTAAGCACATTAACTTGTTTGCGAGTGTCATTATCAAAAATCTGTTGCACTGTTTACTGTTACATTGCTTTTAAATGCTTGTCAAATATTGTTATACTGTACGTGCCAATATAGGGCTAGGTTTACTATTCCTCGGCCATCTGCTTTTTAGGGTTCCGTACCTCGAAAGGAAAAAACGGAACCATTATAGGATCACTTTGTTGTCCGTCCGTCCGTCCGTCTGTCTGTCTGTTAAGACCCTTTTTCTCAGGAAAGCGTGGAGGTATCAAGCTGGAATTTATATCAAATACTGAGGTCTACTGACCCTTGGAGCTGTGAAAAAATCATCCTTCTAAGCCAAATCAATCAAAAGATACAGCCGTTTACGTCGCAAATTTCCGCAAATTTTCGACACTCCCAAGGGAATCAAAACCTACAGGGTACTTCCCGTGAACTCAGAATCTTGAAATTTGGTACAAAGCAACGTCTTATAGCACAGATAAAGGAAAAATTGCAAAAACATTAATTTAATTTTTAGTTACATACCTATTTTGTACGGAACCCTCGGTGCGTGAGTCCGACTCGCACTTGACCGGTTTTGTTATCTTTGATACCTTACTCATACATAATTTTATTTAATGAGAAGGGATTTTATTCTTAATTCTTTCCACTTTTATTGTTTAGATTTCATCATCATCTGCCTAGCCTTTTCCCAACTATGTTAGGGTCGGCTTCCAGTCTAACCGGATGCAGCTGAGTACCAGAGGGCCAATTCTCGTAATTTTTTAAACGTTCTGCATTCTGATCTCAGTCTCAATCGGTCAAAAAAACTTCTAATTTCCCTACATTTTGACAAGTTTTTGACATTTGTTTGTCGCTGAGATGAGACTGCGACTAGATTTTGAACGTTTTAAATTACGAGAATTGTCCTTCTGATATAAAAACGGAGCGACTGCCCATCTGACTTGACTGGTTGTCAGACATTCGAGCTTCTGACGACCCGTTACTAATATCAAAGACTCCCAAATGACAGCCGGGTCCTACGGCTTATCGTGTTTTTCGAGGCGCGGAGGGGTCTTGGTAAGTAAAGATGGTTACCCATCCACGGAGCAACCGCGGCAAGCGTAGCTTAAAATCTGATCGGTCGATCCGTGCGGCTGTTATTACTTGGCCACAAGTCCCTCTTTTATTGTTTTGAATAAAATTCTAGATTTAAAATTTTAAAATAATGTTTATGTTTATTGCTCCATTACTGACACCATGTTTGTGCGTCACCCACTTGAGATTTAGTAGCTTCGCTGACCGATAGATGTCGCTGTGCGCTGACGTCACGTTTCTGAATCGCGGTGTTAAGATTCTCCGTGAGTGAATGACCACCCCGATTTTTCAGTTTTACGGTATCGCTTCTCGGCCTTTTGGCTAAGATCAAAGTGTAGTATCTGTTCTTTTCAGCTTAATATCTGAAAGTTCCCTCACTGAGGGACCAGTATATTAAACTGATTTTTGTAAGCTGATGGGATGTTCGGGGCTCGCTCCACTCCCGTCGCGGGTCGGCCCGGCATTGCAGTGCCGCCGGGATCGGCCCAAATAATTCTTGTGAAACTTGATTTTCTCTACAAGATGAGTCACTATTGAATGAGTCATCTTATATCTGGTAGACATAATCAGCCTATAATGTTCCCACCTGCAGAGACACAGGCTTCCTCTCGATGAGAGCGAGTGGCCCGTTTTCCACCACGCGGACTCGGTGCCGGTTGTTAGATGTCACGTCTTCGAATTTTTAGTTCTAGGACATAAGTTACAATTATTTTTAAAATAAAATTAGTAGTCATTCCGCATTCAAAAATATTTCAGTACTGTCTATTTTGAGGTCTTCGAATTTTTGGTTCTAGGACATAAGTTACAATTTAAAAATAAAATTAGTAGTCATTCCGCATTCAAAAATATTTCAGTACTGTCTATTTTGAGAATTGGACATTTTGCCCCTGAACGTTATTTTGGACGCACAAAAGGAACTTCCTGAAAGCCCTTTGTCTTATTATTCAAACATTCATTCAAGTACCGACCTATTTGTACATTGTAACATAATTTTAGCATACGTCTGGGTTATACAATATTACCCAAATATACGCTTGTATTATTAACCCATAGAAATGTAACATATATACAGTATGGTTTCATAATAGAAGCATTATTGTATTAATAAATAATAGTCTAGACATTACTGTGTGGGCACGACTGTTGTAAATGATTTCGAACATAAGGTGTATTAAGGGTTTGTTTGTGAAATAAACGGAACATAGGTGGGTGTTCCATTTGCCTAAGTATCTAATATCTACCTTTTGTTAGGTAGGCTCCTACAGAATATTTACTAAAATAACAAATAACTGATCTGATCTGCGAGTCTGCGAACAATAATAAGCATATTAATATAAGGTTGTGGAGCTATGTCACAAAGCATGCTTCACCTCCTATCCTGTACTCTGTGTCCCAAAACATGCAGTCAAATTGGCCTTTGCGCTGGCACCGATGACGCCGTGGACGTGGAGGAGTTTTGGGCTAACAAGATCTAAAATAAAATCAATCCTGCCAGTAACGCGAAGAAGAAGAAGCGTATAACGTCCCCACTGCTGGCACACAGGCCTCCTCTCTGTGAGAGGGAGTTGGCCGTAATACACCACGTGGGCCCAGTACGGACTGTAGATGTCATAAGTCTGCGAATTTTTGTTTTCCTTCACCGTTTTGAGAGCTGTGGTGATGAAATAAATTGTTAACTTAAAAAACTTAAAATAATATTATTTTAAATGAGTTTTGTTGTATATAACAAAAATCACTGAATACAAATAAAAAAAGTATACTTGTAAAAAAAATACTTTATGTAAAACACAAACCAAATAGATAAGTGCTAAAAACTTCACTAAAACAAATGCTAAAAGCTAGAATCTATCTTTTCGAACGGACAAAAGGTATGATTGGAATCGTTAAAAGATATGCTTGAGTCAGATAGTCGGACCGAGCGAGCATAAAACTGTGAATATCGCGCGAACGTATCGTTAGCGCCTTTTATACAGCTAGACATTTACAGAATATTATTCTAGTCACGAATTCACCTTTATTACGTCACAGTGATGTACTTGCTTCTGATCTAGGAAAGTACGAGTATATGAAACAGGTAGGCAATAGAGGGCTCCTAAACTCAAAAGGGTAACTCAAAAGGAACAAAACGCAACCCTTCTAGAATCACTTCGTTGTCCATCAGACGGACGGACGGACAATGGAGTGGCCCTTTAAGGGTTCAGCGTATCTGCCTAGGCAAACAGAGAGACAGACGGACGGTCGGTCAACGAAGAAATCCTATAAGGAAATCATAGATGACGCGTTCCTGAGAAAAAAAGGGTCGTGACAGACGTCTGTCAAAACCCTTTTCTCATGATCGAGTCTTCATGCATTCCAGCGGATTAAACATATTCAGAACGTTGGTCAACGGACTCTTGGAATTCTAAAAAATCAAGTTTCTAAGTCAACGCAGTAAAAATATACGTCCATTTATGCAACATATTTTGATGACCTAGAATCATGACATTTGGCAAGATAGCACAAGTAAAAAATAAAAATGTTTATTCCAAAAAAAAAGATCCAAAAAATTTAATATTTAGTTTAATCACATTTTTTGTTTTGCGATTACAAACTTTCGATTGCAGTTGGAGAATTGACTTGATTAATGGAAAAAAATTGAATATCATAATGACGAATAGAAAAAGATCATCAGTCATCGAGTCACGAGTCATCAGTCATCACTCATCCACAAGGAAAATGTTTATAAGATAATGTTTTTAGCATCACAATCATTTTGACGACGAGAGCATTGGTGGCCCCGTAATAACAACCCCAACTTAAGAGGGTCGTGAGTTCGAACCCAGGCAGGCGCTTTACTTTGTGTAATTTATTTCATCACCACGGCTCTCAAAAACGGTGATGGGAAAATATCGTGAGGAAACCGTTATGTCCTAGAACCAAAAATTCGAAGACATGACGCCTACCAACCCGCACTGGGCCCGCAGCCCGGCAAAAAATATAAGACATGTGATATCTACCAACTTGTACTGAGCCCGGGTGGTGGATTACGGCCCACTCCCTCTCACAGAGAGGAGACCAGTGTCCCAGCAATGGGAACATTCAGAATATCAGAATCAGAACATTTATTTGTGAAACATAGGTATTTACATAAAAGTTTTAGATTAATTTACATGGGCGCTATTTTTTGCCGTGAAGTCGTACAAATATTCTAGAAAAAAAAAAGAAAACAAAAAAACGTAAGTACAGAAAAAAAAAGAAAATTAAATACTTACAAGAAAAAAAAACTATTTAAAACTTAATTAAATGTGTAAATAAAATCTACAATTAAAGATAACCTAAAATGAGAAACAGATTTCTTAAAAATATTTTAAAAAAATACATCAAATGTTTAGTGCACACGAAATATTAAAAATTATCATTTATAAAATCTTCTACAGTATAATAACATTTTTCAATTAATAGCGAGTAGAGACTTTTCACAAACTTTAATAACATTATAGGCTGAAATGCATCATTTTAACAGATCACCTTGAGATTGCATTAGTAAACCAAGGAACACTTATGGAATCATCTGGGTGTTCGTTCCCTCAGGTGCAAGTCACAAGTGCAAGTGCATCAAATACTAAACTTATCACATATCTACCTTCCTACTTAACTATATTTTGGGTACGACATTCGCGCCCTGGGAAATCAGACTCGATACTACCTAAACTGGCTGGTTAGGTAATCTTTTTATTACGGTAGCGTGCAGATATTCTTATGTAGCTCGGAACCGATATACGAGATACGAACATTTTGTTGAATAATTTCGTACATAACCATGTTAATCTGGTGAAGGTCTACTTAGCACTCAAAAGTGGTGGGCAACCAGAGTCCACTAAGGGGGTTGCCCGCGAAATTCAAATTCAAACCTACTTCAGGCACTAGTCTCTTCCAATAGTGGAATATTACATTATTGAAAAACATTGTTAATTATTAAGAAAACCAATATTGTGAAGAGAGAATAAAATAAATAAATAATAATAATAATAAAATAATAATATACATACCAAAAAAAAAAATTCAAATTCGAACGTTTTTTTCAGGTCAGTGTCCGGTGGCAAACTAATAACAGCCGCACAGGGCGATCGATCACGTTAAGATATGCTTGCCGCGGTTCGTATGTGGATGGGTGTGTGGATCTTTACATACCGAGACACCTACGTGCCTCGGAAAACACGTTAAACCATTGGTCCCGGCTGTCATTCGCGGTTCTTTGACAGTCGTTACGGGTAGTCAGAAGCCCGAAAGTCTGACCAAGGGGTATCGTATCCCAGGGTAGCGGGATCGTCCGAAAGGGTTACCGCTGCCCTGGAACATAAAGGGCTAAGGAAGGAACACGGGTAGGTTTTAGTCAGTAAGAGTCTGACACTCCCTCCTGCTCCATCCAGAGCGGGAGCAGTCATTTGATGATTTCCCATCCTGAAAAAAAAAAAAAGGGGTATCGTATTACCTATAAACTCGGTTGTGGAGGTCAGTTAGGCAGTCACTCCATGTAAAATACTGGTATTCAGCTGCATCCGGTTACACTGGAAGCTGACCCCAACATAGTTGGGAAAAGGCTAGACAGATGGTGATGTCAGATTGATGCTGATTAAAGTTTAATCATCATTAACCAAACCGCACTGGGCCCTCGTGGTGGATTATGACCAACTCCCTTTCACACAAAGAAGGCCTGTGTCCCAGCAGAAGGAACATTACAGGTAAATTATGAGTAATGTATCTAATAATTATAATTCTACTAGCTGACCCGGCAAACGTTGTTTTAATAATAATAATAATCATTTATTTCGGAATAAAGACATCCATATCTTGTTAGTACAATTGCGAGCTTACAACTAGGTTAGTATTTTTTTCTAAATAATTATTTAAGGTTAACAATAAAACAATAAGTTGCGGGTCAGGTGGACTTCCCAACGCTGCCTGCCAATCACTATCACTACACGACTGCATGCAGCCGTATCCAGCGAGCCAGCATCGGAGAGTCCCACCGGTCCACCAGCGCGCGCAGGATGGTGTTGGGACTGTCGCGCGTGCGACGCATGATAGACGCGCACCGCTTGCGCATGATGGCCGCAAAGCCGTCTGTATCAGCTGCCGCGAACATCGCGGAGGCGCTGCAGTAACGCGGCAGTCCCATCAGCACCCGGAACGCGTTATTGTATTGAACGCGCAGATCGCTGTATGTCCGCTGCGTATAGTTAACCCACAGGCTGCAGGTGTAAAAGGACTGACAGTATGCTTTAAAAAGCGCAACTTTTACAGTCCCCGTACACCGTGCAAACCTGCGAGCCAACATGTTGCATCGGACAGACAGCGCCCTGCGCTCCCATTCAATATCCACACTGTCCTTGAGGTCCGCGGTGACCCAGTGGCCCAAATATTTAAACTGCTCGACTATGTTTAGAGCTGTACCACATAAAGTGAAATTCGGAACGAATGTGTATCGCTTGTTGTCCGGCCTGAAAATCATTATTTCACTTTTGTTCACATTGTATTTGAGCCCATGAGCCAACGCATAGGACTCACAAATTTTCAAAAGCCTTCGTAAGGCGCCAATCGATGGGCTCAGCAACACCATATCGTCAGCGTAGCTGATGTTGTTCACGCACACTCCATCTATATGACACCCGATACCGGTGCTGCCGAGCTCACCGATCAGACGGTCGATGTAAAGGTTGAAGAGCGTGGGAGAAGTCAGCCCCCCCTGTCTCACCCCGCACTCCAACCCATACTCTCCCGAGAGAGCGCCAGCCCATCTTACATAGTTCCTTTGCTTATTATACCAATGCATAAATAATGACACAATTTCTTTAGGTAAAGAAGTTTCATCCCTTAATTTACCCCACAGAATGTCGTACGATACAAGATCGAATGCTTTCGATAAATCAAGGTAGCATGCAAACACTGGGGTCTTCCTACTCGTGTAATACTGTACAGTCTGCTTGAGGCTCAGGATAGCACTCTCGGTGGAAAGCCCAGGCCTGAAGCCGAACTGCGCGTCGCTTAGCGAGACGTGTTTATCCAGGTGCTGACCAAGCAGACTGTCCAGTACTTTGGCGACTACTGTGGCCAAAGAAATCGGTCTATAGTTGTTTACATCTGATGCGTCACCAGTCTTATTTTTGATGATTGGCACAACGATAGTACGCATCAGATTATCAGGCATATGGGAGTGGCCTAAGCAAAGGGAAAAGAACATAGAAAGCACTCTGGGCAGGTGTACACCTGCATGCTGCAGGTGCTCGATGCTGAGGCTGTCGTGTCCCGGGGATTTACCCCTCACCATGCCTTTTATCACCGCACGCACTTCCTTCGCAGAAAAATGAACCCCACGCTCACCACCCTCCTCAGCACCGAGCCTCTGCCGCGCAGGCCCCAAAGGGGAGTCAACCCTGAAGTGGCGGGAGAACATAGTAGCAATCTCACTAGGCTCATGCACTCCCGCCACACTGATGGGAAGGCCCGGCTTATGATTCATCCTATTGGTGTTTTTCCAGAACTGAACGAATTTCTTATGTGAGTGAAGTTCAGCTATAATGTCCATTTTTATTTGTTGTTCATTATTCTGACACCACTTTAATTTTGATTTAAAAGCGCGCCGAGTTTCACACATATCATTATAAAGACGGCCAGCCCCGGGCTTTCCTCCATACAACCAGGCCTGAAAACATAGCCGAGCCCTCTCATGAGCGCCGCGAACATGTCTGTTCCATCCAGTAATGTATTTACCTCTACGCTTTTCGGCAACATTATAACTACATATAGCGGCCTCCGACAGAATACAAATAATATCTTCATACATTTTGTCTAGCAGAATTTTATGACTTTGGTTACTACACATTTTATCTGAGCAGTTTTGCTATATAAATTATTTCTAGCTGCCTGGCGCTACTTCGTTCGCGTGGTGTCCTACCTCCTACTCTACTCCTACCCTACTCCTACCCTACTCCTACCCTACTTCTACCCTACTCCTACTAACTCCTAACCTACTTCTACCCTACTCCTAGCCTACTTCTACCCTACTCCTAACCTACTTCTACCCTACTCCTAACCTAACCTTAACACTACTCCTACCCTACTTCTATAAGTAAAACGCTGATTGATTGATAGAACCTAGCGGACCCGGCAGACGTCATCCCACCCAAAAAATCAGCGCCACCTACCGGGTCCAATTATGTATACAAACCTTGCCCTGACAATAACGAACAGAAAAAAAAGAATTATCCAATTTGGTGCAGTCGTTCTTGAGTTATAAAATTACAACGAAAAGTGGCATTGATTTTTATTATATATAGATTTATAACGTAACAGTGTTACTGGCCGTCCCGCTCCCTGTGGTAAATATTTACATTGTCCTAATTTATGATTATGAACTACGTCTCTTTCATCCTAAACACGCTTTATTTATTTATTTAAGAAGGTTTTATACTTATTATCTATGTGTCATGTTTTCAGTTAAAAATCCCTCAACGCTTGGTTTATGCAATTACTAGCAATGCCTCGCGGTTTTAACCGCATAATTAACTCAAAACAATGTTCATGTTCTTTCTCCAGAATTAGCTTACTGACAGGTTATTGTTATTAGTATTAATTAATTTATTTATTTTATTTTACTTCGATGGTCCCAGTTTTTCATCTGTGACAGCTATGTGACCAGAACCCAGCAATGCATAAATATGTAAGCTGTCACGCCCTTTATGCTTGGAGGCTTTTATTTAGGTAGTAAGTTTTTATTTACATTTTAATTAATTATTTTTCAGCTTGAGTACGTATAATTTTTATTATATTTGTTGGTATATTGGCGTGGCTAGCTGACATATTATGGCAAATAATTTAAGTTTCTTGTAATGTTAATTACTGAACATAGGTTCCTAGTATTGTATACATGCAACTATATTCTAACTGAACAGACAGCTGTGCTGCTGGGGAGTTTGTTGCGCCACTTCTTCATCCCAGCGATACCACTAGGAAGTGGTGAAGGGCGGGCTTTTTTGGTGGACTGTCTTTTGTAATTTTGACGTTCGAAAAGTGCTGATTCTCAGCCTAATTTGAATAAATGACTTTTGATTTTGATTTTGCTTAAGTGTCGATCCCGTGGGAACAGCGGGATAAAAAGTATCGTATGTGTTATTCTGCAGATGTATAAGCTATATTAGCTTAGACGAAACGGTTGGCGCAGTGGTTAAGCGATTGACTGCTGCGCTGCGTGTCGCGGGTTGTTCCGCTGTTTGTGTATGTGAGTTTAAATGTTTGTAAACGCACCCACGATGCAGGAGAAATTCCTAGTATGGGGCAACGTTTTATTAAAAAAATAATGATAAAAAAATAAAAAATATTACTATAAAATTTCATCAAAATCCGTTCAGCATTTATGACGTGAAAAAGTAACAAACATCCATCCATCCATCCATCCTCACAAACTTTCGCGTTTATAATATTGGTAAGGTTTGGTCCTGTGCAGAGATTAAAGCTATTTCTCAAAGTAGTGACTGTAAGCCACTCGACCTTTGACCTTTCAAAAGTAAAGCGAGTGGCTTAACTTTTGAAAGGTCAAAGTTATCTTTGAATTTCATTATGTCATCCCCATCAGTGCTTTCGTTTCAGTGGGGGTTCTTTTTTAAGAGTTGTATTTTGAGTAATAACGTTTCGAGTTCTAAGCCAAAAACTGAAACAAGTTCGAAAATGTCGAGGTTTTTCGCGCACCACGCAGTCAACACAGGGGGTCTACTCCGAAGTAGTATCGGCCGAATGTTCGGCCGTTTTCTGCTACGAAGTTACTATTTGGTTCGGTCGGTTCCGATCCCACACTCCTACATTCTTTCGAATATTGACTATGGTTCCGACCCAACTGAGCCGATTCGAACATTTTTCGCATTTTTCAATAATATTCGGTTCGGCCATGTGTCGGTCCGATCCGAACACTTGCACTTCGTGAGCTAAGTAATAACAGCTGCACGGGTCGATCGATAAGGTTAAGCTACGCTTGCCGCGGTCGGTCCGTGGATGGGTGACCATTTTTACATGCCGCGAACCCCCTGTGCCTCGGAAACCATGTTAAGCCGTTGGTCCCAGCTGTCATTCTTGAATCTTTGACAGTCGTTATGGGTTGTGAGAACCCCGAAAATCTGAGAACCAGTGTTACCAAGTTACAAGCCAGTGTTACCAGTAACTGAGTTGTGAAGGTCAGATGGACAGTCGCTCCATGTAAAATAGTGGTATTCAGCTGCATCCGGTTAGACTGAAAGCCGACCCCAACACAGTTGGAAAAAGGCTAAGCAGATGATGAGTCTCTAAAAATAAACTAAGTAAGTAACCTTCGAACTAAACTGACTAAAAAGATTACTAAAAACTGTTGATTTGTCGATTTTTTATAAAGTTTCCTCTTAAATTTTTCTTTGACAAAACCCACGAGCGTACTCCATAGATATTTATCTTCTTAGCCTTAATGCAGTTGCTGGAACGAGCGAACGGGGCTAAGTATAACCGAGCTGTATCGAAGCGATTCCAATCTATGTGGGTACTATTGACCTAAACCATCTACTTGTAGCATAGTGGCGTGTCTGGTTGTGAAATAGTTACCTTTTGGACAAAAAAAGGATTCCTTGTTTTGAAACGAAGTTCTTTAATGCGGCTCGCGGTAGGAGTAAACCGGTAAAAATCCTCATGTAACGAAAAAACGTAATGCCGCGTTATTTGCTTCTGTTTCTCATGTCAGATTTTCATGATTTTTTTTTTTTTTGCTGGTCGATAGCGAGGTTAAAATGAAAATCTAAGAAGGCGACTTCTAAAAACTTGACTTATTAAAAACGCATATGAAATTCACAATTTCTCTCTGTGTGTCAGTTCCTATAATATACAAATGAGTTTCCTGATATCCCCAGATCGCACACATTTTTTCAATAATGTTACTTAGTGGTTTAAATTACAGGAATCATCATGTCTAAGTGGTAATTTCATGAACCTTGAATTTACTGGCATTCACCCCTTTTTATTTTAAATGGCATCTCATAACCCACAATGCTTTCAGTCGCATAAGTTTCTGAAGTTTACATAAGCTACAACGTTGATAATTATTCACTGGATTTGAGTTCGAAGGTGTAATGAAAATAATTGTTGCTGCGGTTTGTTTACTCATGCGGAACTGGCTTTTCAAACAAGTCATATAACTTTAGGACTGATTTTTCCAATGCCAGATAATTTTATCGGAGGAATAATTTTGAATTTTTGACAGTTCTTCCATACAAAAACTGTCAGACGTCGATTTAATTCTACAAATAAAAATTGTCTGTCGATTGAAAAATCATCCCTTAGGAAAATAAAACAAATAATTATTATGAGAATATAATTACATACAAATAAACATCATACATATTTCTAAAATAAATATCACTAGAGTATTAATAATTACAACGTAATTATTAATACTCTAGTGATAGTGATAGTGTAGTCTCTCTATTGTTTAGTATTAATAATTACAACGTAATTATTAATACTAAACAAATAGGTACGCAAAGAATTATGACGAAATGGAAAAATTGTGTTCTTTCAGAAGGCCAATTCTCGTAAAAAACGTTCAAAAATTAGGCGCAGTCTAAAACTTGTCAAAGTGTAGGGAAATTAGAGGAATTTTTGACAGATTGAGACTGAGATCAGACTGTGAACATTCTTAAAATTACGAGAATTGCCCCTCAGTTTGATTTTAAAAACTGCAACAGTTTCGCACATTGAAAATTATGTAAAAATTGATTTCTCGTTGCCGTAATGACATAAATTTAAATTATTTCTAGTTCATTACATAATAATGATATTCATAAACATGTAAACAGCCGTGCGACAATAAAACGCCGTTTGGACGTAATGTTTTCAAAATACAACATATTCCCAGTGTTATCATTTGTCGTCATACTAGCAGGGCCCCGCGGTTTCACCCGAATAAGTTTCGATCCCGTGAAAATATCGGAATAAAAAGTATTCTATGTGTTATTCTGATGTATAAGGTATATTACTGAAAATATTAATCAAAATCCGTTTGGCCTTTTTGCGTGAAAGACTAACAAACATCCATCCATCCATCCATTCCTCCATACAAACTTCCATGTTTATAATATTAGTAGCATTGTCGTACGCAAATGGAATGTATAACCAATAGGTATTATGTTAATAACATTACATTTAAGTACAGACGCCAGCACATCAAGCTACTACAATCTGTCAAATTTCTTTAATAGATTTTCAACTTTATCGCTAAAGTATTGAGGTTCTAGGTTGATTGGGAAAATTTGACAGTTTCGGGTAGCTTGACCTGCTGGCGTCTGTACAAGACAAAATAAAATCTCACAGAATTGGCAAGATACCAATTCACGAACAAGACACACGGGCCACGGCGGACTTAGCCGACGTTCGCACGGAAAAAAATCGCGACAGGATTTTATCGCGCACTCGATTTACAACTCTCGGTGTTGAGCCAAGCATTGAGAATCCAACAGAGCGCATCCCACCGCGTCAAAACCACACTGTTGGATTTTCAACTCTCGTCGCTAAGCAGTGCGTTGAAAATCGAATAAATCCCGCCGCGATTTTTTGCGTCCGTGCGAAGAGATAATGAGGTTAAAGATGAAGATAAATTATTTAATCTACTTACGATTCATTGAGTGGCAATTACTGACACTTCATTTGATTCTCCTCGTAAAAGATTAAGAATGGTCCCTTGTGACGAATAAAGCCCACGCTTCCTTTCGTGTAAACGGTAAAATAGGGTATTAAGGGATGACAATATCATCTACATCACCACTGGGAACGGCCGCGACTTACGAGTCGTAGGTTGGAACCCAGATAGGAGCTTTTTTTTAGGGTTCCGTAGTCAACAAGGAACCCTTATAGTTTCGCCATGTCGTCTGTCCAGTCTGTCTGTCTGTCCGCGGTTTAGCTCAAAGACTATTGGTACTAGAAAGTTGTAATTTGGCGTGAATATATACATTAATGACGCCAAAAAAGTGGTAAAATAAAATTTTGAAAAAAATAATTATTTAGGGTACATCCCCTACATCTAAAGTGGAGATGATAATTTTAATTTTTTTTCGTCTTTTCCATAATGTGGGATATCGTTGGATAGATCATTCAAAAATATTAGGGGTTTGGAAATACCGTTTTTTGATTAAGTAAACCGTCCGTGACTTATCAAGCTTTAAAGTACCAATTTTCGTTAGAGTCAAGTGTGAAATTCAAATGTCACGGCAGTAGTACTTATATATAACGAAGTTTAAAAGAAAACTATCACACTTAAGTGGGCTTTACAAGTTTACGAGTAATAGTTGACCAATTGTATTAGACTTGAAAATTTCGAACAACTCCATAGAAATGTCGACAGATGGCGCTAAGCGTCAGTTGTATCGCGCTATTGTTTCATTCCTAAATAAGTTTTATAAAAAAAAAAAAACAGTTGCTACACCGGCTATGACAAGTCATATCCAAACCTCAAAAAAAAAAAAAAAACTTTCCGTGCAAAATTATCGGATCAGTTGAGGATTTGTATAGGAAGTCAAGTTAGGTAGGCAGTCATGTTTGGCTTTTAGTTTTAGTTAGACCATGGTACGAAACTATCAGTCAGTGAATACGACCCGCACTTGGCTGTTATAAAAACTACGGAGCCCTGCACTGCGCGTGGCCCGACACGCACTAAACCGGTTTTTTTTTTTACTTGCCTTCGCTGCCCCTCTCATGGGCCAAGGCCTCCCTCCATTTCTTCCATATTTCGCAAGTCCGCGTGTCCTCCTTCGAGTTTTGACGGACCTATCCAGCTCGTACCGCCATCTCCTACGTAGTCAGGCGCTTTGCTTTGTGTAAATTATTTAATCATCACTGCTCTCAAAACGGTGAAGGAAAACATCTTGAGGAAACCGACATGTCCTTGAACCAAAAATTCGAATACATGTGACGTCTACCAACCCGCACTGGGCCCGCGTGGTGGATTACGGCCCACTCCCTCTCACCGAGAGGAGGCCTGTGTGCATCTACATAAATTAAAGTCACTTTTCGTGTCTGTCTGTGTGACCGTGACCCGTGTTGGGGTCAGCTTCCAGTCTAACCGGATGCAGCTTAATACCAGTATTTTACATGGAGTGACTGCCTATCTGATTTCCACAACCCACTTATTGGACAATACGATACCCCTTGGTAAGACTGGTTGTCAGACTTTCGGGCTTCTGACTACTCGTAACGACTGTCAAGGATTTACGAATGACAGCCGGGACCAATGGCTTAACATGCTTTCCGAGGCACGTGGATGGGTATATTTACATACCAAGACCTCTCTTGGTATGTAAAGATGGTCACCCATCCACGGACCAACCGCGGTAAGTGTAGCTAAACCGGATCGAACAGTGCGGCTGTTATTTCTTAGCCACAACTAACAGGAATGCAAGCAAGCCAGCAACAGCCCCTACCGTACTAAAAACATTGAGATTTCTTTATTATCTATTTAGGAAATCTCAATGTTTTTTTAAGTTGTATTATAAGTTGTGATTTTTTATTAGCCTTAAGGTCTCTCTCTTTCTAAGATAGCGAGTTTAGAGAGGCCTTCTGCCTAATTATAAAAACTAATTAAAAAAACACTATACTTAACATTATATGCGTAATTAGGTGAAATTCTGCTACGTTTACAACCTATTCATTTATTTAATCCATTTATTTTGACGATAAAGAATCTTTTACCAGCCAGACAGCAAAAAATTGACCCTAGCATTTTCTAAATTCCATTTAACATTCTGTTTTAAAAGAACTTCGAAACATCAATTTACTTCAAAGTTTTATGCAGAAAGCCTCGAAAATCTAGTAACAAAGTGAAATACGTCAATCTGTCAATCTAATAGGCTTGACTGACAACCGTAATATGTCTGCCGCTGTCATTCATTACATACAACATTGCTCAATAAGCTGTGTTTTGTCGCCTTTCCTATGTAATGAAATGTAATAAAATTGACAAGCAAACGTCTTCTGACATATTGCTTTGTATGACTTTGAAAGTGGCAGGGTTAACATTTATGAATGTTCTTTATTGTGTCTTTGCTATTTTGATCATTCAATTTCTACCCCATCTAAGAGGCACCAGTATGGTAATTGCATGGCCCGCTAACTGCCACACTTTCAAGACGTCACTTAAAATCAATCAATTACATTTTTTTTTATTAGGTACTGTATCTAGGGCTTATATTTGGCAAATAAAGTATAAGTATCCATGACTCTGAAACTAGGCGTAGCCTGTAGGTATCTTCAGAGCCAGTGGTTCCTTCTTGGGGTCTTGTCAGCCGTTATAGTGTTAAGCAGTTAGGTTGACAAAATAAAAATATGCAGCAAGGATGTAATATTATTAAATGTAAAAGGGTTATCTACTAGGTACTGAAACGTATTTATAAAGCCTACGAAAAGAGGTGTTACCGTAAGTGTGCGTGAGTGTTCGTGTAAGTGTATGTGTGTTTGTGCATTTGTGTGAGGTATATATTCGTGTGAGTGTATGTGGAGGTGTTATGTGGAGCTGTAATCGAAGATAACGTGTTATTTGATGCGCGTGAGTAATTTTTCAATCAATCATTAACTGTGATTAACCACGGTTTTTAATCAAAGTTAATGATCTTGGCACTAATGTAACCAGACTGACTGTCATATTTTTGACTGTCAGCTTTCCAATTTATACTTGTCAATTAAAGTTACAAGGCGGTTCATTAATTAATTTTAAGTAACGATTCTGAGTTCCGGGGTAATACTGGCGAAACCATTAATTTTGCCAATTCAACAACATTAATTGTGATTGGTGTCGTTAAAAAGACTAATATTTATAACATAATATTATAAAGCAATGGATTAGGAATTTCACACAAAATCCTTCGAACTGTGATTGAAAGTGAGTTATGCAATTGTGGTGCAGGTTCATTCGGGCTATTTCCGGTACCTATCAACCAAACCTACACAGGTATGATGTTCCTACATGGAATAGTGTACCTAATGATATTATACCTACCCTTTAGACTCAAGTTCTACATAAAAGCTCTTCTAAGAGAACTAAGAAATGTCAAGCACTTTAAGTGCTCACTTTCCCACTGTAGTGGGAAAAGATAAGTACCTAGGCAATCCAAGCATTTGATTCACGGTGCGTAACATAAGCCCAGGGTCTCACGGGCGCGTTTTTCCGCGGCGATTTTATTTCGCGCACTGGATTTTTGAAAGAAAGAAAGAAAATACATTTATTTAGCACAGACTAAATGACACACAATACACCAGATACATACATCAGACAAAAACAAAAAAATAAAGATCAAATAAAAAGTGTAAAGTCCGATGTACAGACGCCAGCACATCAAGCTACTACAATCTGTCAAATTTCTTTAATGGATTTTCAACTTTATCGCTAAAGCCTTAAGGTTCAAGGTTGATTGAAAATTTGACAGTTTCGGGTAGCTTGACCTGCTGGCGTCTGTACCTACTCGGTAAGAAACTAGCAGGAAAGTGCACGGCTCACGCAGTCACTGCGCCAAAAAGGCCCAATTCAGAATTTTCAACGCAATGCTTAGCGTATAGAGTTGAAATCCAGCAGTGTATTTTTTTGAGGCGCTGAGATCCGTCCCGAAGGGTAAAGCTAGTTACGCACTAGCGGTTGGCCGCCTGGGCGGTTCATTTGAGCGGCCAGCCGCCTGACGCGGTTGGAATACCGGCTGACCGCTGTGGTGACCAATCGCGATGAAACCACGTCAAGCGGTCCAACCGCTAGAAGGCGTGTTGCTCCACAACGAAATGCCGCGGTTAACCGCTAGTGCGTAGGAGCGCTTAGGCGAGTGTTTAAGTGCCTTAGTACATTTCGGCAGTTATGATTAAGTACCACGTAATAGGGGCCCATATTGCCACGAATAGGGCGCAAATCTAGACTCTGATCTAAAGTACTTATGTAGGTACAGAAATATTTATAAATAAAAAAAACTGCAAGTCAAATCAAATTAAATGAAACATGTAATTAAACTGTTACCTATAGTCAATCATCTCAGCCTATCGCAGTCCACTCCTGGATATAGGCCTCTCCCAGGCTGCACCAAAATACCCTGTCCTCCGCTTTCCACATCCAGTCTACCCCAGCCACCTTCTTTATGTCACTTACAGTACCAATAAATAATCTAAAACATATTATTGTTTGTTAAGCTTTCACGCTAAAACGGGTAAACGGATTTGGATGAAATTTGGCACATGAGTAGAACATGACCTGATTTTGGACATAGAATACTTTTTATCCGGATATTCCCACTGGATCGAGATTTATGCAGGTCAAAACCGCAGGGCGCAGCCAGTGTGCAATAAAATGGCTTTCACGAGTGGCGAGGTGTACTTGAATGCATAGCAGAGCACCCTGGGCACGCTACCACCTTGTTGACTGGTTTCAAAATCAAAATCAAAAGTCAAAAGTCATTTATTCAAATTAGGCTGAGAATCAGCACTTTTCGAACGTCAAAATTACAAAAGACAGTCCCCCAAAAACGTCCGCCCTTCACCACTTCCTAGTGCTATCGCTGGGAAGAAGAAGTGGCGCAACAAACTCCCCAGCAGCACAGCTGTCTGTTCAGTTAGAAAATACTTGATACTTGATTGTATACAATACTAGGTGTTACGAGTAAGTAATTAACATTACAAGGCACAGAACATAAAATTACATTAATTGCCATAGGTTAATATTTCAACCATACGAGTATTATCTATTTACACATGAAACTATCAATGAATACCTATCTAAGTCTGCGCAACTGGGTTCGTAATATAGATTCGGCTCTATGCACAACCCGTGCGACTTTACTAATTTGCGTTCGTGATTTAGTTTCCAAACATGTAAACAAATAAATGTGTTTTTGGAAAAATTACTTTAATTCTTACACAATAAAGTTCAGTTTACGCTACAACTTCTAAATTTTTATGACTTTTTCAATAGTACTACTCATTTTGAAATCAACTTAATTTCCACTTTAATAAAATAGATGTTTGCTTAAATGTAATTAAAATCAATTGGAAACATGGATTTGAATAGACTTTAGACACCTCTCTGGAATGCATCCAGCATATCTGCGCGGTACCCCGCGTAAACGCGGTGGTGGTGCAAGTATGCTTGTGCTTTCAGCAGCGATATCATGTTTGTGATGTGACGTCACAGCTTCAGGTGCCTAGTTAACTCGCGCGGGTAGTAGTTCGTGCCGGTGCGGAAGAAGAAAAATAATTAGTAGGTAAGACTTATGAGCAGGGCATAAAATACCGGTATTTTTGGGAACCGGTGCCATTGGCCTGGGTATTATACCAGTACCGGAGTAGTACCTGTACTATCGGTCGAAGGTCAAATGTATTCGAATTTTTGGGTTCAAAGACATGCCGGTTTCATCGTTTTGAAAGCAGTGGTGATGAAATTAAATACACAAAGTAAAATGCCTGTCTGGGTTCGAACTCACGACCTAGAACGCGTAAGTTAAGGCCTATACTGTACCACCACTGCTCTCATGCTGCTTATGAGGGTACAAGGATGACCTAGTCTATTTTAGTAAAACACAAATAATTATTTATCAAAACCTGGGCAACAATTCTTCGTCTTTGTAAACTTGACGGAGCGAGATTTTTCAATAGCTGTGAACTAAAGCGGTTTATTTCCAAATTAAAAACTCCAGCACTGTAATACAACATTAAATTAGGGAAGTTTTTCATTAAAAAAATTGTTTGTTAGCCATACAGAGGAGAAGTTTTAACAAGTTACTGTTAACAACCGCTTCATATTAATTACGTATTTTTTTTGTTCGGCTAAGGAGCCGGTAATTTTGATTTAAACATAATTTTGGCAAAGGAAAGTTTAAAAGAAAATTGTGTAGCTTTAATTCTTTGCTTTTCCATGCAAAACTTCTTTTAACTGTTGTTTTTGTTCTAGTTCGTAATATCGCTGTTTTTGTACTGATTTGACTTACATAGGGCTGATTTTTCAATCGACAGATAATTTTTTTACGTGGAATAAAATTTTGTATCTCTGATAGATATTGTGTGGAAGAACTCTCAAAAATTCAAAATTATTCCTCAGATAATATTATCTGGCGTTGGAAAAATCAGTCCTTAGTGTGATTATAAATATAATTCTCATCTATTTTTTTTTTACCCATATTCACCTTCTCATAATAAAAAAACACAGAACACCAATCTATCTGCTTAGCCTTTTCCTAGCTATGTTGGGGTCAGCTTCTAGTCTAACCAGATGCAGCTGAATATAAGTATTTTACAAGGAGCCTATCTAACCTCCACATCCCAGTTACCGGGTAACACGGAACCCTTTGGTATAAGTTAGTTGTCAGACTTTTGGGCTTTTGACTAGGACCTGCAGCCTAATTGCGTAACACACGATCAATCGGAATCTGAATCATTTTGAAGCAAATTGCTAATCCATTGCTTCATAAGTTCGAAAAAATTGTCTGCTCAACACGTAAATAACGCAATGAATGTTGTTGAACAGTCAAAATGAAACCGATTCCGATTGATCGTGTGTTACGCAATTAGGGTGCCGTAACGAATGGCAAATATCTACGAATGGCGCGACCAACGGCTTAACTTGCTTTATTTATAATTATTATACTTATTAAACACCAGAAAATACATTACAAAAATACAATGCTGCTGCTGCTTTCCAAGGGACTGAGGGGTCTCGAAAAAAAATAGATAGCAACCCATCCATAAACTGACCGCGGCAAGCATAGCTTTATCTTCGATCAACCCATGCCGCGTTTATCATTTACCCACGAGTCCCTCAATCTCCGGAACACCACGTCATTTAATCATTCGAATTCCACGAATAAACCAATAGGAATTTTCACAATTTTTCCCACAAATTAAATTCTAGGAAATCTAGTTAATTCCAGTGCTAGTATTCCAACCACTACTTATACATACATGTAGTGTTTGGGATTCGTGTACCAATTTGACTGACTTTTATGCTAAGACGAACGTTTATTTTATGTATTTTAAAATTACAAATTATTTTCAACACGCCGTTCTTACACACCGCAGCCATATTGTTTTTTTCAGACTCCCTTTTCCGACAGGAGAGTGAGTGAGTGAGTGACAACTCACTCAGTCCTTCACTTACGCTCCCTGTATTACTTCCGCATTTATTCCTTCCCATGCTACGAGCTACGATCTATACATACTCATTTTGCATCGTTTAATTTCATACGTCTGATTACGCACGCCGATTACGAGCCGATCACCTGTACCATAATTGAATAACACACTTTCAAGCAAAATCTGAATCATTTTGAAGGATATTGCTAATCCATAGCCACATTATGTTTAAACAATTTGTTTACTCGACAACGTAAATAATGCAATGAATGTTGTTAAATTGTCAAATTGTAAGCCATTGCTATCGTTAGTGTGTTACGTAATTAACTCGCTGACCTTTCTAAAGATAAATACCAACTAGCTACAGTCTCTAATTATCACATCTCATTATAATTTAATACTGCCGTCAACGATATCACATTCCACAAGTTTGAGAGCACTAGAAACTAATCATTACGAAGGAAATTACTCTATTAACTATTCCCACTGTGAATATGAGGGCTTTTGATTCATAGATCTCTCTTGATATGATTAAAATTCACACCTCACAGTTATCAGCGATAATTATACCTACATATAATTGTTATAAGCTCAATCCGCCTAGCTTACTGGTTAGTTAGGTCGGCGTCCAGCCTAACCGGATGCTGCTGAATATATTTTATATGGAGCGACGGCGCTGAGTAAAACGAAAATCCCCTGGTAAGATTGGTTACCAGACTTCTGGCCTTTTGACTACCCATAACGATTCTAAAAGAAATACGAATGACAGTCGGAGCAGCTTAGCCGGAGCGTCCTTTCCGAGGCACGGAGGGGTCTCGGTATGTATAATGGATAGTCACCCATACGCGAACTGACCGCGGCAAGTGAGGCTGTTGTTATTTAGACACGTGTTGACTTAAGTATAAAGATTGTTTTAAATACGTAATATTTTTCCTCAGAGGTTGTTATTAAAAAAATATCGAATTTTACGAAATGTAGGTATGTTATTGTAACCAATGCTTTTGATTGCCTATGGACTATTATCTGTCAGATCATGATACCGATACCCATCCAGTGTTCTGTCCATTAGTTTAACCGTTTTTTGACAGCTGTCTTTGAACGTACTTATTCCAGATTACGTAAAAGTTAATTTTAAAATGCGTAATAAAATAAATATATAAACTGCCTCTTATTGAACTATCTTATTTATGGCTTCTTACAAAAAATATAATACCTTACGTGTGTGTATTTTGACAAAATATATACACCGTAAAATTTTGATCGTTTTAATCCTTAAAAGGGGTCATTGTACTCATTATTATGAATAACTGTTACTACGATCAAAATTTAACGGTGTATAATTGCTCACTAGGTCAAAAAACGGTTAATCTAGTGGACAGAGTATAGAGACAAATTTATATTCGACAAAACTATGCAAGAATGAATATAATTGATGCACGAACGAAAAACTACTGAAAGGAACATTCGTTATAGCCATATACGGTCGCACCAGCCGTCAAACAATTTTAATTTAGTAGCAAATCAAATAACACTACCTAAACAAACATTATCAGCAACACAAATTCTTTAATAAACTATGTGACTGTCACACTCACTGGTAAACTATGTAATGATACATTTAATTACTAAAACAAAGCATTTTCAACCGTATTACCACTGAACAATATAATTAATGTACAAAGTTTCCTTTATTACGAAGTTATTATTGTCACCAAATAGTTTTTCCTTAATAGAGTCACTGCAGGAACAATGAAGCTCAGTATTTAGCTAATATGCTCCGATTTACACGTTACTCAGCAAAATGGAGTTTTATTTTTTATTAATTACATTAAGTGTTGTAACTAGTGCGAGTTCTAAGGCTTTTAATCCTCCTGATTTAACGGAGGAAGTTCCAAAAAGTAAGTACCTTAATATTTTTTTATTAATACGTACTTATATGTTGATGTACTGTTTCTCAATATGCTCTCTGAAGTTTACCCGACTCTGTTACATGTTTGGTTCTAACCAGAGACAATGTTACTAAATAATTATAAATTGTAGTAAACATTTTCGAAACAGAATCAGCCTATTCGACTATGGGTTATGTCTATTTTGATGAGGAAATCCAACGCCCAAACCGTAATGCCATCATCAATGTTATACTCCAAAGGAGAAAAAAATATGTATTACTTAATTTCAATTTATTATTCTTTTAGTGATCACCGTCACAATTAATAAATTATACTTACAATAACGGAGTGGAAAATAACCATTTAAATCATTTTAAAAAACGCAAGAAATCAATGATTAGTGTAAACAATCTTTTTTTAATTTCAGGTTTATCTCGGGTTAAACGAGACATTAACGATGATTCTATGAAGGACTACGTATTATTACCGGAGTTTTCAATTTATCTTATTGGATTCTCAATGTTGCTCATGCTGATAGTCATAGTTGTTCTAGCAGTGGTGTTATACTTAGCTTTGGAGAAGAAATGGATTTTTGGATTAAATGCTACCAATAAACAGTATGTCAGGCAAGAGTCAACAGGAGTTGTTCCATTGTACAGTGCCACTTACGAAGAACAAAACAAAAAGAATGGAAGCACATTAACTGTGAACAGCGGCATCATAGAAATAAGCGAGCCCAGAGCTAGCGACCCAATAACACCAACCCGCCTTGAAGAATCCAAAATCATTTTTGCCAAGAGACCTCTTAAAGCGATAGTACCGGTAATGCATAAAGGACAAATGGACGCAATATGTAAAGAAGTATTGAGAAAGGTGCAGAAAACTGATTCCGCAAGTTTCAGGGATCTGAACGATCTCTTAAAGTTTGAAAAAAGGAACGATAATGTTGGAATGAAGAGTGAGGATGTAAAAGAATCTGAAAAAGAGGATAAAAACGAAGAAAAGGCAGAATTTAAGGTTGAGTCACAACTATTCAAACTAAAAAAACCTGAAATCAAAACGGAAACTCAAAAGGAAATTAAAACAAAAATACAAGACGACCTTAATACAAAAATACAAGACGACCTTAATACAAAAATACAAGAGGAACTTAATTCAAAAATGCAAGAGGAACTTAAATCAAAAATTCAAGAGGAACTTAAAACAGAAAACGAAACTAAACCGAAAATCAAAGAAGAGAAGGTCAATGAAACCAAACAAGAAACTAAGAACGAAACAACAAACGAACCCGTAAGCGAACCAAAACTTGATGAAATTAAAGACGCACGAATTGATAAATTAGAAAGTGACAAAAACGAAGATGATAGCGATTCAGAGACCGAATATGATACGGTTCCTAGTCCAATCAGATTCAGGCATTCTGGTCCTGGACCCGACCAGGCACTATATGATACTGTTCCAAATCCAATAAAATATAGGCACTCTGACCCTGAAACTGACCATTTAGATCAGTCCTTATATGATACCGTCGCTAGTCCACAAAGAGTTAGACATTCTGGCGCAGAAACTGACGATGATATCGATGATATTTACGACCTTCCGCCGAACAGAGGTAGCCTAGATGGCCAGCCTAGGAATGTGATACAGATGGACCCCGAAAGCCACTACTTAATGCCATTTTCATCACAACATACAGATTCATGTTATGTAAACGCCAAGACCAAGAGACAGTCATTTAAATCGCCATAGTCAACACTTGTGTTGTACGGACTGACTTTCCATTTATATTGGCAATCTTTTAGGGGGTTACTTTCACCCCTCGAAGATTACTCTAAAAGAATCCTCATGAGTATCGACCATTTACTATGATATCAACATTAAGGTGGATGCTCCAAGGTAACCCGCGAAATTCAAATTTTCTTACGTTTTTTGCAAATTGCTGGTCAGTACTAAGTTGTACGTTGATTACAATATGATTCGCGGCCGTAAGAAACATGTATTTACAGAATTATAATCATTAGAATCAGTAATAAAACTTGTTAAGTTAGCATAATCCTAAAATGTCAAGATTTCATAAAATAGTCATTACTTGATCTTAGAGAGTTGTGTTGATGACTTTAATGATTCTAATTCTGTAAATACATATTTGTTACAGCCGCGAATTATATTTTAATCAACGTACAACTTAGTACTGACCAGCAAATTGCAAACAACGTAAGAAAATTTGAATTCCGCGGGCTACCTTGGAGCATCCACCTTAAAGTAGTATGAGAAAGAGCATCTGTTTCATTGACTTTGTATGGCAAGTACACATATATCTATTTCATTTTAATGTAAAACAGATGCTCTATTTCCCATAGCAATAATCAGTTGTGTTCGTGAGTAGGTAGGGTTACTGTAACCCACAGATTACCACTGAATTCAAAGTCCATTATTTGTGAGTATTACTGTAGGAACTGAATGTATTTATTGAATCAACGTTTACAAAAACGGCAATTCCTGTCATATTTACCGGGAATTTATCAATGTTACCTTTATCAGTGTGATGCAATCTACCTATGGCAATGCAGAAATAAATTCATAAGTCGACTCTCAGGCCCGTACAGAACCTCACTCAAGACTCAAGTGCTACATAAAACTAGAGCCATTTGACTGGTTGAAACTAGTTTTAAGTAATGCTTAGATATTGAGTGAGGTTCTGTAATACGGGACTTAGTGACATTTGTAAATATATTAATGTTATATTATTTTATACAATATGGACACGACGATAAATTTAACTTCGTATAGACTCAAGTGCTACATAAAACTAGAGCCATTTGACTGGTTGAAACTAGTTTTAAGTAATGCTTAGATATTGAGTGAGGTTCTGTAATACGGGACTTAGTGACATTTGTAAATATATTAATGTTATATTATTTTATACAATATGGACACGACGGTAAATTTAACTTCGTATAGACTCAAGTGCTACATAAAACAAGAGCCATTTGATTGGTTGAAACTAGTTTTAAGTAATGCTTAGATATTGAGTGAGGTTCTGTAATACGGGACTTAGTGACATTTGTAAATATTTTAATGTTATATTATTTTATACAATATGCACAAGACGATAAATTTAACTTCGTATATCTATAGACCTTCAGTCTGCAAATGAAAATTCGGCTGATAGGCAAAATCAATAGTCGGACCAATAGATTTATAATGTTTGAAGAAATCACTTTATATAACGATGTTAGGATGTATTTATTGTCGTCGAAATTGTATATATATACCCAGTCCATTAGTTTAACCATTTTTTGATGGCTGTCTTAAAAACGTACAGACGCCAGCACATCAAGCTCCTACAATCTGTCAATTTTTTCTAATAGATTTTCAACTTTATCGCTAAAGCATTAAGGTTCAAGGTTAATTGGAAAAACTTGACAGTTTCGGGTAGCTTGACCAGCTGGCGTCTGTACATATTTCCAGATTACGTAAAAGTTAACTTTAAAATGCGTAATAAAATAAATGTATAAACTGTCTAATCTTATTGAATTATCTTGTTTATGACTTCTTGCAGACATTATAATACCGTACGTGTATCAGCTTCGACAAAATAAATATAATTGCTCACTAGTTCGATCTGTCAAAAAACGGTTAATCTAGTGGACAGAGTATTGTAGTAGTAAAATTTGTGTAGACTAAGGCCCATTTGCACCAAAAATCACTAAATGCATTTAACACTAAACGTAATTAAAACATTATGTTTCTGTTAACTTACGATTGAAAGAAAACAGAAATAGAACGATGTAAATGTATAAATGATAGTGATAGTGATTGATAGTGTCAGAATCAATGTAAATAGTAATATAATTATAATTAATATTAATAAATTATGCTTGTACTGAATAACACCGTGTAAAATTACTTAAAATCAAGAAACACAGACGTGACCTTGTGTTACGTGATAAAGATAAAGATAAAGATATATTTATTGCATAACTGTGTACATTAAGTTCTTATTTGATAAACATTACATTTTAGTTCCAACAGTCTACCCAAGTCGGACATGCAATAGTATTTTGAGACATTAGGTACATACAAATATTATTTTTTATCAAAAAACTCATTCATATTATAAAATACATTATCAATTAACATTTTTTTCAATTTATTTTTAAACATATTTCCATTTAATTGCTTAATTGCTGGCGGTAACTTATTGTACACCCGAATAGCAGTAACATAGGTACTTTTATAATACATCATATTGTTGATAATTGGTAAATTGATGTCAAATTTATATTGTGTCCGAATGATTCTTTTAGAATTTGATTTGAAATTGAAAAATTGCATATTGTTTTTAACAAATAAACATAATTCGAGTATATAAATACCAGTCAGTGTCAGGAAACCCTCCGTTCTGAAGACGTCTCTTAATGATTCGGTACTATACATGTTATATATTGTCTTAAGACATTTCTTCTGGAGAATGAATGTGGATTGTACGTTTGTCGAGTTCCCCCAATATATGACACCATAAGTTAACAGTGGGTACACATTTCCAAAATAAGCATTCCTAGTAACACTTGGATTTGTAGTTTCTGCCAGAACTGACAATGCGTAGCAAGCACTGGATATTTTTTTATTAATCTTTTCAATATGTGCCTTCCAGTTTAAATGTTGATCTATCGCCACTCCTAAGAAATTTGTGTCTTTTACTTCTTCAATCGCTGTATCAGACATGATTACTTTCAATTTAGTCGGTTTACTTTTATAATTTCTAAATTGAATCAATTTGGTTTTTGAGACATTGACTTTTAAATTTATTGACTGCAACCACTCTGTTACAGTTATTAGTGTTCTATTAATTTCACTTTCGTAAATAAGGTCATTGGAATATTCATTTGAAATAAATATAGTTGCGTCATCAGCATACATTACGCAAAGATGGTTAATTATATTTGGAAGCTCGTTAATATACAATAAGAACAAGAGAGGTCCCAATATGCTGCCTTGCGGTACGCCTAGTACTACAGATTCTAATTTAGATTGCACTGCCTCCACCATTTTTGTACGTTCATTATATTCTTCAATAACAGTGCTCTGCATTCTATTATTTAAATAATTCTCAATTAATTTAAGTGCTATACCTCTCATTCCTATACCTTCTAATTTATCAAGCAAAATGTCATACTTTACACAGTCAAATGCTTTTGACATATCAATGAAAAGAGCAGCACATTGTTTTTTATCATTGATTTTTTCCCAAATGGTATTGAATAATTTATATATTGCCAATGTGAGTAAATTTGGAGATCCCTATTCGTGTAGATATGTCCCTATTGGTTCCAAAATTATAAAGTTATTTATGTCGGTACGTTGCTAATGCGTAACAATAATACATTTAGTTTTCCTTGTTCTCGTCGTTACAATTATTATTCACGTGGAAAGCAATTATTTATGGTATTTTAAATTAAATAATCCTATTATTGTAAAGACAATAGACGATGAAATAAAATTAATTTTAAGAATTGATACTTAATGCTTTTCCTTATGAACTTCCTTCCTTATACACATTAGACAAAAGTAACTACTTTTAAATCTACAATCAGGAATATTAACCAATTTATTTAAAAACGTTACTTAAATTATACTAACATCTGCTTTGCTATACATTTTTTTTGTCGTTAAACTTGAATAAGGTTGGACTTGGATGTTTGAAGATCCAACGCATTGTTGATGACTTGATTTTTTAACCAATGAAAGCAGCTCTGGACTATGTCATCATTATGTGCCAACTCCACCAATGAAACTGAACGCGATCAACTCACCTAAACCGAGTTCAAGAGCTGTCAGTGTCATCATTGTTTTGGAATATACACACGTGACACTGACAGCTCTTAAACGCAGTTTAGATGTTCTAATCGTGTATTTCATTGGTGAAATCCGCCTTTAGTCTCAAAGGAGACTAGACCCTCTGGTTCCCAATTGCCGTATTTGTAGGGAAATTTCGCCTTCTAATCTCAGTCCCACTTTCTAATTTACCTTAATTTCGTACAAGTTTTCGACATTGATTGTTGCTGAGATGAGATTGCGACTTAAATTTTAACGTTTTTTAGGTTACCTTATTAGGGCCGACAGTATTCTCAGCTTTTACTGCTAAGCATGTATCTGCCGTTATAAAGCATATGACGAGGGGTAAGTCCAAAGGCTACGATGGAATTAGTATTGAGCATTTGCAGCATGCGAAGCAATGCAAGACACTCATACCTGCCGGATGAATGTATGAAGACCGTGGTTGTGCCAATAATCAAAAATAAAACTGGCGATGCGTCAGACAACAGCAATTATAGGCCCATTTCGATAGCCACTACCGTGGCGAAGGTGCTGGATAGTCTGCTTGATCGTATTTTGAACAATCACATAAAGCTGAATGACGCTCAATTCGGGTTCAGACGCGGGCTGTCGGCAGAAACGGCAGTTCTATGCCTCAAGCACACTGTCCGGTACTACACCGATAGAAAGATTCCAGTCTAAGCCTGTTTTTTAGACCTTTCGAAAGCCTTCGATTTGGTGTCCTATGATGTGCTATGGTACAAATTGGGGACAGAAACCAGCCTCCCTGAAGAAGTCGTTAGCATTTTTGATTATTGGTACAACAACCAAATCCATGTGATAAAGTGGGCGGGCGAGATCTCCGATGAGTACAGAGTGAGGTGTGGAGTAAGGCAAGGAGGTTCCTCGTCTCTTCAATCTGTATGTAAACGGACTCATCGAGGGGCTCAGCAGCAAGTCGGTTGCTCTATAGACAGAAAATATGTCAACAAAATCAGCTACGCTGACGATATGGTGTTGTTGGGCCCCTCCATAAGTGTCGTTCGTAAACTCCTTGCTATACATATGTGTTGAGTTCGCCGAAGCTCATGGGCTCACGTATAATGTAAAAAAGAGCGAGCTTTTGGTGTTCCAATCACGAAGTCATAAGGTCACCCATGTACCACCCGTCCTAATAGACGGTGATTCCCTACGCAGAGTTTCGCGTTTCAAGTACCTGGGACACTGGGTCTCGGATGACCTCTCAGACCACGAGGATATTGAGAGGGAGCGCCCGGCGTTGGCTGTCCGATGCAATATTATGTTAGCTCGTAGATTTGCGCGCTGCAGTAAGGCAGTAAAAATAACATTGCTGCGGGCGTTTTGCCAATCTTTTTATACGTGCAGTCTATGGGTCAAATATACGTAGAAGACAATCAACGCCCTGCGCGTTCAGTATAACGATGCATTTAGGATGCTGATGCGGCTGCCGAGGCACTGTAGCGCGTCGGGCATGTTTGCCGACGCTTGTATTGATGGCGTTCATGCCATCCTCAGAAAGAGAGTGGCGTCATTACTCAGTCGTGCCCGCGGCAGTGGCAACAGCATTCTTAGCGTTGTGGCTGGCAAAATTGACTGTCCAATATTGTGGCATTTTGTGCAGTTGCATGTCAATAAAAAAAAGACTGACTGATGATACGATAATTATTTTATATTTCTATTATTTTGTTTTATGATTTTAATGAAATACTTGATTCTAATTTATATTCGTTATAATTAATTTAAAGATGATTGCGATATTGGTTAATGAATTTATTTTACGAGTACAATTTGATTTTATTTATTCTGGTTATTTAATTTTAGTTTTAGTTATAATAGTATTATTTTGGCATGTATTTTAATCTTAGGTTACTAAGATAATTTTTAATTATAAGTGCTAACATGAATAAGGATCACTGTGTCTGAATGAAATAAATAATAATAATAATTAAGTACTTACGAGAATTCGCCGTCCGGTTGAAAATCATGTATCACGCAGAGATTTTTTGTATATTTTTAGCAACGTATAAATTAAGTAATATGATTATGAAAAAAAACCCCAAAACTTGGAAAATTGGAAACATAAATCATGAAAATCTACAGACCAGATTAGTTTCTATACACAGATTTTCTTTATATTATCTGATGCGAAAACCTCAATGACACTTGAGATTTTCTCTTGGCAACTATATCAAAGGAACTCTTTGGATTTAAAATGTCTTACAGTGCCTAGCCCGAACTCTCGAAATAATCCTGGGAGTTTTCTTCGAATTTCAGTACTACATACTATTTTACTTTAAATGCATAGTTTTAGATATACCAGTTGTGGAAATTTATGAAGTCTCAGGGCGAAATTCACAGACTGCGGTTTGCCTTTACTTTACCAAGTAGGTAAAGTTAGCGTTTCACCTGAACCTTGTATTTAAGAGTGCCATTCCAGCGTGCCATTGGAATAAGAACAAGGTTCATATTCCAATGGCACGCTGGAAACTTTACATGGCAAAGTCTCATCATCTTCTTCTTCTTCGTGTCGCTAGTATAACTATATTATACAGGGTGGCAGGGACATCGATGCGCAAACTGTAACCATGGATTCAGCACATGAGTTTAGACCCCATAGCGTCGAAAGTATTCGCAGGTTATTAAAAAAAAACATCTACATCTCTGTATTTATTGTCCTATCTCAGGTATGCTGGAAGAGATTTCTTATGAAATAAGCATCACCTCTGTACCTATTTTTTCTGTTCTGTCTTTCAATGTCTGTTTATATATGTGTGTACATAAATGGTTAAATAAATAAATAAATAAAAAATTGCTGTTCCATACATTTTGACCGCGTAGGTTTTCCTTTTGAAGATTTTTTTTTGATAACCGACGAAAAATTTCGACACTATGCTCATGTGCTGAATCCATACTTACAGTTTGCGCGTCGATGTCCCTGCCACCCTGTATATTATCTTGTTGGCCCAAAACTTTGCCACTTCCACGGCGTTGACAGTGGCAGCGCAGAAGTCACTTTGACTGCATGTTTTAGGACACGGAGGGCAGGATAGGAGGTGGAGCATGGTTTGCGACGTAAAAATGTAAGTAACAAAACCCTCAAAGTTCCTGTCTTCTTTTAATAATAAAAAATTAATTTACACGGTTTAAAAAATGTCCAGAATATGAACAACTTTAAACTTGTTTGTTTTGTGTTGTCAGTTATGAAAACTAGGGAAGCTTTATTAATTAAAAATGAAATAGTGTGCAAGCAACCTTTTTTGTTCATCGTTTTACTTGGGTACTCTGATTTCTTATATCAAAGGAAGTTTTTGTTCTCTTACTACAGTGTATTAAAAAAAAAAACGTTTTGGAACAAAGTTCTTTAACGGAGCTTTCTGTAGGAGTAAACTTGGAAAAATCCTCACGTATGCGACTTTTTTATTACGTTCGCAACCGCCATCTTGGATTTTAATTTTGAACTTCGGTCCTGCCGGGGGTGCCCCGACCCACACGTTTTTTTCTATACAAGCGTGGGCACGTTTATAAATACGACAGTAAATTAAATTGCATATATCCTACCAAGGGGTATCTACCCAGTAACTGGGTTGTGGAGGTCAGATAGGCAGTCGCTCCATGTAAAATACTGGTATTCAGCTGCATCCGATTAGATTAGAAGCCAACCCCAACATAATTGGGAAAAAGCTAGGCAGATGTTGATGTAATGACGGTCCCAATCGGCATATGAAAATTCAAAATGAATCACTATAACTAGTCGGCTGCAAAATCCATAGCCAGCCATTTTTTTTTTTTGACAAAACCCTACACTCTATTTAGATACACTATAGATTTTTAAACAACGTGATACCTGCTACCTATCTAGTTTATTTTTGTGTTTCCTTGTTTATCTTGCAATCGGTGGTAAGCCTTTAGCAGATTTTTTTTGTGCGGATATTGACTGCTGAGGTCCATTCTTTCAGCGAAGAATCTGCCTCTCAAAATTATTTAGGCTTTATTCAATGAAGTCCCATATATGGTGTCGTTTGAGCCTTTTTATGGCTATTGGTTCACTTAGGGCGGTCGCTAAGGTGTTGGTACATTCATACAAACACATACCACCAGGGTACATTCTTACAAATATCGAATAACGTCACAACGTTATTTGATATTTGTAAGAATGTATCCTGTATTCTATTTCTTCTTTTACAGTTCTGATTTGTAGATGCTCATGTAATTCTGAGGTCTTCATAAACCAAGGAGCATATGATACTATTCTGAGCGCTTTATTTTGAAATCGTATCGATCTAGTTTATGAACCAAATGTTTCCTGATCTACGTCAGAAATAGAAAGTCATATCTCGTCATTCGATAAAAATAATTCCATCTCATCAAGCCCGAAGTTCCGTTCGACTGACAACCACAATTTATTTCGGATCATCATTTGCCTAGCCTTTTCCCAACTATGTTGGGGTCGGCTTCCAGTCTAACCAAATGCAGCTGAATACCAGTATTTTACATGGAGCTACTGCCTATCTGACCTTCACAATCTAGTTACTGGGTAATATGAAACCCCTTGGTAAGACTGGCTGTCAGACTTTCGGGTTTCTGACGACCCGTCATGACTCTCAAAGATCCACGAATGACAGCTGGGACCAACGGCTTAACGTGCTTTCCGAGGCACGGAGGGGTCTTGGTATGTAAAGATGGTCACCCATCCACGGACCAGTCGCGGCAAGCGTAGCTTAACCTGATCGATCGACCGTTGCGGCTGTTATTACTTAGCCACAAGCCCCTCAACCACAATTTATTTCGGATAATGGATCAAATTCCACAAGTCATGTTAACTGAATTCCTGTAAATCCTATTACTTTGAATTTCTATTTACCTACATCTCATTCCTCGCCCCTTACTAACTAGATTAACGAACTTAATAAACACACATGAAGTTTCTTGGAATGAGATATAAATTGTGAAATTTATTTGCAGAAAATTGCAGTGCAGGGTTGACATTTAGTTTTAATGTGTTACTTTACTAAACTCTTATTTTATGGGAACTTAAACGTAACTGGTGATATGTGAATGTACTTTAGGTCCACCTCTGCCCAACCATTTGGGGGACCGAGGCGTGATGTTATGTGTTATGTTTAAAGCTATACCTTGTCCAGTAGATTAACCGTTTTTTGACAGCTGTCTTAGAACATAACTATTCCAGATTACGTAAAAGTCAACTTTAAAATGCTTAAAATAAGTATATAAAATGCTTATCTTATTGAATATAGAAAAAAAAATCTTATTGAATTACCTTATTTATGACTTCTTACAGACATTATACCGTATGTGTATCAGTTTTCACAAAAAAAAAACAAATATAATTGTTATGCATATTATTATCCATCTGTCAAAAAACGGTTTACCTAATGTACAGGGTATAGGGTATGCACGGCTAATGTCAAAACTGCTATTTAATATTAGTCCTTATAGTTAATAACACAACACACATGACTTTGCCTGTCATGATAAACGCTGTGCCCTGTCTTTGATGCAGCACTTGCCTCTAGTTTTTCCAATTTCAGATATCAGTGTCGCTACCTCTTCATTTAAAATTGGGGCATCCAGAAGTGGCAGTGGTAAAAAAAAGAAGCTACATTTTAAAACTTTTCTTTTTGATTGTGCACTCTAAGAAGACCTTGTCGAATGCTTAACGCCTACTTTACGATAAACTTTTTAATACAGTGAGAGTTGACATACAGGGTGGCAGGGACATTGACGCGTAAACTGGAACCATGGATTCAGTACATGAGTTTAGACCCCATAGCGTCGAAATAATTTGTCGGTTATTAAAAAAAAATATTGCTGTTCCATACATTTTGACCGCGTAGGCACTTTTCTATGAAACAAAAGCTTTTTTTTGATAACTGACGAAAAATTTCGACGCTTGTGGGGTCTAAACTCATGTGCTGAATCCATGGTTCCAGTTTGCGCGTCAGTGTCCCTGCCACCCTGTATAAATGGTTCGTTAATGAAAGCCGACCATGAATGATAGTGATAGAACATGAAGTAAATGTGAAGGGCGGGCGTTTTGGGGGACTGTCTTATGTAATTTTGACATTCGAAAAGTGCTAATTCTCAGCCTATTTTGAATAATAATGACGTTTGATTTTTAAAAGTACCGCAATTGCGTAACACACTTTCTTCCACAATCCTAAGAATTTTGAAAGAAATACCTAATCCATTGCTTCTTAGGTTTGAATCATTCGTCTGGTAAATAACGCAATGAATGTTGTCGAACTGTCAAAATGAAAAACATTGCAATTGTTAGTGTGTTACACAATTACACCGCAGCTTCATAAAACAAATTAAATATCTTGCCAGGATTGTAAATAAAGAATTTTCCTGAAGATTCCTGTTGTAATTCTTAAATCCGGTTTTAAAACTAGGATGTTTGATTTCTCGCATTTGTTTATTACAAATAGAATAGTGCTTGTGAAATGTTAGTTGGTTTAAACCCACGTAAAAAATCACTTGGAATAATACATCATCAAATACGTGTTTCAATCTTTGAGAGATAAGACCCGACTAATACAGGCTTGAGGAACGCCAACTTCAGGAAGTACAATCAGCCAACCGCAGTTTGTCGGTAACCATGGCAACGCTGTATGCTATAGTGGCGTTGATATTTTCAGACAGATTGTCGTTCGTTAAGGGCCTAAAGCGAGAATTTTCTAAGACTGACGGTGAATTGCGGCCGCTGCATAGCGTCCGCAATTTACCGTCGCATAACGTTACTGAAACGTTATTTATGAAAGTACGTTAGTGTGTTTTTCCGGAGCGCGTTTTTTGTTACCATTGAAGTCCGCCCATAATTTTTACCCAGGTGCCATAATTTTTATGACAGCTGCCAGTGCGCCCGTCATGTGGCGGCCACCGCTGCCGTAGGAAACCAAAGCGGTCGTTCTATGAAGTGTCATACCCTTTAACATAATCAGCCTATAATGGTCACACTGCTGGGACACAGGCCTTCGCTTGGAGGGAGTGGGCCGTAATCCATCACGCGGGCCCAGTGAGCGTTGTTTACTGTCACATGTCTTCGAATTTTTGCTTCTACGACATACCGGTTTCTTCACGATGTTTTTCTTCACCGTTTTGAGAGCAGTGGTGCTGAAATAATCTACTCAAAGCAATTCGCCTGTCTAGATTCGAATCTACGACCTTGACTTGTAAGTCACGACTGTTAACACGTCTGGGCCACCACTGGTTCTAAGCCTTTACAGTCGCCAAATAGGTAGATTGTAGGTTTTAGTTGGTGATCTCTTCTGTTTCTTAGACTCCCCCTATGATGGTCTGATCCTTCAGAGGGAGTTTTGCGAACTTTCGGTTTCACAAAACTAGTTACGTTAACGTTACCAGAACGTTAACGTTAACGTTGACAGAATACCAGCGCTGCGACATTTAGTTTTTAAATGTCGAAGCATCATGCTGAGATAGGAGCCTTTTGGCCTCGTATAGACTTTCTGTTTAATTTTTTCCTTTTGTTACTTTTTTATATAATTTGTTTTATTTTTATTCTTAACTGTGTTTAGTTTAGTTTATGATCCTGTACGAGTCGCAATAAATACTTTTTC
This sequence comes from Apamea anceps, assembly GCA_951799955.1. Taxonomy (NCBI): domain Eukaryota; kingdom Metazoa; phylum Arthropoda; class Insecta; order Lepidoptera; family Noctuidae; genus Apamea; species Apamea anceps. The sequence continues at coordinate 7,157,913 of OX637518.1, forward strand.
TTTCTTTGTTTGTTACATAGATTGTTTTTTTTTTTTTTTTTTAGTACGAGCCTGCGCTGTTCCTATCCTGGGCAAAGGCCTCTCTGCACTCCCTTCCATCTTTCACTGATCCGCACGCCTTCCTTCCACTTTTGATGGAACCTATCTAGCTCGCCATCTCCTACATGGTCTGCCGTGACACTGCCTGGTCTTAGGGCACCAGTTCTGATTGAATTGTTGCAAAAAATAAACTTACTAAATGACGCTCTCTTGAATAAAAAAATATGGTACATTCAGTATAATTGTCAACTAGAAGCACGTCTGAAAACTGAAAATATGACACGTAGCATTGTACTTGTGTTCTTTTGTTTCTCACGAGCTGTGAGTTTTAACTCATCTCGGAATAAACAAACTCTATTTATAAACAGACTATACTCGTGAATACGTTTCGCATACAATGAAAAATGTTTTATGAAGTTTTGTTCGAATTTGATTTATGTTCGAAGGGACATTGTGATGATATTTGCGACTTTTCTGTGTATACTTGGAAGGAAAGTTGTGTTTATTTGTTTCAATGCGCATTATTAATTCAACACTATGACTTTTAATTTGCAAAACCTTAGTTGGATCTAGGGAGTTACCCTGCAATATTTGGTAAAAGTGGCATAAAAGGCGAATGTCATATGCAGTGTTAAGTAATTCTGAACCATATGCGGTGCAGCTATTAATATCAAGTTAGCATGCTCTGCGCCTGCAGATGGTTATGGTACGGGCCCTTTACGGAAACATAAATTACACAAAGTCTTTTCAGGTACAGTCTCCACAAGGCATATACGTATCAAGGAACTTTTTACGTACATATTTACCTACAAGTACAGTACGTCGTCCGTTACCAAAACGCCTAGATACAATACCAAGAGTGCCTAGTCTACAAATAGTATTGTAAAGCTGAGAGCAATTTAAGGAAATACATTTGAAATTGAATATAGTTTGCCTACTCAGTAGTATTATAAATGTCATACCATACAACCGTGGGTATTTTATATACTTATTTCCCTATTCTTCAAAATATGAAAAGGGAGTTCCTCTTTGTTGAATTTAAAGAATGATGTCAGAAAAGGAGCGTTTTACGGATGCCAGTGTTTCCGGAATTGTAAGCAACTGTTTCTATAGACTTTTGTAGGACATGCATTCGAATTTAAAAGAATTTACTATCTTATATTTTTGTCTGGACATTTTTCTATCTTCATCTGAACGGTAAGCTCTGGAAATGTCTGTGAATAACAAGATGTCGCGGGAATTGTTTCTGTTAAGTTCTTTCAAGAAAATGAGGGATTTATACTGTGTATTTTTAGAAAGAAAAGTCTTTTCCAGTGAAATCTGAAATTAATTGCAAAAGTTTTTTGAGGCTGAGTAGTTTAGGGTCGTTCTTTAGTATGGTATTTACATTATAATTAGCGTAGGGTCGCATAGGGTCTTAGCATTATGCTAAGCCGTGATCGTTTTACGTGGATGTGACGCATATTTTGTCTCAAATTGTTTTTTTTTTGTTGTGTGGCGTGTTCTTTCTCTGCGTCAGATTTACCACAAATAAACGTATTTTCATTGTTGCTTTTTTCCTTCGTAGCGTTTTATTTTGCTGTTATTCGTAACACTTTCGCTTCTAAAATACACTGCATAAATCTTGCAATCGCCATCTTCTAAGTTCAATACATTCGTATCGAAATATGGCAAAGACTGTGTATATTATGTTTTTGTGGATTTAGCAACACATCGTTTTAACAGAAACCTTCAGTTTTTATGAGTATGATCTAAAGGATTATTACCATATCAGCTGATATGCACATCGACCACTCCTGCACTTCTCGCATCCAGCGGATGATTGATTTAATGAATTCACAAAAACAATATTATATGTGTTATGTTATTTAAAATAGTTATGAATAAGATAGTTTAATTAATGACCACGCTAACGCATTAGGAATTACCTGTAATATTAGTTGTTTGTGTTAAATAAATAAATAAAGTTTTTTTTTTTATATATCTAATATACTAAAACCTATTTTCTTCTTCTTTTTTTCGTGTCGATAGTATTCTTCTTTCATATTTTATATTGTTTCAGCCCAGTAGGTGGTCACATTCATTGCGTCATTAGTGACATTTAAGTAAATTTTTTTTAAGTTTATTTATTAGTACATATTTATTTAAGTCATCCAAAGTGGCAGGAAAGCGGTCACTTAGGGCACTCCAGCAAGTGGGGCATGGTCTGATTAGAGGCACCGCACTTGCACTAGGTATTGAATGGGTCAGTAATCCCCCACCTCGACAAATTGTGTCTACAGCGTCCTGCTCTAATTCTCAAAATGATCAAAGCGTTCCACTTTGTGTTAACTTTTCGATGAAAATAAAAGCTAAGACTTCCACTGTAATCAAAAGTTTACTCATCTTCCCGTCGTATCCTGCACACTTATCAAAGACCAACCAGAAATCATTTCAAAGAAACTTTCTGCAAATGACAGCACAAAGCGTGTTGATAGAGAATTGAAGCTACACACACACACACACACATATTATGTTGTAGGATATTGTTCTCCCATCTTACCCTCCTGAACGTCTTTGTCTGTAATGTTTCGTTTAAGGAGTGTAGTTCTTCAACTGAGCGTTTCTCAAACTTTTGTATGGAGCATTTGTTAGTCTGTGACTTAAGAAATTGAATTTCATGGACGCGTTCTAGCTAAGAGATACTACTAGATAAAGATTATACAGATATATTTTGATTTTGAGAACAGTGGTGGCCTAGTGGTAACAACCCTGACTTACGAATTGCAGGTGAATCCAGGTGATTTACTTTGTGTAAATTATTTAATTACCACTGCTCTCAAAACGGTGAAGGAAAACATCGTGAGAAAACCGGCATATTCTAGAACAAAAAATTCTAAGGCATGTGACATCTACCAACCCGCACTGGGCCCGCGTGGTGGACTACAACATTATTGACCGTTCTTTGACATGCGATTGTTGCTCTTGAACATTCCAGAAACATGCACCGTGTACTGTAAACAAAAGTTGCCCGCCGGCACTGAGCCTTGGTCGCCGGTCTTTGGTGTGCAGACATAACTAGCGAAGTTCCTTTGTAAATCTGAGCAGAGTATCGAATATCTAATGGCATCATTACAGCTTGTGTCGGCTACAGTTTATGCAGAATCATTTGTTTTAACTCGTGCACTGATAGGCTTCTCTCATAATGGCTCGAGTAACACGAGAATATCTCGTGTCGTCTCGTGTGAGAATATCTCGTAGTGGAAAGACGATAAAATATTATCCGAAAATTATTCGATATGCTACCTGAAATTTTTAGCCAACGACTCAATATTCTAATGCGACATTTTATGAAAATATTATACCGTACCAAGTCCGGGGTAGTATTAGGAAATCGATTACTTCCTCTGACATTCCTTTAAATTGGAAAATGTCACTGCAATCTGCAGAATTTATTTGATGGAATAGTAATATTCGTGTCAAGGATTTTAAGAGAATTCTTCGACACTTCCGGCCTCTATTCACTCGGTTTTCTTTTACTGCTACCTCTCCCGCTCTGGGCTGAGCGGAAGGGCGTGTCAGACTTTTACTGACTAAAACCCACCCGTGTTCCTTCAGTTACCCAGTATGCCAGGGGCCACGGTATCTCTTTCGACCAACCCGCGGCCCTGGCGGCATCGGCCCTAGCGGACCCAGTCAGTTCGTGCTGACATCTCTTTGAGGCGCGCGTGGAACACAACGCGCCATCGACCCGGGCCTGGTCCTTACCGGGCGGCGAGCTGCCCATTGCTCGCCGCCCACAAGCCCGCGCCTACGGTGGCCGGGAGTCGGCTGTTGACTCCCGTCCAGGGCGGCGACTAGGGGCGTAAGGGGGCAGTGATTGCCTCTCCCTCACGCGCTTCGCCTCCTCCTTCGCGAGCATTACTGCTTCGCAGAAGGAGATGACGGCCTCCCATGCACTCTCGCTCCGTACCATGGCCTGGACCAGGGCCGGACGCGAGAGATCACCGCCGTCGATCGCCGCCACGAGGACGCGGCGGTGCTCCGCCCAAGCCGGGCAGACCTCCACCGTATGCTCCACCGTGTCCTCCGGGCGATCCACACAGTGGTGTCTCCCTGGCGTTTCCTCCCGCTTTATCCTGAACAGGAACCTCCCGAAACAAACGTGTCCGGTGAGGACCTGCGTCAGGCGGAAGGTGAGGGCGCCGTGGTGCCTCTCTAGCCACTTCTCAAAGAGGGGACTTATCGCCGCAATTGTGGCGTGCTTATTATTTTAAAACTGTTAGCTTAGATATTAGGTAAACTAACTTTTGCCAGCGGCTTCGCCCGCGTGGAGGTCGGTTATTATTATATCCTAGGTATCCAGGTTGTAAACGATCTGTGTGCCAAATTTCATCCAAATCCGTCCGGACTTTTTGCGTGACAGAGTAAGAAATATCCATCCATCCATCCATCCTCACAAACTTTCGTGTTTATAATATTAGTAAAACTAGCCAAATATTATTTTGTTTAAAAATAGATAATATTTCTTATTGTTGTTAAGTAGGGTAATATGAAAAAGACTTATCCATACTTTAAAATAGAGTTATAAACAAATAGTTTAAATTAATTGAATGGCAAAATAAAACTTACATTATGGACATAAGACCTCCAGCTGTCGGGATAAGCGGCCAAATCTAATATTGAAAAAATACAAAGGTTTGAGCCAAAATGATTAAGAATGATAACGAATGCACCTTGGTATGTCTCAAATAAGATGACTCTATCACGACATCTGTATCAAAACTGTTATAGAAGAAATCTCAGAAAAGACAAAAGTGTACAAAGATCGAATCACGAACTATCCCAACATGCTAGCAGTAAACGTAATAAACACCCAAACGAAGACTAAAAAGATAGATTTCTCAAGATATTATCTAAGAGGCTACAAGAATAAACGGAGCAGTACGGAGCAGACGGCTTCCGTACAAACCCGTTAATAATACCAAACATATTGCTGAATATCTGCAAGAATAGATTGCAATAAAATAATAAAACAAAAGAAAAATTTAGTCTATACGACACCTTTCTAGAAATAAATAATATTATAAAGCATAATAGAAAATGACTGAATGAACCTACATCCACTGAATTTCCTGTACTCGAAATACTCTCGAAAAAAACACCACTTTTTTTTCCGTGCTATGTTCTTCTTTTCGTGTCGATGGTACTCTTCTTCGATATTTTATATTTTTTCAGGCCAGTACGTGGTCACATTGAATATTTTAATATATATAGCGCTATGAATTAAATAAATGAGTCGAAACAAATGATATAGAGTAAAATAGTACCATCTGACCCAATATACAGACAGATTGTTTCACCCACCCACTTAATTTAACGGCTTACTCTCACAACACCCGGTACCGAAAATAACAAAATGTTTTCAGTAGTTTCTGTGAATGAAACAAAAACCCATTCATTCCTCTAGTTACGTAACACCCACGTTGTTTCACTGCCAAAAGAATTTACTGTGACACTTCATTACACTGCATTTGTAATGGCCGCTCTTAGGCTGTGACTAAGCTCTGTGAGCCCCGTTTGTTCGGTCCCGGTAAGTTATGTGTGGAGTATGTTTAATGACTGGGTGGTACAGGGTCGTTATTTTGATGAAATAAACAAGTTTGCATGCTTTTTTTTTTTTTGAGGATGGGAAATCATCAAATGACCCCTCCCGCTCTGGGTGGAGCAGGAGGGAGTGTCAGACTCTTACTGACTAAAACCCACCCGTGTTCCTTCCTTAGCCCTTTATGTTCCAGGGCAGCGGTAACCCTTTCGGACGATCCCGCTACCCTAAGTTTGCATGCTTTAAATTACAGTTTTTTGTTGTGATTATAACCATAATCAGCCTATAACGTTCTCACTGCTGGCACACAGGCCTCCTCTCTGTGAGAGGAAGTGGGCCGTAATCCACCACGCGGGCCCAGTGCAGCCGATCGATTCTGTAAAAATCTCACCGTGAAAAGTTAGGTGAAGTGAGCTTAGAGTGAGCTGTCAATAGTGTCAATCCCTAGCATTGGTTGGAACGACAGCTCACTCCACGCTCACTTCACCAAAGTTTTCACGGTGAGATGGTTACAGAATCGCACTGCAGGTTGGTAAACGTCACATGTCTTCGATATTTTTGTTCTAGGACAAATATAGATTAATAATTAGATTATAGGAAGTCGATATTTTTGGCGAAATATGGCGTGTCTGACTGGTTTCCTATCTATCTGACCAAGATTATGTCTGGTCTTTCAAAGAGACTGTGACCTCTGAGTTTATTTCGGCCTTTCTTCTCAGAGTTGTCAGATTGGTAACGCAGACGTCATCTAAGTACAGACGCCAGCAGGTCAAGCTACCCGAAACTGTCAAATTTTCCCAATCAACCTTGAAACTTAATGCTTTCGTGATAAAGTTGAAAATCTATTAAAGAAATTTGACAGATTGTAGTAGCTTGATGTGCTGGCGTCTGTACCTTATTTTTTTTTTTTTATAATATTGCGTATAAAATTGATTCCGATATCCTATTTGCAGAATAACGAATGTTTTATTTATTTTAACACTTATCTTTTTTATTTTTGTAACTATCCAACATCCTCAAACTGTAATGTAACGTTTAATATTGTAAAATTGCACTCCAGAGCCACAAGATACAAGCGATGCTTAGTTTGTGGCTCACCGAATCCGTCACATTGTATTTTTACTTTTTGAAGAATAAACTTTATTATTAAACTTTATTATTATTATTTTCATTTTGTTACTAAATATCTCACAAATAACCTATATGCAGCGAAACTGGGTTTAATTAAATTAATTTGAAACTTAATGAAACTAAGACCGCAAATAACTCAGTAAGTAGCAGGTACTTGTAAAAAAGTCGTGTAGAAATCCATGGAAACAGAAAATAATTTTTCGAACATTAGTTACATATTTATAGCTTTATAAAATGCCTACAATAAACCATAAACCATAAATCAATAGCCACCTGGGGTAGACATCCAAAAATTTATTTGGGTTCCCGTAAAATAAAATATTGTGCATGGAATCCATTCCAGATAAAAATGGTTTCATGTAAACGAAAAGGACCGAATCAAAATAATGTTTTACCACCGAAATAAGATTTCATATTACTTTTTACGACCTTCTGAACTTTACGAGGGCGTAAATTTCGTTGTTACGTTATTAATTTTAAGACCTATTATTATCACATATTAGAATTTAAATAATGAAGAAGAATATTATAAGACTTTTTTTTACAAACTTCGGTACAGACGCCAACACATCAAACTACTACAATCTGTCAAACTTTTATATATTTTCAACTTTATCGCTAAAGGATTAGGTTCAAGATTGACTGGGAAAATTTGACCGTTTCGGGTAGCTTGATGTGCTGGCGTTTGGACATCTTGTAAAAAAACTCTAAAGAAAAAAAAAGAAAGAAAATAGATTTATTTAGCTCAGACTAAAAGACATACAATACACCAGATACATACATCAGATAGCAACAAATGAAAATCAAATAGAAAGGGTAAAGTCCGATATGAGAAAAAAAAATAAAGGTAAGCGAAGATTGGCTGGTCCGTGGTGGCGCGGGAAAAAAGTTCCTGGAAGGATTTGGGGAGACCTTTTCCAGTACAGGCTATTAAAAACAAAAAGTAAATATTGTCTGTTTAGTAAATGTGCTTGTATTCATTTCAATCTCATATAATAATGACCTTATTTTTAACTTGTGTGTTATAAATTACAAAATCCCGCGACCGCGAAAGGCAACACGAAAAAAAAAATTTTTTAGACTTGTGTTGTATCTAGCTAGTTACGACCCTGAGAGGTTTAGTTTCAGTGCCCTAGATCAAATTAATAATAGAATACTTTTTATTATGTACACCATAAATATTACAGATATAAATTTAGAAATTTTACAAGCAGTGATGTACTCCAGCACATGATCACTTCAGCAAACCGTTTAGTTTCAGTTCTCGAACTAAAACATATATTTAATAATCATGACGTTCACATTGAAATATTTTTAATAAAATACGCGCCAACGGTGTCGTCATTGCTCATTAAAACAGACATCTATCATGAAAGAAATATTTTATGTCGGATAAGGAATGAAATAAAAGGAAAAACGGGCAGAAAAAGAACGTATTAGAATGCTCGTTTGTATTTTCTATTGTAATATTGTTTTACTAGTGTGCGAAAAAATATATTAACTGTCACATATGAACCACTGCTGTAAGGTTTTGGGCTGTCACCTTACAGCAATGATGTCACAATCTGTTTTCTGTTTTTGTTTTTGTCTTTGTAAAGTGTAGGTACTAACATAGTTTGTAAGTAGGTGTTACTAACACTATTGAGTCTTGTTGCTCGAAATAAATGATTATTATTGGAACGAAGTTCCTTATCGCACGTTGCGAAAGGGGGCTAGACGGAAAAAATTAAGACCAAAAGTTGGAACGACACTTTTTGCTATAGTTGTAAGCCGTGCGGCGTGCGCGTGTTTCTCTGTCTGTCTCTCTCTCTCTCTCTTATAGAAGCAAGCCAGTTATTTTCGTTTCGTCTTTCTATTTCGCATTGAACAGTGTGGTGTCGCGACGATTATTTTTGTTGAGTGTATACAGGTTTTTTGTACATAATAAATAATACAAAATAATAACAACAACGTTCCATCCGGGTGTCCCTTGACACCTCTCAAGTTTTTATTATATCGATCTTCCGAGCCTCTTCCCAATTATTTTGGGGTCGGCTTCCAGTTTAACCGGATGCAGCTGAATATTTTTATATTTTACATAGAGCGACTGCCTATCTAACCTCCACAACCCGGTTACTGGGTAACAAGATATCCCTTGGCAAGACTTGTTGTCAAACTTTCGGGTTTCTGACTACCCATAACGATTGTCAAAGATCTACGAATGACAGTCGGGACCAACGGCTCAACGTGCTTTCCGAAGCACGGATTTACTGTCACATAAAACTTCAATACCACTCGAACCAAAGGGCGGCTGACTTTTCGCGAGATGTTGGTCCCATGGAGAAAGTTGTTCAATTTGATGGTTTGTACCACACCCTTAATTAATTATGACCACACCTTTCTGATTTATATTATACAGGCTGCTAGGGACATCGGCGAGCAAACTGAAACCATGAATTCAACACATGGTTCTAGACCCGCGTCTAACGTAGAAAGGACATCATTCATTTCGTACGGACTGTTTTCATATTAACAAGTTTATAGTTAAAACATGTTCAGTATGTTAAATTCAATTAAAAGTTGGTATTTTTTTAATGTTATAAAAATATGATTTTTGGCAAGCTTTTATTTAGGTAGTGAGTTTTTATTTTTATTAATTATTTTTTAGCTTGAGTACGTACAGTTTTTATTATATTTTTTGGTATATTGGCGTGGCTAGCTGACATATGGCAAATAATTTAAGCTTCTTGTAATGTTCATTACTGAACATAGCTTCCTGGTATTGTATACATGCAACTATATTCTAACTAAACAGACAGCAGTGCTGCTGGGGAGTTTGTTGTGCCACTTCTTCTTCCCAGCGATAGCACTAGGAAGTGGTAAAGGGCGGGCGTTTTTGGGGGACTGTCTTTTGTAATTTTGACGTTCGAAAAGTGCTGATTCTCAGTCTAATTTGAATAAATGACTTTTGATTTTGATTTGATTTGATTTTGGCATATTCAATCTCAAATAGCAGCCGGGGGGTTAATTGTAGACTTTAGCTGCAAAATGCTCAAGATGTTATTTACCATCAGAAAATAGTACTTTTTTATTCTGGCCGGCACTTTAATTTTGGGCTATAAAATGTTCGACACTTGAATGCCGAGGGGCCCGTGGCTAAATAATAACAGCCGCACAGGTCGATCGGTCAGGTTAAGCTACGCTTGCCGCGGTTGGTCTGTGGATGGGTGACCATCTTTACATACCGAGACCCCTCCGTGCCTCGGAAAGCACGTTAAGCCGTTGGTCCCGGCTGTCATTCGTGGATCTTTGACAGTCGTTACGGGTAGTCAGAAGCCCGAAAGTCTGACAACCAGTCTTACCAAGGGGTATCGTATTACCTAGTAACTGGGTTGTGGAGGTCAGATAGGCAATCGCTCCATGTAAAATACTGGTATTCAGCTGCATCCGATTAGACTGGAAGCCGACCCCAACATAGTTGGGAAAAGGCTAGGCAGATGATGACTTGAATGACGACCTTTGTCTGTTATAAAAAAAAAAGTGTACTGTCTGCCCACCCCCAAGGAAAAAGAGGGAGTGGTTCATGTATGTAAAATTATATTTTCATTAAAATTAGCCTATTATTAACAAGTTGTCGCACCTAATAACAGAAACTCTAGGTTCCGTAATAAGGTCGTGGTGGAACAACTTCTGGTAACTAAGAATAACGGTCGCAATTACACAAGTTACTGAGAGTTCTCATTCAAATGTGTACTAGTACAATTAAACTGTTAATGCCATTAGACATTGTCTGGAGTAATTTGAGAGATTACAAGTAAATTAGGTTGAAACCAAGGATTTAAATCGTAGATTCGCCCTACCACGTCAAAAGATGGTCGCGTTTCTGTATCGTTTTGACACCTCTGTCTAATGTCGTACACAATTTCGCAGAGTTTTGACTTGATTTTCGCCGAAACGCTAACATTTTTTATTTTTTTACCATTTCTGTACAAACAGACAAGAAAAAACAGAACAGATAAATAGGTACAGAGATGGTGCTTATTTAATTAGAAATCTCTTCCAGCATACCTGCGATAGGACAATAGATAGAGAGATGTAGACAACGTGTGAAAGAGTAAATGAGACAATAAAATATTACATAAAATCAAAAACTATTCACTTATTATGTACATTATTGTGTGAGCCACGGTTCTCAGTATGAACACTTTTTCGCGCGATTTCGTACGATGAGGGCAAATCTAACTATTTAAATCTTTGTTTAAAACTGCGTTAATATACTGTTAATGGAGTTAACTTTGTTCAAGACCGCTTTTATTGGTATTTTAATGTCCTGTGGTTTCATTTCCAGGATTCAAGTTTTCGAATAATATTAACGTAAATGTGGATGTTAATTTCTAGTCTTACAAAAGTAAGATCTATATAGTCTTATAAAATCATGAGGCGTTTTTACACCTCATGATTTTATAAGACTTGTGTTCTATGAAATAGACATTGGATTTTAATCCCAAAGGTCTGCCTCGTTGGTGTAGTGGTCGCATGCGCTACTGCTAGGCATAAGCTCCTGACTTCGATTCCCAGGTCGGGTAATAAGATATTGGATTTTTCCATCTGGAATTTCTCAGTAGCAGTCCGGAGTCTGTATTTGTGCCAGGTGAATGACAATAGACTCGCCCCCTATTGGCGAAATGTGGGTGTCCCTATAGGTGCACCTCCGCCTAACCCTTTGGAGAATACAGGTGTGATGTTACTTTATGTATGTACTAGCTGCGCCCCCCAGTTTCACCCGCATAAGTTTCGATCCCGTGGGAATATCGGGATAAAAGTATCCTATATTTTAATCCTGGTTATAAACCATCTGTGAAATTTCATCCAAATCCGTTCAGTAGTTTTTGCGTGAAAGTGTAACAAACATCCATACATCCATCCATCCATCCATCAATCCATACAAACTTTCGCGTTTATAATATTAGTAGGCAGTAGGATATGCTGTTATTGGATGACTAGTGTTCTATTTGCTTTGTATGTGTGTTCTGTTATTGGTCGTGGGTTTGAACATAGTCAGGCGCGATACTTTGTGTACTTAATTAATTTCATCACCACTGCTCTCATAACGGTGATGGAAAATATCGTGAGGAATCCGGTATGTCCTAGAAGCAAAAGTTCGAAGACATGTGACAGATGTCACATGTCTTCGAACTTTGCCAAATGCGGGTTGGTAGATACCAACCCGCATTGGGCTCGCGTGGTGGATTGCTGCCCACTCCCTCTCTCAGAGGAGGCCTGTATCCCAACAGTGGGAATATTATAGGCTGATGTGTGGATAAGTAAGCTCAATTCGTAATACATTTAATACATTTTTTTTATAACAGGGCCCAGCTGTGGGACACAATGTAGACTAACTAAAAAAAAAAGACGGGGCCTATGTACATTATCAGACTATCTGTGTAGTTTAAATGTCATGCATCATGCTGAGATAAGAGCCTTTTGGCCTCGTATAGGACTTTCTGTTTCATTTTTTTTTTTTCCTTTTGTTACTTTTTTATACAATTTGTTTTATTTTTAACTCTGTTTAGTTTAGTTTTATGATCCTGTACGAGTCGCAATAAATACTTTTTCTTTCTTTCTTTCTTTCTAGTTTCACTTTTTTTTCACATTTTCACGTCTTTTTAGTCTTGTGATCGAATTTTCTGACATCCGGAAACTTGCTGGCAGCAAAACAAAAGCATTAAACTAAAATAGAAATTATTTTTCTGTCTCCTACATAACACCATTATCTCTCTCACCATCCCGTCATAAAGTGAACGACCCAGTAATGATGACAAATGTAGGTACTACAATGAGTACAATCCGCATATCAGTTTCCCCCAGACTGTCATAATGTTTTGGACATGTCCACTCGCCCATAACAGCCCGTATCTACGTCAGTACAATGGTCAATCCCTACGTAATATTTCTGTTTTTGACATCACCCTGTTTACGTGAATAAATCCATTGAGAATCGAGTTGAATTGACAGTTTGTGGTTTCATTGTGTCTATTGGTTTAAAACGATTTGTTTGTGGGTATGACGTGCCTATCTATTTTTTATTGTTGGTTGTCATGTAGCGATGCAGGAAAGTTGTAACTGTTACTAAGCGATTGGTCCCATAGAAATTTCATCAAAAACGGTTCAGTAGTTTGGTTTTTAAACCAAAATTACTGGTAAAAATTACAACTAAAAAGTGAAAAATAAAAACTTTTTTGCAAAAAAGTTTAAACTTTGCAAATAAACTGCTCGTAGCATCGTTTTGTAGATGATTCAGTTGAAGCGCGGAAACTGATCTTCACCGATCTTGAAAGGAATTTAGCCTTATGCTAAAGGCCAATCATCCAATCCAATTAGTTTTTCCTTTCCAACACTACTCAAAAGACTACCCTACCAGTAATCCATTAGCTGAAGCAAATGTCACATCACTGAATTCAACGGATCCCATAACAAACGAAACGTGTAAAAAGCGACCCAATTCCATGTGAAATTATCAGCTTTTCACAACGCAATGTTTAACACAATTTACACAAAGGAACTGGCTTCCAATAAAGGGTGACTGGATTCAATTTAATTTGTCACCACCCGACATATCCGATTGCGAATCGATTGGCTTGATTTATTTATGAAGACTGGCAAGGCCACATAAATATATTTCAAATAGTAGGTATTTTTATGGGAAATATTTATCTTATCTTCTAAAACGGGATTGATCTTCTAATGATGGGCATTTTTTACCTTCCTGGCGTTTCTCTCAGCTGGTCGCAGTAACTAAGCTAGGTCACCCTGACTAAATGGGTTATCTAACCTAAGGTTAGAACTGTGAGAGCCGAGCGAGCGAAGCGAGCGGTGCCACGGCAGCGGCCGGAGTCTGTACCATACGAGATTGTCGCTGTTTTGGAATTTGAGGTTCACAAAAGGAGGCATATTCATACTAAATAAGTAGATTGTTCAATAATATTTTTGGGAAAGCAAAATGGGAATTATTTGAGGTTCCATTTTTATTTATGGTTACAATTGCGTTTATAATTTGATAGATGAGGTACTAGGTATGCTTTTTCGTAAACTTAGTTAACAGGATAAGATCACGGACACACTGTCTCGTTGAGCTAGGTTCAATTAATGTCTCCACGTTCACGCCGCGTCAATACAAACGCTACGCTAGTATCAAGTAGTCATTGTTGTATCGATATTTTGTATCGAATGCGTGGCCTAAAGGACACGTTTACGCTGCGTTCAAATTGCGTATACGTTTGACAAACACCTACGATGGACCAAACCACAGATTCAAAGGAGAATTATGAAGCAAAGAAGAAAGACCGGTTTTTGTTCTTAATTTGATTTCAGAACCTCTCAATCAATCAATCTTTATTTGTAAACATAGGTTACAACAGTATACAGATGTTACAGTCAATGTTATACATTTATTATAGTTTCTATATGTTTTGCCATTTGGTGTACAAATATACATTTAAAGGAGGCTTTTGCCAGTCAAATGAATAAATTAACTATATAGGTATGTACTAGTATTATAAAAAGGTAAAAGTTTAATTAGTAATGTCAATATCAATTTTAATAAAAATGCACTATGTAATGTCAGGTAATGTCTCTCGCCGTGGTCGTCATACTTCTTTTATGGCACAGCTCCAAAAATCGTTTAACAGAACTGCCATAACCATTTCTGGCAAAAGCTACCATAATGGTGACAATTTAAATCTCGCAAACATTATTCAACATATTAAAATTCTGTACAAGTAATGTTATTATGTTCGTGCAAAAGGAAAACAATTAGATTTTATCACTTACCCCGATTGTGAACGATACAGGGGCACACAACAGCCTGAAACAATAACAATTTGAAGTCCTATTACATACTCTGAGTATTACAACCAATATCCCGGCTGGCGATACTAAGCCTATATGAAATTTTAGAATTTATAGGCTGGTATTGGTACAGTACATAACTAGTAATGTGATTTATTCAATATAATTTTACACAAAACAATGAAAGTTATGTTTACGATAGTGTTTTATTTCTGTGAGTATAGGTTTGTACAAACACTTTGACGTGTGAATCATATTTTTAAAGCTTGATGAGGTTGGCGTTTCTTAACTCTGAGAACAAAGGCCGAAACAAACTCAGAGGTCACAGTCTCTTTTAAAGTACAGACATAATATTTGTCAGTCATGTAAGGAGTTGAGGATCATGTAGATGTGTCGGAAATAATCTTTTGAGGAAAGAACTAGACAGGTTTGATTTGACCTGTCCAGTCAGTGCACGCATTTCGTACAGCGCAACTCAGAACTTAAGGCTTTATACACAAACCCTAGTTTGTGTGTAAAGTTTTACCCCCCAAAAACATAAATGTGAAAATGGGGGCCAAGTTCAATATTATAATAATTATGATTTGGTTGTCGACTTCACCAACTAAAGACTTGAGATCTAAATGGGTGCGAAGTTCTGTAGACAATCCTGAAATTTATTTATAAGAACGTATAACATTCTTAATTTTTAAAGCACAATTTCTTGTTTTTTGTTTTGCTACAACAATATTTGCTATTTAAAAATAAGACTTTTTAAAATTTAATAGTCGAATTATTTACACAAAGCAAATAAATTATGATCTATTGAACCTCAACATTTGACTTGGCTAGTTTTTACCCGTGTGTGTGTGTGTGTTTTAATAGTGTGTTCATGTTAAAAAGTTTTTGAGTTATTAAGAGGTCAAAAGTGGCTCCAAATGGTTCGTGTAATATTCCACACGCGTGCTGCTCGCCAGTTCTTTTTTATTGGCTTGAACCTGGCTTAGAAATACTGATCCGATTAGAAATATTATTTTACTGTTAAGAAAGCTGCGTTATTCCCGATTGACATGGGATACTTTTACGCCAAAAAAGTAGAAATCTCTATAGGTGTGAAACCACGGGACGCATATTTTTATAATATTATTATCTTACTTAATAGTTATTGTAATACCATAATGCATACTGTTATAATAATCACCGGTTGGTGCTTAATTTTATTAAAGACGTCTAACGGGTCTCTGCAAGTTGGTTTCGGCCCCTCGTAAGCCTACCAAAGGTCCGGAATCCCAGGGCCTCGAGAAATGTCAGAGACGTATACCAAAGTCAAAGCATTTAATTCAAATAGGCCCATAAAAGGCTCTTTGAACGTCAAAATTTACAATAAAACAGAATTGATTCTAGTCGCTCCTTCCAAAAGGTAGTTTTCGTACGGAGAAAAATGGGCAATACCACTATTACTCTTTTAAAATGTTTTACAATATTATGCTAACATTAATTATAATGTCAAGACGATGGGTAAAAGAATGAAAAATGAAACCATGACAGATATATTAATTATGTGCTCATTATATTTACAAACATTGTAAAAGTAGACGATTTTCGTAATAAACTTAATATGTCATAAGTCAGTGTGTCAGTTACACTAATTACAGAATGTAAACATGTTTACAGTTAAATTAGCAACCAGCACCCTAATTGCGTAACACACGATCAATCGGAATCTGAATTATTTTGAAGCAAATTGCTAATCCATTGCTTTATAAGTCCGAAAAATTTGTCTGCTCAACACGTAAATAACGCAATGAATATTGTTGAACTGTCAAAATGAAACCGATTCCGATTGATCGTGTGTTACGCAATTAGGGTGCAGTTTGATTTTGACCAATTGTAATATGACTAGAACAAGCAGATTTTTTTTATTAAAGCTTTTCCTCAACCAAACTAATTTGGTATTCCGTGCCATAACATCCATGAAACTAACTTTTCTTTCAAGATAACAGAAAACAGTCGATACTCATCTGAAAGTTTCAAACACTGGTGTCCCTTCAAAGTTCATGAATAGTCGAATTGGAGCCTCTTCAGTGCATAAATAATGTTAGCAACGATATTACGATCAAGGAATGAAAAAGTAAAGCACATTTCTGGCAACGTTTTCATACTTACTATTTTTCCGAACACAGTAAGTATTCGGGAAATATTAAATTCCAAAACTGTATTGTTTTTCTTAACGTATCGACGGCAAAAAGTTCAAACATCTTCGGCCCAAAGTTCAGCTGCGTGAACTCCAATCACTGTCGGAGTCATAAGATCATCATTTGCAGGTGACGTGATGCGTGTATGTATGACCAAATGTATGAATGTAAACGAATCAAAAGGAATAAGGAAGCACGCAGGCGTTCTGTAGTTTCTGCGTACCCCTATAGAAAAAAGGCGTGACTGTTAAATGTCATCGCATGGTTTTAACATGCTAAATGACAGTCATCATCTGCCTAGCCTTTTCCCAAGTATGTTGGGGTCGGCTTTCAGTCTAACCAAGTGCACCCCACTTGACCAATATTTTACACGGAGCAACTCCCTATCTGATCTACACAACCCAGTTGTTGGGAAATACGATACCTCTTGGTAAGATTGGTTGTCAGACTTTCGAGCTTCTGACAACTGTCAAAGATCCACGAATGATAGCTGGGTTTTTTCCGTGGCGGCACGGAAGTCTCGGTATGTAAAGATCACTCATCCACGGACCGACCGCGGCAATCGTAGCGTAACTTAAACTTGCATCATTGAAAGTATGTAAAAATGGTCACCCATCTACGCCTGACCGCAGCAAGTGTAGCTAACAGAAACATACATCATTGAAAGTCGGCACGGTTGGCGCAGTGTTTAAGCGATTGACTGCTGCGCTGCGTGTCGCGGGTTTGATTCCCGCACGGAAAAAATATTTTTATGGCCTACAAGCAGTTGTTCCGGGTCTGGCTGTTTGTGTATGTGAGTTTAAATGTTTGCAAACGTACCCACGATACAGAAGAAATTCCTAGTGCGGGGCAACGTTTTTTTTTTAAAAAAGAAGTTTATAAAAATGGTCACCCATCTACGGACCGACGACGGCGACAAGCGAATCGTAATAGGCCATGCATCATTAAAAGAAAATTGCTTAATCTTTTCGTTACTCCGCTGTACAATCTGGAGGTATGTAGGTGCTTACATAATTTGTTTACTTAAGGACCCTTGAATACCCGATACTTAATAATCACGAGCATTTTCCACCATTAAACAAACGATTAAGAAGAGCTTTGGCTGTAATAAGCCCTGCTTATCAAGCAGAATAATGATCCCTGTATGACGTCATTAGGTAGACACATAAATGTTTCTGCTCGTCTTCCTTTAACCACGGTTTACGATTGCTATATAAAATAATTTCAGGAAACGTTCAGTTTTGCATATGTATTTATTTGTTTGGTATTATGAGGTTATGCGACAAGGGTGATAAAACTGTTTTGGTTTTTGTCTCGTATAAGCATGAGTGATACAAGACATTTAGATTATGGCGTGGAAAAAAGATTGTCAAGTTAACGTACAGACGCCAGCATATCAAGCAACTACTATCTGTCAAATTTCTTTAATAGATTTTCAACTTTATCGCCAAAGCATTAGGTTCAAGGTTAATTGGGAAAATTTGACAGTTTCGGGTAGCTTCATGTGCTGGCGTCTGTACCTATTACACTCCGATTTCAAATGCAAAATAATATACAGTGATAAATTGCTTTAAATCGATTTTATTAATATTCTTTTGAAGTACTGGTGGTCCAGTGGTAACACCGCGACTGATAACTTGTAGGTTGTGGTTCGAATCCTGACAGGCGCTTTAATTTATGTGTATTTAATTATGTCGTCACTGCTCTCAAAATGGCCAAGGAAAACATGGTAAGGAAACCGGCATGTCCTAGAACCAAAAATTCGAAGACGTGTAATATCTACCAACCCGCACTGGGCCCGCGTGGTGGATTACGACCCAGCAGTAGGAACATTATACATAGACTGATTAATCTTATGCTTATATCCAGAAACCCACAGTCACCACTTTGATACTTGACGCTGACGATATTATTGACGCTAATAAATTATCAGTGCAAATGAGGAATTACAAGCAAACTTTTTCATATCAAAAACAGTTTATTCAAAAACGAATTTTATCCTAAAAGTTTTCATATACCATTCATAAACGTTGCCTAAAGTTAAGTAGTGATTAGCGACTGTTTAACCATCAATTTTTGACGTCTAAACGACACTTAACTTTAATTACCGTTTATAAATAAACCCCTAAACTTCGTAGTATGTTTCTAAAACAAACAATTTAATTAGACTCTGCTTAGCGACTTGATGTACGTAAACTAATTTAATTCAATTTGAGCAACATGTTTCAACATGTTTTAAGTGACGGCAGCTGTGATGAATCTCATTTCACTACTACGGGTCTTCGTTTCAGTTTTTACCCGATGTTAAAGAAGTACCACTGAGGGGCAATTCTCGTAATTTTAAGACCATTCACAGGTAGGGTATCATCCGAAAGGGTTACCGCTGCCCTGGAACATAAAGGGCTAAGGAAGGAACACGGGTGGGTTTTAGTCAGTAAGAGTCTGACACTCCCTTCCGCTCCACCCAGAGCGGGAGGGGTTTTGATGATTTCCCGTCCTCAAAAAAAAAAAAACTAATTTCCCTACAATTTGACAAGTTTTTGGCATTTGTTTGTCGCTGAGATGAGACAGCGACTAGATTTTAAACGTTTTAAATTACGAAAATTGGCCTTCTGTTTTCGACAAAATTGATATATTCGTACTGGATTTGCATAGTGGAGTACCTACGACCTATCTATACAAATAAATAAAATTGAGGTGTCTGTTTGTAATGTCTGAATAACAGCGTTTTACTAAATGCATATGGATGAATGCTCTGAAACGGCTGGACCGATTTTGACGGGACTTCCACCTGCAGATAGCTGTTGTTGTAGGGTACTCCCTATCTATGTTCTTTAAAAATAATTATTAAAGACACACATTTATTGTTTTACGCGAACGAAGTATGTCGTATGGCCGGCAAACATGAAAAAATATCGCCGGCTGCGCAGCCCCTAAAGAAAAGTGCTTTCGCGCCCCATATGTTCTTTAAATCAAAGTTACCTACTGGCTTAACTTACTATAACTGCCACAGAGTGGTGGTTTGAGTCACACTTAGGGGTAGATAATTTAGTGACTTCCAGTCTAGCTGGATCCAGCTGCATGTCAGAATTTTACATCGAACGACTGCTTATCCGAATTCTACAACCCAGTTACTGGGCAATACGATACCTCTTGGTAAGATTGGTTGTCAGACTTTTAGACTAAGCAGTCTGAAAAGGGCTTCTGGTTTTGACGCCATATGTAAGCACATATGGCGTCAAAACCAGAAGCCCTTTTCATTTTGTCGTCGAATTTCGTAAGCAGTTTTAAATTTCAATATTTTCAGTGAACATAATGCAAGCTTATATCAAGGAATACCTACATCAAGCCACGCTGAGCGTATGATGCAAATTTTAGCTTATAACATAAAAAAAATTTACATGATCCAATCGACTGCAGTTTCGAGAGGAACTGAACTATAGCATTATATTTTTAATAAGAGGTTCAGAGAGTTTAAAGTAGTCTTTAATTTAGTATTATTATGACTAAGAGCTTTTTATCGATAATAGTGGGATTTCCTAGAACCAAAAATTCGAAGACATGTGACATCTAGCAACCCGCACTGGGCCCGTGTGGTGAATACAGCCCACTCCCTCTCACCGAGAGAAGGTCCCAGGATACAGGCCTTTTCAGCTTATAATTAACTTTTTTATTTTAAGAATGAGTTTACCTACGTATCTCTTAAAACTAATTTTAATTTTTGCTTAAGATATTAAAATAAAAAAAGAATTTAATAATTAGAGAAATGATAACATTTATCTTTTACCTCTTTTTAGTTTTTCTTTATTATTTTACGGCCAAAATAACTAAGGGCTGATTTTTCAATCGACAGATAATTTATATTCGTGGCATAAAATTACCACCTGACAGATTTTGTAGAGAAGAACTGTCAAAAATTCAAAATTATTCCTCGAATAATGTTATCAGATGATTGAAAAATCAGCCCTAAGTATAAAGAATAAGGTGCAATATTATGTCACAGTTTCAGGTAACTTGGGATTCTATTGTCTCATAAAATAGCGAATTTTATGAAGACTAAGTACCTGTTGTCGTTTATATTTTTTGTGTGTAACACTGGGCCGTCGCTGATGACCTCGATCAATTTGGAAACGTGACGCTTGCTTGTTGACTTTTATCTCTTTTGTACTAAGATAAATAGCGGGATATAAACAGGTTGGTGGGCAACAGGATAATTTTTTCTTATATAAAAGTTGTTTTTTTTTTTTCCAAATGATTTAATGTGGTTAAGAAATAGTGGAGGCCTTCATAATGGCAACTCTAATGTAACATTAAACATGAAAAATGTTCAAATTCAAAGTCAAATAATTAATTTCAAATGCGCACATAAAAACCACTTTTGAACGTTTTTTAAAAGCAGAATGCCTTTTATAATCATCATCTGCCTAGCCTTTTCCCAATTATGTTGGGGTTGGCTTCCAGTCTAACCGGATGCAGCTGAGTACCAGTATTTTACATGGAGCGACTGCCTATATGACCTCCACACCCTGTTACTGGGTGTGTTTAATATGAAACCTCTTAGTAAGACTGGTTGTCAGACTTTCGCGCTTCTGACGACCCGTAACGACTGACAAAGATCCACAAATAACAGCCGGGACCAACCGCTTAACGTGCTTTCCAAGGCACGGAAGGGTCTTGGTATTCGATCATTATATTATGTGAAGACGGTGCACCTAGAATAACATCACTATACTACAATATGTAATAAGTATGAAAATTTGACGCAATAACAGATAAATTAATTGTATTTGTAAAAGTATATACTCGTAGATTACGTTAGAGATTTTTTTTTTTGTAGTTTACAATAATTTTGGAGAAAATGGTGGGCATGACTGCAAACAGATATAGAACTGAATAAATATTATGTTTCTCTTTCAATTAATTTACAAAGGGCTCCGTTCAGAGCTCACATTCTACTAAAGTATAAATAATTTCCACACCACAACCATTCCATTACCCTTCGACATCACATTGAATTAATTAAAGGACACATTAATCATATGGTTACGGATGAAGCTATTTATCTGCCAGTATTGTGCTATTTACAATCTGACGCCTACGCTTTCAGGAACAAATTGGAAAGGTCGAAGCTTCCCTAGATTTGATCAGAACATAGGAAGGGGTGACGTCATTTACACGTCACAATGGCGGCAGGGTATTAGAAAACTCGCCCACTGGACTCCTTCTACATTGGGTTACGATGATGCAAGAACAAAAATTATTGGATGATGATCGTTGGGTATATCATAATATCAAATGGGTAGATACAAATTACAAACGATCCTTTCGAACGACCTACGTAAGTATCTTGGGTGTCCTTTAAAAATAATGAAATATTATTGATAATACACAAAATAAAGATTTAAAAAAATATACTCTAATCTTGGTGACTGAAATATTTAAAAATCTTAAAAGGCTCATTTATTACGCAAAGGCACTTAATTTTCGAGAAATGAACATCAATCGAATTTATAGAGAGAAAAATCCCACAAAACTTTATCAATTATTAACAGGCCTCCACTCTCGAAATGAAAATTCCTTTCATTTTTACAATTTAACAATATCCATTGCGTTATACTTACTATAGAGTAGTAAAATTTTGAAACAGAGGAAGCAATAGATTCTGTTGTATTGTCAAAATGGAAGGCATTGTAATTCCGAATGAGTTACACATTAGGATGCTGGACGTCAGTTAGCTCGTTACCTAACGCTGACGGATGAGCGATTTTGCTCTATAGCTATAGGGCTACCTCAATACTATTGGAATGTCAGAAAGAACTCGGAACTTTGCGTTTTCATATTTTTTGACGATATTTATTATTATTCCTTTGATATTGGGATCGTGGGCGTTGTAGCGTGGGCTTGAGTTCAACTCATGTTTGATAGATGAGCAAGCTCCGTTTTGTGTCATGTATTTGTATTTGATCTTAGTGGGGTGTGGGTTAGTGAGATCAGGAACAGGTATATTATTGTTCATTTTGTGACAGAATAGGTCAGCACTGTCGGCAATTTTAAATTTAATTTTAGTTCTTATTTTGTGGTTATGACATGATTCTATTAATTATTTTCACTTTAATTGACTCATGAACAATTTAACTCATTATACAGTTGCAGTAAAAAAATATTCTATTAATATTTTGTCTGCTTACCTAGATGAATACTTAACGCCCGTCTTTAGATTTGTAACCATGTGCTTCAGAACGATCCTTAATTATCGCAAAAAATTTCATCAGCCCAACTTAAAAACTTAAAGTATAAAACTCCGTCGACTTAAAGAAAACTTTACTCCTACCCTTCACTTATTTCTCCATAATAACAACTCGTCCAGTCCACTAGCGTTACCTGTGAACCTTTTACTAAAGTTACTTACTCTCATTAAAAAACTTTGCACGAGCGTTTGAATAGGTTTGCATTCACATATTTTTTTTTTTAAATGAAAGGCCAGATTTTTGCTTCGAGAATGTTCCTATGTTGAGTCGAGAATACATTGTAGGAGCTTGTATAATGAATCTACAGCGTTTGTTAAACTTATTTACGTAAACAATAGTACCACGCTACGGCGAATGTTAGGCGTGCCACAAGGCTCGTACCTTGGCCCTGTATGCGGTGTCACATAACAAGCTCCGCGACTCAATTTAAATGCAAAATGATATTTTGTCTAGACTCGTAATGTTTTGTCGTTGGTATTTTAGTTTAATTAAAGTTTTAACTCTAGTGGTTTGCGGTCCAGTGCTCATATTATGAGTTCGTGCTGCATTTTGTTGTTATATAAATTCACTGTATGTTGTAACTGTCTAAATATTTGATTACAATGTGGTCTTAATATAGAATTGTGGGTACTGTTCAGCACTTGGGAGAGCTTCATCAAGTGAAGGACTTTAATAACCATTACTAGTAGTAAGAAATGATATTAGATTGTTACATAATCTGACCTTTGCTTAACAAAGAGCTTTAATAAGTCCTTCGCAATTCACCGAAGAATATCCCATGTACGAGTACCTATTTGGCTTCACAGGATAGCGTCATTAATGGACTAAACCTTAGCGCAATTTTACATGCCAAATTGCAATACATTTTGTCAAAGATGCTCGTTCTTTTTTGGCCACCCGTACGTCCCTAAGTAGTTCCCCTCGATCTGCATGAACTTTGAGCTTTCTGGGTCAAATTTGAATTTCCAATGGGATGTCGGACCGGCAGACCGTGTAAATTATATTATACTGATGTTCTGGAGCAAAGATCGGGCCTACTAAAAGTTGGTATGCGAAAATACGACCATTCGACCAATGATTAAAGTTTAAAGTGCCGTAATTAAAAGTGTGTTATCGCACTGTAGGCACTTAAAACAAAAGATCAAACTGTAATTACACGAATATAAATTATGAACTTAATTGCGTAGGTATTGAATTGTAAATTGCCTTTACATCGCAGTGGGAAAAACCATAACAGTTTGAAATAAGCACCAGGAGAGTAATAAATAAAGTAGGAAATACCCGTGTAACTCGACTAAAATTGGATTAATAGCCACTTAATTGCTAATACACATTTAAATATGACTCGGCATTAAGGAAAATGACAATAAGCAAGATGATAACCGATGCAGCTATAAATAAATAAGATTTTGAAATAATAGTAATGAAACTATAAATAAGTAGAATAGACTACTCTTTATTATGTCGAAACGCTTGGGTCATAGGGCCCGAGTGCGGCTCTCCTTTTTAAAGAAATTTCTCGCCGGCTTTTCATGACCAGAGGGCTGGGTCGTTCTTTGGCCAAAGAATTAGCATTGCCGGTCAACGTGGCAATGCTGCCAGTCTTCTGGGCACGTTTCCGGATGACAGCGATGCGGACAAGTACTTCGACGCTTAATTGTTTTTGTATTTATTTGTATAGTAAGTCAGTTAGTCATTTAATTTAGTACCTAGTGTAAATAGTTAGTTATCTTTATATACAATACAAATCATTCTTTATTATGTCAGACGCCAGCACATCAAGCTACTACAATCTGTCAAATTTCTTTAATAGATTTTCAACTTTATCGCTAAAGCATTAAGGTTCAAGGTTGATTGGGAAAATTTGACAGTTTCGGGTAGCTTGACCTGCTGGCGTCTGTACACCATATGAATTTCTGATATATACCGAAGTAGTTTTTTTTAAATATTGATTTGGTTTCTTTTCCCGTTGTGCTACAAGCCTATAAGAATACAAAATGGTGGTTGACACTGTTTATTATGCGGTTCATTGCCATCCTATAAAAAACCGGCCAAGTGCGAGTCGGACTCGTGCACAAAGGGTTCCGTTCCGTAATTGTTACGATTTTATTTTTATTATTTTACATGTTTACTTATTATTTCGTTATTTTAGTACGAAGTCTTCCAAGTAAGCGCATTTTACAAGTTAAGCCTCTATAACTCCTGAACTAACAAAGTTATCTAAGCCGTTATAGTTTTTCTTCAAAGTTCATCACATGGACTACCATCATGAATTTATTCAGATTTTTCGAGTCATCTGTTTAGTTTTTAGAGGGGGGTGGGGGACGCCCTATTTTAACAAAAAAAAAATACGCTTTATAGTTGAACGGATACCTAAATCAAAAAATCGTCTTAGCAACGTCTCCATGTTTTTCAAAGACCTATCTAATGATAGCCAACTCTATGGGGTAGACGCGAGATAAAAAAATCATCCCCACTTTACGTGTAGGAGAGGTACTCCAAAAGAAAATATTTTTCGTGATTTTATTTTAGCACTTTGTCGACGTGGTAAATACACATATCCATGCACAGTTTCATCTTTGTAGCACTAACCGTTTAGAAGGTAAGCTGAGGACGGACGGATGGACATGACGAAACTATAAAGGAATCCGAAACGTGAACTACGGAACCCTAAAAACTATGCCTACTTACACGACTATTTCCTAACCATACTTTCTCGTCTTCCCCAGATCGACCATGTTCACCACCCAGCCGAACGCCTCGGTCCTGATATACACTCCAGGTGATAATCAGACTGAGAGCGACTACACCCCTTACGAGGAACGACTGGAGACGTATCTGGTGCCAGTCCTGTTTGCCATCATCTTTATAGTAGGGGTGCTTGGCAATGGGACCCTGGTCATTGTCTATGTCAGGCACAGGGGCATGAGAAATGCGCCGAACACGTAAGTATTAACAACTTTTCATATATGCTGTAATTTCATTTAGATCAAACAACCTAATAGTGACCTGTATATTGCAAAAAACGTAAGCAAATTTGTATTTCGCCTTAAACTGTTAGCCTGAAGTAAATATTTTCGCTTGATTTTTTTCATCGTTTGAATTCAGAATAGCAACGTTTGAAGTATCTTAGACGAACAAGGGTCGTAGACCTACTTAGTCTCTATGCATTTAGGTATAGTCAACAAAAGAGATAAGTATGCAGGGTCGTCGGATATAGTGGATGTTTAGTAAGAAACCGATGGATGTTTTCAAATAAAATATAGTTTGATAAATGAACTGTTTGTTTTCCATTAATTCAATAAAAGGAGATAGTTTTTTTTGGGCCCACCTTTTGTAACGTCTATTGATCGTATTATATTTAATAAAACGTAACCAATTTATCATTGAAAATGGTCTATTGTTTCAATTTATAACTATGTCGTGATTCCGATTGGACTAACCGGAATCACGACATCGTAATAAAAAGAAAATGTTTTGATAATGCACTCAATTGACTTAATTCCAGATATATCGTAAAAATGCTTCAATAGGAGCGTTTTTTACGATTTTCAGAAAAAAAAACAATATAATATCCCTAATTTATAGTTCGAGGTGTTAACCGAATCTGTTTCATTTAGTACAAAAATGTACCATTGAAGCTGCAACAGGTCCTCCTCTGTTTAATTATATTTTTGAGTTTGCTTACTCTCTTGTAAAGTAGTTCAAAAATCAACGTAAAACGGATTGTAGTTTTTTTTGCTTGTCAGTTTGACTATAGTCATTTTATTCAGTCATTAACGTTCAGGTACTAGATTGACTCAATTATGTAATTCGAAAACTTAGTTCCCAGCAGATTCGTACGTTTGAAATGCACACAAAAAAAACTTAAAATAATCATAACAAGATCCAAAATACAGCAACCATTAAATGTTGATACTTTGAGGTTTAAGTCAGTGACTAAGATTGGCCTTGTTTGACTTTGTAAAGAGCGTCTTTTCCGACTCACATTTCACTGTCAATTTGACAATCAATGACGATACGATGGCGATTTTAATGACAAAATACACGTTATCAACTGACAGCACTAACCCACAGAATATGTATTTTTACACTTATTAAAATCCTGTGAATCTGTACATCACAGTATTTTGAAGGTTTATTACACGAATTATCCCCGGTTAATTACGTTCCTTCGCATTTAATTGTAGAATAAATAATGACAGTTAACTATAGTGGCAGTGTTTGTGATATTTATCTAATCGCTAAAACATCGAGTGGTACTTCGAGAGAAAATAGAATCGAGCCTTTATTTGATGAACTCGAGTTATTTGTTAAATAAAATTAAGCCACATCACTACTTGACAAGTGTCAAGTGACAACAAGACTTCATTCATTTAATTTTTCCCGTTTCTTTCGAATTGCATGAAATTGAGGTTTCTGCTTTTTCCCTGTGTGTAATTGTAGGATTACAATGAATATGGAATTTTTAAGATGGTATATATAGCATTTACTTCAGAAAGATATTGTGTCAATTAATGTTCAGTAAGATTTCAAAGATTGCTTTGAAATCTTACTGAACAATAATTGACACGTGCAAAGACATTGTCCGATATTGCTGCAGATGTGGATGTGCGGTTAATTGTGTACGCATGGATTTTTCACTTCTTTCAGTCAAAACATCTAGATGCAGTTTGAAAAAGTGCGTATTGATGAGGCAAGAAAGTATTGAAACTGTTTATTAATAATGGAGATTTGGATACAGGAATATTTAGATTCCATGTCGATGTGCACAACAAACGCATACTTGCCTGTTAACTTTGCGGAAAAGAACATTATTTTGCAATTGATTCCAGCACCCCAAAGAGAAGAATAACAATATTATTACTAATACGTTATTTTCTAAAACAAATCTTCAATTTTGCATTTGCATTGTTATTCTTGTGTGCATTTAGTACCCAGAACGTCTTTTATACATTTCTTACACTAGAGGTACTACTCTTGCTGAATATTGTAGCAATCATCCAGCAAGTTGTTTGGTGGGCAGACGTTGGTAATGTTGGCTATTGTGCACAAGCAATCTTAAGCGTGTACTATATTTAAGTATTTTTATCTTAGACACGGTATCAAGATGAGAGGTGGACCTGCGTCTTTTTAAGATGAAATAGGAAAATGTACTTCTAAGTCGTCTGTGTTGAAATTGATACACTTATAGTAATAAAAATGCTTTGTTACCTATGTGATTTTTGATTTCATGAACCGTTCAATACACCCTACATTCCTACTATTTATTACTGAACAGTGCACTATTTCCCCGCATACATATATTGAATTTTCTATTTCACCCGCACTGGACCCGCGTGGTGGACTATGGCCCACTCCCTCTCACAGAGAGGAGGTCTGTGTCCCAGCAGTAGGAACATTATAGGCTGATTATATATGTTATGTAGTGCACTATTTTACTACATTATAATACTGATGAGGCTAACCTACTTACAAAACAAAAGTTTCTTAGGTTATGATCGTTTTTCGCAGAATTCCCGTTAGGTGAAATATAAAATTATTACTACCACTGCTACAATTTTTCGTTTAGTCCACTCTCGGCCCCTCGACCCCCAATCAATAATGTTTCCACTGGACCCCTAACTATAGTTTACTCTCGACCCTTGGGGGTCGAGAGTGAATTTTATTTTCCAGCCAAGTTTCAGTTTCCTCTCGACCCCCAAAGTACAGTTACGATGATAAAAACTTAAAATAAACTTAAATGATTTTTTAGTTTTATAATAATAAAACTTATCACATCTTATAATATATTCTTATTTTCCTACCAATTATCCATCAGGTTATGGGCCCAGGACCCTATGAGGAAAATAAATGTTTTTTTTTCGAAACTGGGGGTCTACTCCGAAGTAGTATCGGCCGAATGTTCGGCCGTTTCCTGCTACGAAGTTACTATTTGGTTCGGTCGGTTCCGATCCTACACTTCTACACTCTTTAGAATATTGACTATGGTCCCGACCCATTTGAGCCGATCCGAATTTTTTTTTTAAGTATTCTCATATATTTTTTATTTAATATTAATTCCTGAATTTTGCCTTCAGTCAAAATCAATAGTCATTTATTCAAATTAGGCTGAGATTCAGCACTTTTCAAACGTCACAATTACAAAAGACAGTCCCTCAAAACGCCAGCCCTTTACCACTTCCCAGTGCTTTCGCCGGGAAGAAGAACTGGCGCAACAAACTCCCCAGCTGTCTGTTCAGTTAGAAAATACTTGATGGTATAAACATTGTCTTGAGTTAATCAGGGCGACCAACTATTCTTATCGTTTAACTTTGAACAAAGTTTTTGGTGGCTTAATCGCCGAACAAAAGAACCTATCTCCTTTGCAATGTCATATAGGATACGAGGTTTCATTGTGATAATGGCTCATAGTCAACTATGCGTAATAATAGGTCAATGTTTTTTTTTTAATGTTCTGTAGAACGGCGGGAACTGCACCTTATCATTTAATTGGTGCTTTTATAATTTCTACGGCTTATTTTGTAGACTATCGCATAATTATCGCACTGTCGTGGTCTACATAAATTTCGTCAACTAATACCCATCAAAGTATATCATTGCCTCTTCGCATTTTTCTCCATTCACTGCATTTTCACAGTTCCACTCAACTTTTCTTACTTAGCGAGCTTGTTCGATAACTAGCCAAGTTACGTCCTGTCCCTTATTAGTTCCATTCGTTATAATGTTTCCCCTATCGAATGTGATATTATCGAACATAACTCTTACCCGATCATTCAAACTTTCAATTAAAACTTTGGAGGGTGAAAGTTTTCCCTGTCTTCTGATTTTCTTCAGAATTTGCATAATTGTTGAATTCGCATTGTTTTATAATACTCGTATGTGGTGAAAGCTCCAGTCTTACCTATTGGTATCGTATTACCCAGTAACTGGGTTGTGGAGGTCAGATAGGCAGTCGCTCCATGTAAAATACTGGTATTTAGCTGCATCCGGTTAGACTGGAAGCCGACCCCAACATAGTTGGGAAAAGGCTAGGCAGATGATGATGATGTAGTGAAAGCTCTCACCTGAAGGCCAGTTTTCGTAATATAAAACGTTGAAAATATAGTCGCAGTCTCATCTCGGCGACAAACAAATGTCAAAAACTTGCCAAAAATGTAGGGAAATTAGAGGAGATCAGAGGGGTATTCTCGTAATTTCAAGAACGTTCACAGTTAGAAGGCCTATTCTCCTAATTTAAAACGTTCAAAATCTAGTCGCAGTCTCATCTCGGCGAGAAACAAATGTCAAAAACTTGTCAAAATGTGGGGAAATTAGACGTACTTTTGACAGATTGAGATCAAGATCAGACTGTAAACGTTCTTAAAATTACGAGAATTGCCCCTCTGATCTCAGTCTGATCTGTCAAATATATCTCTAATTTCCCTACATTTTGACAAGTTTTTGACATTTGTTTGTCGCCGAGATGAGACTGCGACTAGATTTTGAATGTTTTGAATTACGAGAATTGGCCTTCAGACTGTGAACGTTCTTAAAATTACCAGAATTTCCCCTTTGATTTTGATCAAAAAGATAGCCGCTAACAGCCGCACCTGGTAAACAGCTGCATCTGGTTAGACTGGCAGCCAACCCAAATATGTATAATTAGGAAAAGCCCAGGCAGATGATGATTATAACTAGTCCAATATTCTTTGTTATCTAACCGCTACAACCCATACGAATTAACTGTGCACCTCGCTGGAATGCGACCCCTCTCCCGCTTCCCCGCGCGGCGCCCCGCGTTCGCCTTGAGCGTTTAATAGTGATAGCATCTTTGTTTGTGAGTTGCAGAGTGACTTCACAGCGCCAGGTGCACAGTTAATTCGGTCGGGTTGTACTACTGAAAGTGTGCCTTATGTATTGTCGCGATAGCGCGAACTTACACTTGACGCGCTCTCTCTTGCACACCGCTCGACGTCTCGCTGTACAAAACAGACAGCGCGCGAAGTGTAGTTCGTTATCGTGACAATGTAGCCATAGCATATTAAAGCTACTGCTGCTGCTGCTATTGCAGCAGTAATTTCAAGCGAACGGTATTATTATTGGAGTAAACAATACAAATGAATACGAAGAAAAGCTTGGAAATTGTATAATGGCTTGTGCTGCTGCTGCGGCTGCGGAAAACTGTTATTTTTCAAAGACCAGCCAAATTTAAGGATGTGATACAGAACATCAAACTGAACAACTTTCTCCATGGGACCAACATCGTAATCGCGAATAAATTTCAGCCGTCCCATACATTTAGGTCGAGTAGGTATTGAAGTTTTCTATGGAACAGTTGATAAAATTTTCGCGATTACGCTATTTGTCCCATGGAGAAAGTTGTTCAGTTTGATGGTCTGTACCACATCCTTAAATTTGGCTGGTCTTTGAAAAATAACCCTGTATCATTATATTTTTGAGCCGTTTGGGGTTAAAACCCTCGGGCCGTGGGGTCAGTGCTCAGGGTCTTTTTAAGGAAATTTTGAAACGACTGGTTGACACTTCCCATAACCCAAGGGCTGGCTATTACCTTGGCCAGAGGCTAAGCATTGCCATAAAACGTGGCAATGTCTTGGGTACATTAATTTTTCGACGCGATATTTTAGTTTGTAAATTGTTTTAGTTAATTTAGGATTTAATTTTGTTATTTTATTATGGCTTCTGTCGTTCGTACATATTTTCGGAATCAGTATAATTTTTAATCGTTTATTCTTGCATATCATATTTTATTTTAATTATGTTAACTTTTTAATTAGTACGTACTCATCTGTTTATTTTAATTGCATTGACATTTATTTTATTCTGTTTCAGTATTGTGACATTTTATTTTATTTCATGGGTTTTGACTGAATTCACTGAAGTTTGATTCTTAATTTTAATTTAATAATGTTATAATATTGAAGTTCACTCATACAAGTTTCTAACATTAATTAATATTTATTATTATTAACATTAGTTATTTCTGATGGAAAAATACGACGCACCTTGGTTGTCGCACGCTGTGGAGGTGCTGGTCAGAAGACCCCTCAGCTAACCTTAACCTTTTTATTTTCTTTTATTTTTGTCTCTGTGTTTTTGTTTACTAACAATAGCTGTTAAGAACAATGTTACTAACAATTGGGCTTAGTTGCCATAAATAAACAAATATTATTATTATTAATTGAAACAATTTTAGAACCAACCTAGAAGTTACACAAAATAATTACAGATTCTAGTTTCAGACAATTTATGACTCAGCACGTATTATTTTAAAGTAATACTGACACCAATTATTATGCTGCCATATCGCTTGCATATTTCATGCAAGGTAACAAGCCAGGCATCCGATGTCCGATACCATGCAATAACGATCCATAATTCTTGCTTTTTCCCATATATTGTGGTCCACTAGTAGAATAACCTTATTTTACAAACAATGGGGTATTAACTAGCTCCCTGTCTGCTGAATCATTTATTTTATATTTAGTGATGGTTTAACTATTTAATTACTAGTAACGTCCCGCGGTTTCACCCACACATAGAGGTTGTTTTACCTCTATGCACCCACATAACATAAGTTTTGATCCCGTGAGAATATTGGGATAAAAAGTAACCTATGTTGTTATCCTGAATACTATCTCTGGGCCTCATCTAAATCCGTGTAGTAGGTAGTTTTTCCATCCATCCATCCTCACAAGCTTTCGCGTTTATAATATTACTAGCCGCGCTTCGCGGTTTCACTCGCATAAGTTTCGATCCCGTGGGAATATCGGGATAAAAAGTATTCTATGTTGACACAGGTGAAATTTGGCACACAGATGGTTTATGTTTGTGTGCCAAATTTCGTCCAAATCCGTTCAGTAGTTTTTACGTGAAAGAGTAACAAACATCCATCCGTACAAACTTTCACGTTTATAATATTAGTAGGACAATAAAAACATATAATAAAGTGGGAGTAGCAGCAACGTTTATGAATAAAGGGGAATCCCCCCTTTATTCATAAACGTTGCTAAGTAAGTAAGTAGTTCTTATTGTTGTTAAGTAGTGCTTAGCGACTGTTTAAACAAACATTTTTGACGATTGAACGTCACTTACCTTTAACCATCGTTTATAAATAAACCCATGTCTGCTTTGCGGTAAGTTAAAATGTAGGTAGTGGTTGATTTTGTTTTGTTTTTTCCTGTGTTTAGGCTTTAGGCAAATTGTTTTTAGGGTTGTTGCTATGTCATTTAGTTGTAGTAAAAACAAAATTGGTATGCCAGGCTTATGAGATGTCGTAGAGGGGCGCAATTCCATTTCCCGCCGAATGCCACCCGACAATGCGAGCCTATTGAGGGTATGTGGGTGTACTAGTTACACCCACTTTCCACCAGTTATAATAATTGTCTCATGTAATAGGGGGCGCCTATTATTATTATTAATTTATTTATTTCGAACAATGTCCATAGTCCTGAACTATTACAAAAATACAAAATTAAAATCAAATAATGCATTACAATTAATCAAAAAACAAAAATTAGACAGACATTACATTATCATAATTAAAAATAATCAAATATAAATAAAAATACACATAATCAATTACAAAATAAGACACACACAATATAAAAATACACACAATGTCAAATAATACAAGGAGAAGCGCTAACATGAAGCTGCATCCACCTCTGTATCAGGGACAGGTCCCACCGCTCGGACAAAACCTTCAGGAGACTGTTCGAACTGCTTTGTAGGCGACCAAGCCACCAAGCGGGCACAAATCCAGGGTTGGGGTTGCCTCGAAGAAATAAAAAGTAAATACTAATACACGGTAAAATTAGAAAGAAGAAATATTAACCTTTGTCCTTCTAACATAGTCTTATTTGCTTAAAAGAGGCCACATCATCTGCCTAGCCTTTTCCCTAATACGTTGGGGTCGGCTTCCAGTCTAACCAGATGCAGTTGAGTAGTATTTAACATGGAAAGACTGCCTATCTGACCTCCACAACCTAGTTTTGTTTTTTTCGTTTTTTTAAAATTACGTTGCCCTCACTAGGAATTTCTCCTGTATCGTGGGTGCGTTTACAAACATTTAATCTCACATACACAAACAGCCAGACCTGGAACAACTACTTGTAGGTCATACAAATATTTGTTCCGTACGGGAATCGAACCCGCGACACGCAGCGCAGCAGTAACTTGGTAATACGATACCTCTTGATAAAACTGGTGGTCAGACTTTCGGGCTTCTGACGACCCGTAACGACTGTCAAAGATCCACAAATAACAGCTGGGACCAACGGCTTAACGTGCTTTCCGAGGCACGGAGAGTCTTGGTATGTAACGATGGTCACTCATCCGCAGCAAGCGTAGCTTAACCTGCACCCTAATTGCGTAACACACAATCAATCGGAATCAGAATCATTTTGAAGCAAATTGCTAATCCATTGCTTCATAATAAGTTCGAAAAATTTGTCTGCTATGTTCTAAAATGTTGTTGAACTGTCAAAATGAAACTGATTCCGATTGATCGTGTGTTACGCAATTAGGATGCCGATCGATCGACCCGTACGGTTGTTATTACTTAGCCTGTAGCCACAACCAAAAATAATAAACCATTTAATTTTTTTTTTTTCATTTCGTCCCCAGGTACATATTCTCGCTTGCCTTAGCTGACCTGCTAGTGATCCTGATATGCGTGCCCTTCGTCTCAATCATCTACACACTGGAATCATGGCCATGGGGGGAGGTAATATGCCGTATCTCCGAAGCAGGCAAGGATGTGAGCATTGGAGTATCAGTCTTCACGTTGACAGCGTTATCAGCTGAGAGATACTGCGCTATCGTAAATCCATTTAGAAGACTCCAGGTGAGTGAATTGGATTTTTAAAACATCGTAAGTATATCGGTATAGAGGAAGCTGGATTTGAACACGTTTGAAGGATCGGTTTTCTGGAAAATGGATGTCTTCTTCCGGGATGGGTTTATGTTTCAGCTTTTGAAATTAAGTGTTTTAAAAATGACCAAGTTTTAGATTTATTTCTTGCTTTTGTTGGATTGCTAAGATTTATAGGGTTTTGTAAGAGTATTTACTCTACTATGCACATTTAAAGGGAGCATTTTTTGTAAGTTAAATTAGTTAGCGAAACTATGCAGACGTGATGGACATCGAATCTTTTTTTTTATCGTGTTTGGATATATCGATATCTAAACACGATAAAAAAAGATTTGATGTTTTTTCTTAGGGGTCAACCACCGTTGTTAGTGTTGTAACTTGAAGTAGGAGTTGAGAAAATGTGTTTTATCGATTTTAGATATCGATAGTAAAGTTTACACAAAAAAAAAATGATATTTCAAGTAAAAAGACTAACAGCAGTCGAAGACCACACAAATACAAATCATCAAATTAATATCTTTTTTGTTTTATTATATTTAGCAATCGATACCAAACACGTCTCCAGAGTTTCGCTAGCTAATTTAATTTAAACCTGTAGGTATATTATTTTGTAGACCATAGAAAACCTATGACGCCATTTTGTTCGATGTTCCTCACTTAAAATTAGTTCAAAGACGTTGCTTCTTCGACATTTTGCTAGATATTCACACCAACTAACAACCATTTATTTATTTTCATGTAATTTCTGTCGAGAAGATAAGAAACAGTAAAGTAAGTCTTCAGGGACATCTTGCTTAGCTTATAAGATGACAAGGACTTAATTAATTGGACAGACAACATTTACTACCTATTCCATGTTGACATTCCGTTTGTTATATATATATTATAATCTAACTTGTTTTTGCTTACAATATCTTGCCCCTAGAGCTAACAAATTAATCTTGTCTATAATTAGTAACCTTATCTGTAAAGAGATTTAAGGAAATTGTCTCCGAAACAACGATAAAATCCAAGAAACTATAAAAAAAAAATGAAGTTAATAAATAGTCTGTTCCAGTTCTTATCACCGAAAAGCGGATTTTAAAATCAAATGAAGTTTTTCCCCTTTAGCAACAACATGGAACACATATACAGGCTAGCGATTTAGTAACCTAAAAGAGTGTTAAACGGGTGATTTTTACACTTTAATGAATTGTAAATAAGTCTCCTTAGGGAAAATTGTTCACTTTGACGAATCGAATCACCACGTTATTTCTTGTAGGTGACTAAATCACCAGCCTGTATATCGAACACATTGTGATTCAGGAACTCGAGCTGCTGCCAAAACGTGAAAGCACAAGCGGCACCCGTTAACGGCAGACACAACTGCAGCCGCCGTCACCCGTCGACGACTGTCAGTCAGTCGCCTCTGCCGTGTGTATGAGCACTAATTCATCAAGATGCTATTAATCTAAACTTTCAGAGTAATCGGGAATGATTACTCTATAAGTTGACAGCAAATAAAAGCCGATGTTGCTAGGTACATGCTATCATACTTTGTCTGCACAACATGGCTAATAAATCCTAACTCAAATTATACATCACGTCTGAAGTACCCTACAATCTTAACTACAAAGTGTGAACAAACACACGTGTAACTAGTAACTAGTTAGTTTACAGTTTAATAGCTCATAGTCGACTAAAGTTTGTTTGACTTGGAACTTTTTTGCAGCTTCGCAAACTCCCACTGGTTTGCGCGACGTTCATATGGGCAGCCGCGCTTATCTTCGCTGCACCAGCGGCGCTGTTCTCAAGCACAGTGACGATGCAGCTACGGCCGAATGTCACCATAGTTTTCTGCACGCCTTTCCCGCCTGGATGGGACAACTATCCGAAGTAATTTGAACTTTTTCTTCTAGATGATAAGACTATATTTCTTGTGAATGTATTTTAGGTGACGTCTGCCGATCTATTTTGGAAAAATTTCACCGTGAATAACAAGGTGAAGACAGCTTCAAGTCAGCTGTCAATAGTGTCAATCCCTAGCATCAGATGGAATGACAGTTCACTTTACCTAAGTGTGCGGGGGGGGGGGGGGGGGGCTCGAGGTTATCCTATAGTCACGCACACATGAAAACTTAGGGTTATCCTTATGTTGGATGACACTGGGGTTGCCAACTCCTTTTCAGTCAAAAATAGCAGTTTTAAAATAATTACCCAAAAAAATATAGTAGATAGCGAAAAACTAACAAAAAATATAGTAGGTTTTAAAATACTTTATTTCCTAAAAGAATATTTTTTGATACTTTGAGCCTTCATAGCTTCATATGGCTAATAATATAGTAGTTTCGCCTACTATAAACTTTCTTCAGAAATATAGTAGTCGGGCCTCTAATACAGTAGGATACTATATTATATAGTAGGGTTGGCAACCCTAAATGAGGCTGATGAGGTAGAAAATTATAAAGAAGCCTGAATGTTTTATTCTCAAAAAATTAAAGGGTTGGAAAGTGAAAAGTAGTAGTAAAAAGTGACTGTTGATCGAATTTTAATGCAGATATTATGCAGTGTTTATACAAATGGACCGCGCGAATTCAAACGCCTGGTAAAACTATTCATGCAATTTCTCATGCGAGTATAATGCTAATGTCATCAGCATTTTTATTTCCACGTTAAAATTGAATTTCATATTCTAGAGAATAATTTTACTTAGGCTACATTAAAGTCATTAAGTTTCTCAAACAAAGGGGACAAAGGCCTCTTCCCATGACTTCTAGCTCTTTCGATTCAGGTCTAAAGTGGCCCACTGGTCGTTTGTTTTTTCATTTCATTTCAAGGGCTGATTTTTAAATATCCGGTAACATTTATCTGAAGAATAAATGTGGCAGCTTGACATATTTATTAACCTCAATATTTATTCGTCAGAGAAAAGTTACCTGACTATTGAAAAATCAGCCTAAAGTATTTTTAAAACAATCTAACTAATTGGTAGGAATCATAAACATGAAAGTTTGTCAAGTAGATTGTTCCTCAATTAGCTGTGCAAAAACGGCACATCTGATTTTAATTAAATTAACAACACTGGAGTAGAATCCTGGATACAATTTATACCGCAATATGAAGTAGGAAGCAAATTGTAAAACCTCAGAAAACAGCTACAACAACAATTAATGGTCACACTGCACCTATAAAAGTTATGCGCTGGATGCGGGATGCACATGTTGGGGGAGGGCTCTGTCCAGCAGTCTTTCGGTTGAAATGATGACTTATAAAAGTAATGTTTCTAGTTTAACTCAGGCAGATATTGCAAAATTGTAGAGTCAGCTTTACAATAGCGATTTTTTTATCAAATTCTCGTAGGAATAGTGACGTGTTTAATGGATGTCGATAACTCGATATTGAACGATCGACTCGGCACCGTACCTATTTAGGTTAATAACACTTTCTTGTTTAATTACTTTACAAAATAATTATGTTCTATTTTAACTGGCAATTACTAGGGTGTATGAAATTGAATACGTCGCATATTTGGATCAAATCAATGTTCTGTTATATTATTTTGAAGGCTTCAACTAAGATGATAATATTGGAATTTATAGATCAGATTTTGTAATATACAAATTCAATATTCGGAATAAATTAATTGCGAATATTCACCTACTCTATCTTGAATATTACCTATTCCCTGTTGGCATTTTGTTGATTTTATTAATATCATTTATCAGTGTTCCTTTCAACCAAAGCACCCCATCCATCAAAGCAGCATGCCATCTAATCTCTTCACCACCTTTGGTTGACAAGTAGAGAATGCCTAAGGCGTTAAGTCCGCTTTTGTTAAAAGTTGAAATAAATAAAAATCTAACTTGTTGTTGTTTACATATCGTATATCTTGACTAGAGCTATATGTCAACAACGCGCTCTCTCCTATTTGGCCACATAGTACGCAGAGGCGATGAAAGTTTGGAAACACTGATTGTGGTTGGGAAGACCGAAGGCAAGCGATCGCGCGGTCGTTCACCAACACGATGTACCGATCAGGTGAAGGAATCATCGTCTTCTAAATTCTACACGGTGGTAAGGGATGCGCTGGACAGAAACCGGTGGAGGTGGATCATCCGCTCCAGATACAACTCCGAAGCTGGCCACGATCCTCAAATATGAGTGGCCGACTACAGAGAGAGAGAGAGATTAGAGCTGACAAATTAATCTTGTCTATCATTATTATCCTTATCTGTAAATAGACTTAAAGAAACTGTCTTTGTAAGAACTTTAAAATCCACGAAATTATAAAAAATACTTGAAGGAAAAAAAAAATAGTCCTTTCCAGTTTAATTATCGAAAGACGGATTTTAAATAATTTAATTCAAATTAAAACAGCTGTTTTACCTACGTTATATTCAACTAAGTAAGTTGCTTTGCAAAAGAAAAATTTTTGAATATTTTATGTTTAACTTTATAAACTTATTTTGTAGGTGGACACGTTTTAACATAAAAATACTGACGTGAATTTAATTTACTATTCGTATGCATAATAAACAACACAACTGTGTGTCAAAATTTGATGACCGAGCACAGGTCATAATTTATTCAGCCTCATATGTCAGTGCAGATTGCTCTCGAAATAAAAATGCCAAGTGTCTGCGGTTCTTTTTTAGGGTTCCGTACCCAAAGGGTAAAAACGGGACTCTATTACTAATGGTCCACTGTCCGTCTGTCTGTCTATATGTCACCAGGCTGTATCTCATGAACCCTGAGAGCTAGACAGTTGAAATTTTCACAGATGATATATTTCTGTTGCCGCTATAACAAAATATACTAAAAATAGAATAAAATAAATATTGAAGTAGGGCTCCCATACAACAGACGTGATTTTTGCCGTTTTTTGCTCGATATTAATAACGGCAACGCTTGAAATATTCACAGAATATTTAGTTGACACCGGGACAGGTGAAACTAAAAAAAAAGTTATAATATAGTGTCTAATGTTGTATCGATAATGGTACGGAACCCTTCGTTCGCGAGTCCGACTCGCACATAAGCTTATTTCAAAATATCTTCTACGAAAGACGATAAGTAGGTATCGGACTGCGGTAAATCGACGTCAACCGTCCGTATCATCAGAATAATACTTAATATGTCATCTCATATACACCGTTAAATTTTGATCGTTTTAATCCTTAAAAGGAGTCATTGTATTCATCATTATGAACAACTACGGGACCAACCCTGAAATCGTGAAAAAAAAATCAGTTAATCCATACATAATGTCGAATTATTAGATTACAACAATTATGCCCGTTTTTACTAATACTACGCGACACCTTTAAGTTGTGCGTAATAAAAGCGTAGGTACTGTTAGATTTTTAACACTCGGCTCAGCACCGAACGTTGAAATTCCAACGTGCAATAATATTAAATTTAAGTATTACATTCAGGTGTATAGTTTTAGTGAGAATGGCAGTTAGGTTCTACGCTAGGGCTTTACCCCTAGCTAGATTTATCATTGCATGTGCTGCTATAAAGTGAACATAAGTTTCAAGTACAGGCCTCCAACTTAGAAATTCCAATATAAACACTAACTTAGACCTCATCTCTGGATTTGTGGCTTTTCATTATCAGGGAATTGAGAAGGTATCTTTATGCATCATTTGCGGATTTCAGATTGTTGTACCAGAGGCTCGTACCTCGTAAATGTATAATGCCGAACGTAGGCAAATTGGTTGGAAACAATTATAGGTAAAGTTCGTTTTTTTTTTAGTCCCAGATACTAATCTGACATTAAAAATTACGTCTTTTGTGTTTGCGTTTTTTAGTATAGAAATTTGATATTACACCTATCAAATTAGTATCTGGGCTTATAAAACGAACTTTAGATACCTTCATTATACAAATGTAATTTAAATAAAGCCTGAAAAGGGGTCATTGTAATCATCATTATGTATAATAACTCACAACAGACCATCCAATCAAACAACAACAACAACAAACATTTCTGGGACAATCCATAAATCTCGAAAGAAAAATCAGTTGCTCCATGCAGTTCATCTTGGTATAACTAGACAAAATGTACATGTTATTTTTCGCAATTTCAGTATTGTGTACATAGTACATAGCAAACGTTTCAAGGTTTCAGTCATTATATTTACACCTTGTATAAAGGGGACGATCGAGTATCTACATAAGAGGAAGTCTGAAAGTGGCGCCGGTAACTGAAAATTTGTGTGGAAATCGGTTGTCATGGTATGGGCATGTGATGCGGAGGAACGAGAAAAAGGTCGTGGGAAAAGTTTGGAGTATGAATGTAGATGGATATAAAAGTAAGGGAAGACCAAAGAAACGATGGATTACACTGTGTGAAAGGTAATATGGCTGGCAGGGGGTGACTTCCGAGATAACGACTATTAGATAAGTGTGGAAAAAAATACATGTTGCGCTGAAAACAAATAAATTGGGATAATGGCAGAAGAGTAATGATAAAGGGGAAGATCGAGCTTAGTAAGTATTGAAAATCGCAAAAAAATATAAGTAATTTTCTGTATCATCAACATAAAAAGCTAGCAAGCATTTTGATGTTTCGTATTTACTTGTATTTGTTATTCGAATATAAACCGTATAAGCAAGAGTGGACAAAGAGCTTAATGAAATTAATGTTTCTCATTTCGCTGCTTTGTGTACGGAGATCCTTGCCCCAGATGAGCCTTTCGGAAAATCATATTAGTTTGAATAAAACAATTCGGAATAGCTCTACAAGAGCATTTGATTCTTTTGGGAATGTTCAATGAAATTGTAATTATGTAGATAATAAATGTATTGTACTCACTGGTACACATAAGGTAGCTCCAAACAAAATATTAGTATTCAGCTGCTTCTGATATGATAGCTCACGAACAGGCTCAATATTAGGTAAATTTGAAAGAAAATTACTATTATCAATTACTATTTCGATTCTGAAGCTATTTCGATCTTATTTGCATAATAGACGTCAATTCGTAGAGATAAAGACGGTAGTGGATGAAGAAAAAAAAATATTGCCCTCCAATTGAATGACAGTGTTTCGAGGTGTCCCTCAGGGATCTGTTCTGGGCCAATTTTCTTCATCCTATTCCTTAACGACTTAATTGAGTAAGAACATAAAAAAACGTATTACAGACACTAAGCTCATTATTTTTGCGAATGACACTAATGGAATAGTGTTGGCAAATAACTTAAATAATTTAGAATTCAAAATTAATAACTTATTAAACGTTTTTGAACACTGTTTTGGTACAAACAATCTTAGGCTCGAATGTAAATAAAACAAAATGTGTACTATTCAAGTCGAACGTTCCCAATAATGCTAGTCTCGAGGTTTTGTCATGTGGCAACAAAGCCGAAGTGGTTCACTATGTGAAATTCCTAGGTGTTCACATTGATTCATTGTTAAACTGGAAGGTTGAGACATCGTCTGTAATGAAGTCTGTTGGCTCGGCATGCTATGCAATCAGAAGCCTGAGGGAAGAACTGACATTGGCCCAGCTTAGGATGGTATACCTTGGTTGAGTCTATCTAGGCTTAGGTATGGTACCTATTGAGTCTTGGAGCAACAGCTATAAGTACAATATCCACTCTGCATTTGTAACTCAAAGAAGAGCCTTAAAACAGACGGATTTGCGCAGAGACCATTTCATTAGGCTTAATATTTTGAGAGCCTTTATGTACTGGTACTGCTAACCAGTTTTGTTAAGAACTTGCACAAATCTGAAACTGATGACTAACGACAAGTTAGAATTAATACACGTAGGAAAGACTTGCCTAACATAATCCAACCGAAAATAAACGTGGTTCATCACAGTCCTAGGTACCAATCACTATTTCTATACAACAAGCTTCCCGTAGAATTTAAAAGCATAAATAGCGCAAACTTATTGAAGACATATTTATTTAGGAACGGCTATTACAGTGTCAAGGCTCTTTAGTCAACTGAGGCCGCTAGAACTCATCCCGCGGGATGAGTTGACTAAATAATTTATTTTATTATTTTTCTTTTGATGCTCGTCGTGTTCGTTCTGGAAATTAATTTATTGATTGGAATTAATTTTAATTGGCATGGTTGATTATTATTTTTTTGAAATTTTTACACTTAATATTTTTTTTTTATATAGCTAGCTGCGCTCCGCGGTTTTAATCTCATAAGTTTCGATCGCGTGGGAATATCGGGATAAAAAGCCTATATGTTAATCCTGGTTATAAACCATCTGTGTGCCAAATCCGTTCAGTAGTTTTTGCGTGAAAGAGTAACAAACATCCATCCATCCACACAAACTTTCACGTTTATAATATTAGTAGGATAGTAGGATTATTGTATTACTCGTATTACATTATTCAAAAACATTGTTAATTATTAAGGAAACCAATATTGTGAAGAGAGAATAAAATAAATAAATAAATATAGATTATTAAATGACATCTTATCTCTAGTAAAATTTCCACACAATGTATATTGTTTTGAAATAAATGACTTCTGACTTATTTATATACATATAACCAGTTAAGAGGGGTTTATATTAAAGGTTCAACCTTTAGTATAAACTAGCTACACCACGCGGTTTCACCCGCCTAAGTCTCGACTCCGTGGGAATATTGAAATAAAAAGTATTCTATGTTCTAGTCCAAGTAAAACTCTATCTATGTGCCTATTTTCACCCTAATCTGTTCAGCCGTTTTAACGTGATAGCGTAACAAACAAACGAAACAATACGAAAAATCAAATCGTTTCTCTTTATTATATACTAGCTGCGCTCCGCGGTTTCACCCGCATAGGTTTCGATCGCGTGGGAATATCGGGATAAAATTATCCTTTATGTCAACTCTGGTTATAAACCATCTGTGTGCCAAATTTCATCCAAATCGGTTCAATAGTTTTTGCGTGAAAGAGTAACAAACATCCATCCATCCATCCATACAAACTTTCCCATTTATAATATTATTATAGTAGGATAGGATTAGTAAATTAGTTTAGACATTCAAAATCGTTTAAAAAGCTTCACCTTGT
Organism: Apamea anceps; assembly: GCA_951799955.1. Taxonomy (NCBI): domain Eukaryota; kingdom Metazoa; phylum Arthropoda; class Insecta; order Lepidoptera; family Noctuidae; genus Apamea; species Apamea anceps. The sequence goes on from OX637518.1 coordinate 7,201,801, forward strand.
TACGCCCTATGTATTTTTTATGTCTTATAATATGATAGTTTATTTAGAATTAAAATGAATTGTTCATAAAACACTTATATCTAATTACTTAAAAAATGCCTTAGCTTAAAAGATTAAAGTACTAAAAAATGGCGTCAAAAACGCCTGGCAGCATTACCACGTTACATTGGCAATGCTTAGCCTCTGGCCAATAACAATTATTAATGAATCATCATAAAATGTAGGTACAGCGTATTGTGGCTACTAACAACAAATTAATAGATGCAGCCAGTCGGGACGCAAGCCTATTATTATAATGATATCAATTTACTATGGTAGTTTAATACGGATTTCCCGACCACAATAAGCCGAGTGTCTATACGTAGTTCGATCTATACATTTCATTACGAGACGCCACAATATTAATAATGCCAATTATGAGTATGTTCTTGACACTGATATATCGGTGAGGCATGTCCCATGATAATGAATTAATGAGGATCTGCCACACATACAAGAATAGGTACCTATACTGCGTTCGCAATTCAGTTTCCTAACATGTAAACAAATGTGTGTTTTTGGAAAAAATACTTTAATACGCACATGTAAAGTTCAGTTTTTGTTAAAACTTTTTTGACATTTTTCAATAGTACTAGTAATTTTGAAATAAACTGAATTTTAATTAGTTTAAGGTTATTTATTTAACATTGAAAACAAGGATTTGAATAGGAAAACTGAAGGGTGATACTGGTTATTATCAGTGATCGGAGTAGGTAGATTGATTTTTGGTACTTGTATCATAGATGTTCACAGAAAGAATAACATGGATAAGTCATTTTCCCGGAAAGTAATTCCGGTATTTCCGAATCCAATTAAATATTGTTAATGATGATAGTGATATTATTACTACTCAATTCATTTAAAGGAACGAGTGAGCTACCTGGTATGTCGTCGCCGGGCGTACGCATTGTTTTGATAACCGGTTAGTGCACCACCCATGATCCTTTGCTCTGATTGGTCGTTGGGTTGTGTCAAATCGATACTAGGTAACGTTAAAAAAATTATGAACAACATAATATTGCTCATTTTAATACAATTCCTACCTAAGTTCCGTTTTTTTTTTTTTTAAATAATCAAACAATTCCGAAAATCCGGAGGAATGTCCATATTAATATATACGTTTCGGATCAATGACCCCAATTCAATCTACCTACTCCGATCTCTGGTTATTATATGTTGTTTTTGATTTACTTACCTACGGGTAAGGTGTTCAAGCAAAAAACAATACTTTATAATTTATATGTACTGAAAACATCCTTAATCCATTCATTTGTTTCAGATGGATGACCTTGACGAAAGCACTGGTATACTACGCCCTGCCTCTTCTAGTCATTGCTTTTTTTTACTCGCTAATGGCGCAGCGCTTGCTGGCCAGTACTAGGGAGATGCCGGGGGCGCTGCACGGGGGGCAGGGCGAAGCGCAGGCGCAGGCTCGGAAGTCAGTCGCTTGTATGGTGTTGGTGTTTGTTATTGGTAAGTGGACTATTAGTAAAAACCAAAAACAAACATTAAAAAATAGTTTTAGTTTAAAAGCAAGTGTAAAATTCATCATCTGCCTGATGAATATTACACCTGATGAATTTTGCACTTACTTTTAAACCATGATTGCCTGGATTTGATGGGTTTTAACAGCAGCGCCGCTTTCACGTTTATTGAGATCTATGTGATCCAAAAATGTAAAGATCGGGCACATTTTTAACTAGCTATGTGCCTCACAACAAGCACATTTAACCCGTCTGCCTTTAAAGCAAGAATGAACAGGCATCTTCTGGGCACACTCGTTCCATCATTGATCACCTCATCCATCGCTTTCCATCAGGCGTGATCGGGGACAAGAGCAGGCCCATTTAGCAATAAATAAACTGTGACGTACAGATAACAGCCGCGACTTACGGTCTGAGTTTGAACCTACGTTCAAACCCAGACAGGTGCTTTACTTTGTGTAAATAATTTCATAACCACTGCTCTCAAAACGGTGAAGGAAAACCTCGTGAGGAAACCGGTATGTCTTAGAACCAAAAATTCGAAGACATGTGACATCTACCAACCCGCACTGGGCCCGCGTGGTAGATTATAGCCCACTGCCTCTCAAAGAGAGGCGGCCTGTGTCCCAGCAGTGGGAACAATATAGGCTGATTATGTTGTACAGATGATTTTGAAAATAAGTAAGTACAAAGGAGATCAAAATGCAAATAAAAAAAATTCAGCACCATCTTATCTTTAATATCTATTAAGGTATTAATATTACTTTGTTACCACACCTTGTTTCCCTAATGTAAAAGCTATTTCAATAGATTACCCCTAATATCGTGTCCTGCGTGTCCTGTCAGCTGCACGTTACAGGAACTGATGGACGCTGGTGGTGGTGCCAAACAAGTAGCCGAATTCTGGGCCGAGTCCATTTAGATTTCTATCGACACGCTAAGAAGAATAGATTACTTGATGAGATGTTCTGTTTAATACTAACATATCAAACGAGCCAGCTAAGTCAAACAAACTGCTGAAAGTAATTCATGAGGTTAAACTACACACTTCATTTAATTAAAATTATGGTCTGAGATTTCAAAATCAAACTTACCGAATGTAAATACAGTTGATATTGATATTTGGTGTAGTATAGAGGTTTGTAGTACTTAGTTTGAACTCTAGACAAAATGTAGAGAAAGGATTTCAAAGTCAAGGAAGGAAGTCGGTGTCGTTGGGTTCGCATTTTCGTTGTTTGCCACCGACTTCCGAAATTAAAGTTATTTTTCACTTTGTAGTGTCGTTTTTGGAAGTCGGTTGTTTTTTTTTTTTGCAAAAAAGTTTTTATTTTCACATTTAAGTTGTAATTTTTACCAGTAATTTTGGTTTAAAAACCAAACTACTAAACCGTTTTTGATGAAATTTCTATGGGACCATTTGGTAAGTATACCCTTTCCAACAAAAGAAGAGTTTTTCAAATCGGTTGGCAAGCGACAGAGTTATGCGCGAACAAACATAAAAAAGTGGCAGAATAGTCGAATTGATTTCTCTAGTACCTAATAGTTCTGAGATATATTAAAACCTATCACAAGAATTATTAGTTATCAGCAAAATGGTTTTCACTTGAAACACCTGATTGCTTTAGAATTTCAGTAATGAACTAAATTCTATGAAATACCAATTTAGCTCAATGAAAATCCACAACATAGTTTCGAAATCTCATATGAGCACATTCTAAGGACATTGATAACATATTGTACAAAGTCCACATTAACCTTCGCAAGTACAGAGTTTAAGCCGGTTAAAGTTTCAGTCTAATTGATTTGTTCTTTGTAATGAGTTTGCAATCAAAAACCACTTGATACGACTTATAATTTGATTTGAATATCTAAATATTCAGTCGTTCTTTTGATTTCGAAAAGTCTATACATTCGCTTTTTGTATCTCTCTATGTGACCGCGTTATTCTTCTACACTACACTGTTTTTACCATGTCATTTATTATTTCGAAAGGTTTATGTAAATAAAAAAGAAAGAAAATAAAATATGTTTTTTGTTTTAAACACAATCTATTTATTTATATAACACATAACTTTAAAAAGCTAACACTCTTGAAATAATAATAAGTTGATATATAAAAAGGAGGTTAAATAACGAAAAAGCACAAAATAACCCGCACAACACAATGGAATTTTATTGTAATTTGTACCAAATTTTTTGAGATTTTAATACGAAAGATTTATAATGTATTAAACAAAGGGCTGATTTTTCCAACGCCAGATAGCTTTATCGGAAGAATAATTTTGAATTTTTGACAGTTCTCCTATACAAAACCTGTCAGACGTCAATTTTATTCGACGAATAAAAATTATCTGTAGATTGAAAAATCAGCCCTTAAAGGAATATAATAAAGACATCTCTATGTCTTTTCAAATCGTAAAAACCTTGCGCAGCTGGAACTGCCCTAGTACCTATGTATAAAATTAGCACTAAGAGAACTCCGGCCATTTATCTAAAAAAGCACTCTTAAAGCTGACGTAGAATTGACTACCCCGAATCCAGAATGTATGCGATTAGGAAAATCCGGAGGGGCTGAGCCGGTTAATAAAATGGCAGTGAGCCAGAATTGTCGATGAACCCCAATTTATAGACTGGACACGGACAGTACATTTATTTTATGTTAAGCTTATTGATTATTTTACCTGTAGGGTAATTGCGTAACACACTTACAGTTGGAATCGCTTTTATTTTGACAGTTCAACAACATTTATTTCGTTATTTACGTTGTTAAGCAGACAAATTTTTGGAACATATGAAGCAATGGATAAGCAATCTCCTTCAAAATGATTCAGAATGTGAATGATCGTGTGTTACGCAATTAGGGTGGTGGTACTCGTACACTGGAAATGTTAACAAATGGAAAAATTTGTTGAATACGTTTATATCTCCAATTTATTTATCGTGGGCTGCAATCCCTTGAAGTAGTGAAAAATCAAACTTCTAAGTCAACGCAATCAAAAGTTATGGGCGTTTATTAATTTATGTTCCGTTTATGACGCATATTTAAACATTTGCAAGAGATCAAAACCTATAGGGTACTTCCCGTTGACCTTTATTTATGAAATTTGGCAAGAAGCAATGTCTGTCGCACAAGTAAAGAAAAAATCCGAAAAAATTTGCAGTTACATATTTTTTTATTTTATTTAAAAATTTGTACGGAACCCTCGGTGCGCGAGTTCGACTCGCATTTGACCGGTTTTTTAATAAATTATTTAATCAAATTCAAATGAATACATCTCATTTTGAAGTACGGAACCCTAAAAACAAAACTAAATTTTATACCGCCTATCTCTTGACAATAGAAAAAATCCACTCAGACTTCGCAAATGTCCTCAATCTACGTTAATTGGTCTTTGGAATTTAATTTCTCCTTCGAGAAAAGCGATTAAGCTATCTTAATATTCTAACGCCCCAAATCGATAATAGTGATGAAAAATGAATTAGTATAAATTAGCAATCCGACTATGCTTCACACGGGTGCATTCAACTCTGATGCCCAAACTCAAGGGGTTTACTAGTAGCCACTGAAGGGTCCCACTATCCACCTGCTGGCTCCATTATCAGACCCTCCACACCAAGTGCAATCTATTGGACTCTACAAAACAAATCATATGAGCCCAAACGCGAGGGGTTCCACTAGACACCTCCTGGCTCCATTATCAGATCAGCTCCAAGATACCAAATTATAGTGTTGTCTTTGGAACTACATATACATACAAAGTTTCATTTCGATACAACAATTAGAAGTAGGTTAAATATAATAATATAATATAACTAGCTGACCCGACAAACGTTGTTTTGCCATATAAATAATTTCCTAATAATTTTTTTTTTTTCTTATTTAGGGGGATGAAAAATAGATGTTGGCCGATTCTCATAGATACCGGATAAGCACAAAAAATTTCATCAAAATCGGTCAAGCCGTTTCGGAGGAGTATGGCAACGAAAACTGTGACACGAGAATTTTATATATTAGATATATAATTGTCGTCTAGAATCAATTAGGACATAAATCACCTTCTGTTTGCCGACGATGTCATAGTCATGGCTTAGTGGAGGACTCGACTTTGATTCATAATATGTATAGATAGATATAGAAGAAAAAATTTAGATCAATCTCGAACTAAAGATGTATTTCGAGATTAATCTAAATTTTTTCTAATGTCTCAAAGTTTGGGCTACTCGAAACTAATGACAAGGTATTCCATTTTCATATTAAAATTTACATAGTAACCGAGCCAAAACTCTCTAGCAAGTTTGAAGCGGTTTTGAGTTTAAATTTTCAAGTCTTGGATAACAGGTAAGCTCTTCTTATCGCCAGGCTATAAATTTACTGTCTTCGGTTAAGGAGATTACCACGTGTAAACTCTTTTCAAGTTTGGTCTCGGTATCATTATTTTAAGGAAATAGAGAAAACTATCTTTACAGGCTGGCATCGACGCGCAAACTGTAACCATGATTTCAGCACATGATTCTACACCTAGAATCATGAACGTAGAAATTTTACGTCGGTTATCAATAAAAAAATCTGCTGTATTCATTGATATAGTCAAGCCTTTATATAAAATCAATAGTCAATCAATAGTCAAAATCAATAGTCAATCAAGTCAATCAATAGTCAAGCCTTTATATAAAAAAGGAGAAAAATCTGACATTAATAACTATCGTCCTATAACGTTAATACCTATATTGTCCAAAATATATGAAAAGTGTATGTATAGAAGACTAATTGACTACTGCGATAAATTTCATATAATTAGCAAGGAACAATATGGCTTTCAGAAAAACAAGTCCACTACATTGGCAGTATTCTCTCTTGTGAAGGCTATAGTTACTAACATCGATAAAAAAAATCTGACCACTGGGCTATTTTTTGATGTCTCAAAAGCCTTCGATTTAGTTTCCCACAATCTGTTGCTCGAAAAACTTGAATTAGTCGGTATCAGGGGTCCTACGCTTCAGTGGACAAAATTATATCTTAGGAACAGACAACAACGAGTCATTATTGATAAAATTGATGAAAATCATGTTAAGGTACCTTTTTCATCAGAATACAAGCATAATACATGTGGTGTACCACAGGGAAGTGTACTGGGGCCTATCATGTTCTTGCTGTACATAATTGATATTATTAATATAACTAACCACCGATGTATATTGTTTGCTGATGACATTACTATTATTATAGCGACAGAAAAATGTAATAATTTTATAAATAATCATGAGACTGACATTAATAATACTATAGATAAATTAATACAATGGCTTGACATAAATAATTTAAAAATAAATCTTAATAAATCCGTATATATTAATTTCAACAAAAGTAATAATCCTAAATATAATATTAGACTAAACTTATTAAAATTTAAAGAAGTAGCACAAAGGAAGTTTCTAGGCGTAATTATTGATGAGAATTAGAATTGGAAAGAGCATGTAGATAATGCTTCAAACAGAATAATACATTTGTATATGGTCTTAAGCAAATCAAAAATATAACAAATCTAAAAACAGCTCTCATGACCTATCATGCATATGTAGAATCGGTACTACGCTACGGGCTTATAATATGGGGAAATAGCACAGATGTAAACCGAGCATTTGTTGCTCAAAAAAAGTGCATTAGGGCAATTCACGGGATGCACCCGGAGGAATCATGTCAACCTATATTTATAAAACTACGTTTGTTACCTCTGCCGTCCCTCTATATATTTAAAATATGCATGTTCGTTAATAAAAATAAAGCTTTGTTTATATCAGCTAATGATATAAATCCACGGAGCCGGCGTGATCCACAGAGACTCGTTCTGCATGATCTTCCCAAATTTGCTAAATATAATAAAAGCTGCTTACATACTTGTGTTTGTATATATAATAAGATACCGAGTAACTTAAAAATTTAAACTCTAGATTATTTAAGGGAAAATTGTTTGATTGGTTGAATTCTAATAATTTCAGTCTTAAAGAATTTATGGAAAAGAAATTCTCATGTTGGTTTTAAGTAAAAATTTGCATGCTAAGTACAATTCTGGCAAAACATGTAAGCTCTTTATAATTGTAATTATTGAAACACCATGTATACCATGTTTGTTTGCAAATAAATACCTACTATAATTATTATTTATTTGTTTATAATCGATGGCTGTATCATAGAAAATTGCAAAAAACTACGCGGTCAAAATGTACTGAACAGCATTTTTTTTTAAATAACAGACTATAAATTTCAACGTTGGTGAGTTCAGAATTATGTACTGAATCCTTGGTAACAGGTTATGCGTTGATGTCCCTGCCACCCTTTAGGTATAGTTAGCTAAATAGTTATTATTTGACTTAAATTGCGAGTGGAAATTAGCGATGCAAAGTCAATTAAGAAGTATCTTTTTCTTTGTCTTTTTATTTTTAGGGTTCAGGTCCCAAAGGGTGCCAACGAGACCCTATTACTAAGTGGTGTATTTTTTTAACCGTAATAGGTAGACACTTATAAACAACACAAGCAAACACAAGTAAACTAATTGCTTAAATGGATTCTCCTCATTGTAACTAGAATAAGTTATTTAAGATGATGCAATAAACACATTTTATTATTTTTATTTTTTTTATTTATTTATAATTTTTATTTTCGCAAATAATAAAAAATAAACTTGAAAATTAAAGGGTGTACTCGCACTTGTTTTATTGACATCAAACTGAGTAACCCATCAAAAGATTATTTTTGGTGTGAAAAATCGTGTTTACGGCAATTTAAAGGTCGATATCTAAAATATTATTTGTACTAAAATTTAGACTGATTTAATTCCTTTAGCTAAAATATTTTACACTTCGGCTATTAATTATAGCCATTACTTTAATTTGTTTTATTATAAAAATAATCAATGACTGCTTATTATTTCTTATGGAGGCAAAAGAAATAAATAAATACTTCGTGATTCTTACAATTATAACACATAAATTTTGTTTGTATTTTATTTTTGAACGGATGGGGATTGTCAATGGAATAAACCAACAAAAGTTTATTTATTATTTACTCTTTTTAATTTTTATTTAATTTTTGTCAAAGAAATTATGGTTCATGGGACACTTACAGCCCGCTGAAAAACAGACGGACGGATGGCGGAGGCTTAGTAATCTAAAACTCCGCTATCCGTCCGTTCGTGCCTGTTAGGGACTAACCACACTTATTCAGCTCTGTTCAGCTTTAGTCCATAGAAAACAACGATGTTGTATGTATGTAACATTTACGGATACGCAAGCATTGGAGAAGGGTCGCGTTGGCACCCTTTGGGTACGGAACCCTAAAAATACATTAGCTACAATATCATTGTTTGTTTCAGTGTTTTTCATCTGCTTCTTGCCGTACCATGCATTAGAGCTGTGGTTCCATCTGTCTCCGACGGCGCAGACTGATTACAACGATTGGATACACGCCTTAAGGATAATGGGCTTCTGCCTTAGGTACGTGACCTAATCAAGCGACAATTTTAACTAACAATGTTACGATTAACAATACTACTGGGAGAGCTTCTCTATAATTATGATGGTGGACATCGAACATCGAAATGTGCCGAAATATTATCAAAATAGATTTTGCCAGTTTCTATTCCAAACCCGCATCGTGATCCCTTTCTAGAAGTAAAATAAACGATATTATTAATGAATAAGGTCGAAGGTCTACCATTTTATAATTGTCAAGGGTGAAAGCTCAAAACTGACGACGATCTCAGAACTTTGGAAAATATTTCGAAAGTAAAATTAATTCCAATTAGAAGTTCAGTTTTCATGAAATTGAAGATTGGTTTTCATGAAGCAAATTGATTTTATCGATAAGATTAAATTGTGATAAGAAAATGAAAGAATCGCTTCTCAAGTTTCAGCCCTAAGAGCTAATTTCCTTTGTGAAGAGGCTTCATATTTTGTGCCTCCGTATCAGCCATGTCAACAAAATTCAGCAAACGAAATTAACCGTATGTACTCGAGTACAGTCAACTAGACAAAGCTTTCATGACCCAGCCCCTTGACTTTGTCGCTCTTTGCGGAGATCAGGTACGCAGGGACCCTTGATATATGAAAGTCTGGTGTTATTTATGGGACAGGTCAAACAATCTGTTTGAGTTATGTTATATTCCGTCTTCCTGAAGTATAACTACATGGGGGGTGAAGACTGACGTAGTAAATATTACTAGCTAGGTAGGTATTACTAGATAATAGTACCTATATTTATTTTATTTCTTATATTGTTTGTTGTTTTTTTGTCTCAACCAGCATAGGTTGGGAGCACCGGTTGACGTCATCACGTAAACACCGGCTGAAAACCAGCACCGGTGCTCTGTCTCGCATATGGTTTTAGCATTATGCTGAGCGATGGCCATTTTGCGTGGATGTGACGCATAATATTATCACTACACTTGTTTATTTTGTGTTCTTGCTGTGCGTCATGTTTACCGCAAATAAACGTATTTTTTTTCTTTCTTTCTAATTTGGAAGTTATTTTGGGAGATATTAAATATTATTGGACATGTGGGCTGTGATTTAGTAATACCCTTTTGATTATAAACGGAAAGAGAGAAACACCATTCCTTGGCCAAATTTAATAATATCCACGAGTGGAAACAACGATCGATTCTGTAAAAATCTCACCGTGAAAACTTAGGTGAAGTGAGCTTAGAGTGAGCTGTCAATAGTGCCAATCCCTAGCATTAGTTGGAATGACAGCTCACTCCACGCTCACTTCACCTAACTTTTCACGGTGAGATGGTTACAGAATCGCAATGCTGTAGTCTATCATAATAGCCTTTTCCCAACTATGTTAGGATCGGCTGTCAGTCTACTGGTTGCAGCAGAAGTACCAGTATTTTACATAAAGAGGCTTTATCTGATCTTCACAACCCAGTTACTTCTTCATAATCTACTTCGTTGCATGTTTACTTCGTTTACTTAGATTCGAGGTACCCCGTGAATCCCCTTAGTACCGATGACGTAGTATACAGGATAATTTTAAATTGGCTAGCTAAACTCCGCAGACGCGATGGGTATCGACATGTAAACACGAAAAAAAAAAAAAGATTTGATGCTTTTTTTTGGGAGGCCAACGAACGCTGTTTTTATTGTTACTCGAAGTATGAGTTGGGAAAAACTGTTTTCTTGTGTTTTCTTTCCACGTCTGTAAAGTTTACACAAACAAACAGACTTTTTAAAGTGATATTTCTAGTGACTACAATAAGTGTGGTCGACGAATACCACAAAAGTCAAATAATTGTTTTTTAATCATATTTACCTATCGCGTCTGTGGAGTTAAGCTAGTTAAAATAACCCTGTATATCGTAGTAATAATAAAAAAAAGTAATTTTCTTCTGTCCAGTTTCCTGAACTCCTGCGTGAACCCAGTAGCCCTGTACTGCGTGAGTGGAGTCTTCAGGTCTCACTTCAACCGGTACCTGTGCTGCCGCCGAGGGACACTTCATCCGACCTGCAGCTCCAGACTGTCGAGGACTGCGGTCTGCGAGACCTCGTTCAGGAGTACACACCGCCATCGGTGTAACAGGTGGGGTTAACAAGGGTTTTTGTTATTTTGAACGTAGGTAAGATGTGGAAGTAGATAGTCCAGTCAGTAGATACTTAATATGTATATTTTTAGTGCAGCGACACACCTGCCGAAAATGAACGCGTCGGAAATTCGGCGTGTCTAGTAAAAAGAATATTTTATTTGGGACACACAGGAAATACAAATGGTAAAAAAAGTATTTTAAAGTAAAAAAAAGTTACATAAACAATCAATTACCTGTGTGAAGGCCGAAAAGGCTCCTATTACAGCATAATAATAATTATTATATAATGCTGCGATATTAATATAATTTAAATATTTGTTTCTCAAAAAAGTGTGGTTCATACAGTCTGTTACTATAAACATTATTTTATAATTTAGGGAAAAATCATAAAGAGTTACAAACAAATTGAGTCTGCCGTCTTAGCTAGGTTACATGGTAACTTTTATTAAGCTTCGCCAGCCCGACTGTGAAGTGTTAGTATGTGTATGTGTTTTGTGTTTAGGTGTGATGTGTGTGTGTAAACGGAAGGGAAAGAGGTTGAGTGGTATGGAGTGTTAGAGAACTTACTACGATTGTGAAGTAAGCAGCACCCTAATTGCGTAACACACGATCAATTGGAATCGGTTTCATTTTGACAGTTCAACAACATTCATTGCGCTATTTACGTGTTGAGTAGACAAATTTTTCGAACTTATGAGGCAATGAATTAGCAATTTGCTTCAAAATGATTCTGATTCCGATTGATTGTGTGTTACGCAATTAGGGTGCAGGTATTCGGTGTCGTCGTAGTTTAAACTGACAGCCAATTTCCGTAATTTAAAATGTTCAAAATTAGTCGCAGTCTCATCTCAGCGACAAACAAATGTCAAAAACTTGTCAAAATGTAGGGAAATTAGAAGTATTTTTTGACAGATTGAGACTGAGATCAGACTGTGAACGTTCTTAAAATTACGAGAATTGCCCCTCTGGTATTCTGATAGGGCCCGCCGAAATCCCATTATGGGATTTAAAAATAAGAAAACAAAAATAGCAATAAAATATAGTTCAGAAAAAAAAATAACAAAATAAATAAAAACTGTAATTATACTGTAAATGTATGCTAACTGTTTATACAATGAATATTATGATCGACCCATTCCCTATAGGCCGACGCTCCAACATCACTCATCTATGTTTACAATACTAATAACGCGACATAATTTCGGCAGGTCTGTCAATACGCTGTAGAATATACAGGGTGGCAGGGACATCGACGCGCAAACTTTTTCCATGGATTCAGCACATGAGTTTAGACCTCATAGCGTAGAAATTTTTCGTCAGTCAACAAAAAAAAAATCCATCCATCTATTCAAAATTATTTTACACTAGCTTCTGCCCGCGGCTTCGCCCGCGTGGATGTCGGAAATTATCCCACGGGAACGTGCTAACAGGATAAAATGTATGTGCACCAGGATGCCATCTATCTCGCGGGCCCTTTGTGGCTAATTACAATAGAAAACCAATTGTGTCTCATTAATGGTGATTAAGAGGGTACCTATATGATATCTTTACCTAAGTACCTACCTAATTAAAAAAATAAATAAACTCAATAACAGAAAATAAAATACCTACATACCTAAATAAACCTATTTATGACGATAACTAATCTAAACTCAATCATCATCATCTGCCTAGCCTTTTCCCAACTATGTTCAGGGCCGGCTTCCAGTCTAACCGGATGCAGCTGAATACCAGTATTTTACATGGAGCGACTGCCTATCTGACCTCCACAACCCAGTTATTGGGTAATACGATACCCTTGGTACGACTGGTTGTCAGACTTTCGGGCTTCTGACTACCCGTAACGACTGTCAAAGATCCACGAATGACAGCCGGGACCAACGGCTTAACGTGCTTTCCGAGGCACGGAGGTGTCTCGGTATGTAAAGATGGTCACCCATCCACAGACCGACCGCGGCAAGCGTAGCTTAACCTGACCGATCGACCTGTGCGGCTGTTATTATTTAGCCACGGGCCCCTCAATCTAAACTCAATAAATAAGCAAAATCTCTAAAAACTAATATCTATACGAATGACTATCCTACCTAACAGTATTATAAAATAACCTACGGTCACTACGTACACTATCAAATATACTACCTATACTTTAAAATTAAAATCTATACCTACGACTTATATAAAAATAAACCTAAATAACTCTAAAAAGTAAAAGGAATAAAAATGAACTCCACTGCGTGTGACCTAACCTACGACAAACTTATTATTTGCGGTTGGTACAGTAATCGGATCTAGGGATCGAACCGCAAAATTAAGTTTGTTTTTTATTGTATATACTTTTCCGGGATAAAAAGTACCCAGTGTGGTGCCCAGGATATTAAAGAATAATTATACCAAGTTTCATCGTAATCGAACCGGTAGTTTTTGCGTGATGCCTGAACAAACAGACAGACAGACAGACAGACAGACAGACAGACCGACAGACAGACAGACAGACAGACAGACAAAAATTTTTTTAATCACATTTTTAGGTTCGGTGTCGGTCTAGTAACACCCCCTGCCATTTATTTTTTTGATATTTTCAATGTACAGAATTTTCACTTCTACAGATTTATTATAAGTATAGATATAGATTTTAAAAGAAAAATAAATAAACCTGTATTTTTCTCCCTGTATCTTCTTAATTTTGTCTCTTGAACTCTTAGATTACAAACATTCAAAAATAATTGTTTCATACAATGTAAAGTCCATAAATTTAGTATACAGGGTGGAAGGGACAAAGACGCGCAATCTGTTACCATGGATTCCGTACATGATTGCCATGTTATGTGTAGTGACACATGGCATATATAGAGTAGTCCAACCAAAATGCTAAATCCATTGCCACTGATAGTGTTACGTAATTAACCCGCAAGTTACAAACTATCAGTGTGCTAATCATTCAAATCCGTTACACAAACATACATCGAGACAAACCACAAAACGGACAACATTTCTAAAAACTATATTTTCAGCATCAGACTGGTTCCCAATTTACCCCTCGTAACAACTACTTTTTTCAAAAATATTCAATTTACAGTTTTGAATTAGTTACTATTTTAATATAGGTATGTATCGATCGTGACTGTATGTCCGGTAGGATTTGTAAAACGGAATCCATTTGATTGTCGGCACAAAACCGAGTGATATTGCAGTTTGCAGTGAACCGCTGGAATCTATTCCTTTATGTTGTAAATGTTTTGGTCCGAGGTATTTCGAGAGGTCCAGTTAAATGAAAAATGGATACATCTATCATTGTTCATACAATCTATCATGTACCTAAGTGTACTAATAATAAAGCTGAAGAGTTTGTTTGTTTGAACGCGCTAATCTCTGAAACTACCGGTCAGATTTGAAAAAATATTTTTGCATTTGATAGCCCAATTCTTGAGGAAGGCAGTGTACCTATAGTTATATATATACAACGTGTTTTTTTTTTATATCCCATAACTCTAGGGGGTCATTGTACTCATCATTATTAACATCTTTTACTATGGGACCAAACCCGAAATCGTGAAACAAAAATCTGGTCTTCCCTACATTTTGACAAGTTATACGAAAATAAATTGTAGGGAACAGCAGAATTTTTTTGCGCTTTCAGGTTTGGTCCCATAGTAAAAGTTGTTCATAATGATGAGTTAAATGACCCCCTAGAGTTATGGGATATCAAAAAAAAAACACGTTGTACACATTTCACCAGTCATGTTTAAAAAAAAAAAAGTCCCATGTCATAAGGGCGAGCCTGTTGCCATGACAGCTGGGCACAAATCCAGTATCCAGGCTGCTGCTGGCAAATTCCAGGTGAAAAACCCCAATAGCGAGATACAATCCTTTACTTTATGCGTACAACTATAAAGCACCCCATCTTAAAAGTTTTCTTTAGGTTTCAAAAACCCACCACACGAATTTAATTTACATCCTCATCAATTATTTTTATTTACTAATTTGCTAAGTATTACGAAAACTAGAATACCTACCCTGTATTTCCGAAACATTACACAGTACATATACATAGATTAATGTGTAATTGCTATTGACTTGCCTTCAAGAATCGATATGTAATTAACTTTTTCTTTTCCTACCTTCACCACGTAATTCTAATATTTAGTTTTAAGATTACCTTGTATTTCTCATATTAAGTGAATTTTATTCGTTTTGAGAAGTAAATGTCTTAAAGCGTAATAACACTTTGGCCGACTCGGGAATCGAACCGAGAACGTCATGCTCAGCAGTAACGCTTACGAAAATTAGACCAACAAAGCAGTCGGGTAATAAAGTGTAAAACACTTTCCTGTAATAGAATCAGACAATTTCGCACTGTCGATGGAAAGAAGAAAGAAAGAAAGAAAAGAAAGAAAATTCATTTATTTGGCACAAATTAAAAGACACACAATACACCAGATATATACATCAGAAGGCCAATTCTCGTAATTTAAAACGTTCAAAATCTAGTCACAGTCTCATCTCGGCGACAAACTAATGTCAAAAACTTGTCAAAATGTAGGGAAATTAGAAGTGTTTTTTGACAGATTGAGACTGAGATCAGCAGGCCAAATCTCGTAATTTAAAACGATCAAAATCTAGTCGCAGTCTCATCTCGGCGACAGACAAATGTCAAAAACTTGTCAAAATGTAGGGAAATTTGACGTATTTTTGACAGATTGAGATTGAGATCAGACTGTGAACGTACTTAAATTTACCAGAATTGCCCTCCTGATTGTGAACGTTCTTAAAATTACGAGAATTGGCCCTCAGATAAAACAAACAATAAAAAAAATAAAATAAAAAGTTTGAAGTCCGATGTAAGAAATTAGCAGGAAAGTGTGCCTCAATGGTACGCTAGTACAGCGATATGTACAGTCCGCTCATATTATTTTACATAGCAGTGACATCAGCAACCTAACAACAACCTTAATGTGACGAGAATAAAGATCATAATGATTTTGACAGACTTGTCAATGCAGCAACCCAACAACAACCTTATTGTGACGAGAATAAAGATTAAAATGATTTTGACAGACTTGTCAATGCAGCAACCTATCAGCACCCTTTTAGTGACGAAGATAAAGATCACAATGATTTTGACAAATTTGTCAATGGCAGCAACCCAACAGCAACCTTATTAGAATGAGAATAAAGATCACTGTGATTTGGCCGGGGGCAGGGGTAAAATAACTGTAAGTAGCCTGAAACTGACGGCCTATGAAATAAATCATATGACATACTCGTACAATGCATTATGAATTTATGATCAGTACTAATGGAAAATGATTGCCATGCTGCGTTTATAGTTGCAATCCTTTTTAGTTTAATGGAGATTTCTATCGTTTTATCCATTAATATTAAACCAAGATATATGTTACTAACTTTTGCCCGCGGCTTCGCCGGTGTGGATGTCGTGAATTATCCCACGGTAACGTAATACCGGTTAATCCAAGTTATAAACTTTATGTATGCCAAATTTTATCCAAATTCGTACAGCCATTTTTGCGCCAATACGGAACATATGTCTAGAGAAACAGACTAACGGGCCAATTCTAAAAACGATATTTTTGTAGCAATTACTTTTTTCAAAAATATTCAATGTACAGATTTGACTTTATTACCATTTTACTATTTAAGTTTAAATTTTTAAGATTGGCCACGGAGGCCAATCTCAACGGAGACTAGCCTTCGGCGCGGAAGATATTATTTTATTTTTATTTTATTTAGTTTAGGAAAACTTACAGCTAAACAGATACAGTAAATAATAGTGTTCCGTAACCATACATATTTTATCTATGCGCGCACTGTGCTTGCGAACGAATGAGATACGAGTCGAATCCAAGATGGCAGCAATTGCATTTGCCTAAGTGCGCGCTCCCGGTTAAAAATCCTTGGCTGAGGGTTAATCGTCGCGAAACGGCTTCTATCTGAACTATCTGTGTCTCCTAAGGGCTGTAGATTCAATCGTGGTCATTAAAAACGAAAACACTATACCGCTGCATTGGCCTCTTGCTCGGGTCAAGGAATTACATCCGGGTCTTGACGGCGTAGTACGTGTGGCCACCGTGCGTATGGCAAATGGCTCACTTCTTACGAGACCTCTTGTGAAGTTGTGCCCTCTGCCAACTCAGACTGACTAGACATACTGTTTACCGTAACTTCAATTCATTAGATTCTAGTTTAGTTTAGGTTAGTGTTAACTTTTAGTTAGTGTTAATGTCAATCGACCACATCAGTTCTTCATTCGTTTTTATCCGTTGTTTTCGGGTTTCGCTCTCTCCACTTAGTGAAAATACTATGTATTTTGGTGGGCAGAATGTTCCGTAACCATACATATTTTATCTATGCGCGCACTGTGCTTGCGAACGAATGAGATACGAGTCGAATCCAAGATGGCAGCAATTGCATTTGCCTAAGTGCGCGCTCCCGGTTAAAAATCCTTGGCTGAGGGTTAATCGTCGCGAAACGGCTTCTATCTGAACTATCTGTGTCTCCTAAGGGCTTATATAGTGCAGTACAGACTTTGATGCACCAATTTGTGAGTGGACCGGCCGGTCGTCGTGCAACGCCAGCCACGTGCCACATCAGGACACTTCCCTCAAAGAGCCACAGGAGGCTAGCAGGTGAGTGACGCACTTTATACTTGGATGGTCTAACGGTCTCCCCACGAGCAAGCACAGTTAATCATATTCTACCGAACTACGTATCGAAAATTGAGCTTGCCCTCCAATGTACCGCCATCGGCTCGGTACAAATAGTTTATACAAAATATGGCCAATTACAAGTTTCCACTTGTAGTTTATAAATCACATGACACAGAAAACAGAAAAAAAAAAACCAGAAAAAATAGATAATAGACTACATATGTCATAAAAATGACTATTTACGCTCGAAGAAGCAGTTAGATAAAATGTTATAGTGTATAAATATGCGCGCAGACATAAGTGCACTCTCTCGTCCCTCACTCTCATAGTTCGATGGGACGGCAATCCGACACAACCGGAGAGAGATCAGGCGCAGGACCAACGGCTTAACGTGCTTTCCGAGGCACAGGGGTATGACATCGCCAACTTCCAAACTCCGGGGTGTTACTAAGAAATTCCTAATGGAAAAACTCAATGACACTTTGCCCGACCTGGGATTCAAACTTAGGACCCCACGCTCAGCAGTCGCAATTGCGACCAACGGGGCAGTCTACCAGGATACCGGGGCAGTCTACCAGGATACCGGGGCAGTCTACCAGGATACCGGGGCAGTCTACCAGGATACCAGGGTAGTCAACCGGGTAGTCTAGTAGTCGGGTCAGTAGTATGTATAATATTAAACCAAGATATAAGTGATGTCTGCCTCGTTGGTGTAGTGGTCTCATGCGCTTCTGCTGAGCACGAGGTTCTGGATTCAATTCCCAGATCTGCAAAAGCGTTATTGGTTCAAAAGGTCATTGTTCAGATTATTATTAGAAACAAATTATTACAGTGTTCAAGAATATTTAGAAGATAACTCGTTAATAATATAATAAAATAAAGATAACCTTTATTCTACCGCATGCAACAATTAAATAATTCATTATTACTACAATTTCAATCTTTATTAATTAACTACTATAGATTCATATTCTATTTTCATAATTATTAATAGGCTAGTAATATAATCCTTGTTATTTTTATTTTTTTATTTATATAGAAGTATTTGTACGCCATATTATGGCAGGATATGCTGGAACCAATATTGTAACGTCTATTGTACCATATTCTAACAAATAAACATTTTTGATTTGATTTGGGTTTGTCTACAAGGAATTCCCCAGTAGCAGCATGGAACCCGGATTTGTGGGCAATAATATGCTCGCACCCGTACCACATGGGATATAAACATAACTGGAGAAATATATGTGTCTACTTCAGGTGCAGAGGTGCATCTAAAGTAGACACATATTTTGCCAGCCCCTTGAGAAAATACAGGCGCGATTTTATGTGTTATTGTTATAACCATTAATGTTAAACCAAGAATAAGTAATGTTTATGTTTGTTAACTTTTTACCTGACTACGTCTTACACGCATTTTTTTTGAAAAGCAGGTGATGATCTGACCAAGATTATGTCTAGACTTTAAAAGAGCCTACGACCCTTGTGTTTGTTACGCCATTTCATCCCAGGGATAGTCAGATAGGATATGCCGACTACATCTAGCTTATTTTTTGACGTTTAAAAGTGATTTAGATATTCTATTTACAGAATAAACAATTTCATTTCATCTATTCTGTTGCTTTCTGTAATACCTGTAAATAGTACCTAGTCGTTTCGCACCCCATTTTAATTTGGTTTAAGCAAAACACATGAAGCTCGAAGTCATTTGCCTTGGCCCTACATAAAATTATTAGAACAAAATAAAATGATGTCTATCAGCCGATTTTAGTAAATTTTAGCGAGAACTTGGTTATTACTATTACGTCAGTATATCTGCTTGTGACATCATCACGATCAAACCACTGAACCAATCGTAATGAAATTAGACAAAAAGGTAGACTGGGATCTACAGAATGACGTCACGCGCTTTTCATCACAATACGTCTTTCTTTCGAATTATTCTTCTTAAAAAGATCTATTAAACTTTAGCAACGGTATATGTCTATCTTCTAATATTAACACACAGTAACTTCAAAGTATTGATAGAAAATACTTTTAAACATATTTTTTGGGGTAATTATTTCCATCGTTTTCCGCATTTTATCTAGATTAAAACTGTCTTTATACTAAACAATTCGGACCAGTTTAGTTTTTAGTAGTGATTTTGGCTTATTATTCGATTCTCACGAATTACACGCCCGAAACGGACGAATCGTCACTTTTAAATAATGTTACTTTTAAAATGAGTTAATTTTTTGTGGGGCAGTCGACAACGCCAGAAATATGTATTAGGCAACTGGCACTCACTGACTGACTGATATATCAACGCACAGCCTAAACCGCTGGTCCTAGAGACATGAAATTTGGAGGGTGTGTTCTTAGTGAAGAGTAGGTATCCACTAAGAAAGGTTTTTGGTTTTTGGCGGTTTTGGGTTTGGCGAACGATAAAAAAAAAGACTGGAGCTATGGCAAGACAGTGCTTCCTTACCCAAACCATACGTTCTACCCGTTGAAGATCTCCCACCTGGACATGAGTTTACCTTGGTTAACCTGGAAGTCTTAAACAGACCCCGGACTCAGGTTGGCCGAAGCAAGGAAAAACTGTTCAGGTGGAGATTCATAGACGACTCCGCCTTGGAGTGTATGTAAATGTGGTGATTACCCCTTACTTTTGACACTTACTGATTGACACTTACTTTATATCTATCATGTTCTACGAGTACGTGTCCTGTCAGCTGCACGTTACAGAAATGGACGGACGTTAGTGATGGCGCCAAACAAGTAGCCGAATTCTGGGCTGAGTCCATTTAGATTGCCATCGACACGCTAAGAAGAAGATCGATTTGTGTATTTTATCTAGATTTAAACTGTCCTTAGTCAGATAAAACTCAGCGAGATAGTGGTCGCCTTTAGATGCGGTATACGTGGTGCGACCACCACGAGATATCATGATAGTTTATAACCTGAATTTACACATAGGGTACTTTTAATCCCGTTAGTTCTCCCCCCCCCCCCCTGTTCCCGGTTCCCGTGGGATATTTCTCGACATTCACGCGAGCGAAGCCGCGGACGGAACCTAGTATCATCAAAATACGTAGACGAAGTCGCGGGAAAAAATAAGTACTGAATATATTGCAGAAACTCCCCAAAAACCGTTTTATAGTCCAATGGGAACATTGCCATAATAACTTGGCAAACAGTTCTGAGATCACCGTATGCTGTTATTCACTAACCTACTGGAAAACCTGTAGTTAATGAGGCGACAAAACTAAATGTACTTATCAATACTGTGGCAGAAAAAAATGCGGCAGACAGAAGTTATAAATTACGAAGCATGTTTACCAAACCTTATCGTAGCACTCAGAGGGCCAATTCGCGTAATTTTTAGAACATTCACAGTCTGATCTGAGACAATAATACTATTATGGGTAGAAAAGGGGTGGCAGGGACATCGACGCGCAAACTGTAACCATGAATTCAGCACATGAGTTTAGACCCCATAGCGTAGAAATTTTTCGTCGGTTACAAAAAAAAAATCTTCTGTTTCATAGAAAAGTGCAATACCTACGCGGTGAAAATGTATGGAACAGCAATATTTTTTTTTAAAACCGACGAAAAATTTAGACGCTATGAGGTCTAAACTCATGTGCTGAATCCATGGTTACAGTTTGCGTGTCGATATCCCTGCCACCCTGTATAGGTATTCGAAAATCCAGCTGCGGCTGACGACAATTTATTGTAATCAGATTAATAGGTCATTCTAACCATCATTGGTATAATAATTATGATTGAAACATTCTCGCTTAATATAATTAATACTAATCATCTCTATTACCCAAATTAATTACCTTATTATCATCGTCAATTACGTACCTCGTTAATACATATGAGGTTTCCGTTTTCCACTGATTTCAACAGCACTTGCTCGAACCGCACCTGAGCACTTCCAATAACCGCACGGCACGGAAACAAAATTTTGTAGGTAACGTGTGGTTCGGAGGAACAGTTTATCAATATTGTTTTCAGTTCCCCAACGGCAGCTGCATACAGTTTGTAGTGATTGGACGTATGTATTCTTTGTTCAAAGCATTACCAACATATCGATGTTCAAATGTATTGTACCTTCATGGGTCATTTGTTGAAACATCTTACCCCTTTTTCTATTGTTACAATTCTGATCAGCAGGGTAATCGTGTAACACACTAATAGTAGGAATAGCTTCATTTTGACAGTTCAACTACATTCATTGCGTTATTTGCGTTGTTGAGCAGACAAATTTTTCGAACCTATGAAGCAATGGAGTAGCAATATTCATCACAAGGATTCAGATTGTGATTGATAGCGTATTACTCACATTCTGTCTCGGCCAGTCAAATGGTAATAAGCATAACACCATTGGCATCATGAAATATTTAAACTTATTGCATTATATGCGGATCTGGTTTATATTTAGTAAATATTTGAGAGCTTTATATGAAAGTGAAAAATAAATACATTTTTGAAAAAAAAAAAAAACAACCGACTTAACCCTTTTTTTTTTCAAAAAAGTTTTTATTTTTCACTTTTAAGTTGTAATTTTTACCAGTAATTGGACGTAGTTTAGCAAAAAGGACTCAACCCACATTCTTCCCAGTAACTCAAAAATTGCGTTAGTCTATGTAATAAGACTTGACTCATAAAAATATTGGTATATTTGCCCATAAGTGAAAATTTTTAACATATTCCATATACAATATCATTGCAGCAATACACACCTAAGCTTAAAACCTCGATAACTTAAAAATTACATTTTGTGGGTTGAGTCCTTTCTGCTAAACTACGTCCAATTTTGGTTTAAAAACCAAACTAATGAACCGTTTTTGATTAAATTTCTATGGGACCATTTGGAAATTATACCCTTTCCAACAAAAAAAGAATGTTTCAAATCGGTTGTCAAGCGACGGAGTTATGCGCGAACAAACATAAAAAAAATACAAACATCCGAATTGACAACTTCCTCCTTTTTTAGAAGTCGGTTAAAAACTAGCTGCACCCCGCGGTTTCACCCGCATAAGTTTCGATCCCGTAGGAATATCAGGATAAAAAGATTCCTATATGTTAATCCTGGTTATAAACCATCTGTGTGCCAAATTTCATCCCAATCCGTTGAGTAGTTTTTACGTGAAAGAGTAACAAACGTCCATCCATCCATACAAACTTTCACGTTTATAATATTAGTAGGATACGCATGATAACTTTAGTGTTACGAGTATAAAGCTAAGAGGTTGAGTAGCTACTGTCTACTGTAAAAACAAATACATAGTACGGCTATTTATCTATCGAAACCTCAACTATTACCATATTTGACCAATGTTGGGCGTAAAATAATCAACTCAGCCTACCGCAGTTCACTGTTAGACATGCTTCCCCCAGGCTGTACCACAACACCCTGTCTTCCGCCTTCCGCATCCTGCAGTGCGATTCTGTAACCATTTCACCGTGAAAACTTAGGTGAAGTGAACGTGGAGTGAGCTGTCATTCCAGCTAATGCTAGGGATTGACACTATTGACAGCTCACTCTAAGCTCACTTCACCTAACTTCTCACGGTGAGATTTTTACAGAATCGATCGGCAGATTGTCTTAGCCACCATTTCTCGTAAAGCACTGACGTCAGAAAAAAACAAAAGCCTATCTCCAAATTGAGAAATCCAACAACTTCAACGGTGATTGTTCTATCAACTTTTACAGGAACCCGACAGAGAGCGTGGTGATATCGAACTACGACTACGGAAGTACTAAGAAGAAAAGCAACATCATATCCAGGAACAGCGC
Source organism: Apamea anceps (assembly GCA_951799955.1). NCBI lineage: Eukaryota > Metazoa > Arthropoda > Insecta > Lepidoptera > Noctuidae > Apamea > Apamea anceps. Next base: position 7,225,364 of record OX637518.1, read on the forward strand.
TGATGGAGTCACCATCATGACTGTTCGTGACACCAATGATTTCCTTACTAGGGACTTGGACGAAAAATGCATCACTAGATAGGGATTAAAGGATATCGGATCGCGGTACAAAAGACAATGATGTTATTTTATAGCTGTGAAATATCTGATGCTTTGTAAGCGGTTTATTTAGTTTAAATGTTTTGTTGTTCAACGAATTACTATGGAATACGTTTATTATGGAATTATATTTTACTACGTTGTTGTTTTCAAATGTTGGCAGGCCAACAATAGTTTGTAATATGGATATGACTTTTGTCTTTTTCTTTCATTCCTACTAAACTGATATAAAACAGATTGGCTACATCTTCAAACAGTGTACATATGGTTTGTGCTTCATAAACGCAAAAGTACCTATTTCCCCTGCAGGCGATACAAAAGTGAAAAAAATATACTTAAACCGCAGTATGTGTGTATAACCTTTTTAAGGAGAGTACATTGCTCTTTCTCCTAACTTAATGGACCTTTTGTATACGATTGGAACAATGGAAGTGATTCCCTTCCCTTCCTACGGTATGCGGTCAACATATCTAAGTATGTATAAAACCAAGCTAGATGATAATAAATATAATGATAAGTACGTATGATCACTTTACGAAAACCGTTGATCACTTTTGGACTTTGTCACATTACACAAGTTCATTGACGTGTCACATTTTTACCATCGCCATTTACATCCTATTATATGACAAGGTTCTAAATACGGCTAAGGTTTTAGGTTCTCGTTTACCGTACAAAATTTTTGCTATACGAACTTTTGTGCATTTAGCAAGATGTGAATATTGCTATTTTTGTATTGATTGGATAAGAGCGTGTATAAGCTTGAAGCTAGTCTTAATTGAAACCCAAGTACAGACGCCAGCACATCAAGCTACCCGAAACGGTCAAATTTATTTACTAGATTTTCAACTTTATCGATAAAGTATTAAGGTTCAAGGATGACTGGGAAAATTTGACAGTTTCGGGTAGCTTGACGTGCTGGCGTCTGTACATTTAATTTTCAAATATTTCAGTAAAACTTATGTTATTTTGTTCTGCTATCAAACGCAGCGACGACGATTTGTAAATAATCCTAATACATATTTAATGTAAATGTAATTATTGGAAGATTGTGTATTGTTATATTTAACTTATGTACCGTTTAATTGTTTAGCGTTCGCACTATTTATTTGAATTCGTTTGCCTGTACAAAGTTTTCGTTAATGCACCCAGCTTCGTTCATAAAAGCAGCAGATATTTGTGTGAAAAATATCAATTCAATATCGATTTCTCAAGTAGGTTGAGGCAATGAAAACTTCGGTTATAAATCAAGAAAAACTAAGTGATAAGATGCTTTAGGCAAAAGTGATCTTCAGAAATCGATTGTTTTGACCTTGAATTCTATAGCTTATTTTGACCTGGAATTGAATTGCTTATTCTGACCTTGAATTGTATTGCTCATTCTGACCTTGAATTGTATTGCTCATTCTGACCTTGAATTGTATTGCTTATTCTGACCTTGAATTGTATATAGTTATTTGTTTAAGTTTATCAAACTTTAGTGTTGATCTTGTTCATAGCGTTTGCAAGATTTTTATAAGTACTTCACTACACAGTTACTGTTTATTACTGTAATGGGTACAAGAACTGTTATTAGTTCAAAGCTAAGTCCTAGTAATAGGTAGATACTGCACCAGCACCCTAATAGCGTAACACACGATCAATCGGAATCGGTTTCAATTTGACAGTTGAACAACATTCATTGCGTTATTTACGTGTTGAGCAAACAAATTTTTAGAACTTATGAAGCAATGGATTAGCAATTTGCTTCAAAATGATTCAGATTGCGGTTGATCGTGTGTTACGCAATTAGGTTGCAGGATACGGTTCGTAACTTCGGCTTACAGCCAACTGCGCCCTCAATTGTACAGTTAAGCGGTTAAGCCATCTACATTTTAATGCAATCGATGGTACAAGAACCTTTTAATAGTCACTTAGGTGCTGAGTCTGTTTCAATATACTGTGATCGTAACATAGCTTAGTTTTGAAGCCATAACTTAAATGTTTTTTTTTTGCAGATAATAATTTTGTACAATGATTTTATTGGGCAAATGATTACACACATGCATGCACAATCAACCTATAATGTTCCCACTGCTGGGACAAAAGCCCCCTCTCTGTGGGGGAGTGGGCCGTAATCCACCACACAGGCTGCTAAGCATTTATTTTTATAATTGTATACATTTGTAATCTTTATTTTACCTGAAAATTGCATCACATAGGTAATTAATTTCATGTGCAATGAAAGTGTATTATTAAAAAAAATATAATTATATAGGTTTAAGTATAAATATATTTAAAAAAAAAACAATTTTAAATTATACGATATTAGGTCTTAAAAGACCAAAGAATGTATTTATTAATTTTCGTTACAATAATGATAGAATAATTTGTTGTAAAATAAATGTGAAATGTAAATAATATTATTGTTAGATCGCTTTTTGTATAAATTAAGATATATTCCAAAGATTTGTACCAATTTTAAGCAACTATGTATAAGTAATATTATTTTGAAATAAATAGGCGTCTGTACAAATTCTTTCTGTTTTTATTTATCACCCAAGAATATATTCTCTCTGAAAATTAACTTCTTTATCAAGCTAATACTGCATAAAGAATATCTTCCTAAATAAAAATTTAAAATGTTCACTACTATTTACCCAATAAAAAACATTTTTACAAAAAAAAAACAACAAACTTCCCCAACAAAAAACACTACAAAGTGAAAAATAACTTTTATGTCGAAGTCGGTGTCCTGGAATCCGCATTTTCGTTTTTTGTCACTTCCAAAATTAAAGTTATTTTCCATTTTGTCGTGTTCGTTATTAGTCGCATTATTGAAGATAACTCAAAAACTACTCAAGCAAATGTTGTTGATGGTCCGGGGAGGGGGGGGGGGGAGGATTTAAACTAATATAGACACACACATGGAACAAATACCAATTTACAATATCATTATAATTCATACAAACCGTTTAATTATATTTTAAATTGAAATGGAAAACACGTCTGATGTGAAAGCATCAGATGTGTTTTCGATTACATTATAATTTACACACCTGCTTTCACTAATTGATTGTCAAGTATACATTAAATATTTGCGGTAATCTGTTTCAGATAGATACTTCTCTAAATGTTACAACCTAACACCTAATAATGTATATTATATAACCTCCCTTGTACAGTCAACATCAAAAGTAGATGATCAAAGTCAGAAATTCAATACTAATGAACGGAGTTCGCAGCTATATGGCAGCTGTATTAGTAGTAAATGTTTGGTATAATTTACAATCACATACTTTTGAATAACTTCGACGCCACACAGTTCTGACGCGAACTCCGTTCATTAGTATTGAATTTCTGATTTTGATCATCTACTTTTGCTGTTGACTGTACTTAATAGTAGATGAATGAACCGACTTTGCCCAGTGCGTGTTGCCAGTGATGACCTACGGCACTGAAAAGTGGTCGATCATAATTGGCCTTATTAGAAGATTTACAGTCACCCAAAGGGGGAGAGGGCTATACTTGGAGTTTCCCTGCGTGATCGAATCAGTAACGAAGAGATCAGCAGGAGAACCAAGGTAACCGACGTAGCCCGAAGAATTGCCAAACTTAAGTGTCAGTGGGCAGGGCACATTGCACGCAGAGCAGATGGCTGATGGGGCCGAAAGGTTTTGGAGTGGCGACCGTGTACCGGACGTAGACGGTACACGGTACCGGTACCAGTACCAGACGTAGACGAGACAGGCCCCCACAAGATGGACCAACGAATATACGAAGGCCGCAGGAACCCGTTGGATGCGAGAAGCACAGAACCGGTCGAAGTGGAGATGCTTGGGGAGGCCTATGTCCAGCTGTGGACGTCTTTCGGCTGCATGATGATGATGATGAATGAACTGAGCTGGGAAGGAACGTCCTAGAAGGACACATAATGTGGTTCAAGAAACTTTATTATCACAAAATAACTCATAAAAATAGAGTAGCTGCCTGGTTAAAAAAAAAATATATAAAAAATATAAATATATATAGATTATCGAAAAATAATGGACACGTATTTTTTCTTTTGTCAATTAAACAAAAAATGACAAAGATAAAGCGCGTCAAAATTTGGGAGTGGGGGTCGTGCCATGCAAAAGTGTCGCAAGCAAGTGACGTCACGCGGAACTTTAACGGGCGATATTTTTTTATATAATTGACAAAAGAAAAAATACGGGTTCAATATTTTTTGATAATCTAACCGACGGACTAATTAGATTTTTTTAGGAAAATAGCTTATTGTGTGGGTTCATACAAAGTTCAAGCCTGTAGAAGTTTAACTTAGAGGTAAGGGATGGTATACGTGATAGGTTACCATCGTGGTGGATTATGGCCATAATCGACCACGGATCATGGCCCAGTGCGGATTGGTAGATGTCACATATCTTCGATCTTTCGGTTCTAGGACATGCCGGTTTCCTCACGATGTTGTCCTTCACCGTTTTGAGAGCAGTGGTGATGAAATAATTTACAAAAAGTAAAGCGCCTTTTGTTGAGTTTGAACCTACGACGTACAGACGCCAGCACATCAAGCTACTACAATCTGTCAAATTTCTTTAATAGATTTTCAACTTTATCGCTAAAGGATTAGGGTTCAAGATTGATTGGGAAAATTTGACAGTTTCGGGTAGCTTGACCTGCTGGCGTCTGTACAACTCGTAAGTTGCGGCCGTTATTACCACTAGGCCACCACTGCTCTCAAAACTTTTAGTCTAGTGTAACTTTAGGTAGGTACTCCAAGTTTATTTCTAATGAGGGTAGGTATTGATTTCTTTACTCTTAAAAACTAGAAAGCTCAGTTTCTGCAAATACAAACAGCCAGTAAAGTAACCCATTCAAAACTTTAGCGAATTAGTGCTGAGACGTAATTTAATTTCAGTCCTGAAGACGCGATGTACACAATAGTAATTGTATTACAACTTGTATTGACGTTACTCAGTCGGTAATAAAATGAGACGACATAATAAAATGAGAATTGGCGGCTTATTAGTTGATTCGCACGAATTTAGTCGCCCGAAAAGTGCGAATGGAAACTTTTTGTTTCTTTTTTTACTAACCGTTAATATCCCACTGCTGGGCAAAAGCCTACCTAAACTCCTTCCAACTCTCTCTGTCCAGAGCTGCCAAGGACCAATCTTTATTAAAGGAGTCCAGCTCATCTTGCCATATCCGTCTGGGCCTGCCGAGATGTCGTCCCTTTTAAATAATATTATTTTTTCTATAGACGACTCGCACGAATTAGTACATTTAAACCCTAGCGCACAGAAGTGATAGAGTTAAATATTATAAAACGTTTAGGGGAGAGTATCCTACATTGAACCAGCGCTTAAATTGTACCACTTCTGTATTTCTACCAAATTACACTATTTTTTTGCATGGACAACAAAAAAGAGGCATTTGCAGCGCCAAAAATGCACCACCATTTTGGATCGACAGTCAACAATGAATTACGACTACAATAAAAAGAAAGTACTTTTTTACTAACTTCATTGCATAAAATTCAAAATGTGTCAATTGCCTATTTCTGGAATTGTCGACCTCGCCCACAAATAAATTAACTTCGTGCGAGTCGCCTATACAAAAAAAAATATTATTTAAAAGTGACGATGTTTTCGTTTCGGGCGAGTAAATTCGTGCTAATAAGCCGTTACAGCTAGCAAGGCGAAAAAGGATAATTCAGTTTACACCAACATGTTTTTGTTCAACCGTGACAGTTTTTGCCGTAGTTACCTACCGTTATGTATCGGTAATATTATATTATACAGTAGTAGTTACCGTTATACTAACAATAAGTGTGATACAACCGACTCGTGAATGACATTCGATATGAACTTTACTGAATAACACTGCTGATCATTCCGCAGAAAGCATCACCTTACTTTTTTTCTTCAAGTACAATCATCGACACTGAAAACGATAGTATCTAAAAATATGTGCCAGTATACCTATAGTCTGTTCCAAAAATTTCTGATGGAAATGTAAACAAATAGAAGAAGAATCAAATGAACCTGTGGATGCCACTTACAAATGTAATGCTTTGATTTGATTATTTCAATAACTAAACCGGATATTTTATTTTTAAATCGCCTCAAGAGGTCTTTCATCCGATAATTGGGGTTATTTTCATATTTATCTTCAATTTTCGTCAATACGACACAAAACGAAAAATATTATAAAACTGTGTGTAGGTAATTAAAAAATACTTTTGTTTTTTTATTTTATTTAAATAAGTGAGATTTATAAAGTAGAAACCTTCTAAATACAGTTGAATGTGTTACTTATTTCCTTTAATGAGTCAAAGCGCAAGAATTTAACATAACACGAACAGAGTTTGTTTACCCTATCATTAAATAATTTTGGAACAGACAGTACCAATATGAACACCACGGTCAATTGTTCGTAACATTCAAATCTTCGAAGTTGAGATCGAGTAGACAACTTACTGGTAATATTACAGTTCAAGATTATTTCCATTCTGATTCCGTACCACATATAATTTAATTCAATGTTACTTTGAAGAGGGTAGTTCAATTTCTAGTAGAGCTGGCTAGATTAGCATTACTGGTAAGTTAAAATTTGGTAGTGAACTGAGCATTTTTTTTTCTAGCATAGGTGATCTGAAAACGAAAGCCAAGCTTGCTGTGAGAACTTTCTGCGTCATAATCAGCCAATAATGTTCCCACGCGGGACCACTGCGGGTTGACAGATGTCACATGTCTTCGAATTATTGGTTCTAGGACATGCCGGTTTCCTCACGATGTTTTCCTTCACTGTTTTGAGAGCAGTGTTGATGAAATAATTTTACACAAAGTAAAGCGCCTATCTGGGTTCGAATCTACGACCTACAACTGGCTGCGTAGGTAGGGTAAAATAAAATAAAGACTAGGTAAATACCTATATACCTAGTCTTTATTTTTTTTTTTGGTACCTACCCATGTTATATCTATTCCCCGTTGGGTTCAATGGAAACTGAAAGTGTTTACAAAACTGTAAGAAAACATAACTTGCGAAATGTGAATGAACCTATCTCTCTCTCTCTCTCTCTGCATGACCTTTCGGGGATTATAAGCTGAATGTTAAGTAAATGTACGTGACATTAAATGGTTTTCCTCCATTCATTATTATTTTCCATCCGAAACGCGAATCACATACAAACACGACCCACGCAATGAACTTTTAAAATGGACCCATAAACAAATAAAAATCACATGATAACGTTTATTTTCTTTACGCTCGTCAAAAATACGGCGATTCACAAAATACAGATGTGACCGATTTGTTCCGGCAGCAAACAATCCGAAAATGGCATCAATCATTTTTTTAACACGCTTTTATAAGCTGCTATTGTAACTAACAAACAATGTAATAAAATTTTAGAAGTCAATTTTAACCCATTTCTAATTATCGTATCGAAATGAAACTTTGTATGTATATGTAGTTTGGATGACAAAACTATTATTATAGCTGATCTGATGATGAAGGCAGGAGGTGGATAGTTTGGACTCATCTGATTTGTTTTAACGAGTCCAATGCATTGGATAAGCGTGTTCATTAGTTTTTTTTTTAACTAAATATTTTTATTACTTGCTAAAATAAAGGCACAGCAGGCACAAAACAATTATCAATTTTAAAATTCACTAACTTTGTTAAATCATGTCGGACGTTGTGAATTTAAATGTGCTTGTCACACGACTCGCGACCCCGTAGGCCCAAAAGTAATTAATGTCTCTCAGCGCAGACCACATTATAATTAATCGAATGAAACTTGATGTATGGTGACTGAAATTGGTTAAAATTACATCGTATATTTTGTCTCGTCCGAGGATAAAATGACAATGATTGATGTTTGATAACAACACAACATCACGCCTGTTTTACTGTAGTGTTAGGCAGAGGTATTCCTGTAGTACCCATATGTCACCAGTTTTAGTTAAGTCCCATAAAATCAAGGGTGATTCCATTGCCTTCGACCAGAAGGCCAATTCTCGTAATTTAAAACGATCAAAAACTAGTCGCAGTGTCATCTCGGCGACAAACAAATGTCAAAAACCTGTCAAAATACGGGGAATAAATGTTTATTTTGCACGTACACCGTACCTAAGTAAAACTGGTGCCCATAAATTATATATATTTGGAATGTGCTCATCAAGGCGTTCAATTTGATACCCATATTGTAATAATTGAACAAAATATTTTTTTTCACTTTTTAAAATGGAGCTATACTGCCGCCATACTTATTGAATTTTTTCAATATGAAATGTGTGTTTTTTCAATGTGTGGAATAAAGAAACTCACATACATACATACATCAACCCTGAATACATTACCCTCCTTTTTGAGCAGTCGTGTAATTAGACGTATTTTTGGCAGATGGAGACTGAGATCAGACTGTTCTTAAATTTACGAGAATTGCCCCTCAGATACAAATTCAAACTTCGGGCTGCTACTGAGAAATTCCTAATGGAAAAAACCCAATAACATTTTCCCTGACCTGGGAATCGAACCATAGACCTAAATACCTCATGTTTGGCAGTGTAATCACTAGACCAACGAAGCCGTGATTGAGACATCGTTTAAGCGCTTCGTATGATGAACGTGGATTCACGTGAGACCCAATGGATTTTTAATTGTTTTTGTAATTATGGCATTCAACCGAGTAATGATAAATTCAAAAGGTTTTCAAGAAGGAAATGATATGATAAGTAAAAAGAGGTAGATAGGTCATACAGTATTTAACTAACTTGGCTAATTAGTCATAGCCGTAGTTACATATCGTCTTATCTCTTTTTCGCTCCCCACAATTACGACATGCTGTCCTGCTTCCACGTGTCATCTTAAGTCCTCCAGACGGTATTTTAGCCACGGCGGCCAACCTCAACGGAGACTACCCTTCGGCGCGGCAGATATTATATTATATGAGTGCACAAGTGTGCGCGCAGACACAGGTGCACTCCCTCTTCCCTCGCTCTCATAGATCCGATGATGATGATCCGATGGGACGGCAATCCGACACGACAGACGAGAGATCAGGCGCAAGACCAACGACTTTACGTGCTTTCCGAGGCACGGGGGTATCACACCGCCAATTTCCAAACTCCGGGCTGTTACTAAGAACTTCTCAAATGGAAAAAGTCACTATAATTTGACCGAAACTGCTGTACCGCGCCCTAGGAATGCGCGGCGAGGCGGGAGGAATGCGCTGCGAGGCGGAAGGCGGGACGCCGTGAGCGATGACGAATGAGCGGCCTGCACTGCCCCCCCGTCTCGCCGCGCACATAGCGAAGGCGCGGTACAGCGGTTTTGGTCAAACTATAGCACTTTGTTCGATCCGGGAATCGAACCCAGGACCCCACGCCATCAACATCGCGTGTCATCTAGTAAGACAATGTGTCGGTTTTGAAGAGCGACTGTTGGGTAGGTAACCTATCTACCTGGTTTTACTTGTAATATCATTTCAAGAAGGCTATAATTTCCTTAATGCATCGTTAGCCGAGATCGGAACCACTCTATCAAAATGATATTTCCCATCAAAGACCTTCGAGTTTTGGAATAAATAATCTGTCTTCGGAACATCGTTTGAGGCAAGATTTATAACACAGTTATTATAGAGTAAATAAACTTTATTAGTCAGGTATATTTTACGAGTACACCAAAGGATTTGGGCGTAAACGTTAGTATACATTTTCATGGGCACTAAATTTGTGAACACGTAGGATACTTATTAGGACAATGATTTAAACCAAGAAATAGAAGTAGGTACTTGGTGGAAATATCCAATATTTTGATTTACTACGCCGTAATGGAATGGCGCTGTTCACACGTAGACTATTCGGTACGATATTTTCACGTATACTGATTTTACGAATACGACACAGCTATTCATATGGTGACTAGTCTTTACCAGTCGTCAGTAGCCCGAAAGTCTGAAAGTCTGGTTGTGGATGTCAGATAGGCAGTAGCTCCATGTAAAATACTGGTATTTAGCTAAATCCGGTTAGACTGGAAGCCGACCCCAACATAGTTGGGAAAAAGGCTAGGTAGATGATGATGATGATTCACATCGTGATCATTCGTTACCATATTTTTGCGTAACTGAGCCAGTCATTTGTCCGTGTGATCGAAACAATAGAAATGTTCCCACTTTTGGGACATAAGCTTCCTCTCTTCGAGAGAGAGTGGCATATAATCTACAGGCCCAATGCGGATTGGTAATTGTCACATGTCTTCGAATTTTTTATTCTAAGGACATGCCGGTCTCCTCACGATATTTTCCTTCATCGTTTTGAGGCCAGTGGTGATGAAATTATTTACAAAAAGTAAAGCACCTGCCTGGGCTCAAACCCATGATTTACAACTCGTAAATTGGGGCCGTAATCACTAGGCCACTACTGCTCGTAGAAAAAAAAAAAGCTCTGAAACATAACCGCCACTGCATAACCGCGTACCGTACACTTTAGCAATGGTTAGTGCGTTTATCCACCGCAGCCGTCACCAAGACGTTACCGAGAAGGAGATGATAGCGCCGAAATAACGATACATACTTTTCCTGTGGCTGTTTGTCCGACGCACGTCTGTCATCTGAGAGCCGTCATCCCGATCGCCAAAATTTCGAGTAGTAAGGCGCGACCGGTAGAACTCGAACCGAGATTGTGACGGGCTGATGTGCGGGCAATACAAAACAACTTTGGTCTTGGTCACACACTGCCGTTCGCCCATCTTTTGTTATGTCTGTCATAACATAATGAACCGCCGAGTCCGGTCGCGGTGGAAAAACGATCGTCGTCTTGTTTCTCGGTGACGATGACGTCCGGGTGACGGCTGCGGTGGACAAACGCCCATACGTCATTTCTCGTATAGATAGCAGTGGCAAGTTCGATTGATATGCGGGAACATTTTTTATCGAATACCTCCGTAATTTTATCGTATTGCCTTTGTTGATACAAAAGTGGCTTTCACTACTCGCTACGATACAATTTCGTATCCGATAAACGTGAAAAATTGAACCGTGTTGATTATTTTCAATGGAACGAAAATAGTTATTCCCCAAAACCTTCATCTTGCATCGTATGGCGATACTACAAAAGAACAAGAACCAGAACGTTTACTCGAATTCTAGAAACCTAGGATTGTTATTCGTGTATAATCCGAATCCGAAACCACACAGCACGTAGTTACCAACCACATTAGTTCTAAAATTATAATTAATCATCAATTTCATTGTCCATCGCCGTGTTTACCTTAAACCACAAACAGGCAGGTCTGGTACAGTCAGCCACGGAGTGATCTAGCGCAATAAGTCATGTTTTGTGGTCACTAGTCGGATTCGAATGCAGTAACCGCATGCAATATCCGCTTAATATCGGGGTGCTGAACTGTCAGTCACAATGCGGGTATTAAATCCACGAGAAACGGAGATTTTTCAATAATATTTCGTTGAAATAAAAATATAATCTTTAGCATGAGCACGCGGAGTGGGCCGGACACTTTGTGCCAATGCACCTGGAGAGATGGGCGAAGATCGACACTCACTGGACGGCTGAGGGAAGACATCGCCGCCGAGATAAAAAAACTGGTGTGAGGACCTGATAAGGTTTGCAGGGTTACCATGGCCAGACATCACACAAGACAGGGTTTGGAAGGAAAAAAGGGGAGGCTTTTGCCCAGCAGTGGGACACAATAAAGGCTAGCCAAAAAAAAAAAAACGTAATTAACTGTAGCGGTATCTACAACCCCACATGCGAACATCGCGTCATACTGACGTCACGCAAATCCTGCATCTCGCAAGCAGAGTTTACCGCGCAATTAGCATATAGACAAACTTCTCAACAGCAATCGTTGGGCAATTGCCCGCTAAACACAACACCCGTCTGGTCGGAGGGTCCTCCCTTTTCTATGGAGGATGAGGAACAGGGTGTAAAGGGGTGTGGGTGTCTATAACTTTCCACTGTCACGACACAGGCCATCTCTCTGTGAGATGGGATCATCTTCCAGCCCCTGTCCTATGTGTCTTGGTGAAGGCACCACGGCGGCGCAGTATGTTGTTTTCATTTATTTTTTCGTCGTTTGTTTCAGAGGGTATCTGTAATCGGATCATGGGTATTAAAATATAAATATTTCAATAATAATTTGGTACTATTGGTTCATCATGTTAGTGTGAGATTATTGTTAGTTTAGTGCTTACATACACGAGTGGTACGTTGCCAACGACAGAGGCCACTGCAGCCTTCGATACTTGTCGACGGCAGGCGTTGATACCTCAGCGACAGTCGTCGACGCGTCAACTGCAATGTACCCCTTGTGTAAATGAGTACGTGCTTACGAGCGGCACGTCGTTGCTGCGACAGGCGTCCCGGGCTGACGTCGACGCTTCAACGGCTGCAGTTACATCTGTCGTTGGCATAAAGCCCCCAAAATAGGCAAAACAGTGGTGCAAGACAAATATTTTTATAAAAGATAAGTGAAATAATTGCAATTGAGTATGGTGAAAATAAATCACTAAAACTCTTGGTCAAAGAAGGTTAATTAAGTCGTACATGCATAATTATTGTGCCTGAAACTTGCACAGGACTAATTTGCATACAATTGTATAGAATCAAGTTCTTCTAACTTAAGAAACAGCTGTGCGGCTGAGTTTGTTGCGCCACTTCTTCTTCCCAGCTAAAGCTTCACCACTTCGTAGTCGAGTTGGTGAAGTTTCGGGGACAGTCTTGTGTAATTTTGACGTTACTTTTAATTTTAAGCAAGGAACATGCATGCCCATGTGGCATTTACCAATAAAAATGTTATACTGTGGCAAAATAGCTTGCAAGCTGCTTGCGTGCGTCTGTGTATGCTATAGGCATATGTGTATTGTAAGTAGATGAACATTATTATAAAAGCCGAAAATACATAAAATCTATAAAGTTGCAAAGTTAATCTTTCTTCGACACTCGAGCAATTTACAGACGATTCAAGAGCTACTTATAGTATTTTTATCTCACGAAGCGACGGGTGCTTTACTTGTGGTAACCAAGTATACAAACACGCTATGAATGTGTGCGTGAAGATAAATAGCATTAGTACATCACACGCACACATTTCCGACTTCGTCATGACTCAGACGGTACCGAGAGCTCTTGTGCTTACACACACATTCAGTGTGTTTATACACTTGGTAACCACAAATTAAGCATGTGTTGCTTCGTGAAATAAAAAGCATCGCTACTTTACATCTCACCAACGACTCGCCCCTGCTACGCACGGTTTTTACGACTTGACAAAACATTGAGATTTATTTATTACATGTTAGTTTAATAGAAATGTATTATACGCACAAGCCTTCCGGAATAAATTATCTAAAAGAATGTGAAAACCGCATGAAAACTTTGCGATATTTAAAAGAACGACGCGGTCACACAAATAAACACGAAAAGCAACTTTTATTTATTATATTATTTGTATTTCTATAAAAATAAATAAACAGCGGGTAAATCTTCTGATTTACCCGCTGTTTTCATAGCCACACAACTGTGGCCAATAATAGTCGAACAGAAACACGTTTTACGACCTGCCCTTGCATGCATTTTGTCTGAGCGTGCGTTAGATACATCTCTCCACGCTAAGTGCAAGGTCGTCTTTATTGAACTTGTTTTAATCTTTATCTAAGTATGTAGATACATTCTCAGTCTTGTGCCTAGATCCGTTTTGAGTAAGGGGTGCTACACGTTCGGGTCGGTTTGATTCGGCACAGCCAAGCGGCAATATCGAAAATAATATATTATGTTCTGGAAAAAACCGACCGGCTTAGCTCGAATTGATACAGCCATGATTAAATAAAAAATAAGAAGGAGAAGAAGAGAGGTTTATTGTCACAGAAACACGTGCGTAGGAAAAAGATTAGTAAATTAACTCGAATAAAACATCAAAATAGATCTGAAGGTCCAATCTCGTAATTAAAAACGTTCAAAATCTAGTCGTAATCTCATCTCAGTGACAATTATTGTCAAAAAATTGACAAAAATGTAGGGAAATTAGAGGTATTTTTGACAGATTGAGACTGAGATCAGACTGCGAACGTTCTTAAAATTACGAGAATTGCATTTTGCATTGCATTTTGTTTGCATTGTTTGAATTGTTTTGGTTTTGTTATCACGAGCTCAGAACAGAAAAAAAGAGAACGGGTGAGGCGAGGGTTGATGCCAAACGAAGTTTCCCGATCAGCACGAGCCGAATGAAAGCCGATTATGTATAGTAATTGCTTCGGATCGGCTTTGTATTTCAACAACCCTTTTCCCTTAATTATTTAGTTTTGTAGTTTCGATGAGGCTAACTAGCTTAACTGTAGCCAATTCCAATGTATATTTTACTTTATTTTGTTCCAAATTACTAAAATGTTGTACTTATTTAATGCCCATGATACAGGCTGTGCCTAGTTTGGGACCTATTCTATGGAATACGTCCATATTCTAATTTTGGATTTATAATAAACGATTTACTTTAAAAATACTGCAGAATCGAATGCGCCGACTCGAACATGTGTTACCTACCTATATTTCAAGGACATGGAGGAGACTTACGTATTTAACACACTTCTAGAAACTGTGAATTATATTATACCCAGTGTTGCTCAAAATTAATAACTTGAAGTGTTAATTAACTTTAATGCAAATTGATATACGAGTACTTAGAATAATTTAAAACAAGATTATTTTGTGTTTTAAATCACTAGAGGTATAAATTACCTCTAGTGATGTATTCTTCTAAACTGCTTTAATTTTTATTTTAATAGTTACCTAAAATCTGCAAAAAAATAATACTTGTTTTGCATTCTAGAAACGTGATCGCGTTTCCTCATAGTTTATTAATTAGCTAATTAGTTAATAATAGTAATAGTATTACTTAGGTAATAATGGTTCATAAATTGTTATATATTAATTTATTTTATTAGGATAATATATATACATAATAACCTAACATTTAAAATAATAATATTACGTGCATTTCGAACATCAACCACTGCGCCTGCGCTCAGGACCTGTTGCTCCAGAGCATGGCGCAGTGGTCGATTAACATCGCCGTGGTCGCTGAGCCGTACTTTGTCCCGCCCAAGGATAACTGGGTGGAGGACCTTAACGGCTCAGTGGCCATAATTTCGTCGGCTGCCGCCGGTACCCCGTCCCTCGAAGGTGTCACGAAGGGACAGGGGTGCACGGTTCGGAGAGATTGTGGTAGTGGGAGTCTACTTCTCTCCGAGCCGAACTCTCGCCGAGTTCCAGAACTCCAGAATAATATTACGTGCATTTAATAATTTGTTTTTTTTTTGTCATTTTCAAAATCCAAAAAAAAGGAATAGTAAAATACTTTTCCCGCAGAGTCATAAAATTAATCATTAGTATGTCATACGAGTACAAAAATACCAAGTTTAAGGAAGAACAAGGAATCCCCTTAGCCGATATCAATAATACATTATTGTATGTTTGATATCAAACATCATGCACATCAAGCTACTACAATCTGTCAAATTTCTGTAATAGATTTTCAACTTTATCGCTAAGAAATAAAGTGGAAGGTTGATTGGGAAAATTTTACAGTTTCCGGTAACTTGAAGTGCTGGCGTCTGTACAGTAGTTATCGCGAACTGGGTCCAAAACGAAACGTGACACAAAGATCTGATTACGTCGATGTTGTTCTCAAAAGTGGGTTTTCCCACCTCAAGCATTCCTAATTTTTTTGTGGGTATTGATAACAATAATATTGTTTTCATTATCCTGTAGAGTCACGAGCACTAATATGTCAACACTTGGAAACTTCCAATGCGATTTTTTCGTGAAATAACGAATGCAACGTTGAAATACGACACATTAGATAAACCTATAGGTTCGAAAATGCTATGTTCGTAAAAACATAAAATTTCGTTCAAAAATAAAGGAGTAAATCGCTTTTGAATAAAGCCGAGATGGGCTCGTGGCTAAGTAATAACAGCCGCACGACTCGATAGATCAGGTAAAGCTACGCTTGCCACGGTCGGTTCGTGGGTGGGTGACTATCTTTTCATACCAAGATCGCACAGCAAGCACGTCGATCTTTGACAATCGTTACGGGTGGTCAGAAACCAGAAAGTCTGAAAACCAGTCTTACCAAGGGGTATCGTATTACCCAGTAACTGGATTGTGGAGGTTGGAAAAAGGCAAGGCAGATGATGATTGAGAGTCGTGTTACTATACATACCTACAGATGTCTGTGTTTGTATTAATGTTTATGTAATAGAAAGTATTGACTTTCCATGAAAAAATAAATAATTTAATAATTGATATAATTTATTTATTTATTTTATTAGGTCTACCAACAATTGTTCACACTGGATACAGCAACATAATTCATTCTTAAAATTAAATTACAGCGCAACAATTACTTGGTAGACACTACATGCACAAAACAATAAATTCGGAAAATTGCGCAAATATTCAATTAAATAAAAAATTAAATTGTAAATAGTAAACACAACATTCTGACAAAATTGATAAAAAATCGTTTGATTAATTTTCGGCAATGACAACATTGGTAAATAGTTACAATAAAGTTAAAATTATATTACATTAGTGAATTGATAAATTATAAATAAAAATCGACATAAAATTAAAATTCATTGAAAATCATTATCAGCCTATAATGTTCCTACTGTTGGGACACAAGCAACAATCTACAATTTTTGGTAGTGAACTGAGCATTTTTTCTCTAGAAGTGAAAAGGAAAGCCAAGCTTGCTGTGAGAACTTTTTGCGTTATAATCAACCAATAATGTTCCCATGCGGGCCCAGTGCGGGTTGGTAGACGTCACATGTTTTCGAATTTTTGATTCTAGGACATGCCGGTTTCCTCACGATGTTTTCATTCACCGTTTTGAGAGCAGTGGTGCTGAAATAATTTACACAAAGTAAAGTGCCTGCTTGGATTCGAACTCACGACAACTCATAAGTCGCGGCCGTAACCACTGTGCCATCACTGCTCTTAATTTACTTTACTTGCTCCAAATTATACAGTTTTATTTCGTTGTTCTCATAAGTATTATTGTTAAGAGTTTCGGGGTTCGTGACAATTAAAACTGCCGATATAAATTACTAAAAATTACACTTTAATTGGACAACATTATTAACAACTCAAACACACTAATTATAAAACACAATTGCACTTAAGTCGCACTTGAAGATCGCTTTCGATGTATTCGCTTGTATCGCTAATCCAACTCTGCCTCGGCCCATCCCGGCCTTATATAGTGCCGCAGATGGTTCTAGAACTTTCTATTGTAGAAACATCTAGAAGGTTTGAGTACATGCCGGCCCCGACTGACCAGATGTCGATAGTTCTAGAAAGTTCTAGCATCGAAATTTCTAGAAGGATCTTGACTCTATTAGTTGTGCTGCTACTCGATACTAGATGGCGCTAGTGGTACCTAATGTCACCATGTACCAGGCATTAATTGTGGCGCGCAACATTATTCTCATTGACCGTTGCAATTGAAAAAACGGCTCGAGATGAACGGTTTAATCTTGGATGGTTCATCAAGACCCCGAAAAAAGATCAGAGAGATTGACCTCTCTCTGATCTTTTTCACTTGCTTTATAAACTTTTAAGCACGTCAAAAATACCAAATACGGAACATAAAAGATCTTTCACAAGCTGACCCTTGACACTCTATTTGAGTACCTTGCGGGCAAACCGATTTGACGTGCCCTTAAACCCTCAACGCAAAGGCGATCTACCTATTTCTTTAGACTTTTGTCGATTTTCTGTCAAAGAAAGACTTGGCTATGTTTTCAGCACCTTAGTTTTCTTTGTGTTATATGTATAGTTGGCTGGTAACTAACTATTTTGAGCAGTTTTTGAAATAAAATGAGTTTTTGCATTAAACCTTTTGATGTAGGTATCGAAGTCCTGTCAAAAACCGACGTCAAAATTTTAATTTGCCAGGTATAAGGCCCTTTGTACACGGTACGGCGATATTAACAGCGTAATAGAAAAATGAAATTAAAGAGTGTGTGATTCATACAAATAATTTTTTACATGACATATTGAAAAAAAAAACCTCTGCCAAACTGCAAAGCAGTTTGTTGGTAGAAAGAAGAATAATAATATATTTATTCAAAAAATTATAAAGCATAAAAATTTGTACAGTTTTGCTTAAATTTAAATTATATTTGTAAGACTTACGTGCCTGAACTAGGTAATCCTGTGTTTCAGGCGAAAAGAGCTAAAATAGTTTTTAAAAATTAATAAATAATCAAAAATTGACAATAGTAAAATAATTATATGTTGAGTAGCATAACTCCTAATTTCTAAATTTGATAAATATTTGTATACCTATATATTTTACTTTATGATGATGATGAATGATGATGATGGATGTTTTGTATGAACGGAAAAGTTGGCTTTACGAAAAAAATTGTTGACTTTAAAACTGCAAGGTGACGTCATACTCATAAAACATTTTAGTATTTTCGATGATTTGGTCACCGACTTGTTAGCCGCCGGAGCGAAGTTGGAGCACACCCTACCCGCAACTTATGATGGCGTGATAACTGCGATCGAAACTTTATCGGAGGATAATTTAACGCTAACATTCGTTAAAACAAGGCTTTTGGATCATGAAGTCAAGTTGAAAAATGAGTCCAGTGATAGCAGTGTTAAAGTAGCAGTTTTGACGGCACGGTTGGCGCAGTGGTTAAGCGATTGACTGCTGCGCTTCGTGTCGCGGGTTCGATTCCCGCACGGAACAAATATTTGTATGGCCTACAAGTAGTTGTTCCGAGTCTGGCTGTTTGTGTATGTGAGTTTAAATGTTTGTAAACGCACCCACGATACAAGAGAAATTCCTAGTGTGGGACAACGTTTTATTTAAAAAGAAAAAAGATCGCGAATAACGACGATGAGTATGAACGCTGATTAGCTGAACATTATGCACTAACAAATGCGCTGATTGGTTAACAGCTACACTCAAGCCATATTCTGAATAACCAGAATAAAGATGTTATGAACCAACTTTTAAACCATCATATCTTATGTGTTAGTCCTGGTTATAAACTATCTGTAAGCCAAATTTCATCCAAATCCGTTCAGTAGTTTTTGCGTGAAAGAGTAACAAACATCCATCCATCCATACAAACTTTCACGTTTATAATATTAGTAGGAAGGATATTAGTTCATTTTAGAAGGGGCCTGTGGCTAACTAATAACAGCTGCACAGGTCGATCGATCAGGTTAAGCTACGCTTGCCGCGGTTGGCCTGTCGATGGGTGAACATATTTACATACATAGACCCCTCCGTGCCTCTGGTCCCGGCTGTCATTCGTGGATCGTTGACAGTTGTTATAGGTAGTCAGAAGCCCGAAAGACTGACAACCAGTCTTACCAAGGGGTATCGTATTACCCAGTAACAGGAGGTCAGATAGGTAGTCGCTCCATGTAAAATACTGGTCCGGTTAGACTGGAGGCTGACCCCAACATACTTGGGAAAAGCCTAGACAGACGATAATTAGTTCATTATATTAGAAAAATCTTTCGTAATTTCCAGAAAACGATTTTCAATTAGTTTGCAACGGCAGACAAGGCATATCTCTTATGTCAACAGCTTCTACAATCAAAAGTGTAACAAGACATTCGATAAATTCAATAGGTGTCAGAATCAAGACAAAGTGAACGCTGTAACAGGCGTAGTTCGAAACTGGACCATGGCAGAGAGCCAGGAGGCTTTAACAGGAAATTTATGATGAACGGAAAAGGTTGTCTAATAGAAAGGAAAGGCTGTATACGTTATTTATTTACAGTCAAGTGTAGAAAGGTTTATATTGCAGAGAAAAAGAACGATTTCCTTTAGAAATATCGACCGAAATAATGAGATATGACACTGACAAACTGATTGTGTTTTGTTTTAAATGTTGTTACGCTGTCGAAATCTTTTATTTAATTTGACTTTATGTTATTATGCAAATGAGTCATTATCGGGTCGTCTTCCAGTCTAACCGGATGCAGCTGAATACCTGTATTTTACATGGAGCGACTGCCTATCTGACCTCCACAACCCGGTGACTGGGTAATAGGCGATACACCTTGGTAAGACTGGTTGTTAGATTTTCGAGCTCCTGACTACCCGTACCTAATAATGCAAATGAGTATTAATGCATTATTCATTGAGATTTGAAAAGGTATTTTTTCGAAAATACTTGTAATGGTTTTAAAAGTCATACGTTCGAACCCAGTCAGGCGCTTTACTTTGTGTAAATTATTTTTTCACCAATGCTCTCAAAGCTGTGAAGGGAAACATCGTGAGGAAACCGGCATGTCCTAGAACCAAAAATTCCAAGACATGTGACATCTGCCAACTCACACTGGGCCCGCGTGGTGGATTATGGCCCACTCCCTCTTGAAGAGAGGAGGCCTGTGTCCCAGCAGTGGGAACATTATAGACTGATTATGCTATGCAACTTGTATGTTAAGTCCAGATTTGCTCCAATTTAGCTTAATATTGATAGATTCAAATCACTCCACAGATACATTAATAAACTCTGCGAATACAACTTTTTAGGAGGCAAAGGAACCGGTATTTCCAAAAGTAAAATTCAAACGTAGCGTCCGAGTAAAAGTAAAAACGGCGAATCGAAACTAATGTATGCAATTAGATGAAGTTCGGATATCCCCAGAAAAGCAACAATTAATTTTATAGATTTCAAAGGCCAGGAGTAAAGTCCAAATCTCGACCTTTCGGTTTATAGGTTGTGAGGGCCATACGTCATTGAAAAATTATGTATAAAAAAAAAAAAAAAAATTCTATCTATATTCTAATAAAAGCTGAAGAGTTTGTTTGTTGGAAGGCGATAATTTCTGCTCATCTGCCTTTTTCCAACTATGTTGGGGTCGGCTTCCAGTCTATCGGATGTAGCTGAATAACGGTATTTTACATGAAACGACTGCCTATCTGACCTCCACAGCCCAGTTACGATGCGATGCGACACGGTGGGTCGAGAGAGAAGAAATTTCACACGGATGAAGTCGCGGACATAAACTAGTTATTTTATAGTATAATCCTACTAATATTATAAACGTGAAAGTTATTATGGATGGATGGATATTTGTTACTCTTTCACGCAAAAACTACTGAACGGATTTAGATGTCATTTGGCACACAGATGGTTTATTATCAGTTTTAACATATAGGATACTTTTTATCCCGATATTTTCCCACGGGGTCGAAACCTGTGCGGGTGAAACCGCGGAGCGTAGCTAATAATAATATAAAAGTAATAAACAGAACTTTGAACTACGTTGTTGTGTCTGTTGCAGATAACAGATGACCTTGCACGATCTTCATGCGTGTTTGAATCGGAAACTTGTTCAGTTAAATGTAATAATTATCCTTATAGCTACAAAGTATGGTTTATGACTTGGAGTAATATTGCTGTTTCCCTTCTTCATACGCATTTTAAATAAAAATTTTTTTGCAAAAAAAAAAAACAACCGACTTCCAAAAACGACACTACAAAGTGATAAATAACTTTAAGTTCAGAAGTCGGTATCGTTGAGTTTGCATTTTCGTTGTTTGCCAGCGACTTCTGCAGCAGCTGCCTATCTGACCTCCACAACCTAATTACTGTGGTAGTAAGTCTGGTTGGCAGACTTTCAAGCTTCTGACGACCCGTAATGACTGTCAAAGATCCACGAATACCAGTCGGAACCAACGGCGTAACGTGCTTTCCGAGGCACGGGGTCTAAGTATGTAAAGATGGTCACCCATCCACGGACCGCGGCAAGCGTAGTTTAACCTGTTCAATCGGCCATTATTACTTAGCCACGAGCCCCTTTGAGCTGAGAGTTCTGATTTGAATATATGGGTAATAAATTATTACTATTGCTGCTGACTACCAACTTAAGGCTCCTGCAGACAGGTGCGACACGTTGATGCGACGCCATTCTGGTGGAAAAATTTCCATGAAGTTTTCATAGAAATTGATCTACTAGAGTCACGTCGCGCCTGTATGCAGGAGCCTTTAAAAGTTTACCAAACCCGTTTTGGTTAATGCCTATACCTGTTTTTGTGATGATTTTCTTTTCGAGATTTTATCGCTTTGATTATGTCATTTATTATATTTTTTAAATTGGGTATTTCCATGAATTTAAATTCGATTTTAATTATAACATTTAATATATGTTTATTGCAATCAATAAATCGAAATTGAAATGAGAAGATGTTTTGAAAGTATTAACTCATATGAAATGTAAACAAACAAAAAATCGAATGTATAAACTTCTTCTTAAATTATTTAAATGTAAACAAACTCATGTAAAAATGTTAATTTATTCTTCAATGCATGAAATAAAAGGCTTTTTTAATTTTATTTTATTTTATTTCCATGAATATCCCACTAGCAGCCCGAATTGGGGAAATGTTGGTACCTACCACCTAACATGGGTAGAACAAAATTCTCTTTATTATGTACACTATATGAACAAACTTTTACCTACCCCTCCAAACGATACATCATAAGCAGCCCATAATCATAAGCAGCCCATAATCATAAGCAGCCCATAATGTTTCCACTGCTGGGATGCAGGCTTCCTCTCTTCCACGCGGGCCCAGTGCGGGTTGGTATATTGATATCGCCGACCGTGCAAATTCCTCAGTTTACGCCGAGCGCATAGAAACTGCATCGCCAACATCCGTCCGGCCACTAGCCGCCGACGCGGACGCAGCGTTTGACATTAGCTTTTAGTTATTTTAATACTTATTTTTGTCAATTTTGCATCGAATAGGTAGGTATCACCATTTTGAAATGTAGTTATTTCTTTTAAAATAAATAAAATTAGTTTTAAAGTAGGTAACTTTGGTTTTTTCTCGATCCTCCGACTGCAGTTTACGTAATTGGCGTAGGTAATTAATGTTATGTTTATTTTGTTATTATGTACAACTATGTAAATAACAAGCTACAGATAACCAGTAGGAAATAAACCACGCTAATTAAATTATAGTAAAACGCAGTTCCGAGGTTATGAAGTAGACATGTTTGTATAGTTGTTTTATTAACCATAATATGTTTATTATTATTGTAATGAGTGACGTCCTGTTTTTTCTCGAATTAATCAGTACCTATTATTTTTCCGATACCAGCGGCAAAAATACTATTATTTTCTCGGCTTATTTATGTGCAGTACAGAACTCCTAATCATCTGCCCAGGCGTTTCCCAACTATGTTGGGGTCGGCTTCCAGTCTAACCGGATACAGCTTAATACTAGTATTTTACATGGAGCCACTGCCTATCTGACCTCCACAAACCGTTAATGGGTAATACGACACCTCTTGGTAAGACTGGTTGTCAGACTTTCGGGCTTCTGACTACCCGCAATAACTGTCAAAGATCCACGAATGACAGCCGGGACCAACGGCTTAAAGTTCCAATAACAGTGGCAAAAATATTATTGTAACTACTGGGAGTTCAGAATTCTGGTGGTCAATTTTATTATCAAAGTCATGGAAACACACATTGTACTTAACTTTAAATACATCCACGAACCCTTTACCGTCGCATACAGTCAATGTTTTGAATCTGTTTTTGCGCACTCCCGTAAATACCGAATTTTAACACTAAAACTAAAAGTCGTTTCCCAGCAATTTCTTTTTTGCAGAAAGTTACTTAGTTTGATGTGTATGAGTTGATGACGGCTTTTTGAGGGTCTTGTTACATCCTGTATGTAGGTAGGTACACTCGAAGACATATCAAGCTATATATGTCCAGTATAAGCTGACTGCTCATTGTACGAAAAGCCTACCTATACAATGCGAGGTCAGCTCTATCTTTGGCTCCTGAAATTCAGGTACTCTAACCTAACTCTGGAGCCAGGCTCTCACAATTTTCTGTAACCTGTTTTTATGGCAATAAAAAAATTTAGTTATTTTAAGATACACAATGCCGATACTTAAATAACAGCCACATTACATTTTTACAACTCCCCGTCGTTATGACATCGTTTTCGGCGCTTACCGTTCTTTCTAACTTTCTTTTATTGCTCGGCTCCTATTGGTCCTAGTGTGATGTTAAATAGCCTATAACTTTCCACAAGAATTAGGCTATCAAATGCAAAAATATTTTTTTAAATCCGGCTGGCAGTTTTAGAGATTGACGCCTTCAAACAAATAAACTCTTCCGCTTTATTATTAAATATAAGTATAGATATAGATTAGGTAAAACTGGATATGTATAACTTTGATATGTCATGGTGTGCGCTTCCTACTAATATTATAAACGCGAAAGTTTGTTTGGATGGATGGATAGATGGATGTTTGTTACTCATTCACGCCAAAACAACTGAATGGATTTGGATGAAATTTGGCACACAGATAGTTTATAATCAGGATTAACACATAGAATACTTTTCATCCCGATATTCCCACGGGATCAGAACTTATGCTGGTGAAACCACGGGGCGCAGCTATTGTATGATATAAAGAGAAGATTTCTGTAAACTTTATAATGATTCAGCAGGAAGTGGATCAGTCATAAAAAAGCAGCTCTTCCGCATTGGAAAATACAATTCATATTATGTATTACTAGTATAGTCCACCGCGTAATAGCTTGACCACCCTAAGGTTGAATGTCAATTCATAAAACAATGAACGACAAGTTCTATTTGTTTGGGGAACGTTGTCAAAAATGATCAAGCTATTACGATGTTGACTATACTAATGTAAAATGACATTTAAACAACAATAGATGAGTCATTCTAACATGATGTGCAATCTTTTTTATAGCACAATTCAATTGTGGGTTGAGTCGATCGACTTTATTACTAACCTTGCAAAAAACCCATACAAATGTATGGAGTTTGTATTGTTTCTTTACGGATTTACTCGAGCTACGTCACTGTTACAGTGAAACAGATCAAACTTTTTGGAAAAACGGCATTTTCTTGGATCAGGCCATAGTTTCAATGATTAGGTATTGACTATTGACATTCATCTTCTTCCAAAGCCTTTCAAAAAGATTTTTGGAGTAGACTAGGAAATGTAACCTAAGAGAATTTGTGTAAGAGATCTCGAATCTCGCGAGATTACGAGCCTTTTTTGCGAGATTCAATCTCGTGGAAAGTAAAACCTCGAATCCTTCTTGAAATATTGACAAATCTCGACACCAGCGTGAGATCGTACGTGAGATCTCGACTCGAGATTTTATAACCTAGAATCGACTTTTCGTCGAACCAAATACGACTGAAATCAAAATTTTTAATGAAGCGCTGCTGATCAATATCCGCAGGTGTTCTATAAGATGACCAGCTGTTACGCTGTCGAGATTCAGACTAGATTAACGCAAAGACTGTGTTATGGATTCGGATTAGACCGACACCTGTTTGTAAAATACAATTCCTTCAATTCAGAAAGAAAATCCAGGAATTTACCAAATAAGTATTTCTTTCTTCTTGCTGAAATTGAATAATGCTTAAATTAATTAAGCGTTGTTCAATTTTACTGTTTGGTTTTCCGAAACTTTCACAATTTTTTCCCAGCCATGTCTTTTTAAATTAGGTCAGTAGGCAACCGCAAATTAGCTAAACGTCATAAAAAAAATGTCTACACCGCTTAGGTGACTGAACTAAAGGCTTCTTTGATTATTTAACACTTGTTATAACATCAAAAAAACCCACTACGACGGCGGAGGGTGTGTTAGATAAATGGTGACTGGCCAAAGTTTACCTACTACGTACCTCACGAACGACTCAAAACCCATGCGTTAATAGCCAATTTAACTTGACCCACCGCTCACCTCTCCGTGTCTTCAAAAGTGGACGTCAGCGCAGTGATTGAGTGAATCAACCGGGGTCTACCTTGATTGGTCACTGATGGACTGGGACGAACTTGACAAGTGACGTCATTCGCCGGCGATACGAGTATTCCCGCGTAACGTGTAGAATGGGGTTTTTACGCGCACTTTATAATGTTTAGAGGTGCAAATATTTGATTGTTTTTGTAGATTTAATTTAATGTTATGATAAACTATACGAGTTTTCTTGAGTTCATTTTTAGTTGTATTTCAATTAATACGATCAGACTGAGAAATAAAAAAAAGGTAACATAAAAAATGAAATTGGTTTTTTTTTGACATGCTATAAAACAAAAGTACCCATCTACTTACTTTTAAAAAAAGTTTTTTAATTCTTTTAAAACTATTATCCGATGCCAACAGAACTGCATTATAAAATTCCCAGTCCATCATTGATAAGAAATCAAACTCAGTTTCCTTTCAAAATCTATATTCACCGCCACACGGTTTCCATTTTCAAAAGTTGTCGGCCAGTCTGTTATTAGTGAAGTCTGTGTCCAGCGATGGTCTCAATAATTCGCTCGTTCATATTTATACAGTGTTCAGTTGTATCGAGTCACAGTTTACATTGAGAATCGAGAGAGACAGTGACAATCATTGGCCATTCACCTTGCTTTAGTTGTTTGTTGTGCGTGAAATCATAACAAAGGTAAATGTTTTGTTCATTTGTTTTTTTTTTGACCGTCAACTATTTCGAACTTTTTAAGCGCTGATTTTTGAATAGTCTTATAACTATTATCTGAGGAATTACTATCGCGTTTTGACAGCTTTTGCATAGAAAATATGTCAAACTGTCATATTTATTCTTTAAATAAAAGTTATTGGACTTTAGAAAAACCAGCCTGAAGTGTTTTTTATTTTTAAGTTTCTGTTCTATTTGTCTATACCAAACGAGTTTTATAATAAATTCTTCCATTAAATAAATTCGTGTTCGTAAGCGGATTAGCGCGTTGTTGTTGTAATCAAGCGACATTAACTAGATGGCCTTGACAAAGTGCAATTCTATTAGCAATAACGATGATGGAAAATCATCTGCCTAGCCTTTTCCCAACTATGTTGGGGTCGGCTTCCAGTCTAACCGATTGCATTGAATACCAGTATTAACATGGAGCGACTGCCTATCTGACCTCCACACGCCAGTTACTGGGTAATACGATACCCCTTGGTAAGACTGGTTGTCAGACTTACGGGCTTGTGAATGTGACTGTGACGACTGTGAAAGATCACGATCACGAATCACAGCCGGGAGCAATGGCTTAACGTGCTTACCGAAGCACGCAGGGGTTTCGGTATGTAAAGATGGTCACCCATCCACAACCCACCGCGACAAGCGTAGCTTAACCTGATCGATCGACTTCTGCCGCTGTTATTGTTTAGCCACGGGCCCCTACTTATGGAAAAAAGAAAAATATATAAGATTGTCATAAGCTACCGAAAGTCCTAAAAATACGAAAGGCTTTGAAAGCGATTGCCACGTCTTGTCGGGCATGTTGTCAAAATGAATATGCAACTTTTGGTTGAATTATCTAGCTATTTAAATTAGATACAATAATGAAGATACAATTGTGAATATTTAAACATAATCATTCTTATCAGAACGAAAAATAAAAAATATTATTAATTTAACAAAAACACAAAATTATTATTATCCACTAATTAATTTTATTAAAAGTTTAAATAACGATGCTTTTCTCAACAGCTGAGCTATAAAAAATTTAACAATAGATGAACACTGTAAGATTTTTTTTCTCAGAGTTATAAAAACTTGAGCGTTTTTTTATCATACTATCGTGGTCAATTCTAAACAAGATTCTCTGCGGAAGATTGCAATCTTATGCCTATAATTGGCGCTCTTTATAAGCAACGTGCCGGCAACCGGTTTGAAAAACAAAACAATTCCACTTATTGGCTAACAAAGTAGCAATCCTGCATAGCGGTCTATAATTTTATTAACTCTTGTTTTCTTTGTTTACAGAAAATGTCTGCCTACAAAATCGTTCTTGCTCTCACAGTCGTCATCGCTGTTGTAAAGGCTCAAAGGCCATTTTACGCTGGACTGAGCCCCATCGGATACCCAGCAGTGGAAACAGACCTAATATCGAATAGGTTCGGCGAGGATGAAGATGCCCCTATTAACGCTCAGGGTGACAGGAATCTCATCAACCGATTGGACGCAATGCCCATTGACAACCAACCTTTCTGGTACCTGAACTGGAGACAGTATGAGAACTTCAGACGCAACCCACAGACTTATCCTCAGAGACAAAACAGCTTTACCGGTGGCAGATAAACGATGAAAGTCAAATGTGTGGAATGAAAGTATGGATCGATTTAGAATCTCGATTTTAGTATTCGATTCTTGACTGACGAATGAACGTGAATCGAAATTAGGATTTAGTTGAAACTGGAACTGGTTTA
Source organism: Apamea anceps (assembly GCA_951799955.1). NCBI lineage: Eukaryota > Metazoa > Arthropoda > Insecta > Lepidoptera > Noctuidae > Apamea > Apamea anceps. Next base: position 7,253,737 of record OX637518.1, read on the forward strand.
GTTTGGAGCGACTACGAATTTAAAAGATCAGTATTATTAAAAAAGTGATTTTGAAAGTTTAGAGCAAAGACACTTAAAAAGAAAATTACACTTTTTAAAACCACTCCAAATAATGGAGTGATTTTAAAAAGTGTAATTTCCGAATTTGGAACCATTTGTTACTATTTGACTCATTGAATTATTTATTTGTATTTCACCAGCACATATTTTGTTTGAATTTGTGTGCTAGTGATAAAATTATTGCAATTATGCCATTTTATTGCATTTACTCTATGTAAAATAAATAATGTTTTTTTTTATAAAAGAAATTATAAATTGTTATTTTTATTTCTATTCCTATATTGTATTACTTTCAGTAATAAAAGTTTTACTCTTTATTATCCCATTTTTTGTCCACACTTTTATAAATTCTGTTGCATTCATGAATAAAAGTGAATGATAGAAATGCTTAACTCTATAAAAAAAAAATACAAATGATTTACTGCTTGATAAAATTGCTGCAGTGGATTGCTTTCATTGTAATAGCAAAAGTATGTTTTCGGTTAATCCAATCACATTTTCGAATTTTTTAAACCTCTTAAATATTTCTAATTTCAACGAATAAGTAATGTTTAACTTCTAAAAAAGTAATTTGAGTCAAAACGCATTCAATTTATAATAAGAGATTTAGTAAGACCATAGGAGGCAGATTATCTATTACTTCTAAGATTAGATTTATCTCGTAGACTCATTATCTGCCTTGCCTTTTCCCAACAATATTGGGGTCGGCTTCCAGTCTAACCGGATGCAGCTGAATACCAGTATTTAACATAGAGCGGCTCCCTATCTGACCTCCACAACCCAAGTTACTGGACAAGACCTTGCTTGGGCTTGGCCTTGGTAAGACTGGTTGTCAGACTATAGGGTTTCTGACGACCCGTAATGACTGTCAAAGATCCACGAATGACAGCCAGGATGGTATGTAAAGATGGTCACCCATCAACGGACCAACCGCAACAAGCGTAGCTTAACCGGATCGATCAACCCGTGTGGCTGTTTTATGTTTTGTTACTTAGCCACAAGCCGCTCCTCCTATTTTGTTAACTATAAAGATAAATACAGGTTAAGATGTATGTAAGTTATGTTACAAGTGTGACTTAGCTGAAATCCAGCCTCAAGCTGCAACTGAGAATTTGTCTTTATCAAAAATCATAATAACACTTCACTCGACCGGTGGGGTAATTACGTAACACACTAATAATGGCATTGCCTTTTATTTTGACAATTCAGCGACAAACATTACGTGATTTGCGTTGTAGAGCAGACGATTTTATCAAACATATCAAGCAATGTATTAGAAATTTCCTTTACAGAGACAACAGACAGGACTAAACTAGTATTTATCTTCTGTCCTTTTCTTAACGAAATAGAAAGAAAAAGATGCGCTGAACTTAAATTTAGTTTAGTTGTTAACAAGGGATCGGCATCATTGTTATTTTTTTGTTGAATGAAATTATTTTACAATCACCACTTATTCAGATAGCTTGCATTCTTTACAACCGCGTTGTCTAGATCTAAATCAAGTCTAGCAACTGAATGGCAGTCCTTTGGGAACCTAAATTTCAATGGCGCGTCTGTCTCTAGACCACTCTGACAAATTAACTCCCGAAGCGCTATAGAACTGTTTGATGGGTGTGGGAGAGGATTATTACAGCAGTGCAATTCTGTAACCATATCACCGTGAAAACTTAGGTGAAGTGAGCGTGGAGTGAGCAGTCATTCCAACTAATGCTAGGGATTGACACTATTGACAGCTCACTCTAAGCTCACTTCACCTAAGTTTTCACGGTGAGATTTTTACAGAATCGATCGGCAGATCACCGATTCTCTTGTACGGTGAAGTAGGCGTCGAACCAAAGCTATGGAGGTGGCCACCCTACTCATAAAATAGGTAGTCGATTTTGGATAAGTACAAATATAAACTTATTTTTACTTCAGTAAGACACAGGTGCGTAGTACGTTCATCCGGCGTTCGTGTATAACCTCGGGTGTAATATTGCGTAACACACTTCCAAATCAAATCAAATCAAATCACTTTTATTTGTTAACACAGGCAAAGAAATACAGATCTTGAGTTTGGTGAACAGAACGCTATGTTATGTTATGCCAGGAGGCGTACAAATGTGGTGTGCATCTAGCTCAATATTACGAATTTAAATTTAAATATAAAGAAAAGATGTCTGAAAATCATGCATAATTAAAATTTCGAAATAAATTATAACAATTACATAATATTATTTAAAAAATTGAGTGATGTCAGATTCCAGTAGCTTTCATTTTGACAGTTCAACAGAATCCATTGCGTTATTTACATTGCTGAGCAGACAAATCTTTCGAACATATGAAGCAATGGATTAGCAATACCTAAATGATTCAGATTATGATTATTAGTGCGTTACGCAATTAGGGTGCTGAACTTTAAAGAAAATAAAAGTACTTCATAACATTTCTAAATCAACTGTATTTCTAAGATGATTTACAATTGAAAATCTCTAACAGTTCACCTCTATCGCAAGCTGCGTTAAAGGACTTCATTCCATAAGTAATAAATATAATATTGATGAATGGAGATGGAGAAGACCAAAGGAAAGAGGGATATATTGCTTGAGGAATGATATGGACGAACAAGAAGTGCATGATAGCGGTACGGCTAACAAGGAAGAATGGAAGAAGAAAACACAAATTATTACAAATTTCAAATTTATTTACATAATAACCATAATTTGTACAAGAATGATTGGTACGGTGACCCCAAATCGAGGCATTTGCCGGTATCTTGAGAGTCTAAGTTGCGACATTCGACATCAAAGTGTGGTACAGACGCCAGCACATCAAGCAACAGCAGCATCATCTAACTGTGTCCAAATAAACTTTTTTCTTTCTTTTCTTTCTTACTTTCTTACTATAAAAATTTCAATCATCTCAGCCTATTGCAGTCCACTGCTGGACATAGGCCTCTCCCAGGCTGCGCCAAAACACCCTGTCCTCCGAATTCCGCATCCAGTCCGTCCCAGCCACCTTATCTAAGTCTTCCATCCATCTAGCTATAAAAAAATATATAAATATATAAGATCATCATAATTATAACATTCGCCAGGCGGCAGTCAGTAAGTAGGTTTACGAATATTTCTTCCATGAATGGTGATATCGCGATCCCTATGTCTTGCCGAAACCGACCGTTGATTTAATTTTATAAAGACCGAAGTTTTTCAAATACAATACATATTTTATCGGTTACACGCCCCAGAGGCAATGCATTGCGAATTTGTGAGACAAGTTTTACGAACTTCGTTCTTTCCTTGCATTTATACCCCTTGGCAAGTACAAGAAAATCTACTTTTTAAACTAGAACGAGATGCTCTTTTGTAAATTATTGTTATTGCCAGAATTATCTGCGGTTTTACTCGAACCAGTAGATTCTACGACTTCATTAATTCCTGCGATAAAAATCTGCAAATCTTTTCGTGCACTAATTTTCTTAACTTTGCAGTTTCACAAAGAAACTTTAAAGCTCTGGTGGCTTAGAAGTTTGTTGATTTGCTTTATATAAACCAAATTCTAAGTTATTTCGACTTACATACAAAGTTATACCGGTGTTATTTATCACCATCCAAAACCTGCTAGGAATTGAAAACGCCAACGTGGAAAAATTTACAATAATCTTGTAGCTCAACTCAGAAGGATTTGAGGAGCTCAATGACTCGACGAACAATACCAAAGAGAGGACATTTGCGTAGGCTCCATAAAGTACCTACTCAAACTACTAAACCAACATTAAAACTAACAGAGAAAGCAAAAAATGACCCATATAGTCCTCGTATTCACAATAGTAAAAGATATCGTGCCCCACTGCATGATTTTTTACATACAAATTCAATAATAACACGTTTTCGCGCGTTGAATTTGGCTTGTTTCCCGCGCCTCGTCGCGTAGTGCGTTGTAGTGTGTTCCGCTTAAAAATAATACCACGCCACGCGGGCCCTATGCGGGTTGGTAGCACCGTTTTGAAAGCAGTGGTGACGAAGCAATTTACACAAAGTAAAGCGCCTGTCTGGGTTTGAACCTGCGACCGTCGTAAGTCGCCGTCGTTACCACTGGGCCACCGGTGCTCGCTTGCCTTAGAAAGTCAATAAATATTAAAGAAACACACTTTCACGTTAATATTTATTTAATAATACTCTTGGAAATGTTACTCTTATAATTAGAGAGTACTTTCGCTTTGATGCTGGCAGCAAATATTTCTCTCATACACCGCACTGACCGAGTAAAAACCCATCACGTAACCTTTTGAGCGAAATTGTGGTCGAATGGAGAAAGGGTGTTAAGCAGAAAATGTTACTAATGAAGAAAATATCCAAAATGGTGGTAGGAAAAACCGGCCAAGAGCGTCGGACCACGCACAATGAAGGGTTCCGTAGTTGGGATAAATTTAACTCAAAAACAAACTTAACATAGAATTTTTCGGGACATCGCCAAGCGGTTGGGTGACTCTTCACGTGACCAGAGGACTGGCCTATTTTTAGCCCAAAGAATCAGCATTGCCATCCAACGTGGTAATGCTGCCAGCCTTTGGGGCACTTATCCCATTGACAGCGATGCGGACGAATTTGATGCCCAATGAGCTCCTGCCTTTTTCTTTTATTTTTTATTGTGTAACTTGTTTAGTACATTGTGCTTGAAAAGCATAATTTCTCCCGTACATCAATAAACGGCACGATCATTTCTCCGACTGCAAATGCAACTGTGCAACCGCAATTTATTTTTAATCAATGATTTTAGGACTTTTTCCTTTACCAGTGCTGTGAGACCTTGGTTCATGCCAAATTTTATGATTCTAGGTCAACGGGAAGTACGAGTAATAAATAGGTTTTTATTTATTTGCGAGTATCGAAAATCTCACAAATAGCAACTTTACCGTAGTGTTAATAAAATTGATTTTATTTTTACTGCTCAACGCTGACTTTTGAAGCACAGAGCAAAAACCCAATTGGCGTTGGTGTTACTCAGGGTCTGTGCTTGTAGCGTTCTAGGCTTGTCTACAGTCCGGTCATAATAATTTTACCTCTGAATTTGCATCACTGTCAAAATCAAATTAAATTATTCGGGTTACAATAAGGTTGCTGTTGGGCTTTTGTCACTGACTAGTCTGTCAAAATCACAGTGATCTTTATTAACGTTACAATAAGGTTGTAGTTGGGTTGCTGCTGTCAGAGGTAAAATAACCGTGAACGGACTATATACGTCTTTAATATGCACCAAAGAACTCAATTACCTCTATCGATGTACGACACTCCGAAAAGTTTGTAACCCTAATAAAAAGGTTAACGGCCCATTTAATTAATAAAGACCCTCGTTTGTAAGGCGCAAGGCTCTTTGTCCTCAAGATGACCGTCCAATTATTTACTTCACTTAAAAAAATTGGTTCCTCTTCCCGATTCCCTTTAGGATCGTACTTCACTGGGACACCATGGCGAGCCAGGTCGCGTTGCCAACAAATTGCATCATCCATCTTTATGGAGGATACCTCACCTGGCAACCGCTTGGTCCCACAGTCAACCGTACACTCTCTTGTCACTGCCGCACCATAGTTTTTGTCTAAACATATTTTCGGTACAAAAATGCCATTTACCTGACATCTCCCGATTTTTTTATAAATTATTTTATAGTAAGTAGGCTTGGCGTACCGGAAGATTTAGCGTTGGAAGGCCTCCCACAAGGTGGACCGCCGACCTTGTGAATGCCGCAAGAACCTGTTGGATGCGTGAACTGAGGGGCAATTCTCGTAATTTTAAGAACGTTCACAGTCTGATCTCAGTCTCAATCTGTCAAAAATACCTCAAATTTCCCTACATTTTGACAAGTTTTTGACATTTGTTTGATGCCGAGATGACACTGCGACTAGATTTTGAACGTTTAAAATTACGAAAATTGGCCTTCTGGTCGAAGTGGAGGTGCTTGGGGGACGTCTATGTCCAGCAGTAGACGTCTTCCGGCTTAAATGCTGTAGTAGGTTTGTACAGATGCCAGCACATCAAGCTACTACAATCTGTCAAATTTCTTTAATAGATTTTCAACTTTATCAATAAACCATTAAGGTTCAAGATTGATTGGGAAAATTTGACAGTTTCGGGTAGCTTGACCTGCTGGCGTCTGTACAAACACTTTTACACGTCAATCATATTTTTAAAACTAGATGAGGTCGGCGTTTCCTATCTAAGAACAACGGCCGAAACAAACTCTGAGGTCACAGTCTCTCTTAAAGTCCAGATCTTGTTCAAATTCATTCATCATGTAAAGACCATGTACATTGTGTCTGAAATGGTCTTTTGGGGAAAGAACCACACAGATTGAGTGGACCTAACCAGTCAGTGCACGTATTTCTCAGTAATCACGCAGCTCAACTCAGAACTTATAGAGCTCAAGCTAAAATACCTAATTTTATTATTTTATTGAATCTCAGTATAGGAAACCTTTTGAAAATGCTGTCACAGTTAATTTTCTCGGACATCTGTCCTTAAACTCTAAATCCTACCTTAACAAAAAAAAAAAACAAACATCCGAATTGAGAACCTCCTCCTTTTTTAGAAGTCGATTAAAAAGCAGATTATCTCTAATTCGCCCATCACGGAAGTCGGAACAATATGGATCAATAAACATCCATGAACGGACCCAAGCTTAAAATGTAAATACAAACCATTGGTTTCACGCAGACGCCTACGAATTCATCACAGGTTTTTTTACCTTTTTTTAATTGGTTTTTCAGGCTATTAAACTTTCTGATTGAATTTAATGCAATGCATAATTGTTTGAGATTTGAGATTTATGAAACAACCGCAGCCGCGAATGGAAATATCTGGATTATGGTAATGTTTGATCCATACTGGAAACAGTTGGAAGTTTTTAAATCCTTGACCCAATTACTAGTGTGCGTGGAAGGATTTTGTGGACAAAACCCAACGTTTTGTTTCAGTTACAAACTATAAAGTTTGACCTAAATGTATTGTTGTTGTTGGAAGCGTGATTAGCAATGGTCACTTATTTTACACACACCCACTATCAGTAACAGAGCGTTCCATTTTGACAGTTCAACAAGATCCATTGCGTTATTTACGTTGTTGAGCAGAAAGATTTTTCGAATATATGAAGCAATGGATTAGCAACATCCTTCAAAATGATTCAGATTGAGCTTTATAGTGTGCTACGCAATTAGGGGGCAGAGGTTTACTCCCTAAGCGCGAAGTCCGTAGTTTAGGCTGAAGTAACAGGCGTTCTCTACTCCGTATCACTTACGTATAAGATTAATAATAATAATAATAATATCCCTGGACATTTGACTGGCGAATCCCATGAATTTTCACCAAGGCTTTATGGGGGTAACTCACCGTCCGATCAGGACCAGGCCCGTGCCGGACGACGCGTATGTGGAACACATACGCACGTCTCAAAGAGATGTCAGCAAGATTGACGGGGCCCGATAGGGCCGAAGCCTGCTAGGGTAGCGGGATCATCCGAAAGGGTTACCGCTGCCCTGGAACATAAAGGGCTAAGGAAGGAACACGGGTGGGTTTTAGTCAGTAAGAGTCTGACACTCCCTCCGCTCCACCCAGAGCGGGAGGGGTCATTTGATGATTTCCCATCCTCAAAAAAAAAAAAGGGTCACGCTATCACGTCCTGTAAGAAATACGTCAAATTACAAGTCGCCATGTTAGTATAACGAAGGTGAGAGTTAAAAAATGGTTTTTGATAATTCATTCCATGGAAAAGATAGAAAATACGTTTATTTGCGGTAAACATGACGCAGAAAAGGAACACAAACACAAAAAAAATAACAAGATGGAGGAAAATATGCGTCACATCCGCGCAAAACGGACATTGCTCAGCATAATGTTAAGACGCTATATGAGACAGATCCCCAGCGCTGGTTTATTTCAGCGACAGTCGGCGTTGACCTGATGACGTCAACCGGTGCAGAGCATACGATAAGAAGTTCGAAGTTGGTCATTTTTGCCGATTTGAAATCCCATCGAGCACACGGTTTGCTTCATAATGAAACTTTGAATCATTGAATTAGTTTACTACGAAATAAGATATTGAAATGCGTCGTCGACCACGCGTTATTTCCAGTTGCAGTTTTCATAAATATAATTATGAAAACTAAAACCGGAAATTACGCTTATTATGACGCAACAATTCAAGAATTTGTATGGTACCTGTGCTTAGAAATAATACAGTAATAATTATTCATTAATCATTATCATTACCTTTAATGCTTGGGTTAACGTATTCGTCTGCGGTTAGGTGACCGTATTATGATATCTGTTATTCCGCGGATAACCGCGGAATAACAGATATCATAATACGGTGTTTAATTTAACTCAGTTAAATATAAATTTAACTGAGTTAAATTAAAACTTAAGTTATTTTAAGAGCTAACTCATCAACGACTTCTTTGTTTTTCTGATTTGAATTGGAAAACGATATAATAAGATTAAAATGTCACCTTTTAATTGGTAATTATTTCATTAATAATTATTAATTTGTAACTATACTACAGTCGGCCTAATCTGTAAGATCTCACCGTGAAAACGTAGATGAATTGAGCTTGGTATGCGCTGTCATCCCACTTGATGCTAAGAATGGTTAGCCCTATTATTGACAGCTCACTTCAAGCTCACTTCACCTAAGTTTTCCTGGTTAGATTTTAACATAGTGGTTTGGCTGGTTATTATAATAATATCACACTGACTTCGCGAAACATAATTTATAAACTATTTTTAACCGACTTCAAAAAAAGGAGGAGGTTCTCAATTCGGTTGTATTTTTTTTTTTTTTATTTTTTTTTTTTTATTTTTTTTTTTATGTTTGTTATCTCAGAACTCCGTTGTTTATGGATCGATTTGCAAAATTCTTTTTTAACTTTAAAGGATATGCTTTCAGATTGGTCCCATTTTTTTCAAAATCCAGTTCTGATGATGGGATCCATGAGGAATCGAGGGAACTCCTCAAATATTATAGGCAACTATATAGTAATTTTAATATTTTCATCGAGAAATCAAGCGTTTACAGTCAAAAAGTAAAATTTGATGAAGTGGAACTGGTGAAGAAGATCAGATATGGCAAACGGAACTTGTCACTCGCATAGATATCACAATCAAGATAGTTAAGCAACTATGACAATACAAATAAACATACAATCCTGAATAGTTATATTGAAAATGTTATCATTGAACTGATCTGATGATCATGATGGAGCCGGAAGACAGGTACCGGAACTCCGTTATTAATCAACGTATTCTAGCCGTGTTTGGGCTTATTAGAATTGTCATGAAATGCACTTTGGCTATAAGTTACTATCGAACTGATCTGATGATGGAGCTGGAAGGTGGAAGGTTGGCATGAGAACTTCAAAATAAAACAATGTATCTTAGCAGTATTTGGGCTTAGAACTGTCATGAGATGCACTCTGAATACAAGGTGCCATTGAAAATCTAGTTTTGATGTTATCATCAATGTGTCCACAAAACAACTTCTGAAATATTAAAGGCATTTTGCTTACAATGTTTAAAAAAAAATCGCTTCTATTATTTACTAAAATAAAATTGTATTATTGGTAGTATGCACACATTTCCACGTCACCTATGAGGTAGTGTGCTGGGCGCGTTTTTTTTAATGTGGTTTCCCCGGTAGGCCTATTCCATGGCACGTTATGTGTTGTCTTGATTATCAGATGGCAGATTCCGCAACCTTGTTATCTCTGTCATCGCTCGATCATCGTGTGGTCGATTCAATAATTTATTGGCGTCTAAATCTGATAACACTATGCCTTCCAAACTTCTGACACGACTTAGCGCGACATATATTTGTCCTTTTGCAAAGTTTTTTTTACCAAGGTCGATCACAGCTCTCTCGAGGGTGGTCCCTTGTAGTTTATGGACTGTTACCGCCCAGCTCAATATTAGAGGCAGCATACGACGCATAAGAATCGACAGTATTTCATGCGTCATATTATCATCTCTCTACGGGATCAAATTAAAGATCAGAAAGTAGACAGTAATATGTACCTACTTGTATGATATTGGTACTTCTTCAAAATAATATTCTATGTAGAAAAGATATTAACTACGTTGCCATTATACACTCGAGAGCAATGAATCCGGGTCACTTGAAGAATCCTAAAAATCTCGGAAACTAAAAATGCTAGGTTAATGCAATAAATTGTATTTAATAGACAATGTCCTTAAATGAAGGTATTAAAACTTCTTAGTTATTGTAAAGTTATATCATAAAAAAATCAAATTTGAAAAAGGGCCACTTTCGAAGATGGAACTACGAAATTACAGCATTTGGTTTTGCTTTTGTTTGTAATCTGTCATTTATGTGGGTACATAAACCATGTTGATAGTGCTCTATATTCATTATTCAAACTGAAATTATGTCGCTTACGCCTGAAGAATGCACCAGAATACTTACAATGCTGGAAACCGGCCGGAGTCAGCGCGATACAGCCAGCGGGGTAATTCTCGTAATTTTAAGAACGTTCACAGTCTGATCTCAGTCTCAATCTGTCAAAAATACGTCTAATTTCCCTACATTTTGACAAGTCTTTGACATTTGTTTGTCGCCGAGATGAGACTGCGACTAGATTTTGAACGTTTTAAATTACGAGAATACGGGCCCTGGACTGTCGGTGTGTCGCTGTCAACAGTACAAAGAGTTCTCCGACGTTACGAAGAAACTGGTTCTAACCTACGCAGACCAGGAACGGGCAGAACCAGGTGTACCACAGCACGAGAAGACCGATACTTGGTGAACACCATGCTTCGAAATCGCTTTCTCACAGGAACTGAACTCACAAATCAGTTTCGACGCCTCGGAGGAAGTAACCCAAGTGCATGGACAGTAAGACGTCGGCTTGCTGAATCTAACTTAAAACCCCTTAGACCTGCAAACGGCCCTAAACTGGAGCGTGGGCATCGTATTTCAAGACTAAGATATGCCCAGAGCCACGTAAATTGGAGTATTGAAGATTGGTCAAAAGTTATGTTCTCCGACGAATCAAAATTTATGCTCTACAAGCACGATGCACTCTGTGTAGCACTCTGTGTCTTCCACACAGAGTGTATCGAAGACCAGGGGAAAGATTCAAGCAAGCATGCATCGAAGAAAAAGTAGCCTACGGTGGTGGGTCTGTACTTGTGTGGGCCGGAATTTCTTCTGAAAGTCGCACAGAGCTGGTGATCATAGAAAACGGCTCTTTAACTAGCGTAAGATATGTGGAAGAAATCCTCAATGATCACGTTGGTCCATTTATGGTCAATTTAGGTGAGGATGCTATATTTATGCATGACAATGCCCGACCTCATACAGGTAGGATTGTGAATGACTACCTTCAAGAGATGAACATTACTCGTATGGAGTGGCCAGCGCGCAGCCCGGATATCAACCCGATCGAACATGCTTGGGACGAGCTAGGCAGATGCGTAAAACAACGAAACCCTCCCCCAATCACGCTTCGTGAGCTCAAAATTGCTCTCACAGAGGAATGGGAGAATATTCCCCAAAATCGTATAAGGAACTTGGTGTACAGCATGCCAAACCGCGTAAACGCAGTAATGGAAGCACGAGGAGGCAATACGAAGTATTAAAATTCAAGAAAATCGTAATAAAGTTCAAAAATTTCATGTTTCCTATTTTTGTTTTAAGGAGAGATCAGCAGTTTTTTTCTTTATGTAATTTTGTGTTAATAAAATGTATGGTGACTCATATTTTTTTTACTTTCATTTAAGGAGTATTACATTGTCTATTAAATACAATTTATTGCATTAACCTATCATTTTTAGTTTCCGAGATTTTTAACATTCTTTAAGTGACCCGGATTCATTGCTCTCGAGTGTATTATAATAAAAAATACACTAAACGGCTAGAAATAAAAAAACTTTTTACAAAAAAAAATAACCGCCTTCAAAAAAAAGACAAACAAAAACGTTCCTGCACTAAAAAGTAAAAAATAAATAATTGAATTCCTGTAAAGGAACTTAATTTAAAGGTAAACTTATTTGACATTAATATTTTGCAAATATTCAAAATTGTTTACTTCTTTTTGGAGTCGGTGCCAGCCAAGGCAAGGAAATACGTATGGGCAACAATACCTCGAAAAACGACCTCTAACATTTACTATAAAACTACCAAGATACCTATTGCATACCTAGAATAATTAAAACACAAATACAGACTAGACTGTACTCTAAAACTTTATAAAATTGACACAATTTTCACAATAATTTCTTTTAAATAATAATAATTATACATACGTATAAAAATCCCCTGCCACTTTTTAAGTACTTTGAAATTTTTGAAGCATTAAGTTTGTAAGCATCTGTTTTAAAATTTTATAATCGTGAATTGAAAAAATAAATGGCACAGAATACAACTGCTGGCACCGACTCCAAAAAGAAGTAAACAATTTTGAATATTTGCAAAATATTAATGTCAAATAAGTTTACCTTTAAATTAAGTTCCTTTACAGGAATTCAATTTTTTATTTTTTACTTTTTAGTGCAGGAACGTTTTTGTTTGTCTTTTTTTGAAGGCGGTTATTTTTTTTTGTAAAAAGTTTTTATTTAATATAATCGATCCCCGCTGCGGCTATCGATTTCCTGCAAGCGATAGCCGCCCGGGCAGACTGTCCGCTAGTGTGGGCGCTCACAAATAGGACCCGATCTGTTTTCTTTATTAAGTACTAACATAGTCTAAGCTATTTTGTAGAGATGAAACGGATATCCGGTATCCGGCCAATCCGGCGGCCCAATTACTATCCGGCCGGATACCGGATACAAACGCCGGATATCCGGTATCCGGCCAAACAGGTATCCGTTTCATCTCTACTATTTTGTTTACCAACACTGTGGACCTCATTGCAGCCAAATTAAATAAAGATTAAAATGGTTTATAAATCTACAGCATACTATCATCAATTAAAACAAGCAATTCATTTAATTATATTTCACTGGTTTCTTGTTAGATTGTTTTGAATTTTATTTAATAACTTTGATTGCTGAACACTTGAATGTTGAGGAGGTCAGATACGCAGTCGCTCCATGTAAAATACTGATATTCAGCTGCTGAAAAGGTTAGGCAAAATGATTTACTGCAATAAACACTTAAATAATCCCAGTTCGTTTCTTAAAAAAAAGGTTTTTTTTTTTAAACAATCCAAGAGATCGTTTGTATGCAGGTAACGTTAACGTAATCAAAAGTCATTTATTCAAATTAGGCTGAGAATCAGCACTTTTCGAACGTCAAAATTACAAAAGACAGTCCCAGCCCTTCACCACTACAAACTCCCCAGCAGCACAGCTGTATGTTCAGTTAGAAAATAGTTGATTTTATATAATGCTAGGAACCGGTATTGGTATAATCTATAGCTAAGTAATCTTCAAGTAAATAAGGAAAGCCGTAAACTTCATTCTTAATTTGGTTAAACCCATTATCCTGCAAGTCACGTTGGAGTAATTAATAAAAAGATATTGGTTAACGTTTACGTTTTACGTAAATTGCATGTTTCCATTATAGTTCTATCGTAGGTAGGTTGATTCGTAGGTACATTATCAGATAGGTAGGTTGGCTGTCCCGTTGGTCTCGTGGGCGCAAGCGTGATTGCTGAATGTAGGGGGGACCTGGGTTCGAGTCCCGGGTCGGACAAAATTGTCATTTGGTTTTCCATTGGGAATTTCTTTGTAACAGTCCCGAGTATGGAAGTTGGCGGTGTGATAACCCCATGCCTCAGAATGCACGTTAAGACGTTGGTCCTGCACCTGATCTCTCTCCGGTCGTGTTGGATTGTCATCCCATCGACAATGAGAGAGAGGGAAGCGAGGGTGCACCTGTGTCTGCGCACACACTTGTCACTATAATATCTCCAGCGCCGAAGGCTGGTTAGCTAAGATTTTTCACCATGGCCGAAATTCGGCCTGAAGGATTTATTTATTATCAATCATAACAGTAGTTATTTTTAATCAATATCTGTAATTTGCGTTTTCGTAAAAAAAATGTATTATGATAACTTAATCTCTGGATTATTATGATAATCCTACAAATATTAGATTTTCGGCAACTTTCATCCGGCTGCTACCAACCATGCTGCGGAGATCGGCGCTCCACCTAGCCTGAGGGCGTCCCATCTTACGTTTAAAGATTCGCGGTCTCCACTCAAGAACACGTGTACCCCAACGGTCATCGGTTCTACGACTAATATGGCCAGCCCATTGCCACTTCAGCTTGCTTATTGCCATAAACCAGGCACAAATTTAAAACCAACGCAGGCACCTAACCTTCTCTCGCTGAGAGGAAACCCGTGTCCCAGTAGTGGGAACTTTATAGGCTGATTATGCATGCTATGCTTATGCTAGCACAAATTAAAACATGAAAGTTTTTATTATATTTTTAATAACAACGAAATGCAATTCAAGTCAAAGAAATTAAGTAAGCAGGTACCCGAACGGTCATCGGTTCTAAGTACATTTTTAAAACATATAAACCTTCCGGAATAAATTCTATCAATGATGGTGAAAACCACATCAAAATTCATTGCGTAGTTCAGAAAAGAACAATGCGGTCACACAGACAGACACGAAGAGACTTTAATTCTTCTTTTTAGCGTGTCGATAGCAATTTAAATGGAGTCGGCCCAGAATTCGGCAACTTGTTTGGCGCCATCACCAGTGTCCATCAGTTCCTGTAACGTGCAGCTGACAGGACACGCAGGACACGATATTAATTGTCCCATCGTTTGTGGAACATCACCACATTTACACTTCAAGTCAGAGTCGTCTATGAATCTCCACCTGAACAGGTTTTTCTTGCTTCAGGTTTTTCTTACTTTAATTTGATGATGTATACGAAGTACGATTAACCAATTTATGACAGAAACCACGTTGTTTAACCTTGAACCTTGATCTATCAAACAGATCAGTCAAAAAGCCACAGAATTCACACGGAGATAGGTAGCTGGTACAAATAATTAACTGCTTGTCAACTAAGCAAACATAGGTGATACTTTTAGTGTTGCGCGACTATCGATAGTTTAACGGTGCCGGCTGCTGCCGCTGTTTGTAATGTTTTTTATGGGCTTGGAAATAAAGGACGGGACTGGTATAAATATGTTGTATTGCATTAAGTTCACAAGTTCCGAATTATAATCTCTAAATTCTAAATCTGAGAAAACGAGCGACGGCGACGTCCGAAATGCGATGGTAGGACGACTACTGTTACCCCTGGCGACGCTAACTGGAGGTGCGGGCGCAGCCTGCCTCGCGGTATGCACGGCGCGCGGCGGTAGTAAGTCCTATCGTGCGCCATCTGGCGGCAGCGGGCCGTAACATTAACTATCGATATTTTACTTTGTTTTAAATTCTATCTAGCCATCGATAACATCAACGCTGCCAATTATATCGATACATTGGTATTTATAATACTATCGAAACATTATTGCAGCTCATTACTCATTTTAACTCAATATCAACTCATTAAAACTAAAACTACGATACCATCGATAGTTTTACTATAAGTGTGCAGCACTACTGTTTACGGTAGAACGTCTATGATAGCGTGAGTTATAGTTGCTCTCATGTTTACCTTTGTGACAAATTGCGAACTGGAGATAGTGGCTTGTAGTATCAATCTTGTATTATTATGTATGTAAATGTAGATTTTATGGAGGTTATACTCGTACATGAGGTTGAGTGTGACCTAGATGGTATTGAAAAAGTATTTTGTTCAGCCGATCTATTCCGTAACAATCTCATTGTGAAATCCATAGACTACCATTGTGAAATCCATAGACTACTAATTAATACGTGAAATCGAACGTGAAGTGAGCTTGGTATGAGCTGTCATTCTACCTGATGCTAGGGATATCCCGACTATTGACAGCTCACTTCACCTAAGTTTTCCCGGTTAGATTTTAACGGAATAGTTTGCTAGTTATTATAATCATATCACACTGACTTCGCGAAATATGATGATGATGATGACCCGCTGCGGCTATCGATTTCCTGCAATCGATAGCCACCCGTCGTGTGTCACAGCAGGGATCCAGCAGAATATCAGCGTTAGGTACATTTGCCTGACACATGCTGAGCTGGACTCCCATTTGGTGCAACCTTGAGACGCACACCGCACTGTGTATGTTTCGTTATTAATTTAATTCGTCACTTTGATTTCGATATTTGTGTGTTTTTCATTTTGTCTTCTTTATCGGCACCTTGTTTTATATTATAATCATGTGGGTAGTTTGGTTTTCATCTAATAGTGTACTTTTGTGTGTTGTTTATCTCTAGACAGACAGCCCGCTACAGTGGGTGCTCACACATAGGACCCGATTTGTTTTAGTTATTAAGTACTAACATAGGCAATAATAACAATCTCATTGTAAAAACGAAGGTGAAGTGAGCTTGAAGTAAACTGTCAATCCCTAGCACCAGGTGGAATGACAGCTAACTTCACCTAAGTTTTCACGGTAAGATTTTTACAGAATACGTCGGCTGGTCTTTTAGTTTTGCCGTGTCTTCTTTACTATACTCTATTAATAAAAAATTAAAAAATACGATCATCGTACACATTAAATCCAAACATTCACATTTAAAAGGTCTCTCTGATTGAAAATTCAGTTATCATTATTTATGAGTTGTTTACAAAAAAAAAAAAAAAATGAACTATTTACATATAAAGTGCTTTTTTCTTGGACCCATTAAACTTAAGAAGTAAGGGTGACACTTCCCGTGAACCAAAGACTGGCTTTTACCGTCGTCGCCATATTTTAGCTTGTTAATAGTTTTAGTTAGCTAAGGATATTAGGTACATTTTTATTTTTATAAAAAAAAAGTGTTAATGCTTTGAAAAGTGCTAATAAATTTAGTTCTGCTTAACTTTAGCATCCGGAATTCCAATAACATCCAAGTTTATAAACAGATTCAAGATTGTTAAACACGAAAGCTTATTCAAACTTTGATTCACGTAAACAGCCTTAGAAACAAAACAGATATTCACGAAATCTTCCCCCAGATTTTTTTTGGGGAAATCCCCATATTTACCGCATTATACATAGGTAGGAACTTGGGGGTTTGCTACTTAATCAAAATTAAAATATTTTATTTCACAAAAACCAACATGGGCACTTATGAAACGTAAACGAAGCTAGGTGCACGGTTCCAATTGGTCGTTTCCTATGGAGAGCGCAAGAAACTCCACGGTTACTATTTTAAAAATAATTGAGTTTTACAACTTTTACAATGTTTTCAAATTACAGTAGGTATGGGAGGACAGCGTAGGCCTGTCAACAAGTACCAGGTTCTTGATAAAATAAAAAATGGTCTACAGATCTAAAGTCTACAAGGTCTACAAAGTCCTCACATTTACAAAATATAGAAGAATCCATCAAAAGGACAGATAAAATATGACATGACTGCCATTACAACCAACAATAAAGAGTTGAAACTAGAATTGTCTGTATATAATATCAAATAATAAAAAGATTATGTCAAAGAAGTATACATAATTTTTTTTTTTTTTTGATCAGGACACGCTTGATGAGGATTTTGAACTTTCCATCGCCAAGTTCTGTAACCGGTATTGGCAACTTGTTATAAAAGCGGATGCTGTCTATAAGAAATAACTTGCTAGTTTTAGTTAATCTGAATTTAGGTACCAAAATATCATTTTTACAACGTGTATTATTCAATTACAGTTCATGCCTTCTGATGTACTCGTATGTAACTTACCCACAGTAATTTCAATGAGCTTTGTCTTGTAATATTATCTTGATTTCATAATCTGTGTAAGATTATGCCGTGGATTATAGAAATTAAGGATACCTACCTATTTCCTGAAAGGTATAATCCGCATCCAAGCCAAAATGACCGTTCGTGAGGTTACGCGATCGTCGCGCTTAGAATATGTCACTTTTTGTTCGGAAAACTACAAGGCGCCGTCTTTAGGCGTGACTACGGGCGGGCTGTACAAAAAGTTCGGGTTCGCTGTACAAAAAGTGACATATGAACGTGACGATCGCCTACTCGAGCGACGCACACTTTTGGTTAGGATGCGGCCTAAGGCTTGAACAGATCGTGACGTGCATGCACGCATCAATGATGGAAGATATCAAATTGGCTGGCACGAGTATGCAATTGGTGTGCTCATACTTGTTATAAGCACACAAATAGACAATTAGGTTATACTTTTGTCTAAAATGTCTGTTCATGACAAAATTATAATTTGTTGCCTTTGAAAGAAACTAAGCTTGGAACAAAAGGTAAAGGAATATTGACATAAATAAAGGTTTCCACTCTAACTCTTCCATTGTCTTCGCTATTAAGCAGTTACACTGGAATTCTTCCGAACAGCCAGCTATTTTTAGTTCAAATAATATTTAATTACCTTCCTATTTTTTTTTACATTATTTTCATTTCAAGATCGTGGGCACGTAAACGCCTTGAAAAACATGAACGTCAACGTAACGTCAACTGAAACAACAACCACTGAAAAGGCAGATGATTCTCGAAGAAGTGGTAACAAAGCTAATTTAAATGAAACAACTGTCGCAGTAGCATCTACTTTAACAACTGCAACAAAACTCGTAACAAATCGTAAGCACCATACAATGATTATTGATCGTGCAACTCCAGTAAAGAATTCCACTGTCCAAGTTTGGAATACACCTGATGTACTGCGTCTTGTGACGGCCAATTCGACAGTTACTGTAGTTAATAACACTACTGCTTAGTTAGAAAATGTGTTCAATTGTAGATAATAAAGAATTATTTGACACGGTCTTCTTAATTTCCGGCATGTCCTAGAAACAAACACACAGCACAAACAAACAAACTAAAACTTTAGTTTGTGATCTTTCTGTATGAGTTGCAGTAAATGTTTTTTCGTTCTTTCAAACAAACAAAGATATGTGACATATAACTACTAACTCATACAGTGTCATTCGTGATGTATTTCTCACTGAGAGGAGCCACGTGTCGCAGTAGTGGGAACATTATAATTATGCTGATTGTAATTATGCTCTTTATTTCTTCCATCGAAACTCAGCGTATCGCAGTCCACTGCGGACATAGGCCTCTCCCAGGCTACGCCATAACACCCTGTCCTCGGTCGTCCACATCCAGTCTATTCCAGTCATTTCTTCCATACTCTTTATTAAATCGAAATGTTCCAAAAATACATATCAAGTATGTCAAGTTAATATGTATTTAACTATATATATACACATTTTTACACTTATATCTCAAGTTCACTCATCCTCCATAGAAAAGGGAGGATCCTCCGACCAGACGGGTTTTGTGTCTGGCGGGCAACTGCCCAATGATTCATGTCGGGTGTTTGTATATATGCTAGTTGCGCGGTAAACTGTGCTTGCGAGATGCAGGATTTTGCGTGACGTCAGTATGACGCGTTGTTCGCATGTGGCGAAGTAGATACCGCTACACCTGTAAACTCACAAACAATGGACGGATGGTAGTGTATCTTATTTTTGTATTCTTCTCATAGCATGACTGTGCATATTCTTCTACAACAATTTGCACTCTCTAATATCTTCTTCATAATTCTGTTCTCTGTTCTGTTTCACCTGCTCATAATCTCATTCTGCACGGGACAATACTGCCTGAGCACTGTACTACTACTGATTTTTCACTACTTGATCCAAAAATTAAAAAATATCGTCAATTGTCGATGTTTTAATGCTGTACACGTATACTTTGCATTTGTTAAAAAATCTGAATTTGTATGGCAATTTTGTGCATATTAAAATTCTACTACCTACTCTTCTACATTTACACATCCTTGAAGTTCCTTCTCTATGATTTCAGGATTGCTCCGACTCACGCTCGAAGAGATTATGGTAGTTTGCATTGTGAAACAAAGCAAGTCCTAATTTCGTGGATTTACTCTACGATGTAGGTGGACCGCGTAACACAAATAACGCTTATGGCTCATGTGCGGAGAAACAATAGAATGGTAGAATAGTTACTTGGTTTTACGTTCATTTTCTACCGTGCTTTGAGAATCTTAAGTTGAAAGAGTTTTAGAGCTTGTTAAGCTGTAGAATGTAGATGGTCTTATCAGGATTAAAACTACCTCGCCTTTTCCCAACTATATTCAGGTCGGCTTCCAGTCTTACCGGATGCAGCTGAATAGGTACCTGTATTTTACATGAAACGACTGCTTATCTGACCTCCACAACCCAGTAACTGAGTAACACAATGGGTCTTGGTTGTCAGAGTTTAGGGTTTCTGACTATCCATAACGACAGTCAAAAATCTACAAATGACAGCCGTGACCAACGGTTTAACGTGCTTTCCGAGGCATGGAGGCATTTCAATATGTAATGGATGGTCACCCATCCACGGACCGACTGTGCCAGCGTAGTTCAAGCTTCAATTGACCCATGCGGCTGGTAGCATTTAGTCATAGGCCCCGCTACGTTACCATAAAATCCCCTAAAAATAAACTGGTTAAGTTACCTGCTACAGAAATTTCCAAATTTATGTAATTTGTCTATTAAACCGAAGTGTCATGTTTTATAAACCTACACAAAGTTTATTTTCGGTTGACTCGTGTCACTATTAAGGCCAGCACACACTGGCGGATGGCGGGGGATGGCATCCAGGAGGATTTGCGGCCAGCCGACGTACACTGATGATTTGCGATGCCGCCAGCGGCCGCCGGCGCCTTACTGGATACCGCGGTATGCCACGGGGGAAATGCGGAGTGCAGCCTCTCTTGCACTGCCTCTCCTCCGGGATTGTCCCCAGCTTGATCTTTTTGGGATTCCGTAGCCAAAGGGTAAAAAACGGGACCCTATTACCAAGACTACTGTCCGCTTGTCTGTCTGTCTCTCACCAGGCTGTATCTCATGAGCCGTGATAGCTAGACAGTTGAAATTTTCACAGATGATATATTTCTGTTACCGCTATAACAACAAATACTAAAAACAGAATAAAAGAAATATTTAAGTGGGGCTCCCATACAACAGACGTGATTTTAATAGATAATGGTACGGAATCCTTCGTGCGCGAGTCCGACTCGTACTTGGCCGGTTTTTTTGTTTGTGTTCTTCCTCTGCGTCATTTTTACCGAAAATAAACGTATTTGACGGCGTATACCGTCACATGCCTTCGCATCCCGCTGCATGTCGTCGGAACCTGTCGTGGTATCCTCTAGCGCGCTCTTCAATACAGCAGAGAGAAATCTCCTCTGATGCTCGCTGGTCGGTCTCTGAGCTTTGGAATCTATATCTTGTTACCATTAGATACCTACGAATTTACATCGGTAAATTTAAAATACCCTGCCCGCCGTCCGCCGGTGTGCGCTGGCCTTTAATCTTATACTTAATTATACTTAAATGTCCTTATCCTACTTTCTACTATAATATTATAAACGCGAAAGTTTGTGAGGATGGATGGATGGATGTTTGTTACTCTTTCACGCAAAAACTATAAAACGGATTTGTATCAAATTTGGCACACAGATAGTTTATAAGTAGGATTATCATATAGGATACTTTTTATCCCGATATTCTTACGGGATCGACACATATGTGGGTGAAACCGCGGGGCGGTGCTAGTATTTAATAAACGCAAGAACCCCGTTATCATAATAAAAAGATAAGAAATTTCACATCATTACATTTCAGTTTATTAGGTACTCAAACCGCGAGTTGAAGAGGATTACCTGCGTTAGGTCTTTCAACCACGGCGACTTTTTGTAGCGATGCTGTCGTGCGTTTCGTAAACGCGCGACAGCATCGCTACAAAAAGTCGCCGCTACTAACGCGCGTTAGTCGCATTTGCAACCAATACAGAAGCAATGCCAATGCGCTACAGCATCGCGACTGCATCGATGCAACCGCGACCGTCAGTCGGACGACATCGGGGAGAGAACGGAGGGAGGGTGGCGCGTGTGAGTGGAGAACCGAGCACCAGTGCAACTTGCATCGCGACAGAAGCGCGACAGTATTGCGTGGTGTGGACGAGGGTAAACAGCTAGCGACCGCATCGCGACTGTATCGATGCAAACGCGCGACAGCATCGCTACAAAAAGTCGCCGTGGGCGAGGGGCCTTAGACTCATGAAACGTAAATCTTCTACGTCAAGATGAAATAATGAAACATTGGTAGCTTACTTAGTTACCGAAATATTATTTGACAAGCCGTGCCCCGCCCGAAGGGATTTCCTATCGGCAAAATGTCGAACTTCCATTCAAACTTTCATCCCCTATTTAATGGGGTTAAATAGGGGATAAACGTTTGAATGGAAGTGAGGGGATGAATTTTCTAAAATCCTTCCTTGATGCCCATCTTCGTTACAAAAGAAACTCTTGTGCAAAATTTTACGAACGAAATTAAAAAAAAATTATGAAGTAGACAAGCCGTGTTCTCGATAGTATCTATTTCCCAAATATTAAGAAATTCCATACAAACTTTCATCCCCTATTAAACCCCTTTAGGGGATGAATTTTCTAAAATCCTTCCATATTGCTATTAAAATTGAGGGGCTCGTGGCTAAGTAATAACAGCCGCACGGGCCGATCGATCAGGTTAAGCTTGCCACGGTCGGTCCGTGGATGGGCGACCGTCTTTACATACCGAAACCCTTCCGTGTCTCGGAAAGCACGTTAAGCCGTTGGTCCCGGCTGTCATTCTTGGATCTTTGACAGGTCGTCAGAAGCCCGAAATTCTGACAACCAGTCTTACCAAGGGTTATCGTATTACCAAGTACTTAACTGGGTTGTGGAGATAGGCAAATAGGCAGTCGCTCTATGTAAAATAGTTGTATTCAGCGGCATCCGATTAGACTGGAAGCCAACCCCAACATAGTTGGGAATAGGCTAGTCAGATTGATTGCTTGATTTTATTACGTATGGAACTCTTGTGCAATTTCATGCTTATAAACCCAGTGATTTAGGGTGTGCGTTGTCTGTCATTGATTGAATGAATTCAAGATTTTTATTATGTAGATTTTTTTTACGGAAATCCAAAGGGTGTTAAGCGATCCTATTACGTACGAAGCCTACGCCATCTATCTTTTTTTCGGTCTGTCATTCTCTCTGTCACAGGAGTTTATCTTTAGAACCATTTGAAATTTTAACAATGCCAGTTGAAATTGTCACAGATAATGTTGAACTGTAGGCGCCATCATAATTATGGCAAATATTTCTTTTTACAAAAAAAAAAACCTGTCTTTCAAAAAAAAAAAGCACTACAACGTGAAAAATCATTTTAATTTCGAAAGTCGGTGTCTTTATTTTTGTATTTTCGTTTTTTGTCACCGACTTTCGAAATTACCTACTACTAACCTACCTACCCACCCCCTGCCTATTACCTACTTTAATTTCAAAAGTCGGTAATCGAAATCGCGTAACATACATCCAAAAAAATACATTTGAATTAAGAACTTCCTCCTTTTTGAAGTAGATTAAAAATTACTCTTTCTAATAACAATAAAGCAAATAAAACATCACACAACTTTGTAACACAGTCACGCAACCGACTAACTTTATAATGTACGAGATAAAAATGATCTATCTTGTTTATAAAACTACTCCATTCTCGGAAGTATGTAACTATTAAATATTGTAACATTACTGATATTAAAATGCTATCTACAAGTAAGTAGGTACCACTTAAGTACAGACGCCAACACATGATGCTACTCGAAACTGTCAAATTTTCACTTTAGCTATGAAGTTAAAAATCTATTAAAAAAAGGACAATGAACAAAAGTCGTACCAAAAAGTCTCATGGATCAAGATCAAAATATTATAGTAATTATTTTCACAATTTTTTAGGACACTACATTTCGGGGATTTGATTTATGAACAGGAAATTTAGTGAAAAAAAAAAAACAAAAGGAAAGGGAATAAAACAATATCAATACTAAAAAGGTATTGATATTGTTTTATTCCCTTTACATGACTTTCCATTTCAAACGATATGATTAATATAACCTTGAATTTTGAAAGTGTCATGATCACGTCTTTCAAAAAACGAAAAAAAAAATTTTACTTTGCCGATTCTACATTCATTAAAAATAACTAGAATAAAATAGAATAGAATTTTTTATTTAAACGATTATCATTTTTTTAGAGCAGTAATGGCCATTCGTGTATGACATGTCAAACAAAATAAAGTACGTAGTTTTTAGATTATTTCGATTATTTTGAAAATTTCCCAAGCCCGGGTTTTGTTTACAAAAAGATTTTTTATAGGAGTTATTAATTATGATAAGTGTTGTCTATAAAAAACAAAATTTGACTTTGATGCAGCATGGTACGGGATTCTATACATCCATGAGCATTGTCCTTTGACAGATTGTAGTAGCTTGATGTGCTGGCGTCTGTACTCAGGTAGGAAACTTCAGTCACAGCCAAAATAAGTTCGTACAGCCAAAACAAAAATAGTCCTTATGGTATTAAGGACTATTATTGTTTGCTCACTGTACACTGTATGATAGATCTGCTTTACCGACTCAACATTATACTATTGCGTGGTCAATACCGCAGAATGGCATTCAGACATGAGCCATTTTTTAATATGTCAAACCGAATTAAAAAATTGTCACTGACAGTCTCTATATGTATATATTTATACTATTATACCCCCAACCTGTTTTTTTTTTGTCTTTTTGTTCCTTTTTATGCGTCATGTTTGCCGCAAATAAATGAATTTCTTTTAAAATATACTTTATTTATTTATTTATTTATTTATTTATAGTTAATTAAAACGGCACAGGTCCAATTACATTAATTAACATAGAATTATAAAGATTAAAATAAAATAAGCATTCAAATAACATACAATACAAAAATTAAATTCAAATTCAAAGATATACAATTCGTGGATAAAATTATTAATAATTATTTGCGAAAATGGTTAAATAAATTAGAAACAACATAAAATAACATAAACTACCATGTAACAGTGGACACCCTCGCATACTGTCTCTCACAAAACACCAGACAGGCACGCATTATTTTCTTCCATTCATCAGCAAACACATCACATTCAGGGTCGGCAGTCAGGAGGGCGTTTAGCATCCTTAGGGTTCGACATACCGGGGATTCAGCTCTAGCAACCGATCTAGATAGCGGTAGTGCGAACAGGTTATGACGGCGGCATTGACGGTGCCCAAGGTATTTTTCGGGCACAAATAGGCAGCAGAAAAGTCCGTGGAGCTCAGGGCAGTCAATACGACCGCTTAGGGTTTTACAGGCAATCGTGAGCTGATCAAAGCCCCTTCTTACCTCCAACGAATTGAAGCCCAACACCCCTAGAAGATAGTTCGTTGGGTACATGAATGGAAAGTAATGGTACAGCCTTTGATACAAGAATCTCAGGAAGGTTTTCTGAACTTTCTCAAGCATCAGTGTCAGTGACGCAGTATGTGGATGCCAGACACAGGCGCTGGACTCGAGTTTACTCCGAACCAAAGTGGTGTATAGCAGTTTAATAACACTGGGATTGCGAAAGTCACGAGCGTTCCTCAAGACAAATCCCAGACGCCGGAAGGAAACCTTTGCAAGGGCAGACACGTGGTCTCTAAATGTCACACTGCGGTCGAAAGTCACTCCTAAGTCCTTAACGCTGGAAATACTTAATATAATATTTATATATTATATAGAGATATTTTTTTTTGGTTTGTTTGTAAGTCTGTATGTAGAAGGAATTTTCGGAACTACCAGTCGGCTTTGAAAAAAATGTTTTTACATGTTATAGCTCAATTCTTCAGGAAGGCTATATAACATCACGCGACGACCTTTAGGAGCCGAACGGAATGAAACGAGTCAGAAAGAACGTTAAGCGAAAACAAAGTAATAGCGCGGGCGGGCAATGCGATGCGATGAGGTGGGACGGGGGAAATCGAGGGCAGAAGCTATTACTCGTATTTCATAAAATGGCCGGGCCATTAAAAAGGTTTAAGCTTGGATGTTTTTTTTGGGTCGGAAATCATCAAATGACTTCTCCCTCTCTGGGCGGAGCGAGAGGGCCTGTCAGACTTTTACTGACTAAAACCCACCCGTGTTCCTTCAGTTGCCTGTGCCAGTGGCCACGGTATCTCTTTCGAACAACCCGCGACTCTGACAGGCATCGGCCCTAGCGGACCTCATCACTTTGTGCTGACATCTCTTTGAGGCGCGCGATGAATACAACGTAAAATTGTAGGGATTGAGTTTTATAAAGACTTGATCAAAACCTGAGTTTATAAAACTCAATCCCTTCTAGTCAAAGTTATGCTGTTTCGATATTTGTTATTAATTAAATATAGTTTTCTATGCAATAATCTGCTCAGTGCAATAGCTTGAAAAGGTATTATGTGTCCTGACTTGATAAAAGAAAGAATGTAAAAACCGATGAAGGTACGAAATAATGTACTGTACCGTGATTAATTTTATACCAAAATGAAATAACACCCAAGATTGATCTCAAAATAAGCGAAACAAGATGTGACAGCAATCAGAAACTACGGATTACATAATAATTAAACCCTAACGAATATTTGAATGCGTAGATGTTAGGGTTGCCATAAGGAACTTTCGTGAAAATACTATTTTGAAAGAGAATATCAGCCTTTCACCTTCGTTGTAAAACAATTAGAGATAGAACAGCCTATTTGGTTTATGGCTACCAGCTGAATACCAGTATTTTACATTGAGCGACTGTCTATCTGACCTCCACAACCCGGTTACTGGGTAATACGATACCCCTTGGTAAGACTGTTTGTCAGACTTTCGGTCTTCTGACGGTCTGTAACGACAGCTAGGACCAACGGCTTAACGTGCTTTCCGAGGCACGGAGGGGTCTTGGTATGTGAAGATGGTCACCCATCCACGGACCAACCGCTGCTCTTAAAATCCTACTACTATGTCTATACTTCTGTACTTATATTATAAAGAGGAAAGATTTGTATTTTTGTGTGTATGTTTGTAATGAATAAACATAAAAACTACTGTGCCGATTTCAAAAATTCTTTCACTATTAGAAAGCTACATTCACCCTGAGTGACATAGGCTATATTTATTGTAAAAATATTTTAAAAAATCTTATGTCCACCCGTGCGAAGCTGGGACGGGCCGCTAGTTAGTTATAAATGTTAAAGTTTGTATGTTTGTTACTCAATCACGCAGAAACGGCTGAACGAATTTTAATGAGATTTTGTACACAGATAGTTTATAACCTTTATTGACACATAAGATACTTTTCATCCCGGGATTGAAAAGAAAGAAACATATTTTATTAGGGAGACGCACAAGAAATACAAACAATAAAAAGAACATGACTTAACACATATTTTTCATTTCATTCTAGACCCAATTCTAAAGTTCACGCAGTCGAAGTTGCGGGCAGAAACTTGTTATTAATAAAATGGATGAAAGTACCTACTGAAATAATAATTAAAAATAAATTGTGACTTAAACTAACTTAATTGAAAATTAAACTAGGTACTACAATTATTTAAAGTATTTTTAGAGTTCTATACAAATAAACGACATTCATAATCGAAGCCAAAGTAGCAAACAAGCAAAACACTGGTTTTCCATTAGGTTTTCGATTAGGCAACCCTGTACCATTAATTTACGGGTCGCGTAAAATTTACAACACGTAATTACATCTCTAGATAGGTCGTTAGCAGGTTTACGTTAAATACGTGAGCCATGAATTCAATTAAAAAAAAGGTATTCTATTTTTTTTTTCAGAAAAAAATTCTCCTTGACGTCATAGTGCCGGTTTGGTTACGTAAAGGAGGTTTTTTTTAGAACTTAGCAATAAACTCCTTGTTTATGCCGTAGGCCGAAACTGTCATTTTCACTCAGTGACAGTTGGGTAGGTCGTATCTGCGTATGAAAGCTTGTCCTTTAAGCAAAAGGCGAGAGAAAATCTAAATAAATTAAAATGAAACATTCGTTGGTAAACGCGTCACTTAATAGCGGCTGAACCGATTAGGCTATTTTTTATTTTAAAATATTCGCAATAGTCCGAATTAGGTTTTTATGGAAGAAAAATTGGAAAAGTTTGCCACATTTTTTTTAAATTGGGAAATACTGAACGTCTTATTTTCTATTGGATTTTTTTTTTCATTTGGACCGGACAATGACTGTGAATGAAGTGATGAAGTTCAGTTAATTATTTAACAAGTAAATGATTTATTATTGGATGTAGGTAGGTACGCTGACTGCAATCAAATAACTTTTGCAATAGGAACTTTGAGGTGCACATAATATGTTCGGAACTGCATGATTCGGCAAAGACAATCGGCTTAGATCGATATGTGCTGAGCCGACCTGAATATGAGTGTAGATTATTACCGATCAGCACGAGCCGAATGAAAGTCGATTAATGCTAGTAAGTAATTTCTACGCGTCGTCAGCTACCGAAGCACCCTTTACTTCGCATGCGTTACATGCGAAATAAGGGGTGCTACCACATGCAAAAACTGGCAACAACATCTCCAAAGCTACAAAAAACACGTTAAGTCACACTTATTCCTGCAGACTTAAAAAAGAAAACAACCAAAGAATAATTTTGATAAACCAGTTAGGATGACGGTGATACCGACTTGGGTTTTGCCACGCTTACCTGTTTACATTAAAATTTGAGTCGGTATCCGAGGCTGCACCTTAACCGCACCTTGGTTCTTTCCTCAAAAGATCCTTCATCCGATACTAATCTACGTGGTCCTCACTCCTCACATGATCTGACCAAGATTATGTCTAGACTTTAAAAGAGACTTTGACCACTGAATTTTGTTCCGCCATTTTTTCTCAGGGGCAGTGAGATATAAAATGTCCAGTCCAGCCGAGGTGATTCCAATATCCTATTAACAAAATAAACAATTTCATTTCATTCCTCTCGCTTTCAAAACATTTGTTTAGGTAGGTATGGGACAGCTACTGATCACATACATCGCATAAAATAAGGGTGCGTCGACACATTTTATTTTTAAATTATATTATTTATTAATTATGGAACAAAAAAATATATAAACAGAAACATAAAAAACACCTCAATAAGTTTGTCCGGATGTTGACACACTTTTAAGTAATCTTAATACTAACGTAATAATCACTAGCGGCGCCCCGCGGTTTCACCCGCATAAGTTTCGATTCCGTGGAAATATCGGGATAAAAAGTATCCTATATATTAATCCTGGTTATAAAACATCTGTGTGCCAAATTTTATCCAAATCCGTTTAGTAGTTTTTGCGTAAAAGAGTAACAAACATCCATCCATCCATCCATACAAACTTTCACGTTTATAATATTATTAGTAGGATTATACACATAACACACTCTACCATCCTATTCTACTAATATTATAAATGCGAAAGTTTGTGAGTATAGATGGATACTGCAAAACATTGTGTGAGGTACTCGTAGTTCGTAAATAACACCTAAAATGTACAAAAACGACGACGACGACGCGGGTCAGACATCCCGTCGTGCTAATTACTTATTGAATGACCTAACATCACATGTTGTAATCTAGAGATTAGCAATGTTAAATAATGTGGATATAACAAAAGTTTATGTGTTATAACATAATCTGGGCGCACCCTAACATCACTCATCCAGGAGGTAGGTTAGGTACATATTTACTTTTACTATCATAATTCTTCTGTTGTCTGAGCACTTAGTACGAGAGTGTGCTTTGGTTTATTTAGGTTTTTGTTATTATTATTAGTATATTTGTCGTGGATGGATGGTGCCACATGACAGCGGACAGCGCCATCTAACAATTTGTTTGGTAAACGAATAATGATTATTCGTTTACCAAACAAATTGTTAGATACGAAACGCAAGCGAGCCCTACCGCTTGGACACGATCGTCGGTGGAGGGGATGCAGCGAGGACTGGCGGAGAGATCTAGTTTTGCGACAGTCTACCGTCGACAGTCGAGCTCGAACAGTTTTGGCAAATGCTCAGTATCAACGCACCTGTTTATTTCCGACGAACGTGTGTGTTTCGGTTGTTATACGCTAGTTTATTAAAGTTACTTTAAATTGGAATTATGTTTTCATTTGAGTACCCACTACAGTGACCACAGACCACACCAACCTAAACTATGTCGGATCATGTAGTAGAAGACCCGATGTTTCGCATCTCGGCCACTCATGATGCGACATATCTATCTTTGAAGGTGAAGTGTGTTTGAAGGTGTGTAGAAAGGTGAGGTTGGATGTTGTAGTTGTAAGTTTTTCAATAAAACAGCAAATAATTATTTGCCTTCCCATATATTTGTGTCGAGTTGGTATTGTAGTTTTGTATGGGAAAGCTGATAGCTGAAGCTGCCGTTTCATTTCAGTATCATTATTAGTTCGAGTGATTTTTTCTTTGCACCTTGCAGAAATCCCCTATTAAGCACTATCAGCCCAAATAACACAAAAATATTATAAAATTCTCGCTAAATCTTCACCGTCTTCATAAAAATCTAGCATGAATAGAGAGAGCACTTTCTACGCGGGATACCAACATCCGAATCCCGCCATTGTGCCGTACGTCGCATAGAGAATATTTATCGGCAACTGGGAAGATACGGACTAGATTTTTGAGAATGCGAGAGAGAACTATCAACGGACGAAAATCACGATAAAATAAAAATGGAACATTTCAGAGAGGATTTTCTAATATTTTTCTCAGTAAAGTATAGGTAAACTTTTAGCCAAAGTTTGGGTCTTCAAATAAGAATATTTACTCTAAAACGATTCGAAGCGTTAGCTTTCGCAAAATAAGTAAAGAAACTGTTACGAACGGATAAGAAGTATGAGTGCCATGATTTGTTTGAGAAGTTTTTTTTTTCGAAGTTGATACGACGCCCTTTATGCCAGGAGGCTTTTATTTAAGTATTAAATGTTGTTTAATATTTTCAGTTATTATTTTTTTAGCTTGAGTATAGTTTCATTGTATTTATTGGTATATTGGCGTGGCTAACTGACATATGGCAAATAATTTAATCTAATGTTCTGTGTCTCGTAATGTTAATACCTGCTATTGTATAGAAGCAAGTTTTTCAATCTGAACAGACAGCTGTGCTGTTGGGGAGTTTGTTGCTTCATTTTTTCTTCCCAGCGAAAGCACTACAAAGTGGTAAAGGGGTTTGGGGAACCTGTTTTATGTAATTTTGGCGTTCGAAAAGTGCTGACACTCAGTCTAATTTGAATAAAATGACTTTTGGTTTTTTATAAGTTACTCACCATAAATACGAACATCATATTATATATAGTTAACTAACTGACCCGACAGACGTTGCCCTGTCCAAATTTCAATTCCTATAGAAAAAGGCACTTTCAGTTTTTCCCGGAATTCCAACTTTGCCCGGCAACTTTTTTAATTTTTGCGAATATTGATGCGCTTATCAACGAACAGCAGTTCATTTTTATTATATAGGATATTACATACTACAACATTTTAGTTTACAATAGTGGCAATAAAAATAAACAAAGTTTTATCAGGTGCAAAAATTACCAGTGTTATCAACGAACAGCATGTTTTTTAAACCACGGGTCGTAGGAAATACATTTTACATAAGCTCGAGTTTTTTCAACTAATTAAAAAAAACGTTCATCCGCCCGTGCTTCGTGAAGCACCTTCGTTATTACTTTATTAGATGGGAATTATAATTTTGCACTTCATATAATATTGTGGTGGGTGAAATTGCTTTAATTTTAAAACAACAATACATTGAGGTGGGAATCTCGTTATATGAGTAACCTGGATGCTTCACATGATACCTATTCATTTAAAATCTGCATTATAAAGTCTTCTTAATACTTTGGTACTTAGTTGAAATAACATTCAATTTTAAGGAATTTTAAGACTGTTGGTTTTCACATTATGTAAATATTATCTATTTACATAATTTAAACAGCTTTTAAATTATGTAAATAGATAATATTTATATAGCGTGACAGCCTTAAGATTATAATAATGTACAAGTTGTAACATAATGATTGTACAGACGCCAGCAGGTCAAGCTACCCGAAATTGTCAAATTTTCCCAATCAACCAATCAACAAATCTATTAAAGAAATTTGACAGATTGTAGTAGCTTGATGTGCTGGCGTCTGTACATACTCACAGTTATCTTCATTCACTCCTCTAGGTCAGAACAAGCTTTCCGTTACCGTGGCGCTGCTCATGGCCACTAACATATCTCAAATTCATATTTTCTACATGATATTATTCTACGAATTGACATGATAAATCCACGCAATGCGAGGACCAGCAGTGCGATTCTGTAACCATCTCACCGTGAAAACTTAGGTAAAGTGAGCGTGGAGTGAACTATCATTCCAATTAATGCTAAGAGATTAACACTATTGACAGCTCACTTCACCAACTTTTCACGGAGAGATTTTTACAGAATCGATCGGCAGTTCCCGTTTCGCCTTTAAAGCGAATACATTAAATAAGCCTGATACTCCAGGGCCACCTATCCTCGAAACATCCAGCGTGCCTCTCCTAAAGGCTCCGGTTTCTGACAGACCCGCCTCCGTCCTCCGTCCTCCGTGAAGGCCTCCAGTACCAGTGAAAGGTAGCCGGATTAGTCAATAAAAACGTTATAGAAGTTCAAACATTTGGATCACTAGAATTTTAAATCATAGTGTGATGTGTCACAGCTGAAGTGGAAAAATGTCAACTAACTTTTGGAGGCCACTGTAAGTACCTACATTAAACGCGATTGAAAACTTATAAAATTAAGACGATGGCAAAATTATACTTTTTATTTAACAAAAAAATCAATCTACCTACCTTTACGCAATTATGTTAGGGTCGGCTTACAGTCCAACCGGATGCAGCTCAGTACTATAAATTTCATGGAGCGAGTCCCTATCTGACCTCTACAACCCAGTTCCTCGGTAATACGTTACCCCTTGGCTGTCGCTGAAAACCAACGCTGGGGCTCTGTCTCGTATTGGGTCTTAGCATTATGCTGAGCGATGACTGTTTTGCGTGGATGTGACGCATGTTTTCTTCCAACTTGTCTTTGTTTTTTTGTTTTATGCGTCATGTTTGCCGCAAATAAACGTATTTTCTTTCTTTTTTCTTTTAAGGTTTCTGACGAACTGTGGCGACTGTCAAAGATCTACGAATGACAGCCGGGCTAACTGGCTATATAATTTTTAATAAACATTATCTCATTAATAGTTATTCACGAACTACGAGTAATAATGCAAATGTCACACAAAACAGCAAACGCCACAAAACCGCCGCCAAAAATTTTATCGCGATTGTTCCAACATTTGAACAAACTTCCTAACCTACTTTCAGAACAAACGCTACGAACTTGTTACAGTAGCGGATTGCCAAGTTAAAGACAGCTCCCAAGACAATCGTTCGAAATAAACAGAATAATGAACATACTAATTACATGCAGTATAAACTTCAGTTTTCGTGTGCACTTGTAGGAGGTGCAGAAACTTTGTTGAATTTAGATGATCTTGGGTCTACTTCGCCGTTTCATTGTTTTAATGGGTTTTGAATGTTTAAGACATTGTAGCCTAATAGCATAATCAGCATGTACCCACTCCTGGGATTCAGGCCTCCTCTCTGTGAGAGGGAACAGACCATAATCCACCACGCGGGCCCAGTGCGGGTTGGTGGAATTTTTGGGTTCTACAACATGCCGGTTTCCTCACGATGTTTTCCTTCATTTTTTTGAGAGTAGTGGTGATTAAATAATTTATACAAAGTAAAGTGCTTGAGTCGCCGTAGAACCGATGACCGTTGGGGTAGACGTGTTCTGGAGTGTAGTAAACGTAAGATGGGACGCCCCCAGGCTAGGTGGAGCGACGATCTTCGCAGGATGGCCGGTAGCAGCTGGATGAGAGTTGCCTAAAATCGAGTTGAATGGCGTGCAATAGGAGGCCTATATCCAGCAATGGACTGCTATAGCCTGATGTGATGATGATGATGATAATGATGAAAGTGCTTGACTGGGTTCGAATCCATAACCTAAAAACTTGTAAGTCGCTGCCGTTGTCACCACTGTTCTCACCAAGACATTGTGCCAGAGTCAAATTGTCTGTCGTTAGCCTCGTGTTTATTACAATTAAAGTTGAGAAGGAGTTCGGCACCATCAAATATGTCAATTGTCACAGCTAACGGGAACTGTGCAAATCGACTGCAAAAAGTTTGAAGTTTACGCTAGTTACGATACCATTCGACCGCCTAATGACTTTCTGGACGGAGCAAACTGCGCATGGCAACCTAATGCTGGCGAAAAGTATTTATTTAAATGACAACACCGGTGCTCGGTGTAGCGATGTTTGATTTAATTCCTAGTTTTAGAATATTTACAGAACAAAAGTATTTACTATCTATTTAGGCTCCATACATTTTCTAGGTACGTAGTTCTGACCAAAACCCCGAAAAGTGTGAAATTTTATTGAAATGTAACTTTTCTTTTAAATATTAAATCTTTACAATCATTAACAAATACTCGATGAGAGCCTTAGGGTCAGAGTGCTCATCGACTATTTCGGGACATCGCCAGGCGGTTGGTCGACTCATCACGTGACCAGAGGGCTCGCCTATTTTGAAGCCGAAGAATTGGCATGACCATCCAACGTGGTAAGGCATGCAGTCCTTAAGGCACTTGATGGGTATCGATACCTAAATACAATAAAACAAAAGAAAACAGATTTCCTCTACTCATACTTCAAGTAACAACACACATTCTTTATTTTATCATGTGTAAATATCAATACACATCACATCTCTGCACATGTGATGTGTATGCTAGCGAAACTCTGCAGTTTGGCTAGCTAATTTAATGCGAAAGTTTGTTTAGACGGATGGATCGATGTTTATTATACTTCTACGCAAAAATTCTTGAACGGATTTGGATGAAATTTGGCACACAGATAGTATACGAGTATAACCAGGATTAACACATGGAATACTTGTTATCCTAATATTTCCACGGGATCGTAACTTATGTGGGTGAAATCGCGGGGCGCTGCTAGTAACAAATAGATTATATTTTACAATGAACATAAATATCGTTTCAGCAGCGACTTAATCCATTTTATATACTATTAGCATATATTATTTATTTCCTTTATTTTAAATTAAACATATCACTTATATTTTTAAATAAAAAAAAAAATAAAAAAAAAAAAAATTTTTGAATATAAATAGTATAAAAACATTTAAAAATATAAAAAATAGTAGCCCACCGGTATCGGGAACAGGGTCTAGGCTACCGGTGGTAGCTTATTTATTTATTATATTATTAGCATTTATTATACTCTCGTCTATCACCAAAATATTCGTCATTTAATTTTCTCCTCCAAGCCTCTACGTAAAATATTGGTTGTCGCTTCCACGCACGCGAGTACGATAGTGCTCAGAAACCACTTAACCCCGTCAGTTTTGGTGGTCGCTTTGCTGAAGAGCAGTCTGCGAATGTATAAGTACATGTGGCTAAATGTAATTAGGGGAAGTGGAAATATGATAAAGTGGTATATAAAGTGCTTCTTGCAAGTTTTGAGGGACATTTTAGGCTACAAACAAGTTGTAGTTGGCTTGATTGTAAATGTTTTGTATTTTTTTTTTTGGAACGAAGTTCAATAACGGAGCTTGCGGTAGGGGAGCAAACTGGTAGAAATCGTCACGTACCGAAAAAGTGTTATGCCCCCTCCATGTGACTTTTTGTACATATAATAGAAAGAGACAGAGACGCGAGAGAGAGATAGTTTTTATGGTTTTCAAAGGGTGCTGAAGCCAATAGTGAGGCCAAAATAAAAAGTCAAGACGGCGCCTACCAACATTTTGAAATTTTTCGTCATGGGTGTCGTTTCCATGGTTTCCGAGGGTGCTGAAGCCAATAGAGAGGACAAAATGAAAATCCAAAGAGGCGGCTGCGTAAGTTTTTTTCGTAATTTTGGAATTTTCGCAGCCGCCATCTTGGATTTTCATTTTGAACTTCGTTCCTGCCGAGGGTCCCCCAACCCCACACTTTTGTTTTTATGTAGCTATTACTATACACTCTGCTGGGCAAACCACTCCCCCCAATTTATTTATTTAAACTTTTCGCACAAAAAGGTACAAAGGCGGACTTAATGCCTTAGGCTTTCTCTATCAGTCATCCAAGGGTGGTGAAGAGATTAGATGGCAGATGCTTTGGTTGAGAGGGAAAAAAACTCTCAAAACTAGGTACACAAATACATAACTAAGTTATATTCGCATAGATTGTGTATGGAGTACTGCACCGTGGATCTCATCCCTGCCTCTGGGCTGGATTGAGGTCAAGAATGAGCCCATTGTAAATAAAAAAAAATACTATTAGTATAATATATACTTATAATATAAATATACACCCTTACATGTTGATCATTTTAATCATAATGATGAGTACAATGCCTTTTTTAAGGATTAAAACGATCAAAATTTAACGATGTACCTATAAACAAAATCAAGGGAGAGAGGCGTTGAGATGACTCTATGCTATTTGGTTTGAAAATAATTCTACAATTTCCGCTTAAATGGATACCGACTGGTGGCTGTCCTGCACCCTAATTGCGTAACACACAATTAATAGTAATCTGAATCATTTTGAAGCAAATTGCTAATCCATTGCTTCATACGTTCGAAAAATTTGTCTGCTCAACACGTAAATAACGCAATGAATGTTGTTGACCTGTCAAAATGAAACCGATTCCGATTAATTGTGTGTTACGCAATTCGGGTGCTGATATCAAGAGGAAGCGCATTCCAAAGAAGAACGGACAGCATATGAAAAGAAGAATGAACAAAGTCAGGCAATGCCCAATTCCCTTAAGGAACTCTTATCCCGCTTTTTTTAAAATTGAATATACAGGGTCAAATTAAATAAGCTAGCGAAACTCCCCGACGTGATTGTTTTGACTAATCAACTACTTTCGGATGGGCCCGTATCTTCGTAGACGGACTTAGAGAGTAGACCCCGAGGTTGCCGAGGCGAATCTTTCGAACCATGGGCGTGACGTAATTTTATAAAATCTGACGACATAAATGGAATCCCCTGAACTGAGCAATATCGCTAATTGGATTCGGGTTGTCAAAACGAACTGGTACTTTTTTTCTTTTTTGCTATACAGATGAAAGGGTTGATAAATCCTTTTCGGACACTGGATTGATTCAATTTGAATGATTGAATGAATTTTTGGATTTTTAGACTCAGAAACATTTTTAACAATGAGGTATTTGGTAGTAATTTTGAATCTATTTAATGAAGTCTTATGTTTGAAAACCACTTTAATAAAACAATTAGAAATTAATGCATTTGTCTAGCTTTTGAAAGCAAGGTAAGCTAAATTAATTAGTTAAGTTTCTATTTTAGCTTTTGCCTAACAAAACAAAATCACAGCCAGCCACGATCCCGTACCTATTGTTGGCTAACCCATAATCGTAATAACGGCAACGTCGCTATCATTGACCTAATTTGACTGTATTGTCATCCACAATGAATTAACTAATGCATCGTTGGCATCCTGCTATTTATTCTTTTTATAAGCATTTGTATCTTTTTAATTATTCATTTGACAAGAGTACAATAAACTGAAGGCCAATTCTCGTAATTTAAAACGTTCGAAATCTAGTCGCAGTCTCATCTCAGCGACAAACAAATGTCAAAAACTTGTCAAAATGTAGGGAGAATTTTTTGACAGATTGAGACTGAGATCAGATTGTGAACGGTCTTAAAATTACGAGAATTGCCCTCTGATGTTGCGTCATGGTATTTTTTACCATTTTATTTGAATAAAGGGGTTTTTTTATTTTGGAACTATGAGAAGATTTTAGAACTGCAGTCCGACCGTTGGGAGAATATATTCCTGACACCTGTCAGTGCGACAATTCTAATAGCTAATAAAGATCAAATTCGCAAAACACGTATTCGTTTTTATGAAACTGACAGATGTCAAGAACGCATTCTCTCGTCGGCCGAACTATAGTAGTATTTATTCTAACTTCTAGCCCAAAACATATTTTAGAAGACTATTGTATTTTGCCACTCACCTTTTACCGACATGGCTTGCAGAGTAAGCGAACTGAAGTGGCTGTGGGCTGGCCATGTTTGTCGAAGGAACAATGGCCGGTGGAACAGACGAGTCCTGGACTGCGTATCGGCAAGCGTTGTGTGGGACGCCCCCCTGCTAGATGGACCGACGATCTGCTGGAACAGACTGGATGCGGAAGGCAGAGGACAGGGTGTTGTGGCACAGCCTGGGAGAGGTCTATGTCCAGCAGTGGACTGCGATAGACTGTGTTGATTGCCCAATCTCTAATATCTTACTGTCAGTACTAGCACACAATATTATCATCTTTGTCAATATATTTCTCATATCTCAGTAGCCATAGGCTTGTGGTTAAGTAATAACGCCGCACGGGTCGATCAAGTAGGTTAAGCTATGCTTGCCACGGTTGATTAGTGGACGAGTGTCCATCTTAACATTCCAAGACTCCTCCTTGTAACTGGGTTGTTGAGATCAGATAAGCAGTCAGCTCCATGTAAAATACTGGTTTTCGGCTGGATCCGGTTAGACTGGAATCTGACCTAAACATAGTTGGGAAAAGGCTAGGCAGATGATGGTCTCAGTAACCATGAAAGTACTTTTTTTAACCGACTTCTAAAAAAGGAGGAGGTTCTCAATTCGGATGTTTGTATTTTTTTTTTTATGTTTGTTCGCGCATAACTCCGTTGCTTGCCAACCGATTTCATAAATTCTTTTTTTGTTGGAAAGGGTATACTTTCCAAATGGTTCCATAGAAATTTCATCAAAAACGGTTCAGTAGTTTGGTTTTTAAACCAAAATTACTGGTAAAAATTACAACTTAAAAGTGAAAAATAAAAACTTTTTTGCAAAATAAAACAACCGACTTCCAAAAACGACACTACAAAATGAAAAATAACTTTAATTTCGGAAGTCGGTGGCAAACAACGACAATGCAAACCCAACGACCGACTTCCGAAATTAAATTTATTTTTCATTTTGTAGTGCGTTTTTGGAAGTCGGTTGTTTCTCTTTGCAAAAAAGTTTTTATCATCTATTAGAAGTGTTTACAGTCAACATCGAGTACCATTCAAATAGTACAGTTCAACATTTCTTGTAGCTTGCATTGTTTGGTAGAAACTTAGGCCCTTTTTTAATTGATGGGGAAATCTTAGTAGCCCAAAAATGTTAGTCACGATGGGAACCCTTATCGTTGTCCCGTATGAGGTTCCCTCAACCTTTTCCTACACGCATAATAAGATTTTTATGTTTCTGCTGGCGCCTATTTAATTAGACACAAGTCTGGTTGATCCTACCAAATACACCGTTAAATTTAGATCGTTTTAATCTTTAAAAGGGGTCATTGTACTCATCGTTATGAACAACTTTTACTACGGGACCAACCGTGAAAAAAAATCAGTTGATCCATAGATTTATGTTCGCAACATAATGTATGGATCAACTGATTTTTTTTTTTTTTGAGTATAAATTGACTGCACTTTGATTGAAATATTTTTTAAAAATAAACTCCATTTATTATTCGTTGAAATTGGAAATCTCTCAGAGGTTTAAAAAATTCGAAAATGTGATTGGATTAACCAATTTGAACTCGACTCAACTCGAAGCTCGATAGTAGCATGAAAGCAGGAGCAATTTTATCTTGTAGTAATATGTTTTTATTTTTTGTGGAGTGCATTGACCGATCTCTCTGCAAATGTTACCACAGCGTCGCACCACCTTCGCCGTGTTTTACCTCGACAGCGATATCCTCCCTCAGGCGTCCAGTGAGTGACAGGGAGGTTTGGAAGAAACAAGGGGAGGCTTTTGCCCAGGATTAGGACACAATGTAGGCTACAAAATGGAGTTCAGTGATTCATATCCTTTCTTTCGCTAGGTTTATTTTACTTTCATTAATTAATTTGTATTGTGATTTTTTGTCTTCTTTGTTTTTTGCCTCGTTATAAAGTCCTGTTCCTAAACATGTGACGGTGGAGTTGATGGCAGGTCTGTGGAAGTTCCATTTAATAGGGAGCGACCCGCCATAATCATCTTCATCATCAGAATATAGCAGTCCACTGCTGGACATAGGCCTCTCCTATGGCACGCCATTCAACTCGATTTTCGGCGACTCCCATCCAGCTGCCACCAGCCATACTGCAAAGCCTGCTCCACCTAGCCTGAGGGCATCCCACCTTACGTTTACCGATTCACGGTCTCCACTCAAGAACACGTGTACCCCAACGGTCATCGGTTCTACGACTAATATGGCCAGCCCATTGCCACTTCAGCTTGCTTATTGCCATAAACAAATTTAAAATCAATGTAGGCACTTAATCTTCTCTCGCTGAGAAAACCCGTGTCCCAGTAGTGGGAACTTTATAGGCTGATTATGCATGCTATGCTATGGACACAAATTTTATTTTAAAAAAAACGCAATTCTGGTCAAATAAAGGAAGTAAGCAGGTACAGACGCCAGCACATCAAGCTACTACAATCTGTCAAATTTCTTTAATAGATTTTCAACTTTATCGCTAGAGTATTAAGGTTCAAGGTTGATTGGGAAAATTTGATAGTTTCGGGTAGGTTGACCTGCTGGCGTCTGTACCTAGGTATGCATTTTTCCCATAGGAAAAGCTTCTCATAAAAGTAGGTACCTACAGCTCAGCCACTCGTGAAAAACCTACTAATATTATAAACGCGAAAGTTTGTGAGGATGGATGGATGTTTGTTACTCTTTCACGCAAAACCTGCTGAACGGAATTTGGATGAAATTTGGCACACAGATAGTTTATAACCAGGACTAACACATAGGATACTTTTTATCCCGACATTCCCACGGGATCGAAACTTATACGGGTGAAACCGCGGGGCGCAGCTAGTCTAATATATTTTTAAAAGCAATTTTCTTTATTTTTTTTTGCACTTTGTGGTGCGAAAATAACAGTTTTAGCCTTTGCTTTATCACCGTGGAATGTAATAATAAAAGGTAAAGTTATTATAGTGCCGATAATCGTGACGGGTGTTGGGCAGTTGGATCAAGGGCTTAATTCAGAAAGCAGTACATCTGGACACTGCTCGCATTGTTAAAAGGTCCTCTCTCTGAAGCTCTGACCGCCGATAGCTTGGATCATGTTACTGACACCGGTAGGCTACTATTTTCTTTTTTAATTTTTTTACATTCTCTAATATTTTTAAATATAATTTGTATGTACATATTACACATATAATGAAATATAGGATAATAAAATAAAATTTATTAAGTATAGTTTTCTTTTATAAAAAAACAAGTTTTATTTTACACAGAATTGCGTAAATAATAACTATGGCACACACAATAAAACAAAATATATGCTAGTAAAATAAAAATAAATAATCCAAAGACTCGAA
Source organism: Apamea anceps (assembly GCA_951799955.1). NCBI lineage: Eukaryota > Metazoa > Arthropoda > Insecta > Lepidoptera > Noctuidae > Apamea > Apamea anceps. Next base: position 7,295,196 of record OX637518.1, read on the forward strand.
TAACATCGAGTAACAAATTGTACCAAAATCGAAAATTACACTTTTTAAAATCACTCCATTTATATCTGCTATAAACTTTCAAAAACACTTTATATAATAATACTGTTTTTTTAGATTCGATATCAAACTAAACCGGTTCCGCTTTCAACCGAATCCTAATTTCGATTCACATTCATTCGTCAGTCAAGAATCGAATATTATAATCGAGATTCTAAATAGATCCATACTTTCAGTCCATATATTTGACTTTCTTCGTTTATCTGCCACCGATAAAGCTGTTTTGTCTCTGAGGATAAGTCTGTGGGTTGCGTCTGAAGTTCTCATACTGTCTCCAGTTCAGGTACCAGAAAGGTTGGTTGTCAACGGGGAGTGCGTCCAATCGGTTGATGAGATTCCTGTCACCCTGAGCGTTAATAGGGTAATCTTCATCCTCGCCGAACCTGTTCGTTATTAGGTTTGATTCCACTGCTGGGTATCCGATGGGGCGTAGTCCAGCGTAAAACGGCCTTTGCGCCTTCGCAATAGCGATGAGGACTGTGAGTGCAAGAACGATTTTGTAGGCAGACATTTTCTGTAAACAAAGAAATCAAGAATTAATAAAATTATAGATGACGCAGGATTGTTACTTTGTTAGCCAATAAGTGAACTTGTTTTTATTCAAACCGGTTGCTGGCATGAACCTTATGTAGCAAAATATAGTAATAATAATCCTTTGCATAAGAACGCAATCTTCCGCAGAGAATCTTGTTAATAAAACGCTCTAGTTTTTATAACACTATGAGAACAAAAATCGTCTATGTAGTCAACATATTTTGTTGGTGTTGAGAAAAACACTGCTATTTAAAACACCTTAATACGCACTTAATAAACCCATTTAGTTTATTATAAATAGTATTTTTGTAAAACTATTTTTTTTTCAAGTAAGAAGTTGATTCACCATTTGGTCCCATGGATTTATTGAATCTAATTGAAATAGGTAAAATACATACTTCAACAGCTGGCCCTAAACAAATGCCAATCGCTTTGAAAGCGTATCGTATTCTACGACTTTAATATTTTCGGCAACTTACCTATGTCAATATTCAATACAATACATTTTTTTAACATTTTCCATCATCGTTATAGCTGATAGAGTTTCACTTTTTCTAGGCCATCAAGTCTATTTACTTTTGAAACTTAAAAAGAAAATTATTATACAGGGTGGCAGGGACATCGACGCGCAAACTGTAACCATGAATTCAGCAGATGAGTTTAGACCTCATAGCGTAGAAATATTTCGTTGGTTATTAAAAAAAAAATATTGCTATTCCATACGTTTGGACCGCGTAGGTATTGCACTTTTCCATGAAACAGAATTTTTTTTTTTTGATTACCGACGAAAAATTTCTACGCGATGAGGTCTAAACTCATCCGCTGAATTCATGGTTACAGTTTACGCGTCGATGTCCCTGCCACCCTGTATAACTATCGAACTAGCTTTAAAAAGTTCAAAATAGTCGACAGACAAAAAGAAACAAATGAACAAAACATTTACCTTTGATATTGATTTCACGCACAACAAACAACTAAAGCGAGGTGAATGACCAATGATTGTCACGGTCTCTCTCGATTCTCAATGTAAACTGTGACTCGATACAACTGAACACTGTATAAATACGAACGCGCAAATTATCGGGATCATCGCTGGACACAGACTTCACTAATAAACAGACGGGTCGACAACTTTTGAAATCGGAAACCGTGTGGCGATGAATGCAGATTTTTGAAAGGAAACTGAATTTCTTTTCTATTATATGGCAAACGGCACACTTTCAAATACAACCTGAATCATTTTGAAGGATATTGCTAATCCATAGCTTTATAATTATTATGTTCGAAAAATTTGTCTGCTCAGCAACGTAAATAACGCAATGAATGTTGTTGAACTGTCAAAATAAAAGTTATTATTACTGATAGTGTGTTACGCCATTACCCCGCTGGTTTTGGATTTTAATTTTGTGACGCAATTCTTTGTACATGCGCCAGCATATCAAGCTACTACAATCTGTCAAATTTCTTTAATAGATTTTCAACTTTCTCGCTAAAGCCTTAAGGTTCAAGGTTGGGAAAATTTTACAGTTTCGGGTAGCTTGACCTGCTGGCGTCTGTATATCGATAGGTAATAGTTTAATAATAAAAACTTTTTCAACGTTAAAAAAAAGTTTCAAACAATAACAACTCTCATGATATAAGTATCTGCCTACCTTTTTTGAAATGTATTTTAAGCAATATTTCAAATGAATTTTTTTCCTAGGAATAAAAATAGACTCAAGAAAGCATGTATAAATTAAATTTAATCTTCAAAAACAATCAAATATTTGCACAGACCGAAGACCTCTAGACATTATAAAGTGCGCGTAAAAACCCCATTCAATACGTTACATTAGAATACTCGTCTCGCCGGTGAATGACGTCACGTATTAAGTACGGTCAAGTCAATCAGCGACCAATCAAGGTAGACCCCGGTTGATTCACTCAATCACTGCGCTGAGGTCCACTTTTGAAGGCAATGAGAGGGGAGCGGTAGGTCAAGTTATATTGGCTATTTATAAGTGCATGGGTTTTGAGTCATTCGTGAGGTAATTATAAACTTTTGCAAGTCACCGTTTATCTAACACACCCTCCGCCGTAGTAGTGGGTTTTTTCGGTGTTATATCTAGTGTTAAATAATACAGAAGCCTTTAGTTCAGTCACCTAAGCGGTGTAGACATTTTTTTTTGCATGACTAATTGTTTAGTTCAATTTGCGGTTGCCTACTGACCTAATTTTAAAAGTAAAGGCTGGAATAACCCAAAGTAACAGTAAAATTGAATGATGCTTAAATTATGCACAAAAAAAGAATTAGCTAGTAAATTTCTGGATTTTCTTTCAAAATTGAAGGGATTGAGTTTTATAAACACATGACATGTGTTGGCCAAATCCCAATCCATATAGGTAACAGTCATCATCTGCATAGGCTTTCCCAACTATATTGGGGTCAGCTTCCAGTCTAACTGGATTCAGCTGAATACCAGTATTTTACATGTAGCGACTGCTTATTTGACCCCCACAACCCAGTTATGTACTGGATAATATATATATATACGATAATATATACGATACCCTTTGGTAAGACTGGTTGTCAGAATTTCGGGGTTCTGACTACCCGTAACGATTGTCAAAGATTCACGAATGACAGACCAACCAACCGGGACCAACGGCTTAACGTGCTTTCCGAGGCACGGAGGGGTCTTGGTATGTAAAGATGGTCCCATCCACAGACCAACCATGTTTGTGTTAATCTAGTCTGAATCTCGACATCGTAACAGCTGGTCATTTTGTAGAGCACCTGTGGATATTTATCAGCAGCGAGGTGACAGAGGTCGGAATCTGGATGGCAGTAGCACTTCATATAATTATAATTTTGATTTCAAACATTTGGTTCGACGGAAAGTCGACTCTTACAATTACCCAATTACCCATCTCGACTCGAGATTGCATTCCCTAGAATGCAATCTCGAGTCGAGATGGGTAATTTGAGATCTCGCGTGAAGTCTAGAGATTTGTTAAGATGTGTCTTTTTAACGAGATTGAATCTTGCAAAAAAGCCTCGTGGTTTCCCGAGATTAAAGATCTTTAGAGGTCGAGATTCCATTTCCTAGTTTACTCTAAAAATCGTTTAGACAGGAAGAAGATCAAAATGCCTTTTTTCATAGTTTCATCGGTTTTAGCGGAATAGTGACGTAGCTTGAGTAAATATCCGTTGAGTAACGGTACAAACTCCACATGAAAATCCATTGTATGGGGTTTTTCCAAAGTTAGTAATAACATCCAGTTGTTCATATTGAGTGTCCCGGATATTTATTTGTATTCGAGTGGCCAATTTCATCACAAAAAAATACTATTTCTTTTTTTACACTCTCGTTTAGGGAAACAGGCAGCGGGGTAATTGCGTAACACAGTATTAGTAATTATAACTTCATTTTGACAGTTCAACAACATTCATTGCGTTATTTACGTTATTGCGTTATTTCGAACAGACAAATTTTTCGAAAATATGAAGCAATGGATTAGCAATATCCTTCAAAATGATTCAGATTGATAGGGTGTTACGCAATTAGGGAGCTGTACGATTATTTATTTATTGTAGGCAAAATATTATACAATCTACTACAAGGCAAAGTATACAGGATGAATTTTTGAGATTTTGAGAAATTTCGATCTGCATACACAGATTTTGAAAAAAATGTACAATCGATCCTGTTTCGTATGATATCAAAAAATCTGTCGGATCAACTGAGGTTTGAGATATTAGAAAAGTAGCTTACACATAATTTAGACCTTTTGGACTTGGTAAAAGCTTTTTTTTTTAATAATGAAAACCTGTCACCTAATTTGGGGTGGATCAATAACCCGATGCGTCGAGTGTCAAGCAAAAAATCTTGTAAAGGATCTCGCAGAATCTGCTTCCTTCTACAAGCAAATAAAATATAATCTACAATGTTTAAAAAATGTCCAGAGGTATTTTAAAAAGTAGTCTCTTTGCCAGGCTTTTCTCTTTTATAACAACCATTACATTTAATTTATGTTTAGCACCAAATTACCTTCCCTTAGTAACTTCCAGTAAAGCTGGTTTTTTAGCCATTATTATGATGTACTGCCGGGAAAATTTAATTTTGCCGTTGATAGTCAACTGATGTTTTTACATTATAATTGTATTTGAGGGGCTCGTGGCTAAGTAATAACAGCCATACGAGTTGATCGATCAGGTTATGCTAGGCTTGCCACGGTCGGTCGATGGATGGGTGACCGTCTTTACATATCGAGACCCCTCCGTGCCTCGGAAAGCACGTTAAGCCGTTGGTCCCGACTGTTATTTGTGGATCTTTGACAGTCGTTACGGGTATTCAGAAGCCTGAAAGTCTTACAACCAGACTTACCAAGGGGTATTACCCGGTAACTGGGTTGTGGAGGTCGATAGGCAGTCGCTCCATGTAAAATAATGGTATTCAGCTGCATCCGGTTAGACTGGAAACCGACCCCAATATAGTTGGGAAAAGGCTAGGCAGATGGTGAATTGTATTTTCACTTTGTCAAAATTTCCACACGAATGCATACAGCTGCTGACAGTACGCGACACCTGTGTATAGCTACTTTGATATTCATACAGAGTGACGCCATTATAATGACCCAATATGTTGTTTTCTTTGACCATTTCACTGAGAGTTAAATAGTAACAAGCTGGCGTGGCTAACTGACATATGGCAAATAATTTAAGTTTCTTGTAATGTTAATTACTGAACATAGGTTCCCAGTATTGTATACATGCAACTATATTCTAACTAAACAGATAGCTGTGCTGCTGGGGAGTTTGTTGCGCCACTTCTTCTTCCCAGCGATAGCACTAGGAAGTGGTGAAGGGCGGGCGTTTTTGGGGGACTGTCTTTGGTAATTTTGACATTCGAAAAGTGCTGCCTAATTTGAATAAATGACTTTTGATTTTGATTACGCCTATAGTAATGTTATCAGACTACTTGAATGCATTCGTACGTTACCATTGTTAGTTTTGAAACGTAACCGAGATATGGTGTGAATTGTATGTAAATAAATTTAATAAACGGTCTTTATCGGCAAGAATGCATCAATGTGTCAACATGCAAGGAAGAGTTATTCGTCAACCTGCAGACTGCCGCCAGGCGGTCCTTGATGAATAAATATTAAAAATAGGTAGATTGTAGCCGATCTCATTAATTTATGTACTTATAACATCTTATACCTGTACCAACATTCGAAGCAAATAAAGTTCTGATTCTGATTCTGAATAATTATTTTCCCCATGAACGGTCACCAAGGGAGATAAGTAACCAGGGTCATCGGATATAGTTCAAGTTTAGTAAGAAACCGATGGATGTTTTCGAATAAAGTTTAATTTATTTAATAGAAAAGAAACAGTTCATTTATCAAATTAAATTTCATTCGAAAACATCCATCGGTTTCTTACTGAACTTCTACTATATCCGACGACCCTGGTTACTTATCTCCTTTTGTTACTGCACATGTTTTTGGCACTAAGTATTCATGAATAACTAAAATTAATGTTAAGAAACAGAACACTTTCCTAATAATATATATTACGTCATGATATTGTTTTATATTCTTCTACGACAATAATAAATGGACTTAGCAATACAAATAGGCTGGACCATGCTAGAATAATGGATATTATGTGGAATAAACACGCAAAAACTAAGAAAACAATAACAGCTCTATCTACCAAAGTTGTTTTCTTGCAACCTAATGGCACTATAGAGGTGTGAGGAACAGGGTGCAAAGTTAACTCATCCTCCATAGAAAAGGGAGGATCCTCGGACGAGACGGGTGTTGTGTCTGGCAGGCAACTTCTGAATCATGTCGAGGCTGTTGTATATATGCTAGTTGCGCGGTAAACTCTGCTTGCGAGATGCAGGATTTTGCGTGACGTCAGTATCACGGGTAGTTCGCATGTGGCGTTGTAGATACCGCTACAGTACCATAAGATCATTATAATAGCATGTTTGGAAGCACACTAACCCTATCCTTATCTCTCTATCTTCCTATCCTGCTTCCTACTTTCCCACTAATATTATTAACGCGAAAGTTTGTGAGGGAGAATGGATGGATGTTTGTTACTCTTTCACAGAAAAACTACTGAAAGGATTTTTGATGAAACTTTACAGTAATATAGCTTATACATCAGAATAACTTGGGAGTATCCTAACACAGGCATCATCATGCTTAAAAGGAGACTCCAATCATAAACTAATGTAAACTAGTTGGTACTGAAATATTTTTTTTTTGTATTTTGTATTTGTATAACACATAAGATAATTTTTATCCCGATATTACCACGGGATCCATACTTATGCGGATGGAACCACGGGGCGCTGCTAGTATACTAATAATAAAGCTGAAGAGTTTGTTTGAACGTGCAAATCTCTGAAACTGCCAGACTGATTTGAAAAAATATTTTTGAATTTCATAACCCAATTCTTGAGGAAGGCTAAAGGCTTAAACATCACGCTAGCCGTGCGCCGTTAGGAGCCGAGCAAAAAGAAAAAAAGCCAGAAAGATCGCTAAGCGAAAACTAAATAAAGTGACACTGCGACCAGCTGATCAATTCTGTAAAAATCTCACCGTGAAAAGTTAGGTGAAGTGAGCTTAGAGTGAGCTATCAATTGTGTCAATCCCTAACATTAGTTGGAATGACAGCTCACTCCACGCTCACTTCACCTAAGCTTTCACGGTGAGATGGTTACAGAAATGCACTGCAGGTGATGCGATGCGACGATTCTTTCTGCCCACGGCTTCGCGTAAAATTACTTGTGGGGTACAAGTAATTTTACGCGAAGCCGTCGGCAGAAAAAATCTAGTAAATACATAAAAATATGTTAATCAAATATTTTCTCAGCATTATAGCCAAATAGATATCACAATCAACACTAGTATCTATACCTAATTGGAGTTACATGCTTAAACATTACCTCAGGGAATTTGGGAGCTGACCCAAAATAATTAGGCTATATCGGCAAACAGAGAATGTTTGGTCAGTATATCATAACTTGTTGACTTTGTTCCGAACTATTTGCATACACACGAATAAGGCTTGGCAAGCTTTAGCTAAAGATTTAGCTCAAGATTAAGTGTTATTAATATGTTTTTATTGAGCAGGGGAGGCCTGTGCCAGATGGGATTGTACATCGGCAAAATTAACGAATTCCCGTAAAAACTTTCATCACTTATCCCCTAACCCCATATCAACTCAGCCTATCGCAGTCCACTGCTGGACATAGGCCTCTCCCAGGCTGCGCCACCACACCCTGTCCTCCACCTTCCGCATCCAGTCTGTCCCAGCCACCTTCTTAAGTTCGTCGGACCATCTAGTTGGGGGGCGTCCCACACTACGCTTGCTGTTGTCGATGGGGTTCATCTTAAGGGGATAAATATTCAGCAATCCTTTTTTTCGTACAATAAGGAACTCTTTTGAAAAATTTCGTGATTCTAGTTAGACCCAGCGGCTTAGGCTGGGCGTTCTGTGTCAGTGAATGAATGAGTTTAGGATTTTATTAAGTAGAAAATTGTATCCACTCCAAACAGTGGATTGGTTTAGACAGATATGACGATGAGAAATGAAATGAGATAGTAATTCTTTTTACCTTTTGTGTTAGAGTAATTTTATTCTAGGTGCATCGTCTTCACATAAATAATTACTATGGGTATAATAAATGCAGGTAAGTACACAAAACATTTTAAAAGAGTAACGGTGGAGTTTCTTGCCCACTTTTCTCCATGCGAAACTATATTATGGAAGGGGAGACTATTAGAATCAATTCTATTTTTATAAAGTTTGACGTTCAAGAGTGCCTTTTATGTGCCTATTTGAAGTTTTGACTTTGACTTTGATGAATTCTCTTGACATAGGTAATCTCTGAGTTGGCTGTTACAAACTCAACTACTAAACACACTTCATTTAGTATTTCTGAACTAAAGAATTATGAAACAAGCATAATTAATAACAAAGTAACACCATTAGTTTGCATAGCTACATCATTTTAATTCCTTTACACAACGTTGGTGAACCAATAAAGGGACTCCTAAAGTTAGCGCGTATGTTTACGTAACATTAGTCATAAACGGGTATCGTAAGTTATGGGTTTTGCTTTGTATACGATTTACCTTTTGCCTAAATTGAGATTATTGTGCGCTTTTGCTTTCGAAGGTTTAAAACCACTGCTCGTTGGGAATCTTGCCGGATCCCAACGAGCAATAGATTTAAACCAAATTGCAAAAAGTAAAAAATATGCAAAAAAGGGTGTAATTTAAAAAAAAACTTGAGAGGTGTCAAGAGACACCCGGATGGAGCGAAGATCCTTTCGATTAATTAGTTTAGAGACAGAGAAACACGCGCACGGCTTACAACTATAGCAAAAAGTGTCGTTACAACTTTTGGTCTTAATTTTTTCCGTCTAGCCCCCTTTCGCAACGCGACGCCCCCTTTCGCAACGCGCGATAAGGAACTTCGTTCCAAAACTGTGAACGTATGTACACCATTTCTCTACAAAGTAAGGACAGTTTCCTAATAAAGTTTTACCGTAGCTACAGCGGTATACAGCGCTGTAGCTACAGTAAGAATGGTTTAACGTTTTTTTCGTTTGTAAACGACGCAAACGCTTTACTTTAAAGAAAAGTGTCTTACGTTTGCGAGATAAAAGTGTAGCTGATATTCAAAAAACTGCAAGTTCACTGATCGACAATATGGATATGACTCGATGCCGTCGACTTTCATGTGATAGTATCGTCGTTTTACTTGAAGTTAAAAAATCTTATAAGTTTTGAAGTACTGGATAACATGTAAGACTTCAAAACTTACTTATAACATGGGACGTGATAAATCATCCTCTCAATGGTGGCTGTGTTTTTCTTTTTCTTTTTGTTGTTGTACTCATGTGTGCCTAAGTAGTCTACTAACATAGTTTTTAAGTTTTGGTAAAACTAACACGCTATGGGCCGTTGACGCCTGATAATAACGACTTTTTTTTTATATAAACTGATGTTTGTACATGAACCGCCTCCTAAGTTGGTTTTACAGAATCACGAATATGAACTACTTTCTGTTATTGAATTTGTTCCGGCTGCTATTGGTACGATGGGTCACTATAAAGCACATTGTTGGCGTGGAAATGTATGGGAATGCTATGATGGTTTAAGTAAGAGAGTTGTAAGGAGTAATAAAAAGGTGGTACCACACTGCATTATGTATTTAAAAAAAAATAATAAACTGTTACAAACGTATTTTTTTTCTACTCTTTATTGTTGTATAGCTGCATTAGACACTCCCTTTAGAATTGAAATATTATCTTTAAAGGTGTTTATTACATGTGTATGAATTTTTGTCACTAAATACGCACTTATATTTAATAACATAATACTTTAGGTATAGGCAACCGATACAATACGTTAGATTTATCGCCTACTCAAGAATAACTGCAATGTTAAATAAGAGTTTTGCTACATTTTTTTGTCAGGCACTAAAATATTGATAAACAACACTTTTGTAGATATCTTTATTGCCGTGATGATAGTTATAGGATTAACGTTGTAAAAAATTTAGAGAAGCAAACGAGAAGTAATTAATAGCCACTGTGAATTTCAATAATTATATTTATCAGGGACACTACGACGCGGTGACCGGCCGTACTGACATTAGAGTGAACGGTCACCCTTAAAATGTTTTTTTTTTTGTTTTAGAATACGATGGAAGCAATTGTTTAAGAATAGGAAGCAATATGCAGGCAATTCTTGGGCACAAATTCAACGTTAAATACGCCTAGTGACCGTTCATCCAGACGGACACCTTAAACAAAGAGGACTCCTGTGCTATAAGCACCAGTTACTTCCGTTACCACCGTGATCGAGCTGCCATTACAAGTCCAAATTACAAATAATAATAATAATAATAATATATTTATTAAAAAAATTATAAGGCATTAAAATTAGTACAGTTTTGATTAAATTTAAATTATATTTCTAAGACTTATGTGCCTGAACTAGGTAATCCTGTGTTTCAGGCGAAAAGAGCTAAAATAAATTAACTTCGTGCGAGTCGCCTATAGAAAAAATATAATTATTATTTAAAAGTGATGATTCGCCCGTTTTGTCTGAATAAATTCACGCAAATCGAGTAATAAGCCCAATATGGGTAGCGGGGTCGTCCGAAAGGGTTAACGGAGCCCTGGAACATAAAGGGCTAAGGAAGGAACACGGGTGGGTTTTAGTCAGTCAGAGTCTGACACCCCCTCCGCTCCACCCAGAGCGGGAGGGATGATGACTTGATGATATCCAATCCTGAAAAAAAAAAAAAACCGCTACATGTGCAATCATATGAATTAAGCCACGCGCAGCTTTAAAACGATTCAGTTATTCGGATTCTGATATTCTTATATACCCATCTTACATATGGTTACTGAATGCAAATAAGCCACTCTTCCGATACATCTCCTATGATTAGATTAAGCGATTCAATGAAAAAGCGAATCCAGTTGATTTATTCGCTTATCATCCACTGATATACATATCATTTTAAGAGCACCGAGGACAAACCACGGTAGAAAGACTGTCGTATAAATAGGGGGCTCAACTCTACACCTAAAGTAATTAAGGAATCAAAATCACTTCCAACTTTTAAAAGGCATAGCATCATTTTCTAGGCCCTAATTTACTATGACCACTAGAAAGAAAGAAAAAAAAAGTATTTATTGCGACTCGTACAGGAAGATTTCAAATTAAACTTAACACAGTCAATATAAAAAAAAAAAACAAATTATATAAGATACGTAAAAAATAAATCATAGCTTGAGGGGCGGGCATAAGAAAATGACACAGTCAATTACTTACTCGTGCAAAAGTGCAGAGTTTTCAGTTATTTCATTTATTATCTATTACGCACATTTTGAATGCAATTTTGCAATAAAATTACTTAGGATTTCACAATTACAGAAAAAAAAATTAAAAGTAGAGGACTTTTCGGAATTAAATTCTATCGAGGAAATTTAACCCAATTGCGTTTTCCAGCAATCAGAGTATTTAATCAAATAGTCAATAAACATATAAACAAAAATTAAATCCAATGCTGCAATAGTGAAATAAATGGTTAAGAAAAAAACCCCAATTTATTTTGGTGTCGCCTTAAAAAAAGGTAACTAAAAAAAGAAAAATGGGCCTATTCCCTACTTTGAAACCATATAAATTACGTAGCTAATCCCGCCAATCTCGCGTAGATTTCCCGCGGTTTCCTTCATTGTGTCATAGAGAAGTACGGCCCTGAATAATGTTTGAATTGTAAGTTTTTACTGTTGTTTTTGTATAACTTAATTTTAGTTTATAATTTATAACCCAGCAAAACCGTCGCTTGTCTTAATTATTATGTTTTTCCTCATACGAGTGAATAATTCTATTTTTTCGTCTTCTTAACCCCCGACGCAAAAACAATGGGGGGACCGCTACTATTTTAAACTTTAACAGAACGTTAGGCTAATAATTAGAGTGGTCCCCCGACGGGACAACATTTAATCAAAAAATTTCATACGTACTTACGTAGGGTCATAATTTCAAGGTTATTTTTTTCTTTTTATAGGGTTTCACGTTTATACCTTTTTTATTCTATTTGTGGCTATTTTTTCAATAGTTTTTTTTTTATAATTGTTTTAGACTTTTTACAGTCATACTATTTTTATTATTATTTTGTGTCGGCGATTTTTTAAATTTGTAATTTAATTTTTTATGATATTTCTCGGGACCGGTCCTTTGAAAGGCGTACCAGGGGCCGAAGCCAACTCACAGAGGCCCGTTAGTGCAACCAAGAACAACCCCCAGTTGGTGTAGGACTATTGCCGGATATGGAAACAAAGATATTGAATTATTTTTAAGCAAAATAAATTGTCTTAAACATAACGTTATATGGAGAATTTCTTGTTCAAATCATATTCTCTTATTCTTGAAAAAGCGAGAATGTTAAAACTGTCAGATTTACAAACGACAAGCTATATTTAATATCGTTGCATAACATTCTTCCATCAGTGTTATATCTACCGTATCATGAATTTTCGATCACAAGCATTCCCTTGGTACCCGATGGCCATATCAATAGCTGTCAAAAACAGCTGAAGATCAGTTGTAGATATAATAAATGTCACACAATTTCTTGACTGCCACCGCATCTGAATTCTAGACTTCTACCACAGAATAAGTACTTACAGAAGGTAACTTGATAAAACTAGTGAAAACAGGTGCATACACACATAAACTCGTGCGTACGGTGATCTTAAGGGAGATGCGCTAAAACAGCCCGCGAAATTCAAATTTATCTACTTACGTTTTTTGCAATTTGTAGCACCCTAATTGCGTAACACACGATCAATCGGAATCCGTTTCATTTTGACTGTTCAACAACATTCATTGCGTTATTTACGTGTTGAGCAGACAAATTTTTCGAACTTATGAAGCAATGGATTAGCAATTTGCTTCAAAATGATTCAGATTCCGATTGATCGTGTGTTGCGCAATTAGGGTGTAGGTCAGTTTCAGGTTGTACGAATATGTTGATTAAAATATGATTCGCGACCTTAAAAAATATGGATTTACAGAATTATAAAGTTAAAGTCAAATCATTCATTTCAAATAGGCACATAAAAGGCACTTTTGAACGTCAAAATTTACAAAAAAATAAAATCGAGTCTAGTCGCCCCCCCCCCCCTTCCAAAAGGTAGTTTCGTATGGAGAAGAATGGGAAAGAAACTCCACCGGTACTCTGTAAAAATGTTTTACAATATTTTGTATACATACAAAATCAAAATATTTTATTTCACATAAAACAACATGGGCGGGCACTTATGAAACATCAGAAGCTGGGTGCATGGTGCTAATTGGTCGTTTCCTATGGAGAAGAGCCGGCAACAAACTCCACGGTTACTCTTTTAAAAATAATTGGCTTTTACAATTTATACACATATAATACATACATATTTATATAAAACAATAAGTATATAATTATATGTGAAGACGCTGCACTTACAATATTATAATAATGATTATAATATTGAAAGTGCAGCGTATCAGCAATACTAGTTAATAAATTTGTAGAATAAGGTTTTTGTATGTATTAGTTTATTATCGTATAAGATTATTTTGTGTATTTTATCTATGGGCCTTAGTTGCCTGAAATAAATTGATTATTATTATTATTATAATACAACTCCTTGAAATCATGACATTTGAGGTCAATTCTAACAATTGACCTCAAATGTCATGATTTCATGAAATAGACATTCAATAGGATAATATGAACTTAGAGAGTTGTATTGATCATTTTTATGAAAAGGTAGAAAACTATGAACGACAGGCGAGTAAGAAAAATTTTAATTTCGCGGGCTAACCTGATGCTTTCGCCTTAGACCTTGAAGGTGGGTTTAGACCAACCGACGAAACATATAACCAGTACAAACAGCATTATTTACTTGATAATCCTGACATTTTAGTATGGATAAACCAACAAAAGAATGCTCCGCAGAATGTTTAATGTTCGATACAATATTTGCAACCGAAGCTTAGCACTTTAGCCTGCGTGCATTTCCATAAATACATGTATCGCAACTATTATCAGTTCCCATAACCCTCCTCCAGGAGAGCGATAGGGCAAAAAGTACAATTTACAAATACAAATTACCGTCATTCCGACCTCGCCGCCGAGGTCCCTCGCGACGCCCCCAAGTAAATTCTCCCCCCCGACCCTTGCCCGCTGAAGTACCAGCCCGCGCCGTAGCTGAGCCTGTAGCTTTAAATCCCCCGACTGTGACCTCTGAGTTTGTTTCGGCCTCTCTTCTCAGAGATAGTCCTAGGAAACGCCGCGCTCATCAAAGCATTAATAATACCAATTCGATCCAGCCTGTCCCTTTGCTGCCCTCTCCCAGCGACGCTCTAAGCCGAGGTTCGTACCCCACAGGTGGTGCCCTTAGCGTGCAGTCGCTTAGTTTTGATCTAGATGTAGCCCTGGCTGGAGGCTTTAAGAATTCTAAAGGCAACCACAGGATAGTCCAGTTAAGTAGTCACGACCTCTCAAGGTCAACTACGAGATGCCAATCATAAAAAAAATAAAAAATATTCAGTTAGTACGTATTCGACTACTAATCGTGTAACTTAAACCAAACTAGATCAAACAGTCTTAGTGTTAATTTAGCTTAGATTTGCCTTATATGGCCTTTAAACCATATTATTTCGTAAACCAGTCTTCTCCAGTCCAGTTCTTCTCCAAAGATCTACGCTTTGGAATGGGCAAGTAGCTTCAACTTTCTGACTAACTGACCGACTATTTAATTTTGACAATTCAAAAGTGCCTGTAAATGGTTTAATTGAAATAAATGATTTGAGTTTGAGTTTGAGTCTAATATAATACCAAAACAACCAAATATCAACTAACTCAGAAGTTAGTGCAAAACCAATCAGGCGGTAAACTCTACAAGAATTTTGATAGAATAACTAAAAGAATTTTGATAGAATTTGGGTAGATTGTGTATTTGTTCGTTTGGTCTAAACAATACTATAGGTTCTCAACCTTATATTGCACACCACTGAGTTTATTTTTGTTTTAGAGCCCATTAATTTTTTTACTTACCGTCGCGAATCTGAAACACGATTCTATTTAAACGTGTAATATTATATAGTCGTAAGATGGGATATAAAATTCTCTCTGGCTCTTCTATTGCCTCTCTGAAAGTCTCAAATGCCCAGGAAAGGCCCACGTTGGGAACCTTTGGTCTGAAATGTCTCTCAAACGAATGCCAGTCACGAGTGCGCTTGCACTGACTGTACGTGAAGTTTTTAAAACTATTACATGATTTAATATTCGCTTACAACATAAATAAATCACACAAGTTGGTTTCCTTATAACCCGTTACTATTTTTAACCGACGAAAAAAAAAACGGAGGAGGTTCTCAAGTCGACGCGTATACTCGTATTAATATTATTTTTTTTTTTTTTTATGTATGACCACGCATAACTTTACAGAGTAGTCCGATTTTGATAATTCTTTTTTTATTGGAAGTTGGTCCCATATAAATTTGGAAAAAAATTCCGACTCTAAGTGTGGGAAAATAGGGGTGGTTTATCACTCACACTCACAGATTTGAATGCTGAGTTGTGTATTATTACTCTACTCAGTGCCATATATGCCTGCCCTTTAGCAAACAATTAGTAGATTATAGCCACAAAAAATTATAAGATAAAAATGTTTTGACAACAAAAAATGTAACCGCCGTTTAAATTTAAGGCAATAGTGATCTTTGTTTATTGATTGTTTGGCGCCGACTCAAAATTACATAGGTATACTTACATTAGTTTAAGAACTTAGTTATTAAGGTTAAATAAAAAAGGTTTATTATTTTTTGCTTTTCAGTTTTTTCGGCGGCTTAATTTTTTTGTTATTGGTCTTAATTTGGTGGTGCTCTGCAGCCTACTTCCTCCTGATCTCGGGCCATTTGCTGACGTTGCCGGGGGAGTTAGCCAATTTGTGGATCTTGTAGAAGACGGCGATTCCGATCATCCAGTACTTTCAGATGGTTCTGGACGTAGACCTTCATCGGGAACTGCGCGATCTTGGCGCTGAACATGTAGGGGAACTTCATGGGGTGGCCCGCGGAGTCCAATATCGTGACGATTGGCTATCTTTCCTGCGACAGATAGAAATCGGATAGTCTGTATCTGCGTGTGTTGTCACTCATTGTATGAAGCCGACCTTCTGTAAGTACCTGTCTGTTTTTGCTTCCACTGAATACAACAAGATCACTGAAGCGTTACCTATTTTTGTCTAGACAGATTAATTTAATATATCAGCCACGCCAAAAAAAAAAAAAGAGTTTCTTCTGTAACATAAAATATTTTTCATCTTTAATTCACACTCACACATTTGAGACACACTCTCGTATTTAGTACTGCCGATCGATTCTGTAAAAATCTCACCGTAAAAAGTTAGGTGAAGTGAGCTTAGAGTGAGCTGTTAATTGTGTTAATCCCTAACATTAGTTGGAATGACAGCTCACTCCACGCTCACTTCACCTAAGTTTTCACGGTGAGATGGTTACAGAATTGCACTGCTGGACAGGATATTAATTGGGATAAGTGAACTAAGCAAGAAAGAAAGAAAGAAAAAATATTTATTGCGACTCGTACAGGATCATAAACATCATCTGCCTAGCTTTTTCCCAACTAAGTTGGGGTCGGCTTCCAGTCTAACCGGATGCAGCTGAATACCAGTATTTTATATGGAGCGACTGCCTATCTGACCTCCACAACCCAGTTACTGGATAATACGATACTCCTTGGTAAGACTGGTTGTCAGACTTTCGGGCTTCTGACGACCCGTAACGACTGTCAAAGATCCACAAATGACAACCGGGACCAACGGCTTAACGTGCTTTCCGAGGTACGGAGGGGTCTCCGTATGTAAAGATGGTCACCCATCCACAGGCCAACCGCGGCAAGCGTAGCTTAACCTGACCGATCGACCTGTGCGGCTGTTATTATTTAAACAAGCATCACTTATTACAACTCTCACACCACACAACCTTACTACTCATACTCACACTCGTACTCACTAACACACTCACTCGTGACACACATAACACTTACTCGCGCGATCTGGCACTTTTCTGCATGACGCTCATTCTTTTACAGAGCAGTTGGTTTAATTTTAAGATGGGTATCTTTTTTTTTTTTATTTTATCTTTATTTATTTTTATTTTATTTTTAGTCTTGCATGTTTACATTGTCTAAATTTCAATTGCATTAAAAATGATAAGTGGAAGTGCGGAGGCTCCGAAGACAAGCAACCCCTTGCTTAAAAGGTGATCTCCAAATATATTTCTTAATTATTTTATTTTCTTTATTTTCGGAAGGCTTACAGACTAATAACATCATAATATCAAAACAACAACAACATTAACATTATATGTAACAATATTATATGTATCTAAATGCCCATTGTAATTGAAATAAACATTTTTTTTTTATTCGTTTTCGCTGAGAAGTTCAAGTCAAAGTGTCCATTTCTTTCAATATTTTCAACATAACATCCCGGCTGTATTCTCTGACGGGTTAGTCAGTAGTGTACCTATAGTTCACCTGCATTTTGCCAGTTATGTTTTTTAATAGGGGGCGAGCGTATTGCCAAAATCATCATCATCATCTACAGTCCGACTTCACCAACTGTTGAGCTCAGGGCTCTCTTCTCCTGCGCCAATCTACAGTGTAGGACCTGGATGCGGCTGGCCCTGCCGCGATGGCAACAATATTGTCCACCCATCTCGCCCCCGGACGACCAACTTTTCGCCTTCCAGTCCTTGGACACCACTCGGTCACTACCTTACGCCGCCTTCCATCTCGGCGACTTGTCTTTCCCTTTGTCTTTTTCTTCTTTCTTTGTCATACCCAATTGGGCATCATCCGAACGTCGAGATCCGAAGACATACGAAGGTTTTCGATATCGGAAAACGAGTTAGGGAGCTACCTAAAACCTTCGTAAACCTTCGAAAATCTTCGTATGTCTTCGGATCCCGACGTTTGGAACTAGGTCTATAAACCATAGACGACATGTCAACCATGGAACGCTCCATTGCTCTTTTTGCAGCCCCCTGCGTGAGCACGTCTCAACATCGTACGTCATTATTGCCATCAACTGGGCACAAATCCAGATTCTCCTGCTGAACAACCACTTTCATTATTATTTAGTGCCAGAGTAACTAACTGACTACTTTCAAACTTATACGGAACTCTTCATCACGAACTCATCACGCGGTTTGTGAGAGTATAAACCGTTTAACATCCTACTAATACGTTATAGTCTGTAATAATGCGAAAGTTTCTATGGATGGATGGATGTTTGTTACTCTTTCACGCAAAAACTACTAAACGGATTAGGGTGAAATTTGGCACACGGATAGTTTATAGGCAGGATTAACGCATAGGATACTTTTTATCAGGTAAATATCCTTTTCCCAAATGCACTTATCTACCTGTATCAAAATGTAAAAACAGCCAAAACTTCAGTCTCCTGAGTAATACTCCCGTCAACTACTGAATACCTTTTTGTAAACAAAATGCTTTTTTATACGTTGCCTGGGCAATTGTAGGTGTATGAATATTGCATGAGCTTATGTCCAGGTGTCAACGAAGGCCCTGTGGGGTTGTCCCATTGACAGCGGATAGGAGAAAATGAACTCAGAAATCATATGTAGTAAAAATAGATATTATACACTTTTTGCGAGCGCCATAATACCCCTTTTTTTTGGTAGCCTTCTCCCTCTGGGCGGAGCGGGAGGGCGTGTCAGACTTTTACTGACTAAAACCCACCCGTGTTCCTTCAGTTGCCTGTGCCAGGGGCCAAGGTATCTCTTTCGAACAACCCGCGGCCCTGGCAGGCATCGGCCATTAATCCATTAATCAACTCAGATAATTGCTGTCCACCGCTGAATTAAAATTAAAACTCAAAACGGGGAAGGAAAACATCGTGAGGAAACCGGCATGTACTAGAACCAAAAATTCGAAGACATGTAACATCTACCAACCCGCACTGGGTCCGCGTGGTGGATTACAGCCCACTCCTTCTCGAAGAGAGGAGGCCTGTGTCCCAGTAGAGGGGACATTATAAGCTGTTTATGCTTAGGCTATGTACGGCGAGGGCAAACTCAAAGATTTTAAATCTTTGATCCCGAGATATAGTGATTGGCCAGTTAATTATCATGACCACGTGGCCATTAAGCTCGTGCCGTCACGTAGAAGACAAGTACCTACCTACCTAACAAGCTTACAATCCACTTGCGATGTGACCACGTCTCAGTTCTATTCTATATGCACGTTTCATATTCGTAAATATTGGATAGATACGGAGCAGTGGCATTCGTAGAAGATATCGTAAATGAACTCAATAGTTTGAGTTTATGGTTTAATTTAAGAGGCTTTGAAGATTATTAGGTATGTGTTTTTAGAAGTAAAACTTCTTAGGCGGCGATTCGATAATTGGTTGAAAATTGAGAGTGTTTCAAGAATGCGTCACGTTTAGGTACATTTCGTTACATGAGAGAGAAGAAAGATATATAAGTAAGGAGTATTGAGTAAGGACTTTAATATTCTTTGTAAAGACATCTCATTTGGCCCAATGTCTACTGAAACCTATTTTGCACGCACCCAGCTGAACGCTGACTTTTTCAAAAGTGCATGGTGCTTATTGTACCTTATATATAATCTTTTCTGTCGTGGTTGTTAGTGATCCGAAGATTTCTACTATTTTTTTCTGTTTCTATCCGTGAGATCGTGTAATTGTCTCATATACAATTGTTATCCTCCTGTAATAGCTGTTGCCCGTGCATGCCATGCCATGCCATGCTGCTCCTATAAATGAATAACTCTCTCTATCACACTAATGGCTGGTTTTTCAATCGACAGATAATTTTAATTCGTGGAATAAAATTGACGTCTGATATTTTGTATGGAAGAACTGTCAAAAATTCAACATTTATATTTTTAAAAATTATATGGCGTTGGAAAAATCAGACCTAAATCTCTCATAATCTTTATTTTTTAAAGATTTTTCACTTCAATCGTGTACGGTGCTGCAAACGCAATTTTTTTTTTTTTTAACAATTCTGTCTTATTAGCCTCTCCTCGAGATTCTGTTACACAAAGAACCATCCATCACATTAAATTACTCATGCGTTGGAGTTTTAGATTACGAAATTATTATTTTAGAATTCGAACTTTCTCACTATAATTCTCATTGTATATAACTAGCTGCGCCCCGCGGTTTCGTCCGCATTAGTTTCGATACCGTGGAAATATCTGGATAAAAAGTATATACATATATGTATGTATATATATATATGTTGATCCTCGTTATAAACCCTGTGTGCCAAATTTCATCCAAATCCGTTCAGTAGTTTTTGCGTGACAGAGTAACAAACACACATCCATCCATACAAACTTTCACGTTTATAATATTAGTAGGATTACTAGCTTTCGCCCACAGTTTCGCCCGCGTGAAGGTCGGAAATTATCCCACAGAAACGTATTAACAGGACAAAAAGTATCCTATGTTATAATCCAGGTTATAATAAATTATCTGTGTGCCAAATTTTATGCAAATCCTATTAAAATAAAAGTACTATATTGAAGTTTTTTAATTTATATTGTGCGTCTTGTTTATAGTATTTCAATCGAAATACCATCGTGAATTCATGCAAGCCTAGTACTTTTTGTTAGAATACTGCTCAGAAAGTCGGGTCATATTTCGATCATGATTCGTAAGACACGTAGCGCCATCTAGCGTCCTAAATCAATTGAGACCGTCAAAAGTTGTTGTTCTTTTTCTCGGGAACAGTTTTTTTTCATTCCATTTTTCAGTCCATTTCTATTTGACAACGTATACATGATGATCGGTGAAACTTACGTTCGCATTTATAATATTAGTCTCTCTGTGTGTGTGTGTGTCTGTCTGTGGCATCGTAGCTCCCAAACGGATGAACCGATTTTGATTTTGTTTTCTTTTGTTTGAAAGGTGAATTTGTCGGGAGTGTTCTTAGCTATGTTTGATGAAAATCGGTCCAAGATGGCCGCCGCTACAAAATGGCGGATAACATTTTTTTTACAACTTCCCTAATATGGGTATCAAATGAAACGGCTTGACTAGTAGAATACTATACACTATGATAAATTACAAAACCAAGGTGGCCGCCACCACAAAATGACGAATTACAAAAAACCTGATTAAACACCAAATTACCTGAATCTTAAAACGCAAGAAAATAAAAGAAATGAGATAATAAGGAGTCCCTACAGAAAGCATGAAATAAATAATTAAATTAAAAATTAAAAAACCCCCGACACAAAATAATAATTAAAATAGTATGAATGTAAAAAACCTAAAACAGTTTAAAAAAAAGCTATTGAAAAACAAAGGAGATGGCTAAATAGAAGTATGGACGACTTTTCAACAATGAATAAACATGGTACCTAGCAACATGTAATTCTGAATAGCTGGATATTAGTATTTCATATAAAAAAAGTTTCAGGAACTTTTAGTATCTTTTTATTCCTGAAAATTATATCGTGTAACTCCTACGTCAATAGGCATACAAAAACTGCAAATAAAAGATATTGCTATGAACTTTTACCTAGGCGTTTAGATGTATCTGCGATAATATTGATAATTGTATTTTTGCCTAACGACCCACCCCGATTTCGGACGGTGGTACTTGAGTAAATATCTACAAAAGGGTAATTGCACCAAAAACCGTGATACAACGAGCATTCTACAATCCGCGTAAAAATCACTCCCCGCCCGCGTGTATATAAGTATTAAACTCTTATAAATCCTAAACTACTTATTCAAATGAGTTGAAATAAAGACAGTTTTCACAGACAATATAATTAGTGGTTGAAATGATGAAAGTATTTAAAAATAAGGATTAATATTAACTGAAAATAAATGGACTCGAGAGGCGGATTCTGGGCGCTGATTGGGGCAACGAGCGCAAGAATAACACTCAGGCGGCAGGATTTTTCTGACTTGAATTACATTGGTCAATACAACCTACCGAATGTATACCTAAACCTTCCGGAAGAACCAATCTACCTACTAGTGACAACCCCATTAAAATCTGTTTGTCAATACATCCGTACAGACAGACTGACCAACAAATGCACCTGGGGGACTTAGTTTAATTAGTATGTGGTGATTGTTAAATCCTGGGAGCACATAAAAGATATTGAAATAAAACAACAAAAATACGATTTATTTATTTATTCTGTGAATCTTATAAGAACATTATCTAAAAAAGTTAGTTTAGGTTATCTGTCCGTTTGATCAAATCATTCAGATTGGATGCTAGCCCATTAACACAACCAGAGAGAGAGAGGTCAGGGACAGTAGTTCTGACGATTTATAGGCCGAGAAACTGAATATCTGAAAAGGAAGATGATCCATAATGCTACCGGATGGGCATGTAAATATAAAAGAACACACTGTATTTAAAAAACAATTTTATTTACTTGATGGAAAGCTGGATGTGAAGTTGGTAAATTCTGTAACATTGAATCGTTTCTTTCCACTGCATTGTATACTTCTCACAGAACGGCCACAAGTTATGCGCACCATTGTATGGCCAAATAAACGTACATCACTAGTTGCTTCTGAATTCAGCAGTTCATAACAAGGATGACAAATGTTGGCATTCCTTGGAACCTACAACAAACTTAATTACCTTAGTACCCACATCACATGAATTATTTATAATAAATAAAGCAACCAGTCTGCAAGCAACCACGTCTTAGTTTCAGAAAATAAATCGTTTTGATACCTGTTATCAAAAATCGATATAAGTATAGTTTTGATTTGACATTCTAGAAAAGCGACATGACCCGTCCCTAGTTTGTAGTACTGTATTATTATTCTCTTTGAACTTGTCACGTCAATAAAAAAAAACCAAATAAGATACTTTTTTATGTCTAACAGTTCACGAAAGTTCTAGGAAATTATTAAACGCTTCATAATTCATGAATGAATATTTAAATATTACGAGTTAATGCGAGGTTACTATTCATGCTTGGGGCAGTCATTTAGCCATGTCCTTTACCTTTCAAACAAAAAAAACAAAATTAAAATCGGTTCATCCGTTAGTGTTCTGAAATAAAACTTTGAATATACTTCAATCAATTTAATAGATCTAAGATAGTTGTACAATTATTGGGAAAAGGCACTTTACAACAGAACAATATGATTGATTAATGACTCCATCACTTAAACTATGTTGTACATAATTCAGCGTTAATTTCAAAACACAAGTTGTTATTAAGTAAAATTTATGCAACAGATACCAGAAGGCCAATAGGTACCCGTAATTAAAAATGTACAAAACTTAGTTGCAATCCCCTCTCAGCGATAGTCAATTTCAAACACTTTTCAAAAAGTAGGAAAATTAGAGGTATTTTTGACAGATTCAGACGGTTAAGAGTGTGAACGTTCTTAAAATTATTAAAATTGCCCCTCAGATCTGCAGGACCTTTGAGTAGGCCACATAATATTATGTATTTTTGCTCCAATAATATTATTTCGATAATTAATATTCTATGTCCACTTTGATTATATTTATACACACATGAGGACGTAATGCACATCTTACTAATGCTATAAACGTGAAAGCTTGTATGAATGGATAGATGGATGGATGTTTGTTACTCTTTCACGCAAAAACTACTGAACGGATTTGCATGAAATTTGGCGCACAGATGGTTTATAACCACGATTAACATATAGGATACTTTTTATCCCGATATTCTCACGGGATCGAAACTTATGCGGGTGAAACCGCGGGGCGCAGCTAGTATTTTATATGCACATAATGCAGAAACAGTAATCATAAATATATATTACAGTATGAATTGAAAATAGGTACATTCTACATGAATGTACTTACAATTATTCAATTCTACTTTGCAAGATGATATCGTGGACCTTTGTTTTTCTAAATTTATTGACATAGAATTCGTACCAAATTTTCCGATTACTTTCAAACACAACCAATAAAACGTCTAACATTAGCACATTAAAGTGATCTAAAAATATTTGTGTAATAACAAATGAATGATTGTAATAATCGAGATTCATGAAACTTACAACTAAACCAGACAACATAATGACGTCACTCAAAATAAATATCAAAGTGGCTATATACAACCGCCGCCAGATGTCAGAAGCCGTATGTGCGCTCGTTTTGAAACAACGACAAAGTGAATATACAATAATAATGTAAAAACAAAAGTTGATTACTAACGGTAAAATGTAGCTTCCCTTCATAAGTAAAGGCGGTAATATAAACATGTACTCAGCGTTACCCAATGCACAAAATTCGAACAAACAAAGATAAAATATTAACCACAAAATTAGAGTTGTCATTAAAGCTACACCCCAAGCAAAGATACTACTTTTCAGATATTTCCTTCGTATGTGCCCATTGAAAACTTTTACAATGTCTACGTAAAATATATGACACAAAACCAGCAACCAGTGGTTGTACACAGATTTAAAGTAAAATCTTAAATGGTTTATCGTATAATTAAAATATGTCTCATAAGTAAAATCCTCTATATTTATTTCCAATCTCTCGATCAGCACCATTGTGAAGCCAAAAAAGTTCGCTAAAATTGCGTTGAGAAACACGTAGTTTTTGAAATTGCGAAAGTTCTTCAAGATACACCATGATGTCACTCCGTACATCAACGTAGCTAGTGATAGCACCAACACTAAGTTTAACAAAGTATCCTGAAGAGTTTCTATTAAGTACCAAAAATCTTCATTTTTCATTTTAGAGCTTAGTCCACTGGTATCGTCGTCAGGCATAGCGAATGTCACTTGCACACGCAAAACAAAACTAGCTCAGTAAGCTTCCAAACTGTATCTGTAACCAGTTTGACATAAGCCACGTCAATTCAATAAGCACGAGTGTTGCTTCTGAAATATTCGATACAATTATACTTAGTTACAAAATGAATAAAGGACCTATATATTTTTAAATATGACATCTATCTTTTTCCTGTTTGTCAGATCTTACCTACGGGTTAAGTTGTTGGACTGTACCACTGACTATAAATATGTAAGCTGTCACGCCCTTTGTGCCTGCCTTTATGCTTTTATTTTGGTACATATAATTTTTATTGTATTTGTTGGTATATTGACGTGGCTAGCTGACATATGGCAAATAATTGGATCTAATTTAATGTGCTGTGTCTTGTAATGTCAATTACTTTACATACCTATATACAAGCTGTTGTTTTGCATCCTCATCAAATTTCAGGAGGCTGTTATGAAATACATAAATAATCAAATAAAATTACGATCCCTGGTAAATAACGAATACATACTTGTTTTTTAGTTATTTAAGTTTAAGACAGTGTTTCAGAATACCCACTTTCAAAGAATAGAATCGCGTTATTTAAGCGGCCGCGTTTTTATGTGTGTGTCCCATACATGCCGATTTCCGAAAATTAGAAAAAAAAAACCTTTTTATTTTATTATTGATTCGGGTCGAGAATCAGTAGCATAGTTACCTCCTTGAATTTGACGAGGATGCAAAACGACACCTTGTATACATTCAAGTATTTTCTAACTGAACAGACAGCAGCTGTGCTGCTAGGGAGTTAGTTGCGCCACTTCTTCCCAGCGAGAGCACTAGGAAGTGGTGAAGGGCCGGCGTTTTGGGGACTGTCTTTTGTAATTTTGACGTTCGAAAAGTGCTAATTTTCAGCCTAATTTGAATAAATGACTTTTTATTTTGATTTAGGTCATACGTATTTTTATGCAAGTATCTGCATGCAACAGTAGCAACAAAGTTACATTTTGCGGCTGTTGTTAAAGGGGCTCAAAATTTTATTACACTACACTGAATATATCCTTACTAGGAAGGAAGCTAAGCGAGGAGGGCGAAAATCATGCTGACTGGTTTATTTGTATTTCAACCTTCCATATTCTTGGTTACATTTACGTATCGTAACCTTGGAAATTAGAAAAGCACACATTCAAGATAACAATATTAACATCTTGAAGATATGAAATATTGTCAAAGAGATACAAAGCTACCTAATGAAATATACATTATAATAATGCTACTGAAAAATACCCTTATAATATTGAAAAAGTAGGTACCTACCTAGGTACTGATGGGATAAATGCCTGTGGGTCCTTTGAAATTATGTCACTTCGGTTGCTACTAAACAAAATAAACTTCAAGAAATTGCACACGGCATATCACAATGTAAATATACATTACTTAGTACGTACATATCGGACAAAAGTAGTCAATTGCTTTGCATAGCGAGCAGTTTTATATGTATAAAACATTTAATCTAGCAATAGCTGTCAACACAATTAAATGACAGAATTAAATGACAGCCGGGACCAACGGGTTAATGGGCTTTCCGAGACACGGAGGAGTATCGATATGTAATGGACGATCACCCAACCACGAACCGACCGATCAAGTGTCGCTTGACCTTCGATCGATACGTGCGGCACGTACCTGTGTGAGGCTTTTTGCTACTAGTCTAGCCTTGTACTTGTTTACCTTCCGTCGCTATCTCTTTTGATTTTGGACACCCATTTGCACTGGATAGGCTTCTTATCAGCTGGAAGGTCCATCAACGTCCAAGCCTGGTTCTCCTTTAGTGACATAAGTTCATCATCTAACGCTTTTTGTCATAAGACACCATCGGGTCTCGCTAACGCTTCATTAATAGTCAATGGATCAACATCAAGATTACTTTCCATGACATACAAAACATTGCATCCGTACCGATCGAGTTGTCTGCGTTCTCTTACTGGATACTTTTTTTTTGGTTCAGGTATTGTCACTTTCTCTTCAGTTAAAACGTCATCAGGTACTTGCTCTGGTACTACAGTAGTAACTATCACACCACTGCTGCTCCTGCTGCTGCTACTTTCTTCTAATAGGTTATGGGCCCAGTGCTAGAGCATTATTAATAAGTTGAATGGTTTGAATATTAATAAAATTGTGTGCCTGTATAACTTACGAAATCGCAATTATGTCAGCTGAAGTTAGCATAAGTGGTATTAAGTAGCTGAAAGGATCGTCCGACTACCCAAACTGGAAGTTCTTGGTGCGACATTACTTAGAGAATAAAAACTGGTGGGGAGTAATTTCTACAGAAGTAGTATAATATATGCTGACGTAGACCGGCAGACACGAACGACCATATGCTTGTTGTTAGAACCAGAGTGCTTTACCCACGTCTACAATGCAAAGACTGCGAAAGAAGCCTGGAACAGCTTACAGAAAGCATAATTTAAATGAAGACAAAGGTTGGGAAGGTCGTATACATATTCAGCGAGAGCTTTTCAATTGTAAGTTAGAGAATTTCGTTTCCATGGAAAGCTACATATCTAAAATTACATTCCTAACACAACAATT
This sequence comes from Apamea anceps, assembly GCA_951799955.1. NCBI lineage: Eukaryota > Metazoa > Arthropoda > Insecta > Lepidoptera > Noctuidae > Apamea > Apamea anceps. The sequence continues at coordinate 7,322,772 of OX637518.1, forward strand.
GTCCGATATTGATGCTCAAATCCCTGTTGATTAGATCATATCGGTTTTGCTGGGAGGATTGACCACTGAGTACAGCCCGCTCATCATGGCTCTAGGTAACAGTGGACAAGAGATCACGTTAGAGCAAATAAAAATGAAGTTGTTACAAGAAGGAAGTTGACAGAGTAAGTTGAACACAGAGCACGAACAAACCTTAGTTACACGTAAAGTACAGAACGATGCAAGAACTAACACTAAAACTAACGGTCTCAAGCAAAAGTTTGTCTACAAGTGTTTTAAGTGCCACAAGCAAGAGCACAAGGTGTCTGAATGCAAGGAGCGGATCAAAACCACGAATATCTGCCTGAATACGAAGGAGGCGATAAACAAAGATAAATGGTATTTAGACAGTGGGTGCTCAAATCATATAATCCACGATAAAAGCAAATTGTTGTCTGAAGACAGACATGAAGATCGCAGTAGTAAACGGCGAGAAATCATTGGTAAAAGGACGAGGAAATTCTGAGCCACGAGTCAGCGATAGCGAAAAATAAATTTTAGAAAATGTTTTACATGACCAAGAAAAATTATTCCATTAATTTGACAAAATAGGTTGCATAATTCATAATAAGAATCGAATAAAATTGTTGCAAGATATCAAGAGGTCGACGAAATATATGAGTTGACAGAAAATAAAAACAACGTCAGTAACGTGACACTGTCAAAACAAAATGAAAATATTTCGAATATTTGGCATAAAAGATTAGCTTATTTATTGCGTAATTTTATGATTAAAATGAAAGTTTTAATAAGCGGCCATACGACTTAAGAGTGCCGATTTATGCAAGCCGTGTATTCCATGTATCGAACGGAAGACATGCAAAAGTCCCTTCAAAAACCAAGGTACGAGAGCGAACGAGGTCTTACAGTTGGTTTTTAGCGACGTTTGTGGACCAATTGAGGAGTCATCGTTTGGGGATTCGAGGTATTTTCTCCTTTTTATCGACGATTACACTCGCAAGAGTCATGTTTATTTCTTGAAGAACAAAAGTGAAACTTTTGATAAGTTCCGTGAATACAAAGCGGAAGTTGAGAATGAGACAAGTAAATTTATTAAATGTCTGAGATCTGACAACAGGGCAGAGTAATGGTAAATATTTTTTTTTTTTAAGATTGCAGGTGTAAGATACCAGACGACTGTACCTTACACGCCGGAACAAAATTCTGTTGCAGAAAGAGCGAGTCGGACTACTCGTTAGAAAAGGCTACTGTCTGAATCGAATCTGAGCAAGAAGTGAAGGACCGAGGCTGTAAATACTGTTATTCGAATTTTTGATGCCCAATGAGCTCCTGCCTTTTTCTATATTTTTTCGTATTATATAATTGTATAGTATATATTAGTGTTAGCTTGTAAAAATAGTAATTAATCTGTACATGTTAAATAAAATTAAAGTGATGGATGCATTGATCAATCTTATTGTTTAGTTGTTAAATGTGTTTTCCCAATAATTGTACCTACAGCTATCTTAGATCTATTAAATTGATTGAAATATATCCAAAGTTTTAGTTCAGAACACTTTTAAAAGCCCTTTGTACTTTGAAAGCGTGTTGAAAGGAACTGTGCCGTGTACTGCAGTGCGATTCTGTAACCATCTCACCGTGAAAACTTAGGTGAAGTGAGCGTGGATTGAAGTGAGCGTGGAGTGAGTTGTCATTCCAACTAATGCTAGGGATTGACAATATTTACAGCTCACTCTAAGCTCACTTCACCTAACTTTTCACGGTGAGATTTTTACAGAATCGATCGGAAGTTTCTTTACAGTACGACATATAAACCGCGCCGTAGAAAAAACCGTGTCCGTCACCAAGCTTCCATTGTGGTTCATACAAGACTGACGAACGTACCTACCCACAACGAATACATCTAGCTGTTTGGTATTCTAGATCAATAAAACAAACATACTAGTTTTTGCATTGTCACCACGACAGAGACATCCAAAGAGTAAGTAGAACATGACAAGCGAGAATGTGAATGCGATGAAATTGTAAACAAAAAGTACAGACACCAGCACATCAAGCTACTATAATTCTTAGATCGATTTTCAACTTTATCGCTAAAGCATTGACGTTCAAGGTTGATTGGGAATATTTGACAGTTTCGGGTAGCTTGATGATGTCCATTTCAACCGCGCGGTCAACTCATAAAATTGGATGAAACTTTACCAGGAATTAGGAGGTGTGTATAGTAACAAATTACCACTAATTCCTGGTAAAGTCTCATCCAATTTTATGAGTTGGCCGCGCGGTTGAAATGGACATGCTTGATGTGCTGGTGTCTCTACCATAAAGACGAACAAATAAACAATACTTCATTGAATAGAGCAGCGGCATACCTCAAGAGACCAGCTTTAATAAAGGCAAAAAAATGAAAGTGTTCTTGTCTCTGTGTATTTCAGCTACCTATATGTATAAGGATAATGAAATACGGTAAAAGAGAAACACTTTAACTTTTAGTCATACATGAAGCTTTTATCGTTACTGTTAAAACCTTCGTTCCTATCCTATACACTACTCCGATATTCCCCGGAGATGAAAGCAGGAGTTGTCGTTCAATAACTGTGGTAAAAGTTGGTAGGGCAACAACAATCTAGGCGTAAAAAAATAATTACGTCATCATAATTTTTCTAGCTTTTTCTAACTATGTTTGGGCAGGCGTCTGGTCACCTGGAGCGACTGTCCATGTTAATGATCATGCAGGATCAAAAGCCGCTCATAAGTTCATTAAAATGTGTTTTATCAAAAGGTTTTTACAAAACGTAATTAGATAGCGTTGACGTCAAATTAGAACTCGCAAGCGTTGTGTGACAACGATTTGGTTTGGTTGGGTTCATGTGAATTTCAGCAAACATAATCAGCTATAAAACCAATAGCAGTTTGGTTGTATATAGTAGTTTGGTTGTTTTATTCAGACCTTCAACCCTACTAGTACACACATAAGGTCAAAATTTAAGTACTGAGTACCATACCAGGTGTTCGGTATTTAACAGCCTATTTGACCTCCACAATCCTGTTTCTGGGTAACATGATACTCCTTAGCGAGACTGGTTATCAGATTTTCGAGTTTCTGACAACACGTAACGACTGCCAAAGATTGACAAATGACAGCTGGGACCATCGATATCGTGGCTGGGACCAACTGTGTAATGTGCTTGCCGAGGTACGGAGGAGTCTCGGTCGACGGCAACCCATCCACAGATTGATCTCAGTAAGCGTAGGTTAACTTTCGGAAAAGAAAATAACATCATAAGCAAATGGAGAGGTTTCTAGGTACTTCGGGATAACACTGACTGATGCAAACTTTAAACAAATGAATATTTAGATAAGACATGCTATAGCATGGAGTAGAAAATTGAAATTAATCTTCGAAACGTGAAATTATCGAAAACACTTAGCAATCAGTTTAAAAAAAAAAATGTTTCAACAATATATTTTTTGCAAAATGATTTCTTTTAAGTAAATGCTTACAAAAGGTATTCAGTCGCAGGAACATTCTGTAATGATTGATAGACCCTGTGAGTGCTCGAGCGTGGAATTTCAAAATATTTTGGGATCATTAATTTGACAATAGACCATCTTCCAAGCCACTGAACAGATATACAAACAAGAACCATTCTATGAGGTGATGTAAAAATTTTCGAAACATTCCGGTTTAGCCAAGTCCAGCACGGCCATTTTGTCTCGTGCGGTGCCTCGCAAGGCTGGCGCACGCGGCAAAATGCTTGGTTGGTGCGAACGAATCTCGTGTGACGCGTGTGCGTTTGCCTCGCGAAGCAGTCTCGACCCAGCTAATAACCGTTGTTCACATGAAGTCTAAACTACGAAAAGTTTTCATATAGTATCACTTTTTCAGTCCCACTAATTCTACTCGCATTAGAGGTGAAAAAAATGCACGCTTCCGAACAAAGCGGACTAACATTATCCGTTCACATTATTTAATAATAGACCTATTATTAAACAATTTATTTTTATAGGTGTACTAATTAGGGCTAGGAACTAAAAGTGATGCTGCTATTTTGTTTTTGTTAATGACATTTCGCAGGTCAACCTAAAAAGTTTTCGGCTGCTTAATCGGGGCTCTGGGTGCCTGAATAAATTAAGGCCTCCAGCCAGGGCTTAACAAACTTAAAACTAAGTGACTACACGCTAAGGGCACCCCCTGTGGGGTACGGACCCCGGCTTAGGGCGTCGCTGGGGAAGGACAGCAAGGGACATGGATCGGATTAAAATGCTACTATCTCGCCTCTAGTAAACTTTTATACTTGACAAACTGCAGGTAACCACTTTTAAGAAAATGTTATTACTCCGTGAACGACTTTTAAATGATGTGATATTATAGAAAATTACTATTATAATTACCTAAGACATATTAATGCGAATTTATTAGCTAAATGACATGAAATAAATTGTTGATGTTTTTTTTATAATATCTGTTATTATATTTTTTTTCTCTCGTTATTAATTCTATTTGTATTATTGACATTTTTTTTATTTGCATCATTAATATAATGATTTGCAAGCCCTAAGGTAAAATCTAGCTGATCTCATTTATTTATGTTATTAATCTTTGCTTATACTGTACCTACGTTTAAAGAGAAATAAAATTCTGATCCTGAATCTGATTCTGAAACTGTTTCAAATAATAATTAATTTCAAGAGTGGGACTACGGTTCCTCATTTATTTTGCCAATGTAACAAAGCCCGAAAAGGTAGTAGTAATACCTATAAATGGACCGTAATGGATGACCTTTGAAGGAATTTAATGGTAAACAGGCATTGTAGAGAATATTTAAGGGTTATTTTAAGAATTGAAAATCATGGGGCTTTTGAATCGAGTTGTTGTTGAGGTTCATAGAAAAGTAGTGTGGTCTGAATTACCACATCGGCAGAAGGCTGTCTAAACGTGACGGATGACATAATTATAGAAATGATATTTTCACAGTACCATAATTTCTTTGAAGGATAAAATCAGGAATGAAATTATCCGGAAAAGAACCGGAGTTACCGACATAGCTTGCAGAGTAAGCAACTGATGTGGTAGTGGGCTGGCCATGTTTGTCGAAAGACCGATGGCCTTTGGAGCAGACGAGTCCAGCCCATACATTTCACCTGTCAATTCGGGACTTTGCGACCGAATTCGGTCGTAAAGCGATCGCTATGAATGTCGCGAGACTGCTGGGACTGGAGTGGGGACCACATATCGGCAAACGTAGTGTGGGACGCCCCCCAGCTAGATGGACGGATAACCTAAAGAAGGTGGCTGGGACGGACAGGACGCGGAAGGGGAGGACAGGGTGATGTGGCGCAGCCTGAGAGAGGCCTATGTCCAGCAGTGGACTGCGATAGGCTGAGTTGAGTACCATAATTACTAAGCACCGTTGTCTTCAGTTCTGCGCTATTCCTTTCTGACCTCAGGTAAATTACTAAGTACAAGAAACACTAAGTATTAAAAGACACGAATTTGGTTCGATTTTCTTGACTTTTATTTTAGAAAAAGATTTAGAGTTCCGCGCAAAAAAACTAAAACGTTTTCCGACATGCAAGCGAACGAAATCGAGCACAGATAGTATGTAAATGTTTAGATATACCTAGATAACAAGGTGCAAGCAAGTTTTTATCAGAAATATATAGGTATGTCGGAGAAGGTATGCCTGTCTCTCGTTAGCATCAGGCATATTTTAATTACTGTGGGCGTACTATGGGTAGTGTTGGTTAACACAATAGAAAAACGGTTTGCACTTCAAATCAGATTATAATTCTACGAACCAGTTAGTCACACTAGCGGATCACACACACACACACAACTCAACAATACGGAACGCTGACAGTTTCTGAGCACATGTTGTTCGTACGATGTCCAATGATTCGATTGTGCTTCGATTAAGTATAAATTAATTAGTATTAACCCTTTCAAATAAATAAAAATTAAAAATAAATATTCCATCGTTCGTGGATTGGCACCGCATTATTGCAGAAATAATACTTTTCTAAATGAATCTACTCTTAAAGAAATAAAATACTTCAAATAGAAGTAATAATGAGCAACAATCAGTAACATTTTTACACTTGTATTTTTATGCAGTGGCAATATATTACGACAAGTTGGCAACACTGCCAGTAATGGCGATCGCAGACTATTTGGCGCCTTAAATAAGTACTACAAATTGGGGGTATTTGAATACAAAAGAAACCTTCCTTTTGAGATTTTGTTTTGTTGAATCTAAGTCAGGGTTTAATCCATTTTTTTATTCAAAAGAAAGCCTTCTGTACCCTGCTTCCTAATTGGGTAACACACTAGTAGTCAGTATATGAGACATTTTTGAAGGAAATTGCTTCATATGCTCGAAAAATGTTTCTGCTCAAAGTGCTCAACAACGTATATAAGGCAATGAATGTTGTTGAACTGTCAAAATGAAAGCCATTTTGGCGAGAAACCTCCTGATTCTTTCAGCGAGCCATCAGAGAGCCTTTCACCTGGATACACGTTACCGTGGTTGACTTGGAGAATTTTAAACAAGCTCCGCACTTAGGTCGGCTGCAGCAAAGATAATCTCCACATAACGGATGGTTCCGATCCTTAATGCATATGCGGTGTCTGGCAAACCATGGCCCACCTGTCTTCTGATGCCGCATGCCCTGTCACCTGTACAAGAAGGGTGTTAACGTTGCTGAGTTCTGGGCCAAACTGCAAATTTAAATTGCTGACGAGTGGTTGACCGAACACACTTAGGCTTGATATACAAAAAAAAAAAAGATGTAGATAATTATAAGGTCCTACTAATATTATAAACGCGAAAGTTTGTATGGATGGATGGATGCGAAAGTTTGTTACTCTTTGACGCAAAAACTACTGAACGGATTTGGACGTTTGCCACAGAGATATTCTATAACCAGAATCAACACATAGGATACTTTTTATTCCGATATTCCCACGGGATCGAAACTCATGCTGGTGATACCGCGGTGCGCAGCTAGTACTTAATAAAGATAAAAATATAGCCTCTATAGATTAACACACTTTTGTTTCTAAAGGCCATTTTAAACATAATAGACTATAAAAATAGTAGCTAATTGTTCTTAGCGATAATGGTGTCTAGTTTAGATAATACGAGCACAATAGCCGCCTAAACCCAGGCCTTGTTCATAGAATTAGTCTAGTATCTTAGCAGCTCGAGCTAACAGGAACTTAACACAATGCCAGTCAATTTACGAGCAGTGGCATTTAGCTAAAGGTACGTGCACACACGTCTGTCGCGTCACTGTCAAGTTACCAGTCAGTCACGTTGAATGAATGAAAATATATATTTATATTGTGTACAATTGCATTTATGTTAACGTTAAGGTTGAGAATCAAGGAAGAGATCAATGCTTGTGAAGAACATTTGGAGAAGCCTATGCTGGGCAAGAAACCGATGTCATATAAGAAAAACAAATCTATACTAATAATAAAGCAGAAGATTTTTTTTTGTGGTTGAACGCGCTTTTCTCTGGTACCACCGCGCACCGGCCGGATTTGAAAAAATACTTTTGCATTTGATGGCCCAATTCTTGAATTCTTGATGGGATTATTTATTTATTTATTTAAATGCCTTAAAACTATCGTTATAGCCGATCTGTTCTGTATAAATCTTACCGTGAGAACTAAGATGAAGTGAGCTATCAATGTCAATCAGATGCATCTGCACTGCAGCAGTGCGATTCTGTAACCATCTCATCGTGAAAGCTTAGGTGAAGTGAGCGTGGAGTGAGCTGCCATTCCAACTAATGCTAGGGATTGACACTATTGACAGCTCACTGTAAGCTCACTTCACCTAAATTTTCACGGTGAGATTTTTACAAAATCCATCGACTGTATCTGATTGACATTGATAGCCCTAGCATCAGATGGGATCGGATCGCAGGTAGAATGACAGCACACTTAAAGCTTAGTTGTCTCGGAGATATTTTTACTGAATATACCGGCATAGCCGAGTCACACACACAAAATTAAAAATAAGTCACAAACTACATCTCAAGATCACAAAGATCATTGTTTGTAACACAGTGTAAACAATAGTACTTTTGCGAATTCACCCCAGTGACATGTAAATATATCAATTTCGACCTAAATATAATTGATGGCGCGAATTGCTCGAGTCAGAGGGGTTTTGGCCAACAAGTTGGTCCTGGCTGATGGTACGACCAGCAGTGGCGGGGGCCGTCGCCTCCACACATAACACACATGACGCTATGAGCCTTAGGAACCGAGCAACAAGAAAAAAGTCAGAAAGATCGCTAAACGAAAACGAAGTGACAGCGCTGGCAGATGATGTAATGCGATGCGACGGAGTAGGTCGGGGGAGCAAGAAAATGACGCGGACGAAGTCGCGAGCAGATGCTAGTATGTTATAAATCTAAACATCCCTTGTTATAGTTTGAACAAAACCGCTGTACCGCGCCTTCGGTATGTGCGCGGCGAGACGGGAGGGCAGTGCAGGCCGCTCATTCGTCATCGCTCACGGCGTCCCGCCCCCCGCCTCGCCGCGCATTCCTAAGGCGCGGTACAGCAGTTTCGGTCAAACTATAGTAAAGACTATTATTATACAACGTTCAATTTTGATCATTTTAATCCTTAAAAGGGGTCATTGTACTCATCATTATGAACAACTTTTACTACGGGACCAATCCTGAAATCGTGAAAAAAAAATCAGTTGATCCATAGATTTATGTTCGCATAACTCGACATAATGTAAGGATCAACTGATTTTTTATTTCAGGTAAGTTCATACAGTGTGAATAGGTGGTTGTTAGTCGGTGGTTGTTGGTTAGTGACGTGACTGATGTGTGTACCTTTAATAACAATTAGCCGCTTTCACGTCGTTTGGTGGATTTGAGATTAATACATACCTATCTATCTATAATATAAAAATCAATTGGTGTTCGTTTGTCTCGCTAAAATTCGAGAACGGCTGGGCCGATTTCGTTGATTTTGATTTTGAAATGTTTGTCGTAGTCCAGGAAAGGTTTAAACGGTGAGAAAATGCGGAAAAATTGCGAGAAAGATAGTATAAACAACAATTTCATTTTCCCATATAAACTGTTCTACCTACTTTCCTGTCAAACATTTGACGATCGTCCCTTCGGTACGGTAGACTCGTATCCACTCAAATTGAAGCACGTATTAAGGTTTTTGAATAGTGTATGAGTAGGTTAGGAGTAGGGTAGGAGTAGGGTAGGAGTAGGGTAGGAATAGGGTAGGAGTAGGGTAGGAGTAGGGTAGGGTAGGAGTAGGTTAGGAGAAGGGTAGGAGTAGTGTAGGAGAAGGGTAGGAGTAGTGTAGGAGTAAGGTAGGAGTAGGGTAGGGGGTAGGACACCACGCGAAGGAAGTAGCCGGGCAGCAAGAAATAATTTATATGGCAAAACAACGTTTGCCGGGTCAGCTAGTATACTATATATTTAAATTGTATGCCACTTTGTAGTTTGTAAATTGTGCTATACAACGCCTTGGGATTTAATTCTGTAATGTTGTGCATGAATTCTAAATAAATAAATGATAAAAATTAAGTGGGATATAGTGGTTTCGAAGTTATTAATGTTGAATTAATGGACGCCAGGTGGCGCTGCAACGTAAACAAAGTATTTGATTGTGCTCTCGAAAATTATAGTTTTAAAATTGTTAAAGGTGCCTAAAAGTTCATAAATAGTGCATATAAGTGGAAAAGGACTCGTAAACTAACTATTAAAGTGTTATCAAAGACGTCCGTACAGTGAAAAACTATAAAAGTGATATTAAAGGAAACAAACAAGTGACTTGCAAATTAACGGCGAATCAGTGATAAATGCAAAAATAAGCAGTACCTCTAATATGAGAGGTCTCCAAACCAGTGAAACTAAAAGAAATATCAAGTGAAATAGAAGTTATAAACCGATTTATCCTAAAACTCAACAAAAATATCAAATTATAACATAATAACTTCGTTTTTTATTTGAAATTAATTGAAAATCACGCCATCTCTTGGACGAATTACAAACTGACATGACAGTGATCGATACCAAAGACAAGGCAATTGTGACATTATAATAAAATTATTCATCATATACATCTCAAGTAGCGACATCTATTGACTGAGAAATAAGAATACCAGATCAACACAATACGATCAGCTATTTCATTATGAACTTCAATGTACACATAGTCAGTTGGCGTATACAACAGACTGAAGCGCAATCGGTTGTGGTTCGAATCTCACCACACGAAATTATTTTGGAACAACAATTTCTGGAGAATATTACGTTCCGTCGCACACGCACCCGCTCAGAACCAGAAAATGACAGCAATATATCTCAAAATATGACAATAAATAGCATGCCCGACATGTCTGAGGACGAAGATGACTCACAAGTCAAAACACTAAAAAATACAATTGAGCGACTGACATTGCAATTAAATAGTGCACATAATGAAATTGAGTCACTATCACTAGAAAATAGTAATCTGAAGAAACAAAACGACGAACTAGCTAGAAAAAACGAAATCCTCAAAAAAATTAACAGTCCTGCTAAATTAAGACCAACACCAAAGAAAACTACAAGCAGACGTACACATAACAAAGAAACACAAACGGAAAATATTAATTACTTATCCGAAAACAAAAATGATAAGACAGATACAAGTGAGATAACACAAAATATTTCTCATACTACACCAGTACCACCGCTAAGCAGAACCCACAGCAATCAGACTATAACTACAAATAAACCAAAAATATATTTATTAAGTGGTGAAATCTCGAATAAGCTATATACCGCTACAGAAGAAACTAGCCTGCGTGACTACGACATCTGTCACTACCGTAAACCAAAATGTGGAATAAAGCAAATACTCGAGAACATTGAAGGAAAAGTTCAGAACCTAACAAGTAAGGACTATTGTATCGTTTACATCGGCGAAGAGGATTTCCGAAGAACGCAAAATTACGTAGAACTAGTCTTGTTTATTAGAGAAAAATTAACTTCACTTACCCACACTAATATAATTATTTGTCTACCGACTTATAAATTTAAATTTAATAATAACTATTATGTAGAACAGTTAAATTATGGCAATACTCTGTACAATAGTAGAATAGAAACATTTAATAATCTTTTATATATGGACATTCAGACATTCAATTACGTATACCTACTAGACTCAAACCTAAATCTTTCTTTTGACTATGATATGTATAATCAGCGCACAGGCGCACTGAATAGTAAAGGCACGAATGTAGTGGTATCAGACCTACAGGATCTTATTATGACAATAAACAATCTAAACGATGAAAATTTGATGGCAGGGATTTCACAGTCGGACAAAACAGAAATATTTACGGACCCACAACCACTAACTAGCCCTAAGTTTTTTCTTTAATACAGACAGTACCCAAAGACAAAACAGTACACAGACACATTCATGCAATAACATTAACATCTTATATCAGAACATACAAAGTCTAAAAAATAAGCGTTACCTATTGGAAGCAATCACGGATGAACATAAAATGGAAGCGCTTTGTTTTACGGAAACATGGATTACTGAATCCAAAAAAGATCTTCTTCAGTTGGAAGGATATACTGTAGCCGCCAAATACTGCCGCCCAAATTATTCGGGAGGTGGTGTATGCATATTTTTAAAAGACGGTATTGAGTTCAAAGAAAGACATGATTTAACGGAAATTACGAATGAATTTATATTTGAAACATGTGCAGTAGAAATTACTAAATTTAATTTACTGCTAATTGTTATCTATTGGCCACAAAAAAATAGGGAAACTGAAGTATTTTATACATCCTTAGAAAAACTTCTACAAAAAATCAATATAAAGGATAAGCGTAAACAGATATTTATAGGCGGGGATTTCAACGTAAATATCCTTGAGAAAAGTCGTCATTCATTTAATCTTTTACATACAATGACTAGGTACAACTTTCGACAACTAGTAACGGAACCTACCAGAGTAACAACCTCAAGCTCGACATGTATTGACCTGGTATTTACAAACGAACACGCCAAATTCCATCTTGAAGTAGTGGAGCTTGGACTCTCAGACCACAGAGGAATAGCAATCACTGTACCTACCCGCATCCCAATGATTAATAAAAAGCAAATATCTACCTTAAAGAGGATCTATAGTAAACAAAACATAGACTCGTTTAAAAAGGAAATAAATAAACTTGACTGGAGTAAAATAATACATGAAAACCAAAATATTAACACTAATTATCTGTCATTTCATAACACCTTACAAAACATTTTAAATCAGTGTATACCAAAAAAAGACGTAAAAATAAAAAACAGGACATATAAAACATGGTTGACAACTGGACTAAAATTAGCATGCAAACATAAAAGACAACTAAAGGCATTAATGACTACAACTAATAACAATATATTACAAAAATACTATAAACGTTATGAGAAATTACTTAAGAAAACAGTAGCCCACTCTAAGAAACTGAACTACATAAGAGTAATGAGTAAATCTGAAAATAAAACTAAAACAATGTGGCAAATAATAAAAGAGCGTACAAATAAAAATAAAAAACAATCTACTAATAACATAAAATTGCGTGTGCAAAATACAGTGACAGAAAACGCGACTACCATTGCCAACGCTTTCAATAGTTATTTTGCTTCAGTGGGAAAAACAGATACCGCAAATGGGAACACTTTTCCAAGTGGCCGCCCTACGTCCTCTCAAAGCGAAAACTCCATCTACCTAAGACCAGTTGACCCTAGCGAAATTATGTTTATAATAAAAAAATTGAAAAACAAGCGCAGTTATGGCCACGACGAGCTACCGCCTACACTTATAAAAGCTTGCGCTGAAGAGCTAACGTTACCTCTAACCTATTTAGTCAATCAGTCTTTAGATGAGGGCTCGGTCCCTGACTTGCTAAAAGTATCAGTAGTAAAACCTATTTACAAGAAAGGAGACCAGACTGACACCAGCAATTATAGGCCGATAGCATTGTTACCTACTTTCGCAAAAATATTGGAGACTGCGATGTCAAAGCGACTTTACTCATATTGTGAAATATATAAAATATTCGACGACAGTCAAAACGGGTTCAGAAAAAATAGGTCTACAACTTTAGCTATATTCAAGTATATCCAGGAAGCTTTAAATATAATCAGTAACAAAAAGTACGCAGTAGGGATTTTACTGGATATGAGCAAAGCCTATGACAGAGTTTCATACGAAATCCTACTTAGTAAATTATATGCAATAGGCGTTAGAGGTACAGCATACAAATGGTTCTCGTCGTACCTACAAAATAGAGAACAGTTCGTAGAGGTTGAACACAGGGATCAACACACTGGCCGAATAACACGCGTAAGATCTGATAAAGTGAAAATAACAATGTCAATACCTCAAGGCAGCGTTTTAGGATGCTTATTATTTCTAATTTATATTAATGACCTACCTAAAGAAATTGACGCTCAAAGTATCTTATTTGCTGACGATATATCTATAATTTTTCCATACACTAGTGGTGAAAACTTAAACTTAAACCTAGACGATAAACTCTCGAAAATAATATCATGGTTAAAAGATCATAACTTAGAATTAAACTTTGACAAAACAAAAATAATGCAATTTAGACCATATCAAAAGCGTAAATTGGACATAAATTATTCATATAATAATATACAGATACAATGCATAAATGAGTTTAAACTGCTGGGTTTGTCTATAGATACCAATATAAACTGGAAGGCTCATATAGATGCAGTGGCAAATAAGCTTGCTAGCTTTATATATGCCCTGGGAGAGCTTAAAAGAGCTACCGATTTTAAAACTGCTCTAACAGCATACTATGCCTACGCATACTCCTGGTTAAATTACGGAATAGTGGTGTGGGGAAATAGTGTAGACAAACAAAGGCTCTTTATTCTACAAAAAAAATGTTTACGAATTCTTGCCAATATAGACAACACGGAAAGCTGCAGGCCATTCTTTGTTAAATATAAGCTCCTTACACTAACTGGCATCTACATATTGGAAGTTAGTAAATTTGTACGAAAACACCAATCACTATTCCAACTCACTAGAAACCTCCGCCCACAAAGTCGCAGTGATAGGCGCCAAAACAAGAATGAATTAGCCCTACCAAGCTCCACATTAAGTATGTTCCACTCAGGACCTTTAGCCATGTGCGTAAAAATATATAATAAGCTTCCAAACTCAATTAAAGACATAGAGTACGAAAACAAATTCAAAACCAGCCTTCAAAGACACCTTACACTAAAATCATACTACACTCTAAAGGAATACTTTGACGATAACGATAAGTAAATTTTGACATTAAAATTCATAATATATACATATCACTCAAAATTTTTGACTTAATACTATGGTTCTGGTTTGACATTAAGTTTTATCATTATTATTATTGTTAAAGGAATTTTTGGACGATAACGATAGATAAATTTTGACATTCAAATTCTTATTATATACATCACTCACTATTGTTGACTTAATACTATTATTCTAGTTGACATTACCTATATTATTTTATGATTATAGTTATAATTATTTGATTATTTTTAATTGTCTAACTTTTAACTATTAATGGAAATTATGACCAAATAATTGTTTTTAGTTTTTACCCTATCCTGGACTATACATTTACGAATACTTTATTATTATGTTAAAAATTTTATTATTGTCTTTCTGCACAGTGGGTTTCTTTCATTCATTTAACTTATTATTATGTACTGTAGCATGCCAAAACATATGTATAAATTGCTGTGCCCTGACAGGGTCAATGTATGAAACAAATATTATTGTAACATCTTCTACACTACATTGAATGCAATAAACGATGATTATGATTATGATTTACAATTTTGTTTATTCTATTTAACCACTTAAAACTTATTTTATTAGGAAATCATATTTTATTTGATCTCCTGTTTTGTATCGTAAGAAGGTTTGGGGCTCATAGATAGTATAAGATTATGATTTCTTTCTCTCAAAGAGTTTTACCTAAGTAGTTTTATCACTAAAAACATTTTAGGAAGCTTTTCCTATTTTGTTATTAAGTTATCATTATTCTTCATAATATGTAACAAAAAATTCCTTAAATGAACCGATACCATTTTTTCATAGCAGGTAAATATGACAAGAGAAATGAAAACGCTGTATGCAGGCGCCAAAACTATTTATTTTGTACGAATTGTAGGTTTGTTTTTTGTTTAAGGACAGATTTTCATCCCTTTACTTTTATTTGAGCACTCAAGTCTTTTTGCAAACACTACGTTAAAATAATTGGTTTGACATTCAAAACCTGTGTGGACCACAATCAACGATATGCATTATTTATGCCAGACTTGCGGGGTGCTATGAAAACTTCTAGTGTTTTACGTTTATTTTTGTGAAGCGAAGTCTTAGGGGAATAAATTAGCATCGCCTTAGCATTGCTTCGGGGGTGGAATCCTTGGGGGTGGATGGGGGTATGAATCCGTATATCATCCTTACCTATTGCTTATCGTAACTGCCTATATAACTATCAATAAAAGTATTTTTTCCCCTAAACTATTTATTTAGTCACATGGTTAAAAAAAATACACTTATCCATCGACTATTTTTTAAGCTTGTGGCGGCATCTACATCGCCACATGCGAACTACGCATCACGCTGACGTCACGCAATATCCTGTTAGCATCGCGAAAGCATAGTTTACCGCGTGACTAGCATAATTATGTACATGCAAGGTCCCGACATCAATCGTCGGGCAGAGCTTACCAGACACAACACCCGCCTGGTCGGAGGATCTTCCCTTTTCTATGGAGGATGAGTGAACTTTACACCCTGTTCGTTCCTCATATGTTTGTAAGCTAAATAATTCTGGTGTTTCTTGTGGTCAAAGTCTTTTAAAGTCCCTCCAATTGCTTGTATGTCTTGTGAGGTGGTTTCTTTAGGAAAGAACCACACAGATTCAAGTGTCAGTCATCGTGTAGCCTAACTAAGTTCTGACTTATGGAGCTCGACGACCTATTAGCCATTAATCTTGGGACAAGCCTTGTTAACAACGAAACGACATGGTTGGCGTAGTGATTAAGCGATTGACTGCTGCGCTGCGTGTCGCGGGTTCGAATCCCGCACGGAACAAATATTTGTATGACCTACAAGTAGTTGTTCCGGGTCTGGCTGTTTGTGTCTGTGAGTTTAAATGTTTGTAAACGCACTCACGATACAGGAGAAATTACTAGGGTGAGGCAACGTTTTTTGAAAAAAAAAAAAACCTTGTTATATGCAGGGTCATTTTAGTGCAAAACGTTACATTTAAGGGGTCACCGAGTTATCGTCAAGTCTATTGTAAATTAATTAATGTTATAATATGCAAATTAAATAAATCGACCAATAGTACGGACATCATTGGTAAAAAACCAGTATAAGCTGGTCTCTTCAACATTCTCCTACCTTTAGACCCCAATTTATTCGGGGTCGGCGCAACGTGTCTTTTTATTCCATACCGCCGTCATCTAAGGCTGGAAGAGGCACATGCCCCTAGCATGTGAATTTTTGACATAACTCACATCATATTCTCTCACACATACGGAGTATATGTGTGAGATACCCTCACTTCCAATCTACATTATTACATAAAAACTTATAGTCAATTTTTATTTTTTTTTGTCATTCTTAATTTATTCTTTACTAGCTGCGCCCCGCGGTTTTACCCGCATAAGTTTCGATCCCTTGGGAATATCGGGATAAAAAGTATGCTTTAAGTTAATCCTGGTTCTAAACCATCTGTGTGTCAAATTTCATATAAATCCGTTCAGTAGTTTTTGCGTGAAAGAGTAACAAACATTAATCCATATAAACTTTCATTGTTATAATAGTATATTTACTATATTCTTATTGAGTTCCTCAAAGATGTGAAAGTGTGGAAGAAAATAATGTCTTCCATTGTTTTGTGCGGGGCGCTGATAGTTGCGCCACAGTATTTAACTTTTGCAGCTATCTTCGTGTATTTTAACTAAGCTAAGCTTTCAGCTAAGTTAAACCAAGTTGTACCTAGCAAACTTTTTTTTTTTACTAGCCTACACTGTCCCACTGCTGGGCAAAGGCTGCCAAACTTAAATGGGACTGGGCAGGATATGTCTGCCGCATATAAACTGTGGCCCCAAACTTTAATTATTATTTATATATTTATTCGTATTCAATAGTCCGAAAACTTTTATTTCAAGAATAAAATTGGCAGTTTGACAGCTTTTGTAAAGAACAAAAGACATTATTATTCCTCAGTTAAAAGCTATCTGACGATTGAAAAATCGGCCCCCAATTTTTGCAATTATTATCGTATGTGATGTTAGTCTTTACATCTGCACCTCGACACCCCCAAGACAGTGCTAGACAAGGCGGGTGATATCATTAATGAAAGAACTATATCGTCGACCGTAGGTTCAATTGAGGTAAGGGACAAAATACGATTTTTCAGGAGAGGCCGACAAAGTTTTTTTTCGGACTAAATCGCCTATAACTTTTTTTCTTATTAACCTTTTTCGGGTCTGACTTCACACATAATCTTGTATTTTAGTGCTCTATCTACACGTGTAACATTTATTTAAATAAATTAGCTATTTAAGAAAATAGATGTCCCTTACAACAACGTATTTTGTTAGTAATGTCCCTTACTGACCAAGTATCTTGTAGTCTCGTCCCTTACATTAAATTGACCTCTGCGTTGGATTCAATTTAATGGTAATTCGTTGATTGGGAAGACCCTTACCTTATTTCAAGTGGATTGGCGGCAATAATTACATCATTTCAAGTTCCTATATTGCATAGTTTTTCAGATACATTGTTATTATGGGGCTGATTCGAAATTTGGATCCAAAAATCATTAGGGTAAGGGACATTTTTCTTAAGCTAGAATTTTTTCATATACACCATTCGATAGAGCGAAAAATTCTGAACAAAACTGTATACTTAACTCATTTTGGGTATTTTGTCCCTTACCTCAATTGAACCTACGGTCGACGATATACTAGTTTACCTAAAATGTCTACGTGGTGCCCGTCTCTTTCTGGTTTTATTAGAGCGATACAGATGTGAATAACCTATTTGTGTAAAAATAAATCGGCACCGGGGTTAGGTAAGACCTGACAAACAGGAAAATTAGACGGAATACCTATAATATCTTGCAAAAATAATATGTAGACTGTATTCATTTTATGAATAACTTTATTGTCATTGAATATTTTAGAAGCAACACTCGTTTTGATCGGAAGTGTTTTACATCAAACTGTTGAATACAAAACAAATGCAGTTTGAAAACCAACTAAGCTAGTTTGTTTTACACCAAAATTAATCGAAACGGTGCAAGTGAAATCCACCATGTGTGCTAACAATACCATTGTGAATGGCATCACAAGTGATGATAATTATGACCAACTAGACTTAGAAACCACTATTGAGAATATTTTACAATTCATAGTGTTGGCACTATTACTATCTACGTTGATATACGGAGTGACATCATGGTGTATATTGAAAAAGTTTCACAACTACAAAAACTTTGTGCTTCTCAGCGCAATTTTTGTAAACATCTTATATTATGTAATGGTTTTAATCGTGAAGTTTGTAGAGTTTGAAGAAAGTTTTGTTACGTTTGCTGTGCTCCTTTTTTTACCACTTTACCTAAAATCTGTGTACAACCACTGGTTGTTGGTTTTGTGTCATATATTTTACGTCGACATTGTAAAAGTTTTCAATGGGCACATACGAAGGAAATATCTAAAAAGTAGTATCTTTGCTTGGGGTGTAGCTTTAATTTCAACCCTAATTTTATTGTTTATATACTATGCTTGTTTATATAACACATGCTTTTTATATCATTACTACGCAGATGTGGGCATAATGGATATACTTTTTAAGGGAAGCCTCATATTACCGTTGATAATCAACTCTTGTATTTACATTATTGTTCTGTATTCACTTTGTCGTAGTTTCAACACAAGCGCACATACAGCTACTAACATTTGGCGCCGCTTGTATATAGCCACTTTGATGTTTATATTGAGTGACGTCATTATGTTGTCTGATTATTTAATCAATAAAACACGTAAGTACAATTATAGCCATATATTTGAGGTTGTGAAAATATTTTTAAATCAATTAAACGTAATTATTTTAGTACTTTTTTTGGTTTTTGTTAAAAGCAATCGGGAAATATGGCATGAATTATACGTAAATAAATTTAAGAAAAGGTCTTTATCAGCAAGGCACAGGGACCATAATATCGTCATGCAGGAAGGAATCCATCGTGATCCTCGTGATTTCCGCCCGGCAGTTCTTGTACTATAAATATTTAAACTAGTACACTAACATAACTTTGAGTCCATATTTCCCAAAGGTGGTATACTTTTCTAAACTAAAAAAATGGCAAAATGTGAATGTACAGACGCCAGCACATCAAGCTACCCGGAACTGTCAAATTTTCCCAATCAACCTTGAACCTTAATACTTTAGTGATAAAGTTGAAAATCTATTAAAGAAATTTGTCAGATTGTAGTACCTAGCTTGATGATTGTGCTGGCGTCTGTACTATAAATAATTAAACTAGTACACTAACATAACATAACTTCACGCCCATATTTCCCAAAAGGTAGGGCAGAGGTGTAATTTTTTATACCAATAAAAAGACGAACTGGGAGTGTACTACAAAAAGAACACCTCTGCCATAAGTTAAAAAGCCACCAATTAGAATGGTTGACGTAATATTCTACTTCTGTAAGTAGGTATTATAGTCTCCAAAAGATGTATGAGTTAGCCCAGGTTCCCACGGCGATTATTTTTCGCGCACTTGATTTTTAACGCTCTGCTTAGCGACGAGAGTTCAAAATCCAACAGTGTGTTTTTTGACGAACTTGGATGCGCTCCGTTGGATTCTCAATGCTCGAATCAACACCGAGAGTTGAAAATCCAGTGTGTGTTAAAATCCCGCCGCGATATTTTTCCGTGCGGACATGGGCTTAGAGTCAATACTTTTAGTCGGTCAAAACCAGTTTTAACTGGTTTCATCCGAAACCGTTGATAAGTTAAAATGCGTTTTCTCGATTGAAAGGATTTAAGTCTCACTAAAAAAACCTTCTAACTAATTGTTGAAATAGTTATGACAAATAGTTATAATCATAAGTAGTTTTGACTCCGAAACGACTCAATTTAATTATAGTCTACTTTTATTTAACCTATGGTCCATTATAATATAGTATCTATCAATATCATTATGACTGTCTATCTGACCTCCACAACGCAGTTACTGGCAAATACGATAACCCTTGGTAAGACTGGTTGTCAGATTTTCAGGCTTCTGACTACCCGTAACGACTGTCAAAGATCCTGTCCGAGGCACGGAGAGGTCTTGGTATATAAAAATGGTCACGCATCCACGAACCGACCGCGGCGAGCGGAGCTTAACCTGATCGATCGAACCGTGCGGCTGTTATTTCTTACCCACAAGCTACTACCTAATTAACTACATCTAACAAGTTTGTTACTATGGGTTGTGCTTTATATTGATAAAATATGATGGAACAAAGATTTTGAGGCTGACTGTACTAATTCACTTATGTTACTTTTCCTGTGCCTGCATCATTCCACTGCTGGTCAAAAGCCTCTTGCCAGTACTTCCAGCTCTTTTGATCAAGGGCTAAAGTGGACCACTGGTCGTTTGTTTTCTCCAGCTCGTCCCGTCGCCGCGGAGTCTCAACGGAGTCAGATACATTGTATGTAATGCAAAAATTAAAAAAAAAGAAACCCCGACCGCATGTAAAATGTTGAAAACAAGCGGCAAGCAGTCTGATGCAGTTGGTAGCAGTTATTTTAGTTCAATCTCAGATTTGTTGCTGCCAACTGCATCAGACTGCTTGAAAAGTGAGCTTGTTTTGAACCGATGTTAGATAATAATTAATGTGATATTGACTTTTTGTAAATTATGACGTTCAAAAGTGCCTCTTGTGTGCCTATTTGAAATAATTGATTTGCGACTTTGATACTACCAATATTTATCGCGATTTTTAACTAACAAGTTGTTTCAAACGAGTTTTGGTTGGTATTAACATGTTATAAGATTTTACTTAAGTATGAGATCTATATTAAAAGATTTTATTTTTTTTTAAAGTTTTACAATAGTCACTTGCTAAATTTGTTAATCGTTACCTATAATCGATATTATGCATGGCCATCGTAGATAGGTTTAAAATGGCGGCAATATTTGATGTACTGAGTAATATTTGTAGACTATAAAATACGTATTATTATGTGTTTGTTAAAATATTTTAAAACAAGCTGCCATGGAGTTTGTTGTCCTTCTTCTCCATGAAGACCTAGTTTTGGAACGGACAACTAGCTTTCTCACTAACGTTAGCTATAACATAAATAACTGACAAGCCTAATTCAAATAAATGTTAAGTCTTGTCTTTCTGTGCTTTTTTTCATAAAATCATTTCTTGGTGGGACTTGGGGGAGGCCTTTGCTCAGTCCCAATTCTGATGCGGCATGCAGCAGATGGCGAGTAATACATTTCCTTGCGAGACGCTCCCCACCTAGATGGACCGACGACTTTAAGAAGGTGCCCGAGACGATGCATGCGGAGGGCGGAGGAAAGAGTTATGGCGCAGCCTGGGAGAAGCCTATATCCGGCAGTGGACTGCGATAGACTGAGTTCAATTGATGCGACAGATGTGGCCTGCCCAGACATTAAAATAATCAAATGCGCAGGAAGTATAATTCTTAATCGTAATTGAATTTTAATCGGAATTAGTTACTAGAGGTAAAATTGTTCGTCAAGCCGTTTCAGTTTATGATTGCCTTACAGTAAACGTATTGTTTGTCAGAAAATGGATTATTGGCTACCCATTCTCATAGTGCATTGTAAGGCCTGTATTGAATTAATTTATAATTATTCTTCTCCTTTTACTTTTTAATTACCAACAAGCTCGTGTGCTATCGCATCTTTCTTTTTCGTCGTCTTCTCTATCTTCTTGGTACTGTTCTTTAGTAGTTTTAGTTGACTGAGTCATATTAATATTCTCACCGGCAATAAATATGGCCCTAGTCCTACACGCGAATTTGCGAACAAAGTAAACCTATTCTTTGGGATTTTTCACATTAGGTTTCTCTTGTGTGAAAAATTATGCCAAAGCTGTTTTTAAGGTTCCCCAGGAATGTAAGTTGCAACAAAGTTGCTTTAACATTTTCTTTTTTACGACTTTTTATTGATGAGTTGGTTATGCCGATCTCAGAAAAAAATAAAACATGCCACAAAGCGTTACGTAGGCCACTTGGTCCTGCTTGTCGAAGAACGAACAGAAGATTTGGTGTAAAAAGAAATCACGTGGCTCTTTTTGATTTGCGGCAACCAAAAATTGACAGAATGTGGAGCACCAGCGCCCGCAAAGACCACATCATCATAATTACTTTGTTAAAAAACCGATCTCTCACCTCTTGAGATCTGTCAGGGGCGCCAAATGGAATGAGGTGGCAATTTTAGCAAGAAGAAGTTTCTTCATATTTCGTCTGCCGGTTCACAACATAACGGAGCATGATTAATGTATCCAGTGACCAGCATTATGACCAGAACGTTTTACAAATGCGCGTGTAGGGCCACATTTACTGCCGCTGAGTTTATTATGTATTTCTTATTTGATATTATACAATGTGTTAGGTTAGACAATGGACATACTTCAAGAGAGTGAAGTACTCATGAAAATCAAATCCCGCAAAAAAAATCAGCTGCTCCATAAAAATTAAGATTTTCGTCATATTTCATAGTTAGTCTCATTGTAAAAGTTAAAGAAACACATTGTAGAAGTACACAAAGGTGACACTTAATTCAAGGGGTAAAATATTCATAGATCAATGACACCCATGCTAGAAAAATCCTTTAAGACAGGAGTCATCAAAATGGGTGACATGCTCACCACATGCTACCCTGCGGGTTTCTGTATCTCTCTTGGTCTGGCTCCTCCTAAATAACAATTTAGGATGTTGCACTTTTGGAAAACTATTTAAAATTAATAATGATGAAAAGAGTATACTAATGTAGTCTTTCTTCCAATAAAATTCATGCCTATGTGCAATGAGAGCAGTGATAGCCCAGTGGCAACGGCCTTGACTTACGAGTTTTAGGTTGTGGGTTCGAACCCAGGCAGGCGCTTTACTTTGTGTAATTTATTTCGTCACCACTGCGCTCAGAAACGGTGAAGGAAAACATCTTAAGGGAACTGCCATGTCCTAAGACTAAAAATTCAAAGAGATGCGACATCTACCAACACACGCTGGGCCCGCGTGGTGGATTGTAGCCCATTTACCTCTCACAGAGAGAAGGCCTGTCTCCCAGCAATGGGGACGTACGTTATACGCTAATTATACTATACTATACTATACTATGATTATGGCCCAGCTAAAACATTGCAAAATAGTCTGTGTGGCATCCATATCACACGATACGACAATTTGTGCAAGTAATATTGAGCATATAGCTGTTCTGAAAGGGTTACCGCTGCCCTGGAACATAAAGGGCTAAGGAAGGAACACGGGTGGGTTTTAGTCAGTAAGAGTCTGACACTCCCTCCTGCTCCACCCAGAGCGGGAGAAGACATTTGATGATTACCCATCCTCAAAAAAAAAAAAAAGCATATAGCTGGCCTTTTACTAGGAACTCAAATTTAAACATATGGGTGCCATAAATAAAATAATATATAATATGTGAGCAAGCACAGAATTAATGAAGACAATGCAATGCCCAGTCTTTCTCATTGTCCGTTAGCGATGTGACATTTTGTATTGTCTCCCACACATCCCTGTGGCTGAAGTAAATAATGTAAAGCGATGAATCTCGTGCTTTCTCATTTAGAACTAAATTGTATTCATTACTACTGTCTCCGTAAGTTGTTCTTTTAACAGCGTTGGTTTGCATATCTTAAAGAGCAGGAGGGCTAAGAGGCTTAAATGTCTGTTATTGCTTGGTAGTTCAAACTGTAACCAAGGCAGATTTTTCAGTCGTCAAATAATGTTTATAAAGAATAAAAGACAGTGCGGGGAAAAGTGGTCCTTATGTGGTAATTTTTACGAAGGCACCCGTGAAAAAAATATTTTACTAAAATTTGGTATCATTAGATTTGTTTTGACGCCACAAGTGATGCTGGTCGCCTGCCAGGGTAGCGGGATCGTCCGAAAGGGTTACCGCTGCCCTGGAACATAAAGGGCTAAGGAAGGAACACGGGTGGGTTTTAGTCAGTAAGAGTCTGACACTCCCTCCTGCTCCACCCAGAGCGGGAGGAGTCATTTGGTGATTTCCCATCTTCAAAAAAAAAAAAAAAAGTTTCGCTGGTCAATTATCTTCATATGTATAATTCTTCTGAATGTGTGTTTGTCTAATTCTAATTCCTCCTAAGCGGCTGGATCGATTTGGATGAAATTTTGTATGTATATTTCAATAGGTTCCTGGATGGTTTGAAAACACAATTGGACCCGGTAGGTGGCGCTGCTTTTCCGGACAGGACGACATCTGCCGGGTCCGCTAGTATGTATATATATAATTAATAGCTGCGCCCCGCGGTTTTACCCACATAAGTTTCGATTCCGTGGGAATATCGCGATAAAAAGTATCCTATATGTTAATCCTGATCATAAACCGCCTGTGTGCCATATTTCATCCAAATCCGTTCAGTGGTTTTTGCGTGAAAGAGTAACATCCTTCCATCCATCCATCCATCTATGCAAACTTTCACGTTTATAATATTAGTAGGATTATTATTTTCAGTCTACGTTCGCCCACTGCTGGGCAAAGGCCTCCTTTCCTTCTTTCCACTCCTCTCTGTCTTGAGCTGTAGTGGGCCAATCTTGTCAAGAGTCAAGCTCATTCTGTCATCTTCTCATTTAATCATCATCATCATCATCTGCCTAGCCTTTTCCCAACTATGTTGGGGTCGGCTTCCAGTCTAACCGGATGCAGCTGAATACCAGTATTTTACATGGAGCGACTGCCTATCTGACCTCCACAACCCAGTTACTGGGTAATACGATACCCCTTGGTAAGACTGGTTGTCAGAGTTTCGGGCGTCCGACTACCCGTAACGACTGTCAAAGATCCACGAATGACAGCCGGGACCAACGGCTTAACGTGCTTTCCGAGGCACGGTGGGGTCTCGGTATGTAAAGATGGTCACCCATCCTCAGACCAACCGCGGCAAGCGTAGCTTAACCTGACCGATCGACCTGTGCGGCTATTATTATTTAGCCACGGGCCCCCCATCTTCTCATTTAATGAAATACCCAAATAATTTAAATTTTCCCATTTCTTTAAGCCTTATTAAATGTAGTAATAAGCGAGAAATGCAAGTATGATCATTGCTCGCGAGAGGGACAGATGACGTGCGGTTTGAATGAAAAAGACAGAAAATATATTATGTTCGCCTCGGAATGTACCTTTAAGGCTTACAGCATTTGTCATAGTGTTGGTGAGTATTTTATTTATATCAGACGTAAATACAGAAGGCCAATTCTCGTAATTTAAAATGTTCAAAATCTTGTCGCAGCCTTATCTCAGCGAAAAACAAATGTCAAAAATCTGTCAAAATGTAGGAAAATTAGAAGTATTTTTTGACAGATTGAGACTGAGATCAGACTGTGAACGGTCTTAAAATTACGAGAATTGCCCCTCAGGAATTCTTAAAGCAATCACTTTTTTTCTTTCATAAATCCATGCATGCAACCATCAAACATTTCTATTTTTTTTTTCTTTAAAAAAAATCCTCTAACCTTTGGAACAGGGTTCAAGTAACATGCAGTCAGAGCAAGAATCTTTAGGCGCGTGGACAAAATCGGAACTAACACCGCCATCTTGTTTGTCCAATACGATTCAAAAAACAATTTCGCAAATGTCCTCCTGTCAACATCATCCGTCCGCCAAAAGATCCTTGTAGGAAATAAGACGCGTAGGTAATTTTCGACATGGTGAATCATTGCAATTGAAAACTTCGAAGTGGGACCTAAAGAGCTTTGTAGGCCCGTATCATACGTCAGTCATTTTGTATTTTTTTCAAAATGACGACCATGCATGAAACTTATATAAATCCGTAAGTCACAAAATGCAATGCAATATTGCAATCACATCAATGCAAACAGAAAATATAATAGGACCAAACCCCGCAAAGCATCACGCTTCGCAGATATGACATCCATATTTTTTTAACTTGCTTAGGTACTATTGCACAAATTTTTGATTACTTAAAACTTTCAGATCTATAAACATCTAAGCAACATATGTTTATAGATCGATTTATATACTTAGGTCACAGGCGTGGCCACCATTTTGAAAAACAATGGCGCAACAGTAGGTATGCCAGGCTCCATACAAAAATATTCAATCCCCTTTCCTAGATCTATATTTAGGTATAATGGTACCCTCATAATTGTGATTCTTAGATGAAAATAAAATACAATTTTTTCTACAGAGCTCAAGAAAACACCCCTAAAATTCTGCATGAAAGAATATAAAACCAACCTTAGGAGGATGTATGGTGAATCCTGCCCATTGTTCTGCCCGAGCCACTACAGGCCAGTCTGTGGGATGTCCAAGATGAGGGCATACATCTACAAAACTTTCAATAACGGTTGCTACTTAGACATGCTCACTTGCAGGGGTGATGAATTTAACGGTAATGTAAACTACACTGTTTTTTTAACCCCCGACAGAAAAGGGGTGTTATTTTAAAACCCCGTCGGAAAAGAGGGGTGTTATAATTTAATAAGTTTTAATTTAATACGAGTAAGTTCAACGTGTGTATCTGTGTGTCTGGCTGTGGCATCGTGGCTCCCAAACGGCTTACACGATATTGATTCCGAACATTCGGTAGGCGAATGAAAGAGATTGGTTCACTAATTAATTTACTTTTGCTTAATTTTGTGATTAGACGTTTCACTTAGAGAGAAAGATGCCGAACGAAATACAAAAGGTGATGCGTCTGAGGGGTAATTCTCGTAAATTTTAAGAACATTCACAGTCTGATCTCAGTCTCAATTTGTCAAAAATACCTCTAATTTCCCTACATTTTTGACATTTGTTTGTCGCCGAGACTGCGACTAGATTTTGAACGTTTTAAATTACGAGAATTGGCCTTCTGATATCTGCTTAATCGGTGGATAAATACTTTTCTACATTTCAGATTACATCGAAGTACCCTTGAGTCACTGCCAAGGACACCTCATGAAAAACATATTTAAAGAAAAAATTGTCCTCACCGGTTTGCACGACTACAGGGATTATCACGAATATTAAAACGAGAAATATTTTTTATATACCTAAGGCGGATCATACACTACAACGCGCCACGCGACGCGCGACGAGGCGCTGATAACGCGCCCCCGCACGTAATTATTTACATACAAATAAGCAAGATGCAAGCAAGCAAGCAAAATTTTTATAAACTTACCTTTAATAAATAAATAATATATGTAATAAAAAATTCGCGGGGAATTTGGCTCCGTTTTCCGCGCCCCGTCGCGTGGCGCGTTGTTCTGTGTGATCCACCTAACTACACTTCACTTGTTTTATTGGTAGAGATATTCTTTACTAGTTTTCACCCGCAGCTTCACCCACATGGAGGTCAAAAGTTAACCCAGGGGGTCGTACTACCGAGTTAAATAGTAAACTATGTGTTAATCTCGTTTTTAAACTATCTTTGTGCCAAATTTCATGCAAATCCGTTCAGCCGTTTTTGCGTGATGGAGTAACAAACATCCATACATATAAACTCTCACATTTATAATATTACTAGCTGCGCCCCGCGGTTTTACCTGCAAAGTTTCGATCCCGTAGGAATATCGGGATAAAAAGTATTCAATATGTGAATACTGATTATAAACTATCTTTGTGCCAAATTTCATCCAAACCCGTGCGGTAGTTTCGGCGTGAAAGAGTAACAAACATCCATCCATCCATCCTGTATGGATGGATGGATGGATGTTGTTTTTAACTTTCGCATTTATAATAATAGTAGGATTAAGTTTAGGAATAATAGGATTTCATACTTGCACACTGAAAGAACGAAAAAACTTAAATTAAAAATATAAAAAACCCCCGACTACGTAAAAACCTATAAAAAGAAAAAAATAACCTTGAAATTATGACCCTACGTAAGTACGTATGAAATTTTTTGATTAAATGTTGTCCCGTCGGGGGACCGGTCTAATTATTAGCCTAACGTTTTGTTAAAGTTTAAAATAGTAGCGGTCCCCCGACAGGACAATATTTAATCAAAAAATTTCATACGTACTTACGTAGGGTCATAATTTCAAGGTTATTTTTTTCTTTTTATAGGGTTTCACGTAGTCGGGGGTTTTTTAAATTTTTAATTTAAGCTTTTATTTCATGCTTTTTGTAGGGACTCCTTATTATTTATTTTCTTTTATTTCCTTGCGTTTTAAGATTCAGGTAATTTGGTATTTAATCAGGTTTTTGTAATTCGCCATTTTGTGGTGGTGGCCATCTTGGATTTGAAATTTGTCATAGTGTATAGTATTCTACTAGTCAAGCCCTTTCATTTGATACCCATATTCAGGGAGTTGTGAAAAAAAAATGTTATTTGCCATTTTGTGGTGGCGGCCACCTTGGATTTGAAATTTATCATAGTGTATAGTATTCTACTAGTCAAGCCCTTTCATTTGATACCCATATTGAGGGAGTTGTGAAAAAATATATAATCCGCCATTTTGTAGCGGCGGCCATCTTGGACCGATTTTCATCAAACATAGCTAAGAACACTCCCGACAAATTCACCTTTCAAACAAAAAAAACAAAATTAAAATCGGTTCATCCGTTCGGGAGCTACGATGCCACAGACAGACATACACACACGCACACACACACACACACACACACACACACACAGACACGTCAAACTTATAACACCTCGTCGTTTTTGCGTCGGGGGTTAAAAAACAGGAAAAAACAGAAACGGTACAAACGGCGGTCTGTTCGCTTTAAACATCATCTGCCTAGCCTTTTCCCAACTATGTTGGGGTCGGCTTCCAGTCTAACCGGATGCAGCTGAATACCAGTATTTTACATGGAGCGACTGCCTATCTGACCTCCACAACCCAGTTACTGGGTAATACGATACCCCTTGGCAAGACTGGTTAAAGTTAATTTTCACTTTGTAGTGTCTTTTTTTTGGAAGCCAGTTGTATTTTGATTTTTTGGAAAAAGTTTTAAGTTCCACTTTTTAGTTGTACCTACCCCACACAAATTCGTATAACACTACTTGCTATGTAAATATCAGTGACAGGAATTTATTATAATATCATTAACATAAACTAAGTGGAATGATACGTATTATTAAAGCTAACTCAAAAACTACCTAAGAAAAAGTAATAAAACTCATGTGGGTGGTTCCATATGAATTTTATTACTTTTGCTTAGGTAATTTAAGACATACACTATCCATTAAACAATATTTTTTATAATCCATTGACAATGACATCAATCCAGCCGGAGATATAAAAACCAAATTTAGAACCTCCTCCTTTTTTGAAGTCGGTTAAAAAGTGCAGCGCTGTCCCTAGCAATATTTGATGTTGCAGAAAACAATGATGCATAACTGTTTCAAAACATTGTTTCCAATGAATGCGAGTCTATGATTTTTCCCATAAAAATATAAAATTGTTTAAAAAATACAGTGATATCCATGATATAAATACTAGGAACAAACACAAATTTGTTGTACCTACAACAAGGCTCGAGAAAATAGGTGGCTCGTTTAGATGCCAATGTATACGCTTCTACAATAAAGTTCCAAGCCTCGTTCAAGATCTAAGCCTTAATAAATTCAAATCATTAATTAGACGTAAGTTCTGCCAGAAAGCCTTTTATACCGTTAAGGCTTATATCGAGGACAAAAAGGCTTGGGATTAAGCTGCTTCCAATTTTTACATATTGTATGTTTTTGTTTTGTTGTTGGTTTTTTTTATATACACTTTGACATTAATGAATTTGATCTATGACATTTGCTTACTTTATAAAGTATTTTATTATTTTAATTATTGTGAATGTGAAGACTATGTGGGTTATTTTATTTTTTATTTTTCTCTCTGTTCTGTTAGTTTTTGTCATGGTCTGGCAGTTTGAGTAATTAATGTGGCCTACCCAAATGTCCTTTCTTTGGTATTGTTTGTCGAATCGTTGAGCTCCTTAAGTTTTGAGTTGAGTTGCACGATTGCTGACATATGCGTGCACTGACTGGACAGGTCCTCTCAATCTGTGTGGTTCTTTCCTCAAAATACCATCTCAGACATCGACCTACATGGTCTTCATATGATCTGACGAAGATTATGTCTGGACTTTATAAGAGACTGTGACGTCTGAGTTTGTTTTGGCCTTTCTTCTCAGACTAGTCAGATAGGAAACGCCGACCTCATCTAGTTTTAAAATATGATTGACGTGTAAAAGTGTTTGTACAAGCCTACTTACAAAATAAACTCATTTATTTATCATTTATCCCGAAATTAGGCCCTATTAATCGTGAATCGGCCTTCGGTCTAATTCGGGATATACTAGATAGGTACACTATATCCCGAATTTGTAATACGTAATGCAAGGTTTCGAGGTTTCGATCTTCAAATGTTTCTTCCCAAACCACAAACCAATCAACCCGCACTATTAGAATCTTCCATCAAACCCTCTTTGGGCACTTAAGTGTTTAAATTTTCCGTCCCCAAATACTCCCTTGTTCAAAGATTTAATGGGGACGTCACTAATCCAATAGTTGGTAGTGTCGTAACTTGTAAGGTACATTTATCTATCTATCCATCGAAATTGTGATGGAGTATGTCTACCTAGGGCATGTCATCCAGTTCGGCAGACACAACTTTGAGAAAGCAGCCGAAGGATTCAGTTGGGTAGGGCAGCGTTTGGGAAACTTCTTCTTCTCGTCGCCTATTCCGCATGTTTTTTATTTAGTTTCGTAATGAAATCCGGCTTTGTAGTCCGAATTTTTTTATGGAAACAAAAATGGGAAAATACTAAATTTTGAGAAAGACTGAAACTCCTTTTTCTATGGGATTTTTGTATGAACTCAAGACAATTCACGATTCAAGGAGAGAACAACGTCTGACGGGTCATAATTATGTAAATAAATCAGTGAACAATAAAAAGGGTTAGGCAATGTCATTAGAATTACCTACTGACCAAAGTAAAAATAATAAAAAAAAAGTTAAAAGTAGGCTGATAAAAGTTCGGGTTTGAGATATCTTTATTTCCCATAAGAAATTTCACTTACATGAGAAATATAAACTATAGGTTGACCGAAACTGCTGTACCGCGCCTTCGGTATGTGTGCGGCGTTTAAAAACATTATTGAATTTACGTACAGTTTTAGCAAAAAAAAGAATACAGAATAAAGTTAATTTATTTTATTTCAATTTTAAGTCACTCCATAGCGCCGAGAGCTGAAAATCCAACAGTGTGTATTTTTGACGAGCTGGGATGCGCTCTGTTGGATTCTCAATGCTCGGCTCAACAACGAGAGTTTAAAATTCAGTGCACGATATAATCCCGCCGCGATATTTTTCCGTCCGTGCGAACAGAGATCCTACATTGGATTTTATAATAGGTAGGTATGTAAGAAAGAAGATAATGAATATTGATCTAAACATAAATCAATTCGATGGAATAAAGGCACAGTTCATTAAACAAAACAAATCTTTGCACAGGCAGGAAAAACCAAACATAATCTTATTCATATTGTAAATTAATTAACAAAACGTCAAAAATGTTCCCCTTGAATATTTTTGACGTTTTGCCTGCTTCCAAATTGAACGATTTTTATACAGCACTAGCTGCACTCCGCGGTTTCACCCGCATAAGTTTCGATCCCGTGGGAATATCGGGATAAAAAGTATCTTATGTGTTAATCCTGGTTATAAACTATTTGTGTGCCAAATTTCATCCAAATCTGTTCAGTAGTTTTTGCGTGAAAGAGTAACGAACATCCATCCATCCATCCATCCATCCATACAAACTTTCGCGTTATCGTATTTTATGTATCTAATATGACGTGTAAAAGTGATTCCGGTATCCTATTTACAGAATAAACAATTTCATTTCATTCCAGTAGCGAAAAAAATATATGCACTACAATAACTGCCCTATACAAAACTTCAATACCTACTTGACCTAAAGGTATACAGATAGATAGATAAACCATTTATTCAGAGCATACAAAAGACAGCACAACACACAAAAGCATAATTAAATGATGTTAAATTACATGAATTTAATAAAAACAACGTGCCAATATACAAAAATACAAAATGTAAACATACTTAAAGAAAAACTCAAGTTTGCACCAAACGGGATGTATGGGAGGGCTGATAACTTTTCTCACGATTGCGATGTTGGTCCCATTGTTCAATTTGATGGTCTGTACCACGGACTTAATTGTGATTGTAGCGGTATCTACAACACCACATGCGAACAACGCGTCATACTGACGTCACGCAAATCCTACATCTCGCAAGCAGAGTTTACAGCGCAACTAGCATACATACAAATTTTCCGACATCAATCGTTGGGCAATTGCCCGCCAGACACAATCCCCGACTGGTTGTGGAGGATCCTCCCTTTTCTATAGAGGATGAGTGAACTTTACACCCTGTTCCTGATACCTCTATATGATCAAACCTTAAAAAAAAGGAAAGAAAGAAAATACGTTTATTTGTGGTAAAAACATGGCGCAAAGAAAGAACAAAAATACAAAAAAAAAGAACAAGTCACACACTCATACGTACATGCTGTGTATGTAAGCGTAGGCTGGGTTATAATTAAACTCGTTTTCTGGGCTCGATCCAAGCCGAAAAGCAATTTATTTTGTTTTTCTGTCGAACGAAAATAAGGGTGGAAAATAATATAGTGACCGCAGTATGTTACCATTGGATACTAATTACAAATAAAATTATGGAATGGGTGGATGACAACGAATTAAAAATATTCTATAAATAATGCAATTATGAAAGGCAGGGAGACTGAAGTGACGTCCAAATCCAGGATCAGAAAACCAGTCCCATCCAACTGCTCAAAGGGATGAGACAGGGGGACGTGATATCCCCGAAACCGTTTACCAATGCGTTGGAGGACTTTTTCAAGACACTGGACTCCAGTCCAGTGTCTTGAAAACCTCCAGGGTACCAACGTGAATGGCGAGTACATTTCACGCTTTCGCTTTGCCGATGATATCGCCATAATAGCAGAGATGCTGGAACAGTTAGACCACATGCTGCACAGCCTGAATGAAGCCTCTCGGTGGGTTGGGCTCCGCATGAATTTGGACAAGACGTTAGTCATATACAATTCATACGTCTTGCCAAGCCCAATCCACATTGAAGGGACGCTTCTCGAAATTGTGACGGAATAAGTTGAATTAGGGCAAATAATCCCGGTCGGTAGACACAACTTTGAGAAAGAAGCTTTGAGAACAAAAGGATCCAGTTGGGTTGAGCAGGGCTTGGGAAACTTCGTCGAGTGTTCTTGCCTATCCCGCAACGTTCGAGGACTAAGGTCTTCAACCCTGGCGTCGTCCCCGTTATGACTTGCGGTGCCGAAACGTGAATACTGACAGTTTAGCTGGTCAACAAATTCAAGGTCGCTCAGCGCGCTATGGAGCGGGCTATGTTCGTAGTTTCTTTGAAGGATAGAATCATTTTTTTTTACTATTATATAGCGATGTAATTTATCGAATAAAAATGTTAAAAAAATATATCTATGCATACTCTCTATTTATATAACATTTACGTGATGCATTCGCGCCGGAACTTTTGGGCCTGAAAGCAGATCCATGTTCACACTAACCTGTTTGGATTTATTCAGCATTTCACAGAAAGCCACAGTTTGCACAGTCCAGCTCAGCGTAAGTGTTCGCCCAGACCGCTTACCGACGACGGTAAAAGCTACTACAATGTACAATACAAAATGAATAATACGAAAGTTGCGTTGAAACGAAGTCTTCATACAATACCCTTTGTTATATTTCAACAAACTTTTAGCATTTGGTCAAAAGTTTTGAAGAATTTTCGCTGATAACAATTGTTTCAAGTTTTGCTCTATTAATTAACATGAAATTCGTCTAATATGAGCTTTGTTAACGACTAGCTGCACCCTACGGTGTCACTCGCATAAGTATCGATCCCGTTGGAATATCGGGACGAAAAGTAACTTATGTCCTAATCCAGGTCATGGTGTACCCATGTGCTAAATTTCTTCCAAATCCGTTCAGCCGTTTTAGCGTGAAAGCGTAACAAACAAACATACAAAATACAAATCTTTTCTCTTGATCTTATCCTGTACCTACTGTTGCAAGCACTTATGTGCATGCAGCAGTACAGGGGGTGGCATGTAACTACTGCGCACTACGGCCAAAAGATTTTTTTTACACCAACTTTGATGTTACAGAATGCGTAGTTGACAGCTATGTGATGGGTCTTTTTACATCCTGTATTATATTTTGAATTCTGTGTTCCTTCATCTATGTATGTATGTATTTGGTAGGTACACATATTTAAGGCAAGGGTAACCCACATTTAGACCAGAGACGTCGAAGCATTTTCCTTCCACAATAATGCATTTCCTTAGCAATACAATGGAACATAATAAACGTTGGTGTACAACACACACTTCCTTTTCACATGCCCCAGTCGGGTAACAAAGAGTTCTATTATAATCCCAAACTCTTTTATACTTAATCCGGACAGTTTTCCCTAACATAATGTATGGGTTACAAAAAATAGGTATATTTATGCACGGTGGAATGGATATCGTGACACGAATTTTTATCATGGATTCATTACATGATTGACCCATCACAGCGTTGAAATTTCTCATCGTTTGTAAAAAAGCAGCTGTTCCATACATTTTGATATTTTTACAAAATGCTGGGTCACGAGCAGCGGTAATAAAATTATTTATTTTAGAGCAGGGTGGCCCAGTGATATCTACCCCGACTTACGAGTTGTAAGGTCTTGAGTTCAAACCCAGGCAGGCACTTAAAAAAAAAAACTGAACTTTGAATAAAACTTTACTTTGTGCATTTCATTTCATCACAACTCCTCACAAAACGGTGAAGGTAAACATCGTGAAGAATCCGATATTTCTTAGAATCAAAAATTCGAAGGTATGTGGCATCCTCCAACCCGCACTGGGCCCGAATGGTGGATTATGGCCCACTCCCTCTCATAGGGAGGAGGCCTTTGTCCCAACAGTGGGAATATTATAAGCTGATTATGCCTAATATCTGACCGACTCCTTAATAGTTCAAAAGTGCCTGTTTATAGTTTAATTGAAATTAATGCTTTGAGTTTGACAAAAATTTGCTAAACGCCTTTGCATGGGCAATGAGCATTGAGCAAATATGGCGATTAATGCTATATCTTTTTGACATGTATTTGATCAAGCCCCAAATAATTCCCATTTCAGTTTCTTTAAAATATCAGAATGCTATACATAATAAACGAGAATGTTATAATAAACAAGGAGATTTAAGGTTAACAATACTGGCCTAAAAGTGCCAGAAATATGTAAATGGCCTGTCAAAACTTCTTCATGTTAATTTTGTTCCCGTATTAAATAAAACTGTGTCATTTTGTTGTACTAATAAATGATGTTAGCAATCCTTTGTAGATAATGGCCATTTCAATATTTAATCAGTAGAATGCAAACTAGAGAGCAATGGTGGCCCAGTGGTAACGGCCGCGACTTACGAGTTATAGGTCGTAGGTTCGAAGCCTGACAGGCGCTTTACTTTGAATAAATTATTTTATTACCACAGCTCTCAAAACGGTGAAAGAAAACATCGTGAGGAAACTGGCAGGTCTTAGAACCAAAAACCAGGGCCCGCGTGGTGGATTACGGCCTACTCACAAAGAGGAGGCCTGCGTCCCAACAGTAGGAACATCACAGGCTTATGATGATGATTATGAGAACGCAAACAAAAAAGTGGGAAGTATCGTGGGACACTTAGTCAGGATGAGGTTCCTTTCGCTTCTACACACTTGGAAAATGCAAATGCCATGCAAATGCTTGGCAAATGAGCAAGATCGAAAAACCACAAGGCAAAAAACGCCGAATAAAACACGTTTCGCTAAAGTTAAATTATAGCAGCAAAAGAAATACATATTATCATTCAGCCGTAAGACTCCACTGCTGGACATAGGCCTCCCCCAAGCCCCACTTCGAACGGTTCTGTGCTTTTCGTATCGAACGGGTTCCTGCGGCCTTCACAAGGTCGTCGGTCCACCTTGTGGGAGGCCTTCCAACGCTACGTCTTCCGGTACGCGGTCGCCACTCCAGAACTTTTCGGCCCCATCGGCCATTTGTTCTGCGAGCAACGTGCCCTGCCCACTGCCACTTAAGTTGGACAATTCTTAGGGCTATATCGGTTACCTTGGTTGTGCTGCGGATCTCTTCATTTCTGATTCCATCACGCAGGGAAATTCCAAGCATAGCCCTCTCCATTGCCGTTTGGGTGACTTTAAGCCTTCTAATAAGGCCCATTGTGAGCGAAAAGAAAGACACTTTATGAAAATTTTAACTGTCTACCTTAAACGGTTAATGAGACCCGCTGACAGACATACAGACGGACCGATGAACGGATGGACAGACGGCCGGAGGCTTAGTAATAGCGTCCCGTTGGCACCCTTTGGATACGGAAGCCTACAAAGTGTAATGTTTTGATCGTCACGAGATTTGTTTCGTGCGATAAGGAACTTCGTTTCAATTTTTAGTACGGGAACGGCAATCGGATCCTACCCATTAACTGAGTTTGTGCACCATGTTTTGCAACGATCACGTAATAAGTAGGTAATTTACCAGACAGTAAAAAACGGATTTCTGATCAATCTGTTTTTCTTTCTGCCAGATAAGTTAACCAGCGGGGTATTGACGTAACACACTTCAGTGCAATGCCATTTTGATGGTTCAGCAATATTCGTTGCGTTATTTACATTGAGAGCAGACGGATTTTTCAAACATATAAAGCAATGGATTAGGAGTTTATGTCATAATATGTGACTAGAAAGTTGTTACGTAATTGAGATGCTGAACTAATCACGAGTTGATGCACAAGTCATTTATTACGTTTATTCAGGAGCATTACCATTCCGTGCCTCGGAAAGCACGTTAAGAGGAAATGCGGGTGGTGTTTTTTCTATAGAGACGCTCTCGCCTGTTTTCTTTCTGGTTAATGACCATATGGCTATGATTTTGTACAGAATAATAAATGTTAGTTACTTGTATGTCCCTATGTTTTCCTTTTTGATAATGCATTATTTTTATAAGCAATAGAACCCTCAAAAAGTGCTCAAAATTGCCTATTTAGACCGCTGTTAACAGAGGCCTAGGGTACAAATTTGACAACTATTAATGAAAAAAGGAAAACATGGCGACACAGTATATATCCTTCTTATCCAGTTTATGAAATATCTTTTAAATTGGTTCAATATTGGTGGAGAAAATAGGCGAGAGCCAAACCTCGAAAATGTGACTTTTTATTTTGGCTATTCAGTCGGATCTGCAGTTGTCCTTATCGCACGAATAGACGAGAGATAGCGAGACAGAGCGACCGCGATAGTTTCTTCAAATACCTAATTTTCAAAAGTCTTTCCGCATTTCCTCTTAAGCCGTTGATCCCGGCTGTGATTCGTGGATCTTTAACAGTCGTTACGGGTCGTCAGTACCCCGAAAGTCTGACAACCAGTCTTACCAAGAGGTATCGTATTAACCCAGTAACTGGGTTGTGGAGGTCAGATAGGCTGTCGCTCCATGTAAAATACTGGTATTCAGCTGTATCCGGTTAGACTGGAAGCCGACTCCAACATAGTTGGGAAAAGGCTAGGCAGATGATTCAGGAGCATTAGGTACCTTTCTACTCACTAAAGCTACGGTTTCCTAGAGGAGCCGTGACCTCCCACATAACGTCCAGTGTACACTGTACACAATATTATATAATTATTATACTAGTTATTTCGCCACTCTGCAATTGGCATTTTTGTTTTTGTTATGATTGTTATTGTTTTGTGGCCATCTGCCAATATCGTCTTGTCAATGTCAAGTAATGTGAGTTGTCATTGATCACTGGCCTTGACATCAAGCAATAGACAAGAATGTCAACATTTTTTATGACTGAGTACGAGTTTTTTGACTATGTGTATCTTATGTCTTTTATTTTTACTATTATTATTTTTTAGTTGTAATTGTGCGTTTTGTTTGTGCAGAATAAAATATTTTTCTTTCTTTCTTTCTTTCTAATAAATTAATATACTCGTACTATAGTCCATTTATAATAGCCTTAGAAAAAAGAGGCTCGTAGAAGCAGGAATGCAAAACATTTTATTTCAAAGTTATGATAAAACAATTTTAAGGGAGATGCTTAAATTCTAATTTTCTTGCGTTTTTTGCAATTTGCAGGTCAGTGTAAGGTTGTATCTTAATAAAAATAATATGATGCGCAACAATAAGAAATATGTAGGCAATAATACAATTTTAACCTTAAAAATCATCAATACATCACTTTAAATTAGAATTGCTCCGAATTCGTCTGATTTCGCGGGCTACTGCAGCGCATCCACCTTAATTAAAATAAAATTCGGTAGAATTATAGTGAAACGAATAACGTTCCAAGTATTGTTCATCCCTGCTTCTTTTAGGTTTTTGGCATTGACACTGTAATTTTAAATTAGAGTTATATAATATAAATAAATGAAAGCCACATAATTTCATAAGATAAATAGTTAAAATGGTTACAATAAAGTGTGACAGCTGCTGTAAAAATAGATCATAATAAATTCGGCGTCTATCATAATGTAACAATGTTTATTGTATTTTTGTTACAAAGTGTGCATTAAAAATAACCTTTTTTAACTTCTTTCTAATGCTATTGTAAATGGACTATAGGTAGGTAAACGAAATGTATGTGTATGAACAGTTGTTTTTTGTATCGATTCAAAGCGCCCCGCTCGAGCGTCTCAGGAACTAAAATTGACACACTGTTGCAAACTTGCAAACTTTTTGGTATGTCTGTGATGATTTAGATCTTAATCGTTTAATAAGACTTTTTTGTGTATTTTGTGTTTACTACGACATAATAAGAACATTTTTATCGTGAGAGTATGCGCATTTAGTAAAACTCACTATCAAAAAAAATTGGTTCCACGGACGCTCACGTTGTTATCAGCGCTAAAATGGCGAAAATCAAATGTCTTCGTTTTGTCATCGATAGTATGATGCCCAGCGTACTTGTATACTAAAGGTCAATGCTAATGTTATTTATGAAAGTAGGTTGATGCGGTTTTCCCAGAAAACTTTTTGACACCATAAAGTGAAACCCCTATGCGCAAAGATTTAAAGCCAAAAAAATTGTCTCTACTCAGAAGAATGAGCTCACCCATTATTATATAGCGTTTCCCTGACAAACAGGTCAAGTCACTGCGTCATTATGTGTCAGAGGTGTCAAAACGAAAACAAACAAAACACTGTGGTTATAGCTTTACCCGACTATTTATTTATTGACTATGAGACTTTCTTGTTAATGTTGTCAAAAAATAAAAGGCCCGTTTTGACATTGACAGTTCTAGTAGTTAATAAAGATCAAATTCGCAAAACACGTATTTGTTTGTATAAAACTTACAGGTGTCAAGAATGCAGTCTCAAATGTCAAAACGGGCCTTTTATTTTTTGTCAACTTTTATCCCTTAACGTTTGTATGATCTGAATATTTCTTCATAGAACTGGGACATTATCCAAATGTGTATTTGAATTATGAAGATAGTTTAAGATATCTATTTTTGAAAACCTATTAAAGAAATTTAAAAGATTGTAGTAGCTTGATGTGCTGGCGTCTGAACTTAATTACATATTTGCAGACTAATTATAATTTTATTTGACAGGTTGGGACTGGAAAGAAAGAAAGAAAAATAGGTGTATTTGTCACAGAAACACGTGCATACAAAAAAAAAATAATTAACTCGAGTAGGTAAGCAGAAAACGAAAACGATCAAAATAAATGATTATTATTATGAGCACAAAACAGAAATAGTCTGTAGCTGCCGTCATAGATAGATAGATAGGTAAAACGTTTATTTAGTACAGCAAAAGACACAATACAAGTACCTATTAACCAAAAAAAAAAAAACATCAAAAAAAGGTGAAACAAAAAAAAAACAAAGATTAAAAAGATAAATTGACCCATAGTCATGACTGTGACAAGAAGGCTTTATTCAGCATAATGCTGTGCTATGGCTGACCCAAAGCACAGCGCTGATTTTCAGTGTTCACCCGATTCGATTCAATTGTTGGAACCGAGTTGGAATCCGCTCTAGCGTCCGGTACATGTACTTACATGACACTTCCATTGTGACCTAAACAACACCCAAGTCCGGTGAAAAATATAATCCGTTATCCGGTGAATAAAAAGGACGTGTTCTAATATGGCTTCAATCATACGTCACTAGTATTTTCCACGAAAAATTCTTACATTGATAATATGATCCTGTGTACGCTGTCCATAACAAAACTTTGTCAAAGTATGGAAAAATAATAATTTGCAGCTTAGTAGTTGCGCCCCGCGGTTTCACCCGCATAAGTTTCGATCCCGTGGGAATATCGGGATAAAAGTTTTCTATATGTTAATCCTGGTTATAAACCAACTGTGTGATAAATTTCATCCAAATCCAAATCAAGTAGTTTTTGCGTGAAAGAGTAACAAAAGCATCCATCCATCCATCCATCCATTCATTCATCCATCCATCCATCCATCCATCTATCCATCCATCCATCCATCCATCCATCCATTCATCCATCCATCCATCCATCCATCCATCCATCCATCCATCCATCCATCCATCCATCCATCCATCCATCCATCCATACAAACTTTCACGTTTATAATATTGCTAAACTAACTGCTGAAATTTGAAAATTTAGATTAGATTAGATTCTCTTATTTGCCTGAAAAGTTAAAGTTTCTTTTTCCCCCGACCAACCCCGTCGCATCGCATCACCCGCCCGCGCTATTCAGATTCAGAGGGGCAATTCTCGTAATTTAAAGAACGTTCACAGTCTGATCTCAGACTCAATCTGTCAAAAAATACTTCTAATTTCCCTACATTTTGACAAGTTTTTGACATTTGTTTGTCGCCTAGATGAGACTGCGACTAGATTTTTAACGTTTTAAATTACGAGAATTTGTCTACGACTGTGAACGTTCTTAAATTTACCAGAATTGCCCCTCTGGTAGTACCAGAGATTAGCGCGTTCACACAAAGAGAACAAACTCTTCAGCTTTATTAGACCATATAGAAGGAACAAAACTTATTGCCGTCATTACTTGTAATTGAATCACTGTCGCAGTTAACTACTGAAAAATAAACTAAACATAAAACATCTGTTTTAAAAATCCGTCAAAGAGACTATGATCCGATGCTCTTTTGTCCTTCAATCGAAGTCCACTCACAGTCAATTATTGGATGTGCTCTTTGAAAGATAAAAGCCGAGAAGTCTAAAAAGTCTTTGTACCAAATATTTTAGTCTTTACTTTTGTGAGAAAAGCTCTTTCATTTTGACAATAGTTTGAAAAGGCGTAGGATTATGGTTGTTACAGTCTCTTGAACTTTGCTCATTAAAACGAAAGGTTCCTTACTCTCTTTTTATTTACCAAGTCCTGCCATTTTTTCACCGTCTGTGTCATTTTAATTTGTATGAATGTTTTTGCACAAAAGTAGGTATATTGTATACTATGTATATTTAGCCCATAATGCTGCTGGGACACAGGCCTCCTGTCGGTGAGAGGTAGCGAGCCGTAATCCACTACGCAGGCCCGGTGCTGGTTGGCACATGTCACATGTCTTTAAATTTTTTGGTTCTAGGACATGCCGGTTTCCTCCCGATGTTTTCCTTCACCGTTTTGAGAGTAGTGGTGATGTAATAATTTACACAAAGTAAAGCGCCTGTCTGGGTTCGAACCTACGACCTAAAACTCGTAAGTCGCGGCCGTTACCATTGGGCCACCACTGCTCTCCATATTGTAAACTATGGCACTTGGCAATAGTGTAGCTTTCTATTAGTGAAGAAATTAGAAGTATCTCAGACCAAATGAAAGTGAAAACGCCGGGAGGGGACGCCTTATAAGGTCACTATAAAGTGACCTAATTATTGATGATGTTCTTCAGA
This sequence comes from Apamea anceps, assembly GCA_951799955.1. NCBI lineage: Eukaryota > Metazoa > Arthropoda > Insecta > Lepidoptera > Noctuidae > Apamea > Apamea anceps. The sequence continues at coordinate 7,365,057 of OX637518.1, forward strand.
GAGGTCAGATATACTCGTAACCAGCGTGCGTGTATGAATGTGACCAGAATGCTAATCCCCGTAATTAAAACCGTTTAAAATCTAGTCGCAATCTCATCTCAGCGACGATTAATGAGTCAAAGTCAAAACGTTTATTGCAAACTAAGTGTACAATGTTGGTGTTATGTTATGTTAGTAGATACTTATGACTTAGCAGCCTTTTACAAGCATTGAAATTTTATCATTCGCCTGCCCTTATCATCATAAATTAGCATACATTAGTACAATTAAATTAAGAAATTAGTTATGTCAAAATTAAATGTCAATAATAATGAATTTAATATAATTATTAAGCAATATATTAATGTCATCCTTTTCAGGTAGTACGAAATATATATAATTTTACATTAAGTTAAATAGGATAGAATAAATGTTATTGTTTGTATAGGACCATAGGTATATTTCTTACCTTTTTATGTATACGACAGATCGCCACTTTTGGACTCAAAATATTCTTTTACTGAGTAGAAACATTTTTGGATTAGGTATAGTTTTAGACTTTTTTGGAATATTGTTACAGATTTTTCAGTTTTAAATATTTTGGGCAACTTATTATATATTTTTATTGCCATATAGTATGGGCTATCACTTAACATTTTAATTCTTGAGGATGGAGACTGGATGGATGTCAAAAACTTGACAAAAATATAGGGGAATTAGAGGTATTTTTGACAGATTGAGAGTTACGAGAATTGCCCCTGTAATTTATGAACGTAAACGAAGCAAATGGAATATGTAAGGATCCTAGCTGGTGTTGTTCTGAAGTTTCAGCCTACCCCCGTGCGGAAATGGCGTGAGTTTAGTTATGTTATGTATCTAACCATTGTCAATACCGGAAAACCACAATATATCTACCGCAAGATAATTCATGCATTTATCAACGACACAGGATATTGATAGGTCTACCCATATTATATACCTAATAAATTAATTTATAAATTAATAAACCTTAAGACCAGTCTATTGTTCTGTTACGAGCTTCGGGTTCGTGACAATAAAAACTGTCGATAAATATTACCAAAAGTTACACTTCAATTAAACAACACTATTAACAACTCGAAACACACTAATTAGGTATAAAACACAATCGCTCTTAAGTCGCACTTGAAGATCGCTTTCGACGTATTCGTTTCTATAGCAGAACCAAGTCTGATTGGTCGCGGCTAATCCCGGCCTTATAATAGTGCCGCAAATAGTTCCACAACCTTCTATTGTAGAAACATCTAGAATGTTCGAGTACATACCGGCCCCGACTGACCGAATGCCAATAGTTCTAGTAAGTTCTAGCTTCGACCCATCTACTCGTCAATAGATGGCGCTAGTGACTATTGGTTCTACTACGTGATACTAGATGGCGCTACTGGTAACTAATGTCACCATGTACCAGGCATCAATTGTAGCGCGTAACAGTACCTAGCCCTCACCCATATCAACAACGTTCTGTTATATGATGAGTCCTCAGATGCCCTCGTGGGTACTGAACTGGAATTCCTGCACACTGCTACTCGATACCTAGAGTCCACGGCCACTCCCAGTACAATCTCCTAGGAGTAGATAAATTAAATAAAACAGTTTCTTGTTATTAATAATTCTATTTCAATTTATCCTAACTCTATCTAATTTTGTCTAATTTTATGTAATTTTTACAAATGTTTCATTTCATTTAATTTCATCAAAATTTGTCCATTTTCATTATAACTTAATTTTATGATTATAATATTATTTATTTATTATTATGACACGTGTAATTACTAATATTGACTAATATATAAGTTGGTTATTAATAAATAAATAAAATAAAAAAAATACGTAACAAATCATGAATAAGGATTTATTTATTATTTTTCTTCTTCTTTAACATAACTGGTGAAATGTGGGTGCACTACAGATACAACTCTGCCTAACACTGCGGGGGATACAGGCCTGTTATGTTATGTAATTCTCGCCCTGTATTGAGTTTCTTGTCCGTTCTTCTCTAAGGGAGATCCCTTAGGTGGAGGCCTGCCCGGCTTGGGCGGAGCACCGCCACGTCCTCGTGGTGGCGATCGGCAGCGGCGATCTCTCGCGTCCGGCCCTGGTCCAGGCCATGGTACGGAGCGAGAGCACATGGGAAGCCGTCACCTCCTTCTGCGAAGCAGTAAGTAATGCTCGCAAAGGAGGAGGCGGAGCGCGTGAGGGAGAGGCAATCTCTGCGCCCTCACGCCCCTAGTCGCCGCAGGAGGCGCCCTGGACGTCGGGAGTCAGCAACCGACTCTCGGCCAATGTATGCGCGGGTTTGCGGGCGGCGAGCAATGGGCAGCTCGCCGCCCGGTAAGGACCAGGCCCGGGCCGACGGCGCGTACGCACCGGGTTAACGTGGTGGATTACTTATGGGCCACCCGGCCCACCCTCTCACCGAGAGGACGTAACGCTTGTGTCCTAGCAGTGGAAACATTATAGGCTGATTTATCCTATGCTTATTTATTCAAGAAAGAACAAAGCCTTTAAGTACAAGATCATTATTTATGAACAGATTTCGCCAAAACAAGAGTTTTTCTTGGAAGAATACTGCTTTACATATTATTGGTGCTAGTGGATATAAATGTTGAGGTCATTGTGGTATTGAAGAATTAAGAAATTAATAATGTACGGGGCTTCGGTTTTTCCCAATAGGTAACTACTGTTGTTGACAAAGATTGAATTATAGTGCATTTTTCCTGTACGGAAACCTTTATAAATTGTTCTAGAGGAAAATGCAAGTTTAAAAAATATTGGAAACATTTTTTAATGCGTTATTAATACAGATACCTTCAATAGATATCTCACCGTTTATCTACTTATTATCTTTTGCCTGCGGCTTCGCCTGTGTGGTGGTCGGAAAGTATCCTACGGAAACGTTCCCGTAATACTTTCGGTTTTCGGTTTCGGTTCCCGGGATACTTTCAGTTTTTATCCCAATACTACGTAGTATTGGGATTAAAATTGTCCTATGTGTTAATCCAGGTTATAAATTACCATATATAATATACGGTTAACGAATTTATTTACTCAAAAAGAAAAATACTTAATAATGAGCTTATATAAAAACTAGCTTCTGCCCGCGGCTTCGCCCGCATGGATGTCGGAAATTATCCCACGGGAACATGCTACCAGGATAAAAAGTATGTCCTCCAGGATGCCATCTATCTCTTTACTAAATCAGAAGTTCAGTGGTTTAGGTGTGAAAATGTAACATACAGTTTCAAGTCGAAATCCTCCCCTTATAAATCGAATTACCTCTTTTTACCCCATTAGGGGTCAATTGTTGACCAACTTTACATACTAATTATTAATTATTTTGTGTCAAAAGTATTAATACTGAGTTTCGAGTTAATCGGACCGCGTATTCAAATTCTTCCACATAAACTTCAACACCCCTATATCCCGCAATGAGGGGTAGTTTTGAAAAACTTATAATGATAAACTATAGTACTTACTTAGGCGAGTATTCTTGAAAAGTTTCAAAATTCTTCCATACAAACTTTGAAACCCCCCAATCCCCATTTAGGGGGTAGTTTAGAAAAACATAAAATGGCAAACTTCATAATTTACTTAGATTAGTATTGGTGCCAAGTTTCAAGTCTATTAACTCAAGAAATAAGATTTTCCATACAAACAAAATTCCATTTCACCCTCATAGGGGTGGAATTTCGAAAAACTCTTTCTTAGTGGATACCTACTTTTCACTAAGAACACACCCTCCAAATTTCATGTCTTTAGGACCAGCGGTTTAGGCTGTGCGTTGATTTATATCAGTCAGTCAGTCAGACTTTGAATTTTATATATATATATATATATATAAAGCAATGTAAGTAATATACAATAGCGATCGAGCAATTCTAATAGATGTTATCATAAATGTATTTATTTAATTTTGATTTAAACACTGCAAGCGATTTGCTATCCTTGATATTATTTGGCAGATTGTTGCATAATTATATACCAAATTTCATCCGAATTCGTTCAGAAGTCTTTTCGTGATTGACTAACAAATATCTAAACGTACAGATGCCAGCACATCAAGCTAACCGAAACTGTCAAATTTTCCCAATTAACATTTTAGGACGACCAGGCATTTTGTTACGGGAGTTATAGGACCGTTTGCAAACGTTTCGTGACCGACGCGTAACAGATATTTATTTACGTGAAATTTATTATAGGGCTCTAACACCAAGGACGTCGCGTCAGCGTTACAATTTAATTCTTTAATCTAATGAGAATCGTGCTGTGTCCTTTATTAAGTTTTTGTTTTCTGTTTTATCTATTTTACAAAAACAACCGACTTCCAAAAACGCACTACAAAGTGAAAAATAACTTTAATTTCGGATGTTGGTGTCGTAGGGTTCGCATTTTCGTTGATTGCCACCGACTTCCGAAATTAAAGTTATTTTTCACTTTGTAGTGTCGTTTTTGGAAGTCGGTTGTTTTTTTTTGAAAAAAAGTTTTTATTTTTCACTTTTAAGTTGTCATTTTTACCAGTAATTTTGGTTTAAAAACCAAACTACTGAACCGTTTTTGATGAAATTTCTATGGGACCATTTGGAAAGTATACTACAACAAAAAAAATATTTTTCAAATCGGTTGGCAAGCGACGGAATTATGCGCGAACAAACATAAAAAAAATACAAACATCAGAATTGAGAACCTCCTCCTTTTTTAGAAGTCGGTTAAAAATTAAAACGTGTTAAAGTGAATATTTTATTTTTATTTTGTTACATATGGCAAAGAAAAATAGGTTGTAGTAGCTTGTTGTGCTGGCGTCTCGCGTCTGTACAAGCTTGCACATTTATAATAGTAGAAGGATTTGGGAGTGACTATAGTAAATATAAGCACAGTAAAGTAAACAGACGTTCGAGTTGATTAATAGACATAATACTTGAAATAATCGACATGCAAACTATAGACATTACATTAAAAAACCGGCCAAGTGCATGTCGGACCACGCATAGTGAAGGGTTCCGTAGTTTGAATGAATATTGACAAATGCACAATACATTTGTCATCATCATCATAATCAGCCTATAATGTTCCCACTGCTGGGACACAGGCCGCCTCTCTTCGACAGGGACTCAGGGCGGGTTGGTAGATGTCACGTCATGTCTTCGAATTTTTGGTTCTAGCCTAGGTCATACCGGGTTCCTCACGGTGTTTTTCTTCACCGTTTTGAGAGCAGTGGTGATGAAATTATTTACACAAAGTAAAGTCCCTGCCTGCACCCTTTGGGTACGAAACAACTTAAAAATCTTAAGACAAAACCTAACAACAAACTAAAAGGTGTCAAAAAATAGACCAGTTTTAATTGAATATTTTAAATAGGCATAAATAACCTTATTGGGAGTTATACCTATGTTTGAGACGTTTGGGGTTGAGACATTGGGGTCCGAGAGCTCATCGAATTTTTCGGGACATCGCCAAGTGGTTGGTTGACCCTTCATGTGACCAGTAGGCTATTTTTAGCCCAAAGAATCAGTATTGCCATCCTACGTGATAATGCTGCCAGCCTTGGCACTTATCCCATTGACAGCGATGCGGACAAATTTTTTGATGCTCAATGAGCTCCTGCTTTTTTCTCGATTTTTTTTTATTTTAAACTTGTATATAATATATATATAGATATATATATATATTAGTGTTAGCTTTTAAATAGTAATTGTTACCTACGAGTAGGTCTCTAAAGTCTAAAGAAGAGATAAGGTAAGCAACAGATAAACTTTTTTTGGTGCGCATACCGATTTGTCTGTGGTCTCTTGCGCGCGGCAAACGCTTTGGTTTACATTACATAAATTATAGACTAAAAGGAGCAAAACAACATTTTATTCATATTACGTAATCTCAAAAGGTAAAATTCTAAAAACAATTAGTCTACCTGAGCAAGATTAATGTCTATTAAAATCTGCCTCCTGTATCGTTTTGTAACGTTCGTAATAAGCCAAGCAGACATCGGTATAATAAATTATGGAACACCATGACATATAGGCGTAACACAAAGAGCCTATAATGTGCCCACAGCTGGGACTCAGGCCTCCTCTCTGTGAGAGGGAGTGGGGTTTAATCTACTACGCCGGGGCCGTGGTAATTGGTTGGTTGGTGGTTGGTTGGTAGATTCAGAATAATTAAAACTGTTTAAAAAAGCAAAACGAAATTTTAAAAATTATAAAACATAATTATTTGAAAATAATTTTGTCTTCTGTCATCTTCAAACATCATCATCTGGCTAGCGTTTTTTCAACTATTTTCGGTGTCGGCTTCCCGTCTATACAGCTAGCCAGTCTAAATACCAGTATTTTACATGGAGTGACAGCCTATATCTGACCTCCGCACCCAGTTACTGGGTAATAAGATACTCCTTGGTAAGACACGTTGTGAGACTTTTGGCTACCCATAACTCGACCCGAGTGTCAAAGATCCACGCATGGCAGACATACATGGTTCTAACAATTTTTCTTACTGACATAGGTAAAGTACGCAATCAGGATGCTTTGTTCTATTAAATATTAAGTGCATGTAAGACCTATGTTTCTCTAATTTAAGTAAGTTAAACTAACAATAGTTAAACTAATAGAAAAGAGAGTAGTATTGGCCTAGTGGCAACTAGTGGCCGGTGAGTTCGAACCCAGCCAGGCGCTTTACTTTGTGTAAATTATTTCATCACCACAGCTTTCAAAACGGTGAAGGAAAACATCGTAATAATATAATAATAATATCCCTGGACATTTCACACAGCGCCATCTAGTCCCAAGCTAAGCAACCTAATGCTTGTGTTATGGTAACAAGATGGCTGATAAACTACTTATATACATTTTTTTTTTGTAAATACATACATATTATAGATAGAAAAACACCGAGACTCGGAACAAATACATGTAGGACTTACAAATATTTGTTCTGTGCGGGAATCGAACCCGCGACACGCAGCGCAGCAGTCCGATCGCTCCAGCCACTGCGCTGACCGTGTTGTCAAAGTAAGGAAACCGGCATGTCCTAGAACCAAAAAATTCGAAGACATGCGACATCTACCCCATTGGGCCCGCGTGTTAGATTGTAGCCTACTCCCTTTCGAAAAGAGGCCTGTGCCCCAGCAGTGGGAACATTATAGGCTGATTATTTATGTATACAAACTAACAAAAACAGAGGTTATACAATCGGCCCATGAATAATCTTATTTATTTATTGAGGATCTCCAACAAAGGATACACATATACAATGGAAAATTACAATAATAAAAAGGTTCTTTTACGTGTGCTCCTTCAATTACAGAAGACCACAGCATGCACATATAACTAGGTGTAAACACGATAAAAATAAAAATAGAGAAATTAATTTATGAATACAAATTATAAAATTAGATCGAAAAAAATAAAATTAACATAATTATCAAGATTAAGCATTAATGTTACAAATGGTGTAGGCAGGATAAAAATAAACATTGAGAAAAATCATAGAATAAATTTGAGGAAAATAATAATTATTAAAGATTAACATGTCAAGATTGAGCATTAATATTACAATTACAATTGTTTAGTTTAATAATAAATAATAATAATTAATTCACATTTCAGAGAGAAGTAACATGTCATAGTTATAATATACTTAGTCATTTTGCGGTGGCTAAATTCTTTTTGTATTTTGATTCTTTTTGTATTATAATGAAAAGTACTACCTGATAAAGACCTCCGCAGCATCAGGGTATCCGAAAAAGTTTCAAGGATAGCAATATGTTGGTGTCGCAACTGATATGCAACCGTATGGAAACAGTGAATGATAGCTCCTGTCGATTACCGGTATGCTAGCAACAAATTTTCCTAGTTTTTTTAAACATTTTTGTTGGTGGAGATTACTTACGAAAGATTTTCAATTTACTTTATGTACAGTCACCAAAGGAGATAAGTAACCAGGGTCATCGGATATAGTTGAAGTTTAGCAAGCAACCGATGAATGTTTTCGAATGAAATTTAATTTGAGAAATGAACTGTTAGTTTTCTATTAATTAAATCAAATTTTATTCGAAAACATCCATCAGTTTCTTACAAAACTTCAACTATATCCGACGGCGCTGGTTACTTATCTCTTTTGCTGACCGTACACACAGTAAAATGGATACAGACACGACATTTTAGTATTGAGTACGAAGGTATCTATTGCTTATGTCTTAAGAAATTCCTTCCAGCAGACCTGCAAAAGGAGAAATGTAGACAATAGTGTGTGAGAACAAGAAGAGAAGACTTTGATTTTTAACCGACTTCAAAAAAGGAGGAGGTTTTTTATGTTTGTTACCTCAGAACTCCGTTATTTATAAGCCGATTTGTAAAATTCTTTTTGTATTTGTAAGGATATACTTTCAGATTGATCCCATAAAAATTTAATGAAAAACGGTTCAGTAGTTTGGTTTTTAAACCAAAATTACTGGTAAAAATTACAACTTAAAAATGAAAAAAGACACTACAAAGTAAAAAATAACTTTAATTTCGGAAGTCGGTGGCAAACAACGAAAATGCGATCCCAACGACACCGACTTCCGAAATTAAAGTTATTCTTCACTTTGTAGTGTCTTTTTTGGAAGTCGGTTGTTTTTATTTTTTGCAAAAAAAAATTATGTGATACACAGACTTTATTTTATTATTATTTACTTCCGGATTTCCATTGATAAAACCATTTCAGTTTTGCAAATCATTTTCTTGAGCAAGCGTGGTGATGATAATGCTGGTGGCTTGTCTGTTTGACAATAATAGGCTGATATTATTACTATGGCTAATTTCCCCCTTTCGAGTTATCTTACTAATATTATAAACGTGAAAGTTTGTATAGGTGGATGGATGGATGGATGGATGGATGTTTGTTACTCTTTCACACAAAAACTACTGAACGGATTTGGATGAAATTTGGCAAACAGGTGGCTTATAACCAGGATTAATATATAGAATACTTTTTATCCCGATATTCCCACGGGATCGAAACTTATGCGGGTGAAACTGCGGGGCGCAGCTAGTAAGCCTGTAAAAACGTTAGGTTTTAATATTTTAACTATTCCAGAGCTTAAGGTAAGTTATTTGTCTTATGAGGAAAGTATAAGCTTGTTTTTCGTGTCGCTGGCACGACTGTACATATTTCAGATCTTGTTGACCCAAAACTTCGACACTTCTACGGAATCGTCGGTGACAGCACAGAGGTCACTTTGACTGCAAGTTTTGGAACACAGAGAGCAGCCGATCGATTCTGTAAATATCTCACCGTGAAAAGTTAGGTGAAGTGAGCTTAGAGTGAGCTGTCAATAGTGTTAATCCCTAGCATTAGTTGGAATGACAGCTCACTCCACGCTCACTTCACCTAAGTTTTCACGGTGAGATGGTTACAGAATCGCACTGCAGGATAGTTACGGATTTTAGGTTTGGTTAATTATGTTAGTTAGTGGTGGTGCATAGTTTACGACATAGTTCCTCATCCAAACCCAACTGCCATTCCGTCGAGGTAACCCCACTTTACCAGGTTGGAGTTACACACGTATAAGCTTACGAATTGCAATAAAAAATAAGATGACAATTAACCCTGTGAATGCAAACGTAATACTTAAGTTAACAAGTTTATCTATAAAAAAATAAGAGGGGCTCGTGGTTAAGTAATAACAGCCGCACGGGTCTATCGATCAGGTTAAGGTACGATTGCCGCGGTTGGTCCGTGCATGGGTGACTATCTTTACACATCGTGATCCTTCCATGCCTCGAAAAGCACGCTAAGCGGTTGGTCGCGACTGTCATTCTTGGATCTTTGACCGTCGTTAAGAGTCTTCAGAAGTTCGAAAGTCTGACAATCAATCTTACCAAGGGCTATCGTGTTACCCAGAAACTCGGTTGCGGAGGTCAGATAGGCAGTCGCTCTATGTAAAATGGTGGTATTCAGATGCATCTGGTTAGACTGGAAGCTGACCCCAACATAGTTGGGAAAAGGCTATGCAGATTAATTATTGATCTATAAGAAGAACGGTGACCAATAAAATAACCCATTAAATACGCAATTTTAACATTAATTTTCCAAATAATTTAAATATGACCGAGAATATCAATAAGCGCTGACTCATAAAAATCTAGGTCCAGACAGCTAAAGGAGATCCCTGAAAAAAAAACGCACCTCAATAAAAATATAAATACGTCACCGATTTCGTTTTAAGAACAATTATTCTTAAAACCAAAGTTGGAAATACCCATATCGCAATAAAACCGACGATGCACTGTCATGCGTCACAAAACCCAGACCGGTCGTAAAGTATCGCTGTCCTTATCACATGCACACAAACCTCAATTAGCCTGTCTCTTTTACTCGGTAAACCTATTAGTTAAGAGCATTTGTTTATATATAAAATGTTTGTGAGCATTTTATTCATTAGTTTGTTTACGTTCGCCGTGAGAACACGGAAATATTATTAAAATATAAATTATAGCTGTGATTAATTAGTTTAAAATTTGTTCAATTTTTGCTCTTGTGAATAAGTGTTTTTAAGAAAAAAGAATTTAATGTGAGTTTCTACAACATTTTAAATACTTACTTATTTATTTATTATGTCTTTTCTTGGTTCTTTTAACGACCTGACATTGAGGTCGATCTTGAATAATTTTACTTCATATTTGCACTAGAATACTTCCTTAATTTACCTATATCGTTAGTTAATTTCTTGGGTAAAATATCATAGAAATACATAGCAGGGGACATCGGCGCGCCAACTGTAACCATGAATTCCACACATGATTCTATAGCCCATAGCGTAGAAATTTTCATAGAAAAGTGTGGTAGCTGTTCCATACATTTTGACATACGCGGTCAAAATATGGAACAGCTATTAATTTTTTGTAATAAACGACGAAAAATTTCAACCCAGGGGGTTCAGAATTATTCGAAAGAGTTACCGTGGCCCCCGGCACAGGCAACTGAAAGAACACGGGTGGGTTTTAGTCAGGGGGTTCAGAATCATTTGTGTGTTTTGTGTTTATGTTTTTTTCTTTCTTTACTAAATCTATGGTAACAGGTTGCGCGTCAATGTCCTTGCCGCCCTGTAAAGGTTTTAAAGTCGCTTGTGCACTTGCATCTGCTAGACTCCAACTCAGAACGAGGAGCTTTTTACTTTGTGGTTCCGGCAGAAAACTGTACGTAATTATAATATTATGTACCTTGGGACTCATAAACTGTAAATTTTTTCAAAGTTTTTGGTAGCAGTCGCCCTTCTGTTAGCCAATGACAACATACTGCATCCATCCATTCCCGACCCCCAAAATACAGGCAAATAGTTTGGGTGTAATCGTCCAATCGATTCTTGTACATACAACTTGATTATTTAGTTTCTGCTCGCGACTTCATCCGTGTGAAATTTCGATTTCGCCTGCCCGCACCATGACTTCGACTTCACTTAGCTTTTTTTTTGACTTTTTACACATATCTTCTTGGCTTTTAAAGGTCGCAGCGTGATGTTATATGTTGTGTGTCTATAGCCTTCCTTAAAAGTTGGGCTATCAAATTCAAAAAGGCTTTTTTTTCAAATTAGATTCGTAGTTCCAGAGATTAGCGCTTTCACACAAACAAAGTCTTCAGCTTTATTATTAGTATAGATAAATTTTGAATTTGATTCTGTCAGGTTCTGCTAAACACTTAGTTTTTCTAGTTCATATTCCTAAGTAGACTTAAGAGATCCTGCAACCACGGAGATACAGAGTGTGACTGTTCCTAAATTACCCTAGGCTGATAAAATTTTCGTTTTTCCTAATTATGTGGAAATGTCAGGGAAATGGGTCAGGTCCCCCTTGCGGGGAAGAACAACACCCCTCCGCCGTGCTGTTCTGTAGGGTTCGGCTCCAGACTGGTCACCCTTCCACCTATTGTAATGTATTCCCAAGAAGCGTTTGCCTTGCCCCGACTTGGGAAAGTGGGGAGCAAGGAGGGATATAAGAAAACAATTGCAATATAAAATAGGGTTGGGAATACATAGATAAGATGATTAAGGAAAGGAGATCTACTTTTCTTTTGATTATGAAAGTTACAAGAGATGAGAGGGATACAAAAGGGGCAATTGACGCGTAACGCTTGCGTTTGAGGATACATTGTTTTGAGTTACGTTACCGAATGTTCTTGCAATAATCGAATAACCCACCCCAGAGACGTAGGGCCACTTTACAACAGCTGTTACGTCATGCGCGTACCACCAGTCCTAACGTGCATAGGCCTAGAGAGGACCTGCTGCGGTTCCAGCGGGACACGCTCCCTACACTCAAGCATGTCTTACTCAATCCTAAGGTAAAGGACTGCGAAGTGCCTCTACCATTGAGCGAGACAAGTTTCCAGAAGTGCTGGACGCGTACAGTAGCAATAACCCCTTATAACGGCCTACTCACCCTTTACTAAGACAATACAAAACTAGCGCAAGCGTACCACATCGTCAGTCGGTTGCAGAATTCCTTACGATTGCCTTGCTTGCTATACGCCGAAGTGGTTATTTTAAATCGTCACCTCGCACTTCCTTAATCTACCCAATTTAGAGGATGTTTCCAGTGTAATCAGCAGCCGTGCGCACATTCTTTGTCTACCTATTTATGTAGCAACGGAGCCTTTCTATCTGGGTATCCAAATTATGTGTCTCGCTAAATATTATATTTTTTTATCAGTAAAAGGCCTACGGGGGCCGGGTGTGATTTAACGAGACACAATCCCTAGCGTTCCTTAGAACGGCTAACAATCCAGTTAACGGTAATATTTGAAGCCTACCCCGCTCCCTAGAAGTGTGCGCATATCAAGTGCAATGCAAAATATCCTGCAGTTAGTCTGTCCATAGGGAAAAGGTTGCCATCACTAACGTTTGGTTGGTTTGTGTTCGTAAACATCAGGCTACAAGGAAGCACTATAATTGAAATTGGCCCTAACGAGTTGCGAGTTCGGTTCAGCCTTCCATAAGCGGTGTGACTGCCCTAAGCGTCATGTCTTGGTTGTGGTTGTCTATAGTCTATTGGTAGAGCATTTGTCTACAGTATGTTAGTAAGTGTCACACCTTATAGCGGGCTTTCCCCGAGTCCCTACGACCAAACGCATGTGTAGGCTACCTCGATAATGTCAGAGAAAGGAACAAGGAGGGATATGATAGTCAACACTCACCTGATCATTCACAAACACACTCACTGAGATTCACGCGCCTTACACGTTACTTACATTAATAGTATGCTAACATAACCTAGTCTAAAACAACACTTATTATTTAACGTATTAAATAACACTCCCGCACTCGCGATCTCTCAACAGACACACCGGTTCAATGCTACTGCCCTAAGTTCTAACTCTGCCAGCCTAGTCTACGCCATCCGCTTACCCTCGTGGTCTTAAACCAATCGTCTCACACACTACTTTAAACACTAGATTAGTATAGTCTGGGTTTAAACCCAACTATATTTAATTTAATAACTATTGCTCGCTATTTCGCGACAGCTCACTCGGACATAGCCTCTTGGCATTCCCTAAATCTCCTAACTTAACTAACGTGGACCAGGAAGACAACAACACCGACTGCCTTCTGCCGCGTCTCAAAACTAACTGCCCTAAGTTATTACATCAGTTTCTCCACAATTCCCACAAAATACCATGCTTAGTTCAGCCTTCGCCCATCCTTTCTCAAGGGCTCTTCAGGTACCTCCGTCCCACGGCCTATGGGCCCGAGTTATGCTCAACAGATGTGTAGCTTGTATTATCTATTACATGTAAGGGCGTCAGCGTTCTGAGAATTCGTACTAAATATTGCATCTTAAGCGACGTAAAATATCGCTTTCTATTGATGACTGGCCATAATTGCCGGAATGGGTTTCTAAGCAATATTGTTTTACTATTTTAAAGAAAAAGAATGTTTTGTTATTTATTAGGGTAGCATGTCGAGCTGTCAGACCATAAAATTGAGATTTAATGCGTTTCTAAGACGGCCGATATCGTGGGACCGTGTTATGATAAGAATTTAGAATAACGTATTTTGTTAATAAATTAGGAGTAAGTGACAGACAGTCACATTCCCCCCTCTGAAAATCAGACGCGTGACGCAGTACAGCGTATGAGCTTTCACAATAGGATGAACTATGCCTTTCCTTGAAAGTGTCACAGATCATATACCTAAACTTATTTGATGATTTTATCTAATCAAATACCTACCAGAATATTATAAGTATTCTAGTATCAATCCTACAAGATCCCAATAAGATGCAATGTCTGCTATAATGTAATTCGGTTTCGCAGAAGCATCTTCGACTAAGACTCTTATAATTGCTCTATAATATTTGAACCATTACTGTTCTTGCAAATACACTTTCCAAGATAATTTAAATAACATTACCGCGCCTCGGTTAAGCTCTGTAATCCCGTGCATGCTTATTATTTAGTTTTACATACCAGGGACTCTTTTAAGAGTATTTATGCTATTCAGCAACACTACCTACGGCGCTCCCTCGTTCTAAACTCAGCCTGTCGCAGTTGCCGCTGGACAGAGGTCTCTCCTTATGCACCTCAATGCAGAGTCAGCTTAATCAGCTCCCCGCAATCGTACCCAGGAGTAGCTGAAATAGTCCGCACATAAACATATTAGATTTGATTCCAATTAGACGCCCCCCTCTGATTCTAAGAGGTTAGAGCAGTTTTGAATTCTAATAAGAGTTGGGAAGTTATACTGATTAGAAGATATAAGCATCCTAGACTGTGGAACCAATTTTTGGTTTACTAGCACACAATGTCGTTAACTATTCCTTCAGATTATGAAGGTGTTGACAAGTACATTCTATGGTATTTGAACCGATAACCATAGTACCGACCATTGCCCTAAAACATAAATCTACAATATCTCACGAGATAACAAAAATCATACCACGTAACTACGGGTAACTGAAGTGTGTAATAAAAGTGAAACTTAGCTTTGTAACAGGAGCCAAGCCACCTATGGCTACTGCTGTTGACGTCAGCCGATGTCAGCCTATAGAAGGAACTTCTAACCAAGCGCAACTCACAAACCAAAGGTTTAGACGTAGCGTAGTCGCAGCCGAGTGAAGTCTTAAATATCCTGGAATTTAAAATAAGGCCAAACGAGTATCTATTCAATTATACGACATACGTCCCTGACTGCAGAGATGGAAAGATTCATGTTTACTTTTTATGACGTTAGTCAATGTGCCTTCTTGGTAAATTAATTGTTATTATATAAGCTTCGCGCTTTGTAGGTCTTACTCGCTAATAATATTAGATTTACCCGTAATAAGGGTGTGTCTTATACTAAACTCATTCCACATACACACACAAAACACAAACACATTTGCAAACTCACAAACACATTTTCATATTCACATACTGTCAGATACTAAACTCGCATTTGCAGAGAGTCGGACCTATTATTACCGGCATTCACATATTGTTAATTACTAAACTCACATTTGCAGAGAGTTGAACCTATTAATACAGATATTGACATACTGTCAGATACTAAACTCTCGTTTGCAGAGAGTCGAACCTATTATTTCAGTAGCACAGGCACCCAAGCAACAATCGTACCTTACCTACAGTAGCGTCTTAACCAAAACCCTACAATTGATGCGGGAATTGAACCCACAAGCCGTGACACAGGAATTCCAAAAATCATAAAAACAATACATCTTACGGGAATCGAACCCAATATATAATAATCAAACGCTTGTAAACAAAGAATATCAGGTGGCAATCGGGCCCATTACGAGTACTTACAGAATTCAATCATCATTATTAAACCTAGACTTATGTAATTAAACATAAGTTATTGTATCAACCAATAACATTAGACGGGATTCGAACCCGAGACCCATGACAATGGTATTTAAGCATATCAGCAATTAAATCATGCGGGGATTGAACCCGCTACTAATAGTTGAAGAATACCACTACTATTATCAACCGTAACTTACCCACAAGTATTGTAACTACTCTAACGCTTGCCGTCGCTAACAATTAATAGACCCATAAAATTACGTTGTGTTATTGCTTACGTTTTGTGTTATTTCTGTGTACATACGTTGCGTTATTTTCGTAGTAACCCATATTTTGTTCTTTCTCGTTGCACTGAAGTGAATCAGTACATTTAATGACGAGAATCCTGGTCACGGCACCACATGTGACTGTTCCTAAATTACCCTAGGCTGATAAAATTTTCGTTTTTCCTAATTATGTGGAAATGTCAGGGAAATGGGTCAGGTCCCCCTTGCGGGGAAGAACAACACCCCTCCGCCGTGCTGTTCTGTAGGGTTCGGCTCCAGACTGGTCACCCTTCCACCTATTGTAATGTATTCCCAAGAAGCGTTTGCCTTGCCCCGACTTGGGAAAGTGGGGAGCAAGGAGGGATATAAGAAAACAATTGCAATATAAAATAGGGTTGGGAATACATAGATAAGATGATTAAGGAAAGGAGATCTACTTTTCTTTTGATTATGAAAGTTACAAGAGATGAGAGGGATACAAAAGGGGCAATTGACGCGTAACGCTTGCGTTTGAGGATACATTGTTTTGAGTTACGTTACCGAATGTTCTTGCAATAATCGAATAACCCACCCCAGAGACGTAGGGCCACTTTACAACAGCTGTTACGTCATGCGCGTACCACCAGTCCTAACGTGCATAGGCCTAGAGAGGACCTGCTGCGGTTCCAGCGGGACACGCTCCCTACACTCAAGCATGTCTTACTCAATCCTAAGGTAAAGGACTGCGAAGTGCCTCTACCATTGAGCGAGACAAGTTTCCAGAAGTGCTGGACGCGTACAGTAGCAATAACCCCTTATAACGGCCTACTCACCCTTTACTAAGACAATACAAAACTAGCGCAAGCGTACCACATCGTCAGTCGGTTGCAGAATTCCTTACGATTGCCTTGCTTGCTATACGCCGAAGTGGTTATTTTAAATCGTCACCTCGCACTTCCTTAATCTACCCAATTTAGAGGATGTTTCCAGTGTAATCAGCAGCCGTGCGCACATTCTTTGTCTACCTATTTATGTAGCAACGGAGCCTTTCTATCTGGGTATCCAAATTATGTGTCTCGCTAAATATTATATTTTTTTATCAGTAAAAGGCCTACGGGGGCCGGGTGTGATTTAACGAGACACAATCCCTAGCGTTCCTTAGAACGGCTAACAATCCAGTTAACGGTAATATTTGAAGCCTACCCCGCTCCCTAGAAGTGTGCGCATATCAAGTGCAATGCAAAATATCCTGCAGTTAGTCTGTCCATAGGGAAAAGGTTGCCATCACTAACGTTTGGTTGGTTTGTGTTCGTAAACATCAGGCTACGAGGAAGCACTATAATTGAAATTGGCCCTAACGAGTTGCGAGTTCGGTTCAGCCTTCCATAAGCGGTGTGACTGCCCTAAGCGTCATGTCTTGGTTGTGGTTGTCTATAGTCTATTGGTAGAGCATTTGTCTACAGTATGTTAGTAAGTGTCACACCTTATAGCGGGCTTTCCCCGAGTCCCTACGACCAAACGCATGTGTAGGCTACCTCGATAATGTCAGAGAAAGGAACAAGGAGGGATATGATAGTCAACACTCACCTGATCATTCACAAACACACTCACTGAGATTCACGCGCCTTACACGTTACTTACATTAATAGTATGCTAACATAACCTAGTCTAAAACAACACTTATTATTTAACGTATTAAATAACACTCCCGCACTCGCGATCTCTCAACAGACACACCGGTTCAATGCTACTGCCCTAAGTTCTAACTCTGCCAGCCTAGTCTACGCCATCCGCTTACCCTCGTGGTCTTAAACCAATCGTCTCACACACTACTTTAAACACTAGATTAGTATAGTCTGGGTTTAAACCCAACTATATTTAATTTAATAACTATTGCTCGCTATTTCGCGACAGCTCACTCGGACATAGCCTCTTGGCATTCCCTAAATCTCCTAACTTAACTAACGTGGACCAGGAAGACAACAACACCGACTGCCTTCTGCCGCGTCTCAAAACTAACTGCCCTAAGTTATTACATCAGTTTCTCCACAATTCCCACAAAATACCATGCTTAGTTCAGCCTTCGCCCATCCTTTCTCAAGGGCTCTTCAGGTACCTCCGTCCCACGGCCTATGGGCCCGAGTTATGCTCAACAGATGTGTAGCTTGTATTATCTATTACATGTAAGGGCGTCAGCGTTCTGAGAATTCGTACTAAATATTGCATCTTAAGCGACGTAAAATATCGCTTTCTATTGATGACTGGCCATAATTGCCGGAATGGGTTTCTAAGCAATATTGTTTTACTATTTTAAAGAAAAAGAATGTTTTGTTATTTATTAGGGTAGCATGTCGAGCTGTCAGACCATAAAATTGAGATTTAATGCGTTTCTAAGACGGCCGATATCGTGGGACCGTGTTATGATAAGAATTTAGAATAACGTATTTTGTTAATAAATTAGGAGTAAGTGACAGACAGTCACAAGAGATAAACTAAAGAGTCCAGTTACTTTCGAATCTGTATTTTGAACCTTAGGTAACAGGTAATACGGGCTGGTGTCCGCAACTCCACGTCAATGCGCGTATTAACTGTATGAATATGTATTTACAGAATTATAATCATTAGAATCAGTAATACAAATTGTTAAGTTAGCATAATCCTAAAATGTCAAGAATTCATGAAATAGTCAATCAGTAGGATTACTTGATCTTAGAGAGTTGTGTTGATGACTTTAATGATTATAATTCTGTAAATACATATTTGTTACGGCCGCGAATCATATGTTAATCAACGTACAACTTAGTACTGACCAGCAAATTGCAAAAAACGTAAGAAAATTTGAATTTCGCGGGCTACCTTGGAGCATCCACCTTAAGTACTGATCATTCACTTTGTGAGGAACATAAACAACGATTAAGAAGCGAACTATTGTGTGAATGTGTTTGTGTGTGCTAGCATAGTGCGTGTACGTGTTTGTTTGCTTGTGTGCAACAAGTATAGTCTCAGAGACCGCTGATCATTTATAATTTTGAATAAGAAGTTCTCAAAAAAGTTAACGTTTTACTTAATGCTCATAACAGTTGCTTCTAGATCCTCTTATCGCTGTGATACGAGGGTGAAGTAAAGGTCAGGTTTGTTATCAGTTTGTGGTTTTATTGTGGTCAACAGACCTTGCTATACCTACAGTTACAGGAAGTCTATATAGTTTAGGTATTTCATTCTTCGTGGGAAATACCTACCAGGGTATTTTTTGTTGGTATTTATAAGCCGCATGTCACATGTGTGTTTAGTGTCGGAAATAAATTCTTGGTAAAGCTCTCGTGATTGATTTGGTTATCGTAATGACATCATTTCACCGCCGTCGCTAAAGTTCCAATAAAAGTCGTATCCATAAACAATCATGTAGCTTATCTTTTATCACCTTTGGCTAGGCTAGGTTTAAGGCTAGTCACTTCCCAATCATTGTAGATTCGGTTCCTAATGTTGCTCAAATATTAACTTTAACTTAGTAATTATAAAAGTAAACTTATGATGATGCGAAGAGTCTGTTCAGATTCATGTCCCAAATATAATTCGCAGCAGTTAGGATATGATGAGAGTGTCATTGATGCATAATTATCCAATAATGTCTCCACTGCCGGGACCCAGGCCTCCTCTCGGTGAGAGGGAATGGGCCGTAATCCACCACGCGGGCTGAGTTAGAGAACAGTGGTGGCCCAGTAGTAACGGCCACGACTTACGAGTCATTAGCATTGCGGTCAAAATATATTAGATAAAAGTCCATAATTAAATAAAGAATTAAACAAAAGGAATCTTGTTTTAACAACATTTTTACTCCATTCAGTACTCCACAATGAAGACCATCGTAGTATTCTCAGCCATCCTCATCAGCTGCCTTGCCCAAAGATCACCGTACGCAGGCAGGCGACCCATAGGATTCCCCTATGTCGAACCCAGCACCGTTACTTCGGACCCACTGGGAAACAGGTAATTATCTTATACTTACTGAAACTACAACTTTTAACCGACAAGAAAAGGAGGAGGTTCTCAAGTTGACGCGTAAATATATGTATATATATTTATGTATGACCGCGCATTTTTTTTGTTTGGCTGATAGCAGCTGGATGAGAGTTGCCGAAAATCCAGTTGAATGGCGTGCAATAGGAGAGGCCTATGTCCAGCAGTGGACTGCTATAGACTGAGATGATGATGATTCGGTTTTGAAGGAAAAAGGGGAGGCCTTTGCCCAGCAGCGGGACACAACGTAGGCTAACAAAAAAAAAAAAAATTGAAAGTGAAGACGACGATATGAAGAACTACATAAAGTATATAAGTAACCAAAAGAAAATGAAAGAATGATTAGGCTTTTGTCAGTGGTAGATAAACGCTGACATGAAAAATCACATTTAAATTAGTTTTAAAAACTAAAATCAAAATTTTAAAATTCCAGATTCGGAGAAGATGGCGGCACCATAACTACAATCAGACTGCCTCTAGAAGCCCTCGGTGATGTGGAACTTGTTCAGAGAATGAGCAAGTTGCCTATTGATCAGCAACCTTTCTGGCTTATCAACTGGAGGGCCCTAGAAGCAAACAGGAACAGCCCACAGTCTTATCCACAAAGAGGCAACAGTTTTGTCGATGATAACAGTAACACCAATTCCATTCAGTTCCAAAGATAAAATGAAATGAAGAACTTTTAAATTAAGAATTTTAAAAACAAAAACGTAAGACTGCTTCGAAATTTAAACAGAACGAGACTACAAGACAGACAATTTAAGGATGATGCCCATTTTGGTACACCCCTCCAACAGTCATGTGTTGGGTAGCTCTTGAAGATACTGAAGCGGTATTTACAATGCCACATGCGAACTACGCGTCATGCTGACGTCACGCATAATACTGCATCTCGCAAGTAGAGTTTACCGCGCAACTAGCATATATACACGTCACCCGCCTGGTCGGAAGATCCTCCTTTTTCTATGGAGGATGAGTGAACGGTACACCCTATTGCTCATACCTCTATAGTAAGCCTTATTCCAAATACTTTTCCTTCAGAGATATAATGTACCAAACATGTCAGTTTTAGCAATAAACACAACTAGTTAAGAGAAAAGTTTTTTGCGATTTGTTTTTTAGCACTCTAATCTCAGTTTGCCCAGAAGAGTCTTTGAATCCTTATGCGAAACTATCGATTAGCATCATAAAGATAAAATGTAAGAATTGACGTTTTTATAGCTGACTTTACAATCTTTCCAAAATCTGTTAATGTAGTTAGCAATTACTTAAGAAATTAAGGACAGTCTCCTAAGAACTTTTTTCTGTAGCTACAACGGTTAAGGTAGCTTCCCTTATTGCCTCGTCACAAATTCCACCCTGTATTACTCCGATAGAACAAGGAATCCAAACAAAGACCCTTAGAATTCTTGTTCTAAATGTTAATACCTTTCTAATGATATATCATTTATTCATATTGGAGCAGGTACAAGCTTCCAAACATTTTGTGGCCTTCCTTTAATTTTTAAAACTGAATGTTGAATGTATGGGTCGTTACGAACCTCAAATTGATTTAAAATCACATTTATTACATACCTACTACTGTTAATTAATATCTCGTCACAAAAGCATTAATTACTTACTTACTTACTGGAATCAATTAACGTTAATCATCATAGTCTTTAATGTTAAAAAAGACTGCTATTTAGGACAAGTTGAATACATTATCTACTAATTACAAATTATTCTTATTGTGTCATTATTTTTAAATCGGTAGTATTAGTCATAATTATTATGTGAATCAAATTAAAATAACTATAAATTAAGTATAAAACATGAATTTTATTTTCACCCTTAAAATCTACAAGATAAATAGCTACAGTATAATAGCATAATCAGCGTACACTGTTCCCACTGCTGGGACACTGGCCTCCTATCTGTGAGAGGGTTTTTTTTTTTCAAGATGGTAAATCATCCAATGACCCCTCCCGCTCTGGGTGGAGCGGAAGGGAGTGTCAGACCCTTACTGACTAAAACCCACCCGTGTTCCTTCCTTAGCCCTTTATGTTCCAGGGCAGCGGTAACCCTTTCAGACGATCCCGCTACTTTCGGACGATACCGCTACCTGTGAAAGGGATTGAGTCATATTCCAGGTTTGATAACTGACGAAAATTTCTACGCCAGCGGGTCTAGAATCATGCACTGAATTCATGGCTACAGTTTGCGGGTCGATGTGCTTGCCACCTTGTATAAACAAAGTAAATAGTTTATCAACATTTACACATCTTTATACAGGGTGGTAGGGACATCGACGCGCAAACTGTAACCATGGATTCAGCACATGAGTTTAGACCCCATAGCGTCGAAATTTTTCGTCGGTTATTAAAAATATATATCGCTGCTTCATACATTTTGACCGCGTAGGTATTGCACTTTTCTATGAAACAGAAGATTTTTTTTGTGATAACCGACGAAAAATTTCGACGCTGTGGGGTCTAAACGCATGTACTGAATCCATGGTTACAGTTTGCGCGTCGATGACCCTGCCACCCTGTATTAAGAGTTTACTGAAACCTCGTTGGTCTAGGTCACAAGCACTATGCTGAACATGAGGTTCTGGGGTCGATTCCCGAGTCGGAAAAAGTGTAATTAGGTTTTTCCATCTGGAATTTCTTATTATCAAGGAGTCTGGATTTGTGCTCGACTCGTCCGCTACGAGTATTACATGGGACTTGAACATAACTGGGGAGATATGGGTGAATTATAGGTACACGGAGGTGTACCTATAATAGGCTAGCTACCTAAAAAAATATAATTAGTCCGTCAGTTAGATTATCAAAAAATATTGGACCCGTATCTTTTCTTTTGTAAATTATATTAAAAATGATGAAGATATCGCCCGTTAAAGTTTCGCGTGACCTCACGCCTTGCTACACTTTTTGAATGGCGTGACGTCACGACCCCCCACTCCCAAATTTTGACGCGCTTTATCTTTGTCATTTTTTGTTTAATTGACAAAAGAAAAATACATGTCCATTATTTTCGATAATCTAACTGTCGAACTAAATATAATCATAATTTTTTTACCCAGGAAACTACCCTATTCACCCATATATCCCCAGGGAAGGGTTGGGCCTCTGCCCAACCCTTCCCTGGGGAAATATGGGTTTCAGATTTGTCATTTTTTTTTTGATTGACAAAAGAAAAAATACATGCCCATTATTTATCAATAATCAAACTGACGAACCAAATATAATCATATTTTTTTTACCCAGGAAACTACCCTATTCACCCATATTTCCCTAAAGAAGGGTTGGGCATAGGCCTAACCCTTCTGGAAATACAGTCGTGATGTTATTTCCTGAAGAATTCTCAATTTTTCACACTTAATACCGCATTGTCCCAAGTAAAGCCTTAATAAATAAAACTCGTTTCATAACAAACCCTTCTATTTACAGTGCTAATGATTGAATAAATTATTCACCCTATTCGCTTTAATGGCCATCCACAGTTTGTATTCGGGCCATATTTCCTGAACTTCAGCATTTAAATGCCCTAATTGTTTGACAAAACAAAATTATTTCAAAATAATTAATGGGTTTAATTATTTCTGCTTGGTGTTTTTGTTAAGTGTTTGTTATTATTGAAAGTTTACTTTTTGTTCATATATGTATGCTTACCTAGTGAGAGCAGCCGGTGGCTCAGTGGAAACGTGCCGCGGCCCGCGACTTACGAGTTGTAGGTCGTAAGTTCGAACCCTGACAGACGTAAAGCGCATGTCAGTATGAAGGATGCTAAGAATGAGGGCTAAGAATGCACATACAATTAAAATAAAGACGGTTAGTTTATTTTCGCAATAACAGCAATCATAATATACCTACCTAGTTATTTTCAATGTATGAGCAATTTGACAACAATGTAATAATAATATAATAATAATAATAATAATTTATTTCGCTCTCAAAGTACAACAAAAACCTTAATATATGTACAGTACAATTTAATAAGGTATTTGTTGGTTGTACAGCAGCACGTAACTGATGATCTACCAACTCCCAAACTAAGTCAAGCTTGTATTTTGGGAGGTTCTTAAGACGCAGGGCTTACCATAGACACAACCTTGTATCCTAGAAATTGACTTCCAACACTTTACAGAAAAAAATAAATAATAATTAAATTAAATTAAAATTTTGATACATACAATACAATGAGGAATAAATGATAGCATTTACATTATCTAAAAATACAAATTAAAATAAAATAAAAGAAAGAAAGAAATATATACCTTCACATCGACAAAAATTTCATGTTTTACTTTTTTATAGGTACATAAGACATCTCAATTTGACCATAATCTAAAGTTTGCAACCAATTACTTAGTAAATATAATTATATTGTACCTATGTATTTCAGAGACCAGTAATGGCGTAATGGTTATCGGTCCCAACTTACGAATTGTATAGAACGCGAGTATGAACCCAGACAGGCACATTACTTTGTGTAAATTATTTCACCGGCCGCGGTAGTTGCGTTGAGCTCGAGCGATAAGTATTTCTCTCCGCCCACGACGCCATCACCTGCTCGTCGACGGGGAGGACGCCGGCCGCCGGACGACTTAGGACCTCGAGGCCCACTGGCCTCTGATAGGGTCCCAGCTCCCGGCGGAAGTGTGCAGCACATGAGATGGACACGATCCATCAATGAAAATGTCATGCGCTCATACTATGGGGCTACAGAGGGGGAAAACAATCTGACCGCGTAAAAAAAGAGATTTCTAAATATTATTTTTGGTGAAAAAAATGATGGACCCGTACGGCTGTTATCATTTAGCCACGAGTCCATCCGATTGTCGTACGCAATAACTCATCTTCTCTTAAACATTCGAACCGCCTTGCTCATATCAGAAAGTCATTCATATCAATTCACATGACGTAAGGACCAATAAATACGATCAATTCGTGAAAAATATGTCTATCGGTGGACCTAAGGGGAAAATTACCCGAAGTGACATTTATGTAACGTAAAAGTGCGTAAAAAAAGCGAATTTTCCGTAAAAATATCTCAAAGTGACGTAAAATACTCTTGGCTACTTTTATTGCAACATTCTGTATCGTAATGCGTAAATTTTGCGACCAAAATGGTTTTACTAGATTGGTACATTTATATTTAGGCTCAATAGTTCTTGTATTGAATTTTTATTCCAAGGATATAAAAGTATATGGTGTTGATAAAATGTAATAGTATTTTTATTTATTTATTTTACCATTTATATACACACATATATAAACAGAAATTGAAAAACAGAACAGAAAAAAATAGGTACAGAGGTGATGCTTATTTCATAAGAAATCTCTTCCAGCATATCTGAGATAGGGCAATGGATACAGATGTAGACAGCGTGTGATAGAGCAAAGGAGACAAAAAATAATACATAGAATAAAAAAAAAACAATTCACTTAAAAACTAAACAAAAATTACGAGAATATACTAACATACATACAAATAAACATACATAAATACTTCTAAAATAAATATTACTAGAATGGTAATAATTAATCATACTCAAAAAAATAAATATATACACAACTATGATGAAGTGGACAGAAGTGTTCTTTCACTCTTCTTTTGAAAACTGCAATAGTTACTGATAGTACTGTGTGGAACCTTGTTTTTTTCAACCATAGCGCGTTCCCGGACTAACATATTTTAGAAGCAATGATAGCGCGTGAGAGTAAAGAACTTCAGAAGCAATGGTAGCGCATGTCGCTTAAAAAACTTTAGAAACAATGGGCAGCAGTTTTATATGGAGCATTCACTATCCAAACAGAAAGAAAAAAATGCCATATGTCTGCTTCTAACAAGAGGTTACTGTGATAACCAATTCGTTTGCCAATCATTTCAATATTCATAGGTTCTAATCAGGGTTCAATCATAAGATAATGAACAGCGGTCTGTTTAGACAGAATAACAGGCAGGTAATGAGTAGGTAGTTGGCAGCAAATTCTGTACGTCGAATAATCTATAAATTCAGTACCTATTATGTTCTATGATGACAGGGAAATAACGTTAAGCGAAATCAAACTCAAATCATTTATTTCAATCAAACCATTTCAGGCACTTTTGAATTGTCAACATTTTAAATAGTCGGTCAGTTAGTCAGAAAATGAAGCTAGTTGCCCATTCCAAAACGTAGATCTCTTTGGAGAAAATACATACATATAACATAGATAACATTACGTCTGTTTGTACCTGAATGGTTAGGTTGATGATGATGTGCCATAGGAGCGGTCAATGTAAACCCCGCACCCCCGGCCATAGGCAGAGGTGAAACACCGCATTGGTTTTAACCGGTAAGTTCTTCTGTCACCCCCACGATGGAGGAATTCCAGGAGGATTTCAACAGCGCACCAAAAAAAGGATGATGTGCCACAGTACAGCCGCATTTCGTACGTTAAAGTCCCATGTAGTATAAAGGAGGTGATCTTATTGACATGCCGGGTACAAGACCTGCTGTGCTCCTACTGAGACTGCCTAATGAATACCAAAAAAAATAAAGTTGAAGTGAGTAGTAGTAAAAACATTAATATTATACTTTTTCATATAATAATATAATAATAGCCCTCTTCCTCTATCCTATCTTGCTATGCCCGACAGGGTCCACAATGATCTGAAATTATGTATATTTTATAATGTACCTACCACCTAAGTTCACATTGTGGAATGCAAATAAATATATTGAGAATTCAGTTAATGGAAAAATCCTTCCCGAATAACACACACACAGCCAGACCTGCCGGTCTAATCTGTAAAAATCTCACCATGGTAGGTGAAGTGAGCTGCAAAACATCAACAATACGAACAAAGGCCCTTAATATTCTCATCATTCTTAATGAGATTTCGATAATCCTTCAAATAATTTGCTCATTACCACTGAAAATCCTGTAACAGCTGTTTCGCCTTCCAACAATATTCTGAGTGCATTCATTATACTTAATTAATGATCAGCTGTACATAATATATATTCGATTAATTATATTCTGGCGCGTCCCTTTCAGCGAAATGATAAAATTCGAGTTAATTCTGCTAATTACTTTAACGTTTGATGCATTATTAAGACTAATTAATTGATGCTTTAGTTGTTTTAAATTAATATGACTAGCTTTTTAAGTAGTAGATATATTGTGCTGCTTTAAAGGAGAACGCTTCTCTGTAGGTATCAGTATGTAATGAGAGTATGCGTATGCTCTAGGATAGTCATAGGACCATACATTAACAAATAGTTTACATTCACTTGGCGTTCTTGCAAAGGTCCGGCAGTACTTCACACCGGGACAGCTTCTAATGTTATACAAAGCACAGGTCCGATCGTGTGTGGAGTACTGCAGCTACATATGGGCTGGTGCTGCAAAATGCCATCTAGCAGCTTTGAAATCAGTGGAGAGGCGTGCGAAGAGGCTAATTGGTGATCCAGATTTGGTTAAGACCAATCTACAAAGCCTGGAGCACAGGCGTAAGGTAGCCAGCCTTTCGGTACCTATTCTACAGGATTCATTTTGGAGAGTGTGCGCGGGAATTACATGATTTAATTCCGCCATCACCGTTCTATCATCGGACAACCCGTCGTACGGCGAGTGTCCACCCTTACGTTGTTGACACCGCCGCGATCCGGACGAAGCGTTTTGCCTCGTTGTTTATACCGCGTACATCGAAGGACTGGAACAATTTCCCGTCCGATTATAATTTGGGTGTTTTCAAGGCTAGAGTGAATAGGCTCATAATAAATTAGTGCGCTTTACCATCAACGATTGCATCTCTGCTTTCCATCAGGCGGGATCGCAGTCAAGCACTAGTTTATATAATCAAAATAAAATAGTTTACATAGCATAATTAGCCTATAATGTTCCCACTGCTGGGACGCACTCTGTAAGAGGAGGGGGGCTATATACTCGTAATCAACCACGCGTGCCGCGGGTTGTCACATGTCTTAAAATTTTTGGTTCTAGTAACAAATAATTTTGTTTCTAGTAATTAATTTAAAAATAATTTTGTGTGCCAGAGTTTACTTCTGATTAACTATTTATTTCATGAATTATTTTTCTTTTCAATAGAAGTTCTGTATTCTTGGATATCTGTATGCCTTCAAAACTCAACAGCTTTACAGAAATCCCGCAATGTATGTAACTTCAAACAAAATGATCTTCTAAAGTGCCTGTTAAAGATTTAACAACGCATTTAAGATTCTGCCTTCTCTCAAAAGCGGTCAGGCGTAAGCGTTTCCAATCCAGTTGATTATTCCAACATGCGATTTAAAGACACTGTATGTATGTATGTAGATACAGACACTACTAGTTTAGGAAATAATACCAACACCACAAATACCATCTCTGGGTCAGTAGAGCTCGTGGCTAAGTATCAGCCTCACGAATCGATCGCTGAATATTAAGCTTCGGTTACCGCGATCGGTTTGTGAATGGGTGATCATAAATAAATAAATAAATAAGTAAAACTATTGCTGTTGGCAATTTCAGGTTTTTCATAATGCTAACAACCTCCCAGGACTATATTATTACTAACATCATAAACAACAACTTTTGTTTTAGGACTGTATTACTAACGTCGAGTTATTCCGGTCAGATCCGCTGATCTGATCCCCTGCTGGTTATTGTTATGTTTAAATTTATTATTCTAGAAGGTTGTTAGTGTTTCAACAATAACCCCGTATAAGTCCTACAGACCATATTTTAGCCATAGCGTATAAATTACACGTATAAATTACGCCATATAAATTACAGATATAAGTATAAAAAATTTACAAAGGATGATACAATGGGCGGTTTTATCGCTAAGAGAGATCATCACAGCAACACCAGAGACAAACAACAACACAAAACAACAGAGACTAGCTTTCGGCGCGCGAGATGTTATAGTGCACAAGCGTATGCACAGACACACAGTGAGAGTGCACCACTCTCTCTTCCCTCATTGTCATAGTCCGTCCGATGGCAGGGCAATCGGACACGATCGGAGAGAGATCAGGTGCAGTCAAAATTGTATGGCAATTGCGTACCTAAGCTACCGAAACACTTTAATCGATCCCGTCGACAATCGTTGTAGGAATACGAAATGCTTTGAAAGCGATTGCCACTCACTAAAATCGTAAATCTTTGTCAATACAAGTAGTCAGAAGGCCGTAATTCTAACTTAACTTAATTTTAACTTAACCAAACCTAACCATTTTTTTTTTTAATTAACCTCGTCTATCTGGTTTGCAGCAAGCCGGAGACATAACTTAATATGGCATCATAATACTTTATTTGGTAATAAACCTACATTTTATGGCAATCATAGTTGTTTATTTAGGCAGAAATAGCGCATTAATTTGCTCGCTAAGATTTAGTCATCATTTACTACATTTGGTGTTCGAATACAATTTGAAGTGCAAGAACTAAGGGTATCAAAGCATTTTATGGTGGTTATTATTAACCCCATTATCAAATTTGTCATACGGGTGTATCTAACTAACTCTACATGCTCCATACAAAAATATTTCTGCTAACTTAATAACTACTAGAGTTGCCCTCGATAAAGAGCCCGCTAAGCTCAAACGTGACTCATATTACGTCATTTTGGGTCATTGATTGATGGCACACTGAGAAAGGAAATGGAGGCCCTTAAATGTAACTAGATCCTTAGTAGAAGTTTGTAGCCAGGCACTATAGGGATATCAAGCAAAAAGTTACGCACCGGGAACGTTAGATAGACCTTTGTGCAAATGAGCCAAACGGCTGAAACATTGTTTTAGTGGGCCGGTAGGTGTATATTCATTGATTCTGACTTTTTTTTTGTTTATTTGAATATTTTTTATTAAACTTAAACCCCTTTATTTGTTTAATTATATACAGGGTGGCAGAGACATCGACCCGCAACCTGTAACCATGAATTCAGCACAATTTTTTGTCGGTTATTATTATCTGCTGTTTCAAAGGAAAGTGCAATACCTACGCGGTCAAAATGTATAGAACAGCTAACTTTTTTTTTAATAAACGATGAAATCTATCGACGTCAGGGTGTTTAGAATCATGTGCTGAATCTATGGTAACAGGTTTCGCGTCGATGTCCCTGCCACCCTGTATACTTTATTGTACACAAAAAAAAAAAAATTGATAGAACCCTAAAAATATACAATTGACAGCCTTATCGGTTTCTGTGATCTCTTCCAGGCAACCGTGGAATGGACAGTGATTTGCCTGGACATAATTTTAACATTTTTGTATATTATTTCCATGTTATTTCCCATTTATTTCCATATTATTTCGCATCAGTTGTCGTTAGTGCAATAATATACTAAAATAGATACACAAATATATACATATCTACATATCTTATATAACGATTACACGATTTATAAACGTTGCTTAAAGTTAAGACACGTTTAAACGTCAAAAATGTACGATTAAACAGACGCTAAACAATACCCGACTTTAATTAACATTTATAAAATAATAGACTCACAAGTATCTATTTCCTTATTACAAAGCTTCAAAAAGGAGGCTTTATTTTCATATGAATATGATTAATCTCTTTGCTATTTAATCTCCAAATGATTGTCACACTTTAATTGAACAGTCTTCATTTCAGCTCAGCGACAATCAATGTCAAAAACCTGTCAAAAATGCAGGAAAATTAGAGGTTTTTTTGACAGATCGAGACAGAGATTAGACTGTGAACGTTCTTCAAATTACGAGAATTCCCCTGCCAAGCCTGCGCCAAGATGTCGATGTTGAGAAGAGAGTAGAGTTTGACTAGTTCTCAGCTTCAAATTCTCATTTCAGAAACCGGGCGTTAGAATCACAGCGGGGTAATTGTGTAACTATCAGTAGTAATGAACTTCATTTTGACCATTCAACAACATTCATTGCGTTTGGTTTAAATTTAAGCGATAATGATGGGTGAAATTATCATCGATTTTAACCACTTTTTTTAAAATAAAACGATTTTGTTTTTTTTATTTGATTCCCTTTTGTATCGAGGGAGCGAACATTCATTACGTTATTTACATTGTTGAGCAGACAAATTTTTCCAACATAATATGAAGCAATGGATTAGCAATATCCTTCAAAATGATTCAGATTGAGACTGATAAAGTTAAGCAATTAGTGTGCTGGTTGGAGTAGAAAATATATTCGTTCAGAAATGTTGGCACTAAGTATAGTCTGTATTTACAAGTTAACTATTGTAGTCTACCAGAAACTAACTATTATTATTGGTGTCAGCTTGAGCTGGTAGTAACCAGGATGTTTAGGAGTATTGGACCGACCGTAATAAACATTCCAACATTGGGTGGATGGCTAATAGCCATCCACCCAACTTCGGAACTTACGTTAAATGGTCTTGGTAAGTCTAGGAACTTTTGAATACATTTAAGCTAGAAGCTAGATGGTAGGAAAGGATCAGTTTTTTTAAAGAAACAGTTGGTTTTAAGCCACTATTTTGATAAGAAGCAAATCTTTAGAAACTTGCATGTTTTTATTGCTCTTAATCCTACTATTCTACTCGATTCTACTAATATCATAAATGTGAAACTTTGTATGTTTGTATGTTCAGCCGTTTTTGCGTGATAGTAATAAACATACAAATGTTTGTTACTAAATCACGCAAGAACGGCTGAACAGATTTGGATGAATGTTTGCACACTATCTGTGTGCAAAATATTTATCCAAATCTGTTCAGCCATTTTTGCGTAATTGAGTTTCTAGCCTGGATTATCACCGAAGATTTATACCGGTAGTACGTTCCCGTAGGATAATTTGCGACCTCCGCGCGGGCGAAACGTGGGCAAAAGCTAGTAATATATACACTACCTGCGCTCCGCGATTTCACCCGCATAAGTTTCGATCCGGTGGGAATATCGGAATAAAAAGTATCCTATATGTTGATCCTGGATATAAACCATCTGCCGAATTTCATCGAAATCCGTTCAGTAGTTTTTGCGTGAAAGAGTAACAAACATCCATCCATCCATCCATCTATCCATCCATCCAAACTTTCACGTTTATAATATTAGTAGGGTTATAACCTCTGTCATTGATGTAAATAAACAGTTCATAGAATGACTAGGTTCTACCCGCGACTTCGTGCGCGTAAAATTTTAGCCCCCGACCGCATCGCGTCGCATCCCATCGCTCGCCCGTGCTACTATTTCGTATGCGCTTAGGATTTTTTCTGACTTTTTCAGCTTTTGCTCGGCACCTAAGGGTCGTAGCGTGATGTTAAATGGGCTATCAATATAAACATCAATTTCACCAGTTATCAAATAAGCAACGCAATGATGCGATCGCAGAAAACAGTGGACGGTTGTTCAACAATATTTTGTGAACACACTTACAAGAAATACAAACAGCTAGACTAAACGTAATACCAAAGGTTGACAAAATATTCATCGTTGTGTAACGTTCCCAGAAATCTGCAAATATTGAGTTTGTATCCATTTATAGTGTGTTCGTGTTGTCGAGGGCAAATATGCATAGGCCGGTAATTGACAAAAAAACTTGTGTTTTGTGGCAAATCGTCAATGTTTCAAGTGTGACGTAGATGATGAAAATTAAACTATGTACTATACACTAGCGGTAGCGACGAGCCCTTGTTTCGCACGGGTGCGAGCTACCGATCCGGCAACTTGTGAAAAGTTTGAGATTTCTGTGTTATTTTTTCCGTTAGCCTATACAGGGTGGCAGGGACATCGACGCGCAAACTGTAACCATAGATTCAGCACGAAATTTTTCGTCGGTTATCAAAAAAAATATTGCTGTTCCATACATTTTGACCGCGTAGGTGTTACACTTTTCTGTGAAATAGAAGATTTTTTTTTTTGATAACCGACGAAAATTTTCGACGCTATGGGGTCTAAACTCATGTGCTGAATATACCCATATTCTTCCACCTTTCCTTGTGCTGCGCCTTCTCTGTCCAATTGGTCAGATCTAAGTCAACCCTTAAACAAATGCAGCGCTGTGTAAGACTTATCAAAGATGTTAAAATGGATTTAGCTTACATTAAGAAGTGGTTGTAATGTATGTTAAATTAAATATTTAAAAAAACATAGTATATGTATGTTTTTTTTTTGTGGGAATATATTCCCCCATATTTGGATAGGATATGTTTGATTAATCATAAAATACCAAAATGTAGATCATTGTCAGGTGGGAAATAATTTCCCAATATTTGAATAAGGGTTAAAAAATCAATGTGGTTTTCACTTTAAATTATATTGCGTAATTTGGAAAAAACAATGCGATCACATAGACAGACACGAAAAGCGACCTCCTAGCGACTCGCCCGTTCTTCGCATTTGACAAAATATAGAGATTTCTTTATTATAAGTAAATTTAAAATTAATACACATAAACCATCTGGCATATATGATTTAAATTGTAATAAAACCTCATCTGAGACCGCTGAGTGGAGACCCCGAATCGGTAAACGTAACGCCCTCAGGCTAGGTGGAGCGACGATCTTCGCAGGATGGCTGGTAGCAGCTGGATGAGAGTTGCCGAAAATTGAGTTGAATGGCGTGCAATAGGAGAGGCCTATGTCCAGCAGTGGACTGCTATAGGCTGATGATGATGATGAAAACCTAATCTAAATTCGATGCGTAGTGACCGCGTTATTCTCCCAAGAACAACGCGGTCACGCAGTCAGGCACGAAAAGCGACTTTAATTTACAATTATGTATAATTATATATTGTACAGCAACAGTACGGTTGGCACTGAGGCTGAGCATTTGGTTTCCAAGCAACGGGTGATGGCTTTGAACCATCATCATCATCAGCCTATAGCAGTCCACTGCTGGACATAGGCCTCTCCTATTGCACGCCATTCAACTCGATTTTCACCAACTCTCATCTAGCTGCTACCAGCCATCTTGCGAAGATCGTCGCTCCACCTAGCCTGAGGGCGCGTCCTACCGCAAACAGTTTTGGCTATAATAATAAAGACTAATTAATAATATACATATATTATTAACACATTCAATTAAATAAATATAAGTTTACCATGTCAAGATGAAATTCAGTACAAAGGTAATTTTAAATAGGCAGCACTACATAATGTCAAGTTTAATAAAATGGGATTATAAATTGCTCAAGTTCAGGGTCAATAAAGTTAAATTAAAAATATAAATGATAATGTTGTTGTCATAAACGGAGCATCTTTGGTCAAGATTTTTAATGCCTTTTGACATCCATCACAGCCAAAATCAATCTTTAAAATAGCCACGACATTACAAAAATCTACAGAATTTTAAGAAATAATATCAAAAGTCACATTTATTTATCCAAAGGCTTCTCACGATAAAACTCATTAAACCCACTAGGTCTCTGCTCGGAAGTATGTGTATTTTTAAGATGTTCCGCAATAGCCTCCTTATTTAAGAAGAAGAAAGGTTGGTTCTCCTTTGGCAATTTGGCCAATTGGTTAGCGGTTTCCCTATCGCCATTTAGCTGTGCTGGTATATTTCCAATGTCTTGTCCGCTGTTCAGTGTTTCAGGAGTTACTATGTCTGGATAACCGATGTTGTGGAGTCCAGCGTAGAATGATCGTTGACCGAAGGAAGGGACAATGGACATGATGAAGATAAGGGCTAGTGTTGACATGATAATCTGAAAAACAAAAGACAGTCTCTTGGGGCTTATATGTAATTATAAAGGGCGTGTAATCACGTGCGCAGACGACGCGTTACTTGGAACGCGCATATAACAAAACGGCGTGTGCAGGGCTTTTCTATCCCTTATTGGAAAATTAGGGAGGATGTGGGGTACATACCTGTGTATGTACCCCACATCCTCCCTAATTTTGCCGTTTTTGACGTTTTTGGGCGTTGACAAGATGCGCTGAGCTATATCTGTATATAGCTCAGCGCATCTTGTCAACGCCCAAAAACGTCATAGCACGACGTGGATATATTGGACGTTTAGTAAAATCTAGGACATTTAGGACGTCTGCATTTGCTGATTCCAAGTTTTGCTTTTCAATCAATGACGTTGATCGCCGTTTATAGTTTATTTCGTGGGGTACAGCCCTTAAACAAATTAAGAACAAAATTTGACGACTAAGAGAGAAATTTGGAACAAAAATACATGTTGCACCGGCCCCAAATCAATTGGGATCTCTCTGGCCTGTTGGCTCCTCGCTAAGACTGTTAAAGCAAATCATCTGCATCAGATGATGCCTAGCCTTTTCCCAATTATGTTGGGGTCGGCTTCCCGTCTAACCGGATGCAGGTGAATACCAGTATTTTAAATGGAGCGACTGCCTATCTGACCTCCACAACCCAGTTACTGGGTAATACGATACCCCTTGGTAAGACTGGTTGTGCGGCTGTTATTATTTAGCCACGGGCCCATTATTTAGCCCGGTTCCAGCGCTTTATGTCGAAAATACTTTATGTAATATTATTAATAGTATAATGTAAATGGTACACCACAGACTACCTACTATATTTGTCTCTCCTTAATTTTTAATCCATCCAAAGGTTGTCTTTAAAAGATCGCTCTTAGCGATAAGACCGCCCATTGTGTCACCCTTTATAAAATTTTATATATTTATGTTCTGTAATTTGTATGGTGTACAATAAAGAGTATTCTATTCTATTCTATTCTATGTCGCGCTTTTTTTTTGCACGTGTAAGTAATTGACTGTCATTTTCTTATGCCGGGGCGGGCATAAGAAAATGACAGTCAATAAGCTATGATTTATTTTTTACGTATCCTATATAATTTGGTTTTTTTTTTTATTTTTGGCTGTGTTAAGATTAATTTGTGATCTTCCTGTACGAGTAGAAATCAATAACTTTTTTTTCTTTCTTTCTTTTAATCCTTTAGTCATAGTAAATTAGGGCTGAGAAAATGATACTTTAATAGCCTTTCAAAAGTTGGAAGTGATTTTGATTCCTTATTACTTTAGGTGTAGATTATACGACAGTCTTTCTACCGTGGTTTGGTTGTCAGACTTCCGGGCTTCTGACTACCCGCAACGACTGTCAAAGATCCACGAATGACAGCCGGGACCAATGGCTTAACGTGCTTGCCGAGGCATGGACGGGTCTCAGTATGTAAAGATGGTCACCCATCCACAGACCAACCAAGACTGTTAAAGCATAACTTCTGACCTTCTCCCTTCGAGAGGGGGTGGACTGTAATCTACCACGCGGGCCCAGTGCGGGTTGGTAGAATCACATGTCTTAATTTTTTTGGTTCGAGGACATGCCGGTTTCCTCACGATATTTCCTTCAAGGTTTTGAGAACAGTTGCCAGGTAGTTGTTTGGAGAACACAAAGTAAAGCGCCTGCCTGGTTGCTGATGGTTCGAACCTACGAACTGCAACTCGTAATTCGGGGCCCTTACAACTGTGCCACCACTGCTTCACATTCAAGACTGTTAAAGGCTTGGCTTAACTTACCGACTAGGACAGTGTCTTATGAAGAACAAATTCTTGTCTATAGAAATAATACAATGATTTTTTAAATAATTTTACGATCGATCTACGTTTGTACACCTCGGCAACAATTATATATTCATCTAAAATCTAAAAGCCCATACACACTATATATTATGGTTGATCCTACTTTACATAAAATCATGCGAATTATAAGTGGACATAAAAAGGGAACTAGGTAGTAGTATATTAAGTGAAAAACACTTAAAAAAAATAACAAATGAAGAAAACGGCTAAGTGCAAGTCGGACTTGCGCACTAAGGGCACACATATTTCGGTTTCAAGAATTTATTTCTCTAAAAGAATTTTACAATATTCATTTACAAGAAAAACAAACAAAAAATCTTATACCTACTTAATAAAGGTATAACATCGAGAAGAATGACTATTTAAATTAGTTATAGGATCCAATATCACTTTCAATTATAAGAATTACAAAACTGTATCTGCCAAATATTTTTTTAGTTAACAACTTTTTAGGTAACTTTAAAGATATTTATAGATTTTGACATTTTGATATCATTTGGCAACCTATTATGTGATTTGGCTCCCTCAAATCTTATATTATATTTGCCATAATTTGTTCTTGGAATAGAGACTTCTAGAGTGTTTAATTTACTGCTTCTTGTGTTATACTTGTATTTTTTCTACTGACTGATATTTGTGACCGTGTACTGTTTGTTATTATTTTTTGAATGAATAAGCATGTTTGATATATATATATTTAGTAATGAGACCATAAAAGTTTACTTTCTTTTTTATTCATCATTCTCCTGTCCATAACTCAATTTATTTGGGGTTTAGCGCATTATGTATTTTTCTTACTAATATTATAAACGCAAAAGTTTGTAAGGATGGATGTTTGTTACTCTTTCACGCCAAAACTACTGAACAGATTTGGATGAAATTTGGCACACATATAGTTTATAACCAGGATTAACATTTAGGATACTTTTAATCCCGGTATTCCCACGGGTCGACACATACGCAGGTGAAACCCGCGGGGTGCCGCTAGTATTCTACTTATAAGTAATTCTCTATTAGTCGTCATCTCGGTAGTCACTCCATTTCTAGCCGTAACATCTATCACACAGTCCACCCATCGTTTCTTTGGACTTCCCGTACTCTTACAGCCCACATTCATAATCAAAACTTTCTTCACGAATTTTTTCTCATTTACATGCTTTTTTTATTATTTGCCATAATAGTAACGCTCATACTTACACATATTCTGTAATACTTGTTTTCAACTGCGCATATTCTGTAATACATGTTTTCAACTGCGCATATTCAATAATACTTGTTTTCAACTGCGCATATTCAATAATACTTGTTTTCAAGTGCGCATATTCTGTAATACATGTTTTCAACTGCGCATATTCTATAATACATGTTTTCAACTGATTAGCTGTTTTAGGTCTAAAGATAATCCCGTACCCCCGGCCATAGGCAGAGTTGGAACAACGCCGGTAGGAGTCCGGCATACCCCTCTGTATGCCGGCCGGACTCTCCCCACGATGGAGGAAGTCCATGAGGATTTCCATCGCGCAAAAAAAAAAACAGGTCTAAAGATACAAGTCTATGCCATACAGTCAAACAGAGGGACGGCAAAGGCCTAGTAAAAGGAACCCGTTGACAATGGGTGACAACAACCCTTTGTGATCCCTAAAAATTACCTATTTCATTGTGTAGCTCATATTTTTTGTAAAAGCTTGAAAAAGGTAAGTTCTTCATAAAATTGACATACATTCCTTCCTATTAGCTTCTATTATCCAACAAAAAACATGGCTCCTTACATAATCTAACAGGCTCTTGAGAAAAAAAATCATCCTTTATACATAAATCCAGGGAAATATAAACGGTTTCTTCGAACCTATCAATAGGATATTCTCATTGTAATTTACTCCGTATTTTTTATTTACCTCGTTAACTTCCAAAGGGTACACACTTTTATCAAAATATCCAAACTTGAATTGAATGATTCGCGCCATTTATATAACGTACATAATCAGCCTATAATGTTCCCACTACTGGAACACAGGCCTCCTCTCTGTGAGAGGGAGTGGACCATTATCCATCACGCAGGCGACTGCTTATCGACCTCCACAAGCCAGTTACTGGTTGTCAAACTTTTGGACTTCTGACTACCCGTAAAGACTGTCAATGATCTACTATAGACAGCCTGGACCAATGACTTAAAGTGCTTTCCGACGCACTTAGGGGTCTCGATATGTAATGGATAATCACCCACCCACGAACCGACCGCGGCAAGCGTAGCTTAACCATCGATCGACCCTTGCGGCTATTACTTAGCCACGAACCCCTTCCTCCCTTGCTCGTACCCATATGAAACAAAATCCCAGGTGTTTGAGTCGGAAATTAAATGTAAACTTAATTTTAATTTCATGACAAGTTCTCAGACAGGATGTTTTATTTATGCGATTCTCAATAAAATGGTTCATTTTCTTTTAAAGTATTATTTTAATTGTATAAATAGAACATCAATAACTTAAAAATTAAAAATATCTAACAAAAATCTCATCCAAAGAAAAAAATCTGTTAAATCCGATTCCGATTTTCATTGAACGGACTCGGTCTGACTGGATAAGTTTGTGGGTTAGCCAAGTTTGCGGCAATTTGGTCTCTATTCACAAAGAAGAAAGGCTGGTTTTCTACGGGCAACGCTGCTAGCTGGTTTGCGGTGTTCCTGTCGCCATTCAACTGGGCTGGTATTGGCTCGTTCTGGAATCTGTCGAATAATCCAGAAGCTTCTGGAGTGTTCGGGAATCCAATCGGACTAAGTCCGGCGTAGAATGGACGCTGGCAGAAGCAGGGCACGATGGCTAACACGAAAAGTAAGGTTGTTTTTGACATGGTGATCTGAAATGACAAACAAATATTTGAATCAAGTTTATTTTAATCTAAGCTTGTAGTTTTGGTTTGATTCGCGTCTTCCAGAATTTATAACTTGCGTGCCGACCAATAAAATGTAAAAGGTACACTCGAACCCAGAACAACATATAATAATATAACCATAGAAAACATTTGCTCCGTGCAGGAATCGGATCCGCAACTGAAACCTGTAGGTAATCGCTCAGCCACTGCGCCAGCTGACCATGAGATTATTTCAATTTCTCTATGAGGAAAATGTGCCAACTATTATTTACTATAACTAGGGTTTTCCCAAACTTTTATTTTCAGTTACGATATCTAACGGTCGGCAACCTACAACTGACAGTTTACTACATCACTAGTCTTGCTTTATCGTAGCACAAGCGACCCGCCCCTGCATCGCATGGTTTTTATGACTTGACATAATAAAGATGACGTGATTGTTTTTTTTTGTCAGGCTATTTAACCACCAATGTTGATTTTAATAAATTGAATATTATCTAACGGCTAATAGAGAAGTATAGAAGAAAAAACTTATTAACAAAAAAATTAAACCGCCGAAAAAACTGAAAAGCAAAAAAATAATAAACCTTTTTTATTTAACCTTAATAACTAAATTCTTAAACTAATTTTTCGGCGCCAAACGATCAATAAACAAAGATCACTAATTATCTGCCTTAAATTTAAACGGCGACACCTCAAAATTATTAGTTTAAGAACTTAGTTATTAAGGTTAGATACTATAGGTTTATTATTTTGTGCTTTTCAGTTTTTTCGGCGGTATCAAGATCGGACTACTCTGTAAAAAGTTATGCG
Source organism: Apamea anceps (assembly GCA_951799955.1). NCBI lineage: Eukaryota > Metazoa > Arthropoda > Insecta > Lepidoptera > Noctuidae > Apamea > Apamea anceps. Next base: position 7,405,286 of record OX637518.1, read on the forward strand.
TGGTAATACATTAAAAAAAATATAAACGCGTCGACTTGAGAACCTCCTCCGTTTTTTTTCGTCGGTTAAAAAGACATGTTGCATCGACCCCAAATAAATTGGGGTCAAGAAAATAATGACAATTGAATATTATCTAAACTTTCTTCGAGACACATATTTACTTTGTATCACTTAACCACAGCATATTTGCACATCAACAAATACTTAAGTTCTTGAAGTTGTCAATTTTCCCAATATTATTTATTTTATATAATTATTATATATTAATTAAAAAAATATGTGTTTTCTTTACTAAACTTTTCACTTCCACTATTAACTTAGAACTTGTTCTTCTTTATATTATTTACTTTACGAAACACATGTTTTTATCCAAAATTGGCCCTAAATGTTGAGTCCACTCTGTAGGTACGTAAAAATTGTCGTTAAAAACAACACACATTTACCTGTATCTCTTAACTGAATCACACAAGTGAATGGCTCGGCTATCTGTACTGGAATGTTTGAGCATAAAACGCACTTCAATATATAGGTAGTACTTTAGTTCATGCCCTCACGTTAGGAGTACCTATAGTATGTACCTACGGAATACCCACAGAGCGAAGAACGTGCAAAGCGGGTTATCTGGTGCAGTTTTTCCCATCGCGTGACGAACATATTGAGTCTAGTTTTAACGCTGTCTGAAAATAAGAAGAAATAATAATGTGTTATAAATGCTATTGGTTATTAAATTTAAAAGACAGAAGAAGGTTTTCAGAATATTTTATTTTTCAGACTTTCTTTAAAGATGTTATTTAATTAAAGTCTTGATTGACAATACTCATTGTGTAACATGTTGAAAAAAATAAAAGACACCCGCAAATCGATCAACGCAATAAAAAAAACTTCTTGTTTAAAAAAGAATCTTTTGTCCCCAATCACGACAACCTAATATAAGTTACTCCGAAAAAGATTTTAATTAAATACCTTTGACATCATAAGAATTTTTGAGGAAAAGAATTTGAATTGACAATCTGCGCGGGCCCTTAACATTGAATTAATTGATTGTGTCCACCTTTCTGCGACATTTATTGCGAATTTGCTACGGCTGTTATTTTTAATGAATAAGTTTCTACTTTTTTATAGTTTTACTACGCTTGGTAAAGTTAAAATAATTATTTGGTACAGTATGAGGTTTATGTGTGTCAAAATAATGTTCGAAATTAATATGCATTACTAAAGAAATTGTCGTTGTTTGAAAACCCAGGTCAAATTAGGTGTTCAGTCGATATAGGTATTTTGGACTTAATTTTGTGACATGACGGCTGATATGGAAGAAAATGTGAAGCCCAAATACATTGGAATTATGGCTAGAGTATGACAATGATGATGACCTGCCGTCTAACTACTAGCATCTAGATTACAGAATGACCGCGGTATCCATACAAACGTATACATTGTGGCCACTATTTAATTTATCACCAAACCATAGTCATCATGGCCCCCTTAATACAAGGGACCCCCGCGTAACACCCTTTCAATCACAAACGGAATTATTTTAAAGGAAATTGCTAATCCATTGCTTCATAAGTTTGAAAAATTCGTCTGCTCGTCAAAGTAAACGACGCAATGAATGTTGCAGTATTGTCAAATGAAAGGCATTGCCAGTCTAAGTGTCTTACGCAATTATCCCGCTGGTGTACCAACTGTTACACTTTTGCCAACCTATCCAGCCAGTGAAGACATGATGTTACGGCTATCATATGGTCATCTCAAACTGAACAAAACCTACTTAAACAAGCAAAGTAGGTATTATTTCTAGTCAGTTCTATTGGAAGCATGTTATTGCTATACTAGACTAAGGGGTTGCTACAAGACTCATCTTCCTACACCGCTTCTTATGCTAGTTTTAACTGAAACAGCAGGCCTGGCTGACTAGAAACAATACGATCATTACCAAAGGATGTTTATTTAAACTAGTTTTCCCGCAGGAACGAGTTTAGTTGTTTATTTGGACTGATTATGGGTTGGCTTTAAACACCATTTTGGTTTTTCCAGGGGTTTCTGGATCTAACTATAGCTCCAGATTGACTTAAGCCTTGGAAAAACCATAATGAGCTCATTATGGTTTTTCCTAGGCTTAGAGAAACAGGTAGAAAGCTTTTTCATCTCATCGCACAAATATAATAAATGTGAATGTTTTTGAAGATGTTTGCTACAGAATAACGCGTAAACAACTTAACGAATTTGCATGAAATATGACACAGAGATAGACCATATCCTGAACAAACAAATATAATATTTTTGCGTAAACATGCTGTAATTTCTCTAGTATATGACTGAAATCCGGGCCATAAGTTAGTCAATATAGTATATATACTTCTTTAAAAATTAAATTCCGCTGCTGAATTTAGTTAAAAAAAAAAAGAAGTCATCATCTGCCGATGGTGACTTCTTTAAAACTTAAGAAAAAAATAAACATTCTCAAGTGATTTTTTAAAATTAACAGAACATTTAATAACATCTTGCCCGTATTTCCCGAAGAGTTAGGCAGAACACCTACATTTCGCCAGTTATGTTTAAGTCCCATCGAGTGCGAGTCTATTGCCATCAACAGGGCATGAATCCAGACACCAGGCTGCTGCAATTATTATTATTTTTGTTGCCCAGTCTAATATCTTCTAACGTGCACAAAAAGCTCACGACTGGTGCATTACTCGAAACCGCGAATACGCACATTCTCGCCCTTTATCTGCACGATTACTGACTCACACATGATTCTTACAAGTCACACTTTTTATCAGATCGGCAGATGTCACGATATTATAGTAATGACAGCGATCGATTTGATATTCGTGGTAACGGATGAGTAGCTGTTTATATCCTTGTAGTTTTGACTTTACGAGTATATTCGTATCGTCTTCACATATAATTACCTATACAAGGTGTCGTTTTGCATCCTCGTCAAATTCAAAGAGGTAACTATATATTCTCGACACGAATCAATAATAAAATAAGTAGTTTTTTTTTGTTCTAATTTTCAGAAATCTTTAAAATTTCAGAAAACAAAGAAAGAATGTGTGGGACACGCATTTTAAAACGCGGCCTGTGTGAGACCGCACTGAAACTGCCCTTTTACACACACATAAAACGCGGCCACTTACATATAAGATACCGTAACGCGATTCTGTTCTTCTACTACGATTACGGCGACTAGAATCAATTTTATTTTATTGTAATTTTTGACATTCAAAAATGCCTTTTATGTGCCAATTTGTAATAAATTATTTGACTTTGACTTTGAATAATACTTATCAGACAGCAAATGGATTCTTAAAGTAATCCACACATTAGGTTTCATTATTATAATATAGTATATTATCCTAATATTGTGAACATAATATCCATAATCCTGACTTTTTTTTTAAACTTGCTCTTTCTTGACTGTAGTTTTTTTAGGCCAATATCGCATTAATTTTACATTTAGGGCTTTTGAGTTCAGATACATTTACCTATTTTTAACCGACTTCTAAAAAGGAGGAGGTTCTCAATACGGATGTTTGTATTTTTTTTTTATATTTGTTCGCGCATAACTCTGTCGCTTGCCAACCGATTTGAAAAATTCTTTTTTGTTGGAAAGTGTATACTTCCCAAATGGTCCCACAGAAATTTCACCAAAAACGGTTCAGTAGTTTGGTTTTTAAACCAAAATTACTGGTAAAAATTACAACTTAAAAGTGAAAAATAAACACTTTTTGGCAAAAAAAAAAAACCACCGACTTCCAAAAACGACACTACAAAGTGAAAAATAACTTTAATTTCGGAAGTCGGTGGCAAACAACGAAAATGCGAACCCAACGACACCGACTTCCGAAATTAAAGTTATTTTTCACTTTGTAGTGTCGTTTTTGGAAAAAAAAGTTTTTAATAGGATAAAAGCGATCTCCCTCTCTCCTTATTATGAGCTTATGTTGTCCCACCGCAGGACAAAAGCCTCCCTTCCCTACTTCCACTTTTCCCGGTCTACTGCAGTTATGGGCCAATCCTTTAGGAAGGAGTCCAGCTCATCCCGCCATCTCTTTCTGGGCCTGCCGCGCGGTCGTTACTTGCCATTTGGGATCCACTGAGTGGTGGCTTTTGCATATTGCTGCTCCGACATGCGACAGATATCGTCAGCCCAGTTCTACTTTAGTCCAGCAGCTGTGCGGCCAGCGTCCGCTATTCCCTCTCTATACACAGTTAAATTTTGATCGTTTTAATCCTTAAAAGGGGTCATTGTACTCATTATTATGAACAACTTTTGCTACGGGACCAACCCTGATATCGTGAAAATAAAATCAGTTGATCCGTAGGTTTATGTTCGCATAACTCGACATAATGTATGGATCAACAGGTTTTTTTTTTAACGGTGGATTCAATATTTAACGGTATATAACTCCTTTCTCCTACTTATTTAAAATGTTGCTGTGCCCGACAGGGTCCATAATTGATTTTATTGATTTATTCTTGACAATTGTATGTGTACCTTATGGATGCAAAAACGATTGAATTGGGCACTTTACAGCAGATTTTGTATAGTAGTTAATGATAACACTAGCAGCTCCTATCTAGACAGTTTAATGACGAAGGTGTCCCTCGGAAAAACCTCGATGCAAATAGTGATTCTGTTTACCGAAAAGTGGTTCGATACGGGCTGAATAATGATGATTATATTCATCATCTACCTAGCCTTTTCCCAACCGGTTGCAGCTGAATACCAGTATTATCATAGTGCGACTGCCTGTCTGACCTCCATAACCCAGTAACTGGGTTAATACGATAAGACTGGTAAGACCTGGCCTTGGTAAGACTGGTTGTCAGACCTCCGGGCTTCTGACAACCCGTAACGACTGTCAAAGATCCACGAATGACAGCCGGTACCAAAACCCGGGATAAAGATGATCGCCCATCCACGGGCCAACCGCGGTAAGCGTAGCTTAACCTGATCGATCGATCCTTGCGGCTGTTATTATTTAGCTATATGATGACAAAATTAAAAAAAAATAATACTATACGTAGTTATGTACATCCATAATCCATACTGCTACATTATTTCTGTGTCATCACGATTATACGATCTGATCTTTTCAGCAAAGCTTACTCAGCTGCGTTTTTTCCCAAGAATGTTAAATCATAACAACGCAGTAAAGATTACAATAAGTAGGTACCTATATGTATTTAGTACAAGGTCCAATTATACTTTTATGTTACGGTACTACACATTTTTCAGTAAAACCAGCTTTGCTAAAGGGTACCGTTATTTTGGTACGGTTATTTGACTTCTGACAGTAACTTATTTTGAACCTTATTTCAAAGTCAATAAAGATCACCGTGATGCAAAATTGGGGGTAACTCAACTGTGAAAGGACAACTGTCAGTCGGGAATCATGTTTCGGTATTCAAAAAATGTCAACGGGGATTCTTTTGTTTATGTATTTGTACGTCATTGTTATTGCATATTTGCATATGCAATGATTTCTTGTAAGTGACTTCATAAATATTAGGTATCTCTTTAAGATATTCCATCGGTCTTCCTTAATACGCAGGAAGACAATAAAAGGTACGTTACAGATTTTTTTTTGACATTTTCTTCGATTATTTTGTAACAGATCATAATTATGTATCTGAGTATTCTGTGAACAAAAAAATAAACTCGTTAAGGACGTACTAAAAACAACAATTTTGTCATTTCAAATCGTTTTCACACTCAATAATATGGAAAAACTGCTGAAAGTAAAAATAGGCTGTTCAAGTATTCAGTAATACAAACCACACATGTACTCACAAAACTAAACTTTTAAACAATCCACACCTAACTAATCACAAAACTAACCTAACCACTAACTAACCTAACTTATTCCACAAAATCTGTCGAAAATAAACAAAATATTTATGGACAACATTTCGGTAAAAGGTATAATTGTTTTGAAAAAGTTCGACCCCTGAGGGAAGGGTCGAATAATAATATTTACGAGTACTTCATATCAAAGGGTCCCATAAAACTCGTACCGTTTTCGAAAAAAATTGTTAACTTTTTAAACATCGGCAGGGTTATTTGGGGATTGTTATTTTTTATTTGTTTTCCTGTATGCTGACATTTATACAGAGTATACACAAAGGAAAAAGAGACAAAGGGCAGAATAAAATGAAAGTGTGTATCTTTACCCCTTAGAGAAATTGCATAATAATTAGGTACTTTAGTACTTTCTTTTACGTATACTTTATCTGTAACTTATATTGGAAATCAGTGAAACAGAATGAGACATTCAATTATGTTTTTTAGAGAATGTTCAAAACAGTCTCACATATGGTGTGATCTCCACTTTACTTACAAGACGCAGTTCTTCCAGATGATACTATCTACACTAGCACTTTCAGCAAATTTTCCCTTAAATCAAATGAACAAAAAAGCGGTTTTTGTGAAAAGTATTTTAACTTTTAAACTTGGGCTTTCCAATTTTCTAAAGCGAGGAGGTTAATGATATTGAAAGACATTTATTGAAATCTTGGAATAAGTGGCACCAATTCCAGAAGTGGTTTGAGCCAAAAAGTTTGTTTTAGAAGTTTCAAATTTCATTTAATTTTATATAAAATGCATTGAAATTGAAAAGGGGGAGTAAAGTAAATGTAATTAATGAAGGCCAGACCCTAATTGCGTAACACACCATCAATCTCAATCTGAATCATTTTGAAGGATATTACCAATTCATTGATTCATATGTTCGAAAACTTTGTCTGCTCAACAACGTAAATAACGCAATGAATGTTGTTGAACTGTCAGAATGTAAGCCATTGCTACTGATGGTGTGTTACGAAATTACCCCGCAGATTAAGACTGGGAGCTGCAACGTATTTTTCAGGGTGCCTTAATTGTCAAGGGCACGTTAATGGCCCTAGTTAAAGACCGAGTCGACTGTCGAAAACTACTCATGAATCCTATTTACACTTCGGCGAAGCCCAAAAAGTAATTACAGGGAAAAACCAATACTTAAGTTTACCTTCTTCCTTCCTCTTGCTGTCTGTACTTCTGAAGGCCAATTCTCGTAATTTAAAACGTTCAAAATCTAGTCGCAGTCTCATCTCGGCGACAAACAAATGTCAAAAACTTATCAAAATGTAGGGAAATTAGAAGTATTTTTTGACAGATTGAGACTGAGATCAGACTGTGAACGTTTTTAAAATTACGAGAATTGTCCCTCTGGTATATACGTCACTAGCTACACCTTGCGGTTTACCCCGCATAAGTCTCGATCTCGTGGATCGTGCAAATATCAAGACAAAAAGTGTATGCCTATGTCCTAATCCAGGTCATGGTGTACACATATACCAAATTTCATCCACATCCGTTCAGCCATTTTGAAACCATACAAACATATTTATTCCTCAATTCTCATAATATTGCACCTACCATTGTTTATCTCTGCATCACCCAAAGGTTGACTGATAGAGAATATATGCCTATGTCATTAAGTCCGCCTCTGTACATTTGTGTGTTGGATATGTTAAATAAATATACAACATTTTTTTTTTTCTCTTCATAATATTAGTTTAGATAATCCACAGAACAAACATTATAAAAACAGGGAAATTAATGACACCATTATTTTCACTAAACAGGCCAGCATACCTGACCTTGCGTACAGCTCCCAAACTTCATAAAAGCGTGATCTCGTTTTCATTTAATTAATTTTCCTCACCTTAGCCAGGCTATTAAACATTGTCCTAAGAAGTTGGGATACAATATTAAAAGTAATTGAAGATTTTCATCCCAATTTAGCTGCAGAATGAAAATTTTAACAATAAGTTCTTGCCAACTCTCGATCTAACTTTTGGAACTGTTTTGCATCCCTAGAATGTTTTACTATAGTTTGGAAATTTGTGTGGGAAAAGATTTAATTAGTGAACTGGTGTTCCGAGATTGTTGGGCGACGAGAATTTAGTGGCATGGGGTCTGTTTTGGTTTTATTTTTGACAGGACTTAAAAGTTCGAACCCAAGCAGGCGCTTTACTTTGTGTATTTATTTCATCTCCATCGTTCTCAAAATGGTGAAGGAAAACAGCGTGAGGAAACCCGCATGACCTAGAACCGGAAATTCGAAGACGTGTGACATCTACCAACCCGCACTGGGCCCGCGTGGTGGATTAGGGCTCAGTGGGAACATCATATGCTGGTTTAACTTAAAGTGTAAAGCAGTGGGGAGGAGATATTTGCCCAGCAGATGGACAATAAAGGTTTAAAAAATGGTGCAACTTTACGAGTACGACATATTGAAGTGTGCTTAGAGTTGATGTTACCAATATGTTTGATATCTCTCAAATGAAGTCACGAATTTAAAAAAAACAGGTAGTCTTACCTTCCTCTTTCAGTCGAAAATAGGCAATCCTGAAAACAACACCAAGTTACTTATAAAACGCAATGAATTTTCACACATTTCCACCTCAGTAAGTTCTTCAATAAGAAAATCTATGTCTATAAGTCGGGCTTATGATATTATCTGCAAAATGGAATTTCGAGAAAGGCTGATCGGGTCGGAAGTTCATAAAAGGGATCCAATATAAAATATGACATTATTTAACCTTGAACACAAAGTCGAGAAGGGCTGAATGTTTTATCAATATTTATGGAATTCCTTCTACTGTGTGTGAATTTACTTGTATATGAAAAAATCTTTGATCCACTGAGAATGTTTGATGCATCGCACTTAATTCTTAAGAACAACAGTCTATTATATAGAATATATGGGTAAGTTTTGGCATAATATGAACCCCCCACGTCACAGTACCAGGCACCTTTGGTACCCATTTCCCATGCCACAAATCCACGTTATGTCAAATTTCTTTCCTGTTAAAAGTGATTTTCTATCAACACTACCTTTTACTGTAGATGTTTTCGTACAAACTTGCATATTTCACCTTTGCAGAACATTGTTTTCCAGAAAACGAAGCTATAAACAAAGCTATAATACTTGCCTAGATTTATAAATGTTATTTTGCACATACTTTGTCTAAGCGTTGCTCCTGTCATCGTCACATAACTGTTAAACTACCTGTTCAATGAAGAAATTGAAACATGTCTAAGTATGTGAAAAATAACGTTTATTAGATCTCGACCTTAGAACGTATACCCTAAATCTGTATGGGTTAATGCTAGATTAGCGCCTCGTCGGCGCTGCCAGTTCTTATCTACTTCTTGGCTGGTGACGTGATCTTTCTGAGCCAGTTCATACTCAACTTCCGTTACAGATGGTTCTGCCCAAGGGACACGCGTGTTATCCTAAACTATAATATTCTAAAATACGTGTGTTATCCTTATCAATAATATCGTAAAATATACTTAATATCCTAAAATATTTTTTTATTTTTTTTTTAAAGACGAATCCGTGGAGACCTATAACAGTACGTATACTATTCTTTAATTGTTACTTATTTTGCGTTTTATACTTTATGTATGTATTTATTGTATTATGTAAATGGTAAACCTACCTACAGTATTCAAAGGTTGTCTTTAAAAGATCGCTCTTAGCAATAAGACCGCCCATAGTGTCATCCTATGTAAAATGTCTATATTTATGTCTGTAATTTATATGGTGTGTACATAATAAAGAATATTCTATTCTATTCTCGGCCTTAGAGCGATCGAGATAAATCGGAAGTTCCCGAACTTGGATCGAACATTTTCCAAGCCCCGAACGAAAAGTTAAGTTTGCGGAACTCCGTGTGGTGGGGAACACGGAGTTTCGCAAACATAACTTTTCTAATTAGATACTTATTTGCGTTACAAAACATTTTTGTGGAAATATAGATTGTACAGACGCTAGCACATCAAGCTACTACAATATGTCAAATTTCTTTAATAGATTTTCAACTTTATCGCTGAAGTATTAAGGTTCAAGGTTGTTTGGAAAAATTTTACAGTTTCGGGTAGCTTGACCTGCTGGCGTCTGTACTTCGACATTTTTGTCTTTTTTTTTTTGTATTTTTGCTTAATAAGTATTGATCTGTATTCATATTCAATTATCATTTATTAATTTTAAAACATAGGTACAGACGCCAGCAGGTCAAGCTACCCGAAACTGACAAATTTTCCCAATCAACTTTGAACCTTAATGCTTCAATGATAAAGTTGAAAATCTATTAAATAAATTTGACAGATTGTAGTAGCTTGATGTACTCAGTCTGTACATTATAAATTCTTATTTGTTAATACGTTGAGGGTGCCATGCTTTTCCTCTAGGGCGTAAAAAAGTAGTAAAGCAGTAACATGCAATTTAATTAAAACAATAAATTAATATGGATATTATATGAATCACAAATAAATAAGTAAATAAATTAGATCATCTCACTGAACAATGTCGATTATTTAACTTGATAAATTATGAGCAATGAGAAAAAATAAATAATGTCCGCAGTTATTGTAAGTATTAAAATGAAAATTGTCAGCACTTACTTATTTGAAGAATGTTAAATGAATTGAATGATGTCATAAATTAAAATTAAATGTCAATATGGAAGATCAATAATTGTTACTTAGGAAATGTCAGAAATTTTATAACAGCATGTTATTCAAATATTCGATGATTGAATAATAGCATTTTTCTATTAAAAAAAATCTTTAATTTTTTCTTAAAGTTGTGCAAATTTTCATTTTTAATGTTATCAGGAATTTTATTGTATATAACCGGACCCATGCCTTAAATACTTTTCCTTGCTAGTGCTGTTTTGTATTTACCAGTATTTTATGTATTAGCGAGCTCCATCATCTGCCTAGTCTTTTCCTATGTTGGGGTCGGCTTCTTGTCAAATCGAATGCAGCTGATTATCCAGTATTTTACATGGAGCGACTGCCTCTCTGTGCTCCACAACCCAGTCACTGGGTAATACAATACCCCTTTGGTCTGGTTGTCACTTTCAGTATTCTGGCGACCCGTAACGACTTTCAAAGATCCACGAATGACAGCCGAGACCAACGGCTTGCTTTCCGAGGCATGGAGGGGTCTTGGCATATTAAGATAGTCACCCATCCACGGACCAACAGCGGCAAGCATAGCTTAACCTGATTCATCGACCCGTGCAGTGCAGTTATTGCTTAACCAGAAGCCCCTATATTGGCGAACTTAGTTATTGCCAAAAAATGAGCTCAGTATCTTATTTATTTTTTGACATTCAAAAGTGTTAAAGACCTACTTGCACTTAAAATAAAGTTGATTTTGAATTTATCCAAATCCGGATTGTTACTGCCAGTTTCGTAATGGAAAAACTAGTGTCATTTTGCCCGACCCAGGGATCAAATCCAACCACCCCACGCTGTTCCTTGGAGACCAACAAAGCAATCAAAGAGGAAACAGTGTCATATTGCAAAAAGCATGCATCAAGTGCCTACAGACTAATCCAAATGAAAATCAATCCCGAATTATACAGGATCAAATTAAATTGGCTAGTAAAACTCCGCAGACGAGATGGATATCGATATCTAAAAATGATGAAACAATAAATTAATTAATTTGATTACTTTTTGTGGGATCATCGATCGCAGTTAGTGAAGTCACTTTAAACATCAGTTAAAACATCATGGTTTTTTTTTTGTATAAATTTCGCAAAGTATCGTCTATCTAAACACAAGGAAACAGATTTTCTCAACACGACAAGTAACAGCACTCAGCACTCAGTAACAGCAGCATCAGTTAAAAAATCATGTTTTTTTTTTTGTATACATTTCGCAGAAGTTTCGTCTATCTAAACACAAGAAAACATATTTGCTCAACACGACAAGTAACAGCACTCAGCACTCAGTAACAGCAGCGTCAGTTAAAAAATCATGGTTTTTTTTTTGTATAAATTTCGCAGAAGTATCGTCTATCTAAACACAAGAAAACAGATTTTCTCAACACGACAAGTAACACAAGACTCCCAGCGTTTGTCGAAACTTCAAAAAAAAAAGTTTTAATTTTATCGTTTTTAGATATCAATAACTATCGGGTTTGCAGGGTTCCACTAACTAATTTCATTTCTCCCTGTCTAGAACCTAATACATGAAACATTGATTTAACCATTTCATTTCAATAAATTTACCAAACTTTGCAGCATCCGAAGACCAATAAACTCAAATCGGTCTGGTCCATATATCTGTGGTCTGGTCCCTCCTAATACATTCTACCGTAGGCTCATAAATTTTGTTTCGGCACAAACAAGTTACTTGGAACATGAATAACAAAGATTTATCGTTTTATACTTACTGACTGTTAATCTTTTTTATCAGTTAATCGAAGAAAGTGTCTTGCCAAGTTTTTTCTGGAGTTCTGGAGAAGAAACTTGGCGATCATATTTTGTTAGTTGTTTTATGTTTATTTTTTTTTCTTGGCTTCAAAATAATTTAAGGTAAGGTGTATTCAAAATTATGCTTCCAATTGATGTTATGTCAAGTTAGCAAATATCAACTTTAATTTAATGGTCATCTCCATACAACGTGGCAATTCTGCCAGCCTTTTGGGCACTGTTCCTGTTGACAGCGATGCGGACGAATTTTTTGATGCCCTTTGATTCTTTTGCTCGTTTTTTCACATGTACATATTATGTATTATTATTTTATATGTTAGCTTATATAATGTAAATATGTATTGAGAACTCTTGTATTTGATTTTCTTATTTGCATTTAAGTTGGTATCACAGAGACATCTATGGTAATTAAGTTGATTTCAGAGTGACTAGCACTATTGAGTTATAACAATGATTGTAGTTGTAGCGTAAACTGAACTTCATTGTGTAGGAATTAAAGTAATTTTTCCATAAACTCATATTTGTTCACATTTTTGGCAATTAAATCGCGAACGCAGATTAAGTAAAGATTCTGAGTTATTATTAACATAAACGTTTCAAGGTATTAGAACTAGAGTTATGTAAGGACGCCTGCTGCATTAGTTAGTTTTTGGTACTCCCCATCTTAGGAGTTTTATTGAAAAAAATTAACTGTCTGTTCATCCTTTGATTCTCATTGTCATCGGGGTTGTATACTTAGTAAAATTTAACTACGATTACATTAAGTAAATTATACTTGGGATAGTGGACATAATTATTATTGAATAAGCTAAGTAGCCTATGCTACCACGAGGGCGAAGCCGCAAGCAAAAGGGTGCTTTCACTGCACTGTCTGTGTGCCAAATTTTATCTTTCACTCTCATTTGGAAGAACGGATTTGGATGTGTGCGTGATTGAGTAACAAACATCCAATCATCTATGTACGTGTCGATAGCAATCTAAAAGTACTCGTCCCAGAATTCGGGCAATTGTTTGGCACCATCACCAGTGTCTATCAGTTCCTGTAACATGCAGCTGACAGGACACGCAGGACACGATATTAAGTGTCCCATCGTTTGGGAACAGCACCACACCTACACTCCAAGGCGGAGTCGTCTATGAATCTGCACTGAACAGGTTTTCCTTGCTTCGGTCAACCTAGGTTGGAATTATATTTAAAGACTTCCAGGTTACCCAAGGTAACTCAAGTTCAGGTGGCCTCCCACCTGAACTTGAGTTACCTTGGGTAACCTTCAGTAAACTTCAGCGGGTGAGACGAGAGGTTTGGGTAAAGCACAGTCTTGCCACAGCTTCAGTCTTTCTTGCGATTAATCGCCATATTAAGTAAGATAGGTAGCCCGTTTACAATATATGTTCAGCGATTACATATAGTTTTGGAGTAAGCTAATGGTATTAATAGTATGTACAAAGAGAATCTTCACTTCAAACGAAATCAAAGTATCACAGGTGTTAACAGTATAAAAGCACTTATCAATTCAATTCAGTGCCTGGACCTTTCCGCATAACGCCAATTTCTTTTCCCAATTCAAAACAAAAACAGACTACGACCGGAAAATCACAAAGAAAGATTCTTCTGAATATAATCCACCAGCTCCTCCTTTAAAGCCTTGCAAAGCCCAGGACTTAAGACGCATAATAGCGGATTTAGGAAGCTATGACTGCTTACTCCTCTTAAAGAGGGATTTTCGTATAAAATCTTTGTGAATTTAAATGCAACGGAGAACTGGCTTAGTGTAATGTAGCTTTCTTTAACTTTCTTGTAATCCGATTCGTGAATGGGCTGAGTTTTAGGACTGGCTGAAACCAAGTCAATTCAAGGCAATCAAGTCATTGACCAACTACAGTCATTGGTGCTGTAAAGTCGACCTTATGCAGTGCAGGCTGGCAATAAAATAACTCGGATTGTATTCGAATAGTTAAGCGAGTTTAGAATGAGCTTTAATATTTTTGTATTAGGTTTTTGTTTGGAGGAAAACGGTGATAATATAGCGGGAGAGATGTAAAGACGTTTGCTTGGAATAAACGTAGAGAAATCATAACGATGTTTGATTTTTTACAGTACAATCAATGACTGTAGTTGGTCAATGACTTGAACAGATTTGAAAGGGACGTCTTGGCTAAATAAGTTAGCAAGGAAAGTCTAAGATACATAACTGATACTGAAGCTAAACGAAATTCCCGTCACAAATGATCAATCTACAAGTACAAGACAGAGACGGGATAGTATATTAGTCAATGACCGAGCTAGTAACGCGTATCGGCAAGCGTAGTGTGAGACGCCCCCCAGCTAGATGGACGGATGACTTAAAGAAGGTTGCTGGGACGGACTGGATGCGGAAGGCGGAGGACAGGGTGTTGTGGCGCAGCCTGGGAGAGGCCTATGTCCAGCAGTGGACTGCGACAGGCTGAGTTGATTGATTGATTGAGCTAGTAACAATTATAGATCTTAGTCTAAAGGATTAGATAACACCCAATAAGAAGCTTGATTGGTCGTATACTCAACAATGGCGTCGATTCTCTTGTTCACAAACTATACTAAATTTAAGTTCAGTGCATCTTTTTCTTTCTATTTCATTAAGAAGAGTCCTGTCAAATTTAGATACTCCATAGACACATTAGACGTGATTAAAAACATGGCTGCTAAAAATACGTCAATTTACGTCAGGCGCTGACTAGTTTGACAGGACTAAACTAATATTTATCGTCTGTCCTTTTCTAAATTAAATAGAAAGAAAAAGATGCACTGAACTTAAATTTAGTTTAGTTTGTGGACAAGGGAATCGGCGCCAATCTCAATGTGTTGACATGACAATGTTCTCGGGATTCAATCAATCAATCTATTGCTGGACACAGGCCTGTCTCAAACAGCGTAATACCGCCACAGCGCCACAGCACTTTAATCAGGCCCAGGATAACGATATTGCAATGTGAAATAGGCTAGTTTCAGATGGGGCTGAAGTTTCGAATAATCCCGCAAAATTATGCTTTACGCATGAGGAAATCTCGTAGACACAAGCGACGTTCAGCACCTAGCCTTATTTACGTCACAAAAACTCGATAACTTCCCGATATTACGCGACTAATATTTCCTTCACATACCACGTATTTTCCCCACTAAAAATAACTGATGATAATGCCAAAGTTCAGCCCTCAATCTGGATTTTCAACCCGTTTTCCATATGACACACACGAATAATGACATAGATTTTTTTTAAAGGTGAGTTAGTTAGTTCATACAATAGGGGCATTCTGTACGAGTTCAGCATTAATCATGATCATTTTCCCATATTGTTCTATGATTCAATAGTCAGGCAGTGCGGGTCATAATTATGTAAATTGATTAAAATCGTGACAGTGTCTCTGTGTATTTACTTGCGGTACAATTTATTTCACGATTTTGTTATTAAGTTTTATTTTTAACCCTAGCTAGTGCAGTAGGTAAATACGATCAAATGTGGTCGTGGCTACCGGTGCACAGTATAAATTAACCAGAGGGTCAATTCAAGAACTTAAAGATGTTCTTCGATGTTCTCAATGATGTAAAATGTAAAAATATATTGTTTACAAGTTTTTGTTGATCTGTTTTGTTTATAATTTCTCAGTAACAGCCTGTAGGGATAATTGCATAAACATGGTATAAGCATTATCAGCCTATAACGTTCCTACTGCCTGGACACATGTCTCCTCTCTGTGAGAGGGAGTGGGCCGTAATCCACCACGTGAGCCCAGTGCGGGATGGTAGATGTCACATGCCTCAGGGTAATTACGTACGAGAAACACACATAAAGTGAAAATTGATCGCAATGTATGCATGTATGTATGTTGTGTGCATTTTGATAGTTTAGTCACGTTCATTGCGTTATATACGTTGTTGAGCAGATGAGTTTTCTAAAGGGGATACGTTCAGTTCGCTGATCCTGAGTTTGGACGGTCATTGTCGCGTATTCATAAAGACATCTTAGTACGTGGATGTATTGCCAGTAGACTTGGCATCGCTGCAGAGACTTCAAAACAGACCGGATTTATTGCATAACTGTGTACATTTGTTCTTATATTGTATTATTTATTATTGTTTTACATATATTAAATGAATATTGATTACGACATGAATAAACATCTATGTCGCAGGATAGGTAAACAATCATATTTTATTATCTCTTGACCGAGACAAATCGCAAGCCGTCACAAGCTATGCGACTTGCGTCACGAGCGATGCGACTTGCGTCACGAGCGATGCGACTAGCGACGAGACGCGCGCGCCACTTGTTTCCTTCGTGAGTATCGTCGCTCTGTGTCAGTTAGTAATTGATTAAAAACATTAAATCAACTGATCACCCTTCAGAAAAGCAATTTAGATGAACACAGCTTGACGTTACATACTTACCATATACCTACATAGCTGAAAGTAAATCCTCCATTCTCTTCGATCTCACTGCACCCAAGGGAAATCGATTGAGTCTAAACGGAAATTCATTCATTTGAAAATATTCATCCTTTCAATTTTAGGTACACATTTTATACAAGGTGTAATTGAAGTGACTGGAGACCTTCGATAATCCAACCTCCATCAATCCAATTGTAATAAAGTTGCGATGGCAGTACTAGTTAAGGCATCGCCTCAAATATCCAGTGTAAATGTAAATTCTTCCATTCAAATATATTTTCTTACATAGTTAACCTTAGACATTAATGACATCGTTGAAGGAAAAAATGGTGAGGTAACTTGGACTTGAATAAAAAAAGTTATCGCTACGAGTCTGATGCCGAAAATATATTTGTTTGTTTTTTTTTCCTTTTGTCTGTTTGTCTGGATGTACTCGTGTGTTCCGGAGTGGAGCAAAAACTCCAACATCCACTCGGGCGAAGCCGCGAGAGAAAGCTAATAGTAAATAAAATCGCCAACCTCAAGAGCAAGCGTGTTGATCAGTGCTCTTGTCGTGTCGTGCTCGTGTCTCTTCTTTCCGTTCTCTTCTCGTCTTTTCCTCTCGATTCTGAAAAAAATTGTATCAAGTTTTGAGTTATTTCTATTTGGCACACCTTGTTTAAGAATCATTCGTACTCCTGTTCATTTATTGTCTTTACTATGATTTGACCCTCCAAAGGTGTGCTTGTCGGATACTACGGTTGATTGATTTACTCTCTGATTGGAAAGGTCAAAAATAATCTAGGAATTTCTTCAAGTAACATTTTTGTTACAAACGTCAAAAAAACGAGTGGGGATTTGAATGACGACGGCACGGTTGGCGCAGTGGTTAAGCGATTGAATGCTGCGCTGCATGTCGCGGTTTCGATTCCCGCACGGAACAAATATTTGTATGACCTACAAGTAGTTGTTCCAGGTCTGGCTGTTTGTGTATGTAAGTTTAAATGTTTGTAAACGCACCCACGATACAGGAGAAATTCCTAGTGTTTAGGTTTAAAGAAAAAAGGTTTAAAAAATTTAAAAAAAAATGAAACATTTGACATTTTCTCAAAGGTTTCGTAAATTAAATTCCATTTAATATACCTATTGAGATTTTTCACAAGATTCCTTTTCAAAGTTTCTGCTTTTAGGCTGGTCTTTTACGTGTTTTCTTACATAATTTTTCATCCCCCTCTACATTGAAAATGGATGTGGGTTGGTTTAAAGGGCGATACAAGTAATTGTATTATGGAAATTAAATTTGACCTTTGTTTTACCTTCTTTTGGATTAAGAGCGAGAATGACAATGGGGTATTGAAATTAGGTACTAGGTATACGAAATACTCTGTGAAAAACAGCCAGTGACATTATGGTATTTTTATGTACAGACGAAAGCACATCAAGCTACTACAATCTGTCAGATTTCTTTAATAGATTTTTAACTTTATCTGTGAAGCATTAAGGTTCAAGGATTGGAAAATTTTGACAGTTTCGGGTAGCTTGACCTGCTGGCGTCTTTACTATTGACAATTTACGTTGTTCATCAACATCATCATTCTCCTGCGCTTATGCAAATGATTGGGGTCGGCGTTCCTCCTCCGCATCACATGCCCATACCATGACAACCGATTTCCATACAACTTTTCAGTCACCGGTGCCATTTTTAGACTTCCACTTAAGTATGTACTCATTTCTTATACCATCCATTCGCGCAAACGCACCCCTCTTAACACACTTTTCTTTGATAAAAGCAAAAATAAAATTCAATGAAACAACCCAGTGCCAAAATAAAATCAAAAACAAACCACTTGCGATCCTCCAAAATATACGGTGAAAGAAGTAAATTAAAATAAGACATTCTTGTTCCCCTGGCCTATAATATACCTAGTAACTGAAAATGCTAACAAAGATTTAATTAAAATAGCTGCAAACTAAATAACTTGTAGCAATAAATATTCCTTACGAAAAAATTGCAGACATTTTTTATGATATATATTTAGGTCCCTGTTCCACTGCTAGCGATTAACGAGAAGCCACTGGAGCTATCAACTAAAAACGTGTTGGCAAGTAGCGAGTGCACGATGAAGGATTACTAGGTGGCATGTGTACGTTCCAACCGTGAGTCTCTCAGCGAGTGTTCTGCCCTACAAGCAAACGTCACTGAGCGAGAACTGTCTTAGATAGAGCGTCATATCACTGTCACAAACGAGTACTCGCCGGCAATGTGAACAGTCAGCGATCATTCATATACGTATCTCTTTTACTTACACAGGACCTACAACCTTTTGTATGTTCCTTGAGCGAAAAATACATTGATAGTCGCTTTCTCGTCGGCATTGGGATAGGTGCCTTATTCTGTGTTTATAGCATCCTCTTTTGAGACTGTTAGGAGCCTGAGAGATATAATGAAGCTCGTTTTGAGTCTGCAAACATCCGCTAGTATATTTTCGCACATTATTATACCAATTTACTTATCCTAATCAGTGGGTATAAAAAATACAGGCATACGGTTTACTTTGTTCGTTTATTTCATCTCCACTGCTCTCAATGCAATGAAGGAAAACATGGTGAGGAAACCAGGACGTCTTAGAGCCAATAATTCATAGACATCTAAGGGAACGTTTACAGCCTGATCTGTCATAATCTGTCAAAAATACCCCCCTACATTTTTGACAAAATTTTGACCTTGATTGCCGCTGTGATGAGATTGCGACAAGATTTTGAACGTTTTTAATTACGAGAATTGTCCTTCACTTATCCACAAACCATAACCGGGCATATCTCACAACGAGGTGGCCGTCTCAACAAATTTTAAAACGCTTTACACTGTTCGTTTACTTACTGGAATGCTCATTATTACTAATTTCGTAACGTATTATAAAATATCATAACATCGTACCTAAATTCCCCGAAGGCCTACCCTTCGTAGAGGTTTACCTAAAGTACACCCACATTTCGCCAGTTATGTTTAAGTCCCACGTATAGAGGGAACTTTTTGCCATCAAACAGGCACACAGCCATACTCCGGGTGGTACGAAGAAATTCCAGATTAAAAAAACCCAACATTTTGCTCGCCCCGGGACTCGACCTCATAGCTTATTATGGTAACCTCGTTTTATAATATGGAGCTGAATATGCAACTGTAATCTGTGTACTCTAAAACCTAATCTTCTTTGTGACTACCTACAGTACATTAATGACACTACTCATTACTCTTAGTGCCAGTTAGAGTCGTACCGACAATTATATAGAGAATGGCATCGCCATCTGCCAGTTCCAGTAATGTTGTCAGGTGTTTTATTCATTAAATTAATAAGTAATACTATGTCGCCTTTCCTTTCAAAGCAATTTGGAAGCAATTCCACAACCATATTCCTACCACTGTTACCTCTGATTATTTCGTAAAAACAAATGAAGATATAAAGTGAAATGTAAAACATTCATTCAAAATACAATTAGGCACGCAAGTGTGAGGAATTAATGCGTATGCCATGTTTGCCCGACTTTCAATTTTAGCTAAATTATGCGGTACCATGCAGCATCATATTTAAGCAAATGATGGACGGCGTTCAACTGTAATAGCCAGTAATATAAATAAACAAAAAAAGTTCGGGTCCGTTTCAATTCTATTGCTGTATCCATATACGATTTTCAAATGAGTTGGTCTTCCTTTGTGTTTGTGAAATTCACATAATGAAGCTATCTGACAGATAGTTGTGGCAGAAGGGTAATGATCTCGCTGTTGCGTTGCTGCAATTGACAGGTCTGTAAAATTTACAATGATCTTTCTAATCATTACATAAAGGTTGCTATTAGGTTGCAAGGACTGTACCTAAGTATAGCTGTACAAGGATCTTTGGGCACGTGGTCAACATCAGAACTAACATCACCATCTTGTTTTTCAATACATTCCACAAAACAATTGTACAAATGTTTACCAACAGCGCCCTCTCGTCAACGTCATTCGAGCGCCAAAAGATCCTTAGAGCAATACACCGTTAAATTTTGATCGTCAAAAAAAAATCAGTTGATCCATACATTATGTCGAGTTATGCGAATATAAATCTATCGATCAACTGAATTTTTTTTCACAATTTCAGGGTTGGTCCCGTAGTAAAAGTTGTTCATAATGATGAGTACAGTGACCCCTTTTAAGGATTAAAACGATCAAAATTTAACGGTGTATAGAATACTTATTAATGACATAGGAACTGGTAATCATTCCGGAAAATTGAAAAAATAATTAAGCAGTTATGAAACTACGAGATGCAGCTAGTATTAAATAAATAGGTCTGTATGGCTATTCTAATCTCAGTATTTTATGTTTTATGACACATCATAAATTAAAATATAATTAACGGTCTAACGTTAATTATCTTTTAATTTATGATAAACATTAATTTTAAAATTATTTATGAACTTTTGATTATAAATAATAAAAGTTACTTAGAAAATAATGCCTTATGTGAGCCTTTTGTGCCTATATGTACCTACCTATTTTCATATAAGTACCAATAATGAAGGTTTTCATATTATTTATTTTATGAGTAACTTCAATGTTTTTAAAAGAAGCCCTTCTTTTAATTAATATTAACTTCTCTTTGGTGGGTTCAAAGAGCGAAATGAAATTAAATTTATATGTACGACGAGTACGCAGGTTGTCGCGAATCCTAATTTTTGATGTATCATTAAATGATAAATAATTATAAATTATATTTATTTCTGTAAGTAGGTTAATACAACACGTCACCATCATCTACCGTTGGAGTCGGCTTCCAGTCTAACCGAATGCAACTGAATACCAGTATTTTACATAGAGCGACTGGCTATCTGATCTCGACAATATATTTACTAGGTAAGACGATACCCCTAAGACTGGTTGTCAGACTTTCGGGCTTCTTCTGACTGTCAAAGATTCACGAATGACAGCACAATAGAATACGTCAACAATATTTTAAGAACTAGATGAGGTCGGACATTGAAATTGAATATTCGATCGGGGATCCTAGTAGGCAGTAGGTAGGACGTAGGCAAAAAGGCCGCCAAGCTAAAATGGAATTGGACAGGTGACTACGCCGCATGCACAGTGACCGCTGGGCAACAGTCTCCACACGATGGGTGCCTGAGGAAGGACGGCGTCGCCGAGGCCGGCCCAGGAAAAGGTAGTGAGATGACGTAGACGCGTACCGCCAGGGTTGGATCCAGGTAGCACTAGTAAGGGATGCCTGGAAGGATTTGAAAGAAAAGAAAGAAAAAGTATTTATTGCGACTCGTTGAGGAAGATCACAACTTAAACTAAACACAGTAAAAAAAAAAAATAAGTCACAAAAAAAGTTACAAAAATAAAAATGAAACAAAAGGTCAGAATTTGGGGAAGACCTTTGCTCAACAGTGGAAAAAAGAACAGGCTAAAAAAACAGTAATCATATTTTACGGTATAATTATCTGTTGGTGCACTCTCACATAGCTCTGTTATGCGATCGATCGCGGCGTGGCGTGTGCATTATTATCTAACTGGGGGAAAGTAGGAATCAGGGAACAGCAACATTATCTTCTTGACATATTTAGTATAATATATCACTTTATTTTGTGTGTTTATCCATTAGGGAGTAAAATGCTCACCAAACGGTTCCCCAAAAACATACTATTATGAGTTTTGTAGGGGATCTTCATTAAAACACTTGGTATTGACTTGCTTGTTTAATGTTCCTTGTTCAAAAGATGGCCGCCAACTGGCCGTAGCTGTTTTTTTTTTTTTTTTTTTTTTTTTTTTTTTTTTTTTTTTTTTTTATGTATGGCATCTCGTAGTTGACCTTGAGAGGTCGTAACTACTTAACCGGACTATCCTGTGGTTGCCTTAAGAATTCTTAAAGCCTCCAGCCAGGGCTAAATCTAGGTTTAAACTAAGCGACTGCGCGCTAAGGGCTCCCCCTGTGGGGAACGAACCTCGGCTTAGGGCGTCGCTGGGAGAGGGCAGCAAAGGGACAGGCTGGATCGAAATAGTATTAATGCTTTGATGAGCACGGCGTTTCCTAGGACTATCTCTGAGAAGAAAGGCCGAAACAAACTCAGAGGTCACAGTCGGGGGATTTACAGTTACAGGCTCAGCTACGACGCGGGCTGGCGCTTCAACGGGCAAAGAATTTACTTGGGGGCGTCGCGAGGGACCTCGGCGGCGAGGTCGGAATGACGGTAATTTCTGTTTCTGTAATGTGCTGGTAGCCCTATCGCTCTCCTGGAGGAGGGTTGTGGGGTCATCGGGGTCATCTAGTACATGCCTTGGACGGCGAATTTTGCTGATT
The DNA here is from genome assembly GCA_951799955.1 of Apamea anceps. Lineage (NCBI taxonomy): Eukaryota > Metazoa > Arthropoda > Insecta > Lepidoptera > Noctuidae > Apamea > Apamea anceps. The sequence goes on from OX637518.1 coordinate 7,428,317, forward strand.
TTAGAGGGGATATAATTGACGGCCGCGACAACCAGAGGGTTGCGGTGAGTGGCGGCTGTGGCAAAGAAACGCTTGGAGAGGCGTTTCATGAACTGCTGGATAGTGGGGATCTTGAGATCAACGTGGAGGATCTCATTGCGAACGAACCAAGGGGAGTTTGTGGCCTTGCGGAGGAATCGGTTCTGTAGGGTTTGCATCCTATGGATGTGACGGGGCTTTGCATGAGCAAAGACAACGAAAGCGTAGGTCATGATGGGACGGATGCAGGCTGTGTACAGGCGCATTTTGCACTTGAGTGACAGCTTGCTGCGGTCATTGAGGAGGTAGTGGAGGCGACCGAGAGCGAAAGCGGCACGCGAACGGACCGTCTTTATGTGCTCCGAGAAGGAGAGGTGCTGATCTAGGATGACACCTAGGTATTTGGCTCGCTTCTCCCAGGGGATCTGCTTGCCGAACATGGTGATGGGTGGAGGGGGGGTGGGAAGATGTCTGGGTTTCGTGTAGAGAACCGCTTGACTCTTATCGGGATTGACTTCGATACGCCATTTCCTGAACCAAGCAGCCAACTTGTTGACTGCGGTTTGGAGATGGAGCCGAAGTTGGATGTGGCTACGACCAGTGTAGTAGATGGCTGTGTCGTCTGCGAACAGAGCCAGTTGGGACTTGGGATTTTTAGGAATATCGCTAGTGAACAGCGTGAATAAGAGAGGGGCGAGTACGGAGCCCTGGGGGACTCCTGCTCGGATGGGGTGAGGCGACGAGAGCGCTCCTTCGATTTTGTAGCGGAATGAGCGGTTCGACAGATAGTCTCGTATGATGAGCACGAGCCGGTCTGGCACCCCGAGTTGGTACAGCTTGTATAATAAGCCATTGTGCCAGACTTTGTCGAACGCTTTCGCTATGTCGAAGTAAATAACACCTGTCATCATACCGCGCATGAATCCATAGTGGATTTGTTCGGTGATGCGGTGGACTTGTTGGACACAGGAGTGTTGGGTTCGAAAACCAAATTGTTCGTCAGGGAAAAGGCCCTTGTTTTCGGCAAAGGACCTGAGACGCTTGTAAATAAGCCTCTCATAGATTTTACCGAGAACTTTGAGCAGACTGATGGGACGGTAGCTCGTCGGTTCGGTCCTGGGCTTTCCGGGCTTATGGATGCCAATGACAGTGGCTTCTTTCCACGATTGTGGGAAAATGTTGTTGCTCATGGCTCCATTGAAGATGGTGGCCAGTAGCAGTATTAGGGGGGCAGGGAGAAGTTGGATCACTTTATTGGTGATTCCATCTGAACCGGGGGCTTTTCTGGGTATGAGACCCTTGATGATGTCCTGCACTTCGTCTGGAGTGACGGGAGGCAGAGGATCATCAGGGTCTTCGACGGGTGGGAGGGAGGCTCTACGTTCGACTTCTGCGTCAACCTCTGAGAGGTGAGCTTGGTCTACTGGTTGAGTGCTGGGTGAGCATTGAGCTTCGAGGCTGATGGCCAGGCACTCGGCCTTTTCATCATCATCGAAGGCGATGGTTTTATCTGGGCGGACCAGGGGTGGTATGGGGACGACTTCGCGGGATTTGAGTTTCCTTTGAAGCTCCCAGAAGGCCTGATGGGTGGGCTCAAGCTCGCTTAGCATCTTGTCCCAGCTAGCTTCACGCCACTCCGATAAGCGAGACTTTACAGTACGCTGCAAGTAACGCATATGGGCTTTGTTAGCGTCGCAGGGAAAGCTACTGTAGGCACGGACAGCCGCGTTCTTCTCATTCAGCAGTTCACGCACATCGTCGGGTAGTTTCCAGCGACGGTCGTCCGTCACTAGAACTTCCCTAGAACAATCGTTCAAGACTGACTGTACGTGTTCCGTGAATGAGTCGATCGCGGCCGTCGTGTCCGCGATAGAGCTGAAGTGACCGGGGATGGTGTCTAAGTGGGGGGATGTGGTGGATTTCAGGGATTCCCTTACTTTCCTCCAGTCCGTTACCACTTTTGTCAGGGGAGGTAGGTCGGGGTCGGTGAGTCCAGTGCGAGGGGCCAATCGAATGGTGATTGGTCGATGGTCAGAGGTGAGCTCTTGTACTACTTCTAGAGAGTCTAACCGTAGGTTGACTCTCTTCAGAAGCACCACGTCCAGGACATCTGGGGTGTGGGAGGGGTCGTGGGGAAAGTGGGTGGGGGTCATAGGGCCTATGACGTCGAAGTTGAGCAGTGGGCAGAGGTTGAAGAGGTGTCTGCCTCGAGAGTTGGTCGTGACACTGTTCCAGGCAGTGTGTTTGGCGTTGAGGTCGCCCGCTATGATAACGGAGTCGCTCATGCCAAGAAGGGTAGAGAGGTCGTCAGATAGAAGCTGCGGGTCCTCTGGAGTGGTTTGGGGAGGAAGGTAGGCTGAGACTATGGTGATAGGCTGGTGGCCTGTCATGCCTAGTCGACAGATAGACACTTCAAGTCGTGAGAGTGGGGGAGGGTCCATAGGGGTGCAATACAGAGCCTTTTTGTAGTAAATTAGAGTGCCGCCCTTGTGGCACCTCAGCCTGTCATTGCGAACTAGACGATAGTTAGCAATTGCAGGGCTGCGGATGATGGGCTTGAGGAAGGTCTCTTGGACGAGGAGAATGTCGATTTGATGATCGCGGAGGAAGGTGGCGATCTCATCTCGTTGTGACTTGAGGCCGTTGGCATTGTAAGAAGCCAACTTGAGGGATCGGGGTTTCGTTCGCGTGATGATGCTACTATCCATTACGGTTTTGTAGCGTAGGAAGAGAGGGCTTGCGTAATCTCAGGGTACGCTTTGAATATTTCCTGGATGCGGAAAAGATCACAGGATGCCCTAGCGGCGGTGATCTCCTGTGCCATTTGTTTAGCACGAGGGGTGAGGAAGATAAGATAGGTGCTTGTAATCACCGTGAAGGGGTCGGGGTCCTCTGAAGGGGCAGCTAGAGCGGCGGGGGCGGCTTTAGGAGCGGGGGCGGGGGCGGCTTTAGGAGCGGGGGCGGGGGCGGCTTTAGGAGCGGGGGAGGGGGCGGCTTTAGGAGCGGCGGTGGGGGGCTTACCAGCAAAGTAAGCTTGTAACGCGGGGGGGCAGAGGCGGGGGTCCGCTCTGGCGGGGGCGAGAGGGGTAGGCGGCTGGGATGCTGCCTGCGTGAGAGCGGGGAACGCTCGCTGGTGATTTAATATATTCCAAGGACTAGGCCTTTGGGGACTTAGTCGCTCGGGGAGCTGGGTCGGGGGGTTTTGAGAGGAGGAAGGGGATTCCCTTTGTTGGCGGGCGTCCGCACGCTTGGCCAACTTGGGGGAGGAGGATTTGGGGGCCTTTGGGCAGCCACGGTAGTTGGCTGGGTGGCCTGAGTTGCCGCATAGGACGCAGCTGGGAGGTTCCGTACATAAGGTACGATCTTTAGGACGAGGGCAGTCGGACGTACCATGCTCGCCCAGGCACTTGACGCACCTGGGTTTGGCGTGGCAGTGGGCCTGAGAGTGGCCGTAGAGCTGGCATCGGTGGCATTGCCCAACGATGCCGCTCTTGCGGGGTTTCTCTATGACTAGGCCTGTGAGACCACAGATAGCCTTGAGGTTAAATATGGGGTGGAGCTTTTGCCCTTCAACGGGGGGACAGACCACAAGGATCATGTCGAAGGCGACTTGACCCCTGGCGCGGTGCATGCGGTGGACGTCGGACACAGGGATGTTCTGTGCCTCGAGGTCCGCCTTGATGTCGGTGACAGGGATCTCCTTGGGGACCCTTCGGATCACGACACGTGTCTGGCGTTCTTCCGGGAGGGAGTAGGTGTGAAACGACACACCTCTCTGCCGGAGAACGCGGGTAAGGTCCCTGTAGTCTTTCGACGTCGGGACCGAGACTTTAATACCCTGTTGGGTAGATCGGGCGCTGGAGAAACCGATCTTAAGATCGGTGCACCAACTCGAAACGTCCGTCCACTTCCCTTTGTCCTGAATGAACACAGGGGGTGGAGGGGGTAATTTCCGAGGGGCGGAAGTAGTGGCGCCGGCACTGAGGCTAGCGGTCGGGGAGGGGGTAGCGGCGCGTGAGGCGCGCGGGGCGGACGGGGTGGGGGTAGCGGCGCGAGAGGCCTGGGAAGCGGGGGCGGAGGAGGGGATAGCGGCCGATTCAGTGGCGGCTATTTTTCTCGAGGAAGGAGAATCTGATTTCTTCTTCTTCCTCTTATTTTTCTTCCCCGACGCCAACGTGAAGCCGTCGTCGTCAGAGGAAGGGGCTGAAGAGGACTCAGAGAAGAGGAGGGAATCCTCTTCTGACGAGTCGTGGGGGCGTTTGCCAGAGGCCTCTTCGGTGTCCATAGACACCGGAGAGTTGACCGGCTCGTCGAGCAAGCTCGATTTGCTGGTCGTGGCGGGGGAGGGGATCTGCAGAGCAGCTAATTCCGAGCCATATTTGGCAAGGATGGCAGGGTCCTTGAGGAGGACCTCTTTGACGAACAAGAGTATGGCGTCTGCCATAGCGGGGGACGGGGGAGAGTTTCCCTATACCTAACTCCCCGGGTGGATGGGCCCGGGGATGTGTACCCTCCCTGTCGGGTGTAGACAGGGAGGTGAGTACCTACTGGTGAGCCCTAAGCTTGTAACCCGTCGCCAGTCTTATTGTGCGAACGGGGCCCTAGCCAGTCTAGTGCTAAGGGTGTAGAGACACCCTAACGACACTAGGTGTGTAGCTGGGGAAGGAAAACTGTCATCCAGTCCCGACTAGGAGGCCCCCCAAGGCCGCCCAAGTAGCATTGCAAGCTGTATACAAGCTGTATTTAAGTTGGTTTTTATACTAGAAGCTGCATATTCAGGCTGTATATAGGCTGTTTAAGCGCTTAAACAGCCCCTGTAAGTAAAAAAAGGGCCCATATTATACAGCTTTTGTCGTTATTAGAGCTGTATAGTAGCTGTACAAGCAAAAGAGAAGCTGTACAATAGCTGTATTAAAGCTGTTATTCGGTGTACAAAGAAACCATTATACTACAGATATTATCTTATAATTCTTTTGTAACGAAAAGTGTTCTAAATAGGTTTTTGAAACAAAACTATTTTCGATGACATTATGCGTGTAGTAGAAATGGCGACACTATTATTTAATATTTATTACTAGAAGTAAAAGATAACCGTAGATTTGTATATCTGATGTTGTTATTTGGTGAATTGAAAGTGCAAATTAAATTTATTGTGAACCTGTGTATGTTTTCCTTCAAAATATTCACGCGCCAGCAAAATAATCGAGCTGACATAAAGAAAAATACTAAATACGGTAAGTAAATGTTTGTTTTTAAGGTTAGAATAAAAAAATAATTTTAAAGTAATAGATATAAGGGCACAGTGATCATTATTCAAGCTGATTATCATGATGCGGCTTAAGATTTTGTAAAAAAATCCTATAATTATACTTTAAATTTTGTTATTAAACATTCGAAAATGGCGACAATTAGCTAAGCAGCCTACATAATATTTGGAGAGTATTATAGTCTGAATAGCTGTACTAAGTAAGTTATGGATTACATTGTACAGCTATTGGCTTTTAATCAGCTTTATAATAGAATATGTTTATTACTTAGGCTGTATATTAGTTCTCTATGCATAACTTATAATGCTCTTTAGAGTTACGCTTAAAGAAATGAAAAACCCTGAGCTCAAAATTACTTTGATCCGTTCCTCACTTTATCAATAATATTTTATTAAAACGCACTTGTGATTTGGCAGTATAGTTCTCCTACACACAAGCCTAATGTTTATTTACTCAGGTAAAAAAGTTGAAAAATTGTTCCAAAAATTGTTAATTTAAACTAAAATATATGTTAACTTGCTATATCACTGTTTGATTTACTCGCAATCGAAGTGAAAAGTAGAGTTTATAACTCGTTCATATAAAATACATTGTTTTGTATGAACATTATTTATTATACCTAAGTAAACTTATTGCAAAGTATTATTAGTGTGTTGTGTATGTTATATCTGTTTTACTTTATTTTCAGGAAAATATGCCGTTTAAAATCATAGAAACGTCTTGAAAAATTCTGTGAAGAGGAAACTCAGTAAGAATGAAAGAGCAACTAAAAGGATGAGAACCAAAAAAGATGCGCTTAAAAAAAATATAGCTGAAAATGAATCAGATCAGGGAAATCGAGAGGAATCAAAATAAAATGGATACAGGTGAAAAAGGTAAAATCGACAAAAACGCTACAGGCGAAAAAGAAATTATTGAAGAAGAGGAGGAGGAATCTCTTTGTTAGTTTTACAATAATGAACTTTTATAGGGTGATCTTTTCAAGAGGTTAATTTACTTTTTAAACCTTTCATAGAGAAACACTTAATAATCATGTTAATTTGATTGTCCATTGTCCTTAAGTCACAACGTTTATGTAAATGTTATTTGTTATTAAATTTTGTTTATACGAGCTTGTTAGTATTTAAGAGAAACACGTAATCTCGTGGCTGTGGTTCTCCCGGAGACAAAAAATTCTATTGTTGTTTTTGTAGCCTTCCTAGTCATGAAAGAGGAGAATCTTCCACCTCTGAAGTGGAGACTAGGAAGAGTCATCGCCATACATCCAGGTACTGATGGAATTGTCCGGGTAGCAGATATAAAGACCTCTACTGGAGTCATCCGGAGGGCCTTCAACAGGATATGCCCATTACCAGAATCGAAGTCTGGTTGAAAGCTCGACTTTCAACGCTCGGGGGAATGTTGGAGCGCCTACGACATTGATCATAGCTCTAAGTGTTCCGTCCTACCTAAACTATGTATTATGTTTTTGTTATGTGCTCGTACGCACATCATTCATGTGTCACTTTTACTTGTTATTAAAAACTCATACACGTTACATGTGCCTGTTGCCTTTTTATTTAAATCACACTAATTTTCGCACATAATGAAAAAACTTCATTATCAGGTTCCGAAGGTTGTCCTAAATCTACACATTTGATATAACTGTTATGATCATTATTATCACTGTTTAATGTTTTTGCTACGGAACCTTCTTCGTTGGACGTCGATGGAATTGACGCTTGAGGGTTAGGTTAGGTTAGGTTGTCCAATTTATTAATGATTCTCTTGCTTCCTCAATAAATGATGGTTCACTATCATAACTGTTACTTGGTTGATAATTTGTAATATTCAAATATTCCCTTTCAATCCTCCTCTTGACTGCACCAGATATTTTTCTTTTTTTCCACATGTTGCATTTCTTCACAGTGAAAACATTAATTTTATTCGTCATGCAATCAAGTGACTGTGTCAGTAATACAGACTAAAGCTGTACTATAGCTGTCATTTATTTTTTTAGTTTTAAAACACCCTCATAGACAGAAGTCATAAAACCACTGTATTTACAATAGTGTACAATTACGCCATAAAAATAAGCTTGAGAACGGAGTTTGCATACACCATTGTACAGAAACAAGTATCAAGTGATACTGTAATAACACTTAGAGTTGTAATAAGTAAGTGATCACATGTAAAATACAGCCTGTATACAGCTTTAACGATGAAACCAGATTGAGGTGTCACAAAATACTTAAAGCTGTATAGTAGAATTTTAATATTCTGTTTAAGCACCCCAAGCTTACGCAGATCCCTCAATAAAGATTTTATACAGTTTGAGCTGTATAATAACTCATAAATCACTCTTATAAAGACAAAAGCATTTTATAACACTCTTGTAAGTCTCTAAAAGAACTCTAAGTTCTAAATAGGTTGGTATATTGATGTTGAAAACGCTTGTGTGCTGCTTGGGCGGGAACTGGGACCCGTCCAATTGACTGCCTAGCCCTGAAGGGGTTCGGCGGGTGTGATTGGGACAACACCCCACTCGGTTTCGTTTACACCGTAAGGTTTCAGCCGAGGACCACGAAACTGTGGTTTTAACCCGGAAGGGGCCTGGTGAATTTACGACGAGTCTGTACGATAAAGAAATAGAGCCTTGAAAAAGGCAGTTTGAGCGATCTTATAATTCAAAGAATAAATTCGATGAAAGATCGAGAGTAGTCGGGGCGACTACGGAGAGCCGTTACGAGAACGCAACGAGAGCGACAGCGAGCGACAATGAGCCGGGGGCGTAGGCGCTTGAGCACGTACGCGCGCGACGAGAGTCAAACGGTGTCTGATGGCCGTAGCTGCACAATGATGCTTTATTTATACATTTCTTGTTAAGTGGCAACATGCCACTAACTCCCTCTGGTGGTCACGCCCACACATTACATTCGACCAATCAGGATCGATCACAAATTATCTTAACACTATTGTATGTGGAAACTTTACCGTAACGAGACCTCTTTACTATGCTTTTTATTTACTTACGGCACTCGTTATGGTAATTTACATATCATGCTTTAATTACACAAATTACACTCTAATAAGATCTTACAACAATAAGAAAATCATATTCTCTTTATAACAAGACTAATTGGACACATATAGGTCTGGTACAAACATAACTATCGACAGATGAAAAGACATGTTTATATTCACTTTACTTACGTTATTTATCACAAATCGAGATCACATAAGGACTTATCCTTTGGTAACACTATATCGTGGGCTTAGTTCAAATACCAACTAACTCGAAATTTTGGCAGATTGAGTTTAATATACAAATCAATTCCAATTTTTTTCCTTTTTCTACGGGTAAAACCAACTAACCCTTGCGTTGCTTCGTTTTGGAGATACTGAATCTTAAAACCAACTAAATTAAGCTGATAATTGTATGAAAACCTAATATTCCTTGTTAATCAGTGAAAATATATATTTTTATCGAAGTCAAACAAAATACCTACACTTATCAGTTATCAAAATAAAACTTTGCGACTAAAATACGGAACATTTAAAAAGTGAAACGATCTTATTCTGTTTAGTTGGTTTTAGTACTAAGATATTAGAGAAAACTCACAGTTTTATAATTTTAATAACAATTACTAGAGGTTAGTTGGTTTTCCTATTGATCGCGTATTATCTAACTGGACACAATATAACGAAGTCATTACTAGTAAATTGGTGTAATAGGTTTTGCTTCTATAATTTTGCTCATATTCCACGCGCAATATCTAGAGGTAATACCGGCTAACCCAGGGTAGTTGATATAAATTCTCGAGTTACGACGCCGGGCGGGCAGGCGCAGCGCATGCGTTCAGCGTTAGTCGTTTCTGCTCTCGCGCCGCGAGAACAGCTCGTGTTATTTTTGGTGTCGGCATAATAATTCGATTAAGTGTTTGTGTGGTCTACTGAAATGGATTCTTTACAAGGTAAGCATCTCTTTTGAGTCCCGAAGACTTTCAAACTAAGAGTGTCTTATAATTCAATTCCACAGTGTTATTATTAGAGGTTATGTTTTGACCCACGCTTTCGTTTTTTTATTCAGTTACAAAACAAAACAACAATATTGTAAGACAGAAAACCTGCTTAGCTTAGTTACTTGTCAGTAATTTGAGTTCACAAAACTCAAATTGTGTCAACATGTCATTTCAAGCTTGTTTTGACGTTTTTAAATCCTCCATTATAACTTGACACCTCAGTCCATTCATCTGGTTCAAAACTGGGGGTCAATCATAATTGGACTTTGAAAAGTCGGGTAAATTGTTTTTTTGTCGTTTGTATCTTACCCATCACTGTGATACGATATTATAACTGTTGAGGTAAGATTATTTTTATTTATTTTTCAGGCGGTGATGAAGATAATATTCTGATGGATGATGACAACGACGTATTTTTGTCTCAAGCTTATGATAAGTTCGTATTGTCTCGATCAGAAAATGTTGAAGATCAAAAAGTACTATCGAAGGGAGAAGGCAAGTAAATACTTAAGTAAATTAGAATATGAAAAATTTAGATTGTTCTAGTGTAGGGCTGACATTTACGGCGCGCGACATTGGCTTAATTTGGTCATACTTTTTTCAAAGGTTAAATATGTACCTACCTATACCAACTTCTTTTTGACACAATCCATCAGATATTTTTTCATTTAAAGTGGGTAGTCGGACGACATCCATAATTATATAGATACCTAGCGTAGTTCGTAGGTACTTCATGTACTTTCTGCGCAAAAGTTTAAAAGGTCATATTTTAAACTGCATAGATTTGACATCTGACTGATGAATTTGTTTTTTTTTTTTGGTCTGGGCCTCTGGTGTTTGTCTGTGTACTTTGCCATGCCATCCATGCGATCCCGATATAGAGGGAGGGGATCCTAGTTAGGAGCCATGAGTGGGACGCGTGTCTTTTTGTTTTGTTAGTAGCCTTTTATGTTTAGCTCTGCAGCGATAACTAGCAGATAGAATGTCATTATTTAACTTTAATTTTCAGGAAATTATGTGGATGGTATGGAAGAAAAATTGGAGAAAATGTTTAGTCAAGAAACTTCTATTACTTTAATCAACAAAAACCCTGAAAAAAACTATTTAGAAGATCTTATAACACTAGAAGATTTACTGGATCCTATTTCCTCTTTTACTGCACAACACGCACTTGATTTACAACCTTTGAGCCCTCTTGATATGGATATGGAAAAAGAAGATGATATAAGTGAGGCGTCAATGGTAACAACAATAACTGTAATGGAAATATTTGACCGTGCTGTTACAAGTGCTTCATCACATGTATTCGAAATTGTAGACAATATTTTCATAAGAGCATGGAAAATGATAAAACCACGTAGCCGTTGGTGTGTGCCTGACCCAGCATTATGGAAAGAAAATGTGGCTAAAAAGCGACGTGCTGATGGTTTACCTTATGTCACGAAAAAGGTTCGTCGACAGCCAAAAGTTCCAAAGCCAGTAGACTGCACTAAGTGTCACTATAAATGCAGTTTAAATTTTACAGAAGAAGATCGTTCACTAATTTGTCGAAGCTATTGGAATCGAGACTATGCAGGCAAAAAAAACTTCATCTTAAGTTTGATCGAAGTGCTACCGATTAAAACTGTTGTAGTAAACAGAAAACGCTCAACTCTAAGAACAAATAGCAAGAAATATTTTTTTTATAAAAACGAACAGAAAAAACAGCCGATCGATTCTGTAAAAATCTCACCGTGAAAAGTTAGGTGAAGTGATCTTAGAGTGAGCTGTCAATAGTGCCAATCCCTAGCATTAGTTGGAATGACAGCTCACTCCACGCTCACTTCACCTAAGTTTTCACGGTGAGTTTTTTACAGAATAGCAATGCAGGTCTGCCTTAATTTTTTCTGTAAAACTTTTTGCATTTCACCAGCGGTGATTACAGATGCCGTGAACAAACGGAATTCCATAGGGGTATTTGGACCCGCTTGTGATCCACGTGGCCATAAAGAACCTCCGAACAAAACACCTCCGGAAATTTTGAAGGAAGTTCGACAACACATTGAATCTTTTCCTACAATCGAAAGTCATTACGTACGAAAAGATACACGGCGTAAATATTTGGACAGTAAACTTTCCATTAAAAAAATGTATGCACTTTATGTAGAGAAGTGTCAGGAGAAGCAGAGTATTGCGGTTACAGAAAATACATACCGCAAGGTATTTTGCACAGATTTTAATCTCGGGTTCTATGTTCCTAAAAAGGATCAATGTCCTTTATGTACAAAATACCAACGTTTGGAATCTGAAAATGAAGAAGGTTTAAGAAATGAATACAAAGCCCACATTGAGCGAAAAGAAGCATGCAATGAAGAAAAGAAAAGAGACAAAGAAAGAGCGACTAAAGACACGAATTTTATTTCGGCAACTTTTGATCTGCAAGCCGTATTGCAAATACCAACCGACCAAGTTAGTCTGTTATACTATTGCCGTAAATTGACGGTCTACAACCTCACCATTTATGAAAGTGCCTTGCCTAATGAAGCTTATTGCTTTGCTTGGTCAGAGGCACACGGTAAAAAAGGCAGCGCGGAAATCGGATCTATATTATATCTTTATTTGTCTCAGTATGTACCGACACATGTCAACGAAGTGGCTTTTTTTTCCGACACATGCGGAGGCCAGAATCGCAACCAATATGTGGCATCTGTCTTGCTATGGGCGGTGCAAAACATTGAAAATTTAACAATAATTGAGCACAAATTTTTGGAATCGGGCCACTCTTACATGGAGGTTGATTCGATGCATAGTAGCATAGAGTCGGCTCAGAAACACTCAAAGATTTATTCTATGTCGGAATGGCTTAACGTTTTCCGACGGGCTAGGTCTTCTCTATCGACGAAAAATAAAAAAAAACTAAAGCCCTATAACGTAAGAGAGATGAAATTCAACGACTTTTTCGATTTAAAAACATTGGCAGGCAGCATCATGAAAAACAAGAATAAAAACACAGAAGGAGACAAAGTGAATTGGTTAAAGATAAAACGCATGAAATATGAAAAGGGTCAGATGAAGATCTTGTATAACTATGACATGTCCGATAACTTCTTCGTTATAGATCAGAAAATAAACATGGAGTCTGTTCTTCCCAATGCTGCTCCTGAGGTTCCCGCTCATCGTTATGGAACCAGACAAAAAAAGACCATGGTAAATTTGGCAGCTATAACTACAAACTACAACGAAGGTACCAGACTTCCAGTCAAACTGAATCAGTTGTATCATGCACCACTACCCATTTCAGAAGCAAAAAAATCTGACTTACTGAAATTGTGTAGGAAAGAAGTAATTCCAGAAGAATATCACGCGTGGTTTGAAAATTTAGCGACTGATAGTACTAAAATAGACTGTACCCAAGGTGTTACGCAGTCTGATGTGTCTTCTGATGAAGAGTAATAATGTTTTTACAATTTCAAATTCCTTCAATTCCTGTCAAGTATTTTATTTGATAATAAAATGATTACCTACTTTTAAATATTGTTTATTTTTAAATAAAAAAAACACTATTATTGATAGCTCTTAAAAGTTTTTCTTAGTAAATCAGCATTTCTTGACAGGAAGTAAAGGTTAATAAAAAAAAAAAAACTAAACTTGAGAAGTAAAACCAACTAGTATTTTGCATTTTTCCGTTTTTATAGAAAGTTAAAAGGATTATTAAAATCTTCGTATGTTTAATTTTTATATATTTAAATTAATAAAAATATAGATTTAGTTCAGCAATAACTTTTAGTTTCCAAAATACAGTGTTTTCTTGATAGAGAGGTAAAAGCAACTAAATAGGGGGGTTTGGGGTGCAAAGTGTAATTTTCTGTGAAACAGTGTGACTTTCCTTTGAAAAGATATAAATCAAAGCATACTTTATTAAATTATCAATTAGATACCATTTCTCAATAATCCATTTTCTAAAGTGATACATGAAATTTTAGGAATCAAACTTTCAAAACATCATTGCTCATTATCATTATTTTCGAGTTAGTTGGTATTTGAACTAAGCCCACGATATAACGTCTCTAGTAAGTCTTTTCTAATAGCACTAAGTGTTCATATTGCACTGTTTACACCTTTCACTGTTTGGCACTGATTGTTTTAACACTATACACACATTGTTCACTTTATGAGGCTTCGCAGACGGCGTCGCCAACAAGTTTCTTTGACGAAAATGCGCAAGTGACGTTTAATTTTATAAGAACTCCATGCCATTCTAAAATCTTATGGAATTTCAGTAGCACGGAAATGATTATAGACAGCGAATTTATTCATTACCTTACTATATTAGGTGATGGCAAGAACGAATCATTTTTTTTTAAGTAGGTAACCGTGGAGCTCTTCTCCATAGGAAACGATCAATTGGAACCGTGCACCTAGCTTCTGACGTTTCATAAGTGCTCATGTAGGTTTATGCAAAATAAAAGGTATTGTATTTTAAGAAAACGTCTAAAGAAAAATGTTTATTTGACACAGTACCTCCTGAACACATCGAAACAAAATTAAAAACAAACATAAAATAAAAAATACAGGATTATGTGTGCCTCAGAGCCGCGCCAAATTAATCCGCGTCCATTTCAGCAATAATTCCAGACCGACTTGTAGAATATTATCATTCAGATGAGCCTTTATCTCGGAGATTTCACGCAGTTGCAACACGTTTAGGTAGGTACTTTATAAGCCATTTTCCCTACACTACCAAAAAGAATGGCGATAAAGTGGTAAAGCGAATAAACAAAACGATAACCTATGTAATAAAATAAAATGAGAAGCCGTAGGTACCAAGAAAGGCTTCAATAGCCACACAAAAATCCGACAGTAAAATAATAGAAACCACACCTACATTTTCAACTATTCAGAATGCCAAACGTTTTTTCTATATGAAAGGCTAGCCCCTGAATATGACAGGTAAGCCAAAAACGGCGTTCTATACTCAAATAAATTGAGAAAATGGCCGACTATTGACGCCGCCTGTGATCAAAGGACAGGATGTGAGTAGCCGTGGCCACAAACAGCTCGAGTCGTTTATGGAAGGAGGTTTTTGTGGTTATTGTTTCTGAATACACTGGTGTGTGTAGGTGGATAAGGTTGAGTTTTGATAAACTTTAATCCATGCAAACTAAAGTGAATCAAGACATTGTTCTATTTTAGGCACCTGACCATTGGACCGTAAAAGAAACTTGCCGATGTTAAATTAATTTCTGCAGGAAATATGATTATTACTATACACTTTTATACAGTCGACGATGTTTAGCGGGCCTAAGTACCCAACTTTAGGCTGGACATAGGTCAATCAATCAACTCAGCCTATCGCAAAACACTGCTGGACATAGGCCTCTCCCAGGCTACGCCACAACACCCTATCCTTGCCTTGTGCATCCAATCTGTCCCAGCCATCTTCTTAAGGTCGTCGGTCCATTTACCTAAGGGGAAGTAGGTACATCATCTAAATTTAGCTATTCCTGTTGGTAGTCTATTTTATTTTTAATACATTCTCAGCCAAAATTAAATAAAAAACAAATTTTATGAGCTTCTCTATATAATTTTCGTTACCAAAATTTAGCTTACCTTTTTAAAATGTGTATTTTATTAAGGTAAAACCCACTTAATATGTTATAGAGCGACTAAAATGTTTTTAATAAAGCTATCCAAGGCCCTATATTTTCGGCACAAGAATAGCGACAGCCTCTAAATTAGAATCTTTGAAATTCTTCAGTTTGTGAACTTGAGAGCGTGACTTGAGGTTCATTATTGTTCACACTGACGAACGTATTTTTACTTAAAAGCAATTTTTAACTAACTTGACTATAATTAAATGGCCAACCACTTTTTATTAAGAAATAGGGTATTTAGTTTAGGAGCAATGGGTTGCCCTGTGGTCGTAGGTTCGAACCCCGAGAGGCGCTTTACTTTGTGTAAATTATTACATCGCCACTGCTCTCAAAACGGTGAAGGAAAACATCGTGAGGAAACCGGCATGTTCTTGAGCCAAAAATTCGAAGACATGTGACCTCTATCAACTCACACTGAACCCGCGTGGTAGACAACAGCCCATTCCCTCTCAACGAGAGGAGACCTGTGTCCCAGCAGTTAGAACAGTATAGGCTGATATGATTATGGAGGGCATGGAGGGATTATGGGTTTTAAGGTTCTACGAATGAGTCTAGTGCGGTAGGCAGAACTTCAGTGATAGCAAAACCAGTATAAACTGGCCTCTTATTCTAGGTCAGCTCAAGGAAAAGTGATATTAACCTACGTACGGCCATAATCAAAGTCATTTATTCGAAGTAGGCTGGGAATCAGCACTTTTCGAACGTCAAAATTACATAAGAGAGTCCCCAGGCCACGCCAGGCCCTTCTACTGCTTTAGCTGGGAAGAAAAGGTGGGGCAACAAACTCCCCAGCAACACAGCTGTCTGTTCAATTAGAAGACCTTGATTCTATACAATAGGTAGTAATCAACATTACGAAACAGAAAACATTAAATCTATTGAAAAAAAAATTGTTTTACACAAGAAAAATGTTGACAAAACGATTGTAAAAGTCTTTTGGCACTTGAATGATATTGACAGGGGACATTATTGGTAAATATTTGTGAGATTTATTCACAAAGACACGGCCATTACAATTTACAAGCTAAGCTAACATTAAAATAAATTATATACCATACTACCTGCGCCCTGCGGTTCCACCCGAATAAGTTTCGATCCCGTGGGAATATCGGGATAAAAAGTATCCTATATGTTAATCCTTATTATAAACCATCTGCGTGCCAATTTTCATTCAAATCCGTTCAGTAATTTTTGCGTGAAAGAGTAACATACATCCATCCATCCATACAAACTTTCACGTTTATAATATTAGTAGGATGTCAGCTACACGCCATTATACCAACAATAACAAAAACACCTTTAATAATGTTTGTGATGATACAGTCTACAAAAGGAGGAAAATCCACTTCCAAAAAAACAATAAAAATACATTAGGTACCTACTGAATATTATATTAATTTACTCTTTACAATAATTTTTTTATTTACAAGGTAACACTAAAATAACAAAATAATATCCTAAATTAAATAAAACTATTTACAAACTAAAATATAGCGTCGAAAAATTCATCGCCTTCGCTGTCGACTGGTAAAGTACCCAAGACACTGGCGGCATTGCCACGTTGTATGGCAATGCTTAGCCTCTGGCCAAGGTAAAAGCCAGCCCTTGGGTCATGGCAAGTGTCAACCAGTCTTTTCGAAATTTATACCTACTTATGCTAATTATTTTCCTGTGACTTTGTTTTACGCGCGTTTAATCGCGTAAGTACTAGTATTGCAATGTCATATGATTGTTATTCACAATGCATCCAAAACAATGGTATGAGTTTAATGCAATCATAAATCAAAGTGATTCAGTGTTGTTTACTGATTAAAGGGGACTAACCTTTTTGTTTCGAAACAAAAAAAATACACTAACTAAAGGAACATTGGTAGTAAAAATGAGCAACGTGATCCTTGGCACGATTAGAGACAGGAAACCAACTATCTGTTAATCTAAGTTGTCAAAATCAAACTGCTGTATTAGTCACTCAGAATTCTAGGAGCTTAGGAACAGTCACAATTATCTAGGTACAGACGCCAGCAGGTCAAGCTACCCGAAACTATCAAATTTTCCCTATCAACTTTGAACCTTAATAGTTTAGAGATAAAGTTGAAAATCTATTAAATTTGACAGATAGTAGTAGCTTGATGTGCTGGCGTCTGTACAGACGAAGCATTAGGTGGAGGTTGATTGGGAAAATTTGATAGTTTCGGGTTTCAGTTTATACTCATTACTTCATAGGTTTCAAAATTCATCTTATCAGACTCAAGAGCATAAATAACGCAATGAACGTGGTTGAACTGTCAACATGAAAGACATTGCCATCAATTGCTATTCTGAGATTTCTGACCCTTGAAAAAGAGTCGTAAGTTTATGTAAGTGAATAAAATTGGACATCACAAGGTCAATGCTTTATTGTAGTGCCAAAATCTAATATTATTCCAATACATTTGAACTCAAACATTACCTACTTATAAGCCCTAAAGAAACCCTTTTACGTAAAACCAATAATGACGAAACCATGTTATATAATTTCAAGCCTTTCAAATCTTATTTGAAAACTTTCGACCCTGTTACAAAGTTTTTGTAAAGAAAATACTTAGCTGAGTGCAAGATTGAAGTAATATTTTCTTTCCCAAGTAGTACTAAGATGGAATTTTCTTTAAAAATACTTACAAACTATACAAGGTGTCGTTTTGCATCCTCGTCGATTTCAAGAAGGTAACTATGCTACTGATTCTCGACACGAATCAATAATAAAATAAGTAGGTATTTTTTCTAATTTTCGGAAATCAGCATGTGTGGGACACGCATTTTAAAACGCGGCCTGTGTGAGAACGCACTGTAACTGCCCTTTTACACACATATAAAAACGCGGCCGTTTATACGATACCATAACGCGATTCTGTTCTTTGAAAGTGGTGTATTCTGAAATGCTGTCAAACTAAAATAATTAAAAAAACAAGTATGTATTCATTATTTACCAGAGATTATAATTTTATTTGATTATTTATGTCTTTCATAGCAGCCTCCTGGAATTTGGCGAGGATGCAAAACAACAGCTTGTATAATATGTCTTTTTCCGATCGTAGAAGTGGCCATGTCGAGATCTGCCTGGCCATTTCACGATACGCTGCCATTCCACCCATCCGGACGACCTCGACCACCATAGCCTAACATTCGACCGACCCGTGTGGCTGTTATTATTTAGCCATGATCAATCCAGAACGGAAGCGATCAAAACAAAAAACTAACCGTGTGTTCATTCATATGCCGTCGTACCATGACCATACACGTCGATAATATTGCGTGCTGTCTGTGCTGCGTTGATGCTACGACGGCACTCGTATTCGAAAAAAGCACGCATTTTCAATTTTTTTGTGGTCACAGAAACAGCGATATTTAAAAAAAAACGAACAGCGAGAAAAGAAATTAACAACTGATTTTGAAAAACATCATGCTATATTATTAAATTATTTTGAATTCGGAATTCCACATAGAATGAAAGATATCGATCTTCACAAATAGCCAGTATCAAAAATCGGCAATTTCATAGATCGAATAATTTTGATATTTTTGGAATGAAGTTCTTTTATGGAGCAGCTTGCGGTGGGAGTAAAATGGAAGAAATCGTCACATAACGAAAACGCGTTTTTACGCGACTTTTCATCTATGGAGTAGAAAGAGAGAGGGATATATGTAGTTGAAATGGTTTTTGATAGTGAAATGAAAATGAAATTCCAAGATGGCGGCTGCAAAAAAATTAAAATTTTCGTGATTTTGAATTTTTCGCTGTCGCCATATTTAATTTTTATTTTGAACTTCCTTTCTGCCGGGGTTCCCCTGACCCCACACGTAATTAATTAGGTATTAGTTGTTATTTACTTACACTTAATTTTAATGCTAAATAAATATAATTCTATGATCAAAGACATTACAGTTCTTTCTAACTCTTGAAGCGCCTCCATCTATCTCTAAGACACCTCATTTCTTTCAGAATTTTCCAGGAAGTACATATATAGGATAAAAACACCGTAGGTAAAAGCTTTATTCTCATAATTCCTCTTTGTGATTCTACAGAATGAGAAAGTTATTACATAGTTAATATTATTACCTATTCTTTTGTCAAGATATTAAAACATTCTTTTGTGAGGAAGCTACTGAACAAGATGTTTTCTGTGTTTTTATTTTAAAAAGAATTTTCCTTGACTCCGTTTGCAAAAGTTTATTTTTAAAGACGTTTGGAAAAAGAGATTTATTTTTACTTATTTTATTTAGTAAACACTTGGTGCCTTAAATAAAATAGTAGAGCTATTAGATTTTGGTACTTTAGTCTCAGCAGAAGCTTCATATCGCCAATATTTGCTAAAATTAAAGCCTTTCAAATAAACACATAAAAGGCACTTTTTAACGTGTGAAATTGAATTGATTCTAGTCGCCTCTTCCAAATGATAGTTTTCACATGGAGAAAAATGAGCAACAAACTCCACGGTTACTCTTTAATTATTGCATACATTAATTATATAATATTAATATGTGAAGACTAAAAAATTACTAATTAATTTATTAAACCACAATAGGTAAAAGAATTGAAAATGAAATCATGACATGTAAATTAATTACGTGATAGATACATGGTGCTCACTTATTTATAACATTGCCCCACTGTTAAAAAATAAAAAGGCCATAATTTCATCATTTACAACTTAAAACAATTTAAACTCTATCCTCATTTCATTTGTTTTTTTTTTATTGAAATTACATGACACATGTAGGAAAGACAAAGCTTACCCTGCACATTTGGCCAGTTACATGTGACCCTGGAGACCTCCTATCCGATATAATAAAATAGCCCAATCTATAGACATCGACTGGGCACAAAACCAGACTCAGAGCTACTAAAACTTGCCTAAGAGGCGCTCCGTTTCCTTATGATCGCGAAAAATTCATCAGTCTGCGCCTCAGCAAATATACTCGAGGCTAGATGCCTTTTTTTTTTTGAGGATGGGAATTCATCAAATGACCCCTCCCGCTCTGGGTGGAGCAGAAGGGAGTGTCAGACTCTTACTGACTAAAACCCACCCGTGTTCCTTCCTTAGCCCTTTATGTTCCAGGGCAGCGGTAACCCTTTCGGACAATCCCGTTAACTACCCCTGAGATGAGATTATGGCTAGATGCCTCGACTATACTTTACAGCATCCTGAAAGCATTGTTGTGCAGCACGCACAGTTCGCTGTACACCCACTGCGTAAAGTAAGTCCACAAGCTGCATGCTTTAAATAAAGTCACCTTTAATCTGGTCTAGTACATTGTGCGATCCCGCGAGCCAACATATTACAACAGACAGATAACGCCCTGCACTCCCTCTCAATATCCTGATTGTCTCACTGATCATCGGAGACTCAGTAGCCCAAATTGAATTGCTTCACCCATACTTTTTATCCCGGTAGTACATTTCCGAGGGATAATTTCCGACCTCCACGTGAGCCATGCCACGTGCAAAAACTAGTAAACTATAAAGACACAAATATTCTTCTTTATGGAGCTTCCTAACATAGTTTCCCATTTTCTTGTACCACATTTTCAGCTTAATTTCCTAGGAAATCTCGACTAAGCAAGAGTCAGTGCTATTTCCTTTGAAAACAATATCTATTAAGTCTAAAAGCAAGCTGTTCATGTTCCAGGCGATGTCTTTAAAGATTGCTCCTCCGATAATAAAGTTTTATTTTTGTCTCTCGACTTTTTTTTAAACTGTAAACACGTAAAAAAAAAAGTCGAGAGGAAGGAAGGTGGAAAATTGGATTTGATTTTATTGTAGATACTGATTTTAAGACATTGAAGATGATTTTCTCTATTAATCAAAGTGTTGAATGTACTCGGTATCTGCAAAAACCTTCCTAGGTTTTTGCAGATACCGAGTACACTCAACCTTTTGTCATCAACCAGACACAAAACCGGATGAATATTACGACAAAAGGTTTACTGCTAACTACTACAACATTTCTGAAATTGAGCAGTAAAAGAAAAAAGAAAATTAATTATCACAATATCTTGGTTGCAGTTGGATTTACATAAAGAAGCAAGCAACTACTAGTACCACTTCAAGTACTTTATATTATTCATAAAGACTCTGAAACGCTTAATTTCCTCGTCTGACAAAGAAAAAGTTTACTAAATAAATAAAAGTTTTCTCATTCAACCTTTTATTATTCTACTCTCGATACTGAACAAATCGATTCTCTGAAGATGGGGCTAGGGGAGCAGAAAATTGTGGTATTGAATGAATTTAATTTATATCGGAGTTCGACGATTCTTGCTAATGTTCAGTAATGTTTATTGAATTTTTTCAGTTTAAGAAGGTATTTTTATATTTCATTTTTTTAGTTACCCTGCATTGTGCCCAAACCTCCCGTCTTGACGATCTCTGGCTATGTTGACCGTGTATCAGCATAGCTATTCACAATCATCTGACACACTATCATATCGAAAATAACACTTTTTAATAACCTGATTTGTCTTGTCCCAACAGCAAACAGCTGTCGTAAGAATAGCGGTTGTCTATTTTAATCGACAACATTTTCGGATTTTCGACTTGTGAACTGCGTTTAGAAGACTCCTACGATAACATTGATTGATGTTAAATACGGTACGGAAGTGTAACGGTTGTGGTTGTGTAATGGTTGTGAACATTGTAGAATAATATCATATAGAAAATATGAATTTTGGATATGTTAGTGGCCATGTGTAATTTTGAAGAAGTATGAATGTACCTATAATCCGCTAAATAATTACTGGCCATCAATAATTTTAAAGAAAAGTTGTCATGTCCACGTAGTAAACAGCGTTGTCAAAACTGTAATAATATAATACATATTAATAAAATACAATAAATCTAACGTTATATGGTCTTTAATGGTGACTTGATTATACGAATTATACGAAGTGATAACAACCAATCTCAGCCTTTTGATGTCACTAAATCGTTGTAGCCTTGTGTTAAAAGTTGAAGGTTGTGTCTGTGTACTGATTGTGGATAAAACGTGGCCTGGTGTCGTGAGGGACAACCAGAACAGCGCCTAACAGTAACGGAATTCTTGTTCTGACCTGGAGCAATGAATGAAAATAAATGTGATTATGAGTCACGATCACCAATATGTCAACACTTGGCAACTTTCAATTGCAATTTTTTCGTGAAATAACGAATGCAACGTTGAAATACGACACATTACATAAACCTATGGGTTCGAAAATGCTATGTTCGTAACAACATACATTTTCATTAAAAAATAAAGGAGTAAATCGCTTTTGAATAAAGCCGAGTGTATACATACTTTTGCTCGTGACTGTACATTTGTTACAGGAGATCGTTACACCACCTTCGCTGTGGTCTACCTCGAGGTATTATTTCTAATACGAGGTTTATTTAAATCAATATCAAAAACAGTGGTCTGTTATTGAATAGACTAGTAATAGTATGGCTAAACTGGCTCTTAACGTAGGTACTTTATTTTTTTTAACAAAAAATCTAATGGCCAATTCTTGTACTTAAAAAACGTTCAAAATCAAGTCGCAGTCTCGTCTCAGCGACCATCAATGTCAAAAACTTGTCAAAAATTAAGGAAATTACAGACAGATCAGACTGTGAACGTTCTTGAAATTACGAGATCTCTGATCCTTTGAAAAACTCGGTAATCGTGTGAAAGTATAAAAATACACAAACATCAAACTATACAAAAACGACGAAAGCTATCTAAACTGGATTAAAGACTTCCTACAGTCTTAACGGAATTGATAGAAATCCGTACCTAGTTCCACAGAATAGTAACCAACTACAGAAGACCGGCTTCATGTATCGAACGAAAACTCACACACGCATAGATAAACTTCACGTATGTACAGCGAGTACAAGCGTATTCATGACCAGCTGGCTTATTTGCAGGTCTTGTATTATTATAGCTTAAAGTGAGCTGTCAATAATTTCAATCACTAACATCAGCTGACTACACCTACGTTTCACGGTGAGATTTTTACAGAATAGGTCGGCTACATTTAAGTAATAATTGCCGCACGGCCTGCACGGGTCAATTGATCAGGTTAAGCTACGCTTGTTGCGGTCGGTCCGTAGATGGGTGACCATCGTTACATACCAAAACCCCTCCGTGCCTCGAAAATCACGTTAAACCGTTGGTCCCGGCTGTCACCCATGGAACTTTGACAGTCGTTACACACACACAGTCAGAGAGTCGTTTGGTAGTCAGAAGTCTAAAAATCTGACCACCAATTTAACGAAGGGGTATCTTATTACACAGTAACTGGGTTATGAATGTCAGATGGGTAGTAGCTCCATGTAAAATACTGGTATTCAGCTGCATCCACTTAGACTGGAAACCGACCCCAATGTAGTTTGGAAAAGGCTAGGCAAATTAATTAATATCGACTGCATTTGTTGGAGATCCCCGTACATTCACGTTTATGTGTGCGTGCGCCTGTTTTCGGTCGTTATATATCTGACCATTTGTACTATTCTGTGCTAGTGCGATCTGGATCTTAATTAATGTCATCCGGTTTCGGCCACGGCGAGAGAATCTAAATGGCTCTGTAATTGAGTTGGGACTTTGATGTCCTCTCTCTCTCTCAAAGATGCCAAACGTTTCCTAATTTTGCTGTAAGTGCCTGGACGTGAACGAAATGCGTTAAGACGCATTGATTGGATATATATTTGATATTTTAAGGACTTGAATGCAGGACAATGAATTAAATTCATTGCAGTGCCTGTGTGTCTGAATGTGCACTCAGTCATCAGTTTGAGGGTAATGAATTTTTATTCCTTGAAGTGCTCATTTTTTACTTGAGCATACTGTTAATGATATTTTTTGTTAGGAAATTCTTAGTAAAAGCCCGGTGTCTGAATTTGTGCCCAGTCAATACAGTCATAGGATTTAGCATCGCCAAAAGTGACGAACTTTCGTACAAACTTTTATCTTCAATTTAACCCCTTTAGGGGGTGAATTTTCAAATATCCTTCCTTAGTGAACTTTCGTTGTATAAGGAAAATTAGTGCAAAATATCATGCTTCTAGACCCAGCAGTTGTCTGTCAGTGAATTAATTAAAGCATTTTTAACCCCGACGGAAACAGCGGGGTAATATATTTTGATCCAAACCTCCTCGCGTCGGGGATGGCTAATGAAAACACCAAACAGACGAGGCGTATACTCAGCAATAATGTATGTATGCTATTGTAGAAAGGATATCTGCTGTTAACTTCCTATTTTCATGAGCCATTTCCCGACACGAAGACACATGAATCAAAATAGTACACCCTACTTCCTACTAATAATATTATAAACGCGAAACTTTGTATGGATGGATGTTTGTTACTCTTTCACGCCAAAACTACTGAACGGATTTGGATGAAATTTAGCCCACAGATATTTTATAACCAGGATTAACACATAGGATTTCTTTTTATTCCGATATTTCCACGGGATCGAAACTTATGCCGGTGAAACCGCGGGGCGCAGCTAGTACAAGCTATATTAAACTTGAAAAGGGCCAATGGCGCCGTTTCCCTTGTTCACAAACTAAACTAAATTTAAGTTCAGTGCTTATTTTTCTTTCTATTAAATTACGAAAAGGGCAGAAGATAAATATTAGTTTAATCCTGTCAAATTTACATAGATACTCCAATAGCAAGTTTAGACGTGATTAAAAACTTGGCTATTAAAAATACGTCAATTTACGTCAGGCGCTGACTAACTTCACAGGACTAAACTAATATTTATCTTCTGTCCTTTTCTTAATGAAATAGAAATAAACTTTTTAGAGGTTTTTGTTTGTGTCGGGGGTAAAAAATTTAAGTTTTATCATGTAGATCTGTTGCAAATTTATCTGTCTGCTATAGTGTTAAAGTTATTCTAAAATTATATCCAAAATGTTCTCCATGGTTATTTACGCGTGACAACAATGAGTGAACATTTGTTCAAATTACGTCTTTTTACAAAAATAAAGAGTAAACATGGAATCCATGAATATGCAACATCACGCGTTTGTCTGTACAAGGTCGCGTGGCATTTTAATGTTAATACCCATATTCTTACTACGGGAGCAGCATAAGCGTACTTAATCAGCCTGATCCAAGCCAAGCAATTATTTCGTGAGTGTTGAGATGTTGCCAAGAAGCACAGTTATAAGTTCCTCTGGGTTAAGCACGAGACCATTCATGCTCGTGAAAAGGAAGGGCCAGGGCTTTTGTTATTTGAACTTCGTATCATCACCCAACTGATGGTAGGAGGAGTTCGCATCAGCATCGAGACAACGATGAGATACCTGGGTCTCGTCCTCGACAGCCGGTGGAACTTCGTCGAGCATTTCCGACGTTTGGCCCCCAAACTGGAACGGGCTGTGGCCGCCCTAAAGCGGCTCTTGCCCAACCTGAGGGGGCAAAACGCCTCCTGCCGGAGGCTTTACGCGGGGTTCGTGCGGTCCATGGCCCTATATGGGGCCCCGGTGTGGGCGCGTTCACTGCGGCTGCAAGCCGCCCACTACCTGAACGCGCCCCAAAAGGTGGTAGCCATAAGGCTTATCCGCGGGTACCGCACGATCTCGGGCGAGGCGGCAAGCCTCCTTGCCGGACTGCCACCATGGGATCTGGAGGCGATAGTCCTCGCGCGCCTGTATGATTGGCGCGCGGAGGCACTACGCCGGGGGGAAACTCCGCATCCGCGGCAAACGGCAAGATGTCAGCACGAGTGACGGGGCCCGATAGGGCCAAAGCCTGCCAGGGTAGCGGGATCGTCCGAAAGGGTTACCGCTGCCCTGGAACATAAAGGGCTAAGGAAGGAACACGGGTGGGTTTTAGTCAGTACCCTTCCGCTCCACCCAGAGCGGGAGGGGTCATATGATGATTTCCCAACCTCAAAAAACAAAAAAAAGTGATTGCGTAAGAATTTAACCTGAACAGGTTTTGTTTACACTTTCATTATATACTTTTGGAACAAACCATAATGTTTATTTGACTTTATTTTTTATCTTACCTAATATAAAATAACACGTTACAAAAATGTGTTATAGATAGTTTGTTTACAGTGGAAAGCAGCTGTCTGTCTTGACGTAACTTTTTAGACGCCATTGTGATACCAGGGGTACGGAAACGGAAGCCATATTCTTTGTAGGTACACATAGATGCTTTACAGTGAATACAATAACAACATAAAATAACATCACGCCTGTAATCCTTAACGGGATAAGCAGAGGTATACCTATAGTTCACCCATATTTTGCCAGTTATGTTTAAGTCCCATATGTAATAGGGGGCGACCCTATTGCCATCCACAGGGCACGTATCCAGACTCCGGCACTGTAATGACGTAACACACTTTCAATCACAACCCTTCCCCCCTCGCCCCCTCCTTTCCTTCCTATTTTCCTTTCCTTTTTCCTTTTCTTGGATTAATCCATTAGAAGATTCATCTGCGTAAATAACGCAATGAACGTGGCTGTCGAAATGTAAACAAAACACATCAACAAAAAATTGTAAGGAATATTTTTTGATATTGAGAAAATGAAATTGAAAATAACAAAATATTTTTAATTCTTTCCTATTTGCAAAATAGTTGGGCAAAAGTCATCTAAAACTATTCCAAATTTCAAGTTGTTAAGATATTCAGCTGTGACAGACGGACAGACAGACAGACTGAGTCGCACCATAAGTGTTCGTTTTTACCATTTTGGTACGGACCCTAATTAAACAGTATATTTTGACATTTAAATTCAGCGGACCCCGGCATAGTCGGGAAAAGGCTAGGCAGATGATGATACTTTTGACATTCACATCATTAAAACTAACATCGAAACTAGAATTTAAACATCTTTAAGTTCTTGAATTGACTCTCTGGTTAATTTATACTGTGCACCGGTAGCCACGACCACATTTGATCGTATTTACCTACTGCACTAGCTAGGGTTAAAAATAAAACTTAATAACAAAATCGTGAAATAAATTGTACCGCAAGTGAATACACAAAGATAAACTTTGTCACGATTTTAATCAATTTACATAAATTATGACCCGCACTGCCTGACTATTGAATCATAGAACAATATGGGAAAATGATCATGATTAATGCTGAACTTGTACAGAATGCCCCTATTGTATGAACTAACTACACATCTTTATAAAAATGCCATGTCATTGTTTGTGTGGGTCATATAGAAAACGGTTTGAAAGTCCACCTTGAGGGCTAAATCTGTGGCATTATCCTCAAACTCATTTTAGTGTGGAAAATACGCGTTATGTGAAGGAAATATTAGTCGCGTAATATCAGGAATTAAACGAGTTTTTGTGACGTAAATAAGGCTAGGTGCTGAACGTCGCTTGTGTGTAGGAGATTACCTCACGCGTGACGTATGATTTTGCGGGATTATTCGACACTTCAGACCCATCTGCACCTAGCCTATTAGACATTGCAATTTGCTATAGCATTATCCTGGGCATGATCTGCAGGCGCTATTGCGTAGTTTGAGAGAGGCATGTGTCCAGCAGTAGACTGATTGAATCCCGAGAAAATTGTCATGTCAACACATTGAGATTTGCCAGTGTTAGAACACCGGCGATTTATTGCATTGTTGAGTATACGACCAATCAAGCTCCGTATTTAGCTTTATCTAATCCGTTAAATCGAGATCTATAATAATACTAGCTTCTGCCCACGACTTCGACCACGTGAAGCAACTTTCTTATTTTTTTTTTCCGTAAGAACCTTCTACAAAATATTAGAAAACTTAAAAAAAAAGATGGATGAAATCGGTAAAGTCGTTCTCAACTTATGACGTGACCAAGGAAATAGGGCTCCATTTTTGTACATATTATATAGATTACTAGCTTGTGCTTTGACTTATGTAGATATTATCCCGTCTCTGTCTTGCACTTTTAGATTGATCGTTGTGTGACAATGACAGGAATCACGTTTAGCCTAAGTATCTGTTAAACAGTATCCTCCAAAATTTAGTACAAATGTTTCCACTTCAGCTGTGACATACCACAATATGATTAAAAATTCTAGTGATCCAAATGTTTACTGCTGTAACGTTGTTATTGACTAATTCGAACTACCTTTGACTTATCATAAAAAATAATCAAGTAGGTAATCCCTTAGGAGTACCTAATATTTTTTTTATTTTTAATCATAATGTGGCATCTCAGCAGACGTGACAATGAAATTTCAAAAGATGAACAGACAGCTATTGTTAACCGGCTTCTAAAAAGGAGGAGGTTCTCAATTCGGATGTTTGTATTATTTTTTTGTTTGTTCGCGCATAACTCTGTCGCTTGCCAACCGATTTGAAAAATTCTTTTTTTTGTTGGAAAGGGTATACTTCCCATAGAAATTTCATCGAAAACGGTTCAGTATTTTGGTTTTTAAACCAAATTACTGGTAAAAATTACAACTTAAAATTGAAAAATAAAAACTTTTTTGCAAAAAAAAAAACAACCGACTTCCAAAACCGACACTACAAAGTGTATAAAAAAATAAAAAAAAACTTTAATTTCGGAAGTCGGTGGCAAACAACGAAAATGCGAACCTAACGACACCGACTTTCGAAATTAAAGTTATTTTTCACTTTGTAGTGTCGTTTTTGGAAGTCGGTTGTTTTTTTTTCTATTAAACAGATATGAGTACCAAACTAATTAATGCAGCAGGCTTTCTTACATAACTCTAGTTGTACTATCTTGAAACTTTATAACAACTCAATAGCGAATTTTACCTTAAAAAATTTTAAAGCCAAGAAAAAAAGTAAACATATAGCAACTAACAAAATATGAACGCAAAGTTTCTTCTCCAGAACTCCAGAAAAAACTTGGCAACACACTTACTTCAATAAACTGATGAAAAAGATTAACAGTCGGTAAGTATAAAACGATAAATCTTTGTTATTCATGTTCCAAGTAACTTGTTTGTACCGAAACAAAATTTATGAGCCTACGGTAGAATGTATTACAGATCGTTTTGAGGCGATATCCCAATCAGTTTATTGGTCTTCGGATGCTGCAAAGTTTGGTAAATTTATTGAAATGGAATGGTTAAATCGATGTTTCATTTGTTAGGTTCTATACAGGGAGAAATTAAATTAGCTAGCGAAACTCTGTAGACCGAAGACACAAAACCGTACAAAATGTTGTATCAGTGCGGTTAGTGGAAGTGCTCAGGTGTGGTTTGGGCAAGTGCTGTTGAAATTAGTGCTCTGAACGGAATACCTCATCAATTTCTAAACACGATAAAATAAAAATATATGATGGTTTTTTTTTTTCAGGGTCAACGGGATCCACTGGGAGTGTTGTTACTTGAAGTATGTGTTGAGAAAATCTGTTTTCTTTTTATCGTGTTTAGCTAACGATACTACTATGAAGTGTACACAAGAAATAACTAATTTTTAATTTCCACTAAACTCTTTTCTATAACTCGATGCAAGAAATTTGTGTAGTAAACACATTTGTTGTCTGTTGTTCAGCATTTTAGCAATTTTTCTTTTTACGCTTGAAAACAATTTTTAAACTGATGTTTCAAGTAACTACACTAACTGCGGTCGATGGCTCCACAAATATGTAAGGCATCAAATAAATTATTTTTTTGTTTTATCATCTTAAGTTATCTATCTCGTTTGCGGAGTTTCGCTACCTAATTTAATTTGACCCTGTACAATTCTGAATTGATTTTCTTTTGGGTAACTGTAGGTATTTGATGCATGCTTTTTGCATTAGGTATGGAACAGTTTTCCGCATTAAAACGGACTTTTGAGCGTAAAAAATAAGTATACACCGTTAAATTTTGATCGTTTTAATCCTTAAAAGGGGTCATTGTACTCATCATTATGAACAACTTTTACTACGGGACCAACCCTAAAATCGTGAAAAAAAAACAGTTGATCCATAGATTTATGTTCGCATAACTCGACCTAATTTAAGTATGGATCAACTGATTTTAACGGTATACAAAGTGCTCATTTTTTGGCAATAAACTTGCTAATATAGATCAATAAGAAATTAGGTAGAGTAGAATATTCGTCTCTTCGTGAAAAACAAAAATGTGAAAGTAGGTACAGGCACATCAATCTACTACAATCTGTCAAATTTCTTAAATAGATTTTCAACGTTATCGCTAAAGCATTAACGTTCAAGGTTGATTGGGAAAATTTGACAGTTTCGGGTAGCTTGACCTGCTGACGTCTGTACATCTACAACATTATTTTATAACGGAAATAAGTACTCTCCTTCTTCTTAGCGTGTCGATAGCAATCTAAAAGTACTCGTCCCAGAATTCGGCCACTTGTTTGGCACCATCACCGGCGTCCATCAGTTCCTGTAACGTGCAGCTGACAGGACACGCAGGGCACGATGTTAAGTGGTCCCATTGTTTGTGGAACAGCACCACAATTACACTCCAAGACGGAGTCGTCTATGAATCTCCACTGAACAGGTTTTCCTTGCTTCGGCCAACTTAGGTCCGGAGTCTGTTTAAAGGCTTCCAGGTTACCCAAGGTAACTCATGTCCAGGAGGTCTTCAGCGGGTGAGACGAAAGGTTTGGGTAAGGAAGCACAGTCTCGCCACAGCTTCAGTCTTTCTTGCGATCGTTCGCCAGTGAGTGTGACGACAGAAAGCTGTTTCGACTTTATGCCTTTGTGGCACAACCTAATTAATTAGAAAAGTTAGGTTTGCGGCAACTCCACGTGGTAGTCCTTCGGGACTTGGAAAGTGTTCAATCAAAGTTCGGGAACTTCCAATCTATTGTTAGTGTGGCTCTAAGGCCGAGATCTATTAACGTTATTTTACACGTTTTTTGGCTCAAACACACACCAAAGAATATATTACTGTGGCTTATTTTATTGAAGAACATATTGAGGTGAAATGTGTGAAAATTCATTGTGTTTTATAGGTATCTTGGTATTGTTGTCAGGATTGACTGTTTGCGACAGATAGAGGTAAGCTGGACTTCCTGGTTTTTTTTAATTTGCGACATCATTTGAGAGGTATCAAACGTATTGGTAACATCAACCGTCATCATCTGCCTAGCCTTTTCCCAACTATGTTGGGGTCGGCTTCCAGTCTAACCGGATGCAGCTGAATACCAGTATTTTACATGGAGCGACTGCCTATCTGACCTCCACAACCCAGTTACTGGGTAATACGATACCCCTTGGTAAGACTGGTTGTCAGACTTTCGGGCTTCTGACTACCCGTAACGACTGCCAAAGATCCCCGAATGACAACCGGGACCAACGGCTTAACGTACTTTCCGAAGCACGGTGGGATCTCGGTATGCAAAGATGGTCACCCGTCCACAGACCAACCGCAGCAAGCGTAGCTTAACCTGACCGATCGACCTGTGCGGCTGTTATTATTTAGCCGCGGGACCCAACATCAACCGTATACACACTTTAATATTTCTTACTCGTAAAGTAACGGGAATATTTTTAACGTTTCTTATCCCACTGTTGGGCAAAGGTTTTCCCCACAGCTTTCCACTCTTCTCTGTGTGTTGCCTTCTCCTGTCAATTTCCCATAAACGCCTCTAAGTGATAATGCCAGCGTTTCCACGGTACCAAATCATTATAATGATTTCATAAATAATCAAACAAATAAATAAATAATAAATCATTCTAATGATTTGGTAGTTCAATCTTATTGCAGACAAAGTTCCAAGCTATAGTAAAACATTCTAGGGATGCAAAACAGTTCCAAAAGTTAGATCGAGAGTTGGCAAGAACTTGTTGTTAAAATTTTCATTCTGCAGCTAAATTGAGATGAAAATCTTCAATTACTTTTTACATTGTATCCCAACTTCTTGGGACAAAGTTTAATAACCTGGCTAAGGTAAAGGAAATTAATTGAATGGAAACGAGATCACGCTTTTATGAAGTTTAGGAGCTGTACGCAAGGTCAGGTATGCTGGCCTGTTTAGTAAAAATAATGGTGTCATTAATTTCCCTGTTTTTGAAATGTTTGTTTTTTGGATTATCTAAACTGTTATTAAAAAGAGAAAAGATTTGAATTTTTGTATGTTTGTTTGTAAACGTTTTACGCTACAACTGCTGAACGAGTTTGGATGACATTTGGCATATGTGTAGATCATGACCTGAGGACATAGAATATACCTAAGCTTTTTATCCTGACGTTTTTACGGGATCGAGACATATGCGGGTGAAACGCGGGGTGTAACTAGTGACGTATAAATGAAGTATAGACAGCAAGAGGTACAAGGAGCAAGAGGAACAGGGTAAACTTAAATATAGATTTTTTTCTGAAAAGGGGCTCATTTTGACTTCGCCGTATTGCGGCGAAGTCCAAATGAGCCCCTTTTAAAAGGGATTCACGACTAGTTCTTGTAGTTGTAGTTGACTCAGTCTGTAACTAGGGCCTTTAGTGTATTTCTAGCCATTTAGGAACCTTGAAAAATACGCAGTAGTATTAATCTGGTCTTAATTAATTACATTTACTTTACTCCCACAAAATTTTGGTAATTCTTCGGGCGGCAATGTCGGTTACCTTGGTTCTTCTGCGGATCTCTTTATTTTCACAAAGATGGTCCGATGACCTTGTAAAGGCCGCAGGAATCCGCTGGATGCGGGAAGCAGAGAACCGGTTGAAATGACGGTGCTTGGGGAAGACGTCTTTCGACTTTAATGATGATGACTTTACATCTCATATTTTCAATTTTAATGCATTTTATACCAAGTTAATCGCAAAATTGAAACTTCTAAAAGAAAGGTTTTGACTTAAGCAACTTTTAGAATAGATGTCCCTTGTTTCAAGGCGATATTGTACGGCTTTCAGTAACATTAACCTTCTGATATCATGGGGTTTTCTTCAATTTAGAAAATTGGAAAGGCCAAGTTTAAAAGCTGAAATCTTTTCACAAAAAGTGTTTTTTTGTTAATTTGATTTAAAGGCAAACTTGCTGAAAGTGCTAGTATAGATACTATCATTTGGAAGAACTGCGTCTTGTACTAGTATTGTGGATATCACACCATATTTGAGACGGTTTTGAACATCCTCTAAACAACATAAATGAATGCCCCATTCATTTTCACTGATTTCCATAGTCAAAAGTTATAGAAAAATAGACCAGATATGCATAAAAGTAAGTACTTAATTATTATACAATGGCGCCGATTCCCTTGTTCACAAACTAAACTAAATTTAAATTCAGTGCATCTTTTTCTTTCTATTCCATTAAGAAAATGACTGAAGATAAATATTAGTTTATTCCTGTCAAATTAGTCAGCACGTAAATTAAGGTATTTTTAGTAGCCATGTTTTTAATCACGTCTAAACTATCTATGGAGTACATATCTTAATTTGTCAGGACTAAACTAATATTTATCTTCTATCCTTTTCTTAATGAAATAGAAAAAATGCACTTAACTTAAATTTTGTTTAGTTTGTGAACAAGGGAATCGGCACCAATTTCTCTAAAGGGTAAAGATTTTTAATATTGTTCTGTCCTTTGAAAGATAACTTTAATATTGTTCTGTCCTTTGTCAATGTACACTCTGTTTTAATCCCAGCGTAGGTACAGGAAAACAAACAAAAAAAAATAAACCCCGAATAACCTTGTCCGATGTTTAAAAGTTAGCATCTTTCCTCGAAAATGGTATGCGTTTTATAAGACCCTTCGTTATGAAAGATGAATAAGTAAATATTATCATCCGACCCCTCCCTCTTTTTTCACGACCTTTCGACCTTTTCGGCCGACCTTTTTCAAAACTATTATCTTTTATCCAACTGTTGTCAATAAATATTGATTGTTTTCGTCAGTTTGTTTATGAAATAAGTTAGCAGATAGTTTAAAAAAATATATATTTTGGGAGTACTTGTGTGGTTACTGAACACATGAACAGCCTGTTTTTACCGATCAGCAGTTCATGTGTGTAGCATATTGAGTGTGAAAACGATTTGAAATGACAGTTTTTTTTAGAACGTCCTTGCCTTTGCTAATAAGTCTTTTTTTCTACAGAATACAAAATTCCACAGAATATAAAAGTATCAACGAAAATGTAAACAAAAATACATCACAAAACGCACCTGTGTATGCCAATTTGTAGTGCCACTTACAAATTGAGTGCTTTGATTTGATTAATCGAATATTTCCACCTGGAATTCTAATTCTAAATCACTTTAAAGACGTTATTCATTTGACAATTGAGGTTCATTTTATAATGTCAAATTTCGTCGATGACTTTTTAATTACAATTTACATAATAACGTTATTCAAGCAATAATTGTTGGAAAAAGTGGAGATACAAAATTAAACCTTCTTAACACAGAAAAATGAGTTACTAATTCCCTTAAGTGTGTGATTGCGTAAGAATTTAACCTGAACAGAGTTTGTTTACCCTTTAATCAGATACTTTTGGAAGTAACATTAGCTACTTTTTGGTCCGATGAGAAACTGTTTCAGGTTTAGTGTGATGCAAATGTATGTTACTTCGAGAACTGTGGGTATTTACAACAATCATTTCTATGTATTTTACCTTTCGATTCGATTCGGTACCGAGTAAGTCGTTTCGACTTGACTAGTTTCGCACGTCTTGCTCATCTAGGACAATACGGTTCTTATCTACTGAAGAGTGTGACTCAAATGAATTGTTTGTATGTGATTGTGAAACTAAAACCATAAAAATAAAAGTAGTTGAGATAACCATTCATTATCTAAAGTCGGTTAAGGTTGAGGGGCTTAGTCGTAGTCCTTCATCATCATCATATCAGCCGAAAGACGTCTACTGTTGGAAATAGGACACCACCACTTCGACAGCGCGGTTCTTGTTTCTCCAGGGGATTTCTGAGGTCTTCACCAGGTCATACATCGACCTTGTGGGAGGCCTTCCAACGCTATGTCTTCTGGTACGCCATCGCCAATCCTGAATCTTTTGGCCCCATCGGCCATTTGTTCTGCGGGCCCTGCCTACTGCCACTCAAGGTTGGCAACTCATCACATCAGTACTTTAGTTTGTGCTTGGTTTCTGTGTATCACTGTTTAAATATTGATATTCGTTCAAAAACTTATGATCTTAAATCGATCTGTAACGTACCCATTATTATCTTCCTACGTATTAAGGAAGACCAATGGAATATCTCACAAACATACCTAATATTTACGAAGTCACTTACAAGAAATCATTGCATATGCAAATATGTAATAACAATGACGTCAAAATTCATGAACAAAAGAATTCCCATGAACATTTTTGAATACCGAAACATGATTCCTGACTGACAGTCAGTCCTTTCGCAGCTGTGTTACCTCTAATTTTGCATCACAGTAATCTTTATTGCCATTGAAATAAGGTTCATAATAGGTTACTGTCAGAAGTACCAAAATAACGGCAAAGCTTGTTTTGCTGAAAAATGTGTAGTACCGTAACATAAAGGTATAATTGGACCTTGTACTAAATACATATAGGTACCTACTTATTATAATCTCTACTGTGTTATGTTTTTACATTCTTGGGAAAAACCCAGCTAAGTAAGCTTTGCTGAAAAGATCAGAAGACGAATTCCCGTAATTAAACACGTTCAAAATCTAGTCGCAATCTCATCTCAGCGACAATCTTGTTATTTTTTTTTTTTTGTGTGCTTATGTTCTTTTTTATGAGTGATGTTTGCTACAAATAAATGTATTTTCTTTCTTTCTTTCTTATTGATAGTGTGCTACGCAATTAGGTGAGATGCTGTGTGAGACTCGCTCAGATCAGGGGAGCATGGCACACAAGAGAAGTGGCCTTTACGCAGCATTGCGTGGAACAAGGCTGTCAGTGATGATGATGTTGATCTTGACTGACAGATTGCTGACATCAGAAGAAAGGCACTGCCGGTCGTTTTGATATTAATTAATCAATATCATACTATAGGTACATACATAGGGGCCCGTCGCTAAATAATAACAGCCGCACAGGTCGATCGGTCAGGTTAAGCTACGCTTGCCGCGGTTGGTCTGTGGATGGGTGACCATCTTTATATACCGAGACCCTCCGTGCCTCGGAAAGCACGTTAAGCCGTTGGTCCCGGCTGTCATTCGTGGATCTTTGACAGTCGTTACGGGTAGTCAGAAGCCCGAAAGTCTGACAACCAGTCTTACCAAGGGGTATCGTATTACCCAGTAACTGGGTTGTGGAGGTCAGATAGGCAGTCGCTCCATGTAAAAGAGTGGTATTCAGCTGCATCCGGTTACACTGGAAGCCGACCCCAACATAGTTGGGAAAAGGCTAGGCAGATGATGATACTTTAAGGTACATTTATCTGAACTCAAAGGCCCGAAATGAATAACTAATACTTTATTACTTACTACTTTAATTTATTATCCATACTTATAATAAATCTGTAGAAGTGAAAATTCTGTACATTGAAAATATCAAAAAAATAAATGGCATGGTGTTACTGGACCGACACCGAACCCAAAAATGTGATTAAAAAATTTTTGTCTGTCTGTCTGTCTGTCTGTCTGTCTGTCTGTTTGTTCAGGCATCACGCAAAAACTACTGGTTCGATTACGATGAAACTTGGTATAATTATTCTTTAATATCCTGGGCACCACACTGGGTACTTTTTATCCCGGAAAAGTATATACAATAAAAACAAACTTAATTTTGCGGTTCGATCCCTAGATCCGATTACTGTACCAACCGCAAATAATAAGTTTGTCGTAGGTTAGGTCACACGCAGTGGAGTTCATTTTTATTCCTTTTACTTTTTAGAGTTATTTAGGTTTATTTTTATATAAGTCGTAGGTATAGATTTTAATTTTAAAGTATAGGTAGTATATTTGATAGTGTACGTAGTGACCGTAGGTTATTTTATAATACTATTAGGTAGGATAGTCATTCGTATAGATATTAGTTTTTAGAGATTTTGCTTATTTATTGAGTTTAGATTGAGGGGCCCGTGGCTAAATAATAACAGCCGCACAGGTCGATCGGTCAGGTTAAGCTACGCTTGCCGCGGTCGGTCTGTGGATGGGTGACCATCTTTACATACCGAGACACCTCCGTGCCTCGGAAAGCACGTTAAGCCGTTGGTCCCGGCTGCCATTCGTGGATCTTTGACAGTCGTTACGGGTAGTCAGAAGCCCGAAAGTCTGACAACCAGTCGTACCAAGGGTATCGTATTACCCAATAACTGGGTTGTGGAGGTCAGATAGGCAGTCGCTCCATGTAAAATACTGGTATTCAGCTGCATCCGGTTAGACTGGAAGCCGGCCCTGAACATAGTTGGGAAAAGGCTAGGCAGATGATGATTGAGTTTAGATTAGTTATCGTCATAAATAGGTTTATTTAGGTAGGTAGGTATTTTATTTTCTGTTATTGAGTTTATTTATTTTTTTAATTAGGTAGGTACTTAGGTAAAGATATCATATAGGTACCCTCTTAATCACCATTAATGAGACACAATTGGTTTTCTATTGTAATTAGCCACAAAGGGCCCGCGAGATAGATGGCATCCTGGTGCACATACATTTTATCCTGTTAGCACGTTCCCGTGGGATAATTTCCGACATCCACGCGGGCGAAGCCGCGGGCAGAAGCTAGTTTTAAATATGTTTTATAATTAAGTTACATATTTTGTTATTTTAAATGGTCTACTTCATGTTTTTTTTTTTTAATAATTAATAAAACGTAAGTAAGCATGCATTTGCTTACTTACGTTTTATTAACTATGAAGCAATGGATTAGCAATTTGCTTCAAAATGATTCAGATTCCGATTGATCGTGTGTTACGCAATTAGGGTGCTGGAGTCTGGATTCGTGCCCGGTTGATGACAATAAGCTCACCCCCTATTACATTAAATGGGACCGGATCGAAGTTACCGACATAGCTCGCAGAGTAAGCTAACTGAAGTGGCAGGCCATTATGTCTGTCGAAGGACTGATGGCCGATGGAGCAGACGAGTCCTGGAGTGGAGACCGTGTATCGGCAAGCGTAGGGTGGGACGCCCCCCATCTAGCTAGATGGACGGACGACCTAAAGAAGGTGGCTTTGACGGACTGGATACAGAAGGCGGAGGACAGGGTGTTGTGGCGCAGCCTGGGAGAGGCGTATGTCCAGCAGTGGATTGCGATAGGCTGAGTTGATTGGTTGGAAAGATAACTAGTGTAAATATAGGTGTACAGACGCCAGCACATCAAGCTACTACAATCTGTCAAATTTCTTTAATAAATTTTCAACTTTATCGCTAAAGCATTAAGGTTCAAGATTGATTGGGAAAATTTGACAGATTCGGGTAGCTTGACCTGCTGGCGTCTGTACCTTTGTCTAACTTTTTCGGAATACAGGCATGACGTCATGCTAATTAAAAAAAAAACTTGATGATAATTGTTTTTTTTATTGATTAACTTACATATGTTGTATGGCTAAGTATTGCCATACAACGTGGCAATGCCGCCAGTGTCTTGGGTACATTACCAGTCGACAGCGATGTGGATGAATTTTTCGACGCTATATTTTAGTTTGTAAATAGTTTTAATTAATTTAGGATATTATTTTGTTATCTTAGTGTTATAATTTACTTGTTATAAAATTAAATGAAAGTTAGTTGCAGCCCACATATGGGTATATGTTAGTTAATCAATAAAAAAAAACAATTTAATAATAATAATAATAATAATCTTTATTTATTCTAACATTAGTACAACACATATACACATATTACATGTAATTCAGCTTTACAAGATAAAAAACAATTTATCTCTGGCCCCCACACTAGGATTCCCTGTGTCGTGGGGTCCAGTCCCTTCCGTAAGTTCAAAAAAGAAATTTAGCACATGCAAAGCGCTAGTGTATAATTTTATATTATCATTATTTTATGTGTAACAAACTTAAAAGAGAAGTATACAAAAAGAAGATAGAATACTAAACGAAAAACAAAAAAGATGCATGACACGCGAAGAGCGTGTGTTGAGAATGATATGGTGTGTTTGGGTGCGTGATATTAATTATGTAACAATGTTTAAAATGTTCTCAGTATCGGAATAGTCTTTGGGTATAAGCCATTTCTGGATGTTGATTTTAAGGCGGAATGAAGTCATTTTTATTATTGCATTGTTTGTTTTATAGAATTTACTATATAGGTAGGGCCCCATAAAAGTAAAAGATTGACGAGCAAAAGTAGAACGAGC
This sequence comes from Apamea anceps, assembly GCA_951799955.1. Classification (NCBI taxonomy): domain Eukaryota; kingdom Metazoa; phylum Arthropoda; class Insecta; order Lepidoptera; family Noctuidae; genus Apamea; species Apamea anceps. Next base: position 7,467,385 of record OX637518.1, read on the forward strand.
CATCGGTCTGTCCCATTTAAGAGTTCTGTAAGAGCATCGCGCTGTGTTCTTAGCAAGTTTATGAAAGCGGAGAAGCACCGAGGCAATATAAAGCTGTCTCACACTGAGAAGGTTACATTCTGAGTACAATGCATTTGTAGAATGACGCCAAGGTTTTTTAAACGCTATTTTCAAAACAGCTCGCTGAGCACGTTCGAGCCTGAGAAGATATGTTTTTTTCGACGCTCCCCAAGCAATGATACAATAACCCAAAATCGATTGACAGAGACAGAAATATACGGCTCGAATAAGTCGTGGCTCCGCCACAGACCTGATTTTTTTAAATATGTGAGCTAACTTCCTTACACGTTTCGTAACTGCATCGATATGTAATTTCCACGAGAAGTGTTCGTCTATCAGTATGCCTAAGTATTTTATGCACGAAACTTGTTCAATAGTTGGGCATTGACATTGCAAAGAAGTTGAATAGTTGGCAAGCTCACATGTGTGCAGTTTAACATTTAGAGCTTGCTCAGGAGCAGATCTTTTTGAGATACTTAAAGCTATGAGTTTTGTTTTGCTTGCGTTGAGAGTCAGTAAATTGTTTTTCAGCCAACTGGCAGTAACTTTAAGGCCCTCCTGAGCCACATGAACAACCTCTGTCCATGTTTTGGCATGGAAAATTATAGCAGTATCATCTGCAAAAGTAAAAATATCAGCCTGTGGCAGTTTAAGTGAACAGAGATCGTTGATATAGGTCAGGAAAAGAGTAGGACCCAAAATACTGCCCTGAGGCACGCCGTAAGCAATATCTGCATAATCACTTGTATAATCTCCTATTCGTACTCGCTGCCTCCGCTCGCTTAGGTAAGACTTAAACCACTGCAACGCTATTCCTCTAACTCCCAACCGTTCCAGCTTTTTTAGCAGTATTGATCGCGAAACAGTATCAAATGCTTTTGCCAGGTCCAGGAAAACACCTACACATTTTTGTCCGTTGTTAATTTTATTAGTAACCAAATCAACAAGACCCGTGACGGCGTCTTCCGTGGACCGGGCAGCTCGAAAACCATATTGGTTAGGAGCCAGAAGGCCATTTACCTCTAGATATTTAAGTAGTCTCACATTGACTATCTTCTCAATTACCTTAGACACCGTACTCAGTAGTGATATTGGCCTGTAGTTAGCCGGTTCCTGTGCATCGCCTGTTTTGAAAATAGGTATTACCTCTGCAATTTTAAGATTATACGGTACTATTCCTGATGACAAACTAAGATTAGATATATAAGTTAGGGGCGTCGCAATCACATATTTGTTAAATTTTACCATGTCATTACTGATGTCATCGTGGCCCGTAGCTTGACTGGATTTAAGCGTGCCCATGAGTTTGATGACTTCAATTTCATCTGTTGGTTGGAAAAACAGTGAATGGGCTGACTGATTAGAGTTGCAGGTTAGATCTATATTGTTGCCCAATTCGGTTTCCGTTATATCCAATTCACTCAAAATTGTCTCAGCCAGGCGCTCACCAACAGTACTGAAATAATTATTTACACTATTTAAAGATTCAATGGCATCGGTTTTTATTTTTAATAATTGATCATTTTGATTTTCACGTTTATTTATATTACAGATAGTTTTTAGAGCGCTCCAGGTCTTTTTTAGATTATTTTTATTATCCGCTAGGAGGTTTTGTTTATATTTGTTTTTTTGTTCATGCAATAAGTTAACACAGATATTTCTATAGGTCTTATATTTATTTTGTAACTCAAGATTATTTGGATTTTTCCGCACATCGATGTGTAATTTGTCACGAACTCTAATTGATTTTAAGAGACCTGGCGTAATCCATTTTTTTACAATAATTTTGGAGCTTCGAAACTGTTGAGTATATTTACTTTTCTCAATAAGGTTATTCACGTTGGAGATAAAATATTTTGTCGCTTCCGTAACATCGGATATATCATAAAGGTTTGACCAGTCAAAATTCTTTAAGTCCTCATGTAAGCTTTCGTAGTTGATCCTAGTGAGAGTTACTTTAGATTTTTCTTTGTAGTGATTTGAACCAATACTACATAGTACGCTACTATGATCCGTGACATCGGAATGACAGACAACAGTTGTAGACGGTTGAGAGGACTTGATTAGGCAATGATCTAGACAATTTGGCCCTCGTGTTGGTATATTATGCCCCGGTACGTAACCATAATGAGCCATTAAACCTAGGTACTCTTCCGCTCGGTTATCAGTGGAGTTATCTTTAATATCAAGATTGATATCGCCTACCAAAACGCAGTGTTGACCTTTACATGTGTTCATCACATTTTCTAAAGAAATCAAAAAATTATTTACGTTTTGAAAGGATGGTGATCGATAAATCGCTATTATAGTATGAGTAGCTGTATCTAATCGTAGACAGTTAGCATCATTAACTTCTGGTTCCGAAACGCATATTTGTAAGTCCACTTTAGAGAAAATCACTAACCCGTCACATTTATTTAGATATTTAGTTGAGTAAGAGCATTTATAATTGTCTAAGTGTAATCCATTAAATGATTCATCCAGCCAACACTCAGTTAGCACAATAACATCCGGTCGAAACTGTAGACGATGCAGAAGTACGATTAAATAATCAAAGTTTTTGTTTATACTTCGTATGTTTTGCGAGAAAATTGTAAATTGTTTCGAAGTATCACCAAGGTGTTGTTTACAAATATCAGGATTATACAATTCTACCGAATTAGTTAATCTCACACTGTCAATATCATCTAAAAGTTTATTATTATCGAACATAGTGACAGGCAAGATATCTGAAGTACATCATTACTCGGTATGTACCGACATACCGAGTAGAGTAATTTAAGTAAAAGTAAATTAAGTATAGGGTATTTGTAAACATGGAGCATAGATAAAATAATTGTAAGCGATTGATTTGTGTACCCTTAGCAACGTTGTATGAACTATGTTTTATTCTTGATACTGTAAAGTTAAATATATGAGTATATATTAAGTAATTAGGCATTAAGTAATTAAGACACGCGTCTATGTTTTGAAAGCATGTATAAGTGTAGTTGTGATTACAAATGTTTGTATTAGGAGTGCTGGTTCTCAGTTGAAGTGACTTGTGTTTTTGTATACGTAATTGTGTAGGTGCAGATTTCTGGTAGCTACATACTTTTTTGTTACAGTTTACTTTACATGCATTTAAAAGGAATAAAATGATTATAAAATAGAAAAAATATGGTATTATGGTAAGTAAAATTAGACCTAGTCACTCTGAGCCTCTCAATTTCACAAGCTGAGCTTCATTCTTGATCTGTATGTATTCTGAGCCGTCTTCCTTTTTCAAGTACACATTGCCGTTTGACGTCCAGCAATATTTAAATTTTGATGATTTTGCAACATCTCTTGCGAGAAAGTGTAGCCGTCTGGATTTAGCAGTAAGTGATTCCGATAAAAATAGGGCCGAAGCGTTATTTTCAATTCCCAGGTTCAGGATTTTCAGTTCCTTGGTCTTATTGTATTGTCTGGCGGTGCTCAAGAGTTTACTCTTTAGCTGTGTATTCGAAAATTCAGCAACTACAGTGGTCTTAAGAGGATCTTTCTTGTTTGGCACACGATAGACGTCACGTACGTCGCCAGGGTGAAGAGTGATATTTAAACACTTCGAGAGTTCAGTTATGTAGTTGAAAAGAATGTCTTTATTTTCATTTTGTACTCGAGGAATATATCTCAGTTCGATACTGGTTTTTTTTAGAGCTTTTTCAAGAAAATCGCATTTTTCATCGATATTCGAAATTTGGCATATTAGGTTCTTCCGTTGATCCTCCAATCCGTCGATCTTGGATTGCATTGATTTAAGTTGATGGGACAAATCATCGAGAGAGTGTTCTATTTCTTGATTAGTGGTAAAAATAGAGGAGTTCTGAGATTTTACCTCTTGAAGGTGCCTGTCCAGTAAGTCCAATCTATTGTTTTGGGTGTCTTGAAAGCTTAGCAACATTTCCTTTATTTCCATTTTGAACGCTGTAAGTTCATCATAGCTTTCATCAGACACCCGACGACGTTTATCTCTCGTTGTGATATGAGAATGGCTAACATCCTCGCCCTCACCAGGCTTCGACTCAGCATTAGTGTCCGATGCAGAGGTTAATGTTTTTTTGGGTGGCGGAGAACGTTGCATCTTGTTTATTTATATAAGTAAGCTTACTTGATAAGGTTATCCACTGCGCTACGCTTTACGTAGCAGTTTACCCAGTACGCAGCTGCGGTCCCGCTCCTTCGCTCGTGTTGAAGGGAGAGAGAAACACGCGCCTGCGGCTCAAGCTCGGTGCCGCTGAGCAGTACTACGATGACGACTGGGTCCAGCGCATTGGTGCAGGAGCGAGAGGGAAATTATTAGGTGCCTCTCGCTTACCCGAAGAGCGCGCGGGACACGGGCGATGACGATGTCAGCGGCAGTGATAGAGCGAGAGGGAAATTATGAGGTGCCTCTCCTTTACCCGAGGTGCGCGCGGGGCAGTGGCGATCTTTTTATTTTAGAAGCTGTTGCTAGAGATTTTTAAGCAATAGGGATATCTGTTTGCTACCAATTACGTACTAAACTCGCGTGAACAGAAAAAGTTTTTTTGTAAAAAAGCCAAAAACACGTCTGCTTGCAATGACTATTCGAACGGAAGGGGATAATTTCACTCCTAATACTAAAGAAACAACGTCACGTTTACGTATGTGAGTAAGTAATAATAATAATAATAATAATGAGTTCGCATGAGATGGAGCAAAGAAGTTAACCTATTTATCATGCGAACTTACTTTCACATCACTAAATTAGAGACCGACATGACCACCTACAGACAACAATTGCATGAACTTTTTACACGACAATATCCTGAAATAACCGTTTCAGAACAAAGAATCTCAGATCAGAGAAAACACTCAAATCAATCACCCTACAAAAAGCTGCAATATTAAATACATGTCGCATTGTCAGAAAGTTCATGCAAATAGATGAAAACGAACTAGGTCCTCATCACAACACACCTTTAACATGACACACCACACGCTGCATTTACTTGACTTCGGTCCGTAAATGTTGCAAAAACCAGCCAAAGAGCTGAGAAGAGAAAACACTCAAAAAAATAAATAATAATAATAACATCCCTGGACATTTCACACAGCGCCATCTAATCCCAAGCTAAGCAACCTAATGCTTGTGTTATGGTAACAAGATGGCTGATAAACTACTTATATACATTTTTTTTTTTGTAAATACATACATATTATAGATAGAAAAACACCCAGACTCGGGACAAATACATGTAGGTCATACAAATATTTGTTCCGTGCGGGAATCGAACCCGCGACACGCAGCACGTAAGTAATTATATTTGTTTGTTTAGGATAAATGGATAATGATTCTATCTCCGTGTAATATCATATAGTATTTCATTCAAATCTCTTTAGCTGTTAACGCGTCATTCTGTAGCAAACATCTTCACAAACACTCACATTTACTATATTAGTGGGATGAGATGAAAAAGCTTTCAACCCGTCTCTCTAAGCCGTGGAAAAACCATAATAGACCCCATTTTGGTTTTTCCAGGGCTTAAGTCAACCTGATACTTATAATCACAGACCAGCCGTCGAGAGAAAGCGTCCCTGACACCTATCAGTGCGTCAATTCTAGTACCTAGCTAATAAAGATCAAATTCGCACAACACGCATTCGTTTGTATAAAACTGACAAGTGCCAAGAACGCATTCCCTCGTCGGCCGCACAGTAGATCCAAAAAACCTTGGAAAAACCAAAATGGTAATTAAAGCCAAGCCATAATCTGTTGAAATAAAACTAAACTCGGCCCTATGGGAAAACTAGGTTAAATATAAATTCTTTGCTAATGATCGCATTTTTCTAGTCAGCCAGGCCTACTGTTTGAGTGACGAGCAGCAGATGAACCGGTATGGGAAGGTGAGCCTAGCGGTCAGCAACCCTCTAGCTTAGAATAGCCATAACAGGGACATGTTTCCAATAGTAGTGCCTAGAACTATTACCTACTTGTTTGAGAAGGTTTTTTTCAGCTTGAGATGACCATAGCCATGACATCCTGTCTGCATTGGTCGGATAGGTTGGCAGAAGTGTAACAGTTGGTACACCTGCGGCGTAATTGCGTTACGCACTTGTAATGGCAATGCCTTTCATTTTGTCAATTCCACAACATTCATTGCGTCATTTACGTTGACGAGCAGACGAATTTTTCAAACATATGAAGCAATGGATTAGCTTTGAAATCCTTCTGACTGTATTGGAAAGTGTATTACGCAGGGATGCTAACCTTTTGCTAGTCAGTGATTTGTAACAAAGGGTCGAGTTTACCTATGGCTATGATGTCTATGGGGTGTTTTTTTTTTGGATACCTCGGTCATTCTGTCATCTAGATGCTAGTAGGTAGGCGGCAGATCGTCATCACTGTCATACTCTTGCCATAATTCTAATGTATTTGGGCTTCACATTTTCATCCATATCAGCCGTCATCTCACAAAATTAAGTTAAAAATACCTGTGTCGACCGAACACCCAATTTGACCTGGGTTTTTAAAGAACGACAGTTTCTTTACTCATTCAGATTAATTTTGAATATTATTTTGACATACGTAAACCCCACACTGTACTAAATAGTTATTTTACCTTTACCAGGCGTAGTCAAACTTTAAATAGATAGAAGCCATAAAAAAGAACAACCGTAATAAATTCGCAATAAATGTCGCCGAAAGATGGACACAATTAACTATACTCAATACTAAAGGGCCGAACAGATTGTCAATTAAAATTCTTTGCCCCGAAAATTCTTAATTGATGTCAAAGGGATTTAATTAACATCTTTCTTCGGAATAATTTATTTTTGATTGTCCGTGATTGGGGACAAAAGATTCTCTTTTAAACAAGGTATTTTTTTTATTGTTTTGTTCAATTTGCATCTTTTCATTTAAAGTTCAAGGTGTCTTTTATTTTTTTCAACACAATAAGTACGATTGTCAATCAAGATTTTAATTAAATAGCCTCTTTGTAGAAAATCAATATCCATCCAAGTATGCCATTTTGAAAAATGAAAACCTTCTTCTGTACTTTAAATAACCAATAGCATTTAAAAAACTTTATTATTTCTTCTTATTTTCGGACTGCGTTAGAACTAGACCCAATTTGTTCGTCACGCGATGGGAGAAACTGCACCAGATAATCCGCTTTGCACGTTCTTCTCTCTGTGGGTATTCCGCAGGTACCTAATATAGGTACTCCTAACGTGAGGGCATGAACTAAAGTACTTACCTATATATTGAAGTGCGTTTTATGCTCAAACATTCCAGTTCAGATAGCCGAGCCATTCACTTGTGTGATTCAGTTAAGAGATACAGGTAAATGTGTGTTGTTTTTAACGATCATTTTTACATACAGAGCGGATGAATATTTAGGGCCAACTAACAATAATAAAAATATATTGTGTTTCGTACAGTAAATAATATAAAGAACAACAAGTTCTAAGTTAAAAGTGGAAGTGAAATTTTAGTAAAGAAAGCAAATACTTTTTTAAATTTAAATATTGAGAAAAGTGTCAACTTCACGAACTTAAGTATTTGTTGGTGCGCAAAAATGCTGTAGACAAGTGAAACAAAATAAATTAGTGTCTCGAAGAAAGTTTAGATAATATTCAATTATCAGTATTCTCTTGTTCTTATCCCAATTTGTTTAGGTAGGTGCACCATGTCTTTTACGGATGTTTAACGTTTGAAATAATAACAAAAGTTCTAATGATATTATGACCTAATTCCATGTAATATACTTTTTTTTAATATATAAATATGAAACGATATTATTAATTATCGATATAATTTAATTTTGCCTAATGTTATATGGTTTAATGAACATTTTCTATAATGCACATTTGAATTAATATTCAATTAACATAATATACAGATACTATAATATTGAAAATCTATATGCAACGTTAAATCCGAAAACCGTAAAAAACGTTAAAACCGTAAAATTTGGCTGTCTTTGAAAAATAACCGTGTATGGGTTATTTTTCAAAGACCAGCCTTTAAGGATGTGGTACAGACCATCAAACTGAACAACTTTCTCCATGGGACCAACATCGTAATCGCGAATAAAAATTCAGCCGTCCCATACATTTAGGTCGAGTAGGTATTGAAGTTTTCTATGGGACAGTTGATAAAATTTTCGCGATTAGGCTATTTGTCCCATGAAGAAAGTTGTTCAGTTTGATGGTCTGTACCACATCCTTAAATTTGGCTGGTCTTTGAAAAATAACCCTGTATATACCTGCGTCAGATACCATCCACTGTTAGTGAATAATATGGGTTAGGTTAGGTTAGAACAGTGACCATTAACGCCAGATCCCCTCTATTGTTGGTGTTGTGGTTTGGGTTAGATGAGGTTATAACAGTATGATGTTTCCTGATATTTACTTATTCATTACAGAACTAGGCTGAAAATTTGTAAATATGAAAAGTAGGTGAATTGAACGTTATATGATCGTAAAAATAGTACTATACAAGTAGAAAATTATATGAAATGAACGTTGTACTGAAATTGAATTGAAATTGTTTTGAATTGAAATTGTTTATTGAAATAATTAATTGACATAAATATTTACAAAAAAGGACCTTAATACTAAATGTTATTAGAGCAAAAGAAGGTTATACGAAATAAATTATAACATTCGATCACATTCAATTAAGTAGGTTATTTGTTTTTATGGCATGTGAAAATTATATCATGTAAACGTTATTTCAAGTGATATTATACTATTTGTTATTATACCATGTATTAAACACCCGTCTTTTTCTTCCATACTTATGTCTTAGCCGTTAGGTCAATGATGTTATTTATTCAAATCAACATTGGTGGTTGTTACCGACCTCACTTAATTCTTTCAAAAATTAAGACTTTTTGCCAGTACCCTTTTTGGAATATCATTTTCGTCAAAGTTTACAAATAACTTTTTGAAAAATTTATCCGTCGCGGATTCACAACTGGACACATTTCACATTTCGAAGTAATTTTTAGAGTCTAATCTTATCTATACATATCCGCACGTTCCCTCTCTCTCTCTCTCTATGTAAATAATTTATCACGAGTTTTGTTTTTTAATTGTAATATAACAACTTTACGGTTTTCGGATTTTTTCCTTTACATGACATTGCTTCATGCCAAATTTCATTATTCTAGGTCAACGGGAAGTACCCTATAGGTTTTGATTCCTTTACGAGTGTCGAAATATGCGGCATAAACGGAACATAAACGGTATCTTTTGATTGCGTTGACTTAGAAGGTGGATTTTTTCACTGCTTCAAGGGATTGAAGCCCTGAGTATTTCATATTAATTTCAACTTGATAACTCAACGCGTTCCTGAGAAAAAGTTTCTTGACAGACGGACAGATAGACGGATAACGAAGCAATTTTATAAGGGTTCCGTTCGTCCTTTTGAGGTATGTAATCCTAAAAACAAACACTTCATCGTTATTATGTCAATTCACAAACAACGTGCGAAGCAGGGGCGCGTGGCTAGTGCTACTATAAAGCAAGACTAGTGATATAGAAAGCCGTTAGTTATAGTTTGTAGAGCGTTAGAAATCGTAACTGAAAGTAAAAGTTTGGAAAAACCCTAGTTATAGTAAATAATACTTCGCACATTTTTCTCATAGAGAAATTGAAACGGTCTGATGGTCAGCTGGCGTAGGGACTAAGCGATTACCTGCAGACTTCGGTTGCGGATCCGATTCCTGCACGGAGCAAATTTTTTCTATGGGCTATTATTGAAGGTAGTTCTGGGTCTGAGTGTACCTTGTTACATTTTATTGGTCGGCACAAACAACTTAGTCTATCGCAGTCCTCTGCTGGACATAAGCCTCTCCCATACTGCGCCACAAAACCCTTTCCTCCGCCTTCCGCATCCAGTCACCTTTTTGAGGTCGTCCGTCCATCTAGCTGTTGGCATCCCACACTTAGCTTGCCTACCCGCGGTCTCCACTCCAGGACTCGTCTGCTCCAACAGACATCGGTCCTTCGAGAAACATGGCCAGCTCACTACCACTTAAGCTTGCTTACTCTGTAAGCTATATCGGTATTTTGGGGTTCTTTTCTGGATATCTTCGTTTCTAATTTTATCCTTCAAGGAAACTTCGAGAAAAGCCCGCTTCATAGCGCGCTGAGCAACCTTAAATTTGTGAACCCACCCGGCTGTCAGTGTCCACATTTAGTCGGCACGCCAGTTAACAAATCTACATACTGAGTTTAAAAAAACATGAAAATTATTGTTCTTTTTTTTTGTCATTTCAGATCACCATGTCGAAAACAGCCCTACTTTTGGTGCTAGCCATCGTGCCCTGCTTCTGTCAGCGTCCATTCTATGCTGGAATTCGACCAATTGGATTCCCGGCCACCCCAGTAGCTTCTGGATTATTCAACAGATTCCAGAACGAGCCAATACCAGCCCAGTTGAATGGCAACAGGAACACCGCAAGCCAGCTAGCAGCGTTGCCTGTGGAAAACCAGCCTTTCTTCTTTGTGAATAGAGACCAAGTTGCCGCATACTTGGCTAACCCACAAACTTATCCAGTCAGGCCGAGTCCGTTCAATGAACATCGGAATCGGGTTTAAGAGATTTTTTCCTGAGGTTATTGTTTTAAATTTTAGTTAGATGTTTTTAATTTTTAAGTTATCGATGTCCTAATTAATAAAATTGAAATATATTTTTAAAGAAAATTATCGATTTTATTGAGATCATAAAATCATCAATAAAACTACCTATCTGAGAGCTTGTAATGTTAAATCATCATCTGCCTAGCCTTTTCCCAACTATGTTGGGGTGGCTTCCAGTCTAACCGGATGCAGCTGAATACCAGTATTTTACATGGAGCGACTTCCTATCTGACCTCCACCACCCAGTTACTGGGTAATACGATACCCCTTGGTAAGACTGGTTGACAGAATTCCGGCTACTGATGACCCGTCATGACTGATGTGATGACCTCTTACAGCTAATGTTCTATAAACCGACGTTGTTGTTCTTTTTGTGTTTGTATTTCTTCTTTGCGTCATGTTTACCGCAAATAAATGTATTCTCTTTCTTTCTTTTTACTATTATTACAAGTAGGATGTAAGAAAGAAAGAAAGAAAAAAAGTTTATTTGGACACAGTTCGTGAAACACAAAATACAAAATTAATAAAAATAAATAATAATGTTTCAGACAACAATAGTGCATGTACCACCTATGCATCATAAATTCTCGCCAATGCCATATATTTTGCGGTATATCTTGGCTGACTTGCCAAATTCTGCATTCAAATTTTGCAAGAATATGGCCAATATGATTTATATTCAACTTTTGACGGGTAACTTGAAAATGTAGGTTCAAATTTTGGTCTCCATAGAGAGTCAGATAGTTAGTGTACTTCTGCTGTTTTTTGTAGCAGTCCGTTATATCTATGTTAAAATTTTCACGGAACTTGAGACTCTTTAAATACTCGTAGTTTAGGTGCTGGGAAAAATCTTGAGATCAGCGGGATTTTATTTTATTTTGCTTAGTTTGATCTCACGCTGATGGCAATAAGTTTTTTTTTTTGTTATTTTAATTGATTTTAGTTTAGTTAAATTTTAGTTTTTGTCTTGCAATAATCACGACCGCACTTTGTAAATGTCGCAACTCTGACTCCCAAATGCCTAGTTTGGGGGTCACCGTCTATTCTATTCTTGTACAAATGTGATTAATAAATAAATTTGATAACATATAAAATTACATTTGATCGCATTTTCTTTAATTTTGGCAAGAAAGAAGGATAGATAAATACTTTATTTGGGACACACAAAAATAGTAAAAAAGGAGCATTTAAAACTAACAATTTGCGTTGTTAAGCAGACGAATTATTATTATTAGAATTAGAAATATCATTAGTGACATCACAGCGGGCTCTATCATAGGTAATTAATAACGTATAAATATTAAACTAGCTTTTATATTAATATTTAAGCCAATCTATTAAGAACTTGGTACTAGTAAGTATTTATAAGTTTGTAAATGTATTACTTTGTAAAAGGTCCTGAATAAATATTATTATTTAAGAATAACTTTTAAGAAGAACCGTCAGAATACCAGCGCTGCGACATTTATTTTTTAAATGTCACAGCATCATGCTAAGATATGAGCCTTTTGGCTTCGTATACGACTTCCCGTTTTATTTTTCTTTTTGTTACTTTTTATTATATAATTTGTTTTTTTATTTTTGACTGTGTGTAGTTTAATTTGTAATCTTTCTGTACGAGTGACAATAAATACTTTTTCTTTTATTTCTTTCTATATCCTTCAAAACTCTTGAATTGTGACTGGAACTGTGTTACGTGTTGGACTTTGTGAACAAAACGTCATAATAATATGTCTATGGCGAAAGTGTCAAGAGGCTCTTGTATCTATCAACTGTTATGTCATAACATACTGCAAGAATGTATCGGTACAATGAATTATATTCTTATTTGACTCTTATAAAGTTTATTAATTCTACACCTAAATAACAGGTTATGGGCCTAGCATGCTTCCACTGCGGTTATGGAAGGCGGCTCTTCCAAAGAAGCTTCCTAGTAAAGACGATTTCGGGAAAGTAAAACCACTACACAAATTCAAATTAGAACTCTAATCAATTATTTCAATTAAACCATTTACAGGCAGTTTTTAACTCTCAAGAAGTTGGTCAGTCAGAAATATGAAGCTATTTTTCCATTTCAAAGCGTAGGATGGACACTATTTTGTACCTAACTACATGGGTGACCTGGCAGACGTTGTCCAGTCCAAATATTCAAATTACGTAGACAATAGCATTTTCAGTTTTTTCTGAATTTTCCAAACTTTTTTCCCGAAACATCTTATTCGTACTGTTTCGACATAACATTTTAAAATAAAAATCTACTAATCAGTCCATCCGTTATCCAATAATGCGCTTACTAACGAACAGCAATTCATTTTTAGGGTTCCGTAGCCAAATGGCAAAAAACGGAATCCTTATGGATTCGTCATGTCTGTCTGTCTGTCCATCCGTATGTCACAGCCACTTTTTACCGAAACTATATAAATTTTGGGGGTTCCCCATACTTAGAACTGAAACGCAGTTTTTTTTTTATCAAACCCATACGTGTGGGTATCTATGGATAGGTCTTCAAAAATGATATTGAGATGATATTGATTTTTTTCTAAACTGAATAATTTGCGCGAGAGACACTTCCAAAGTGGTAAAATGTGCCCCCCCCCCCCCCTGTAACTTCTAAAATAAGAGAATGATAAAACTAAAAAAAATATATGATGTACATTACCATGTAAACTTCCACCGAAAATTGGTTTGAACGAGATCTAGTAAGTAGTTTTTTTTTTTAATACGTCATAAATCGTAAACCGCAATTTCCCTTTCAGTCAATCAACCAAACGGAACCCTTCATAGGCGAGTCCGACTCGCACTTGGCCACTTTTTTATTTATACAGGGTGGCAGCACATGATTCTGAATAACCGTGTTGTACTTTTTCGCCGGTGATTAAAAAAAATGCTGTGCCATACGTTTTGATCGCATAGGCACTTTTCTTTGAAAAAGCAGTTTTTTTTTATAAACCAAAAAAGTTTTTGCTAGGGGTCTAGAATCACGTACTGAATCCATGGTAACAGGTTGCGCGTCGATAAAAAATCAAAAAAAAAATCAAAAATCAAAAGTCATTTATTCAAATTAGGCTGAGAATCAGCACTTTTCGAACGTCAAAATTACAAAAGACAGTCCCCCAAAAACGCCCGCCCTTCGCCACTTCCTAGTGCTATCGCTGGGAAGAAGAAGTGGCGCAACAAACTCCCCAGCAGCACAGCTGTCTGTTTAAATATCCCTGCCACCCTGTACAGATAGATTCTGGTTTGGTTTGGCAGTAGGTATCTTATGGGATTCGCAAGTTGTGCAAAGGCGCTAATAACTACCCATCAAACGGTCATCGCGTCCTTCCAGGCTCTTTATCTTAATCAAATCTCGAAAACTTAACTCATAACAATTATTCACTTCACCTAATACAAAGTTTTCAAAGTCATGCAATCTAACATTCAAGTTTTAACCCCGGGTTGAGTTAAGGTGACATTAAAATGAGCTGAAATTTATTTTCTACTTTATCTTTAAACTTAGTTGAACTTTGGGTGCTAGCTCGCATTCGCACATTTGTGCTGTGGTCTTGCAGTTAGCTTTTAGCGATTATCACTTGTTCACGTGAATTATATTTATCAATTATTGTCAGGGAAATAATGATTTTTTCCTGTTTTTAGGGTTCCGTACCTCGAAAGGAAAAAACGGAACCCTTATAGGATCACTTTGTTGTCCGTCCGTCGGTCTGTCAAGACCCTTTTTCTCAGTTACGCATGGAGGTATCAAGCTGGAATTTATATCAAGTACTCAGGTCTACTGACCCTTGGAGCTGTGAAAAAATCAAACTTCTACGCCAACGCAATCAAAAGATACAGCACTTTATGCCGCAAATTTCCGCAAATTTTCGACACTCGCAACGGAATCAAAACCTACAGGGTACTTCCCGTGAACTCAGAATCTTGAAATTTGGTATGAAGCAACCAACAAGGAAAAATTGCGAAAGCCGTAAATTTTTAGTTAAATACCTACAAATTTGTACGGAATCCTCGGTGCGCGAGTCCGACTCGCACTTGACCAGTTTTTTTTTTTTAATGACTCATAAAAATATGTAGACTGCCTCGTTGGTCTAGTAGTCGCAGACACTACTGCTAAGCATGGGGTCCTGGATTCGATTCCCAGGTCGGGCAAAGTGTTGTTGGATTTTTCTATCAGCAATTTGTCAGTAGCAGCACGGAGTCTAGATTTGTGTCCGGTTGGTGGCAATAGGGTCGCCCCCCTAATACATGGAACTTAACTTAACTTAACATAACTGGCGAAATCTGAGTGTACAGGTACACCTCTGCTGAACCGTTCGGGAATTACAGGCGTGATGTTTTTATACTACGCACATATATTTATTTTTATTGTGTACATAATAAAAATATTCTAGTCTAACTCATTTTCAAAACAAACTTAAGTGTATTTCAATGTCAATCTTTTAACGAAATCTATGTACTCTTTGTTATTGTGAAAAAGTAATCAGCCATTGTGACTGGCAGCTTGTAAATTCTGCCTAGGCTTTTCTCTCAACTTCCAAACTCTTTTCTTTAAAAACAGTCGAGGTTGGCCCAGGAAGAGGTGTCGAGGCAATCTAGACGCGTACCGCAAGAATTCGATCGAGGTGGCCCCGAAAAAGGATGCTTAGAATGATTGGTGGAGGCCTTTGCTCTGCCGTTGGACAGTGGAGGCTAACTTAAAAAAAGCAATAACTATAGGTATTTTTCTGACAAAGGATAATTTCCATTTACGCTTCGTCATTCTTAGAAAATAAAGATCATTCTCGCTTACAGTACGACAGACGCCGACGAAATATTAGCTCCTTCCTTGTACAGACGCCAGCACATCAAGCTACTACAATCTGTCAAATTTCTTTAATAAATTTTCAACTTTATCGCTAAAACATTAAGGTTCAAGGTTGATTGGGAAAATTTGACAGTTTCGGGTAGCTTGACCTGCTGCCGTCTATACCTCAAGTACAGTCAGTAGTCACCCCAAGTATATTCAACTTTAAAACTGTTCTTGGCGCTTAAAACAGGGAGCAGTATTTTAACTTCACCCTGTTTCAAACAGTGAAAGAAAAGACTATCTTTTTCTAAAAGTCACGTATTTTGTCTCAAGTTTTATTTTAACTCAATGTGTACTTGAGCGCTCGAAAGATTAAGTGCAATAGCGTTAAAATAACCCACACTATAGAATATTATAAAGAGGTATCATTTCTGAGTTTCCATGTTTCCATTTTCGGAACTACTGACCTGGGAGGTAATCAGTAACAATGGCTTTAATTTTGAAAGTTCATCAACATTCATTGCACTATTTACGTTGTTGAGCAGACAAATTTTTCGAATATAATGAAGCAATATCCTTCAAAATTATTCAGATTGTGGTTAATAGTATGATACGCAATTAGGGTTCTAATTCCGAAAAGCTTTCACTAATGGGAAGCTACACTATTGCCGCGTGTGAATTTATTTATTTATTTATAGCATATATTTTATGATAACACAAGTTTCACGAGGAGGAAGTCGCGGGCATAACCTAGTATCGTAATAATTTAACAATGAACCTACTACTGGGTACCTAGTAGTCTAGGTACTTACCTCCTCATTACGTAAACTAACATGAGTTTCTAGAAAAAAAAACAAAAAAATGTGTGTGAGGGGAGAAATGTGGGTGGTCAATACACAGATAGGTACTTCTAATTCCGCAAGGGAAAATTTAACAGACAAAATAATTTATTTGGCGTAATGTGCAATGATTCCGTTTTTTTTTTTTTGTAAAATATATGCAATTTTATATACCTACCCATGTACGGTCACCAAAGGAGATAAGTAACCAGGGTCATCGGATATACACACATCAAAAGTGTCTAGGGATCAAGTATGTATGTACGTTTTAGAAATTATCTCTTTAGTTAATTATTGTTAGTGTGTTAATCTCTAAGTTATTTGAATTAAGAATTTCCTTAAATTTTCATTAAAATTAGAAAATCAACTGTCAATCAGGATTCCTATAAAAGTGTGTAATACCGTTTTTACAAAACCATTAAAATTTTTGCATCGGTACTGAAACAAATTGGAAATGGAGCGACCACAGAACAGATCTGTGGGAGCGACGACATCATTTGACAGGAGTTGAGATGATGAGCGCCGTCGGGATGTTGCAAGCTGGTTCCGGGCAACGTATTGTGGCTGTCGCTCTTGGCACTATACAGAGCGTCCTAAGCCGCCTCTGGACACGCTATCGCATCACGGGTAGTGTGGCCGAGCGACATGAAGGATGATCTTGCATTACCACTCGCAGACAGGACCGGTACATCCAAAATACTGCTCGACGGAATCGTACCATGACCGCCATGATGTTAGCTACGAGGCTCCACAGCTCTTCAGGCTTGCGTGTATAGGTGAACAAACCATCCGAAATCGCTTACGTGAAGTGGGTCTGCGTTCCCGAAGGCCGCTGAGAGTTCTACCTATAGCACCCCGCAATAGTAGGGCCCGTTTGCAATGGGCTCGCGAACACAGAAATTGGGAGGAAGAAGACTGGCGTTGTGTTTGCTTTTCCGATGAATCTTTTCAAATTTTGTCAGGAAATTCATTCATATGGAAAGGGAAAAATAATGGTTTAGGCCGGTATTTGGATTGGTGGAAGAATCGATCTCATTTGGATCAGGGGCAACCTCAATGCTCAGATTTATGCGGAGAGGATTGTTTCAGACGTAATTATCCCTTTGTAAAACCGGTTGGGGTTGTTTGGCCTTCACAGGCCTCTCACCGAGAGGAGGCCTGTGAAGTGCGGTCATATCGAAAATAAAAGTATCGAAATAAACAGGGTGACAAGGACATCGACGCGCATACTGTAACCATGAAATTTAGCTCATGATTCTAGACAAGAGGTCAGTGTAGACATTTTTCATCGGTTATAAAAAAAAATCTATTGTTTCATAGAATAGTTCAAAAGAGTTTCGCGGTGAAAAAGTATGGATCAGCAAAATTTTTTTTTTAATAACCTACGAAAAATTTCAGCGCGGTTCAGAATCATGTCGATGTCGAGGTCGATGTCCCTGCCACCCTGTAGAATTCTAAACTTTTCTATCTGACTCATCTGCTAGTTTCATGTATTGCATATTTTGTTTATTTATGTGCTGTTTGTGTATGTGAGTTTAAATGTTTGTAAACGATACAGGAGAAATTCCTAGTGTGTTACAACGTTTTTCAAAAACAAAAAAAGAAAGTGCCCCGCGGTTTCACTCGCTTAAGTGTCGATCCCCTGGGAATATCAGAATAAAAAGTGTCTTATGTGTTATTCTAATGTGTACTGTAAACTTGCATCCAAATGCGTTCAGTATTTTTTGCATGAAAGAGTAACAAACATCCATCTATCCTCACAAACTTTCAAGTTTGTAATATTAGTAGGATTTGTATCTTATATTAAATACTAGCTTTTGCGCACGACTTCGTCCGCGTAAAAGAGCTTTGAAGAACCGTGTCATACCTACTGTCACGCCATTTTGAAAATGGTGGCCACGCATGAGACCTGTATAAATCGATAATTGACATCAATGCAAACAGAATTCCGATCCAGCTTGTCCCTTGCTGCCCTCTGCCAGCGACGGCCTAAGCCGAAGTCCTACAGGATATGCCCCAGGGGGTGCCCTTAGCATGTAAGCTTAGTTTTTCATTTTTTTTTTTAAGCTGGAGGCCTTAATTTATTGAGGCATCCACAGGCAAGCCCGGTTAAGCAGACGACAACCTTATAGGTTAAGTACCGTAGTTGCGAGATGCCAATTCCCAAAAAAAAAAAAACAATGCAAACTGAAAACATAGTAGGACCAAACCCCGTAGTGTCACGTTTACAAGATATTAAACGTTCAAAGTCGATGATTACGTCACGTGATCAACTTTGAACTATTTTCATACTACCTAGGTGCAGACGCCAGCACATCAAGCTTCTACAATCTGTCAGATTTCTTTAATAGATTTTCAACTTTATCGCCAAAGTATTAAGGTTCAAGGTTGATTGGGAAAATTGGATAGTTTCGGGTAGCTTGGCCTGCTGGCGTCTGTACCTATTTTCCCTTCACCCTTTCTGAGAAATCCTACTTCCTTCAGTATTTTTTTTTCATTATATCGGAGGCACGTGCTTATAAAAAACTCATAGGTACTGTGGTAGGTACCTATTTAGTAAGAAAGGTCAGTGTCACACGGTTGGTAAAGGAACTGACTAGCCAGATTATAAAGGACTAGCTTTTGCTCGAGGCTTCGCCCGCGTGGATGTCTGGAAATATCCTACGGGAATGTACTACCGGAATTTAAAGTTGATACATCTGAAGGCCAATTCTCGTAATTTAAAACGTTCAAAATCTAGTCGCTGTCTCATCTTGGCGACAAACAAATGTCAGAAACTTGTCAAAATGTAGGGAAATTATAGCTATTTTTGACAGATTGAGACTGAGATCAGACTGCGAACGTTCTTAAAATTACGAGAATTGCCCCTCTGATCTCAGCGACAAACAAATGTCAAAAACTTGTCAAAATGTAGGGAAATTAGAAGTATTTTTTGACAGATTGAGACTGAAATCAGACTGTGAACGGTCTTTAAATTACCAGAATTGTGCCTCTGGTCATACACGCACGCCGGGTGCAAGTACTACGCAGCCGACCTTTCTGAAGAACATTACTAATACGGTCACCATGTTTGTCCTTCAAAGGCGTCCCCTCCCGGCGTTTCCTGTCACATCTGCCTTCTTGCTGTAGCATGTATTTTGGTACATCATCTCTTGTAAAGGCTTTGTACTTTATTTTTGTAGGTATCACGGAACATCTTGATACTGCTGCAAATCCTCATAATCTTCGCCTCTTACAACTAAGAGCGGTCGACCATATCCGTTCGACGGTAATCTTTATCCTGTGAAAATACTGAAAAAAGAAAAGAAAGAAAAATAATTGATTCTGCACAAATAAATCGCACAATTACAAATAAAAAATAATGATACAATACAATCACACAATCGTCATCATATATTACTGCACACAATTTAATTCAACGCAACCGTGAAGTTTAGTTTTGATATAGGTAGTATTTTTACCTCACGAAGCGACACGGGCTTTGCTTGTGGTAATCAATTCTGCAAACATACTGTAATTGTATGTATTCGTGAAGACCAATAGCGTTGTCATAATAATATAACACACGCACACCTCCGACTTTACCATTGTCTCGGACACCGAGAGCTCCTGCGCTTGCACACACATTCACAGCGTGTTTGTACACTTGGTAATCACAAGTAAAGCGCGAGTCACTTCGTGAGGTAAAAATACTGTAACTGAAGTTTTTTATAATCATGCTAGCGCCATCTAGTTTCTTTCAAGCGTAACTTCTTAGTTATTTTACTATGTAATAGATGGCACTACTAGCCTCCTAAGCTAATAAACCAAACAAAATAATATTGGAATGACGTTTTAAGTATAAAAGTGTATAAAATAACGGCTTATTTTCGGTTAAGTTGGGCAGAGGCGTGCCTATAGTACAGTCACGAGCATAAATATGTATACACTAGGCTTTATTTAATGGCGAGTTTCTCTTTTGTTTTTAAATAAAATTTTATGTTATTACAAATATAGTATTATTGAACCCATAGGTTTATGTGATGGGTCGTATTTTAACGTTGCATTCGTTATTTCACGCAAAAATCGCTGTTGAAAGTTTCCAAGTGTTGATATATTAGTGCTCGTGACTGTACCATAACTGTACGCTCACATATAAATAGATCTATAGGTAGATAAACAAACCACTTATTCAGTTCACACAAGACATAGCACGACACACTAAAGCACAATTGAACGCTGACAAATGTAATAAAAACAATGTGCAAACGAACAAAAAATAAAAAATGAAAACATATTAAAAGAAATTAAGTGACACTGAATCAAAATAACGAATGTTACAATGTGCGGTGTGCGTTTCAAGGTTGCACCAAATGGGTGTCCAGCTCAGCATGTGTCAGGCAAATATACCTGACGCTGATATTCTGCTGGATCCCTGGGGCTGCAGTCTCAACATTCATAGCGATCGCTTTACGACCGAATTCGGTTGCAAAGTCCCGGATTGACAGGAGTAATGTATGGAGTGACAGGACTTTGCGACCGAATTCGGCCGTAAAGCGATCACTATGAATGTCGAGACTGGAGCCCCTGCAGTGAAAAGTGTTATGATAAAGCGTTATGTGCGGAGTGAAATTTGTAAGTATACCTTAAATTAAGTATGTATTCTACATTTCTTTCCCTTTATTCATAAACGTTGCTTTAACATAAGTAGTGATTAGCGGCTGCTTAACCATATATTTTGACGTTTAAACGTCACAAAACTTAATCATCGTTTATAAATAAACCCCTTAATGTTTAAGTCCCATGTAAAAGGGAGCGAGCAAGGGTCACCCAGATCTTACACAGATGTTCTTAAAAAAGGGGCAATTCTCGTAATTTTAAGAACGTTCACAGTCTGATCTCAGTCTCAATCTATCAAATGTACCTCTAATTTCCCTACATTTTGACATGTTTTTGGCATTTGTTTGTCGCCGAGATGAGACTGCGACTAGATTTTGAACGTTTTAAATTACAAAAATTGGCCTTCAGGTCAGGAGACGTGATGAAGTGAACTTCTGGGGGAAGTCGACTGGTTGGAATAACCACTGACGGCCGCCATGGCCCATGCAAAATGGTCTACACGAAGGACTAAGTGCGGAAACCAAACCCTCTAACATAGGGGGCGAGTCTATTGCTATGAACCGGGCACGATTCCAGACTCCGAGTTGGTACTGAGAATTTCCTGAAGGAAACACCCAATAACATATTTGCTCGACCTAGGAATCAAATCCAAGACTGCGTACTTCCCAGTTCTAGCGCTTGCACCTATTAGACCAAGGTAGGTAGGTAGGTAGGTAAGTACTCATTTTCCGTTAGGTAATTTGATTTGTATGACAAATGTATTCAGTGTCTAGACAATCGGTGAGCCCAGCACGAACGCGCGGATAACGTAAATTCCAACGCTTTTAAAATTGAAAATACTCGTTTCACACATAATATGTATTTGCTTTGAATACTTTATTCATAACTACGGGTGATATTAATTACACTTGCTTTATAAAAGAAAGAAAGAAAAAAATTTTTTTAGGGACGCACACAGGAAATACAAACACTAAAAAAGGAGGATTTTAAACTAACAATAAACATTATAAATAATAAAATGATAATATGTATGTATAATAATATGTATTTGTTTTAAACAACCAAAAAAATAAATAAACAAAAATAAGAAGGAACCCGGAAAAAAGACAGGACAAGGGGTCAGGGGGTCAGGTAGGTACCTGACCCCCTGACCTATTAGGATAGTTGTCGATTCAATTATCGTTTAAATTTACCTTATGTTTATTTCGCACGCTCATGCTAGAGCCTCGGTAGTCTCTTTGTAGGCTCCTGCAGACAGACGCGACGCGACAACGGTGCGACGCGATTCTAGTGGATCAATTTCCATGAAGTTTTAATAGAAATTGTTCTACTAGAGTCGCGTCGCAGTGTCACGGCGCGCTTGTCTGCAGGAGACTTGAAGCGTTTAAACTTTTAAAGAAGGATGCATGTTTACGCTTTCATACAACTTTAATCGTTTACTAACCCCCATTGTTAAATTGTTTGTTAAGATGTCTAGACGGAATGTGTAGATTCACACAACCTTTCTTTGCTGTAGATGGATGGAAATTGTTTTGGTTTAAACCTCTTTCTGGGAAGAATAATAATACTTTTATGTGTTGAAGAAAACGAGATTTTTTAATTAAACCAACTTTATATTATAATATTATAAACACGAGCAATACTTATACAAAAAATAACCTAAGATAGAAATGAAAAAATACAGACATGGAATTTAAATTAGCATAAACAGCCCATAATTTTCCCACAGGTCTCCTTTTGGTGAGAGGGAGTGGGCCACAGGGCCACAATCCACCACGTGGGCCCAGTGCGGGTTGAATTTTTGATTCCAGGACATGCCCGTTTCCTGGCGATGTTTTCCTTCACCGTTTTTGAGAACAGCGGTGATGAAATAAATTATACAAAGTAAAATAAATAATTAAAGTTGACTGATAGAAAATTTCTATGTATGTCCGTCTCTGTACAGACGCCAGCTGCAGCACATCAAGCTACTATGTGCAATCTGTCAAATTTCTTTAATAGATTTTCAACAAAATTTTGAAAGCATTAAGGTTCACGGTTGATTGGAAAAATTTGACAGTTTCAGGTAGCAGGTACCTGCAGGCGTCTGTGTATTAAATAAAAACACCGATTTAGCTTTTAGAATTAATGGAATCTAGTAAACTAGATGAATGTTGTATCGTCGATTCAAAATGAAGAAGAATAAGAGTTAATGGACCGCAAAAATGGTTTCGTTAATAGCCAAAGCTAAGTTACCAACAACACAATATCTTTCAAATCATAAAGAACATCCGCTCATCGTAATTCAATTCAGTTTAAACCTGAAAACATTTTAGAATAAAGAAATTAGATGAAAACTGAAAGTAATAAAAGTAACAGAATTCTTCTTTCATAAATCGAGAAAGCCCATTAATATCAATACCTTTGTCCAAGCTGACAAGATGGCGGATTTATCTTCTAAATTGAGTTTATCTGAATCATTCAATTCATTCAGTTATGCTAAGGCTATTCGAGTCAGGAAGCACAGCCCTAATGTCTACGTAAGGGGTTTTTCATACACGCGCAAACAATATCAATTTTCAATTTCCTATGAATTGAGTTTCCGGAAAGTATTTGAGGAAAATGTTTTCTTTTTACGTTAGACAAATCTCCAATAAAGTCATCTACTATGTTGGGGTCAGCTTCCAGTCTAACCGGATGTAGCTGAATACCAGTATTTTACATGGAGCGATTGCCTATCTGACCTCCACAACCCAGTTACTGGGCAATACGAATTACGATAATCCTTGGTTTGTAGACTAGTTGTCAGACTTTCGGGCGTCGTAGTAGCGCATCGGAGATGTTTGCCGAGGCGCGTGTGGATTGTTTCCTCACAATCATGCGCAAGCGGTGTACATCCCTGCTGCGTAGGGTGCGGGCCAGCGGCAATAATATGCTGAGCGCTTTTGCTGAATGTTTCTACTGTCAGTACGTGAACCACTGTTGTATGATTCACGTACTGACTAATGTTAAGATATTATTTTAATTGTTTTCATATGGATGTACTAATACTAGTGTTTAAGTTGTGTATGTATCTACTAACAAATTGGATTTTATGATCTGCAAATAAATGAATTGAATTGAATTAAATTGAAAAAACAAAACCACATCACAGCTGTTTTCGGGAGGTTCGAAAGGTTATATTTGGGGGTGTTGCATTTGAGGCGAAGTTTGTAATATAGGTATTTATTTGCGGGTTGGTAGATGTCAAAAGTCTTCGAATTTTTTGGTTCTAGAACATGCCGGTTTCTTCAGGATGTTTCCTTCACACCTTAAAGAGCAGTGGTGATGACATTTTTTAATTTTAATTTACACAAAGTAAAGCGCACGCCTGGGTTCCAACCTACGACCTACAACTCGTAAGTCGTAGCTGTTACCACTGGGCCAACACTGCTCTACTATTTCTTATACGGTAAGTATACGTGGCACTGCTTACTGTTTTTGTTACTGAATGATTCAATTTCAATATGACAGCAGGCTGACAGTTGGTTATGAATTTCTGGAATATTCACTTACTGAATTCAGACAGGCATCTAGACGCTTACACCCAGCTGACCCAGCCTATAAGCAACAATGAAAAAAACTGGCCAAATGCGAGTCAGACTCGCACACGAAGGGTTCTGTACCGCCGTACAATATTTAACTCTACATAATATGAAAAAGAATCACGTTTCTTGTATGAAAACCCCGATAAATTTTCAGCTTTATTGTATTTTTATTATTTGTTGTTATAGCGGCAATAAAAATACTTACTCTGTGAAAATTTCAACTGTCTACCATTACTCATGATTCACGATTACTATGGACTTAGTCTGAAATAAATGTTTATTATTATTATTACGTTTCATGATATACAGCCCGTTGACAGACCAACGGATGGACAATTACATTGTTCTCACATTAGAAGCAACAAGAATAATGTACCTAGGATTTTGTAATCTTGATTTAAAAGAGTGTCCTTGGAGTTTCTTGCCCGTTCTTCTCCATAGAGATCTACGTTTTGGAATGGGCAACTAGCTTCAACTTTCTGACTAACTGACCGACTATTTAATTTTGACAATTCAAAAGAAATAAATGCTTGGTTTGAGTTTGCAGCGGAAGGCTTAGTAATAGGGTTCCGGGTTCCGTTCCCAAAGGGTGTCGGAACCCTAAAAAATAAGAAAAGGTAAGTAACTATTTTATTTTACTTATCTTTGATGTGAAAATACGTTAATCTTGATCATGTCCTGATAAATTTAGCCTTAGCAAAAATATGAAAGGGCTAAATTGAGAAAAATGTTTCCCAAAGCTGCTTTTAAATTACATTCCTAACTGAGCTGAATATAATTCACTTATATTCTATTATCCTTCAAGGCTTTTTTTTATTTAAAACATATTATATATAAGTTAATTACAAAAGGATGTACCACACAAACCAACGCGGGTTTAACCGTGATATATTTATTTTAGAAGTATTTATGTATGTTTATTTGTATGTATGTTAGTATGGTCTCGTAATTTTTGTTTAGTATTTAAGTGAATTGTTTTTTAATTCTATGTATTATGTTTTGTCTCCTTTGCTCTATCACACGCTGTCTACATCTCTGTATCTATTGTCCTATCTTAGGTACGCTGGAAGAGATTTCATCACCTGTGTACCTATTTTTTATGTTCTGTTTTTCAATGTCTGTTTATATTGTGTGTACATAAATGGTAAAATAAATATATTAGACACATCATCTCGGCGCATTCATTACATAGATGTACCCACACATTCTCTTCTTAAATTGAATTACAAATCAATATGGAAATGTTTTTTCAAAACTTTTTTTACATTTATCCTTGTTTATTACATCACAGATTTCGGTAGGTAGGCCATTCATTATTGATGGCAGTATGTATTCCAACGTCCCCTGTCCTATGCTTCCTACCTTCGTTAAGGTTTTCTAGATACTTTGTTATCTGCTTTACCGTTTCCCAACTACGTTGGAGTCAGCTTTCAGTCTAACCAGTTGGGTAGTTAAGAAACACACTAACAATAGCAATGGCTTGAATTTTGACAGTTCAACCACATTCATTGCGTCATTTACCTGAAGTCTGAACTTGTATAACTACTAGGCTTGCCCTCTATTACATAGGAATTGGACATTTATCTATACTTTTTAACAATGAAGCTAAAAGCTTTGTTTTATTTTGTTTCTGTGTGGTTACTCGAACCGGACGGATTGGAAAATTTTTTTTTACAATCGATGACTCAATTCTTGAGAAGGGCTATTTTACATTAACAAAAAGTAAGAAAGTACGCTAAGTGAAAACAAAGTAAGAGACTGGGCAGACGATGCGATGCGACGGGGTAGGTCGGGCGGACAATAAATTTCACGCAGACTAAGTCGCGGGCAGAGGCTAGTCTTTACATATATGGCAAAATGTGGGTGTAGGTAATTATTTGCCTTCACCCGATTTTAGTCCTTCGTCGTCAAATTTCGTGAATCATGAGTAATGTTAATCATACATCCGAAGTTCCGAACTCGGAACAAACACCTGAGAGGGCCAAACAAATATTAGTCTCACCGGCATCCGGGCCACAGGTTGAGGGAAATCTGTTGAGCTTTCGAGTTGAGCTGTCTTCATCTCGTGTCCTACTTTCTGACCTAAAAGTGAGATTTATAAACTGCCTCGGCCGACTTGTTTTAAAACATAATTTATTTATGACGTTTCAAAGTGATTTTTAAAATGAATTTACAGAAATATAAATGTAGTTATCTCTCTCTATCTCTTATCCACAGGACGAAGTAAAATCATAGCAATATATCCGTCAATGCTTAATACGCCTTATGAGTGAGGAGTTTAAAGGAAAAAGGAGTAATTTAAGCTATTTTAAAAGTAAACCACGGTATAGACCTTTTTGCGTCTTTATTAAGGTTTCTGTTAACGCAAATTACTTCCGGTGGACTCAAAAAAGATTGGTTTATAAAAAGATAACAAGTAATGATGTTTACGATACAAAATTGGGCCAGATTATTTAAAGAGCTTTCCAAGCAGGTAGCATTACGAACCTACTTAGTCATTTCCGATTTATGTTTTTAAATAAAATAAGGTTGGGAACGGGAATTATTGTGAACGTTATTATTGTGAATGTGAAGACTATTTTATTTATATCATTTATTATTTTTCTCTCTGTTCTGTTAGTTTTTGTCATGGTCTGGCAGTTTGAGTAATTAATGTGGCCTACCCAAATGTCCTTTCTTTGGTATTGTTCGTCGAATCGTCGAGCTCCTTAAGTTTTGAGTTGAGCTGCAGGTTTTCTGACAAATGCGTGCACTGACTGGACAGGTCCTCTCAATCTATGTGGTTCTTTCCTCAAAAGACCATCTCAGACATCGATCTACATGGTCTTCATATGATCTGACCAAGACTATTTATGCCTGGACTTTAAAAGAGACTGTGACCTCTGAGTTTGTTTCGGCCTTTCTTCTCAAACTAGTCAGATAGGAAACGCCGACCTCATCTAGTTTTAAAATATGATTGATGTGTAAAAGTGTTTATACAAACCTACTTACAAAATAAAATCATTTATCAATCGAGAAATGTGAAAGTATACTTGTATAATAAGTCAATATTAAACTATCTTATAATAATGAAATCGTAATGTATTTTCAAGTCCTACCCGTGCAAAGCAGAGGCAGGTCGCTAGTTCTTTTTCCCATGGGAATAGAAAGACACAAAGTCAACATTTAAGATACCCTAAACGTATCTTCAGACCCCCAGATTCTTCTTCTTCTTGAGTAACGTGTCTTCGTTGATCCCGGCTGTCATTCGTGGCTCATTGACAGTCGTTACGGGTCGTCAGAAGCCCGAAGAAAAAACAAGGGGTATCGTATTACCCAGTAACTGGGTTATGGGGGTCAGATAGGCAGTTGCCCCATGTAAAATACTGGTACTCCTAAATGTTACACAATTTCATTTACCAAAAATATAAATCAGTTCAAATTTAATTACTCAATAAATAATATGAGTCTTAATGAAGTTCAATCTGTCCGAGATTTAGGTGTTATCCTTGACTCTCGTCTGCATTTTGATACTCATATTGACAATATAGTTAAAAAAGCCTTTCATATGTACGGAATAGTGATGAGATCTTCAATTGACTTTGTGCGACCCTCTACATTCTTAATGTTATATAAAAGCCTGATTAGGCCGCAATTAGAATACGCCGTCCAAATTTGGGATCCTCTATGTGATAAGTACAAAGATAGGCTAGAAATTGTTCAGAAAAAATATCTACGTACTATGAATTATAGATGTTATCGCCCTAAAGTCTCATATGAACAATTGCTGATTCGTTATAATGTCCTTAGCTTGGAATCGAGACGATTGCTTCTGGGTGTAATGATGCTGCATGGTATTTGTAATAATAGTTTCGACTGCATTCCTTTATCCAATAGTCTACATTATCCTAGATCTGTCATGCTTCGTGGGGTGCGTGCGCCTCGACTATTCCACACAAACTCGTGCAGGACTAACGCTGGCGTGCGCGTGCCTCTTCGTCGCCTCGTTGATGCGTATAACGCTCACTTTTATGGAGCTCGACATCTTTGCTCTTTCCA
This sequence comes from Apamea anceps, assembly GCA_951799955.1. Lineage (NCBI taxonomy): Eukaryota > Metazoa > Arthropoda > Insecta > Lepidoptera > Noctuidae > Apamea > Apamea anceps. The sequence goes on from OX637518.1 coordinate 7,495,902, forward strand.
AACATTGTTTCAGGGCGAGAGCAATAGAGTTACTAATTTCCTAAGTGTAATCTTTCTATTTAACTGTTGTTTTTTTTTTTTTTAATTTTAATTATTTTTTATTTCTCTTCTTAATAGTCCTTTATGATGAACACTGTGTGTCTGTTTTCTTTTAACTTTTTTTTGTGAATTCGTGGATAATGGAGTGGGTTACATGTGTAGTAACACAAACATAGAATAGATTATGTATAACTGTATTCTAAGTATTATGCTAATTTAAGAACTTTTAGCTAAGCTTGGCATGTAACTGTTTTTTGTCCCTAACAAATAAAATAAAATAAAAGACTACACAGATAATGATGAAACGTATCTTCAGAGAATTACCTCTTAGGGCGCGTTCACATTTAGCGTCCGTTTTACAGGTCCGTTAAAACGTGTATGTTATTAGCGTATGTAGTTGTATGAGCGAGTTCACACATAATACAGTATTCCGGATCCAGTAGAAAATACCGATCCGACAAAATAAGCAACAATCCGTTTTACAGGTCCGTTTAAACGTATGTGTTATTAGCGTATGTAGTTGAATGAGCCAGTTCACACATAATACAGTATTTCGGATCCAGTATACTGATCCGATCTCTTAAAATCAGTCCTGTGAGAATACTATCTCCAGTAGCGACGGATCCGTTAAAAAGGATCCTATAAATGCCTTGTGAATATTATCTCCAGTAGCGACGGATCCGTTAAAAAGTATCCTATAAATGCTTTGTGAATACTATCTCCAGTAGCGACGGATCCGTTAAAAAGGATCCTGTAAAAACGTACGTATATGTGAACGCGCCCTTACAAACAATTTTATCTCTTCATAATATTAGTTAAGATGTAGGTAGTTTCCGTTTCCATCTAAAATACATAATTATATTGTAATATTAGAAGTCTAGGAATAGGGACTACGCTTCCAACTCCACAAATTACTAAGAAACTATAACTTTAGTATTTACAAGGAACCTACTCAAGTTAACACTATCAAGTAACTTGCCAACTTAGGCTGTCTGGTTGCTCAGTTACGAGAATCTCAATGATTTATTTATAGCTTAAGTACTTTGGTTACTATGGTACTTTACTATGGGACGTTTATGCATTTAAAACGGGGACTTCAAATTTAAACTTTTCACTAGCAACTTGGTAAAAATAAAGGTGTTAAATTTTAATACTGAATTTTGCTACTAATCTTGCTCCGTCCATTTCTCCAAAGATCCCTTTGGTCCAATGATACAATCCTTCGTATCAGTAAAAAATTGGTCAAGTGCGAGTCGAGATATTTTGCGAAAAGGACATTTTGCGATAGAGGCATTCTGAGAAATGGACTTTTTGCGCCCGTAGATATTTTGAGAAGTGGACGTTCTGCGACTGAGCCATCAAAGGGACATAATTATTTTAAAAAAAGTTCTGCTTCCTCACTCACTGGCAAACTCATCAACGCCCAGCCCAACCCTTTGGACTTACAAAGATGAAATTGTATACAGAGAGTTCTAAACGAGGACAAGGTTTAAGGCCGGATTTTTTAAAATTTCGGTAAGAAATGTGCTAGTTATTCATAAAACGAGTTCAACTGATTTCAATATTCCTGTGCTAGTACACAGTTATTTGGATTGTGCATGCAGCTGTAAATGAGTCTGGTAAAAGGCTCGATCATTATACTATGAACATCTCCTCAAAAACCACCACTACACTGTTGTTAACCGTGCGAGCCTATGTATTTGTCTACCTACTTATTTATATATTTTGTACCCTTTTGTTTACGAATAAACTCAAGAGAGTGGTGTGCGTCCGAGGAGCTTGTAAGGTGCGGGGGGCTGAAACAGGTGGGCGCGGGGCAGCGATGCGCGGGCGCGCGTCGCGAGCCAATCGGCAAGTAGTCGTCTATGTGGTCAAGGCAGCACGCACGTACAAACCCCTCGTCCGCGACACTTTCAAAAATCTTAAAACCTTGATTTCTTCATTGCCTCCGCTACATTTTGGTCTTCGAGCCGAATCTACTGGATGTATCATACTCCACCGAAACCGCGAGCTATGGTGAATACACGGAACCAAGCGAAGAAAAATCAAGAAAGTTATGGCGAAATGTCTAAGGGCGCTGAAGGCTTGGAAACTGCTGCACAAGAGGATTCCAGGCAACCAAATACTGCAACCAAACACAGTGACCGTGATGAAAAGAAAGAGGACCCAAAACAAGTCGAAAAACCTATATTTCTAGCCGAACAAACTGGAAAAGTGAAACCGATTATGGGTCTACCCTCAAAGTCAGAAAAAATATCCAAGTCCGCATCGTCATCAGTGTTAGCTAGAAAGAAAAGACTGGAATTAGAAGCAGCAGAAGCTAAAGCAAAAATACAAATGGAAATAATCGACAAAAGGTTGGCGGCCGAGTTGGCCGAGATAGAAAACGAAGAATACAGTTCACAATCGGAAGGAAGAGAAGAAGGAGATTATACTAAAGTTGAAGTGGAGAAGTGGCTAGAACGAAGTCATCGCGAGCTGGAGGCAGAGGCTGCCCAGCCGCAGGAAATAAAACTGGGTGACCTTGACCTTCCGCTACCGCTGGTGCAGCAAACAGCTGCCCGAGGTGGCACTGATGGGACAGTTCACATGTTGGCAAGCGCTCTCAAGGATCTAGCCGCTGCTACTACAGCTAACGGATCGCATGCCCAAATGCTGAGCCGATTGAGTACACCTAAAGACTTACCTGGTTTTGGAGGTGACCCATTGGATTGGCTACAGTTTAAGCAAGCATACGAAGACTCAACAAAAGTGTGTAACTTCAGCAATCAGGAAAACTTATGGAGACTACGGAAATGTTTACATGGAGCAGCCAAAAATGCTGTAACAGCACTGTTAATTAGTGCAACGTCACCTGATGTTGTGATGTCCACCCTGGAGCTACAATTTGGAAATCCAGATATTATCATAGCTAAAATTGTGTACGAGATCAATAAGCTTCAACCGATGGCCCAGGAGTATCACAAAGAAATAGTAACGTTCTCTGTGAAAGTTAAAAACTATGTCGCCGCTGTGCTCGCTATTGGTCAAGATGAGTACCTGAAAGGAACAAACGTTATATCAATTATCCTGTCTAAATTACCTACAGTGCTTATCTCAAAATGGGCAGACTACAGTTATCCAATCATCAGCAGCGAGGATAAACCTAAACTTGTGATATTATCCGAGTTTTTGAACCAAGAAGCTGTAAAAATATCGAAAACATCAGTGAATATAATATACAATCCCAGTGACTACAAACGTAGACAAAGTGATAACGTAAACAGAACTCATACGGTGCTAGTGCAAAACGCTTCGGACAATAACATTGGTGACGATAAGTGCCGTTTTTGCAAAATAAATAACCACAAAATAATAGAATGTAAAAAGTTCAAAAAAGCGTTGCGTAAGGACAGATGGCAGTTTATAAAACGTAACGGCTTATGCTATAAGTGCCTAGTGTCACGTCATAACCGTGACGCATGCTCAGCACCCGCGTGTGATAAAGATAACTGTGGACAATCGCACCATCAACTTCTGCATTTCTCTGATGGGCGCGGTAATGCACAGTGTGAAGCGTCTGTTGCGGCAACTCCTGCCGCGGCGGCGTTGGCCTCGGCCTCGGTGCTACCTAGCGAAGCTGTCACCCACATTAACGATGGCAGTAATTATAGTCAAGTGTTGCTAAAGACAGTGCCTATTAATATACACGGACCTTACGGAACATTGAGCACGGTGGCCTTACTGGACGATGGTTCCACTGTGACGATAGTGAGTGACGAACTGATGGTGAAGTTAGGTATACGCGGACGTAAACAAACATTAAAAGTGCGTAGCGCATGGGGCGGTAGCGAACTTATTTGTGATAGTCAAATAGTGGACTTAAGCGTGTCAAACAGTGACGGTACGATGTTTACATTGCAAGCACGTACTACCAAAGGACTTGACTTACCTATGCAATTTATATCGCTCGAGCAACTAAAGTGCAGTGATGCAATTAACAATATAAAACACAAATTATGTTTTGGACAATGCAAACCGGAAATACTAATAGGACAAGACAACTACTATTTGTTATTGCCTCTGGAAGTTATTCGAGGTAATCCTACCGAACCATACCTAACTCGTACTCCGCTGGGTTGGTGTTTACATGGCCGCACGCCCTTGAACAAGAACCGTCGAAGCAAGCATTCAACTTTGTTTTTAACTGAAGCCGATGAATCTCAAATAGTAACTAAATACATAATGGACGACTTACATGAGGAAGTCCGCCGCTCGTTTTCAATAGAAGCTATGGGCATATCAGGAAAACCTCGTCTAAACGCAGAAGATGAACGAGCAATAGCCCACCTCGAAAGAACTTCTACCCTGAAGGATGGCAACTGGTACATCGGCCTACCGTGGAAAGATGAAAATTGCAAGATGCCAGAATCATATACCACTGCCTTGAACAGACTAAAAGGAGTTGAAAGAAAACTAAAGAAATGTGACACTTACGCGAAGAGATACAAAGAGAGAATATACCATCTACTGCAAAATGACTACGCACGAGAATTGACCGATGTCCAAACCACGCCAAAGACCTGGTATCTTCCCCACTTCGGCGTGGACAACCCCAATAAGAAGAAAATGCGGTTAGTTTTTGACGCCGCGGCGAAGAGTCATAAATTTTCGTTGAACTACTAATACTAACCGGACCTGACTTACTTGCATCACTATACGGAATAATGTTGAGATTCCGCGAAAGCCGAGTGGCTGTGACCGGTGACATCCGCGATATGTTCCTGAGAATTAAAATACAAAGTGAGGACCAAAACGCACTACGCTTCTTGTGGAGGGATTCACCAGACGATCCTGTAAGGACATATGCGATGACGTCATTAATCTTTGGTTCGAATTCGTCGCCGTTTATTTCACAATTTATAAAGAATAAAAATGCTAAAAGATTCGAAACAACTTACCCCGAAGCAGTAAATGCAATTTGTAATCAGCACTATATCGATGATTATATAGATAGTTTAGAAGATGAGTCAACAGCGGTTCGATTAACAAAAGAGATTGCATACATACACAAATGCGGAGGGTTTGAAATAAGAAACTGGAATAGCAACAGCGCGGCCGTGTTAGAAAACTTACCAAAAGAAACCTTATGTTCTACTGCAGTACATTTTAAAGTTGGCCAGCAGGAAGCTGGAGAACGAACTCTTGGACTAATCTGGTACCCGAAGGAAGATACGTTGGGATTCGATACCTCATTTAAACGAATTCCTGAAAACATAATAAATGGCCTGAAACGTCCTACGAAAAGGGAAATGTTACGATTGATAATGTCTATTTTTGACGTTTACGGATTCCTGTCACCATTCACGATCAAAGCTAAAATACTATTACAACAAATGTGGAAGATTAATTTATGCTGGGATGACGAAATACCAGACAGCGTTTATGACAAATGTTTAAATTGGCTAAAACTCCTAAAAAACGTTGGCCGTATTCGATTACCTCGTTGTTATCATGCGAGTGTACTTAAGAGCGAGACGGTGATAGTTGCACCGAATGTACTGGATAGCGGGTCGTCGCCGTCGGCGCGCGCGCAGCAGCAGCCTATTATTTCAAATGAGTCACGCGCGCTTGCCTACCCCGCTACGAGATTAAGTTATACAAACCTACAGCTACACATATTTAGCGATAGCTCAACTTATGCTATGGCCGCCGTGGCGTTCTGGCGCTGGCAAGAAAATGACGCTCAAACTAAATTAGCGTTCATTTCGAGTAAGTGCAGAGTAGCACCACTAAAACATACGTCTGTACCACGATTAGAACTGCAGGCGGCGCTCCTTGCTGCTCGGCTTGCAGACACTATAACAAAAGAACACAGAAATATGTTACCACAAGAAAGGTATTTCTGGTGCGACTCGTCAACAGTTCTACACTGGATTAGGAACAATGCGCGAGATTATAAAGCGTTTGTGGCGCACCGGCTTGGCGAAATTGACGAGTTGACACAAATAAAAGAATGGCGCTTTATACCTACTAAAATGAATATAGCCGACATCGCCACGAGAGACTCCTGTGACTTAGATATGCTACAAAATGAATGGTTATATGGCCCCGAGTTCTTGTACAAGGGAAAAGAGACATGGCCAGCGGATGTGCAACCGGAAGTCAGCACCGATGTCCTGGAACGAGTTTCTCTCGTCGTTACTGAGAAGTACTTACCTGCTGTGCCGGAACCCGAGAGATTCTCATCTTGGCTACGCCTCCTGAAAAGTACTTGTATGGTATTATTATTTATTGATAAATGTAAAAAACTTACCAGTGCAATCGATGGTGATATGATGAGGAGAGCTGAACGTCTGTTGATCATGCACTCCCAGAAGCAGACATTCGCCGAAGACCTGGAACACCTGAAACAGAAAAAACCATTAAACCGAAAAAGTAAGCTACTTACCTTAACTCCTGTGATTGACGAGTACGGAGTTTTACGCGTTGGAAGCCGCATCGACCAGGCACCTGGAATACCCCCTGAAACCAAATATCCAGTAATACTTGACGGCCGCAACTACGTCGCTCAGTTGATAGTCAAGCACCACCACGTGTTGGCGGCCCACGGAAACCAGGAAGTTCTCGTCAATAATCTGAAACAACATTATTGGATTATACGTTTGAGACCTACAATTAAACATGTAACTTCAAAATGCATGTTTTGTAGAATAAGAAATGCACAGCCGCAACCACCTAGAATGGGGAACTTACCTGAGGCCAGAATGGCTTATAATCAACGCCCGTTCACGTTCTGTGGAGTGGATCTTTTTGGGCCCATGGAGGTGACAGTACAGTACAGGCGACGAGAGAAAAGATATGGTGTTCTATTCACTTGCCTGACTGTTAGAGCCATACATATTGAAGTAGTATCAAAGCTTACCTCCGACGCATTTATTATGGCTTTACGTCGCATGGCCGCGAGGAGAGGGTGGCCACAACATATGTACTCGGATAACGGAACTAACCTGAGAGGGGGCCTAAATGAACTAAGGAAGTCGATAAGCGAACTCGATCAGGAGACGCTAAAGGGAGAAGCTGCGAATTACGGCACTACATGGACTTTCTCTCCACCTGCCAGCCCACATTGGGGTGGGGCGTGGGAACGCCTAATACGATGTGTAAAAAATTCACTAAAGGTCGTTCTGAAGGAACGAGCACCCCGCGACGAGGTTCTAAATACCCTACTGGCAGAGGTGGAACACATGGTGAACAGCCGTCCGCTGTCCCACGTGAGCGTCGAACCGCATTCCGATGAGTCACTTACGCCTAATCATTTTCTTCTTGGCTCCTCATCTAACCTACCAACGATCGGAACATACGACGAGTCAGATACTTACCTACGAAAACAATGGCGCATCTCCCAACGACTCGCAGATTTATTTTGGAAGCGTTGGGTGAGGGAGGTACTACCGGATATGCGACCTAGAACCAAATGGCACCAGGAACAAACGCCCTTGAAAGTGGGTGACCTTGTATTAATCGTCGATCCTGATTCTCCGCGCAATGTTTGGCCGCGCGGTCGCGTGCAGGCAGTAATGGCAGGCAGAGATGGACGCATACGAGTCCTTGATATAAAAACCAAGACTGGTATGTTGCGTCGGTCAGCCGCACGGCTCGCTCGAATCCCGACGGAAGATGAGTGCTGACGCACTGGGGTGGGGGATGTTAACCGTGCGAGCCTATGTATTTGTCTACCTACTTATTTATATATTTTGTACCCTTTTGTTTACGAATAAACTCAAGAGAGTGGTGTGCGTCCGAGGAGCTTGTAAGGTGCGGGGGGCTGAAACAGGTGGGCGCGGGGCAGCGATGCGCGGGCGCGCGTCGCGAGCCAATCGGCAAGTAGTCGTCTATGTGGTCAAGGCAGCACGCACGTACAAACCCCTCGTCCGCGACACTTTCAAAAATCTTAAAACCTTGATTTCTTCATTGCCTCCGCTACAACTGTTTTCCTATAACTACCTTCCTATAAATGTCTCTTGTGAAAAACCTACTATGCCCTGTCCATAAGGTTAACCTTTTTCAACAACTTAGAACGTACATACTTATTCCAGATTACGTAAAAGTTAACATTAAAATGCGTAATTAAATAAAATATAAACTGCCTTGTCTTATTGAATTATCTTATTTATGGCTTCTTACAGACATTATAATACCGTACCTGTATCAATCAATGTATTGTGTGTTGCTGCAATCACTAGTTCCATCTGTCAAAAAACGGTTTACCTAAATGGACAGAACATAAATATTTCTTTGAACCAGCTCTTCAATCCGGCCAGCATTTGTTTCCCAATAACCTTAACGAGCTGAAATATTTGGTCAAATACCAAACAAATAAAATTTATAAGTTCATTACCCTAATGAAAAGAAAGTACTAACTGTAAGCTATAAAATTTTTACATATATATGTAGGTATATATGCGTTCGTAGTACAGACGCCAGCAGGTCAAGCTACCCGAAACTCAAATTTTCCCAATCAACCTTGAACTTTAATACTTTAGCGATAAAGTTGAAAAGCTAGTAAAGAAATTTGACAGATTGTAGTAGATTAATGTGCTGTCGTCTGTACTTTAGAAAGTGAGCTCGGTGCGTGTTCGCATTGCGTGATCATAGATAATCTGTATGTGGTACATTGTATTTTTATTCAAAACACTGAAAACCCGTGAAATGTATTTTTGACGGGCTGAAAAGGTTGCGGGTCTACTGGCTATTCGTTTATTGTTAAATGACAATGGAGTCCTTCAAGATTATGTCAGTAACTAACTAAATGTTAATTTTATTTTCAGTGTTTTGCTGGTTCTGAGTGCAAATGCTTGATTAATTAATTTGAGCAAATAAATGTATATTTTTCTTCTTTCTAATAACAAATTACAAGGTGAACCGGCAGAAGTTGTCCTGTCCGACCAATGTTCTTTCAATGCCATGGATAAAAGGCCTATCAGTTTTTCCCAATTATCCTATTTCTCAGGAAACTTTTCCAATTTTTCTGTCCCTAAAAACCTTATTCTAACTATTACGAGCATTTATCTTTAAAACCAAGAATAATAAAATTGGTCCAGCAATTCTTAATGTGATGCGCTTACTAACGAACATCATTTTATTTTTGTTTATATAGATTATCGTTTGACTAACGGTACTCATGTTTACTTTTTCCAGGTTTAAGACCCTAGTAGAACGATCAGCAACGGCAGCGACCTCTCGCGTCTGGCCCTGGTTCAAGCCATGGTCCGGGGCGAGAGGGAGTGGGAGGCAGTCACCTCCTCCTGCGAAGCAGTCATGCTAGCGAAGGAGGTGGCGGGATGGCTGAGGGAGAGAACCTCACGCCTCAGCCGCCGCGGGAGACGCTCCGGGCGTCGGGAGCCGCGTGACGACTCCCGGCCACCGTAGGCGCGGGCCTGCGGGCGGAGAGTAATGGGTAGCTCACCGTCCGATCAGGACCAGGCCCGTGCCGGACGACGCGTATGTGTTCCACGCGCGCCTCAACGAGATGTCAACACAAATGACGGGGCCCGATAGGGCCGAAGCCTGCCGGGGTAGCGGGATCGTCCGAAAGGTTTACCACTGCCCTGGACATAAAGGGCTATGGAAGGAACACGGGTGGGTTTTAGTCAGTAAGAGTCTGACACTCCCTTCCGCTCCACCCAGAGCGGGCACATGAAAATGTACTTAATGTTAAAATGGGCAGGGTTCATTCATACAAGAGCCTCCACTAGTGGAGATACTAACAAGTTCGAAGCATCCTGGACAGTCAACCCCGCAAAAACCTTGCTGACTGGCAAAATATTTTATTTCATCATGGCATGAATTATTATCCACGAGGATAGCTCCATAATCAGTCTATAATGTTCCCGTTGCTAGGACACAGGCCTCCTCTCAGTGAAACGAAGTGGGCCGTAATCCACCACCTCTATCGCAGGCCCAGTGCCAAAACCTACAACTCGTAAATCGTGGCCAGTAAGTACCACTGAGCCGTCATCTTAATTTTTCTAAGAAGCATGGCGTTTGCTTTGCTCATTAATAATAATACCAGCCTATTCAATAATAGGCTGAGACTATACTCACTGCAGGGCAAATGCCGCTGCTCATTCAGAGAAGGGGCGAGCATTGATTACCACGCTTACTCAAGACAAGTTGTAAAAAACTCCTAAAACTGCTACATAAATTTTTCTACCACATGTAACGAGCGTTCGACTTAAAGTATACGTTTCAGGCAATCAGATTGGGGCTCATGAATAACAAAATTCACCCTTGAACCATTCCTAAAGTAGCAGGCTACCGGTCAGTAGCTGCCCCAAAACGAAGGTTAGATTTGCATGATTTAAAAATACGCCGAAAAAAATAGACGATATGTTTCAATGTAAATGCTGGCTGGTTTGCTTAAATTGCGTTTGCAAAATACCGTTACGTAGCAACGATTATAAAGCAATCTATCTGTGTGAAAGCCTTTCGCATTGGTAATAATAGGCCTCCTGGAAAGGAGGTATTAGCTATTATTATAGAAGGGGAGTCGTGGTGGCCAAGTGATAGCGGCACCGACTTACGAGTGTGAGTCGTTCGAACCCAGCCAGGCATTTTACTTTGTATATTTTTATTATCATCACCACACATCTGCTCTCAAAACGGTGAAGGAAAACATCAGGAGGAAACTAGAACCTAGAACCAATAAAATCGAAACCTGTGTGTGCCTGCGTGCATGGTGGATTATGGCCCACTCCCTCTCCCAGCGAGGAGGCATGTGTCCCAGCAGTGGGAACATTATAGGCTAATTAAATATAGGTGGGGAAAACGATCTGTGGGCAGACCAACAGACTGTCTGATGGACATTGGAGCATTGGAGCATTGGAGCAGGCTTAGATAGAATATCCGATAACATAACATATGGATACATATATTATGTTATGTTGTTATGTGCATCACACCTGTTTACCCCAAAGGATTAGGTAGGGGTGGAGTACTTATTGTACTCCTACATTTCGATTTAATAGGGATAGAGAGAGACAGAGGGGCTTCTGGCTAAGTAATAACAGCCGCACGGGTCGATCGATCAGGTTAAGCTACGCTTGCCGCGGTTGGTCCGTGGATGGGTGACCGTTTTCACAAACCAAGACCCCTCCGTGCCTCGGAAAGCACGTTAAGCCGTTGATCCCGGCTGTCATTCGTGGATCTTTGAAAGTCTTTAGTCGTCAGTAGCCCGAAAGTCTGACAACCAGTCTTATTAAGGGGTATCGTATTACCCAGTCACTGGGTTGTGGAGGTCAGGTAGGCAGTCGCTCCATGTAAAATACTGGTATTCAGCTGCATCCGGTTAGACTGGCAGCCGACCCCAACATAGTTGGGAAAAGGCGAGGCAGATGATGAGGGATAGTGTAATATATTTATGCAGCCTATATCGTCCCACAACCGTTTGTGGGACGATATAGGCTGCATAAGCATAATCAGCGTATAATGTTCCCACTGCTGGGACACAAGCCTCCACTCGGTGAGAGGGCGTTGGGCTTTATCCACCACGCGGGCTCAGTGCGGGTTGGTAGATGTCACATGTCTTCGAATTGAAAATGAAAAACCTCTGCCAAACTACAAAGCAGTTTGTTGGGAGACGTAGCTCCTTTTTTTGTACATTATTAACATATTTTTTAGAAGTAATGACACTCTTTCATACAAAGGTTAATAAAAGTATTCCTAAAGTGTTCCATTTGAACTTTTTGTTGCATAATTTTCCTAAGCATTACTAACTAGCACATACAATTCATTCGTTTGTCTTACATACACCGACTGTTTGACGATGTTTAAATAGTTAAACCCTCCATATTGGCGCCCAAGATACAGGCTTGCCTAGTTTTGGGGTAGATGTAAAATCTCTGTAATCTTTGAGCAATAAAGTTTTTTTTTTATTAGAAAGCTTGTTGCTTGTTTTTAAACTAAATGTCAGAAAAGCATTTGATAATTTTAATTCGATGTGTTTTTATTAAACAATGCCATTTAACATCTGAAGGGCAATAAAGTCATGCTCTCGAACTTTGAGCATAATTATTAAAAGCTTTGACCTTTAATTATTTTAGATTTATAACAACTTTAAGACGCCTACGTCATTTTCTTGTAATACAAACGAGGGTTTTGTATAAAATGTTCAAATTCCATAATACGATATTAAACAGGAGTCTAGTTTATGCTTTTTTACGTCCCCGTAAATAAATGGTTTCATGGTTTTTAATGGGTTCATGGTTTATGGTGGTTGGTGGTTGGTTGGGTTGGTGGTTGGTTTTGGGTTCATAATCAGCCTATATTGTTCCCACTGTTGGGACACAGGCTGGGCTCCACGCGAGCCCAGTGCGGGTTGTTTAGTTTGGAATCCTGAAATTTTAAGTCATTTTTCAAATTATTACCGCCTCCTAGCTCTCTGCTCTCTCTAATACTGTTCAATCAATCAAGTTAACTGTCAAAGTCCTCCATAAGTCTACATAAGTTTCTCCAAAACCAAATACTTACGAGTATACCATGATAATTAAGGCATTTGAAACAGTCAAGGACATCCGGTTTTACCCTAAAATCGTATCGTAAAACCGAGCTATTACGTCCAATTTTACTACGATACGCGATCGCGTGGAATTGCCAACACTTAAAATATTTTAATCAATACTAATATAATACTCAAGCTGTCAGAACACAAGGTCATTTCGGCCATAGCTGAAGTGGTTTTGTTTCAAAACGGCACTGTAATCGGTGATAATAATAGGGGGTTATGCGGGCTGTGTGATTGCAGGTATTGGCATAGAATAAGCAAATCGAATAGAACAGAAACTCTTGTAATTTCTGTTCAAAAAGTACCTACCTGATGAAAGCGTAAACAAACCCTGTTCAGATAAAACTTTTACGTTATCACTCAATAAAGATCAACAACACATGTTATTTATCTCAGCGCGCTATGAAGCGAGCTATGCTCGGAGTCTCTTTGAAGGATAAAATCAGGAATGAAATTATCCGGTAAAAAAACCGGAGTTACCGACATAGATTGCAGAGTAAGCTAACTGAAGTGGCAGTGGGTTGGCCATGTCTATCGAAGGACCTATGGCCACTGGAGCAGACGAGTCTTGGAGTGGAGACCGCGTATCGGCAATCGTAGTGTGGGACGCCCCCCAGCTAGTTAGACGGACGACCTAAAGAAGGTGGCTGGGGTAGACTGGATGCGGAAGGCGGGGGGATAGGGTGTTATAGCAGTATGTGAAAGGCCTACGTCCAGCAGTGGACTGCGATAGGCTGAGTTGATTGATTGATTGAGCCAGTAACAATTATAGATCTTCGTCTAAAGGATTAGATAACGCTCAATAAGAAGCTTGATTGGTCGTATACAACATTTGTTTTGTCATTTATCTGGGCCAATGAACGAAATCAACGCGAGATTGGCGGGATTAGCTAAGGAATTCACGTGGCTTCGAAGTAAGGAATCGTTAAGTGGTCATAGTGAAAGGTATATAGACGGGTTCATCACACCGCTATTTCTACCAATTATTGTTTGAATAATATATTTTTTTTTACTATCCTACGCTGTCCCCCTCCTGGGCAAGAGCCTTCTTCCATTACTTCCATCTTCCGCAAGCCTGCGCGTCCTTCTTCCAGTTTTGGCGAAACTTATCCAGCTCGTCCCGCCATCTTCTACGTGGTCTGCCGCGACCTCGCCTCACTATCTCAGGGCACCAATTCAGTAACATTATTAAATTGTAATTTCAAAAGCATCAATGAAAATTGAGAATATTTTTCATTTGACAGTCTGTTGAGGTTAGTTTTAATTTAAATTGTCAAATGAAAAACCTCTTGAAGGTGATTTAAAGCTAGAATTAAGTTTTAGTATTCAAAAAATCAAATCAACGTACTCCATTACATACTTTTGGAACAGACCATAGGGTTTTTTTTTTCACTAACGTACACTATGACTCGAGCTTGTCCAGTCCAAAAGGATTGCCAATGTTATCGATCATCGGGCACGAAGCTCGAAATTAGGCATTGCAATGGATTGCCACGCTTTCTTCAGGCTGTATAGTCAGGGTGCTTACTGTGAGCATTCGTGACGCCAGCACATCAAGCTACTACAATCTGTCTTTCTTTAATAGATTTTCAACTTTATCGCTAAAGCATTAAGTTTCAAGGGGTGCGTCTCATAACGTATAAACTCATTTGGTCTAATTTCATTTTATTATCGTTCATAAGATATAATCAATGTGAGATATACCAACTGTTGATATAATTTCTTTACATATAACATTTATTTATTCTAAAACTTAATTAGTATAACGTTGTTTGATATAACGTTTATGTAATCGAAAATCATTTGGTCTAACGTTTATTATGTATATTGTTTATTTAATCGAAAATCATTAGGTCTAACGTTTAATATATATATTGTTTATTTAATCGAAAATCATTAGGTCTAACGTTTAATATTACCCCAAGGCTTGTTTTAGTATTTTTCTGTATTTTGTATCATGTAACTGTTTTTTGTCCCTAATAAATAAATAAATAAATAAGGTCTAACATGTCTCGATTTAGTAAAAAGGCAATGAGAACTTAGGATGCAAGAGCGAGCGAAGCGAGCTCGGGAATTGGGGCACCCCGACTCGGACAGGTTAGGTTCGAAGGGGATGACGGGGGCTCAAGTGAGCGAGCGGAGCGAGCGAACGAGCCCCCGTCATCCCCTTCATGTTAGGTTCCTTTAAACCCTGCAGACAGAAATAGGGGCCCCGCGAAGCGTGGCTCCGTCGACCACGCCTTATTATTATTATTATGCTAAATAAAGTTATGCTTACAAAGAATAAAACAAATAAAATATACTTTTAAGTATTTATTAAACAAAATAAAAAGTTATTGTTTTTTTAATTAATATAATAATTGAATTTTTAAAGGAATATTTTAATGATTATTATTTAACTGAGCAAATTACCTACGCACACTAAATGACAACTAACAATAAATTTTGTTGAGCTACCCACAGGCCATAAAAATAATACTAAATAAACTAACCACCGTGTCTATGCAATTTTGCTATGTGTTTTTAAGTAGGCGTTTTCATCATATTGATAGACCAAATAAGTTTTATATCTTTTGAGTGGTATATCAAACGATTTTATATTTAATGTATGTTATGACAAACGATATTATATTTAATGTATGTTATGCTTATAAAAATTAGGTCTTTTAAAATTATATCAATCGTTCATTATATTAACTAATCGTTATATTAAATAAAATTATAAGTTCCGTTGTTATATGTTGTTAATATTAGAGATTTTGTTGTTATATCATCTATTACTTACCCCAGCTTGACCGCTGGCGTCTTCCGCGACACGCGATCGTAGCCGAAAGTGTGCTGCGACGCGTGATCGGCTCCGTTCGCATATCGTCATATTTTTAAAAAAGTAGAACACGTCATCACGGTAGGATTGAAACTATTTGACTAGGCGCAGAAACTGATACGTTCGCAAGCGACGGTACGGAGCCGATCGTATGCGTCGACATCCTGCCAGACGCGATCGGCTGTCGCCGCATCCGTTCGTATCCTTTCCGATCCGATGCGATGCAAGCTGTTTGGTGGAAATAATAATAATAATAAATAATAATAAATTTTTTATTGATCAAGAAGGTACAGATGGTGAGGAAAACAAAATTTACAATAGTTACTAGAAAGATATACAAGATTATGTAACTACATTATATGGTAGAACATGTTAATCTAAGTACATGGTACATCTGTTGACAAATTACGTTACCCTGTCTCTTAAACTAGGTTATACCTGTATCTTAAGAGACAGTGGACAGCCATAAGGTTATTTTAATATTACCTATTATGCAAGTGAGGACCCCATCGATCTACCCACAATTAAACAATTTTTAGAAAAAGGAAAGGTAAGTAAAATTGAAAAAATAAAATAAAAATAAATAAATAATGAACTTAATTCTAGTGAGTGTGTATGTGTAGGGGTGGGTGTGTGTGTGTATGTTTAGGGGGGGGGGGTGTGTGTGTGTGTGTGTATGTGTATGTATGTAATAGGGTGTGTGCATGTGTTAGGTTATGAAGGTAACTAGAGATTCTGTGAGATCATAGTCTTGTTGAAGTAGCCACTTTGTAAGTTTACGTTTAATTTCCCATTTTGTCAAATCCAGTATGTTTAGGAGTTTGTGAATTTTTCTGTAAATGAGAGAGCTCAGAATAAGATACTGATGTTTGGCAAATGCTGTTCTATGAGGGGTGCTTGGAGGGATAAACGTGCGCTTTTTTCGGTTGGAAGGGAGTAGGGAAGAATGTTTTTTAGGGATCGAGTAGAGCACAAAGAGTTGACGTTGAAATCATCCTTTAGTGGGAGTTTCGTTTCTGGACAGTTTGTTATTCTTTGGCAGTGCCAAGTAAATTATTTCGTTATTGGAGTATTTCCAAGCAGTTTTAGTTCGATATAATTCCGGGGTTTATGATTTAAATTCTGAATATTCTTTAATAGGTTGCAGTTAGTAAAGTGCCATATCTTGAAGGACGAAGCTGAAGTTTCCTTTTTCAGCTCGCAGATTTTGGTTGAGAACAACCTGTCTACTAGATTTGCATCGTCGCGAACAGATAACTGATATAGAAAACAAATAAGTAATTTTTATTCATTTCTGATTTCTTAAAATTAGTTTTAAAATTTCCTCTAGCAACCTACATATTAGCCATCGGATTTTCACATCATTCATTATTATCTTCATATATTCTCCAACTGTACTCTGAGTGAATTCACACGGGTCGCATTTTGTATTGGTTGTTCATAATAATTGCAAGTTATTAGTAATAATTATATCTTTATATGCTATGATAACTATAATAACTACACTAGTGTATTAGGTAAGCCTGTGATGACAGTAGTGTGTTTTAAAAATAAATAAAATAAATATTTCATTTCATATCATTTTCGTATTATTCCTAACTAAAAACCAATGTAAAGTGGTATTAATAGGGATTGATACATAATCAGCCTTTAATGTTCCCACTGCTGGGACACAGGCCTCCTCTCTTCGAGAGGGAGTAAATAATTTACACGAAGCAAAGCGCCTGCCTCGGTACGAACCCACGACCGACAACTCGTAAGTCACGACTCTTACCACTGAGCCATCACTGCTCTCGAGGGGAAGGGGGGGGGCGAGGGGGATTGATACCTATCAATCAACCAACTCAGCCTATTGCAGTCCACCACTGGACATTATAGGCTGCGCCACAACACCCTGTCCTCCTCCTTGCGCATCCAGTCTATCCCAACCACTGTTTTGAGGTCGTCTGTCCATCTAGCTGGGGGCGTCCCACACTACGCTTACCGATCTGCAGTCTCCCTTCCAGGACTCGTCTGCTCCACCGGCCATCGGTCCTTCGACAAAGCCAGCCCACTACTACTTCAGTTTGCTTACTCTGCAAGCTATGTCGGTAACTCCGGTTCTTTTCCGAATAACTCCGTTTCTGATTTTAACCTGCAAAGAAACTCCGAGCATAGCCTAGCATAGCCTCCATAGCGAGCTGAGCGACGTTGTGGATTAGCCCGAGTCTCAGTGTCCACGTTTCGGCACCGTATGTTATAACGGGCAGGACGCACTGGTTGAAGACCTAGCCGAAAAGCACAATGGATATCCATAGGATAAGTATCAATACCACTTTATATTAATTACTGGTTGGTTGGTGAAATGGTTGGGTAGTTGGTTGGTTCGTTACATATACAGGCGTACAAGCAAAGGCTTTTCATTTACATCGGCGACCCTGGTTTAAAAATCACAGCAACCAGCTACTAAATGAAAATGCGAGATTGCAATCCGCTTATCGCGGGGACAAATGTTTTGTTCAACATTTCGTATTTTCCCCATGTTTCAGCTATAATACTCGTATAAAAATACTGAAATAATCGCGGGTATAATGTCGCGAATCCATGTTCTACGTACGGGTACAGGTCACGTGACCGCTCGCAGTAAAATTGAACAATATTGAAAGCACGCCCTTCTTGCTGCGCCGTGCGTTATCAGTAGGATGACCATGTTGTTGTCCGGTATCAAAGTAGTGTAAAACATATGTACTTAGTTTATAAAAAAAAACTAAAAAACACGCTTTTACCACGCAGTAAAAATTATAAAATAATTAAATTGTCTTAAATTGGATTAAAGCGTGGAGAGCTTTTAGAATCATAAATTTATGGGCATCCTTTTAAGGGGTTGTTGTACTCATCATTATGAACAACTTTTACTATGGGATCAAACCTGATATCGCGAAAAAAAATCACCTGTTCCCTACATTTATGTACGCATAACTCGTCAAAATGTAGGGAACAGCTGTTTTTTTTTTGTGATTTCAGGTTTGGTCCCATAGTAAAAGTTGTTCATAATGATGATTACAATGACCCCTTAAAAGGATGTCCATGAATTCAATTTCACCCTATATATAATAGTCCTCCAGACCGTATTTCAGCCATGGAGGTCAATCTCAATAGAGACTAGTCTTCGGCCAGGGTAGCGGGATTGTTCCAGGGTAGCGGGATTGTCCGAAAGGGTTACCGCTGCCCTGGAACATAAAGGGCTAAGGAAGGAACACGGGTGGGTTTTAGTCAGTAAGAGTCTGACACTCCCTCCTGCTCCACCCAGAGCGGGAGGAGTCATTTGACGATTTCCCATCCACACAAAAAAAAAAAAAAAAAGACTAGTCTTCGGCGCGGGAGATATTATAGTGCACCTGTTTCTACGCAGACACAGGTGCACTCTCTCTTCCCACACTCTCATATTCCCATGGGACGGCAATCCATCACAACCCGAGAGAGATCAGGCGCAGGACCAACGGCTTAACGTGTTTTCCGAGGCACGGGGGTATCACACCGCCAACTTCCAAAGTCCAGGCTGTTACTAAGAAATTCCTAATGGAAAAACTCAATAACACTACTCGACCTGGTTATCGAATCCAGGACGAAATGAAGCCACCGACCCAGGTCGAAGCTCAGCAGTCGCGCTTGCGACCACGACATCAACGGGGCAGTCAGAATACGGATCATAGTGGGCGTCGTAAATAACATATTTTTACCTACATGAGTTCGGTTCTTTAAAGTTTTCAAATTAATTATGGTTTCCTCTGTATCCAGTATAGAGAGGAAAGGATGAAGGGAGGGCTGGAGGGAGGATGATTAATTTGAAAACTTTTGAAAAAGTAAGGGGTTAAAAATAAAGTACGGTGACAAAAGTTAAATGGGACATGAAATAAGTCATGGCTTAGCGACTCATTTGTCACTGATATTGAACCACGATATTGGATCACGCACAATGAAGGGTTGCGTAGTTAACAAACTTAATATTGTAGCTGAAAAACATGTTCTCCTGTACATTCTAACTGCAATTGTAAGTTGATCGACTATTACTCGTTAACTTGTAAGGCCTAATTAGCTGTGATAGTTTTCTTAGCCGCAATTTAGCTGGCGGAAGAGGGGACACACTTGACTAATAAATATTAGAACTTTAAAGCTTAATATTTCGCAAAAGGATCACTGATTCGAAAAATATTTCACACAATTCCTATCTTACGATACCCCACAACATGAGACACAAGGCCTAGAAAAAAAAACATCCCCACTAGTAGGGGAGGTAACCTAAAAATGGTTTTTAAAAGTTTTGCTTTATTTTACTTTGTCGGCGTGATAATACATATGTATACCCATGCCAAATTATAGCTTTCTAGTACTAAGTCTCTGAGCTAAGCCACGTATATAACGGTTCCTTGTTGACTACGGAACCCTTAAAAGCTGTGATTGGTTTAATTATCTAACCATAATTTATAAACTCGCGTAGTCGGCGTTCAGCCAGCTTAACTTCATTTAAATGTAATATACCTATGCACTATAAACTCTAAAATAAAAGTTCGGTACCTCATAACAAGGAATACACCAGTTATCACTAAGTGGAATTTCCAAGTAATGCCACATTCTTGGCAACCCTAACTTCATGTGTTTGTACGAATATAATTTACTAAACTAACTAATAGTAGTATAAGTGCCCAAATTTGCGGTAGTAAACTTTCTCTAGTGTTTGGGAGGTTTCTGATTGGGCCTGGGAGTTTACGGCACTGCATTGTATTAACAACGGGTCGAAATCTAAGAGGTAAACACTACTAAGTTTTGTTACTTGTGCTAGAGGAAAACAATTATGCAGGTATGCAGGAACGGGGTGAAAAGTTACTCCATCCTCCATTGAGATGATCGAGATGGGTGTTAATTGTGTTTGGTTTTCACTACGTTGAACATCATACTATCGATGACAAAGCGAGAACATTTGATTTCTTATCTGTATTTATAATGATATGTACGTGATTACTAGTTTATTTATTTATTTATAAGTATGTATTAGGTGTGTTGAAACTGTGTATTAATGCTGAAATGAACCTTTTTGGCGCAGCCGTGAGGCACACACTATTGTTGTCTGAAACATTATTATTTATTTCATTAATTTTGTATTTTGTGTTTCACGAACTGTGTCCAAATAAACTTTTTTTTCTTTTCTTTCTATTTACGCCATTTTGGCGCTGATAACAACGTGAGTGTTCGTGGAACTAATATTTTTTAATAGTACGTTTTACAAAATGCTCATACTCTCATGATAAAAGTGTTCTAAATATCTAATATATGTTCACCACACAAAAAAGTATAAATTCCACGATTTAGACCTCATCCCATCACCAGAAACGTACCAAAACAACACGACGACCATTTGCACTTTACTGATTGTGTGTTACCGACTTTACTGATTGGTTTATACCAAGGCATAACCTATTCCTTTACAGTACATGCTGAGACAAAATAAACATAACCAGGATCAAGAGACGTGCACTAGAGCAAGCAAAAGCCAAAAGCATGACGTAAATTATTTTCCTGCATATCTTATTAAATTATACAGAGTAACCTGAAAATGGAATGTCCGATAAATCCACAATACTTAGCGACCCTACAGCCATGTGGGACTCGCGCGATTGTGATCTATGCAAATTCGAGTTTAGATGCAAATGGGACCACTATAGCATCACACGTTTCAAACTCTATTTTTGTTTGTTTTCCATACACAGCCGATCTATATTTAATTTGATTGAATATTTATTTTCAACTGTCTGTTTGCATTTTTAGTTTGTGAAAAATGAAAATTTCGGAATTAACAGTTCAGTTGGAGAAAATGATTTATTTAGGTACCTACCTACTTTGTTAAACTTGTTGTGTAGTAACCGGCGAAAAATGCTACGCTATTTATTTCAATAAGGTAGAAAATGCAAAGAAAGAACGAAATGAGCAATAACTGAAAACTGCTACCCATTTGCTTTATCTGTTTCTTTCTGAACGCACTTAAATGGTGCTACATCAACATTAAATGATCATAAAGTGGTTTAGTCCTTAAAAAATCCTTACGTGCAACTTAACAGTAAACAGATAAGTAATTGCGACGACAGTATTTTGTAAACAGACTCACTTATAAAATGTAAAATCCATTATCATTCCTTTGCCCCTATTCCAATTTATTTGGAGAGGGTGCAGCATGTCTTCTTCCATAATTCTCTCTCAGGTGGTCACACTCTCTCTAGCTATATCACCTTTCACACTGACTATCCATCGTTTTTTGGTCTTTCTCTATTAATAACTAACTAATTTGAAAATATAAAATCCAAAAAACCGAATAAGTAACTTAATATTTCCATTTAATATGCTCCCAGCGACAGTATTTACAATTGACACTCAATCCCCTACATCTCTCATTAAGTCATTTCAGTTTTTAATCTAAAAAAAACCGGTCAAGTGTGAGTCGGACTCGCGTACCGAGGGCTCTGTACAAAGTAGAGATGTAAATAGTTTATCGCGGGAATCGTGTCTCGAAATATTTTTCCCATTTTTTTCCGATTATTTTCTGAATTTCCCCTCAAAATCAGTCCCTAAAACGTATAATTACAACATTAATGTCTTTTAGAGTAAAATTGAAAATCAAAGTTATTTTATTTTTAATAATAAGTACGTATAACCGCACGAAGTTAGGTAATGTACCTATAGCTACATTCACCAAAATAATTAGGTAACATCACTAAAAAAAAGCACTGAATATTGCTCTAACGAAAAGATAAACTGGATTGACAAACTTAACTTTGCCGTAAGTACACTATTGTCCCCATATATCGACGTAGGACGCGG
The DNA here is from genome assembly GCA_951799955.1 of Apamea anceps. Taxonomy (NCBI): domain Eukaryota; kingdom Metazoa; phylum Arthropoda; class Insecta; order Lepidoptera; family Noctuidae; genus Apamea; species Apamea anceps. The sequence goes on from OX637518.1 coordinate 7,518,158, forward strand.
TTAGTTTACCTATGCAGATAAGTTGTAATCACCAAAAACATTTTTTTTTTTTTTGTAATTTAGCTATAATTTTACGGTTTTCGGTTGTTTTCCTTCACTTGTGCTACATGACATAGCTTCTTGCTAAATTTCATGATGCTGAGTCAACGGAAAGTACTGTTGTTTTCTCTGCATCAAGGGATTGCAGCAGATTGATATTAATTTCAACTTGATAACCCCAAGCGTTCCTGAGAAAAAGGGTCTTGACTGACGGACAGACTGACGGACAACGAAGTGATCTTATAAGTGTTCCGTTTTTTCTTTTGAGGTACGGAACCCTAAAAAACAAATTATAACCGTTTAATTGGGTGCCAATGTGCCATACTAAAAATATCAGTCCTTGTTGACGTAAAAGTAATTAACAAATATGATTGATTGGCAATTTTAACGGTATTAATTTGAAATGAATAATTTTCACCGGTAGGTACCTACACTTGAATAGATTGGTTTTTGTGAACAGTAAATTAACATAAGGTTTAAGAATAAAAAGTGTTCATTGTTAAGAATAATATCGTAATTTATTTTCAAACGTTAACAATCTAGAAAGTATATCTAAAACACAATGAACAATTCGATGAAGATTATTAAAGAACTTAATTAAACATATATTTCAGCCTATAACATCTTACAGCTGGGACACAGGCATCCTCTGTGTCTGTAAGAAGGAATGGACCTTTAATACAACACGTGGGCCCAGTGCAGGTTTCTTGAAGAGAAAATTAACCTCATTGTCACGTGTGCCTCATTCTCACTCTGGACAGTTATCGACACCTATACTCAAGCTTTTCAGGCTTTTTGGATCCATCAGCATTCAACTTTTATAGCAACTGTCTCGGACTGACTCCATAATTATGTTTCTACATATTGAAACAAAGAGAACTTTATATCATCATCTGCCTAGCCTTTTCCCAAATATGTTGAGGTCTACTTCCAGTCTAGCCGGTTGCGCCTAACTATCTGACCTCCACAATCCCGTAACTGTAGAAACACGATACACCCTGGTAAGACTGGGTTAGGATAGGAGAGGAGTTAGGAGAGGGCTTGTATAATGCTTCCCTTTTAACTTCACCAAAGCAATGCATAAAAATACATACAGAACACATAAAACATAACACAAATACAAAATATCGATCAATATTTAAGTCGCAATGACCCACATAGGGGGAGATGAGGCGAAAACAAGCCGACGGTGGCCAAATGCAATGACTCCTGCCTTTGGTCGTCACGCGATCCGTCGCGTCGCAAGCTTACCGCCAGGTATTTGTCGGCATAAGAAATATTTAGACATGGCAGTGGCTGAAATTAAAGAAACTTTGTGTTTCTAGAAAGTTCGGCCACTCTTCTACTGATGACTTTCAGAGAACTCTTATTTTGAGAATAGATATATCGGGTTTATTACGTTTGGCGTTTGCTAGAAGACATCCACAGATTAAAACGACTTGTTTGAGGCTAAAATTTAATTATAGCTTTCTGCATTTAGAAAAAAATAAAATAAAGAATTGCATTTTGCCTTTTCTTGCACTAATATTTAACATAGATTTCTAAATAGCTAGAACATCAAGAGACTGATGTTTGAATGCCCGATGTTTAGTTTGACACAGATAAAATTGCCCACTTACAAGCAGCTATTCAAAAACAAATACTCTGAAAGCCAATTCTAAAACAAACAAAGTTCACAATAGCAGTTCCTTCGTCGCTATAACGACGGACAACCCCACTGTTTACGAGCCGAAGTCTGCACGAGAAACAGTAACGCACCACCTTCGAGCACGAACACCCACCGATACCGTTTATACACCACCAGTAATAAAATCGAAACGAAACTAAACAAAGCTAAAAAAACTAAACGGAAACGCGACAAAAATAACCGACAATTATAAAAAAAAAACAAATATCGAAATGAACGTCCATTTTAATGAATTGAAACATCGGTTTCTTTTTTAAAATAAAATGCAATCCAAATTCAAATATTCTGTGCTGCCCCGTACTGTAAAATAAATTGTTCGAAAAATAAAAATTAAAAAATGATTCGTTTATTAGTGTTGGTACTACAAATGACATTAGTTTTATCGGCGAGGGAACCGCGCCAAATAACTTTAGCGAATCAAGGGACGATTTCGGGAATGTATATTACGAGATTTCGAACGAAAAGAATAGCGGCCTACGTCGGAATACCGTACGCTCAGCCGCCAATTGAGTTCAGGAGGTTTTTGCCCCCCGAGTATACCGATTTGCCTCAGTGGGAAGGAGTAAAAAATGCGACGATATATGCCCCTGACTGTATGCAAAGTGACCCAAAAAAGGAGGATGTGCAGAACCCCTTGAAGAAGCATGATGATTTGTTTATGAAGTTGCTGGAATCACAAATGGAAGATAAGAAGAAAAAGGAGTATTCCGAGGATTGTCTCTTTTTGAACGTGTATGTGCCCGATGGTAAGTAGGTCCTATTATTAATCTTGTTGAAACTGTAACATTCCTAACATTTGAATACAATATTTGCCTTCCGGGCTAAGTTTACTTATCGAGAATTGCATGAATTTCATGAATGTTTGAGCCAAAATTTAGAAGGTATGCCACTCCATTGCCAAGATATTTCGTATGTTTCGGCTACCTATTTGTTTTCATTTTACAACATTTTCATTATTTCGAAATATTATTTTAACTGTAACCTTGTCCATAATTCTCGTCCGATATAAATAATTAACGTCACATTAAAATTAAAAATAGAGATGTCATTCTTTCTCTAATCCTACAAAATTTTGAATTACGAAAATTAAACCTCCCATTAAAATTCCAGTGTTGCCATCAATAAAAATAAAACGTTCTCTCGACAAATTCCCGTCTTCAATCCCCTCTTTAGACAAGGGGATAAGCTGTGACAAATTATATTTCATCGATCATTTCGACGTTTGCGTTCTTGCGATACGAATGTCCCTGAGACGATTCCCTTGCTAGGAAACGGTCTCTTTAGCTTTGCTTATTTGAAATATCCTTGACGTCAGCAAGACTAAGCTACTTCATTTATTTTGTCGCGATATATTCGAAGTGTTGCTTGAAAATGTCACGGTGGCTTGAAGGTTTGTTGACCCGTTTCTTGGTACTTGACGAGGAACAAAAAAAAAAACATATTGGTAATTTCTCCTGAACTGTCGCAATTTGAGTAGAATTTTGTTTAAATCGTAAATTATTTTTTTATTCCTTTACTCACGGTGCAGAAAAGCAACATAAGAAAACTTGGGCAAAATCATAAACACGCAGTGAACTAATTAGTATAATATTATCCATCTTTCTCTGCATAAGAAGAGGCATTTGAGTGGAACTGAAGCCAAATGCGTAATCTGTTAATGTTAAAATAATTCCTTTAGGGTAAAAGTGGACAAAACAAACGAAAATGGACTAATCTAAGGATCGAAGGCTATTATAGCACGTGCCGTTCTATTATAGCACGTGCCGTTTTATTATAGCACGTGCCGTTCTATTTCCTCCTTTTAGCAGTTACAATTTCAGTTCATTTGACAATCTCTTTCCATTTCTGGTAGAAAGGCGTTAATTGTAGAATGTGTAGATAGTCTTAATTTATTATACATGCTATAACTACGTACCTATTATACTACATATTTATTAGACTATACATTCTACAATTAACGCCTTTCTACCAGAAATGGTAGAAAGGCGTTAACTGTAGAATGTATAGTCTATTATCAAATAAACTGACATTGTGACTGCTAAAAGGCATATCGATGATATAAAAGCTAAGAATAGCCCGTCGTCTATAACATAGTCTATAATCAAATACCTACGTATTCTTGGTTGACGTTGCAACTTCTATAGAATTAGATCGATTTACACCTGCTTCTGCGAGTACAAGCATTGTTGAATTAGAATAGAAATGTTATTTATATAAGATAGCTGCCCCGCGGTTTCACCCGCTTAAGTCTCGATCCCTTGAGAATATTAGGATAAAAAGTATGTCCTAATCCAGATCATGATCTACACATGTGCCAAATTTCATCAAAATCCACTTAGCTGATTTTGAGTGTAAGCTTAACAAACAAACATACAAAAATCAAATCTTTTCTCTTTTTAATGTAAGTTATGATTTTATTGATACTGGCGCCGATTCCCTTGTTCACAAACTAAACTATACTTAAGTTCAGTGCATCTTTTTCTTTCTATTTCATTAAGAAAAGGACAGAAGATAAATATAACTTTAGTCCTGTCAAATTAAGATACAACATAGACAGGTTTAGACGTGACAAAAAAATTGGCTACTAAAATTACGTCAATTTACGTCAGGCGCTGACTAATTTGACAGGACTAAACTAATATTTATCTTCTGTCTTTTTCTTAATGAAATAGAACGAAAAAGATGCACTAAACTTAAATTTAGACTTTGTGAACAAGGGAATCGGCGCCACCGGCTGCGACAACTTCCATAATACCTTTTTGATAGATAAATTAATTTCACGACTTGACAAGAACACACTTATTTAAGCTGTTGTTAGACGCTTCACTTTTTGTTAATTTATCTTTCGATCGACATCTTTTACTCGCTTACGGACGAACCCAATAACCTATTTAAAGACATCGCTACTAATGTTAGCCAGTATAATCATAATTGCCAGTATAATATCATCATACGAATCGCTACTGATATAGATTATTGGGAGGTTAAAACCAGAGATAGATAGGTTTTTATACCTCCATTATGCCAAAACTATTGACAGATCTAAGGTAATTGGGTTCAGTCGTTAAAGAATGATCGAAATATGAAATATAAGGAGCAGTTCAGTGTTCGTTCCTATGGAATTTGTTTGTCGGTGTTCAGTAGTGTGGTTCTGTAACTATCTCACCGTGAAAACTTAGGTGAAGTGAGCGTGGAGTGAGCTGTCATTCCAACTAATGCTAGGGATTGACACTATTAACAACTCACTCTAAACTCACTTCACCTAACTTTTCACGGTGAGATTTTTACAGAATCGATAGGCAGTAAACGTGGAATGAAATAAATATGAAGAAAAGAAAGTGATGTAATAAAGCTCGTTCAGACTCTGAAAACATCCGCTAGTATATTTTACCCTGCACATTATTATACGAATTTCCTTGTCCTAATCAGTGGGCACAAAAAGAGAACCATGCGATTTACTTTGTACATTTATTTTATCATTACTGGCCTGCCACCGCTAGGTCGACCACTAGGTTGCAATCGCTACAGCTGAGTAATAGGTCCTATAGGTTCGATTCTCAGGTCGTCAGGTTTATAGATCTGTTTTTTTTTTGTGTTCATCTATATGTATAAAACAATACCCAAATGCACTCCACATTTTCCATTTTTCAAACTAATTTTTTAGGTACGTGCAACATTTGGTTGCCTACTAAAAATGTCGTATATGACCCGTTTACATCTAAAAACGTTATTTACGAGAAAAAGGCATAAAACGTCCTTCATTAACCCAGTTTGGGGGTCCGCTGGCTCCCCCTACCATCAGATAAGGGTTCGTTCGAAGCCACGTGTGGTAGGCGCCATTCTGCCCTACAATTGGTTGGAGTACGATTTATTCTATATTTTCCGGCTGTAAATCAAATAAGGTTGTCAGTAAAGAAAGTAATTATTGGGTAACTTATTTTTAAAACTGAATTCTATGGTTAACGTATTTAGTTAAGGCGCTACAAAACATTATTTTTGACTCAAACTAAAAGTATTTATTTCAATTGAACCAATTACAGGCAATTTTGAATTATCAAGGAGTACGTCAGTCAGAGAGATGATGCTAGTTGTCCATTCCAAAGCTTAGTAGGTTCTATGGAGAAGAACGGGCAAGAAACTCCATGGACACTCTTTTAAATCAAAATATTGTTAAACAAATTATTTTTGTTACATCATGCCAGTTGAAATCATACATGTGTGAGAACGATGTAGAAACATGTGCACGTTAAAAGCGTCCTATTCAAAAATTAAAATAAGCCGTGGCAGCTAAGACATGACCGCTCCTAATTGACGGCGCCGTTCTAGAATATGACGTATGGATCAGCAACATTCCGCTCAACCATTATGAAGAGAATTAAATGATCCAACACACACGGTTGATTAGAAATTAGCATAATAATAATACTTACGAAGTACCTAATCAAACCACTGTACTACGACAAAAATATTAATATTATTCATATTTTGTATAAACCTACCTTCTTTCTAAAATCAATAAATCTGTCTAGCCTTTTCCCAACTAGTTCTAAAATAAAAAAAATTAAGAAAAATTGTTTATTCAGCACAAACAAGACGTATGTGCGTCTTGTTTGTGCTGAATAAACAATTTTTCTACACTTTTTTTACAAAAAAAAAAAAAAACTCACACTAATACAAAGTAGTAAGCCAAAAGCCTTGTATTTAAAACCTTAAAAAAGTAAAAAATTTGACAATGTGGTCCATTGCAGTTCACAATTTACCTACCGGTCCACATCAAAACCAAAAACAAAATGGCGTAATGCGTTGCGACCACTGACATATAATAAACAAGTACGCTGGACTTCATTCAATACTATCGATGACAAAACGAAGTCATTTGATTTTCGCCATTTTGGCGCTAACAGCAACATGAGCGTCCGTGGAACTAATATTTTTTATAGCGAGTTTTAAAACATGCGCATACTCTCAGGATAAAAATGTTCTAAACATCTCGTGGTAAATACATAATACTTACACAAAAAGGTCTTATTCCACGATATAGACCTAAATCTTTAATTAGGCCACAATTAGAATACGCAGTTCCGATCTGGAATCCTTACTATGCGAAATATATCGAAATTGTAGAATTGGTCCAACGCAAATACCTTCGTGCTATGCAATTTAGATGTTTTCGTAAAAAAACATACCAATCGCTTCTTAAAGAATACGACCAGCACCCTAATTGCGTTACACACGATCAATCGGAATCGGTTTCATTTTGACAGTTCAACAACATTCATTGCGTTATTTACGTGTTGAGCAGACAAATTTTTCGAACTTATGAAGCAATGGATTAGCAATTTGCTTCAAAATAAGTCAGATTCCGATTGATCGTATGTTACGCAATTAGGGTGCTGCTCACATTACAATCAAGACGCGTCCCTCCTTGAGACAATGACGTTATTCAGTGTATGCCGAAACAAGTTTGATTGCCCTGACTTGGTGACTGGTTTGTGTTACCTGGTTCCTGGAACAGTACATGGACGGGAAGTACGCACCAGGCGGCTGTTCGCTACCAGCTTTTGTAGATCCAATGCTGGTATGCGCTCACCGCTATACCGCTTAGTCGACACATACAATACGCGTTTTGGTGCAATAGACATATTATTCCTAAGCAGATATAAATTTAAAAACGATATAATTAAAATTCTAAAGGATCCACAGTAGGCTCCTTAGGTTTTACGCAATATACGTAACAGTATTGATAGGCTCGGGAGCTGCATGATAGATATATATAAACATATATATATTTATAAAAATATATATAAATATAAATAAAGAAATATATATATACATATATATAAATATATATAATGTTTATAAAATATTGTTTATATTTTTTCTTTTAACTTCCTATGTCATTGAGTTAGTCCTCCTACAGTTAAAGATTGCTAACAGCTTGTTTTTCATAATATAATATAGTAATTTGTGGATAATGTTGTGGGTAGTATATTTGTTAAGTTTAATTTTAAGACAACACTGTTTATACTTAATATACTACTGTTTGTTTGCCCAAATGTAATAAATAAATAAATCATCAGAGACGTACCAAAACAAAGCGACGGCCATTTGCGGCAACGTGTCAATTTTAGTTCCTGAGACGCTCGAGCGGGGCGCTTTGAATCGGCACAAAAAACAACTGTAATTTCGTTAGTCCAGCGTACTTGTTTCAATGAGTTTCAATAAAGATATCTTTATTGAAACTCATTGAAACAAGAATTTTATTACTTTTATTATGATGTCCAAATTAACTTTGGTAGGTTTCTAAAAAAAATCTACTTAATAACGCTTTCAAAAGAATTATATAAAAACTTGCTATCTAGATTTTATTTGCAAATAACAATCGTTTTAGCAATTTATTAAGATCTTTATTTGAATTCACAAAAAAACTGTATTTTCATCAATATTCCTCGTAACAAGTACTTTTGTAGTTAGTAGCTTCAATTTAATTTATAATTATTACAACACTTCAATGATTATTAAATTATGATCCACGGAAGGAAAATTATTTTTTTCCACCATTTTTCATAACGCCAACTACGAAAGGAAACATTAAGGTACTTATTTAATTATAAATTATTATAAAGCTGTGCCCGCGACTTCGTCCCCATTGCATCGCATCGCCTGCCCGCGCGCTCTATCACTTCGTTTTTCTGACTTTTTTTCTTTTTCATCGGTTCCTAAGAGTCTCACCGCGATGTATAACTATAGCCATCCTCAAGAATTGGGCTGTCAAATGCAAAAAAAAATAACCAAATCCTTCCAGAGAAATAACACGCTTAAATAAACAAACAAACTCTTCAGCTTTATTATTATATAATTAAATAGGTTTCCGAAACTAACCGTTTGGTTTTAAGCTTCACAGCATTTAAAGGGACACATACTCGTAGTACTGTAAGAAATCAAACAACGTTATGATTTCTTTAGGTTTATTTTAAGCGAACCTCTTTACATCACTCCCGCCTTATTAACACTGTTTTCTTCCAAACAAAAATCTAATACAAATATTTGAAAGCTCATTCTAAACTCGAATGCAACAAGAGTTTTTTTTTTTTGCCGGCCTGCACTACATGAGGACGACTTTAGCAGATAACCTTTACGTCCTTTACAGTACATACTTATGACACTTACTTCAATTTTTGTGATTGAGATAAAATGTGATTTGTTATCCAAAATAAGTGCAGTGTAGGTATACACGCGTGCTTTTTACTTTAAATACCTGCGCTTGCGCGGAAAAGCACGTCACAGTTAACTATACAACTAGACAATGGTGAGGGATTTTTTAAATCGCAGCACAGAATATTCATGCCATTTTTTCAATAGTAAATTAACTATAATTTAATTAATAATCTGATAAAATCTAAAATATATAAGGATAATATTTGTCTGCTTCATACTTACCAATTTTAGGAACATTATAATATAAATATTACTTTGAATTTTTAAAATGTAATAAATTAAACATTATATAAAGATGGGTAAGTACTTAATCATAATTCTCCAAAGCATATCAAATAAAAGTACTGACAGGACCTGACTCGACAGTGGCGCCAATATTGCCGAATCAAATTGCTGCCCCGAACGAGTGTGCAGCACCCCTTACTTTTGAACAGCGTCGTCAACAACCGGCCTAAACTGGGAGAATCAAAATGTTTGTTTTAATTAACTGCTCTCTCTTGTATACCAAGACCTAAAGTAGTAAGAAAATTAATAGGGATGACTCTCCGTGTTCTGTCCCGGAGAACTAATTCAATTGTCTTGGAAACTGCAGTGAAAATAATTAGTAGAGAAAATAGAAGGAGTAGGAAACAAAATAACTTGTAGAACTTTATGTGGGTCGATAAAATAACTAATTTTATTGTATACTCGTACCTAATTGAAAATGCCTCATGTGTACTAATTAGAAATACTATGCCCCAGTGGTAACGGCCGCAACTGACGAGTTGTAGGTCGCGGGTTAGAACCCAGCCAGGCGCTTTATTTTGTGCAAATTATTTCATCACCACTACTCTCAAAACGGTGAAGGAAAGCACCGTGAGGAAACCGGAATGTCCTAAAACCAAAAATTCGAAGACGCAGACGTCTCCGAATTTTTGGTTTTAGGACCCGCGTGGTAGACTACGACCCGATCGATACCGGTCGATCGGTCAGGTTAAGCTACGCTTGCAGCGGTTGGTCTGTGGATGGGTGGCTATCTTTACATACCGACACCCCTCCGTCCCGGCTTTCATTCGTGGATCTTTGACAGTCGTTACGGGTAGTCAGAAGCCCGAAAGTCTGACAACCAGTCTTACCAAGGGGTATCGTATTACCCAGTAACTGGGTGGTGGAGGTCAGATAGGCAGTCGCTCCATGTAAAATACTGGTATTCAGCTGCATCCGGTTAGACTGGAAGCCAACCGCAACATAGTTGGGAAAAGGCTAGGCAGATGATGTTGATGTGGTAGACTACGACCCACTCCCTATCACTCTCGGAGAGTAAGCCTAAGCTTGTATCCCAACAGTGGGCACATTATCGGCTGATTATGCTATTAAGTACTTATGGCTCATTAGTCACCAGGTAGAGAACTTACTCGCACAAACAGGTGTTAAAAAAAGCTGCAAAGTGCGAGGTGGACTCCAACACGAAGTATTCCGTATTAACTTCGAGCAAAAAATGCGGGGAAAAAATCACGTTTCTTATATGTAGTTATAGCGGTCATACTAGTACACACTCTGAAAATTTCATGTGTCCACTGATAAACGGACTTTATTCATATCATGGGTTTATTTATGTAAAGAAAAGAAAAAAAAAAAGAAATACATTTATTTGCGGCAAACATGACGCATACTCGTATAAAAGAACATAAACACACAAGAAAATATCAAGTTGGGGGTAAACATGCGTCACATCCACGCAAAACGGCTAGTATGTAGTTGCTTTATATGTATTACCTATAAAATACGCGCATTGTCGTGGAGTTGCGGATACCAGCCCGCTGTACCTATTACATATTTATTACCTATAGGTACGGTTTGTTTTATTTTATTAAGTCAGTACGAATCATATTATGATCTGACTTGGTTTCCGGTTAGCACTGAAAATCAGCGCTGTGCTGTGGGTACAGTATACAGCATAATGCCTGGAAGTCTTCTTGTCACAGTCATTACGTGAAGCCGTCGACTATTTCTACTTTATGCTGGTGATTATAGATATATAATTATATATTAACATATAATTATATATATATATTAACACAAGGCAAAAATAAACCAAAAACGTATGACAGTCGTATTTCGTACTAAAATATGAAATAATTTATGTCTGGAATATTCAAATATGTAATACTTACAAATTTGACAGCATTGTGCCGTAATTAGAATATGCCACCGAATGTCTTAATTTATTCTGCGACGTACGTAATAAATTATAACACGCATAATTCGCTGTACAGGTAATGTGGCAAAAAGTAAAAGGAAACTTTCATTAGACGGGTACAGTTTTCCCTTTGTTACAATATTAAAGAGAAATAAACTAAAAAAAACAGACAGACCATATTCGCAACACCACACTGCGCTCCAAAACACCGATTACTGACGTTGCTCAAAAAGTCGCTAAGCTGAAGTGGGCCTGGGCTGGCCACGTCTACCGTATGCCCAAGAAGTTGCGGGCCAAAATAACCACTACGTGGAGCCCTAACACAGCTAGAAGGCGTCGCGGCAGACCCCGTAGAAGATAGCGGGACGAGCTGGACAAAACAAACGATCAGTGGTCTACTTTAGCCCTGGATCGAAAGAGCTGGAAGTCATGGGGAGAAGCCTTTGCCCAGCAGTCGAATGATGCAGGCTAACAGTAATAGTAACTAACAGTAAACTAAAAAAAATATTAAACGCTATAACGCTACACTATTATAGTCCGGCTTTGTTTTCAGGTTGGTGGTCATAGTCCGGCTTTGTTTTCAGGTTGAGGGCCGCGTCCTTCGCCAGTTCATCCGCCCTCTCGTTTCCTGTCAGACCCACGTGTGCCTTGATCCAGAACAAAGACACAGTTTTGTTCTGGTTTTCAATAGCACTCAGGTTTTTGCGGGTGCATACGGCAAGAGGGTGTGTTGTGCTGAGATTCGTTATGGCATACCATATTCGCAACACCACACTGCGCTCCAAAACACCGATTACTGACGTTGCTCAAAAAGTCGCTAAGCTGAAGTGGGCCTGGGCTGGCCACGTCTGCCGTATGCCCAAGAAGCTGCGGGCCAAAATAACCACCACGTGGAGCCCTAACACAGCTAGAAAGCGTCGCGGCAGACCCCGTAGAAAATGGCGGGACGAGCTGGACAAAACAAACGACCAGTGGTCTACTTTAGCCCTGGATCGAAAGAGCTGGAAGTCATGGGGAGAGGCCTTTACCCAGCAGTCGAATGATGCAGGCTAACAGTAATAGTAACTAACAGTAAACTAAAAAAAATATTAAACGCTATAACGCTACACTATAATATACGCTTTTTTAAATTAATGCACCTCTAAAAACTTTATGCGCTTCTAATGATGCACACTTTTTAAAATAAATGAACCTCTTTTTAATCAGGCCTTATCTTACAGTTTGTCGCAGTAACGAAGCTAGCGTTCCCCGACCAAATGGCTTGGGTTAAGTTGGAACTGTGACCAAGAGCGCTAAATCTAAGTTGGTCGCAGTTACAAGGCTATTTAATATTTTACAGAAAGGAAAATGGGAATTATTTGAGGTTAGGCTAGAGGAGAGTTATTAGAGGTTAGGTTACAAAAAACAATTCTCCTAAAGAAGAAATTGTACGAATAAATCTAAACGGAAAATCTATAACGGATCCGCAACAAATTGCTGAAGTGTTTAATACTTACTTTGTTGATTTTGTTAAACGTAAAAACTCTTCGACATTGAATTCTTTGACATCACAATATAATAAAACGCTGACATTGATTGATAATAATTATAATTCCTTATTTATAAGTCCTACAATTCCAAATGACATATTTAAAATCATAAAATCTTTAAAAAATACACACAGTACTGGATACGATAATATATCTACGTCAATTATAAAGCACGTCGCATTGTCCATTAGTCCGGTTCTAAGCTACTTGATTAATATATGCATCCAAAACGGAAAATTTCCCAGTAGGCTAAAAGTATCAATCGTCAAGCCTTTGTTCAAGAAGGGTAAAAGGGAGGATATCTCTTGCTACAGGCCAATAGCTTTAATCCCTATTTTTTCCAAAATAATTGAAAAAGTAATCTACAATAGCATTTATAACTATTTTGAAAAATATAATCTTTTTGTTAGTGAACAAAATGGATTCCGTAAAAGCAAGACCATCAATATGGCCATCTACGATATTCTTAATAGGATTTATAAAAATATGAACAATAGAACACCGGTAACGGCTATGTACATGGACATGACCAAAGCTTTCGACCATGTGGATCATAAATTACTGGTCGAAAAACTGTATAGATACGGCATACGGGGTAATGCTCTAGACTTGATAAAATCGTATTTAAGCCAGAGATTACAAACAACTGAAATAAATAAGCTTTCTTTTGCGACGAAAACTGAAGTGCAGTATTTATCAAGCCCAAGAGATGTTACATATGGCGTGCCGCAGGGAAGTGTTTTGGGTCCCTTGCTTTTCCTTATTTATATAAACGATTTACCAAGAGCCGTGAAAATTCCGTTAGTCCTTTTTGCGGATGATAGCACTGCTGTATTTTCTCCGACGGACATCAACACATTTGAAAATGACATAAACGATACTTTAAATGATATTATAAATTGGTTGACATGTAATAATCTCATAATTAATTTAGATAAAACAAAAATTGTCAGTTATTCCCAAAGAAAAACCCCTTTGACATTAAATGTAAATTATGAAATGAAAAAAATAGAGGAAACAAATACCATCAAATTTTTAAGACTATGGATTGACCAAAATATGTCATGGAAAACTCAAATTGATACGGTGTGTAAAAAACTAAATAAATTTTCCTACGCTTTATACAGACTATCTCAGATTGTAAATCAAGCAGCAGTACTAACCGCCTATCATGCCTATGTAACGTCTACGCTTAGATATGGACTAATTTATTGGGGGAATGCTACAGACAGGGAACTCGCTTTTAGGGCTCAAAAGAAATGTCTTAGAGCTGTTTGTGGCATACGTGCCCCAGATAGCTGTGTGCCATATTATAAAAAACTTAAGATTTTAACTTTTCCTGCCCTCGCTATATGGGTATAGGTCGCTATATTCGTAAAAGGCAATAGGGAAAGGTTTGGTAACCTGCACTCCCGTCGGCATGCCGACAAAATAGCAAATAATATGCCCTCAAAAACAGCCCTACTTTCTAAAAGTTTCTTCGGAATGTCTTCTCGAATTTATAATAAGCTTCCTAAGCAAATAAGAGAAATTGAAAACATTAAATTTTTTAAGAAAAAATTAAATGACTTCTTAGTAAACAGACCATATTATACAATACATGAATTTTTGTCCGACAGATTCGTGATGAGTTAGTACTAAACTGTTTTTATGTTTTGATGCAAAATAAAGCTCTATTGCAATTGAAATTTCTATTTGAATTAATATAGTATAATTATCACATAAACTTAGGTCTAATAATTATAACAAACTGTAAATTATTGTATGCCTAACATGGTGGAGCAGTGCAAAAGCACACCAATTATCATGTACATAACAACTCTGTAACCACTGTCTCACAATAAAGATCTTTGACTTTGACTTTGACTTTGGCTATTTACATGCCTATATAAAACGATTATTTATTTCATAAATAAAAAAATTAAAAGGATCATAAACAATATAATATAAAGCAACTAACTATTAAAATTTATACGGAGTTTTTCGTTTCAATAAAAATTATTATTAAATTTCCTTTAATTCAGTGTAAGTACATATACTTAATGTATTATTATTTCTGAACAAAAATCTTGTCAGTCCTACCACTTCAGAAATGCATTGTAATTTTTTTTTTAATTATTTATGTTCCTTTGTTGTTTTAGTTAACTACGTTATTAGTATATTACTGTATGTTGTTACTACATACCTACGTCATGTATTAAGTATTTGCATGCCATCATTACATGGCAGAATGAAAGAAAGAAAGAAAGAAAGAAAGAAAGAAAGAAAGAAAAAAAGTTAAAATGAATGAATGAATGATGATGTTGTTAGAATGTGTTTTTGCACTTTTGTAGTACCTACCACATTTTATGCAAAATAAACAATTTTGATTTGATAAGTAGGTACCAAATGAAATGACAAAATACATGACGGATCAGCAGGATTGTTCGAACTACGATCGGCCATCGGGCGGGTTTATGTGGGTATCGTGCAAAGAAATAACAATTACTCAGACAAATAATCACTTTACACTTCAATATCTTGTTACAGTCAACTGCTATTAGACAACAACAGGCTGGTATGATAATGATGGTTTCAACAAAACGTAGGATAGTTCCGAAGCGTCTACACTGCTCGATCACCAGATAAGGAATAAACGACCTGGTGCGTTCCCTTCAACCTCGAAACCGAGAGGAAACGCCACGACTCTGTCAAAGCACGTCAATTCTAGTCTTGACAGTTGCCGCAACGTGGCGTGCTTTATTTTGTTGTAAACGTCCATTGCCGGATGCGACATATTATATAATATATATAAAAAGGTCTTTTTGTTTTTTGGTCACTTCATTAAATAATACGTCTGAAATCTAGTAACTATCGTCTATTTGCTATCGCGGTCAAGAAAAATCAGTAATTGAAAATGTGCCATTTTTAACACAACAGTCTGTCAAAAGGTTGTGAATAGCGGAGCAGCCAGTGCCACAGCAAATTATTGCAACATGACTGCAATCGTCCAAAAAAATTCTAAGCTCCTCTTAGAAATGTCTACCTTTCATTGGAGCCGTCAATGGAAAACCAATTTTGTAATGGTTTGTTACAGTTTTTAACAAAACCTATGGTTTTTAGGGTTCCGTAGCCAAATGGCACGGAACCCTTATAGATTCGTCATGTCTGTCGGTCTGTCTGTCCGTCCGTATGTCACAGCCACTTTTTTCCGAAACTATAAGAACTATACTGTTGAAACTTGGTAAGTAGGTGTATTCTATAAACCGCATTAAGATTTTCACACAAAAATAGAAAAAAAACAATACATTTTGGGGGTTCTCTATACTTAGAACTGAAATTCAAAAATTTTTTTTTCGTCAAACCCGTACGTGTGGTGATCGTATCTATGGATAGGTCTTTAAAAATGATATTGAGGTTTCTAATATCATTTTTTTCTAAATTGAATAGTTTTCGGTGGAAGTTTAAGTAGTTTTTTTTTAATCGTAAAACGGAGGGCGAGTCCGACTCGCACTTGGCCGCTTTTTTTTATATTATCATCATCATCATCATATCAGCCGATAGACGTCTACTGCTAGCCATAGGCCTCCACCAAGCACCGCCACTTCGACCGTTTCTGTGCTTCCCGCATCCAGCGAAATTTTTTTTAGACATGAGACTATGTGACTATGTGATGTGTGTGTGTGTGGACTGTTTTTACACCGTGATGCGGAAGCGGTGCGCATCCTTGGTCCGTAAGGTGCGGGGCAGCGCCAACAGCATCCTGTCTATGATAGCGAGCAGGCTTGATTGTGCGTTTGTGAACCACTGCTGCAGGGTTTCGGCTGGGCCTGTCACCGTGCAGCAGTGATGTCACAATCTGTTTTTCTGTTTTTGGTTTTGTTTTGTAAGTGTATTACTAACATAGGTTGTAAGTATATTGTTACTAACACTATGAGTCTTGTTACTTGAAATAAAATTATTATTATTATTATAAAAATCTCTAATCAAAAATGAGCTCAAATTCGCATGGCTGCTCAGGATATTCCAAGTGATCTCTTCGTACGATATAACCCTTACTCTAAACCGCCAAAAAGAAATTATGTTTGAATTTCTCGTTAACCTCTCATCAAATCAGTTAATCCTTCCGTAATGAGGGTCTGAAAGTCTTTTACGAACTCAACCTTTTCATTAAACCTGTGATATTTCATTTAAAAAGGTCTACACTCTAAATTGAACTGGATTTTAGGATCAAATGTCTGCGATATTAATAAGAAAATCAAACATAGGCACCTATAGTAGGCACTTATACTTCGTTCACGAGAAATTTCTTGTTCCCCGACCCATCCCGTCGTATCGCATCGCCTGCCTGCGCTATTATTTCGTTTTCGCTTAGCCTTCTTTCTTACTTTTTACAAGCTTTTATTTAACTTGTTTCTTACTCGGCCCCTAAGGGTTCTAGCGTGATGTTAAAAACCACTACTGGACATAGACCTCCCCCAAGCAGCTCCACTTCCACTGGTTCAGCAGTGCGATCCTGTAACCATCTCACCGTGAAAACTTAGGTGAAGTGAGCGTGGAGTGAGCTGTCATTCCAAATAATGCAAAGGGATTGACAGCTCACTCTAAGCTCACTTCACCTAAAGGCTTTTCCCTCTAGTAGCAGTAGTTCGGTCAACCGGACTAACAACCGAACTACTGCTACTAGATGAACTTTTCTCAAGATCATCGGTCCATCTCGTGGGAGGCCTTCCAACGCTGTCTTCCGGTACGCGGTCGCCACTCTAGAACCTTTCGGCCCCATTGACCATCTGCGACATTTCTCATCATTTGATCTGCGAGCATTGCGCCCTGCCCACTGCCATTTAAAACTTGGCAATTCTTCAGGGCATGTTGATTACCTTAGTTCTCCTGCGAATCTCTTCATTTCTGATTCAATCACGAAGGGAATCTCCAAGCATAGCCCTCTCTATTGCCCTTTTTTTTTTTTCAGGATTGGAAATCATCAAATGTCCCCTCCCGCTCTGGGTGGAGCAGAAGGGAGTGTCAGACTCTTACTGACTAAAACCCACTCGTGTTCCTTCCTTAGCCCTTTATGTTCCAGGGCAGCGGTAACCTCTCTATTGCCCTTGCCTCAAGATTGCCTCAATTGATGTTAGCCATAAAAAACGCAATAGCCTTGCATATATGGAGCCCAAATCTCTCAATAACATCAAAAAATCCAGCCATTCTTAGTACCACTTAACTAACAAGCCCTTCTGAACAGCGCTGTTACAGTTATTAAATAAAATTACCTTCATTTTAACTCGATTGTATTCGAGCCAGTTACAAAGAAATTTTACAGCAACATGCCATGATGGTTCAGACATTTCTTGTTAGTATGACCATCGTATCTTGATACTTGACATTCAGACATATGAAACAATGTTAGTAGCTGAATTTTCAACCTTTTATAGGCTTTAGACACACCTCTCTTGAAATTATTAGCAGGATTAAATCTTAGTACCTACATTTAATTTTACTTAAATGGGTATTTTTCCCGAACTTCAAATGCTGCTTACCACAATACTGTTGTTATTTGGTGTGTTAATATGTTCTTGAATATGAATGTAAGTGCCTTTTTACTACGTTGTTTGGTCTTGTGATACACTTAAGCGTCTAAAAAAATTGAAAATATTGTGGGATTTATAGAAGAACTAAGAAGAAGTAACTAAGTAGGTAAATGAATACGATACGATCAATCATTTTTATTTAATAAAAAAACCAGCCAAGTACATGTCGGACCACGCACAGTGAAGATACTCCACATTTTTGGTTTGATTTTTAGTCCAACTCCTAAGGGTCCAAGCGTGACGTTAAAGTTAGTCTGCCTTCCTCAAGAATAGGGCTATCAAATTCAAAAATATTTTTTCACATCCGACTGGTATTTCCAGAGATTAGCGTGTTCAAGCAAACAAACTGTTCAGCTTTATTATTAATATAGGTATAAATGATTAAGATTATGATAATAAATTTTCATTTTATAAGGGTGGATTTTGTAGGAGAAAATACGAAATTGACGCGAACTAAGTCACGGGGGAAGTGCTAGAGATTAAATAAATGTTGCGGTGATCATCAACATTCTGCCAAGTATTATCAATAATTCATAATTATCAGACTATGACGTTCCCACTGCTGGGACACATGCCTTCTTCTAGGGTGTGGGCCGTGATCCACTACGCGAGCCCAGTGCAGATTAGTAGATGCCCCATGTCTTCGAATTTTTGGTTCTAGGACATGCCGGTTTTCTAACGATGTTTTCCTTCAACGTTGTAAGCTCAGTTGTGATTAAATTATTTACACAAAGTATAAAGCGCCTGTCCGGGTTCGAACCCACGACCTAGGACTCGTAAGTCGGGGCCGTTACCACTGGGCCACCAGAGCCTTCCCCTCACCACTATTCTTCTAAGTTCTTATTTATAATTTCGTATCGTGTAGGCAAGCTTTACACTACACTGCAGGCCGAACATGCATCACGAGTGTCAATATAAAATGGACACGCTATATACCATGCAATGGAAGGCAAACAATTATTGTAGCAGCTGATTATTTGAGCTCAGCAATGTAAGTTACGTGACTTCAAGACTTTATTTTTAAATGGAAAAAAGAAAGAAAAATATTTAAACTAATTTATGCCATGCTGATATGGCAGCTAAAGAAAATTGTATGCATATTGAATTAATCATTGCTTATCAGTGGGGTAATTCTCGTAATTTTAAGAACGTTCACAGTCTGATCTCAGTCTCAATCTGTCAAAAATACGTCTAATTTCCCTACATTTTGACAAGTTTTTGACATTTGTTTGTCGCCGAGATGAGACTGCGACTAGATTTTGAACGTTTTAAATTACGGGAATACGGGCCCTGATCGCTAGTCAAGAATAGAAAGAAACTATATGTGATTGTTTATTCTGTAAGGGCTGATTTTTCAATCATCTGATAACTTTATTCGAGGATAATTTTGAAATTTTTATAAACATATACAAAAACTGTCAAACGTCAATTTTATTCCTCGAATAAAAGTTATCTGGCGTTGGAAAAATCACGCCTTAATAGGATAACGAAATCGATTTCATTACACAAGCCATTTAAAAAAAAAAAACGTCCAAGTGCGTGTCGGACCACGCATAATAAGGGGTTCAGTAAATGGGATGAATTTATCCCAAGAACAAAGTTAACAATGTAGTTCAAAGACATGTTTTGCCATACATTCCAACCGCAATTGTAAGTCTGTACGCTCAATGTTGAAAAGATTTACCATGTTATTTTAAGACCATAGACTACGATACTACACGACACGATGACACTAGATACTAGAACTACTACTACTACGATACTAGATTATGATACTCCATAGACAAGTTAGACGTGATTAAAAACATGGCTACTAAAAATATGTCAATTTACATCAGGTGCGGACTAATTTGACAGGCCTAAACTATATATTTATCTTCTGTCCTTTTCTTAAGGAAATAGAACGAAAAAGATGCACTGAACTTAAACTTAGTTTAGTTTATGAACAAGGGAATCGGCGCCATTATTTAAGTTACAAAAACACAAAGTAGTAGACAGGAAAAGGAAAATGGAAATATAGGGACTTTTGTATGGAATGCGTACGCATCCGTAAAGCTGAACGGATATGTACGCATCCGTAAGGCTGAACGGATGTGTACGCATCCGTAAAGCTGAACGGATGTGTACGCATTCCATACAAAATCGTTGTTTTCTATGGACAAAAACTGAACAGAGATGAACAAGTGCGGTTAGTTCCATACTCTTCTTATACTAAGTGCTGATTTTTCCATCGCCAGATAACTTTTATTCGTGGAATAAAATTGACATTTGACAGTTTTTGTATGAAATAACTGTTAAAATTTCAAAATTATTCCTCGAATAAAGTTATTAGGTGATTCCTCTCCTAGGCTGCGCCACAACACCCTGTCCTCCACTTTCGCGTCCAGTCCGTCCCAGCCACCTTCTTTAGGTCGTCCATCCATCTAGTTGTGGGTTGTCTCACACTACGGTTGCCGATACGCGGTCTCCACTCCAGGAGTCGTCTGCTCCACTGGCCATTGGTCCTTCGACAAACATGCCAGCCTACTGCCACTTCAGTTTGCTTACTCTTTAAGCTATGTCGGTAACTCCGTGTGTACCTATGAGACTAAAGACACTTGAGGACGAGTGTCCTTAGTGTCATAGGTAAATTCATTGAAATTATTTTTTTTAAACTACCAGAAGGCCAATTCTCGTAATTTAAAACGTTCAAAATCTAGTCGCAGTCTCATCTCAGCGACAAACAAATGTCCAAAATTTGTCAAAATGTAGGGAAATTAAAAGTATTTTTTGACAGATTGAGACTGAGATCAGACTGTGAACGGTCTTAAAATTACGAGAATTGCCCCTCTGTTTAAAAATTGTGTAAATTAAATTCACTACTGTCGCTATATTTTTTGACAACTGTATTAAACGGCTTTAATATGTGAAACTGACGTAGTGTGTCAATTTTTTTTTTTTTTTTTTGTTTGCATACATTTTGGCCCGCTGCCGGGCAAAGGACTCCCCTTGTTTCTTCCAGACATCCCTGTCTTGTGCGATCTATGGCCATGTTGGCCTGCAAATGTTACCACATCGTCACACCACCTCCACCGTGGTCTACCTCGACGGTGATGTCCTCCCTCGGGCGTTTAGTGAGTGCACTCGTGAAACGTTTCCGGCCCAATCCCACTTCAGCCTGGCTGTTTTGTCTCCAACCTCCGCTACTTGAGTTATGGAGCGCAGCGTGGTGTTTCTAACCAATTCATTATACAACAGTAACTTGGACTAAAGCTACGGTTTCCTAGATATGCGGTGGCCGTACTTAACGGCTGCAATGACGGCTGTCATGAAAACGATGACAGCGGCCAAGATTTAAATCGTTAGATTCGCCCTACCGCACCAAAAGATAGTTGTGTTTTGTTTTGACACCTCCGACACAATGACGCAGTGACTTGACTTGATTGTCATGGAAACGCTATTTAATAATGTGTGAGGTCATCGTTCCCAGTATGGACACTTTTCGCATGACTAAGGACGGGTTGTTTCGCGTCCACTTGACGCACGTGTTAGATTTATTTAGTATAGTATATACTATAAGTATATATGTACTTACATATTATCCAAATAACAAGCTTTAAATATCAGAATGGTTACTATTTAGTTATTTACTGTGTATGAAAGTTATTGTTGAATATGGTTTGTAGGAAAAGGGTTTTATGAAATAAAGCACAGACAGACAAGGCTAAACATTTATTTAATCTTAGGCTTGTCAGTAATTAATCAGAAAACTAGTCGTCTGTTCGCAAAACTAGGTCATCATGGAGAAGAAGGACAAGAAACTCCATGGAAACAGTAACAAAGTATTCTATCAGTACATTTCTTACGTTGTCATAAATTATCGTTATCTTTAAAAACAATTTATTCTATCTCTTGGACAATGGTCCAAGAGAATTCAAAATAATAGCAACATAATAACAATAGTTAGGAATATTGGCCATAATATGACTTATACAACAACATTTTCATAATAAGCAATAATTGAGGTACAATATCAAATTAATTAACTTACGTGACATCTGGTCGATCTATTCCACATAATAACGGCACTAGAACTAACCAACTGAACATCTACCAAGCAACTGTCTTGATAACGTCGTTACAATCCTTTTTATACACTACCAACGTCTTTTACGTAAAACATCTACCGCCATTTTGAACCAATCACAGATCATCATATATTTTGACTTAATATCTTCTAACACAGGTAATAATAAACAAATCTTATATAGTGAAACCATTTTAAAACATTATAAGGTAATTAATAAATTTATTAAGAGTTGATTCTTAATTCTTAGACATCATCAAAAAGTATATCAACATCAACTGACAGTTTTGTACCAATCATTTGAAACAACCTATTATATTAAAATAGCAATATAAAATCTAAGATATACTACAAAGATAATCAAATATTACTTAATCATTTATAATAATAACATTAGTGTTTTTTTTACAAGTTAAGACAGTTGTTTTTTGTAAACACAATATCTAGTCAAATTAGATACTTCTACGTTCACGTTCAATCTGTCACAAGCTTCGTAATTGTGACAGATGCCATTATCCAACAAACAATATATTATAATTATATCAAGATGACATATATCTATCACGGCCATACTGACATGTACTTCGTTCTCGAAGTACCTATGAATCTATAGTCTCACAAAAATATCAGCGTTTCATATTGACCCATTCAACAGGAAGTAAAATTTTTTTTTTTTTTTGTTTTGCTTAGAGCCAACTTTTTAACCAATGTATCTTAATATCTTTGCAACTTCTGCTAATTTAATAGTAAAACGTTAAGTACTTAAACAATGTATGAAATAATTAATTGCCAATATTAAAAGCCTAGTAAATTTATATTCAACAGCTTTTAAATCGAAACAATAACCAACGATCATGAAAATAATTGAAATAACTCATCGCTCGGTCAATTTCTGACAATATTAGTGAAAACTATTGAACAAACATTTTCTATTAACATATTAACAAACATTTAACATGGCCATTCTGAAATGTACTTGATCCTTGAAGTAAATTTCTGGAAATCTTCCTTTCAATTTTTGTTTTCTTTACTTTGGTTTTAAAATTGTATAGTATTGTCATAGCCACAGGCATTTTTTTTTTTACAGCCACAGGCGTTTTTTTTTTTTTTTTTACAGCCACGGGCTTGTTTTTTTTGTTTTTTTTTTACAGCCACAGGCGTATTTTTTTTTTTACCTCCACAGGCACAGCTACGCACAGCCACAGGAGTTTTTTTTTTTTTAACCACAGGCACAGCTACGCACAGCCACAGGTTTTTTTTTTTTTTTTACCTCCACAGGCACAGCCACAGGAGTTTTTTTTTTCAGCCACAGGCACAGCTACGCACAGCCACAGGCATTTTTTTTTTACCTCCACAGGCACAGCTACGCACAGCCACAGGAGTTTTTTTTTTAACCACAGGCACAGCTACGCACAGCCACAGGTTTTTTTTTTTTTTTTTTTACCTCCACTGGCACAGCTACGCACAGCCACAGGAGTTTTTTTTTTTTAACCACAGGCACAGCTACGCACAGCCACAGGTTTTTTTTTTTTTTTTACCTCCACAGGCACAGCCACAGGAGTTTTTTTTTTTCAGCCACAGGCACAGCTACGCACAGCCACAGGCATTTTTTTTTTTTACCTCCACAGGCACAGCTACGCACAGCCACAGGAGTTTTTTTTTAAATATATATAGCCACAGGCTTTTTATATAATTAAATATAATAATAATATACACACATATAATACCTATACATAATACATATATAATACATATTTTAAATTATTTGTTTTTAAATGTTTATCATTATTTATTTTAGATCAAATTATTATTCATTTTGGATATTTAAAGACTTAAATAGTATCCTCAATAACAGCATTTTCACAGACCATTTCACCTGGCCAAAATTTTAGCTTGTCTTTAGAAATTACAAGATTCCTGTGGCCGCTGCCACGCAAACTATAACGATCATTATTTATTATGGAAATGGCAATATTTGTTAAAACAAAATACGAAATTATTTACTAAGGTCTCGGACAACAGAAAAGGAGGCTACCCAACGGTTTATTAACATTATAGGTACACGATATTGCAAAAATAAATTTTAAATAAGTAATTTCAATATTATCTCTACAGCACAATCAATAATTAGAGATCACATAAAACGAAATACTTAATGGAACGTTTATGAACCACATTTCATTGTAATTACGATCAAAGATAGATTGATAGATGTTTTAAGTACTTAATAATGTGTCATATCTCAAAATTAAATAAGGTTATCCTAATCCAGAAAATAATTTATAAGTAACTATAGCTTAACATCAGGAATGACTAAATTCCACTTTTAAGCATTATACTACTCTTTTATATTATTGTATTCTCAAATTATATTTTAAAGCAATTGATTCAATAATTATCACGTAATTGACATAGTCAAAACTATTCGTCCTTTATAAGCCAAGCGTGAACTAAATGTTACATAATAATTATCTAAAAGTATTTTGCAATTATAGCCTCTAAGGGCCTTACCGACTTCAGATACTTCTTACCGCCGGAAAGCTTCTCGATATTCTTACAGCAGATTAAGTTTCCGTATTTTCAAAGCTCATACAAGCGGCTCCGCAGCTCCAACGTCAGAGGCGGCAGCGCGATGTCATCATTATGGTGTGAGTGGAGTCAGCGACCCACCGACCAACGGCTTCCACATCCGGCTCCAACATCAATCATGAAAATAGCAAATAAAATTGCATTAGTAAGTGGTTTTAAAACCCCAGAGAACAATCCCACTTCTGATGTTAGATTTATTTAGTATAGTATATACTATAAGTATATATGTACTTACATATTATCCAAATAACAAGCTTTAAATATCAGAATGGTTACTATTTAGTTATTTACTGTGTATGAAAGTTATTGTTGAATATGGTTTGTAGGAAAAGGGTTTTATGAAATAAAGCACAGACAGACAAGGCTAAACATTTATTTAATCTTAGGCTTGTCAGTAATTAATCAGAAAACTAGTCGTCTGTTCGCAAAACTAGGTCATCATGGAGAAGAAGGACAAGAAACTCCATGGAAACAGTAACAAAGTATTCTATCAGTACATTTCTTACGTTGTCATAAATTATCGTTATCTTTAAAAACAATTTATTCTATCTCTTGGACAATGGTCCAAGAGAATTCAAAATAATAGCAACATAATAACAATAGTTAGGAATATTGGCCATAATATGACTTATACAACAACATTTTCATAATAAGCAATAATTGAGGTACAATATCAAATTAATTAACTTACGTGACATCTGGTCGATCTATTCCACATAATAACGGCACTAGAACTAACCAACTGAACATCTACCAAGCAACTGTCTTGATAACAGATTGGAAGTCGCTACGCCCCCGTTAGGGGGCGTGGCGAGCGGCACCGGGGCTTCGCCCCCAGGCCGCAGATAGCGATACGTTGGCCCGCTAATACGGGCCCCTCACTAGATCGGCGACAATGGCCCCTAGCATATTGACGCGCGTGAGTTGCGCGCGTCTATGTGAGTGATTGCAATGTGTATTTCTGTAGGCGCGTCACGACGCCGACTCACAGCGTCGTTTTCTTCACGACACCTCGGCGGTCTGTCCCCGCCAGGTGAGACCCCCAGTTACCTGGGGGAGGCCCGGCGGGGGACGACCAGCGACGAAGGTGCCGACTCTACGCTCCTACAGAATAAGGGTGTTTTGCTCCCGCCCGTCCCGTTTCCAGAGCCAGCCGGTTACGTTTCGGGCTAAGGAGCGAATCGTGTGTGTGTGGGCGGTATTGTGTTGTGTCTTGATAACGTCGTTACAATCCTTTTTATACACTACCAACGTCTTTTACGTAAAACATCTACCGCCATTTTGAACCAATCACAGATCATCATATATTTTGACTTAATATCTTCTAACACAGGTAATAATAAACAAATCTTATATAGTGAAACCATTTTAAAACATTATAAGGTAATTAATAAATTTATTAAGAGTTGATTCTTAATTCTTAGACATCATCAAAAAGTATATCAACATCAACTGACAGTTTTGTACCAATCATTTGAAACAACCTATTATATTAAAATAGCAATATAAAATCTAAGATATACTACAAAGATAATCAAATATTACTTAATCATTTATAATAATAACATTAGTGTTTTTTTTACAAGTTAAGACAGTTGTTTTTTGTAAACACAATATCTAGTCAAATTAGATACTTCTACGTTCACGTTCAATCTGTCACAAGCTTCGTAATTGTGACAGATGCCATTATCCAACAAACAATATATTATAATTATATCAAGATGACATATATCTATCACACGCGTATACGTCAAAAATGGCGCTAACTATCGTCAAACCAAAAAAAGCGTTGTTTCACAAAATGATGGCCTTGACTACGTCAAATAATAACGATTACGTATTCGTTATTATTTGACATACGTATGTTACGTTATCCAGCCGTTTGAGAGCCGTGAGCGCAAATCTAGCGATTTAAATCTTTGGGCATCAGGGTTTGTTTGTAAATAACAGATTTTAATGATGGCCGTTTTATATAAGTACGGATCCGCTTTTCGAAGAAACCAAAGATTTAGGAAGTACATTATACTGTGTCTTGAAGTCTAAAGTAGTTCGTAATATCATTTCCAGTTTTAGCTGACCTCGCATTGTATACGTTTTCCGTACAATCAGAATTCAGCTTATACTGGATATGTATAGCTTTACATATAGCCGTGCGTACTCTGGTGGCAATACACTTGCCAGTTCTCTATCAGTATAATGAAACATTTTCCCCAATATTTGCTAGAACACGAACACCCCAATGCTTTCAACGTCAAAGATGAAATATATGGGATTGAGCTTGAGGCTGATTGACAAAATTTTAGCATGAGATAAGAGGAAAATATGAGTAATGGTGAGGAGTGATGGATATAAATATTATGAAATATTATGAATATTATTGTCCGTTACATACTTTGCCTAGGTAATGACATTTCCTAGGGATTGTATAGAATACCTGCTGGTTCACCGGCAATGTGTAAAGTAAATAGATTTGGTCTATATTTATCATATTATGTAAGTACCATGGGAGAAACGACCATCTATACACCGTAAGGACTGTCTTGCTTGAAATACACGGCCGCTATATTAATCAGATGTATTCATGGTGTGCATGTGATTTTTAACCGATGAAAATAAAGGGGGAGGTTCGCAATTCGACACGTATATTTTGTTTTCAAATTGGTCAGATGTAAGTTTCCTCTATAGTACTGGCTGCTCGCACGTCTTCCCTCATTCCCACATTGCCGGCTGCGCATTCGGTACTGTATAGAATACCTAGGCAAAGTATAAAATAAATAATATTTCATACATTGCCTGGACGCCTCAGGCATTCTATACATTGCCTAGGTATTGTATAGAATACCGGATTATACAGATTGCCAGTAACATATACAAACTTTCCGTTAGCAATCGTTGAGCAATTGCCCGCCAGACACAACACCCGTCTGGTAGGCGGATCCTCCCTTTTCTATGGAGGATGAGTGACTTCCATAGAAGCAATAGTAGAAAATCGCCTTTATGAACTTTCTAACGTAGTATACTTAGTACATACCTTTTCTCATCTATATTGGGGTCGGCTTCCAGCCTAACCGGATGCAGCTGAATACCAGTATTTTATATGGAGCTACTACTAATCTGACCTCCTCGACCCGACTCGGCACGATTAGCCTTAATAAGACTGGTTGTCAGACTTTTGGTTGGGCTTCTGACTACCCGTAACGACTGTCAAAGATATTTTTTTTTTAAACGTTGCCCCACACTACGAATTACTTCAGCCGATCGATTCTGTAAAAATCTCACCGTGAAAAGTTAGGTGAAGTGAGCTTAGAGTGAGCTGTCAATAGTGTCAATCCCTAGCATTAGTTGGAATGACAGTTCACTCCACGCTCACTTCACCTAAGTTTTCACGATGAGATGGTTACAGAATCGCACTACTGTATCGTGGGTGCGTTTACAAACATTTAAACTCACATACACAAACAGCCAGACCCGGAACAACTACCTGTAGGCAATACAAATATTTGTTCCGTGCGGGAATCGAACCCGCGAGACGCAGCGCAGCATAATATTGTCCGGACTAACAGCTTAACGTGCTTTCCGAGAAACGGAAGGGTCGTAATGGTTGATCAAACATCCACGAACTGACCTCAGCAAGCGTATCTTAACCCTTCGATCAACCCGTGTGGCTGTTATTTTTTAACCACGAACCTTACGAGTACGTATACCCTTCATATTTTGCAGCTCAATACGCACAACAACACGTACTATAGTTTGACCGAAACTGCTGTACCGCGCCTTAGGAATGCGCGACGAGGCGGGAGGAATGTGCGTCGAGGCGGGGGGCGGGACGCCGTGAGCGATAACGAATGAGCGGCCTGCACTGCTCCTCCGTCTCGCCGCGCACATACCGAAGGCGCGGTACAGCGGTTTTGGTCAAACTATAATCCCATCCACGAACCGACCGCACCAAACGTAACTTGACCCTTCTATCGACCCGTGCGGCTCTTATCATTTAGCCTCAAGCCTTTCCTAAAACGTAAGAAAGTTACAATAAATAGATTACACAAATAACCGCTTTCCGACTTGAATCAAATATTTACCCGCGCTTGGCGGATCATGAGAATAGACATGTGTTTGAACTGTCGGTATGGCGACTTGCCGATCGATAGAATTTATTAATAGACTTTGTAAACTGATACATTATACTGTCCTTAAAATTCTACGATGAAATCTAAAAATAGTTGACGTCTGACAGTACACGGAAAAAAATTGTTTTAAACTAAGAATATTTCACTTGGTCAAGACATTGCGTGATTCATATGTGGTTTTAAATGTTGGAAATAGTTTTCTTTTCATTCACGAGAACAATTTCTTAGCGTATGATTGATAAATAATATTTATTTTGTAAATTAGTTAAAAATAACAATTTTACACGTCAATGTTTTTTTAATTAAATACTTTTATTTGTGGTGCACACTGTAAATATAAGTTGGTTATTAATAAATAAATAAAATTTAAACTTAATTAGGTTGATTTTTTCAAGCCTAACTAGGAGAAACACAGATACAAACATATTTCGAAGTCTCTTTTAAATTCCATCAATTAGATTATAATAGTGAGATCATACATAAACTCACACCTTGTACCCATGGATACCCCCATGGGCAGAAACTACAAAACGCCATCTGCAATGATCCTTTTGCTTCGTTTACGTTTATAACCTTCATAGTCTGAATCTGCCAAAACGTCTAAACGTCTGTGTGGTTTTTGACATCAGTTTTTGATAAGTTTTTGACATTGATTGTCGCTGAGATGATATTGTGACTAGATTTTGAACGTTTTTAATTACGAGAATTGGCTTTCTGGTCATAATATGTCTGAGTTAAAAATGTATGGTTTTCAATAGTAGATTTACTTGCGTGTGGTTATCAGAAAAAGGATGCTCATGACCCGCGAGTAACGATAAGGACTAACAGCAACAGCCTTCTATATGCAAATAGCAACTATGCAACTGTTAGAGATTACTAAGCATATTTTTCACCACGGGATGCGATAAGGCCCGCGAAATTCAATACACGTTTTTTTGCAATTTGGAGATCAGTTTCATGTTCATTAAAATATGATACTAGGATCCTTACATACCTACTCCTTTTCGTTCATACATCTGGTCTTACACGCACGCCAGTTGCGATTACTACGCACCCTGACCTTTTGAAGTGCGTCATCAATAAGGTCACTCTATAGGTATGACCTCCTATGGCGGACCGTCCCGGCATTTCCACTCACATCAACCTTTTGTTAGTCGCCTTTCATCCTCTCAACATGACCAAACCATCTAAGCATAGGTACCACTGGCCTCTAATAAACAACTACGCTGGACTAAATATACTATACGACATATGCGTGCACTGACTGGACAGGTCCTCTCAATCTGTGTGGTTCTTTCCTCAAAAGACCATCTCAGACATCGACCTACATGGTCTTCATATGATCTGACCAAGATTATGTCTGGACTTTAAAAGAGACTGTGACCTCTGAGTTTGTTTCGGCCTTTCTTCTCAGAATGGTCAGATAGGAAACGCCGATCTCATCTAGTTTAAAAATAATGATTGACGTGTAAAAGTGTTTGTACAAACCTAAACTGCTGAACTGGGCCTTTTTGGTGCAGCCGTTAGGCACACTTTCCTGCTTTATGCTCATTTTACACTTTCTATTTGATTTTTATTTGTTGCTCTCTGTTGTATGTATCTAGTGTATTGGTGTTTTAGTCTGTGCTAAATAAATGTATTTTCTTTCTTAATTTTTTTTCTTTATTATTGAGCTGGTAGTAGACATTTAATTAATTTCTTTGGCAAATAGAAAAGCAACTGAGACGGAAAAAGAACCATAAATCACATTCAATATAAAGTAATAATAATAATAATAATATCCCTGGACATTTCACACAGCGCCATCTAGTCCCAAGCTAAGCAACCTAATGCTTGTGTTATGGTAACAAGATGGCTGATAAACTACTAAAGTGGTTTGTTTTACCCCACCCTGCATTATTATAACCTACCTACTAGCGCTGGGGCTTTGTCTCGTATAGGGTCTTAGCATTATGCTGAGCGATGGCCGTTTTGCACGAATGTGACGCATGTTTACCCCCAACTAGTTTTTTTTTTGTTGTGTGTTTATGTTCTTTATTATGCGCCATGTTTGCCTCAAATAAATGTATTTTCTTTCTTTTTTCCTTCTTTTTCTTTCTTAACTCCCTTTTTTGCCAGCAATCTTCTATGTTTATACCGACAAAAGATATTTATTTTCGTCCTCTTTTACGATCTTGGCAAACTTTGTGTTTCGCAAAACATTTCCTTAAGCAAAAACATAAAAAATAGTAAAGGATGATTTCCACCTAACGGCTCGCATCGCATAGGATCGGAACGGATTTTACAATCTTTAGACGATATTAAATCGTCTACACAGTATTTAAAGTCAAAATTACCAAGCCGCGCACAGCAGCGCCCGCGGGCGTCTTTCGCGACACGCGATCGGCTCCGTTCGCCTGTCATAATATCCGATCGAAATTAAAAAATTAGAACACGTCAACACGGTAGGAATGAAACTATTTGACTAGGCGCAGAAACGGATACGATCACAAGAGACGGTACGGAGCCGATCGTATGCGTCGACATCCTTCCGGAAGCGATCGGCAGTCGCCGCATCCGTACGTATCCTTTCCGATCCGATGCGATGCGAGCCGTTTGGTGGAAATCATCCTTTAGGATAACATAATGTACATCATCTACGTAACACGATACAGGTTGTAAAAAAAAAAAAACTACAAAGGTCTGTCAAAATCACAGTGACCTTTATCCTCGTTACTATAAGGTAGCTACTGGGTTGTTGCCATTGACAAGTCTGTCAAAATCGCTTGCGACTAGAGATAACATTCTCCATACTACGTACTGAAAAAAATATAGATTTACTTAGAATGGGACTATAGGGTCAGTAAAACACGATTCCTTCCGGTTTTCCTTATTAAACATAGCAACAGAAAAAAAATACACGATCTTTTTGAACCGACTTCCTTTACCCAAACTTTTTCTTTCGCTACCGATTTTGCTTTACGGCCTGTAATTTGTATCTCGAAGTATTGAAACATGGCCGCTCTCAATTTTCTGTGAAAGCGTCAGATATCATCACCATTCTTTATACAGATTGCTACAATATAAAATGGTACGATAGTGGAAAATTTTTTTGTCATAATTCAGTATATTTTTGTAGTTTTCGTTTACGAGTGTCTGTGTTTGCTAATCCAGGGTTAGTCATATAATATTTAATACTTTATGAAGTACAGCTTACCTTGTACAGACGCTAGCACATCAAGCTACCCGAAACTGTCAAATTCTCCCAATCAACCTTGAACCTAATGCTTTAGCGATAAAGTTGAAAATCTATTAAAGAAATTTGACAATTTGTAGTACTTTGATATGCTGACGTCTGTACTTAAAGGTATTTATTTATGAACGTTACTTAAAGTTAAGAGACTTTTAAACGTCAAACGTCGAAAGTCAGTCGCTAATAATTACTTAACTTTCAGCAACATTTATTAACCCTTGGTACATAATGAACTTGGATCCACGCGAGAAAGAATGCCTTTTTAATTATTTCTGTAATTACGGTTTTCAACCGGTTAATAAAGGGGTATGTCTTGAAGTAGTCTAGGAAGTTTTCTTGTATGTCGGAAACACGTTAGTCTATGGTTTGACTAATCATAACCCCAGCGCCACCTAGCGGCGCTCGACAGAGTCTACAACATACCGCTCGAACAGAGTGATGTTCAGTTTCTCGGTGGCACTCGATCGGTGAACACGTTTAGAAACTGTCGCGGTCTCCGTATAGATGTTTTGTGTACCTACCTGAGATTCGCTAGTGTGATTAATTTGTTCGGAAAATTATAATTTGATTTGAATTTTAAACGGTTTTTCTATTGCGCAATAACCAACGTTACTTATAGTATGCCCACAGTAATTAAAACACTAGACTGATGATAACGAGAGACTTTCCTACTACGTCATGTATTTAATTGAACAGTGTTGTCAGTTAAAACATATTTTTACGAACTTCGGGTTCGTGACAATAAAAACTTTTTTGCAAAAAAAAACAACCGACTTCCAAAAACGACACTACAAAGTGAAAAATAACTTTAATTTCGGAAGTCGGTGTCGTCGGGTTCGCATTTTCTTTGTTTGCCACCGACTTCCGAAATTAAAGTTATTTTTCACTTTGTAGTGTCGTTTTTGGAAGTCGGTAGTTTTTTTTTGCAAAAAAGTTTTTATTTTTCACTTTTTAGTTGTAATTTTGGTTTAAAAATCAAACTACTGAACCGTTTTTGATGAAATTTCTATGGGACCACTTCAGAAGTATCTCCTTTCGAACAAAAAAAGAAGTTTGAAAATCGGTCCACAATTGGCGGAGTAATCGCGTAACAAACACACAAAAAAAAAACATACCGTCGAATTGAGAACCTCCTCCTTTTTTGAAGTCGGTTAAAAATTACCAATAGTTACACTTTAATTAAACAACATTAATAACAACTCAAACACACTAATTATAAAACACAATCGCTCTCAAGTCGCACTTGAAGATCGCTTTCGATGTATTCGCATGTATCGCTGATCCAAGTCTGACTGGTCGCTTTTTTTTTTTTGAATGGCATCTCGTAGTTGACCTTGAGAGGTCGTAACTACTTAACCGGACTATTCTGACTGGTCGCAACTAGTCCCGGCCTTATATAGTGCCTTCATGCCTTAGATAGTTGAAGAACCTGCTATTGTAGAAATATCTAGAATGTTCGAGTACATACTGGCCCCGACTGACCAGATGTCGATAGTTCTAGTATCGAAATTTCTAGAAGGATCTATTACTTCTGTTACTCCATATTAGATGGCACTAGTAGTTAAATTAATTCTACTACTTCATACTAGATGGCGCTACTAGTAAATTAGTTCTACTACTTGATACTAGATGGCGCTAGTGGTAACTAATGTCACCATGTACCAGGCATTAATTGTGGCGCGCAACAATATTGTTATAGGTTATTCTGGTTGCGAAATCTTCTCTTGCAATGATTGAAAAAAAAATGTGAAAATACTCAGCTGAGAGAAACTCGACTTCCATATTATAATCATACAAAGAAACTGAGCCATTGTATTATCTTCCTGCCCTTGTTCCATGTTACTTGGGGTTGACGCAATCCGTTTCTTGGCTTATTGTCGATTCAAATGAATTTACTCACCCGAAAATGCGAACCGTCACTTTTAAATGTTATCTTATCTATAGGCGAATCACACGAATTGGCATTATGAATTAATTGAATCAATTATGAATTTTATGCAATAAAGCATAGAGAAAAGGACCCTAGCGCACAGAAGTAATAAATGATAAATGATTTTAGTTCAAGCAGGTTTGTAGGTACAGACGCCAGCACATCAAGCTACTACAATCTGTCAAATTTCTTTAATAGATTTTCAACTTTACCGCTACTGCATTAAGGTTGAAGGTTGATTGGGAAAATTTGACAGTTTCGGGTAGCTTGACCTGCTGGCGTCTGTACAAACACGTTTACAGTCAATTATTTTTTTTTTAAACTCTATCATCAACGTAGATAAAATAGATTAAATACGTATTATTAAAGCTAACTGAAAAACCACTTGACCAGATTTATAAGAGACCTCTCCTACCTTAGGATTAGTCCCATAAAAATCTGGTTCCAATAAAACAAGAATAATCGAAATTGATCGCCGTGGCAAAGAATTATCGCTAACAAAAAAAAGTATTCAGACGAATTCAAAAGATCCTACTTTTTTTAAGTCAGTTATAACCACACTAATCCCGGATAGTGGTTCTGTTTTTGCTTCAATTTAATTTAACAAAAATAATTATGCTATATGAAAAAGGTACTCTGAAAACATTATTACAAAAGATTCATAAATTATAACCTTCAGAAACAGATGACTATCATAACAACAACGGCATAAAATTAACACAAGTAAATGCAAAATTGTCCTGTCATGTTTGAAAAATAGCGGGTCATTTATTAAAAGCTGTTTGCCTCCTGTCTTAAACCAGGCATAAAGTTCTGGCGACACTAAGACCAAACATAACCTATTTTTATTTTACCATTTATGTACACACATATATAAACAGATATTGAAAAACAGAACAGAAAAAATAGGTACAGAGGTGATGCTTATTTCATAAGAGATGTAGACAGCGTGTGATAGAGCAAAGGAGACAAAAAATAAACATAGAATCAAAAAAAGAATTCACTTAAAAACTAAACAAAACTTACGAGAATATACTAACATACATACAAATAAACATACATAAATACTTCTAAAATAAATACTAATATTAAACCTACTAATCTATACTTATAATAAATCTGTAGAAGTGAAAATTCTGTACATTGAAAATATCAAAAAAATAAATGGCGGGGGTGTTACTAGACCGACACCGAACCCAAAAATGTGATTAAAAAAATTTTTGTCTGTCTGTCTGTCTGTCTGTCTGTCTGTCTGTTTGTTCAGGCATCACGCAAAAACTACCGGTTCGATTACGATGAAACTTGGTATAATTATTCTTTAATATCCTGGGCACCACACTGGGTACTTTTTATCCCGGAAAAGTATATACAATAAAAAACAAACTTAATTTTGCGGTTCGATCCCTAGATCCGATTACTGTACCAACCGCAAATAATAAGTTTGTCGTAGGTTAGGTCACGTCACACGCAGTGGAGTTCATTTTTATTCCTTTTACTTTTTAGAGTTATTTAGGTTTATTTTTATATAAGTCGTAGGTATAGATTTTAATTTTAAAGTATAGGTAGTATATTTGATAGTGTACGTAGTGACCGTAGGTTATTTTATAATACTGTTAGGTAGGATAGTCATTCGTATAGATATTAGTTTTTAGAGATTTTGCTTATTTATTGAGTTTAGATTGAGGGGCCCGTGGCTAAATAATAACCGCCGCACAGGTCGATCGGTCAGGTTAAGCTACGCTTGCCGCGGTCGGTCTGTGGATGGGTGACCATCTTTACATACCGAGACACCTCCGTGCCTCGGAAAGCACGTTAAGCCGTTGGTCCCGGCTGTCATTCGTGGATCTTTGACAGTCGTTACGGGTAGTCAGAAGCCCGAAAGTCTGACAACCAGTCGTACCAAGGGTATCGTATTACCCAATAACTGGGTTGTGGAGGTCAGATAGGCAGTCGCTCCATGTAAAATACTGGTATTCAGCTGCATCCGGTTAGACTGGAAGCCGGCCCTGAACATAGTTGGGAAAAGGCTAGGCAGATGATGATTGAGTTTAGATTAGTTATCGTCATAAATAGGTTTATTTAGGTAGGTAGGTATTTTATTTTCTGTTATTGAGTTTATTTATTTTTTTAATTAGGTAGGTACTTAGGTAAAGATATCATATAGGTACCCTCTTAATCACCATTAATGAGACACAATTGGTTTTCTATTGTAATTAGCCACAAAGGGCCCGCGAGATAGATGGCATCCTGGTGCACATACATTTTATCCTGTTAGCACGTTCCCGTGGGATAATTTCCGACATCCACGCGGGCGAAGCCGCGGGCAGAAGCTAGTATTATAAATATGAAAGTTTGTATGGATGGATGATGGATGTACGGATGGATAGATGGATGTTTGTTACTGTTTCACGCAAAAACTACTGAACGGATTTGGATGAAATTTGGCACACAGATAGTTTATAACCAAGATTAACACATAGGATACTTTTTATCCCGATATACCCACGGGATCGAAACTTATGCGGGTGAAACCGCGGGGCGCTGCTAGTAACGAATAAATTAATGCATAACGTTATAACGTGCACATATTTCTAATTATACATCTTATCGATGTGGACGCGAACGTTCCGGTAATATGACGTGACGTTAGAAATTATGATTATCATCATCCACAGCTTGACTTCACCCACTACTGAACATTGGCCTCTCTTTTGTTGTGCCAGTCCCCACGCTCCTGTGCCAGCCTCATCCAGATTCTACTCGCGATAGCAGCAATATTGCTAATCGATTTATTTATTTTTAGGACCCTTTTTGTATAACCAGTTTAACAGAGTTTTAAAGATTTGTAGTTTAAGTTATAATAGATGTAATTTACCAGTACATGTTACGCAGACACGGAAAAACTACTAGAAATTTTAAAATAAAATCTATCTACCTACTCTAATATAAGTCTCTTCCTATACGGAATTAATAACTTTATCTACTTTAATATTATTCGTTAATTTATTTAAACATTACTGTAGGTATATCTTACATAATCTAGTTTTAAAATAATTTATCCAATTAGTAACTGTTGAAGTCATTGAAAATATTATACCTTCTTTTCAATTTAGCTTCTAATACATTTACTGTTGTCTACTTTTTAAATGTTTGATGTAAATTGATGGCCTGAAACACAGGTTTTTCATAAACCTAAATCAGACAGGTCTACATTACAGTTAGAATTTAACTTTCCTCGATTGTAATTAATTTAAATCATATTTTTACTTTATACTTTAATAAAAATAATTATTTATTTATTTTATTTATTTAACATCGTCCGCCCATCTCGCTGCCGGACTCCCGGCACTTCTTCGATCGTCTTTTGTCCTTGGACGCCACTCAGTCACTGCCTTACTCCACCTGCCATCACGGCGCCTTGCCACGTCTCCTGCTCAACTCCATTTGAGTTCCGTAACTCGTTTTCAACGGTCT
This sequence comes from Apamea anceps, assembly GCA_951799955.1. NCBI lineage: Eukaryota > Metazoa > Arthropoda > Insecta > Lepidoptera > Noctuidae > Apamea > Apamea anceps. Next base: position 7,555,798 of record OX637518.1, read on the forward strand.
ATAAGCCTTTGGTATGCCAACCATGGAAATTATAAATAAAATAAGTAAACTCATTTATTTTCAAGTAAATAACACCCATTAGTAGGCTACGAAAAAAACATCTAAATTAATAGAAAACATAAAATAAATAGAATAGTATCAGATAAAAACCAAATAAGAGCAAATCAAATCAAATAAAATTAAATCAATGTAGCGGTATCGTCACATGCAAACTACGCGTCATAATGACGTCACACAAGCAGATCCTGCATCTCGCAAGCAGAGTTTAACTAGCATATATACAACGGCCCGAGATAAATCATCGGGCAGTTTCCCCGCCAGACACGACACCCGTCTGGTCAGAGGATCCTGCCTTTTCTATGCTGTTAAAATGTATGTATGAATAATATAATAATGAATGCTCAAATTAAAATAAATCGAATGAAATATTATTAAATATTATAAAAGCGCACAATAGGTAGATCAAGAAAACTAGCGAAAAAGTCGTTCTACATTGAAATCAGCCATTGCCGTCGCGCGTAGCCGTCGTTAATTCTAAGATAAAGTAAGTCATTAGTATTTCGATTTCCAATTGAGATTAATTGCTTCTGCATATTTTAATCTGAAGCCTGGCTTTTGAAGGCTGGCTTCAACTCTAATTAATTTTCTTTGATTATTTGGTTTCGGGTCTGATTTTCTCCACTTGTTACATAATTTGCAATTAATATGTAAATTACATAGAACTTAAACATGACTGGTGAAATGTGAGTTAGCATACACCTCTGCCGGACCCTTTGAGGAATACACGCGTGATGTTATGTTTGAAAATTAATTGGTCCTTAGAACAAGAACTCTTGTACTGTGTTGTGAACTTTATCTTATGGTGGTTCTAGCCCAAAAAGTCGAGCTTCGGATTGACGAGACAAAAGTTCATGAATTCGAATGTCGTCTGTTGCAATATTGATAGCACCCTATTGCTACCAGGGACGTGGGGTAGTTCTATATAAAAAAGGAGGTTAGTTACTTATTTTAATATGCAGTTAGGTTAATGGAGTTTTAACATCTATAAACAAAAATGATACATTTTCGCGAACGGTGGCACTGTTTAATAAAGCACTGAAACCATGAAAATATCTTTTAAAATTGTCGGATTGCCGCCTAACACCTGTTGCCTTAATATACCCCTGGATACGAGGAACATAATGTCAAGTATGCATGCCTTACAAATATTGCATAAAAACGCTTGTAAAGTTACAAGGCAGATGTGTGTGAAAACGCCGGTATGCCCTAGAAGGACATTAGAGACCTTATTGGTGATGTTCTTCAGAAAGGTCACCAGAAGGCCAATTCTCGTAATTTAAAACGTTCAAACTCTAGTCGCTGTCTCATCTCGGCGACAAACCAATGTCCAAAAACTTGTAAAATGTAGGGATATTAGAGGTATTTTTGACAGATTGAGACTGAGATCAGACTGTGAACGTTTTTAAAATTACGAGAATTGCCCCTCGGATGTATGAACTGAAACGATGCAGAAGGAGTATATAAGGATCGTAGCAGGTGACGCTCTGTAGTTTCTGTCTACCTCTACTGGAAGAACGCCTGAGTTTATGTACGCGTTGTATAGCTTACGAAAGCTACCTACCAACCCATCAAACAAACGTTATGACTAATAAAATAAAACTGTGCATTATACTGCAATAATACTCCACCCATTCTTACAAGTATATTTTCTTTAATAGGTTACAGTTATATTACCTAGCAATGGGCACCATACATTCCACGTATTTATTATTATTATTCACTTAAAGAAAAAAGTCCATAAAAATTGCAAGTGTGCATGCAATGTGCTAGTAACATAGCACACATTATGGATCTTTAACCCTAAGTATGCGTCACTAAAAACTACTATAATTTCTCTCTGACTCACAACTTTCTTTGCTCATGTAACACTTTTTTAGGGGTCCGTACTCAAAGGGTTGCTGCTGTTCGTCCGTCCGTCTGTTACAGAGCTGTATCTTTTGAACCGTAATAAGTGGACACTTCAAATTTTCACAGATTGTGAACTGCTGTGGCCACTTTAACAACAAACAAACAATAAAAATAAAATAAAGTTAGAATTTGAAGAGGATAAAAACGTGTTTAAAAAGTATTTTTTTAAATATGTATTGTTATATATTGTACTGGGGTACGGAATCCTTCGCGTGCGAGTCCGACTCTGCGAACCTTTTTCCTTTCATTTTCCGATACAAATCATACAAATCATTGAATAGAAAAAATAAATATTTCTAGGTATAACCGTGTATAGTTTTATCGCTAGAGTAATTAAACGTTTTTTTGTGAGTTTGCAGTAATAAATTTATTGTTTATGGTTGGAGTAACCTATTACTCACTTTGTCAAAAGGTGCGCTATTAGCAATGAATCAACACAGAGCAAGCTTTATGGGTCACAAATGTTGGTGGATGAAGTCATTAAAGATGTGGCACCAATGTACAAACATTTGCGGTAACAATATCAAGTGTCATGCAAGCCTGTTCTACGACAATTATGATTTGTTCTTCCTCATTCGCCTCCCAAAATTTTTCACACCAAAGGAACATCAAAGGATGTTCCTTTTTCCCGGAATTAGCGCACACCACCAAACACCCCAATTATAATATTATGTTATAATCATAATACAGGAAGGTACAGTGAATTTTTAGTATTATGACTAAAACATTTTTTTTTAAATTAAATTAGTTATTCTGATTGTGGGAGAAAATTGATAATGACTTGCTTCTTTATTTTTTTTTTTTTTTTTTTTTTTTTTTTTTTTTTTTTTTTTTTTTTTTTTTTTTTTTTTTTTTATGAATGGCATCTCGTAGTTGACCTTGAGAGGTCGTAACTACTTAACCGGACTATCCTGTGGTTGCCTTAAGAATTCTTAAAGCCTCCAGCCAGGGCTAAATCTAAATTTAAACTAAGCGACTGCGCGCTAAGGGCTCCCCCTGTGGGGAACGAACCTCGGCTTAGGGCGTCGCTGGGAGAGGGCAGCAAAGGGACAGGCTGGATCGAAATGGTATTAATGCTTTGATGAGCACGGCGTTTCCTAGGACTATCTCTGAGAAGAAAGGCCGAAACAAACTCAGAGGTCACAGTCGGGGGATTTACAATTACAGGCTCAGCTACGACGCGGGCTGGCGCTTCAACGGGCAAAGAATTTACTTGGGGGCGTCGCGAGGGACCTCGGCGGCGAGGTCGGAATGACGGTAACTTATGTTTCTGTAACGTGCTGGTAGCCCTATCGCTCTCCTGGAGGAGGGTTGTGGGGTCATCGGGGTCAGGCCGTAGCTGCACAATGGTGCTTTATTTATACATTTCTTGTTAAGTGACAACATACCACTAACTCCCTCTCGTGGTCACGCCCACACATTAAATTCGACCAATCAGGATCGATCACAAATTATCTTAACACTATTGTATGTGGAAACTTTACCGTAACGAGACCTCTTTACTATGATTTTTATTTACTTACGGCACTCGTTATGGTAATTTACATATCATGCTTTAATTACACAAATTACACTCTAGTAAGATCTTACAACAATAAGAGAATCATATTCTCTTTATAACAAGACTAATTGGACACATATAGGTCTGGTACAAACATAACTATTGACAGATGAAAAGACATGTTTATATTCACTTTACTTACGTTATTTATCACAAATCGAGATCACATAAGGACTTATCCTTTGGTAACACTATATAACGTCTCTAGTAAGTCTTTTCTAATAGCACTAAGTGTTCATATTGCACTGTTTACACCTTTCACTGTTTGGCACTGATTGTTTTAACACTATACACACATTGTTCACTTTATGAGGCTTCGCAGACCGCGTCGCCAACAATGTGGATTATTGTTAGTAGTTGAAAGAATGCGTTAATTGGTTAAATCGAAGGGTTTCGTATATAAGGGATTGCAACTATCCGCTAGAGCATAGGCAGACGTGTCCTACTGTAGGTAATCCAATAGCAATCGTACCGCAATAAATAAATGGCTCGGAAGAGAGGGGCTCGTCGGTAAATGATAACAACTAATGCACGGGTCGATCAAATGTTAAGCTATGCTTGCCACGGTCGGTTCGTGGATGGGTCCATTACACACCGAGACCCCGCCGTGCTTCGGAAAGCTGTTGGTCCCGGCTGTCATTCGTAGATCTTCGACTTTCGTTACGGGTTATCGAAAGTCTGAAAACCGACTGGTTGTACCCCTTGTGTGGTCGATACCCAGTATAACGCATAACGCAGTAACTGAGTTCTGGAGGTCAGATAGGCAGCAGATCCATGTAATCCATGCAGGTCCATGTGATCCATGTGATCCATGTATCCATGTAATATTGGTATTCAGCTGCATCCGGTTGGACTGGAACCCAACCCCAAATTATGTAGTTGGGAAAATACTAGGCAGATGATGTAGTGCAACCAGAAGGATATTCTAGGAAAGATTTTTCAGCCAAAAATAATTAATTAATTTATTATTAATTAACACACACACACACATCAATTTATTAATACACCACATCAATTTATTAATATTTTTTTTTTTTTTCTAATTGCCAGTATTGCCCTCATCAGTCAGTAAGTGTAAAAAGTAGTTGTTAAAAGTTAATGTCAATGTGTAAGTCAATAGAAACTCGACATTAACTTTTAACAACCTTTCCAGCAAACAACTGTAACACCCTTACCAACAAATTAGTAGGTAACCAAAGTCATTACGCCTAGTAAGTAGGTAAAGTAGTCATTAATGCAAGTTTGCCGTGCCAATCGACCGCCGTAAGACCTCCTGCCTGTTTGACCTAACCTTAATCTCGTTGTTGACCCGAATAACAGTAAACCAAGAATTCTTAGAAGCTTTGTTGTTTATTAGTTTTTGATTTCAGCAATTTATTGTTCTTTAGAAGGATAGAGGAAATTGATTCTCGAAGTCCCTGCTAAAGCGTTTTTGTTTTTGCTTGTTCAAACTTTCCTAATTCTTAGTGCGGACTGTGTTAATTATGATTGAAAGATCAATATCTAAGTTTGTGTAATTTTAGCCATTTCCAAGTATTACTGGGCTTCTTAAGCAACTCCTAGCCATATGAGAACGGTTGAATTTTTGTTCAGTATATTTTTTTTAAGTTTTGTAGTTTCGTTGGTTTGCGTAGTTAAAAACGGTGTACGGTCGCTGATTTAAAATCGCCGATGGTTAGTTAGCCTGGTACAATTATGTACCAACATTTAACATTTACTCAATCCATGGGCATCGCTCTATATAGGAGACTAGCTGCGCCCCGCGGTTTCACCCGCATAAGTTTCGATCCCGTGGGAACATCGGGATAAAAGTATCCTATGTGTTAATCCTGGTTATAAACTATCTGTGTGCCAAATGTCATCCAAATCCGTTCAGTAGTATTGGCGTGAAAGAGTAACAAACATCCATCCATCCAAACTTTCACGTTTATAATATTAATAGGAAGTAGGATGTATCATTGAAATCTGTGCAGGTAGGTATAATATGAAGTTGCTCTGTCTTTATTTCGAAGTAAAAATCTTGACAACCATTTCCAGCTATGGGTAAGCATTTTCTTTTCGTATATTTAAAAAAAATGTATCTTTCTTTCTCAGATTTCAAAGTGGAAGGCTACCCTGTCCTCGTCTGGTTCCACGGAGGTGACTTCGTGCGAGGCAGCCCTAACAGTGTCAATCCATTCCAACTGGTGCTAAAACAAAGGGTAATGAAACTTTTCACATGATCTATTATTTTATTACAACTAATGAGACTGACCTAGTGGAAGAAGTTTGAGGCATGTGTGAAATTGTTGCAAAGCTTGGTGTGAATATAGGTGACATAGATTTTGAATTTAATCAACTTGAACATAAATCCGAAAGTAATTTTCGTAGTTTCGACGTCTCTCACCCAATTCGAACAGCCTTAAATAATTTAAGTAAGTTAGATCAAATTTCTTTACGTAAATTAATAGCTTATTAATAATTTACGTAAAGAAGTTCACTACTTTATGGTAGTATTAAGTAGTGAATTCCAATGTCTTTCAATCAATAGATCTAAGAAACTCAAGTCAGAAATGGCAAATGAACCAATTATTTTTCGATCCTAAAATCCTACAATAAATTTCATTTTCAATTTCCAGGTAATATTCGTGTCAGTAGCCTACCGTCTGAACATCTTCGGATTCTTCTCAACCCTCGACAACGAAGCTTCAGGCAACTTCGGTCTCCTCGACCAGGTGGCGTCTTTGAACTGGGTGAAGAACAACATTGAGAGCTTCGGAGGAGACCCTGATAACGTCTGCATCATCGGCCACGATGCCGGGGCAGTCAGCGTCACCCTCCACCTTATATCCTCCTACTCCGCCGGACTCTTCCAAAAGGCTATTGCAATGAGTGGAAATGCACTGTCAGCAGAATCAGTAAACATAGCCAGAAAAGAAATTGTGACTGTCGACAAAGTTGCAGTTGCGTTCAGCTGCTTCCGAAAACCAACGTACCAGTTACTTGATTGTCTTAGAAGGGTCCCCGATCAAGCACTCTTAGATATAGCTGGGCCTGTAGCTGAATGGAAACCTATCGTAGACGGTGGCTTCAGCAACATAACCAGTCCATTCTTACCAGAACTTCCATCCAAGTTGTTTAAAGACGAGATTTTCTCACCAGTACCTCTGTTAGCAGGATACACCAACATGGAAGACGGACTGTTATTAGAAAAAGATGAAAGTGGAGATTCTGGTATCAGTCAAAGGGAATTCGATTCTATGAGAGAAGAAATCATCCTCTCTGATATCACTGTAGATAACAGCTCGTGTTTCACTAATCAACATCATATTCAAGACGCTGTTGCGTTCTTCTATAAACCAATCCCGCATACCACAAATGAAACAGTTTTGAGAAAACTGTTCGTAGATTTCTACACTGATAAAACACATGGCGCTACTACGTATCAGCTCGCCAGACATATTTGTCCACACGCACCAGTATTTCTTTACAGATTCGATCTAAAACCCTTCTCAGACATAGCTAATGAAGGTCTCCCTGAATGGATAGGTGTCCCTCACAATTTCGACCTCATATACACTTTCGGGATGCCCTATTTAGCATTGCCTGAAGACCTAAGTAAATGGGACTACAGAGATAAAAGCATCTCAGAAATCATTATGAGGATGTGGTCGAATTTCGCCTGGTATTCAAACCCTACAAATTCCGGAGTAATTATAGATTGGCAATCGTACGAATTAGAGAGGCCCGGTTATTTGATTATTGACAGAGCCAATTTTACAATGAGTACCCCAGCTACAGTTAATTACAAAGCTTTCGAGTTCTGGACGGACTTTTACCCAAAAGTTGTCGAAATTGGGACAAAATGTTGCAAAGAAATCTTAGACGATTCTGGAGCGAAATCAATTTTCTCATGCAAAATTATACACAGTATATTATTATTGTATTCCACTTTAATTTTACTATCATAACGAAGGAGTTAACGTCAAATCACGGTTATTTTTGTATAGTCTATTGAAAGATGTATTTTAAGTAAAGCAGTATTTCGTCAGTACCAAATGAAATATTTACCTTCCAGAGAAATTATTCGTGCAAATAAAATTCTTTAAAATGTTGGTGTTGTTTTTTCTAGGATCCTAAGGTCATGATTACAGGTTCAATATAGTAAACTTGAAGGTCGAAAGTTATGCTTAGCATTTAGATTCGTCACAGCAATGATGGTAGCCTTTTGTGGTCTACAACTATAAGCACGCGAGATTCCGAGAAACTGATTTTGTTGAAGTACGTCAACATTAATGCAATCATAAATTTTATACGTCATCGCTTTATCGGTCTGTGATATAGGATTCCTGGTAGTCAGCTTTATAGCAGACGTTCTTTACTTTGTTTATTTAAAGACTCACGGATTTTAGGAAATTTACAGAAACCGCCACGCAAACATTGGAGATGCTTTCTTGGTATTTTCTTCTTTCATTAGATACAGTTCTCCAAAGGAATGGCAACTGGAATTATTATCTACGTATATTTCTTCTTAGATTAGATAAAGTATAAGAAAAGATAGCCATCTTATAAATCAAAAGAGTTCTTTTAAACCTACATCAATTCCAACCCTAAAATGTGCACATGAAAAACAAAACGCAAACTCATTCCGCATGCATTTCATGTCATACTTCCAGCACAATAGGAAAGCGAACTAAAATTTTATTGGAAAAATAAATTGTACAAGTACATAACCTATTTCTAAACAATCGTTTTCGTGCTTAGAAACCATTAGTCACTAAACTTACGAACGCTCGTAACGTTCAAACGTCAACCGTTGCGATAAACTGTGGAACAGCATTTGGCTAATATTTCTGCACTCCATAAGTCTTGACAATGTTTCTTGAAAACAATGTTTTAAATAATATTATTTTCTTGTGTTTAAAGAATTGAGATATGACGTTGAGTTTTAACATGCGGTTATCAATATCCACCAGACACATAAGACATTAGAGCAGTGGTGGCCAAGTAGTAACGGCCGCGACTTACGAGTTGTAGGTCGTAGGTTTGAACCCAGACAGGCGCTTTCAATCAATCAACTAAGCCTATCGCAGTCCACTGCTGGACATAGGCCTCTCCCAGGCTGCGCCACAAAGTGTTGTGGCGCAGCCTGGAAGAGGCCTATGTTTGCCTATGACGGAAGACGGAGTACAAGGTGCTGTACACCGTCTTCCGTATCCAGTCTGTCCCAGCCACCTTCTTTAGGTCGTCTGTCCATCTAGCTGGAGGGCGTCCCACATTACGCTTGCCGATACATGGTCTCCACTCCAGGATCGTCTGCTCTACCACACACACATACCACAGACGCCTTACTTTGTGTAAATAATTTCATAACCACAGCTCTCAAAAGGTTATAGAAAATCATCGTGAGGAAACTAGCATGTTCTAGAACCAAAAATTCGAAGACATCAGATGTCGAATGTTTGAATTTTTGACCAACCCGCACTGGGCCCTCGTGGTGGATTACGATTTATAACCCACTCCCTCTCATCGAGAGGGGGCCTGTGTCCCAGCAGTGGGAACATTATAGACTGATTATGCTATGTTATGGCTACAGAAGATATTTCAGGTTTGTCCCTATATGATGCAACCGCGTCTACTAACGCAATGCTTCTGGAATTACAGATGACTAAAGGCGTACCAGTAAACATTTACCACCTCATGATTTCAATGTCCAAAAACCTATGGAAATGCACAGGCTCCTCTCATAAACTATGAAAGCTTGAAATTGGTAAATTTAGGTAGCTTACGTCTTCTTCTTAACAAATACAAAGCTTGAATGGCACAAACAGGCGCAATCACAGCTTGTATGCTGGGTGATGTCGAATAGGAAAATTTTGGACCGGACGTCCTCGCGAAAGTAATTTTCTATTCACCAACTTGAGAAATAGAATGTGTCACTTAATAATGAAGCGAATAAAGCATTATGAAGAATAATATAAGGTTTACTTTCGAAATTTATTTCCATCATGGCCAATATAGTAGATGGCATCAATTTAAGTTATTGTGAAGAAGAAAGAAGAAATAACATTTAAGATATTGGAAGGAAATCTTCGTCCAGTAAAAAAAAACTTGTAGGTAATCATTACTATTTATTATTATTATTTTTAGGTTATTATTATTATTATTAGGTATTAACTCACTTATTTTTAATTATTTTACTTATTGTGGTTTAGTAATTTTATTCTAGGTGCATCGTCTTCACATATATATAATTAATGTATACAAAATATTGTAAAACATTTTAAAAGAGTAACGGTAGGGTTTCTTACTCATTCTTCTCCATTCGAAAACTAGCTTTTGGAATAGACTAGAATCAATTCTATTTCATTGTAAATTGTAACGTTAAAAGTGCCTTTTATGTGCCTATTTGAAATAAATGCCTTGTCTTTAACCTCTAGTCTTTTACCTCTCTTTTGTCTAGACACATATTCACAAGGCTTTTGAAATCCATTTTATGAAATCAAATACACGTGTTATGGAAAATGGACACGATAAGTTAAAAATAGCAATATACAGTTTTCATGACAATATTATGTTCATTTTAATATTCGTTCCTAATCTCTTAGATAAAAGAAGATTTCGTAGCGCTTGTGGTAATAGGTATGGATGATGGTACATTAAATACTACGCTTGCTTGGAAGGCAAACACGTCGTATTCGATATATATTATAACAACTTAAGCTGGGAAATTTGTCTGTTTGTTTTTATTTCTAACTTGAAATTTCATATTATAATAATAATAATAATAAACTGGCAACACCAACGTCAACAAGTCAACGTTCCGATATTTTAATATTTTTAGATAAATACATTTTTAGAAGCAGTTTTTATACCTACAACCATAAACCGAATATTCCAACCAATTTTCCTTTTAAAAAAATAATATGAACAATATGAATGCAATAAACTCTCACCAAAAACTGCCGAACCGGAGGTGACATCTGTCATGTTGCCTCCGGTAAAACACAAAAACTAACTTAATATCAGAATGAAATGTTGACAAGATCAGCCGCAAGACGTGCACGCCCACCACCACCGGACTCTTCGCTCAGCTCCGCCTCGCCGCCGCCGGTACCCAGCCCCACTGTGAGCGCTGTGACGACACCGGCCGTGGTAGTTGCGTCGAGCTCGAGCGACGAGTATTTCTCTCCGCCCACGACGCCACCACCTGCTCGTCGACGGGGAGGACGCCGGCCGCCGGACGGCTTAGGACCTCGAGGCCCACTGGCCTCTGATAGGGTCCCAGCTCCCGGCGGAAGTGTGCAGCGCATGAGATGGACACGATCCATCAATGAAAATGTCATGCGCTCATACTATGGGGCTACAGAGGGGGGAAACAATCTGACCGCGTACCGTGTTCGGATGCTCTCTCTTTTTCAGGTGCTTGAGCCAGCTGTCAACGTTTCGGCACAACGACTATCGGATCAGGTGCGGGTTATTCAACGTAATCATATGTTAGATGACACTGTACTTGATCGCCTGCGAAGTGAAATGCAGAGTAGCCATGTCATCGCCCACCAGTCGCAGACTACTGCAGTACTTCCGCAGTCTAACACTGGCCATGCTGACGAGGGGAGTAATGACAGGGCTACAAATGTAAGTATCCAGTGCAATGAGGAATTGAGGAATGCTTTGGAGGGTGCGATTCGGGAATATCGGTTCATGTCGCCCGAACTCAGACCACGTTTACCTCGTTTGCCCATGCATAACAAAAATAGGGCGCTGGTGGCCGTCCTGGATTCGCAGTTGTCAAGTCATTTTGATGACTGCGAAGACCTCACCGATACTCATTCTATTCTGTACTGTGCGGCTGTAGCGGCATGTCGTGTAGCTCACGTCAAATTTGTCAGTGACTCTAGAGCTACACGACCGAAACCAGCCATACCAGCTTGGCAGTGCAGAATTGAGCGCCGTATTGGTGGGGCCAGAGCGCTCATCGGCAAACTAATCTGCTTCAGGGAGGGCAATACTCGCCCTAGAGTGATGCGCTTTGTGAGGCGGGCGTTCTCGGGGACTGATATTAGTTCTCGAGATTATTTGTCCCGCGTCACAGAGCGTATCGACTTCCTGAAGCAGAAGATCTGTGCATGGGCGAACCGTATTCGTCGGTACAGGCGGAGAGTGGAGCGGTACACTCAGAATCGCACATTCCAGAACGATGAAAGGTGGGTTTATAGGGCTTGGGAGCGACCGGACCAATGTGTGACTGACACGCACCTACCGGATGATGACGCCATGTGTTCGTTCTGGCGAAACATCTGGTCGGTGCCTGTCAGTCACACCGAAGGTGATTGGACTGGGAAGATCGAGCGAGCGTGCGATCTAATACCAGAAATGGGGGCACTTATCATCAGCCCCCAAGATGTGGCCCGTGCAGTCCGTCCGTTGCCTAACTGGAAATCTCCAGGGCCGGACGGGCTGCACAACTTTTGGATAAAGTGGTTCCAAAGGTCGCACGCCCCCTTGGCATCTCAGTTCCAGACTGCTTTGGAGTCTGGTTCGCTACCCCAATTCCTAACGACAGGAGTTACCCACCTGCTCCATAAATCAGGTAGCACCGCGGAACCCAAAAATTATAGGCCGATCACGTGTTTACCGACGGTCTATAAAGTTCTTACATCCATTTTGAGAGCTAAAATTAACAACCACATAGACAACAACTCCATTATGTCTGCCTCTCAAAATGGATGTAAGAATGGGTCCCGCGGTACTAAGGAGCTACTCCTCATTGATATGGCCATTAGCCAACAGGTTCGTCGTTCCCGAAAGGATCTGTCGACATGTTGGATAGATTATAAGAAGGCCTATGACTCGGTGCCGCATACATGGCTCATGAGGGTTCTGGATTTGTATAAAGTAGATGCAACTCTGCGAACCTTCCTGAGGTCGTGTATGGGGCAATGGAGGACGGTCCTTCGCTATCCAGGATGTCGAAATATTCAGAGGAATAGCGAACCGATAAGGATCGAGCGAGGCATATTTCAGGGCGATAGTTTGAGCCCGCTTTGGTTCTGCTTAGCCTTGAATCCTCTAAGCACACTGCTGGAGGATTCAGGTCTAGGCTATCGGCTGAGGAGAGGTGGCCAGGTTATATCTCACCTCCTCTACATGGATGACCTTAAACTCTTTGCCCCCAACAATTTGCAACTGATGGAGCTACTGAAAATTACTGAAACTTTCAGTAGCGCCATCAGGATGGAATTTGGTGTGGACAAATGTGCGGTCATGCATGTAAAGCGAGGAGAGATTGTGGAATCCGTGGGAACCCAACTCTCGGATTCCGCAAACCTTAGAGCCCTCTCCGCATCCGAAACCTATAAGTATTTGGGTATGTCGGAAGCGTTAGGCATCAATGTAACTGACATGAAGCAATCGCTGAAGGAGCGCTTCTTTGGCCGCCTGAAAAAAGTACTTAATAGTCTTCTATCAGGCGGAAACAAGGTGCGTGCCTTCAACAGTTGGGTCATGCCGGTTTTGATGTACTCTTTCGGCATACTCAAATGGACTCAAACCGAACTAGACGCCCTGGATAGGAGGGTCCGGACGCTGCTGACTGCAAATCGAATGCATCACCCACGGTCATCGGTAATGAGGCTGTATATCCCGCGAAAGTGTGGAGGTCGAGGCTTTTTAAACGCTAAGACCCTCCACAATCGCGAGATATGCAGTCTCAGGGAATATTTCCTAGAAACCGACGTGGGGATGCATCGAGATGTAGTCGCGGTGGACAAGGGCCTCACCCCACTCTCCTTGGCTAAAGAGAACTGGTGCAAGCCGGTAGTGCTTGACACCAATAATCGCATGGAAGTATGGCAGAGTAAGGAGCTTCACGGACGCTTTTACCGGGCCCTACATGGACCCGATGTAGATCTACCAGCGTCCGTAGCCTGGCTGCGTTTCGGTGACCTCTTTGGAGAAACCGAAGGTTTTGTCTGTGCAATTATGGACGAAGTTATGATGACGAACAATTACCGGAGATTTATTGTGAAAGACGGCACGGTTGACATCTGTCGGGCATGCCACCGGCCGGGAGAATCAATCAGGCATATTATCTCCGGGTGTTCTCGTCTAGCTAACGGAGAGTACTTGCATAGACACAACCTTGTAGCCAGGATAATCCATCAGCAACTTGCTCTGAAATACAGCCTTGTCGAATCTGAGGTGCCGTACTACAGGTATGTGCCCGACCCAGTTCTCGAAAATGGAAATATCACATTGTACTGGGATCGATCCATCATCACTGACAGGACTATTGTTGCCAATAAGCCTGATATAGTGGTGGTGGATCGATCAGAGCGGCGCGCAATGATTGTTGACATAACCGTCCCGCATGATGAGAACCTCGTGAAAGCCGAGAAAGATAAACAAATCAAGTATCTTGACTTGGCTCGCGAGGTTGTCGACATGTGGGATGTGGACTCAGCGATCATTGTGCCGATAGTCGTGACAGCCAATGGCTTAATAGCCAAAAGCCTCGACCAACACCTGAGGAGGCTCTCGTTGGGCAGCTGGATCAAGGGCTTGGTTCAGAAAGCGGTACTTCTGGACACGGCTCGCATTGTCAGGAAGTTCCTCTCTCTGGAGCCCTGACCGCCGGTAGCTTGGACCCTGTTCCCGATACCGGTGGGCTACTACTTTTTATATTTTTAAATGTTTTTTTATCCTTTTGTTTATAAAAATATTTAAAAATGTATTTTGTAAGTATTTAAATGAAATAAAGGAGATAATAATAATAAGATTTATTTTCTCACCACAATATTACAAACAAATATATATTTTATATGGTATCAGAGTTGGAAACACATTTTAATATTGTGGGAGACTGGTGCCTAAACTAAGCTCTAGGCCTGTATTTCAGGACACCAGGTCTCCGCCCTTTTACATAAAGATGCATTTTATTTTGTTATACACTTGTACACTGACAATCCAAAAGATAAAAGATAAAAAAAATGGCTCGAGTGGCAATTTTAAACTATATTATAAACACTAAACTTTTGTTAGTTACATTATTTGTGTGTGGGAGTGTGTGAGTGAGGGTGTGTGGGGGTGTGTGTGTGTGTGTGTGAGGTGGTGTTGGTTGGTGGTGTGTATGTATTAGGCACTTATTTAGGGCGTGCGTGACTGAATGAGAGTGTTTACTATTTGACTTAAGGGTAACTGTTGGAGTTGGGAATGATGACGTACGAGGAGTTATTTTGTAAGGTTATTGCTAGGGCTGCGATATTACACCATAGAGGTAAGTAATTTCTCAGTATCCTCATAATTTAGTTGTTGTAGTAAGGCAGTAACTTTCTCTCTGCACTTATTTTTTGTGAGGTTAACTATAGGTGACATCCTGTTTATTTTGTTATATAGAAAACCACCCAGGTGGCAAAAAAACCTCTTTGAAAATTGGGTAGTAGATTGGTGTATTAGACGGCGGTCTACGGGGTTGTACCGTCTTTTGTGATGTGAGACCGTGGGATGATAGGTAAGTAGTGAGTGCTGTTTTAAAATAATGTTCAGGATAAAGAGTTGACGCACTGTCAAAACTTTAGCCTCCCTGTATAAGAGCTCTGTGGGATAACGGTAAGGCAAGAATGAGGACACTTTTAAGATAGCTCTCTGGGCTCTCTCCAGGTCAATAATTGTAGTTTTCGGAGCACCACCCCAGGCAGAGATACAGTAGGTTAACAGTGACTGAGCAAGCGCAAAGTATACGGATCTCTTTAACTTGTCATCAGCTACTCGTCTCAGGGTTTTGAAAATGTATATTAGCTTGCGTAACCTAGTTTTAAGTGTCTCGATGTGTTCCTGGAATCTAAGGGTACCATCAATTATAACTCCGAGATACTTAACCTGTCTAGTGCCGCAAAGGTGAGTGCAGGTACACATATTGTTATTGTGTGGTTCTGGACAATTGTGTGTCATGATTGTGTAGGGCGCTGAGGAGTTTGGGACGTTACCATTTGCTCTAAGATAGAACGTCATATACTTGGTTTTCTCCGCATTCAGTGTTAGAACATTACTGCGTAACCAATTTGACACTGTATTGAAGCCCGCTTGCGCGTATAAAAAAAACTTCGTCCCATGTATCAGCGCTAAAGAGGAGCGCCGTGTCATCTGCAAATGTTATGATCCTACCCCTGGGGAGTGTGAGCATACCCAGGTCATTTATGTATATGAGGAATAGAGTGGGACCCAACACGCTTCCCTGAGGGACGCCATATGAGACTGTTTGGTCGTCACTCATGTGTTCACCTATTTTAACGCTCTGGGTACGCTCACTCATGTAGTTCTCAAAAAGTGCAAGTTGAACCCCTCTTATTCCCAAATTCTCCATTTTTTGGGAGAGAATGGGCACAGAAACCGTGTCAAATGCCTTAGCAAGGTCTAAAAATATGCCTAGCACCCTTTCTCCCCTGTCCAGGTTGGTAACAACATAGTTTGTTAAGTCGTGTACTGCGTCGGATGTTGATTTGCCAGACCGAAAACCGTATTGCGTTGGAGAAAGAAGATTATGTTTTTCAAGGTAATCAACTAGCCTGTTGTTCATTATCCTCTCTAGAACTTTTGACAGGGCAGGTAAAACAGCTATGGGCCTATAATTGCTGACACGGCTTCTGTCCCCACTCTTGTAGATAGGGTGTATGATTGATCTTTTAAAGACTTTAGGGAATCTGCCTGTTGAAAGGGCCAGGTTACAAATATATGTAAGCGGGGGCACAATAGAGGCTTTATGTTTCTTAAGAAGACCACTCGATATTCTATCCCATCCCAGTGCACAGTCACTACGAAGGGTCATTAATAATCTTTCAACCTCGTCTTCGTCTGTTGGTATCAAAACCATTGAGTTCAAGTTGTTGATTAGTGTGATAGGTTCCGGTGGGCTTATTATTTTTTCCGCGAGCTGTTTACCAATTTGAGCAAAGTAATCGTTAACTGAGTTTACCGATATTTTTGGTGTGGATGATAGTGTTAAGAGATGAGATGGAGTTTCTTTCCTTTTAGTCCTATTTGTCAAATTATTTATTGCAGCCCATAGTTGCTTAGGGTTTGTTCCAGCTTTGCTTATTTGGTTTTTTTCATATTCCGTTTTTATTTTCTTTAATAATTTGTTACAGAAGTTTCTGTATCTAGTAAAAGTTATTTTTAGATCATCATTATCAGGCGCTTTCTTAATTTTTTTATGCAAATTGTCTCTATGTCGAACACAGCGAAGAAGACCCGGGGTTATCCATGGTTTCATAATTTTTTTACGGTTTGGCACTTTGGCAATTTGTGAATTGTTCTCTATGACTTGCCTTATTAGATTAACCATAGTTTCTGCTGCTACATGAGGATCTCGATTGTTATAGACATCACTAAAGTCCAGTCGCCCAATGTCTGCATCTAACTGATCGTGATTGACACGGATTACCGCTTCTCTCGCAGCCGTATTAATGGTTTTCTTTGAGAGAAACAGCAATACCGTGTCATGATCAGTCAGTGCAGAATGAGCAACAAGTGTAAAAGCAGGCCGCTGACTTTTTAAGGCAAAGTGATCAAGACATGCTTGTTGTCTAGTGGGCAGTGTATGGGCAGGCAGCAGACCATGCGATGCCAACAAGTTCAAGTAGTTATGCTTGTTTTGGTCCCGGCATAGATCGTGGATATTAATGTTTATGTCTCCGCAAATTATAATATTATTGTAGCGTGCGATCTTGGTTAATGTATCATTTAATGAATTTAGAAAGTTAGTGATATCTTTATAGCCTGGAGGTCGGTATATTGCTAGAAGTACGGTATTTTGATCTATTTTTATTTGGAGACAGTTGGCATTTAGGACTGTGGGTTCCTCTACGGAGACCTTGAGTTCCCTTCTAACGTAAACAACAACACCCTCATTTTGCGTAAGATTTCTGATGGTATTAAAACGATCATAACTATCCAAATCAGGTATGTTGTTTGTGCCAGGAAGCCAGCACTCTGTTATTGTAATAATATCCCATTCGATTTTTGTTCTAGATAGAATTGCATAAAAACCTGAAATATTTTTTGTAACACTACGGATATTTTGATTTAATATTTTGAGTGACAAGTTTGGTTTAAAATTTGGCGGGACACAGTTGTCAAGGTCACAGGTCGCAGAGTCCGAGACAGAGACTGAATCGATATTCTGTGTGTTGTTCTGTAAACTATCGAATTTTAGCGTTATATTTTTCAATGTTCATACTTTTGTTAATGCTTTTTGCTTTGTATAGCAAGGTTAGTACAACTGGGACGCCGATAATGGTTCTATGGACGAATGCTTTAGTAACCTTAGGTGTTCTTGTAAACCGCCCGTGCAAGTAATTACGTGTACATATGAAGTATGTATAATGTATAGTGTGTGCTGTATTTGTGATTGACAATGATGAGTTGTTTGTATATTTATGTGACTGTACCGGTGTTATTTCTATTATAATTTTGAAGTAGTAGTGTAGTTGTGTGTAAATTAATTGTTGGTTAGTAATATTTTGACTAATTATATAAATTCTAAACAAAACAATTTTTAATTTTGGTAATTTAAACAAGATAAAATGAAATAAAATGGAAGAGCTTAGTCACTTTTGTTTACGCAATTTTTTCAGATCGTCCTCCGATTTAATTAATCGACTGGGCATACCCTGCTTCTCGCGCACGTATACCTTTCCATTTGCTGTCCAGCATTGTTCATAGTTACTACTTTTTATAAATTCTCGTGCTAGGTAATGTAGACGTCTTGTCATGGCGGTGAGGACTTCAGAAATGTACAACGGATGTTTAGGGTATCCTTCGTGCAGATGCGTAGTGTTGAGACGATTTTCTTTGTTTATCTTGTTGTAATTTTTAGTAGACGTTAGAAATCTTTCTTTCACCGCAGGGGACAAAAATTCCACAATAACCATACCAGTTGACTCTTTCTTGCTCTTTAGGCGGAAGATATTTTTAATATCATTCTTCTGCAAAGGTTGGCTGATGACGTTGCCGAGTTTCTGTACTGTATTTGTGAGGGTTTCACTGGTTTCAGGCTCTGTGGTAGGAAGGTTTTTTATTTCAATCGAACTCACTTTCAGACTTTTTTCCAAAAAGTCAATTTTCTGTTCCATCGCAGCTATTACTGTCTGGTGTTTGCTGCATTCTAACTGTAGGTGAGTTATGTCCACAATAGCGTCATCATATTTATCAGATAAAAATGCCATTGACTTCCGTATTTCCTCATTTTGCAATCTAATTTCTGAATTTTGTGTACTAATGGCCAAGTTTTGAGATCTAATATCATCTAATGCGGACTGTAAAGTATCCATTTTATCACTTTGATGCGCTTGTTTTGAAACTAGCTCGGTAATCATAGTCTTCATTTCCTTCATTATGTTTTCCATACGCTCCAATTCATCGTTTTCCCGTTTTCTTTTTCTCTGAGTTATATTACCACTTTCGTGGGTAGATGTGGATAATGTTGTTAGATCTGGTTCAGAGGTGCAATGGGATGATGCTGGACTTTTAGGAGGTGAGTGTCGCATCATCATTTTTGCTGTTTCACGGTATGGTATCTATGACGATTATTATTGTAGGTTTTGGCAGTAATATTCGTGCAATGATCAGGTGGCATGCGTTTACTAGATAGATAATTCACCCCTACTCACTCAGTTATCATCAAATTTGTTGCGGTGCGCAGGAGTAGGCGAGTTCCAAAACAGCTGTTTTTATTCTAGCCGACGATGCACAGCGATCGGGTGAAGGACGTTCAATGACCTCGGGCCGTTAACACAATGACTCATGCGCCTCACAGGTGGGTGTTATAATTTTTGCAGTCCATGTTGTTTAAAATCGTGTTTATTCCTTGTCCACTTGATGGATTTAAAAACAAAGTTGAACACTGTTTAGCCCGTACACTGATCCACACAATAGTAAGATTTTCTACGTTAGTGATTGACTTTTAACACTATTGAAGGATTTAATTATGCGAGCACAAATAATTACGTGTTGTCGCGCGTACGGTAGGCGAGCGAGCATGATATTATGCTTGCATATTATGCTTAATGTACATGTGACCGGGGAAGCTAGTATAGACTTGTGTGCAGTGACTACGCAACATGTTGTACTATACCGGCTTAATATTACCTGGCATCAAGTAAACAACACTAGCATGCCGCAATGCACATGCCGAAATTCGGCCTGGTCGACTACCTCCAGACCGAATTTTTGGCCATTTTGGCTAATCTCAACGTAGACTATATATATATAGTGCACAAGTGTGTGCGCAGACACAAGTGCACTTTCTCTTCCCTCACTCTCATAGTTCGATGGGACGGCAATCCGACACGACGTGCTTTCCGAGGCACGGGGGTAACACCCCGCTAACTTCCAAACTCCGGGCTGTTACTAAGAAACCCAATAACACTTCACCGGACCCGAGAATAATACCGGGATAGGATAGTAAAAAGAGGTTCTAGCTTGATAGCTTGCTTGCCTCGTGTATCTCGGGCATATGGGATAAAATGATCATCTTGTCTGTGAAGTCATCGCCGATACAAGTCAATAACTAACTAATTATTTCTTAAAAACAAGGCGATTAATTCACTAATTAATACATTAGAATCAAATCTTCCTCAATTAAAAATCTGATTATTGTGACGCATTTTCCTGTGTGGAAATTAACGTCTTGAGCAATATGACAAGCAGAATTTTATACATACCTATAACAACATTATGCAATGATTTTGTTGACGATTTCTGCGAGGAGTTTTTAGGGAAATATCAAATTTCCTTGAAAAATACTTGCAGTAATCGTTCTTCCAAATTCTAAGTAACAACTGTTGTTACTTATTTGAGAACCTATTGCGAAGCTTCCGCGACAGAATAAAATAGATTTACCCTTCTTGATTAGGTACCATTTAGATTCCATAAAACGATATCCGAGCAAAATGTCGTGAGGAAAGTTTTGAGTATCAATGTGGATAAGAGTAGGGGAAGACTAAAGAAACGATGGATGGGCTGTGTCAAAGATGATATGGTTAGAAAAGGAGTGACCGCCAAGATGACGACTAAGAGAGAACTATGGGAGACAAATACATGTTACGCCGACCTCAAATAAATTGGGATAGTGGTGATGAAAAAGATATCCCGTCACTAGACAAGAAAATACAGGCCATATACAGCGTTGTTATGAACAAAATCGTTATTTTTATAGTCTATAAACACTAAGCCATAAAGACATGCCATATGCTACGTAGTTGCAAATCTACAAATTGGTTTTGCTAAAGGAAGTATATATGTCAGCTGATAGCGTAATACTCTCTCAGTTAAATTCATCATACCCTAACTTTGTACAATTACTAGTGTAGTTAGAATACAATGAAGCTGTTACTATTGCTTTGTGTTGTGTTTGCAGTGAGCGGAATAAACGCTTATGTGAGTAATTAAAAGTAATCTATGTATACTAATAGTAAAGCTGAAGGGTTTGTTTGAACGCACCTATCTCTAGAACGGATTTGATCTTTTTTGCATTTGATAGCCCAATTCTTGAAGGCTATACATCGCTCTAGAACTCTTAGGAGGAGAGCAAAAGAATGCTAATTGAAAATGAAGTAAAAGCGCAGGCAGTGATACAATGCAATGGGGTGTGTCTGGGGAACACGAAATTTCACGCGGAGGAAGTCGCGACCACAAGCACAAGGTAATAATATACCTTTTCATGAGTCGCACAGACCAGGGACACATGGCACAAAAGGAAGGAGGCCTATACACAGTAGTAGAAGGAACAAGGCTGCCAGTGACGATGATGATGACTCAATATAATGACCCTAACATTTTAATAAAAAACTGGAAGTGGAAAAGATAAAGAGTAGATAATTATTCTAGTTGGTAAAATGACGAACAAATGAGTTTAAGTTTGGTAATTGAAAACTCTTGTCCAAAAAGGTTCTCATCGTGATTTTAGACAAATATCCCGGAGGAAACTCCCTACTTCACCATCATCATCATTTCAGCCGTCCACTACTGTAAAAGACGTCCACTACTGGTCAAATGCCTCCCTACTTATTCGTTTGAAATATTAAGGAGGCTTATCAATGCCCTAACAGATAAACATTCCGAAAAACCCATTGAAGATTTGGGGTAGCTATTAATCATATTCTTGACTCGACGACACTGGCAGATGTTCTGTAATGCTATTATGAAAAGCTTTACAACAAAAAAAAAATATTAAAATAATATTAAATCTTATTTCCTTCCCGCAGGTGGCAGAAGTAACAGACATATTGAAACTAACACAAAAAATGAATCAATACGTCACAGAATGCATCAATGAAGGAGAATACGAAATAAACGCGGATGACGTCACAGGAATATTTTCCGGCGAACGAAACGCAGAAAAAGCAGGCATGGAGAAAGTAACCCGTTGCTTCTTTCACAAAGCAGGCATTTTGGAACCCAATGGCAAATTAAACTCAGATGCTGCAATGGCCATACTAACTTTAATAGGAGTTGAGAAGAATGACGCAGAGGAACTTCTACATAAATGTACTAGTATTACTGGTTTTGATGCTAAAGATATGGCTTATGCGATCTTCAAATGTTTTGACAGTGGGGTTAGGAGCTGAAATGGCTCTTTGAT
This sequence comes from Apamea anceps, assembly GCA_951799955.1. NCBI lineage: Eukaryota > Metazoa > Arthropoda > Insecta > Lepidoptera > Noctuidae > Apamea > Apamea anceps. Next base: position 7,577,946 of record OX637518.1, read on the forward strand.
GAATGGGCTCTTTTCACACGTTCAGGCTGACGGATACCGCCCTGAGGGCCTATATTCAAATTTTATTTATGTGTCAATTGACGTTATTTCAAGTTAAACAAATATCAACTTTAATTTAATGGCAATTAATATTACTTCAGAGTTACTAGCACTATTAAAAAAGTTATAAAAATGTTTGAAGATATAGGGTAAACTGAACTTTATTGTGTATGAATGAAGTTATTTTTCCATAACCTCATATTTGTTTACATTTTTGGCAAATATGTCGCGATATTAGATTAGATAAGTGACGATCGCTTTTAAAGCGAATTTCAGCTACGCTTTTCAACGAGTTTGCCATACATTTTTCGGTAGCTTATGCATTTTTGACTTTTCTATCGTTGTTATCGCTGATAGTGTCACTTTGTCTAGGCCCTCTTGTAGCAAATGTATGATTAATCGGTAGAAACGCCGGTAGTTGTGAAAGCTTCCATATTAAACTTGTCCAATTGCTATACAATACTGTATCGCCGCCTTCCCGGCAGCCTGACCATGTAAAGGATGGGGTGTGTTTTGATCATCTAGTTCCTGACAGTATTAAAATTATATAAAAATCTGATAAACATGATATTTTTTTGATCCTCTTAAAAAGTCAACAACTAAGTGGCAAGATCATCATGTTCAATAATCTGTTTAGAAACAAAAAAAAAGTTTTGTACCGTTGTAGGTTTCGTAAAGCCGAGTATTTATATTTTCATAGTTTATAAAAATAAAAATATAGGTAAGTACACAGCCATTTTTCAAGATAAGTGTCCTTATGCTCTGCTACAAGTAACAGACGGTTTGGAATTTCGCCATAATGGCCATGCTTGGCAAACAGATAGATGACAGTACGTTGTTATTACCAAAGACGTTTAGGTAACATATAGCATATTATCATCACGCCAATTTTCTTCGAGGGGCATGCAGAGGTATACAATTCATACAAATGTCGACAGTTTTGATATAATCTATACTAACAATAAAGCTAAAGAGTTTGTTTGTTTAACTACGAGCTACTTCCTAGAACACATCATTGAATATTGTTGAACTTTCAAAACGAGAGCCATTGCTACTAAGTATAAGGATGTTAACCAATTACCCCGCAGGGAATTAAGTTTCAACATCGTAACTCTGTCTTGGATTTATAGAGGTATAAAAAACAGGGTTTAAAGTTCACTCATCCTCCATAGAAAAGGGTGTCTTGTCGAGTGTTCAACTGCCCGACGATTAATGTTGGGACGTTGCATATACATAATATGCTAGTTGCTCGATAATCTCTGCTTGCGCGATGCAGTCAGTACGATGTGGCGATGTAGATGCCACCACAGATTCATCGAAGGCTTTCGAGTAAAATAGCCTTAATTTATTACCAACAGAGGTAACAGGTAAAACATGTTCGCTTTGAATTATCTGAATTTGCATATTTGGAAGCACAATAAACAATTGCAATATCTCCACAATTTTCCTTGTATACATGTTACATCGTTAAATTTTGATAATTTTAATCCTTAAAAGGGGCCAATCCTTAAAAAAAATCAGTTAATGCATACATTATGTCGAGTTATGCGAACATAAATCTATGGATCAACTGATTTTTTTTTTCACGATTTTAGGATTGGTCCGGTAATAAAAGTTGTAAAAAAAAATTAGTTGATCCATACATTATGCCGAGTTATGCGAACATATGTAAATCTATGGATCAACTAAAACATAAGAAACCAGTTTATCTCAACTTATAGTTCAAGTAACAACACTAACAGCGGTCGTTGACCTCCTAAAAAAAACATCAAATCTTTTTCATTTTATTTTTTACTAACAGCGCCCCGCGGTTTCACCCGCATAGGTGCCGATCGTGTAGGAATATCGGGATAAAAAGTATCCTGTACGTCCACCCTTAACAGACGTCACGTGAGGCCGCAAAGTAGTCAAGGGTGTGACGGTCATGAAAACATATGATAAGTTAAAGGAACCTACAGAGACCTACCAGCCTAACAGTCCCTACGACCCTAAGCCCTATAAGCCCTACAGCCCTAACCTATCATATACCTAGTACGTGATAAATAAATATATAAATAAGTTCAGGATGTCTGCACCATGCGACCTAAGGTTGCAGACGGATTGTAGACAGGATTTCCAGGTTCGGAACAGGTGAACTCACTGCCAGTCCCGCAGACTCACGAGACTGATCAGAGATGGCTAAAGGTGTCTTGGCCACAGTGAGGGGTAATGAGACAAGAATATAAAATTCAAATCTGATTTATTTACAACATGTTACAGCTTATATACTACTTTTTCTTAACACACTATTATACAAAATCTTTGTGTCCTATGCGTGTAAGATTCAACAAAATCATTATTTTAACTGGGCCGCGCGTAAGCCAGGTGGAGTGCTGAGTCAATGTCCAAAGGTAACATTGAACATATCCTATGTATTATTCTGATGTACAAGCCATATTACTGTAAAGTTTCATCAAATTCCGTTCTGTAGTTTTTGCGTGAAAGAGTAATCCATCCACCCATCTTCATAAACTTTCGCGTTTATAATATTAGTAGAAATAGGAAGTAGGGATATCAGGATATGTATGTAATATTGGATAGTATGGATAATATAAGATAGATAGATGAATCAAAGTCAAAGTCAAATCATTTATTTCAAATAGGCACATAAAAGGCACTTTTGAACGTCAAAAATAAAATTAAAATAAAATTGATTCTAGTCGCCCCTTCCAAAAGGTTGTTTTCGTATGGAGAAGAATGGGCAAGAAACTCCACCGTTACTCTTTTAAAATGTTTTACAATATTGGCGTACATTAATTATATAATTATATGTGAAGACGATGCACCTAGAAATAAAATCGTTTATTTGGTGCACACAAAAGACTTGGCTCAACATACAAAAACACGATTAAATAATAACAAAACAACATGAATAATAAAAAAATACCAACAAGGTTCCGATATCCGAACTTTCTATCAAATATTATAAATACGAGTGTGAGTTTGTTTGTTTGCTACTCAATCACGCAAAAATGGCTGAACAGTTGTAGATGTAATTTGGCACACAGATGATCTGGGTAAGACACACATGACCTGGGGTAAGGACATAGGCTATTTTTCATCCTGGATCGCAGAAGTCGCGGGCAACAGTTAGTACAAAAAAAGACATTTTGAAGACACAGTATGGATTAAGATAATTTATGATAAATCAATGCACGGAAATGTCTTGTTTTAAACCGCAGGACTGTTTGTTTCTGGTTTCACCGTCTAGACGACACTGCAGTTTCTATAAAAGTGACGTTGCTCGCGAGGACATAAACAGTATAAACAGTTGTGGAGTCAACGACTACTGGCCTGGTACGATTGTTGACGAGCCGACGGCTAATAAGCCTCGTACGAAGAAAATTTGTTGAGGGTGACTAGTGTGATCATGCAGGAAGAGTAGTAGGTACAAAAAAGTTTTGGAAGTCGGTTGTTTTTTTTTTCAAAAAAGTTTTTATTTTTCACTTTTAAGTTGTAGTTTTTTTACCAGTAGGTAATTTTGGTTTAAAAACCAAACTACTGAACCGTTTTCGATGAAATTTCTATGGGATCATTTGGGAAGTAGACCCTTTCCTAAAGAATTTTTCAAATCGGTTGGCAAGCGACGGAGTTATGGGCGAAAAAACATAAAAAAAAAAAATACAAACATCCGAATTGAGAACCTCCTCCTTTTTTGGAAGTCGGTTAAAAATGTAAACTAGTGCGATGTAGAACGCCTTAGCAAGAACAATACTGGACCAGCTAATGTTGTGAAGAAAACTCAGATGAACAGATAAAACCCCGGCGTACCACCGGGGGAACGCTCGATCGCTAATACCGCAAATTCCCGGCGTACCACCGGTGCACCGGTGGTACGGCCGATTCACGCGGCTTACATCTCTAATTTCACTCCTAAATAATAGCTAGTAAGTTTTTAATCGTCGGTCAATCAACTCAGCCTATCGCAGTCCACTGCTGGACATAGGCCTCGCCCAGGCTGCGCCACAACACCCTGTCCTCCGCCTTCCGCATCCAGTCCGTCCCAGCAACCTTTAATCGCCGGTAAGTGGATGAAACTCGGGCAATCATCAGGGTTATCGGAGTTTGACTAGGTTCGGTAAATGAAACTGAGAAATAAATATTCGATACGGCCGCAAATCATATTTAGATCAACATACAACCTGACCTGCAAATTGCAACGTAAGATTTGACAGAACGAAAATACGTTCGCGGTGTGTGTAAAAACATGTAGAAAATCTACATGTTTTTAAGCAAATAAATATTATTCTTAAAAATGACGCAGACAAACAACACAAATACAAAAAATAACACGTTTGGGAAAAAATTGAGTCACATCCACGAAAAACGGCCATCGCTCAGAATAATGTTAGGACATAGGGTCCGGGCGAGACAGAGCCCCAGCCATATATATAGCTTCATAGCTATATGGCTGGCGCTCTGTCCCAAATAGGGTTGACGGCGCTAGGGCCATCCCCAGTGATGTGTTTCAGTGACAGCCGGCGTTGACGTGATGACGTTAACCAGTGCAGTATACGAAGAAGAGTTTAGCATAAGCATATTCAGTCTATAACGTTCCCACTGCTGGGACACAGGCCTCCTCTCTTTCGAGAGGGAGTGGGCTGTAATCCACCACGCGGACCCAGTGCGGGTTGGTAGATGTCACACATTTTTGAATTTTAATTTATTTTGTATAATTGCAGTATACGAAGAAATAACACAAAAAGAAACAAAAAAACACACATTACCTAGTTCTAAATGTTTATACATATAAACATATTTATAAAACAGTAACAGGGCTACGAGCAATTTGAATTTCGTGGGCAACAAAAAGTTGCTTGGCAGATCATTACGCACGTGCATTAGGCGTGTTGTGTTTGTTATGTGACTGTATGAGTGTGTTATTTCTATTATGAGTCAGTGATACTCAATTAAAAAGTTTTTTTTTTGTCTCCACCAAGTACTTTGCGGAATCGCAACAAGCTTAAGAATTTTCCACCTTGAGCTTTATTCTATATTTATCTATCTATCTCTTCTTTATTTATCTTTATTCTATTATATATTTCAACGCCTTTTGCATCGAGAGGAAAATGCATAGTTACCTACACCTTCTACAATACGCATAACTACTTGTATAAAGGAATTAAAGTGACTAGGTCGACGAGTCATCAAAGGAAAAATACCTAAATTGATCGATTAAAGGCTCGTGCAGACAGGGGACACGACAGCGACAGTGGTAGAACAACCCTATGAAAACTTCGTAGAAATTGTTCTACTTATTGCGTTACACACGATCAATCACAATCTGAATAATTTTGAAGGATATTGCTAATCCATTGCTTCATGTGTTCGAAAACTTTGTCTGCACAACAACATAAATAACGCAATGAATGTTGTTGATCTGTCGAAATGAAACCCATTGCTATACTGTTAGTGTGTTACGCAATTACCCCGTAGAATCACGTAGCATCTTCGCGTTGCGCTCGTCTGCGAGCCTTAAAAGACCAAACTTACTATGGTCAAAGTGCAAAGTGTCCTAAGTGTGTACTGACATAGTGACGAATGCATACACTCCTGGGTAGCAGGAATCCCCTAGTACATAAACGGATTACAACAGGAAATAGTTACAGGACAAATTATTTTCCGGGTAGGCTTAAATTAAGCTCTAGTCTTGTACTCCTAGCACGAACTTATGGATCTACATAAATTAAAGTACCTACCGAGATTTTCCATAAGTACAACTATAATAATGTCTAAAAATAAAAATGTCCAAAAATAAATATGTCCAAAACTAAAAATGACCAACAATAAAAATGTCCAAAAATAAAAACGACAAAAAAGTAAAATGCCCAAAAATAAAAATGTCCAAGTCATAATACCGTACATAAAACATTTCCAAGAATTTAAATATTTAGGGAGCTAACTATTGTCAGTAACGAGTCACAATTGTTCACAAAGAGGTTCCGTATACATTTGTATTTTTTTCTCGACACGTTTATTATAAATTAAAGTCGCTTTTCGTGTCTCTGTGTGGTTGCGTTGTGCTTCTAAACTACGCAACGGATCTTGATGCAGTTTTCAACATTATTTAGAGAATTTATTCTGGAAGGTTTATGAGTATATAAAAAGTGTGTTAGTGTTAGTGTGCAATATCCTTCAAACTGTTGAAGGATATTGCTAATCCATTGCTACATATGTTTGCGAATGTTTGACCAACATTGTCAGACCGGTCCGAAACAATGATCTCTGTCAGTTGTTTTAGCTAATCGTTGTTTAAAATTCTATGTCAACACGGAAGTCGTTTACAGTTATTATTAGATCAAACCGCAGACGTGATTCGCACTCCGATGACCGATCAGCGAGTGGCATGTAACTGTGGTTTGTATGTAGGATGACGTAGCGTCACCGCTCAGGCATCGCAACGCGCAACGCATCGTGTGGCTTTGCTCTTACCGTAGACAAAGTAAAGCCACAGTATAATAACGCAAGTTATAAACAATAAGGACACATCAGAATCGTAAGACTAAACGAGACAGTATTATAGTACCTACCTAGCTCTATCTCCTTCGCGTACCCAAATCTTTTGTCTGACCCCAGGCCCAGCCAAGAACTGGAGCCCAATCAAACGGCTGTCACGGTAGGATTTCTATGGAAATTACTATCCGACTAGATAGACAGACGCCAGCACATCAAGCTACTACAATCTGTCGAATTTCTTTAAAAGATTTTCAACTTTATCGCTAAAGCAATAAGGTTCAAGGTTGAATGGGAAAATTAGACAGTTTCGGGTAGCTTGACCTGCTGGCGTCTGTACCAGCCGGGTAATTACGTAACACACTATCAGTAGCAATGGCTTTCATTTTGACAGTTAACCAACATTCATTGGGTATTTACGTTGTTAAACAGACAAATATTTCGAACATATGCAGCAATGCATTAAAAATATCCTTCAAAATGATTCAAATTGTGATCGATAGTGACACAATTAGGGTGCTGGTTTAGAAAAAAATATCGATAAGTAGGTATGCAATTGGCATTCTTGGTTACTTCAAAGTAAAAAAGTAATCAAGAGAGACACATATATACAACCTGACATATAGATAAATAACATACGTAAATGTAGATAAGAAAGTGTGCACGAGCACCCAAATAAACACGCAAAAAGTGGCTAAATGTATCGCTGGATCGTTAAAATAAATCAAAAGAACATAAACACTACTAATTTGTATAACAACAAACCGGTGTGAACACACCACGGGTGCACGTCTAAAGGCAGCCTGAGTTTTCCTCAATCAAGTTTTTGTTTTTTTTTTTGTAGGTACTCAAATTGACGGTATAGCCAGTCGCTTTTTAAGCGTCGAACAGAGTGCTCGTTTTTTGAATTTTAAAACGAAAATTATATTTACAAGAATGAAGATGCTGGTAAGTTTGTTTTATAAAATAAATATTTAATTGAATTTCGTATGATTTATAAAGTGTGTTTCCAAGCTAGTGTTCTTTTTTTAAGTTTATTTTTAAGTTGTGTTAGTCATGATAGGAATGGATTTTTAAAATGGGTTGTCATTCATAAAGTTACATGTTTAATTAAAGAGAAGAAAAACGTAACGAGGTACTTACGATTAAAGAACAATAATTGCTGATGTTAATCATAGATCAGTAAGACGGAATGATTGGCAAAATATCCATTGCTCACATGGAAACAAAAATGTAGGTAATATGATAATTCCGTAGCTAAATAATAACAGCCGCACAGGTCGATCGATCAGGTTAAGCTATGCTTGCCGCGGTTTGTCTGTGGATGGGTGACCATCATTACATACCTAGACCACTCCGTGCCTCGGAAAGCACGTTAAGCGGTTGGTCCCAGCTGTTATTCGTGGACCTTTGACAGTCATTACGGATAGCCAGACGCCCGAAAGTCTGACAACCAGTCTTACCAAGGGGTACTTATCGTATTACCCAGTAACTGGGTTGTGGAGGTCAGATAGGCAGTCGCTCCATGTAAAATGCTGGTATTTAGCTGCATCCGGTTAGACTGGAAGCCGACCCCAAGATAGTTGAGAAAAGGCTAGGCAGATGATGATCATATGATAATTTGACGACAAAATAATCCTTTTTTTTACAGCTGTTTCTATAGGTATGTGTATCATCAGAATTCTGGTTTAAAAAAAAATCGTGTGACATTGTTTAACTAAGACGACCTACTGACCAAAACCTGCAAAACTTGATCTTGACGAAAGTCTAGTCAATGTCTATTATTAATAAATGCTCAAAAACGGTTCTTATTAATATATTAATAATATGTAGATAAGTTGTCTTAATGACGTAGGTAGGTAAGGTCAACTGGCTGAGATAAGCACTGTTTATATAAATATTTGTGAGACACAGGTGCATAGTTGACATCTACAAGACTTTGATTGCAACTTACTGATGTATAAACAAATACAAGTAGGTAAAAAAGAGGTATATATCTCTTATTTTGTTCTGTAGCGTACCTACGTTGCAATTGTCACGATTACGCGAACTACACTTCGTGCGCTCTCTTTTGTGCATCGAGACATCGAGTAGTGTGCGAGAGAGCGCGCGAAGTGTAGTTCGTGTTATCGCGACAAATGTAGCCGTAACACGATCTTCATCCGGTGTCCTAAAAGACGAGCCTAGATCATTCAAATCAACGGCAACGTCAACGTCTTCAACGTCTTTTGCTTACATTGAAGGCATTTCAAAGGGACCCTCTGTTTCATTGCTACCATATTCAGAACTGTCTGTCATCGTCTGCCTGCCTTTTCACAATATGTTGGGGTCGGCTTCCAGTCTAACCAGATGCAGCTGAATACCACTATTTTACATAGAGCGACTGCCTATCTGGCCTCCACAACCCAGTTACGGGTAATACGATAACCCTTGGTAACACTGGCTGTCAAACTTTCGAGCTTGTGACTACTCGTAACGACTGTCAAAGATCCACGAATGACAGTCGGGACCAACGGCTTAACGTGCTTTCCCAGGCACGGAGGGGTCTCGGTATGTAAAGATGGTCACCCATCCACACACCAACCGCGGCAAGCGTAGCTTAACCTGATCGATCGACCTGTGCCGCCGTTATCATTTACCCACGGGTCCGTTCAGAACAGAACACAACATTCAGAACTGGCGGTGTCCAATGATTTTATTTGTCGATCATTAATGTAGCCATTCACAGTGCACTGTCTGACTCACTCAAGTCTCAGTCACTCTACTCAATCTGTGACACAAAATCCAGTTTTCCGCGTTCCAGTTTGTCTCAGCTGACTTTTAAGAGTCTCGAACGCGTCCCACACTCTTTTTTTTTTGGCGTGGGAAATCATCAAATGACCCCTCCCGCTCTGGGCGGAGCGGAAGGGAGTGTCAGACTTTTACTGACTAAAACCCACCCGTGTTCCTTCAGTTGCCTGTGCCAAGGGCCACGGTATCTCTTTCAAACAACCCGCAGCCCTGGCGGCATCGGCCCTAGCGGACCCCGTCAGTTCGTGCTCACATCTCTTTGAGGCGCGCGTGGAACAAACCCGCCGTCGATCCGGGCCTGGTCCTTACCGGGCACGCGTCCCACACCACGCTTGCTAATTCGTGGTAACTCCTGGACATACTCCAATGGCCATAGGTTCTTCGAAAGATATGGCTAGCTCACTGCAATTTAACTCTGCTATATTGTTTTTTTTTTTTTAGGGGATTGAGATAACTACTGCTTCAATCAAGGTTAGGTTCTGTACTCCTGTATGATTTTGAGTTGAGGAAGACCATTTTGATTAAACAAGCTTCCGAGAGGGTTTTAATTAAAGAAACATGACTTTTATAGCAAAAACCAATGCAAACATCAATGGATTCAATATTGAAACTGCTATGGACAAAACTAATTAATCAGTATCTGCCTAGTCCTTTCTCAATTATGTTTGAGTCGGCTTCCAGCCTATCCGGGTGCAGCTGAATACCAGTATTTTACATGGAGCGACTGCCTATCTGACCTCCACAGCCCAGTTACTGGGTAATACGAGCCTTGGTAAGACTGGCTGTCAGGTTTTCCCGCAACGACTGTCAAAGATACACGAATGACAGCCGGGAACAACGGATTAACGTGCTTTCCAAGGCACAGACAAAACTATTTAATGTGTGCATTAATTTACAGATATCAGCCCTGGTTTTGGTGACGTCGTCAATCGTTGCGGGTCAACGTGGGTCCTTCGCGGGCACAAGACCGATTGGGTTCCCTGAAACGCCAAACAGAACCACAACGACACCAGATCCTCTTGGAAACCGGTAATATTAATATTTTAGTGAATATTTTATTTTGTCTCTTAATATTTTACATACTGTTTTGTTTCTTTATCGTCTCAGTGTGAAGTGGACAATTTTTGTATAGTTTTGAAAAATACTGCCTCAATAGTATAGTGGTCGCTTGATTGGCCACAGCATGACATGCTCCATACAGAATGGGATCTTGGGTTCGATTCTCAGGTCGGGAGGTGTTGTTGGAAACTTCTCAGTAGCAATCTGGAGCTTTCCCTGTATGTGACTTTGCCCCACAGTGGGACTGTAATGGACTTGTATTCTGGAGTTTTGATACCTATATGTAAAGGCAATAGGCTCACCCTTATTTAACGTAGCTTATCTATGCCAGGCGAACTAATGGGTGCACTAAAATTTTTACCTCTGCCTACCTCTTCGGTAAATACTGACGGTTACACTGAGTGGCGATAAGGGTTTTTTTCTTGTTGGTAAATTACCTTCCCAAAGTCTTCTACGTATTACATTAAATAGTAAAGCGGTTCATACAAGTTGATAAATTGTCTGTTGAAATAATAAAATAAATAAATAATAGTTATTTGTTATACAAGAGTGCAAAGTTGCTTTTTAACCGCGTGTTCAATTTTGATGACCGAGCAAGCGAAGGATTCTAAAATTGAATCACGAGCGCAGCGAGTGATTCAAAATTAGAATCCTGAGCGTTAGCGAGGGAATCAAAAGAGCACGAGGTGAAAAATCTTTGCACTCGAGTGCAACACGTAACTTTTCATTCCACCTCAGCGAGGAAATGACTAAATGTAAAAATGCCACTAATTTAGGATAGGTATCGATATGTTTGTCTTTTTTCATCTTTATTGTTGCTTTTAGCATCGAATACGTACTCCATAGAGTGCTTGCTTTCTTGTTCTCGGATAATTCTATAAAATATGCCAGCAAAACGTTTTCTGAGAAAGTTTTGGCTCCTTTTGCTAGTCGCCACGTATTGAACATATCGTACTGTTTTAAATACTTCTCGCGTGATTGTTGAGGGAGAAAGCTCATTTGCGCATTATTAACAGTTTCAGTCAATTCTGTTGGCGTCAAGCAAACTTCCTCGTCGCTAGAATCACTCATTTTAGTTTTTTCACTTGTTTTCAAGTTTCTTGTTTTTAATATAAGGTTTAACAATGACGTGAAAAAATGCCGCGTAAAGAACCGCGTACAAAGCAAATTGAAAAAAGAACACCAAGAAGGTTCCGAGTCTGAGTTTTTAACAAATTAAAAAAAAGTTGTATGATATATTCGGCACCATAGAGGTAGCAGTAAATAGGTTTAATGTTTTTTTTAAATTCACAAACTGCACACGATGTTCTAAATTCAATTTACTTTATCCTCTAGAGAATAAAAACGGCTTTTCCACTCAGATATTGAAGATTAAAAATACTCTTTCCGAGATGGTGGGATGAAAAAAATTTTACCTACTAAGGGCGAATTCCACCAAACTTTTATACCTAGAATAAATCTTATCCTGAGTATAAATTTTTAATTTTTGTCATTTTTTCCTTAGTAGAACTGTAAGATGTCAATTTTAATTCACGGATAAAAGATATCTGACTTTGGTAAAATCAGCCCTAAACATAATAAAAAATACATTTTCAAACAAAATAAGGAGCGTAAAAATTGTCACGATATAAAATATCATCCTTCATAATATTATTAAAGTTAGATCAGTGACCTGTAAAACCGGCAACGGCGCGCGCGCAGCAGCCTGGCCCATGTAGGTAGTTGGCAGGTTGGCGTCGATGTCATCAACAACAAACACACATACAAATCTATGGTCTTGTTTTTAATAATAATAATCACCACTTATATGATTAATTAATTCACTTTATATGTCGCAGTAGAATAGAATAGAATACCTACTCTTTATTATGTACACCATATAAATGACACATAAGTTTATACATTTTACACATACATATACATATACATTTTACAAAGGGTGACACAATGGGCGGTCTTATCGCTGAGACAACCTTTACCTTCCTTTAACTTTTTTTTTTAAAGACAACCTTTTGTTTGGATTAAAATTAAGGAGAGACAAATACAGGGTTATTTGTAAAACACCGGTCATTGTACTCATCATTATGAACAACTTTTACTATGGGACTCAAACTGAAATCGCAAATAAAAAATCAGCTGTTCCCTACATTTGTGTTCGCATAACTCGTCAAAATATAGGGAGCGGCTGATTTTTTTTTTCGCAATTTCAGGATTGGTCCTATAGTAAAAGTTGTTCATAATGATGAGTACAATAACCTCTTAAGAGGTTGTTGGTGTTTTACAAATAACCCTGTATAGTACCCTGTGTAGTAGTCTGTGGTGTACCATTTACATTACACAATAAATATAATATAAGTTCATAAAGTAGCTATATTACTAATCTAAAAAAATATTTACATATTAATAAACATGAAACATGCTCTGGAGAGAGGAGAGAGGAAGTGCTTTTTATCATAATTTTAAAAGTAGACAAAGATTAAGCACGCCTTACTGACATGGGCAAGTCATTCCATAGCCCTACTGCTTGAACAGTAAAAGATTTGTCATAGAAACTGATGGAGTGAGGGTTTTCCGATGACCTCATTATGTGTGTCATGAAGGAACTTGAAACTTTCTTTAATACAAGAGGACCCCCTCTTAGTATTAAACCATATACTGTAGAGCTGAAATAAGATATGAGAATTCCGGCGAAGTCGTATGGGAAGCCACTTGAGCTTTGTATGAAATTCAGATATGTGATCATATTTGCGCGGGCCAAGTATAAATCTTAAATGCAAAAGTGTTGAAGTCGCTCAAGTTTATCTAGTTGGGTCTCAGTAAGATCTGGATAACTGACATCAGCGTAATCAAGGGTGGGAAGTAAAAGGGATTGTGCCGTAATACGGTTAAATGAAAGCGGTTCATAACTGTCCCACTAGTAATATAACACTATGATACGAGCACGATCTAGTAATATAACTATGTTACTAGACTAATCTAAATAATTATGTTTATATTTTCTCCAATCAAATAAGTACTTAACCTTTTTTTTATTTCTCAATCGTAACATCCAAAACTATGTTATGAGTAGTACCGTAATTAAAATAATTGGCACTAATACAAACAACCTGTTTTTATACACCGTTAAATTTTGATCGTTTTAATCCTTAAAAGGTGTTCATAGTGACGAGTAGGTACAATGACCATTGTTCTCATCATTATGAACAACTTTTAAAATTAAATTAAATAATTAAAATAATTCACATTAATAAAAACAACCTGTTTTTATACACCGTTAAATTTTGATCGTGTTAATCCTTAAAAGTTGTTCATAATGATGAGTACAATGACCCCTTTTAAGGATTAAAACGATCAAAATTTAACGGTGTATTTATGCATACCTTAACAAAATAATACTTTGATAGTTGTAGGGGCCCGTGGCTAAATAATAACAGACGCACAGGTCGATCAATTAGGTTAAGCTACGCTTGCCGCGGTTGGTCCGTGGATGGGTAAAAATCTTGACACACCAAAACCCCTCCGTGCCTCGGAAAATCCGTTGCTTCCGGCTGTCATTCGTGGATCTTTCACAGTCGTTACGGGTAGGTAGTAGCCCGAAAGTCTGACAACCAGTCTTACCAAAAGGTATCGTATTACCCAGTAGGTAACTGGGTTGTGGATGTTCAGATAGGCAGTCGCTCTATGTAAAATACTGGTATTCAGCTGCATCTGGTTAGACTGGAAGCCGACTCCAACATAGTTGGAAAAAGGCTAGGCAGATGATGCTGAAAAACAATCTCTTTTTATACATTTAGAAAAGTTACTATTATGGTAGTGTCTGCCATAGTCGGGGATGGGGTAGTAGGAAAATGCAAAAATCAGTGTCCGACTTGTATTTACGTATAAAACTACTGGCTGGCACTTCCGAACCGCAATAACGGGAGCGTTTTCGAATATGGTTCCTTTACTAACATTTAGTGACGCAATGTGTGACAATAATACCGTTTGATTTATGGCGTCACATGTAAGGGTTTACGAGAAATCGATAAAAACTTAATATCCAGCCAGCGTGAGTTCAAGCTGCCTACGGCCTTCGAAATATGTTCAAAATTTTGTGACGAGGATGAAAACAAACACAAATTCTGAAATAAGAGTGTTTAGCCGTCACATAAAATGCCCTATTGACCTAGTTAAATGCGAGCTATTTTGAAGTTTGTCCAGCCAACTTGTCACATACAAAAAAAAAACTTATAAAACCTCTAGGTACCATAACATTCATTATAACAAAATCTATTTTAAGCACAACCAACCGGGTTTTTCCATACAATGGAAGCATAGCGCATATTTAAAAAGGCAAAAAGTTTCTAACTCCTCGCATACCTATTCAATAACTTTATTTTAATTGATTTGTGCAGTGGTTTTTTCATAAAACTCGATTTTCCAAAGGACTTTTCGTATTTTTTTACGCGCGTTTTAGTTTGGAACGGTGTTATTGTGCGTGTAAACTAGCGTCTACGGCTCATCACTGATACTTCTCTGTCGGACAGGATGCCAGGTGGGACAGCGTGCTTTTTAACCACGCTCACCAGCGAGTTCGAGCTCGTGACTAGTTCCACCTTAATATAAGTTGTAGGTAATGTTTCGATCCAAGCGTCGTCGCTGGTGGTGGTGGAAAGGTGGCTGGGACAGACTGGATGCGGAAGGCTGAGGACAGGGTGTTGTGGCGAAGCATGGAAGTGGCCTATGTCCAGCATTGGACTGCATTTGATTTATTGATTAAAACTTTGTTGCGTCGGAGGACGGCTTATAAGCTCTAGTTCCGTCGGAGGTTAAACACAGGCATTTCCTAGTAAAAACATTTCACAAGACATGGGATGCCCCCCAACCCGCGAGCCCAGAGGGCCTAAGCCCCAGGGAGGGCACCATGGGCACCATGGTAACTATGGATTCAGATTTCGAGGAGCGTTTTTTTTTTTATTAAGCTACTAAATATTTCAACGCGCGTTCAGAATCATGTTCTCATCACGTCCATGTCCCTGCCAGCGTGTATTTATTTCTGTAACATTTGTTTAAAGAAAAACACTTTATACGTCAAAAATAAAATTATGTTTTAAAACTAGATGAGGCTGGTGTTTCCTATCTGACTGTTCTCAGAAGAAACACCGAAACAAGCTCTTCATTTAAAGCCTCTTGGTAGCGCTTAGTTTCTATAACCTTTTATTCTTTCTTTTACAGTTTCGGCGAAGGCATACCAGAAAAACTACCTATTGAAGCAAATGGCGACCGGGACCTCATCGATCGGCTCAGCAAACTGCCCATAGACAAGCAACCCTTCTGGTTTATCAACTGGCAATCATATGAGAAACAAAGGAAGGATCCACAGACCTACCCACAAAGGCCAAATGCCTTCGTGGATCCTATACCCCTGAACGCTAATTCCGGGCAAACGAACAACGGATTTCCAACACCCGCTTCTGGGTTTATTGGCACTGAATCAACAGGAGTTTTTAACAGGTTCGGTCCTACTACTGCTCCGAGTCAGCCCAATAATAATTTTAATAACAATGCTTATCCCAGTTCTAATATTTATCCCAGTGGTAATCCCAATTCTAACGTTTATCCCACTGGTAATCCCAATTATAATGTTTATCCCACTGGTAATCCCAATTATAATGTTTATCCCACTGGTAATCCCAATTCTAATGTTTATCCCACTGGTAATCCCAATTCTAATGTTTATCCCAGTGGTAATCCCAATTCTACTGTTTATCCCAGTGGTAATCCCAATTCTACTGTTTATCCCAGTGGTAATCCCAATTCTACTGTTTATCCCAGTAGTAATCCCAATTCTACTGTTTATCCCAGTGGTAATCCCAATTCTAATGTTTATCCCAGTGGTAATCCCAATTCTACTGTTTATCCCAGTGGCAATCCCAATTCTAATGTTTATCCCAGTGGTAATCTCAATTCTAATATATATCAAACTTCTAATGTTAATTTCAATTCGACTTCCGGGGCGATTACCAAAAATGGTACTGGTTTCCAAACGGCACAAAAATATCCATTATATTACCCACGGACGGATACCTCTCTGCAAAGAAGTGGACATGGATTCTTTTAGTAATTTAAGTATGTAAGAAAACCCAATATTTAATTTAAAGAAACATTTTATTGACTTTTTTAATAAATAAAACTTAATTACTAAGCGTATTCTTACAATTAAATCCTCATTAGAGTGAATATAAATGAAAATAATAGTAAAATGCAATCAATTGTTCATTTTATTTGACTCGAAAACCTTACCTTCGTACGAAGACGTTGTTTCAAAAAATATTTTAATAAAAGTATAAATTATTGTACAAAAATATTATAATTAAAATATCGAATGTTATTTTTAACGTTGTTGCCTAATTTCACTTTGTATAAAATAATGACGTCACCATTGTGACGTGGCTTACGTTCTAGTTGAGATTATTTGAAGGCTTTGACTGTATAGACATCAAGGCACTACGGAGCTAAGAAAGCACAGCCCTAAATGTTACCTAAGTTTCAGAACGCTTAACCAAATACAGGAATTAATAAAAGAAGTTGCCAATCAATTATAAACAAAATGAAAATTAATTGGAACGAAGTTCTTTAACGCGGCATGCGGTAGGAGTTGACTGGTAGAAATCGTCACGTAAGAAAAAGGGTTATGCCCCTCCATGAGACTCTATCCCTCTTTCTCTTATATATACGAGTGTGCGTGCGTGCGAGTATCGCGTAAGAAACTTCGTTCCTGAGGTCCCCTATCCGCAAGTTCTTTTTTTTTCAATAAGTTTTTGTAATAAGTAACCGCTGAATCAAAAGCTCATTAAGTTTTCATCCTGACTCAAACTGAAACATTATGTAGAAGTCATAATTATACAAAGCAAGCACATTATACAGCAGTATAAACTGTTTTGGAACCAGAGATTCATTCAAAACGGTACATTGACTCCAACAAATGCCTATATTTTTATTAATTAAGCTACATTCGTGTACATAAAAGTAATATACATAATTATTATGTAAATTATATAGGCGAGTCTTGACTCGGTAGCACATCCAGTAAACTGGATTATTTTCGGGTATAAACTTTAGATTTCCTCAGTTAGATCTAGAGCTTTTAAAAGGTGTACAATACGGCCGATGAATCATGGCCGTGCCTGGACCTGGCCTGTGTCTGAACCTGGCCTGCCTCTAAAACCGGTGTGTGTCTGAACCTGGCCTGTGTCTAAACCTAGGGTGTGTCTGAACATAGGCTCTGCGAACTGTCGCGCATGATCACTCACTCACCCTCGCCTCATGTCACCATTTGGTTCATAAACAATGTTATTACGCAGCCTTCTGCGCAAAGTTCGGACCGGCCATGAATCGTCGGCCATATTCTAACAATGACACAATTGTCAACGAAATTATAAGTACCTATATTAAATTGTAAGTACTTAACAAAAATAGTTCTTGGTGTGACTTATTTTGTGTCTACATTGGTTTAATAAAAAAAAAACCAGTATTAAATTTTAAGTAAGTAACAAAATAGTTCTAGGTCGGGCTTTAATTTCGTTTCTATATAGTTTTTTTTTTTTTTATTAAAAAAATCTAAATAACCTTTGATCCATTCCAAATCAGTTGTTAAACCCTAGAATTGTGAAAAATACCTCTTATTTAAAAAGGTTTAAAACTAAAACCATCACTTGAATGACTTCACTGGACACAACAGAAAGTTTCATAATATTATCATTAAAAAATAATTATACCGTTAGGGTACATACTCGAGCAATACTCATAAGTACAATAATCACAAAAAAAAAACATCCACTCAAAGTACCTAAGTTATTATAAAATAAAACCGTTAAACAGTTCAACGCCCTAGTGATACATACTTACATAAAAATAACTGTACATATATTCGCAAATTATGATACATAATTTGGCTGAATAATACTATTTTATTTGTCGGTCGAAAACATTTTAAAAGTAAAAATAAAAAAAAAACGAAAAACAACGAAATCATTGGCTCAGACTGATTCCGGGTACAGATGTGTGAGAAAGGATTGAGCAAATGGCTTTAAATAAAAATATAATGACATTAAACATTGCCAGAAAAAAATCGAAACCAATGCTCGTTTTTGTCAAAAAACTAATCAGTAGTTTAAGAGCTAACATCGGACCTCCTTACATAGACCGTTAAACTCATAACCCTTGGTTTTCGATAGAAAATATGCTTTATGAGAAATATTATGTTTTCCCTTAATATTCGCTTGACAACCAACAACATTTATTTTCAACTACGCCACTAAATCCACATTAAAACGGTTCAAAAACTAGGCGTAAAGGCACTAAAGGTTTCAAGGCACTTTCATTATTGCCAATCTTACGAATTATTATAGGGAAACACTTTGAAGATGTAGAAATAAGTATATTTGAAGACGCAGGATGAAAAAAAATCTGAGAATGTCAAAGCAAAACACTACTTAAAGAAGAATTAGATAATTTGAGCATTTAGAAAGCAAATTAAATGACGGTTTACATCGCAAAAGAAAAAGTGGAGATTTCAACCTCAAATCTGCAAAGGCTTATAAAGTACAAACTTAAACGAGTCCCGAGCGGGAATGATTGGGAAGTCACGTGACTATTGACGCCAGTTTGAACACCTGCCGATCGACTCAATAAAAATGACAGGACTGAAATAATATTTTATCTTCTGTCATTTTCTTAATGAAATAGAAAGAAAAAGATGCACTGAACTTAAATTTAGTTTAGTTTGTGAACAAGGGAATCGGCGCCACTTTAAGTTTATCTAAGTTAGTTTGACACAATCGACGCTAATGGATTTCATCCCGTATCCCTCGGTTGTCATGTTATGGGCAATGTGATACGGAGGAATGAGGAAAATGTCGTGAGGTAAGTTTTTAGAATGAATGTTGATGGCTTATAGAATAATGGATGGACTGTGTGAATGATGGTATGGTAAGAAGGGGGTGATTACCGAGATGGCGACTAACAGAAGAGAGAAGTATGGAAGAAAGAGACATGTTGCGCCGACCCCAAATAAATTGGGATAAGGAGAGTGATGGGGATCCTTCATGGGATTTCATGATCCCTCATGGGCCACCAGAGCTTCTAAATATTTCCAAACAATTCCTCACACATCTCTACCCTTTTTTAAAGCATGTTCAGTATTACCGTGTAACCACCAACATTGTACATAGGGCGATCAATGTTGTCCAGCTGAATGTACCGGTTGCTGAACCAGCGGTTTTGGTTACAGATGGCAACCTAACGCTTTTGTAATGGCAGGACTTTTCGGCAGTTTCGTTTGATACCAGCTCTGTATAGTTCGGGTAGCTCTGGATCTGCGTTGGCTGTAAAGAGAGAAGAAATAATTATAATTAAGTAGGTATTCATATTATTATTATGTAATAAGTCCGTGCCTCGGACAGCACGTAAAGCCGTTGGTCCTGCAATCTCTCCCCGGTCGTGTCGGATCGGTCGTGTCCCATCGGAATAGAGTAAAGGAACAGAGAGTGCAGCTGTGTTTGCGCACACTCTTGTACACTATAATATATCCTGCGAACCTGGCTAATCTCCGTTGAGATTAGCGACCATGACCGAAGTCGGTCGGGAGGCTATTATGTAATAAATAAAAAATCAATTTGACAACACGACACCCTTTGATAAGACTGGTTGTGGTTTGTTGGGCTTCTGACTACCCATTACAACTGCCGAAGATTACGAATGACTGGACCAACGCTAAACGTGGTTTCCGAGGCACGGAGGGTTCTCGACATGTAGGTAATGGATGATCACCCATCCACACATCAACCGCGGCCAGTGTAGCTTAACCTGATCGATCGACCCGTGCGGCTGGTACTACTTAACCACAAGTCAGTATAAAAACAAATAAAAGTTAGTAAGCTACTCACCACTGCATTAGTATTATCCCTCTTCTTGCAGAAGGTCAAATGAATGCCCTTGTACAGAGTCTTCTCAATTTGTTCAGTCAACAGCGGCTCAGCCCACGGCATCTCGTTCAAGTGAGCCATGAACGATTTGTTGCGGAACTCTGGAGGCTCCCAGATTACCAGCTCCTCTGAAAAATTAGAAAAGTTTTTAATAAGCTGAAGGATCTAAAATAAGGAGTGTAAGAGTACCCTTAACGAAGCCGAGAGTGACTTGTTCTAACCGATATTATGATCATTTTTTGTACAGACGCCAGCACATCAAGCTACTACAATCTGTCAAATTTCTTGAATAGATTTTCAACTTTATCGCTAAAGCATTAGTTTCAAGGTTGATTGGGAAATTTTGACAGTTTCGTGTAGCTTGAAGTATAAGGCGTTTGTACTGGACTATACCTGGGAACCTTCTGGTTATGGATAAGTTCAAAGTTGCAACTGTTTTTGACGTTTTTTTTTACGAAAACGCGTTTTGAATGTTATAACTACTCCCACAATCCCTGTACCCATAAGCATAATGTTGCGTAAGGCGTGCAGTACATTGCGCACTACCGTAACAGCTAAAAATAGCCAATTTCACACCAAAAATAAAAGTCGTTTCCCAGCAATAATTCCCGTCTAAATTATAATGGGTTGACGTACTGATTCCATCAATCCCTCCCTTATTGGATCAGTCACATTTAATTCGCCATTTTGTGCTTCTTCCGAAGATAGCCGAAGGCACCTTCGACGGTGATCGTGTAATAAGTATATGATACTTACTCATCAAGCCAACTCCTTGGTCATCACCCTGCACACCTTGCTCCCCTCCAGTTTCGTTCATCATGCGCATCTGAGCTTCAAGTTCTGACAGTGACAAGGATGCTTCAAGAAGTGGCAGGTTCTCCCCGGTCCTGAAATATGTTGTAGAGATTTATGAGTATAGGAAAGGCAGGTGGTTAACAATGAGGGTTTTCTGAAACGACGTTCACTAGGTGACAGCAGTGAGACGTCAGGTCTGGGCACCTGTCCAGTGTCAAAGCGTCCATATTTTCTTTAGTCCTAACTGAATGATGCACGAATGATGAACATCATCTGCAGAGCCTTCTTCCAACTAAGTTGGGTTCGGCTTTCAATCTAACCAGATGCAGCTGAACACCAGTATTTTACCTGACAATACAGACCTCCACAATTGGGTAACACGATACCCCTTAGTAAGACTGATTCTCAGACATTCAGGTTTCTCACTACCGTAACCGACTGTCAAAGATCTACGAATTACAGCCGGCACCAACAGCTTTACGTGCTTTCCGAGCCACAGAGGGGTCTCGATATGTAATAGATGGCCACCCATCCACGAACCGACCATGGCAAGCGCAGCTTAATCTTATATCGACCCGTACGGCTATATCTGGTTAGCCACGAGCCCCTCCAGCAACCACAACGCATATAAGTATCCTCTCTTGGTGGTTATTTCAATGCGTGTTTTGAATCGATATTACTTGGAATTTATGAGGTGAATTTTGTATCTTATAAAAGCAAGAACCGATACATTCTACAAAATTGTACTCAATAGAGGGCGCCTTAGACGGTTGAGGACCTAAATCATTTATTATTTCGTTATACTGACCTGATAAAATATTTTCGAAATAAAAATATAAGTTTTTACTGACCCAGAAGATAAGAAGATATTCTCAACTTGCGTGAAATTCAATCCATAGAACTCCTTCACCCCAAACGTTTCGAAGAACTCTTTCACGGGCGTCATGGAGAAGCAGCCAGCTAGTTCAGTTCTCGGGTAGTATAGGATGAATGATAGGCACATTTCCTGGAAGGGAAAATAAAGATTTCTTGATACCTAAGTATATGACACGGCTCAAAAAATAACCATAAAAAGAAGTATGAGAACAGGGTATAAAGTTCAGTTATCCTCCATAGAAAAGGGAGGATCCGTCGACTAGACGGGGGTCGTGTCTGGTGACAACTGGGTATATAAATGTTAGTTGCGCGGTAAACTTTGCTTGCGAGATGCAGAATTTTGCGTGACGTCAGTATGATGCGTAGTTCGCATGTGGCGCTGTAGATGCCGCTACATATCTACTCTAGCAAGCAATGCGTCATGATAGCGACTATAAATAAGCCACTTCAATAAAACCATGAGTACATTAAAAGTATCACTCTTTCAAGAAAAACATTTAAATAGTTCACAAAAAAGAGCAAGTTTGTTACCTGATTAGCAGAATAACCTCCCAAAATAGGTTTATCTTTTGAAGTACTGTCATAGGTGCATTCTGTGATCAGAGTATCTCCTCTCATGAATTTCCTTCCTCGGGGTACAATGCGGGACTGTTGATAGTGTGAATCGTAGAAGTTTTCCTGGAAAAAAATCCCATAAATACATTATAACGCCATCTATTGCCGTTAAGAAAAACTATTACGTCAAGCTGTACATAAAGAATACAACGCCATCTAGTATCACTTTAGTAAAGTGGGAACGCAAGCAGTTGTTTGAAATAGTGTACAATTTAGTTAATAGAGGGCGTTTAACTCAATTAGAATATTTGTGAAAAAATGCAATAGATATTTATATTTACCTCTGATATTCTGGGTAGTTCCTGTGTGCCTCTGATATGTTTTAAGGCAATCTTCCTCGCTGTTCCATGGGCGTGTAGAAGAACTGATACTATGTTGACACCGTCTTCTGGTAAGATCTGTAAACAAAAATGTTGTTGTTTGAGTTTGTTTTCTGAAAGAGATCGTAATCAGCAGATGCAAAGCGCAAAATTTAGTTATTATTGCCTTATAAGAGTATCTATCTGGTCTACCCAGTTGGCTTCTCATTAGTTAAATATTCGATTTCTCTGTTCATTGAATATTTCGCTTTGAAGTACTCTACAAAATGGCTACGTACCAACTACTCGTATGAATGCTAATTTCTACGAACACCAGCATGGAAATTGCGTAACACACTGTTAGTAATAGCAATGGCTTTCATTTTGACAGTTCAACAACATTCATTGCGTTATTTACCTTGTTGGGCAGACAAAATTTTTCGGACATATGAAGCCAATGGATTAGCGATATCCTTCAAAATGATTCAGATTGTAATTGAAAATATGTTACACAATTAGGGTGCTGGTACAGTCACGAGCACCAATATGTCGACACTTGCCAACTTTCAATTGCGATTTTTTCGTGAAATAACGAATGCAACATTGAAATACGACACGTTACATAAACGTATGGGTTCGACAATGCTATGCTCGTAACAACATAAAATTTCATTAAAAAATAAAGGAGTAAATCGCTTTTGAATAAGGCCGAGTGTATACATACTTTTGCTCGTGACTGTACATAATATTAATGTTGATGTTTTAGCAGTGCCCTTTGGCCGACTAATATCCTGAAGAACAGATAGATTCATATTTAGCTACATCTTGCTATAGCATGCTCATTTCGAACACAATTAGGGCCAAACTCAAGACTAAATGACTTATTTTTAGCTTATGTTGTCGCCATGAAAGAGATGGTAAGTCGAGCTGGATAGGTTCCGTCTAAACTGAAAGGAGGACGAACGGGCTCACGAAAGATGGAAGGAGGAAGGCCTTTGCCCGGGAGAGTAGAATAAAAAAAACTTGAGAGGTGTCAAGGGACACCCGGATGGAACGAAGTTCAAAGAGAGAGAGAGAGAGAGAGAGAGAGAAACAAGCGCACGCCGCACGGCTTACAACTATAGCAAAAGTGTCGTTCCAACTTTTGGTCTTAATTTTTTCCGTCTAGCCCCCTTTCGCAACGCGCGATAAGGAACTTCGTTCCAAAACGTTGTCTCACTGCAGAAGTCAGGACAAAGAGCTCTCTTTCTCCTTTCCACTCCTCTCTGTCTTGAGCTACTGTGGAATTGTAGACCAAGACTGGAAGGCGAATTAATCAGATAACAAATATTGCTACCAACCTCCTCAGTACAGTCAGTGCTGCAGATTCCAACAGTTCTGTATTGCTTCTGTTTGGGCGGGATCACGTGCAACGCTGATATTAAAATACCGGCGCCAATGAGAGATGCGTCGTGCTGCCTGAGTGAAGATGTATAGTGGACGCGGATGCCTGAACTGTCGAGGACTGCGGAATAAAGATGGTGGTTAGTGGAATGCAGGGTAAACAAGATAAAATATTAAAGGAGAAATAACAATAGGACTTTTTGACAAAAATATTTGTCAAAATCATTGGTGTACCTCTTCACCATAACACTACTTAATAAAAATAAATATATGTATATAAAACGGTGACAAAAATAATCTGCTAAATCAAAAATTTTTCGTCAACTGATATCCTCCTTATTAACGAAATAGGTAGCAGATTCATTACAATCAGAATCTTAGACAGATAACGCTAGGAGACGCCCAAGAAGGACATCATCATCTGCCTAGCCTTTTCCCAACTATGTTGGGGTCGGCTTTCAGTCTAACCGGATGCAGCCGAATACCAGTATTTTATATGGAGCGACTGCCTATCTGACCTACACAACCCAGTTACTGGGTAACACGATACCCCTTGGTAAGACTGGTTGTCAGATTTTCGGGCGTCTGACTACCCGTAACGACTGTCAAAGATCCACGAATGACAGCCGGGACCAACGGCTTAGCGTGTTTTCCGAGGCACGGAGGGGTCTTGGTATGTTAAGATGGTCACCCATCCACGGACCAACCGCGGCCAGCGTAGATTAAGTAATACTCTAGTAAAACGTTCACAATCTAGTCGCAGTCTCATCTCGGCATCAAACAAATGTCAGTAACTTGTCAAAATGTAGGGAAAATTAGACGTATTTTTGACAGATTGAGACTGAGATCAGACTGTGAACGTTCTTAAAATAACGAGACAGATGTATGAACGTAAATGAATCAACCGGAGTATGTAAATGTAATGATCGTAGCAAGTGGCGTTCCGTAGGTTCTGCCTACCCCCATGGGTAGAAGGCGTGTGTTTATGTATGTGTGTGTGTTCTTCATTAAATGAACACAAAGCTCAAACTCACCATTATGCAGCTCCTGGTTATCATAATGAACTTCCAGCATGTAGTACGAAACCCCGCCTCTCTCGCCCAGAGGTATTCCGACATTTTCAGGAAGGAATTCGCCTGAAATTATTAGGATAATTAATTACTACCTTGCTAATTAGATGTTTATGAAGATTTTAAGGCTCATTATTGTTAAATGTTTTGAGGTAGACAAGGTGTTAATTACGAACTTGAGATGAAACATAAATATCTGACGCCTGGTTGAAAGATGTTTATTTAATAATGTTAGTTTGGAATTCTCTCATAAATTGTAACATTCTGTTTTGAAGACACAATGGATTAACTAATTATAGTTATTTAGGGTTTCGTACCCAAAGGATGGCAACGGAACCCTATTAAGGCTCCGCTATCCGTCCGTCCGTTTTTCAGGCGAGGTTGTAGTACTTTTTAACTTTTTTAAACGTCTGTAAATCCAGCAAAATATAATTTTTGCGCAAAAAGAAAATATTTTAGGAAAGTTGAACATATTGTGAAGCGCTGTGTGAAGATTGAAAAAATAATTGGCTCGATAAAAAAAATCATGAAGATGACACTAAATCGCTGTTTAAAACGTGGTACTTGAAGAGATTACATCGTTAAACCATGTAAAAGTTATACCAAAAGATATGCCTTATTATTTTTTAGAGCTTGGTAAGAACACTTTTTATAATTTCCTTATTATTTTTTTCTATGAAACAATATTATACACAAAATCTAGCATTCAAGAGCTCGCATCACGCCGTTTGTACCGTAAAAATTCCCCCCGCGTTTGCGCTTTCTAATAGGTGAACATATTTATAAAAACTTGTATTGATTTTTATTACCAAAAATGGGTAGTAAAAAGAAAATACAGAAAAGGAGATGGCTAAATAGAAGTATGGACGACTTTTCAGCAATGAATAAACATGGTACCTAGCAATATGTAATTATGAATAGCTGGATATTAGTATTTCATATAAAAAAAGTTTCAGGAACTTTTAATATCTTTATAATCCTGAAAATGAAATCGTGTAACTCCTACGTCAATAAGCATGCAAAAACTGTAAATAAATGATATTGCTATGAACTTTTACCTAGGCGTTTAGATGTATCTGCGATAATATTGATAATTGTATTTTTGCCTAACGACCCACCCCGATTTCGCACGTTGGTACTTGAGTAAATATCTACAGAAGGGTAATTGCACTAAAAACCGTGATACAACGAGCATTCTACAATTCGTGCAAAAATCACTCCCCGCGTGTATTTAAGTATAAAAACTCTTATAAATCCTATACTACTTATTCAAATGAGTTGAAATAAAGACAGTTTTCACAGACAATATAAGTAGGTAGTGGTTGAAATGATGAAAGTATTTGAAAATAAGGATTAATATTAACTAAAAATAAATGGACTCGAGAGGCGGATTCTGGGCGCTGATTGGGGCAACGCACGCAAGAATAACACTCAGGTGGCAGGATTTTTCTGACTTGAATTACATTGGTCAATACAACCTACACGAATGTATACCTAAACCTTCCGGAAGAACCAATCTAGCTACTGGTGACAACCCCATCAAAATCTGTTTGTTAATACATCCGTACAGACAGACTAACAAACAAATGCGCCTGGGGGACTTAGTTTAATTAGTATGTGGTAATTGTTCAATCGTGGGAGGACATAAAAGATATTGAAAAAAAACAACAAAAATGCGATTTATTTATTTATTCTGTGAATCTTATAAGAACATTATCTAAAAAAGTTAGTTAAGGTTATCTGTCCGTTTGATCGAATCATTCTGATTAAATGCTAGCCCATTAACACAACCAGAGAGAGAGAGGTCAGGAACAGTAGTTCTGATGATTTATAGGCCGAGAAACTGAATATCTGAAAAGGAATATGATCCATGCTACCGGATGGGCATGTAAATATAAAAGAACACACTGTGTTTAAAAAACAACTTATTTACTTGATGGAAAGCTGGATGTGACGTTGGCAAATTCTGTAACATTGAATCGTTTCTTTCCACTGCATTGTATAAAATAAACGTATTACCAAATAAACGTACATCACTAATTGCTTCTGAATTCAGCAGTTCATAGCAAAGATGACAAATGTTGGCATTCCTTGGAACCTAGACAAACTTAATTATCTTAGTACCCACATGCATTATTTATAATAAATAAAGCAACCAGTTTGCAAGCAATCACTTCTTAGTTTCAGAAAATAAATCGTTTTGATACCTGTTATCAAAAATAGATATAAGTATAGTTTTGATTTGACATTCTAGAAAAGCGACATGATAGTACTGTATTATTATTCTCCTTGAACTTGTCATGCCAATCAAAAAAAGTAACTAAGATACTTTTTTATGTCTAAGAGTTCACGAAAGTTCTAGGAAATTATTAAACGCTTCATAATTCATGAACGAATATTGAAATATTACGAGTTAATTTGAGGTTACTATTCATACTTGGGGCAGTCATTTAGCCATGTCCTTTAAACCTAAGGCATATCGAAAATTGGCACTCGAAAAATGGTAACTACCTACATAAATTCTAATCATATACTGTAAATAAATAAGTAAGTAGATAACCTACTTATTTACAGTAAATGATTTCGTTTCATGACGTAAAGTTCCAAACATTATTTACCTACAATCATTGCTTAGACGCGCCAAAAAACAAAAAAGTACAGTAGGTAAGATTTACACAGATTGAATTTTTTTAAACGATTATTTTGTTTGCTCAATAACTTTGAAATATCGTATAGTATTATAAAATATCTTGTATTTTCTAGGTATAATTTTAACGACATAAAAAAAAATCTATTGATCCATACTTATGTCGAGTTATGCGAACATAAATCTATGGATCAACTGATGTTTTTTTCACGATTTCAGGGTTGGTCCAGTAGTAAAAGTTGTCCATAATGATGAGAAGAATGATCCCTTTTAAGGATTAAAACGATCAAAATTTAACGGTGTATATACTTAACCTAAATGTCCCTTACCTTGAGATCCAATCGCCCAAGCCGCAAGTAGAGTAACACAAGCCGCCCAGGAACTCGGCCTATTTGGTCCAAAATACCCGTCGCCTTCCGCCCATCTATTCCACAGATGCTTTTCATCATCTTCAGCACATTCGTACAGCACCATGTGATGTACTGGCGACTTGCTGTTGGGGTCTTGGACCGGGACGTTGTTCCTGATTGGTCGGCTGTCTATAAGCGGCTCGTAGCCTACGATGTGGTGTTTCTGCGGTAGGTCAGGAGCTTTGAAGATCTTGCACCAGAATAGTGTTGCCATTACGTAGGGGATTGTGAGCTGGATGGAAAAATGGATAATGTTATGAGTATTATGTTGTACTTATCTCCGTTGTGCAATAAAGGTAGGTATTCTACATGCTAGCCTTTTCCCAACTATGTTGGGGTCAGCTTCCAGTCTTACCGGATGCAGCTGAATACCAGTATTTTACATGTTGCGACTGCCTATCTGACCTTCGAAACCCAGTTACTGGGTAATACGATACCCCTTGGCAAGACTGGTTGTCAGACTTTCGGGCTTCTGACGACCCGTAACGACTGCCAAAGATCCACGATTGACGGCGTTTGTTAAATAATCATAGAATGGAATTTCTTCATATTATGGCAACAACTCTCATTTTCCTTGGCCTTTATTTTAAGCACAATTTGAGACCCAGTTTGTCACAGATTTATCCATTTTTTGTTACTTACCTGCTCTCATTGACTTCCAGTTTTTTTTGCAAAATTCTACACCTCGGCTCTTTACGCCTGTTTGATTCAGTTGTGCAGATATCATGGAGGGTCGGCCCTAATCACTGATATCTATGAGGCATCACTGATTAGCAGGGTTAATTAAAAAGTCAATAAGAAACAAGTATCGGTTATACTCACATTAGTCAGCCTAACATCCCAATGGTTGAGCGGTATGGATTCAGGCTTGGACACAGGCTGGAGAAGTCTCAACGGCCTGGCTCCGCTCTTCACGTGTTTTGGTAGCTGTCCATCAGACCCGTCTGGTCCTAACGACCAGAGGATTTGTATGGTTTCGTCCTGTGAAGAATAGTGTAAATTAGCAGTTTTAAGACGTCCTTTTCTTTTCTACGCGAAGTGTGAGTCCCAAGAACCTTTTCCGTAATACAAGGTGATACTTTTAACAAAATATCTATCATGTCTAGATAGGAAGGCTTAAGTTATAAATATTTCTTATGGGGTCCATAAGAAATATTTATAACTTAAGCCTTATAAAACAGATTATGTGTACCTACGTAGGTACAGATTCAGTTTACTAGATGTTTAAATGCAAGCTTGTAACGACTCTTTTGGGTGTCCATCCTCGAACTCGGACAAGACATCTAATTCAAAAAGTAATCGTCTAGAAATATAATTTCTCGTTCTTCAAACTCACCCCAATAACGAAGTCCTGTTTATCACATGTATCCAGCTGTCTTCTGAACTCTACAGTAGTGTGCGTGTCATTCTGATATCCAGATATCAGCTCGTAGTTTTTCACATCGTCTGCTATAGCACGGTCTTCGTATTCGGAGCCGTAACAATCCTGGAACAAAAAGAAATGATTGTTAATGATGAATTCGAGATGCCTTTTAAAGAGGTTAACAGGTAAACGCGATGCAACATAAGGTTTATTGTTATAACGGTTATAGCCGTATCAATCAACTCAGTCTATCGCAGTCCACTGCTGGACATAGGCCTCTCCCTGGCTGCGCCACAACACCCTACAACACTATCGCCGTATAGCGCCCTTGAAAGCGTTAAACTAAAAGTTACAGTAATAAGAAAGCGATTAAAAAAGCTATGCCAGGAATTCCAGTAGGATAAGATTACAGGACACTTATGGGTTGCAAGAGCAGTGGCGTGCATTTGCCCTGATATCAAGGCGAAAAGCGTTTATTGTATTGATGAAAAAATCATACATAGGTGAAAAAGTCTTGTGCTCTCCCAGCGATAGGCATTAGAGACTAGATAATCTATAGACATGATATACGAATTTAACAGAAATACACACAAGCGGAATATCTACTTTAATATATGAATTTTAATTCATATCAAAATCAATCAATTAATCAGTGGAATAATGATCAAATTGGTATGAAGGTTTGAAAATCTCATTCAGTTGTTCATGCAGCTTACAAAAAAAAAGAAAGAAAGACAATACGTTTATTTGCTGTAAACATGACGCATAAAAAGAACACAAACACAAAAAATAACAAGTAGGGGAAAACATGCGTCACATCCACGCAAAACGGCCATCGCTCAGCATAATGCTAAGACCCTATACGACACAAACATAGCCCCAGCGCTAGTGTATTGGACTTTTTAAATTAGAACAGGAAACAAGTAATTCGGTGAGTCTTTTTTATAAGCTCAAAATCTGCCCAATTTTTTTATTACGTAAAATCGTGATCTTAAGGTGTTTTATGGCTCGCAATTAAGACGAAAAAGGAGTTAAGTATACGAATTTAGACTTTTTATTGCCCTTATTAGCTGTTCGAGTATAATTAAATAAATAATAGAACCATTTTGGGTAAAAGTCGTTGAATAAACAGCAGCCGAATTACTTTAACGTTTTACATTAAACTTAGAAAGTGCTAGCTAGCTCTAAACTGTCACACTTTTTAAAACTATTGCAGTAAAAAAATCATTCTGTTACAAGCCTTGCTCAGTTTTATTAAAAAGTGATAAGTAGCTAGGATGCATATTATTGTGGCCTTTGGTAGACCGACCCCTGAACGAACCCTTTGCCTCCTAGAGCAACATTATACCTACCTAATCTTGTACTTAAAGTTTTGATGACAAACCAGTTGTCTGATGGCATCAAAGATTTCTAAAAACTTTAAGTCACATGTAGGTACACAATGGTCAGCATTGGCCATACTACTCACAATGCCGAGTCCATCGCTCCATTCGTATACCAAAGACAATAAAAGTATTCCATCTATGGACAACACAGATCTAAATTGACCATAAACGACAGACGGCAG
This sequence comes from Apamea anceps, assembly GCA_951799955.1. Taxonomy (NCBI): domain Eukaryota; kingdom Metazoa; phylum Arthropoda; class Insecta; order Lepidoptera; family Noctuidae; genus Apamea; species Apamea anceps. Next base: position 7,609,316 of record OX637518.1, read on the forward strand.
TGTACTCCCCACACCTTTGCCATACTCACATACACTGCAAAAATAAGAAACATCTGTCCTGTCCTCTTTTTTTTATTATGTCACCCAAAAATGTATTTTCAAAAATAGCCATTTTTCCTCTACAGAAGCCAAACTCCAAAGGTGGGATAGCAATTTGTTAGAGTCTATTAATAACGCAGCGCACGCGAGATTTGATGGCCTTTTGTGTAGCACGAGTTTGCTTGCATCTGCGATGTTTTCGAACTATACAGGGTTATTGGTAAAACATTAACAATCTCTCATTACTAACATCAAAACTTTCATTAATTCATGACTTTTATTAATTCATCAGATTTTCATACAAAAATAAAAATATTTCAATTCAACGAATTGAAACATTCAATTTTATGTTACGAACTCTACGCGAAGCAAAAGAACGCGCTGGTTAGGTAAACAAACTGCCGTGTCTAGTACAAAATTCAGCGGAGGGTAGCGGGGGTTAGATAGAACAAAGAAATCTTAAAGATTTTTTTTTGGTAAATGTTATGTAAAAAGTCATAGAACAAAAGTTGTTGTTTATGATGTTTCATTCCTGCAAGGTTGATAGTGTTTTACCTATGAAGGTTTTACCAATAACCCTGTATAAAAGGGAACTCTAAAAAAGTGTTATCGAAATATTGATACAATATCGTTTAAAATTCACGGTGCAAGAATCAACATAATTTGCTAAATGTGGTGGTAATAAAAGTTACCACCTTTTCGCCGCCATAGTTCTTTTAATTAACAAAACGGCTGCGAACTGGCATAAAAATGCCGTTTATAAAAGCAGCTGATCGCAACGACTTTAGCAACTCATTCGTTATGAAAAAAAAAATCAACCCCGGCTGAATCAGCTGGCGACGTTCAAAGCCGCATCCCTAATCTCAAGACACATCCTTTCTATTGCACATACGATAGTTAACAGATGTCTCAGGGTATAAAGGTACCTAAGTGAATGTAATATGCTATTATAAATTCTTTTTTTGCTCGGCAGATGTCGTGTGCACGTGCCATGCCTGATGTTCGAGCACCTGGCTTCGTCCGTAATGATAGGGGAACGTAACATATGCCAAATGCCAGGAATTCATCCTTCGTTCTTTTTGAACGATCGGTTTGACGTTTTGTGGAAGCTTGCTTCTGTGGTTTTTGGTGTAGTAAGGGAATTTGCTATGATTATACAAGACTTCTCAACTTTCTCTTCATCTATCGTAGAAATACGTTTTCCGTGACGTCAAATTCGCAGTATGTTACTTTAGAATGGGTATATTGTTTTTATCTCACAAAACGACTCGCGCTGTACTTGTGGTTACGAAGTGTACAAACACGCTGTGAATGTGTCTGTAAGCTCAGCTCTCGGTACCGTCCGAGACAATAGCGAAGTCGGAAGTGTGTGTATGTATGTACGTACGTGTGTGTTTGTTACGTGATGACGCTACTCGTCTTCACGCGCATATTCACAGCGTGTTTGTACACTTGGTTACCACAAGAAAAGCGCGCGTCGCTTCGTGAGATAAAAATACTGTAAGTAAATCATGTTGGTGGAGTTATTAAAACACTTTCGTTGACCACAAATCTACTTGAATTCTAATAAAGGAAATTCTTCGGCTCCCAAGAGTAGTGCCGAGTTTTTAAATATAGCTCATGTCGTGTTGAGAAGAGAAGCCAGCCAGAGTCGGTCCAAATGAAAGTCAGAATGTAGACGGTAACTATGGAATGGAGGGACTAAAATAATCTGTATTCGTGTAGCCTCTAATGACCATAAAGCCAAAGAGACATTCCAAATCAAATACGCAATTCAATTCGCAGAATATTTGGGTATTTCGCATACCCGACGAAGGATCGCATAAATATTTGTGAGCCTAGAATCCTAGCTCTTAATACAAGGACTATTGAATAAGTAATGGTATGAACTATAGTAATAAAACACGTTTAAATATTCCGTGTCGTAATGTGCGAAGTCTTGCTGAAATAGTGGAGGTAGTTTTAAGCTTAATGTATGGGCATAAAGCTGTTGTTGACACTTCGTATTCTTGTAAATAACTAGCCCGGTTTGCGACTCCACCTGCATAGAATGTTTTATGTTGTTCGGAACAAAAAGTTTCCAATGTTCTGTTTTAGGTACAAAGTGAAGTTTCAGCAGCAAAACTTTTTATGAATAGGTTCATGATCATATTACGAAATAAAACTATTTGTATCCAAGTTCAACCCATTCCAACGCACTGGGTCCGCGTGATGGATTATGGCCCACTCCCTCCCACAGAAAGGAAAGGCCTGTGCGCCAGCAGTTAGAACATTAAAGGCTGATTATGAAAACAATGCTACCCAATACTACCCCAAAAGTTTAGAAATAATTGTCCTCCAGACCGTATTTTAGCCATGGCGGTCAATCTCAGCAGAGACTAGCCTCAGCGCGGGAGATATTATAGTGCACCAGTATGTGCGCAGACACAGGTGTACTCTCTCTTCTCTCCCTCTCATAGTCCAATGGGACGACATGCAATTCGACACGACTAGGGAGGGATCAGACGCAGGACCAACGGCTTTCCATTTTTTCATTTTTTTTGCCACAAAAGTATCGCATTAGGATACATTAGAATTCACCATGCATTGCGATTCAAAACCGCTTACAAGCATGATATTCTGAACAGCCGCTTTGGCAAAGCGGTTTCAAATGTCGAAACCAGAAGCATAAACTCCTTGTACATTTAAAAACTAATAAGGCTTTGTACCAATGCAATTTATGTCAACACCACTTGGGATTGCTCGAAACAGGTCCAATACAGCCAAAGTAAGTTGTTATGACGCAACAACACCTACTAATATTCATGTTAAGCTATGCAATACAGTTGCATTGTACACTGAGTCATCCGATAGTTCATGAGTTCACAATTCTAACTGAGAACCCATGCCACATTTGTTGAATGCACAACTGTCTAAAAAGGATTTTACAAAGGAACTTTTTAAACTCAGAACGCATTGCCATCTTGCCAGGGACGAGTTTTAAATGCCAAAAATGAAAAGAAATATCACATTTCCGAAATACAACGCTGAACTCAGATGAAAGTGATGCAAAGTATCGAAAGCTGTAACAAACTGAGACAAACTTCTAAAATTGATAGAAAAAGACGTGCCAACATTTTATTGGGCCAAGGATATTGGGAACTTGCAACTTGTACACTGGAATGTTCACTCAAAAATCCCATTCCCCTCGACTAGTTTTAAGTAGTACCCCACAACATCCAAAGCACATTACATACCCAGTAGACAGTACTTACACCACAAAAATAAAACTTTAATAGCTATAAAAGCATCGCATAAACCCCGCTATTCTATTTTACAACAGGTAGTGAATGTTGGAGCGAAACAGGATTTTGCATGGATTCGTCGATTCGAATCCGGCGCTCGTTCCCACGGTCCGTGCGTGTACATATAACGTGTTTAATTGTAGAGATTTTTATAATACGCCGTTGGATTGTCGCTTTTACTTGTTACTTGGTCAAAGAAGTAATACCACGATTAGGGAATTTGTGTAAAGGTGCTGTTTTATAAGCAGGTGCAGTACGGTCTGGTTGTAATAGATTGTAACCTACTGCCTAAGGCATTTGCATAACCTGTTTTTGCCAGATGATATTCAAATAGGGTTGCATTTAATGCAGACTTTGCTGTTTTACACTTTACTGAAACTGTATATGTATTCAGTGGGTGCCAACTAAGCTAGCACAACAATAAACGTGCCTCAAGCGCTAACATTTTTATTATAATAGCTGTTCTTTGTAAAGCATAACAAACACCGCGCTTCCTCGAATCGTGCTTTTACCGAACAGTAAATGTGACATGTGACAACACATTGAGTCTATGCAAATACGAATAACACGACAGCACAAAGTTACATGGACAGAAACTTAAATGAGCCAAGAAAATGACCGTCGACTATCAAATGGGTCGGCATTACGCAATAAAGTGCTGTTCTATTGTGAGATTTTATACCAAGTTCAAACGGAAGCATTAAAATTCTTTCTACGTTCACACAAAAGAATAAGTTTTGAGAATCGACCTGATGTTCGCGCATGAGAATCGAAACACAATAGGAGCAGCACAGGGCTGCCAGTTATCTGTATAACTTGTAATCATTCACTTAGATCCAGCTGTCATAAGGAAACGGCATTTCTTTTTTTTTGTCATATTTGGTTCACAAAACTTAGGTGAATGACGTTATTTTTCTATAGCGGACAATACACCGGAATGTATGTGGAATGTCTAAGGCCACTGCAGCATAATATCCATGTAAGTACTTTGTTTACATAACGCATCTGACCTTTCTGAAGGCCATCATAAATATGGTATGCTTCAGTATAGATAACTACATCTGTATAGGACTTTCCTTATTTTTATACTATGAATTCTTTGCGCTACAAAATCTGGCTTCAAAACCTGGTATACAGCTTAATATGGCTTAATCTCATCGAGGGAGTGGGCTGTAATCTACCACGCGGGCCCAGTGCGGGTTGGTAGACGTCACATGTCGTCGAATTTTTGATTCTAGGACATGCCGGTTTCCTCACGATGTTTACCTTCACCGTTTTGAGAGCAGTGGTGATGAAATAATTTGCTCAAAGTAAAGCGCCCATCAGGGTTCGAACCTTCGACTCGTAAGTCGCGGGTGTTACCACAGGGCTACCCTTACTTTCAAACTCTGAACGTAGGTACCACTTAAATCTTTTGAGAAGTTTTATCCAAGGCTTTAAGGCACAGCAGAGCGTAAATAAAACAGATTCTGAGAGACAAAACTTACGATGACGAACTTTAGTGTTTTGGTATGTAGGTATTATCTATTCAGTTAATCCCACATCCCTGTTTAAAATGCACAGGACAACCTTATTTAAAATGTCAACGTAGAATTGAACATTTGCAAATCTCATTGTAAATCGATATGCCACTCGATTCTCGCCCTTCGCTATAAGTAATAGGGGTTAAATAGTGCATCAATGAGCTAACTACCTGGTTGGAATGCGATTTTGGCGTGCCGTGTTTTGCGCAATACGATAGAATTGCATCTATGACTGGTTTCGATTAGATCTTTGTGGGAAGAATTCGCAGTACCTGTAACTGTTTTGATTTCTATACTTATTCATCGGTTTGGAAATTCAATATACCGGCTAGCAGCTGGTTCAAAAGGGTGTAATACACGGTTGCAAAGGTTGGCATTCTTTTATCTTTCACAGCTGATCTTGGCTCGACAACAAAACAGGCTGTACCAGGTCTTATCTTAGATAGCCAGCAAGATTGGAAACAACTTTGCGCTCTTAATACAAGTTCCAATGGTTATTTATGACCTTCTGGAATTCAGGGCGATACCTATTTTCTGCAACTGAACAAAAAATTGCATCTACTATTTCTCTTCGATAAATGGAGAGGTAAATTCCGAACCATGTAGATACGAAGTTATCTTTTCTTGTTCAACCATTTTATCTGTTTGCCCCCATACATCATGACATAACTCCATAACAGGCAACCCGTCTGACATAAAACATTTAGGTCCAAAGTTCACATTTCTAAGGCTATTATCGTACAGCAACTTAGTATTCTTAAAAGCAGCATTAATTCCTCTCTCGTGCGTAAACATAACGTGCAGGTGTACGCTTGCACCTTGCGCCTGCATGTGTGCCCATAACTTATGTTTTAAAGTAATTGCGCCGGCGTCGTTAAAGGATTTAGTGTTTAGGGTACTAGAAGTGAATGGTAGACCTTTATTTACTTCGATCACAAGGTTCTAATATTTTGCATCATTACCGGTAGTATTACCATTTCAAATTGCTATATCCTTCTGTAGTATGCAAGTCAATGTATATTGGAGTTACGTTTCTTAGTCCAAGTTCAGCTTATAAACTGCCGATATTAGAATAGACAAGAATACTCTTTATTATGTACTATTGCCAAAACCTATATCTGACTACCGTAAGGACTATTCCTGCTTGCAGCGCATATTATTAGTCGACCTAAAAAGGATCCTCTTTTGTTTTACTTACGGACGCAGTTATGGTCATCATGTGCACGGGATTGTTTTCAAAATGGTCAGATATGGGTGTTGGCCATAGTACACCATACGAATTACAGATATAAAAGTAAATACATAATTATATTACATAGGGTGACACAAGGGCGGTCTTGTCGCTTACTATAAATCGTATTTGGAGCTTCCTCGTTCAATATGTAGCTTTCTCACAGCTGACTTTAAGCTGTCTGCCCTTTCATGGACTCTCCACATCTGTGTCACGATTTTTAATTGCCTTAGTGATGTCGTCGTGTTAAAGCTCATCTCATGGTTAATCACTACCAAGCGCTTTAAAGCGATGAATATTGAGAAAACGCGAACCTGCATTGAATTTAATACTCGACACCGATTATATTAACATTGCTCATTCCGTTCAAAGCCTATGGTCATTTATCCAAATAATTTATAGATTCTAAATGTCGGGCACTTAATAAGCAATAGACAGGTTACAGAGATTTCTAGAATATTCATAGACATATTTACAGCCGTAGTAGAAGGGGACTTGGTTGATATTAAATGTTTTGCTCATCTTATTGCTTATTTTACCATTTATCATTGTGGTTAGTTAAGATTTATTTGATATTAATTGAATATGTTGCGTGAGTTACACGGGATTAACTATAGAAATAAAGCAAAGTGAGGGAGTAGGTGTGTCTGAGAAAAAGCCTGTGGGACAAATTTAAAGTGTGATTAATTGATCTTCTAAGTTATGACTAGACAGGGTGGCAGGGACATCGACGCGTAAACTGTAACCATGGATTCAGTGTATGATTCTGATACCCCCTGAAATTTTCGAATCGTCGCCCGAGTTGCCTATTGGTAAAATTATATAATTTAAAAGTGACGATACGTCCGTTTCGGGCGAGTAAATTCGTGTGAATCGAATAATAAGCCGCTATAGGTAGTGACTAAATTATTGAATGTATTTAACTCATTTTTGTAAGCAAACTGGAAACGTAATAAAACAAACAAGGCTCGTGTACGAAGTTAGTGTCGTATTGTAGTCACCACCTAGTTTTTTAATAGTTGAAGTTAGATTAGTATATTATCTCCACCTTGCATAAAATATACTATATTATATAAATTTCAATCATGTGCTAAATACATGGTTACAGTTTGCGCGTCGATATCTCTGCCACCCTGTATTAGTTTTTCCAGAGAGGTCGTAGAGAGTAAATAGGAACTCTAGGTTGTGATAACAGCACTGAAATTGAATTTAAATGAGATGACAATGGCGTGTGTTGGATCATTCGGTTCCCTACGAAATGGTTGAGCTGGATGGTGCTGATCCACGCGTCATGTTCGTGAACGGGCGCCGTCGGTTGAGACTGGTCATCTCTTAACGGCCAGGGCTTATTTTGAATTTTTGATTTTATATTTTAAGTTGTTTATTTTTTTTTTACATTGTTCTCACCTATAGAAGGAACAAGAATGGTGTACCCAGGATTTTGTAATAATATCTTGATTTAAAAGAGTCCGTGGAGTTTCTTGCCCGTTCTTCTCCACAGAGATGTACGTTTTGGAATGAGCAACTAGCTTCAACTTTCTGATTAACTGACCGACAATTTAATTTTGACAATTCAAAAGTGCCTGAAATGGTTTAATTGAAATAAATGATTTGAGTTTGAGTTTACTGTTAGTGCAAAAGCAAAATTTTCAATACAAAGCAAGGTGTTAGGGAAGACCAAGTTACGAGTATTGAAAAATACTATACGTAGCTAGGTAGGTCGTTCTGTAAATACTTAACATCCTCATGTTAATATTGCAAAATCAAGCCAGTTAATATAAGCAATACTTGATCAAGTTTAGAAGAATATTCATTAAAGTTTACGAGGAGAAAGTTAACATCTTAAAAGTAGAATGTTTCATGTTATCCTGTAGCTTGGTAACATCTTCGAAGATATTGTTACGAGCTTCGGGTTCGTGACAATAAAAATGCCGATAAAAATCACCCAAAAGTTACACTTTAATCAATCAACACTAACAACAATTCAAAACACACTAATTATAAAACACAATCACTCTTAAGTCGCACTTGAAGATCGCTTTCGATGTATTCGCTTGTGTCGCAAAACCAAGTCTGATTGCTCGCGGCTATTCCCGGCCTTATATAGTGCCGCAGATAGTTCCAGAACCTTCTATTGTAGAACCGTCTAGAATGTTCGAGTACATACCGGCCCCGACTGACTACATGTCGATAGTTCTAGTAAGTTCTAGCTTCGTCATATCTACTCGTCAATAGATGGCGCTGACGGATGGCGTGACTATTAGTTCTACTATTCCATAATAGATGGCGCCAGTTAGTTTTGCCAATCCAGAATAGATGTCGCCAGTGGTAACTAATGTCACCGTGTATCAGGCATTAATTGTGGCGCGTAACACTGCCCCCTCCTAAGACATGCTCGTCCCGAGCATTATCGGCTCCATAATAACGCGCCAGTCGATCCACATGGACGATCTTAGGAGTACCTCTTGCACCTCTACTACGAGTCTGAGGTCCCTTTACAGCTGCACAACTTGTACATTTGCGACACCAGTCCTTGACATCATCCCGACAGTGGATCCAGTAAAACCGTTCTCGTATCTTCAGTAGAGTCCGTTTTACTCCCAGATGACCTCCTGAACAACCATTATGGTACAGCTGTAGAACCTCCGGTACTTGAGCTTTAGGGACAACCATTTGCAAATGACAGCTGTCTCCCCGAGCATTTTCCCATTTTCGGCACAGGACTCCATCCTGAATCACCAAGCTGTCCCATTGGGCCCAATAGCTTTTTGTGATCGAACTCATCGCTGAGACGTCGCTCCACCTGGGCTTAGGAGCTCTGGCCTTCATCCACTTCAGAATCGGCTTGATGTCCGAATCTTCCTGCTGTGCACGTTGTACGCTTTCCTTCCACTCGTTGCTGAGGTCTGTCTTGAGCATCCTCACAGGTACAACTTCTTTATTTTCTTGCCTAGTCTTCAAGGCGGCCGTCTCATCCTTCCGCTGGTTGACATAAGTACGGTCCTGTTCGGACCGCGCATGCGCTTCGCGTCGCACTCGCTCCAACTTTTTCTGTTCCATGTCAACCGCACGCTTCAATTCTTCTAAACGTTCTAGAAGGGCTTGCTGTTCCTGGTGAGCCATAAGCAACGCCTTCTGCTGGTGCTGAAAGTCCTGGGTGGTGCTGTTAGCTGCACTGCCCTCTGGAGATCGGCCGTCTTCCCTATTTGCAGTTCGCTTGGGGCAACTGGATCGAAGGTGGCCCCTTTCCCCACAGCCGTAGCACCTAGGGCTGTACCCATTATTGCGGTCGCGAACTGTAGCCGCTGCAACCTCCCTGACGCGATGGGAACGATGATCCTGCCGCACGGCTTCCACCTCCAGTGCATGGGCCAAGGCGTCCTTAAGCGTCCCGTGGTGCCCGAGCCTCACAGCAGCTCTTACTTCAAGGTCGCGGATGCCGTCGATGAATGCCTGCACCAGGTTCCCATCAATAAGCGCAGGTACGGACTGGTAAGCTTTACGCACCAGCTTCTCCACTTCAAGGGCCCACTGCTGCAGGTTTTCATTACTGCGTTGCACGCGATCCTTGAGCTGCGCACGAAACACGTGTTCCAGGTGAGCGTCGCCATACCGAGCCTCCAATGCCTCAACGAGCTGCTCGTACGTCACTTCCTTACCGAGAGCTTCCAGAACAGTTAAGGCCTGGTCGCGCAGGCCTAGGGTGAGGGCAGTCATGGCCTGACTTTTATTCCAACCGTTCGCCTTCATGACAGCCTCAAACTGGATTTTGTAGGCTGACCAGGACGAAGTTCCGTCGAACGGTGGCACTTTGAATCCACGTAGCGAAGGTGTTGTAGCTACGGGAGCTGCGATTCCATCCCCAAGATTAAGGTGATCTAGCGCTTTCTTTACGTCAGCCATCACGGTTTTCTTCACGTCAGCCACCACGTTGTCAACCCGATCATTCACTTGGTCGATCCGGATTTCAGCTTCCGTCAGGCGGTTGTCACATTGAGCAACCTTATCCTTCATCTCCTTCATGTCTTTCCCGAAGGTAGCGTGAAGATCCTTTATAAGGAGCATCTGCTCTTCCTGGCGGCGCGCTTGCTCCTCCTGGCGGCGCGCTTGCTCCTCCTTATCGCGTTGGAGCTGTTCTTCCAACCGACGAGCCTGTTCCTCCTGTCGGCGAGCCTGTTCCTCCTGTCGGCGAGCCTGTTCTTCCTGTCGGCGGGCCTGTTCCTCCTGACGGCGGGCCTGTTCCTCCTTGTCCCGCTGGAGCTGTTCTTCCAACCGACGAGCCTGTTCCTCCTGTCGGCGGGACTGCTCCTGCAGCATCATCATCAGAGCAGCAAAGTCTGGTGCTGATGATGCTGGAGCTGCTGCGGACGGGTCGGCCTCCGTGGTTGGTAGCTGGCCCTCCGACCTCTGCGGCGCAGCTCCACCAAAACGCCTCTGGTCCGTCTCCTGTTGGCGTTGACTCCGGGCACGGATACCCTCCGTGTCGTCTTTAGGTAAAATCGGCATGATTTTAATCCTTGCTTCTGACACCAATTGTTACGAGCTTCGGGTTCGTGACAATAAAAATGCCGATAAAAATCACCCAAAAGTTACACTTTAATCAATCAACACTAACAACAATTCAAAACACACTAATTATAAAACACAATCACTCTTAAGTCGCACTTGAAGATCGCTTTCGATGTATTCGCTTGTGTCGCAAAACCAAGTCTGATTGCTCGCGGCTATTCCCGGCCTTATATAGTGCCGCAGATAGTTCCAGAACCTTCTATTGTAGAACCGTCTAGAATGTTCGAGTACATACCGGCCCCGACTGACTACATGTCGATAGTTCTAGTAAGTTCTAGCTTCGTCATATCTACTCGTCAATAGATGGCGCTGACGGATGGCGTGACTATTAGTTCTACTATTCCATAATAGATGGCGCCAGTTAGTTTTGCCAATCCAGAATAGATGTCGCCAGTGGTAACTAATGTCACCGTGTATCAGGCATTAATTGTGGCGCGTAACAATATGATAATTTTAATAAAGTCTTAGAAAAATTTGCTTCAATAATTTTACAAGAACAGCGTGCATTAGTTATTTCGTATTTTGGGCTCCTGTCGACGCTATTCCCTATACTGATGCTTATATGTAAGTAAGCACTTCTGTTTAACAGTACATATAAGTTGATCTATACTAATATTATAGAGAGGTTATATTTGTGAGTTTTTATGTTAAGGGTAATCTTCGGAACTAATTAGTTCCGAAGATAAGATAGCTTACAAACTCACACAATACTCATCAACATCATCTTTTCTTGATTTGTTTTCTTTCTTCACTAATGACTTTATTTCACTAATGAGAAGCTTCATTATTGCTGAGTGCCTTAGGATACTATTTATTTTGAAACAAAGGACTACGAGACATTTTAAAAATTGTTTATTGTTTATTTTTTATTTTACATATGTAGCGTGTATACCTTCATATGCATTTAGTAAAAAGCTGTTAATTTGAAATAACAAATAGTCACTTCAATTTTATTTACATATTTGTATATTTTGTATAGATGAATAGATTAGTTCGTTAACTTAAATAAGTGCCAGCGAATCAATAAATAATCATTTCCAAACTGATCGTCAAGTGTGAACATAAAAATCTCTGTGACCAGACCTCAGAGTTCAATTTACCTAATTATTCATTAACGTCTTAAAAAGTGTGAAGCTTACATTCGTTTACTAAAAAACACTTTTAAAAAGTAACATTTCCATACACGTTAAACCGCGATCGACTTAATTATCACTTAGAGATGGGAGCGTAGAAGATAAAGGTGAGCATACACTGATCGTTTTCAAAAGATTACGGGACCATTTCGTTAAAACTTTCTTCATCGACATGTTTAAATACTGTTTTGATAATTATCTTAACGCCTTGACTTATAAGAAGTGTTGGCTAGTTGACATTAATTTAACTTGTTTTGATTTTGGATGGGTTGCGTTCATTGGTTTTTAATGGTAAGTTTGTTAACTTTGAATGTAGTAGTTTGAATATTAAAAGCGAAAGATTTGTTCAGAGTGATTTTTAATATGTCTACGCATAATAAAAATCCAGTCATTTATACGATGTGGGGACGATACGAGAATAAATTAAAACACTACACTACTACCTAATGCATAGGAGTATTTTGAAACCATCAAATAAATACTAACATCGAAATTAAAAAAGTGTTTTTAGGGTTCCGTGCCTCGAAAGGAAAAAACGGAACCGTCCGTCCGTCTGTCTGTCTGTCTGTCAAGACCCTTTTTCTCAGGAACGCGTGGAGGTATCAAGCTGGAATTTATATCAAATACTCAGGTCTACATCAGTAGTGACAAGTTCTTCTAAACCAACGCAATCAAAAGATACAGCCGTTTATGCCGCAAATTTTCGACACTCGCAAGGGAATCAAAACATACAGGGTACTTCCCGTGAACTCAGAATCTTGAAATTTGGTACGAAGCAACGTCTTACAGCACAGATAAAGGAAAAATTGCGAAAACCATAAATTTGTAGTTACATACCTACTTTGTACGGAACAATTAATTTGGCTCTTGAGATACAAGTATCCTTTTACTTAGTTCAAGAGCCTGCTGTTCAACTTGCCTCTGCCCACTGCTTGTACAATCATGTTTACTGTCTAATCTTGTGTGTTTTTTTTCTTTGTACAATAAACTTATTATTATTATATCGGTGCGCGAGTCCGACTCGCACTTGAACGGTTTTTTTTTAAAGAAACTAATTAGTACTAATTTGGGCCGACAGGTCACAGGAAAAAAAAAAAGACCTGTAGTCTTTTTTTTTTTTTTCAGGATGGGAAATCATCAAGTGACTCCTAGCTCCCGCTCTGGGTGGAGCAGAAGGGAGTGTCAGACTCTTACTGACTAAAACCCACCCGTGTTCCTTCCTTAGCCCTTTATGTTCCAGGGCAGCGGTAACCCTTTCGGACGATCCCGCTACCCTGGCAGGATGGGTTTTACAGGTCTTTGATTAGCTATAGAGACTCAATCTACCTAGCCTTTTCCTAAGTATGTTGGGGTCGGCTTCCAGTCTCACTGGATGCAGCTGAATACCATGCATGGAGCGACTGCCTATCTGACCTCCACAATTCAGTGGGTAATACATGGTATCCCTTGGTAAGATTGGTTGTCAGACTTTGGCGCTTCTGACGACAGCCACTTTCCGTAACGACTGTCAACAGTCGATGTTAAGCCGTTGCTTAACGTGCTTTCCGACGCACGGAAGGGTCTTGATATGTAAAGAAGCCCCTCGCCAGTAACCAGCTATGGTAAATAAACTAGGTACTGAATTTATTTGACTCTTGTAAGCAGATTGGGAACGTCATAGTCATAAGATACACGAAGTTCAATTTAGTGTCATATTGTAATTTCCACCTTGTATATTACTTAAATACATATATTAGGTACGTAAATACTGTGTGTGTACCGTAAATACTGTAAATACATTTAGGTACGTGAATACTGTATGTATGAGAGTGAGTTTAGTTCAGCCCAAGTTTATAAGATCCTTAGAAGCAAGTTAGCTTAATCCCATTTCCTCATACAAGAGAATCCATTGTAAATATAGAAACTAGGTTACCATAATGCAAAGGAAACCTTTTTGACATTTTTGCTCGGGTTTAAGGGAAATTGGATAGTAGTATTTCTTACTTTGATATAAGTACCAAGTACCTAGATAACTCTGCTACCGAAAAAGATGCGCTATGAAATGTACCCAAAAGATCTTCCATGTTTGATATACAAAAGACAGACGTAGGTAACTAAATTACATTAAAAGATAATAATTATGTAAGTATTAGAATTAATATTCTTTTATCGAAAGTAGATAACTAAAACATTGATGTTTGAAATAAGAAAATGTTAAGAAAAGTATACTCCGTTGACTAAATCTTGCATAAGATAAAATAGTTTGCTTTTATGAAAGCGAAAAGGTTTATGGGATAAAAGCTAACAGGAAATTGATAGATCTAAAGGGAATAAGAGACATGCGTTAGATCTTAATGGAAGACAGATAAGCAAATAATGAAAGACAAAATAAATTCCAAATACTATTCCTATAAAAGAAATCCATAATGGTATACTCGTATATGGCGTAGGTAAGATCAAGCATCAGAAAATAATCTATACTAATAACAAAGCTGAAGGGTTCATGTGAACGCGCGGATTAGAAAATTTTGCATTTGATAGCCCTATTCTTGAGGATAATATAGGCTATATTGCTGCGTTTAACACCACGCTAGGACCCTTAGGGGCCGATCAAAAACATCAGAAAGAACGCTAAGAGAAAACGAAGTAAAAATACGGATCGGATCGGGGGAACATGAAATTTCACGCGGACAAAGCTAAGTCACGGGTAGTAACTAGTTCGTAATATAGCCAATACCGTCGACGAAGCAATGAAGGAGTGCACCTAAAGACTGACCAAGTGACGTAAGCCAGACAAAGCTAAATTTTAAGACACTGATGAGATAAAACGGATCTGTAATAAACACGATGCATTTAAACCAACTGCATTATTCACTTACAACAAACGACAGACTCTTAAAACCAAAATCACCATAAAAACAGAGGAAATGCTCCAACAATTAGTGTCCATAACATATTCGAAACACATACAAACATGTGTGACATCTATATTCAAAGTATTTGAAGGTGTAACATGCCTTCATTTAGAATGCTGCATCAGTAAGGGAATTTTAAGTATCTCGACCGAAGCGAACGTGACCAGGGTGATGAAGATCTTTAAATGACAGTTTGGTGTTTGGGTCACTTTTGGGACGTCGTATAGTTTTGGGGTTATTTATATTTGATGGTGTGTCAGGTTCGTTTTATTGGTGGACGAGCTGTGATTGTGCTGACGTGTCGTAAATTGTGACCTTTCGAAGTTTCGAATAAAGCGCAAGACATTACCTATGGATGTCTTCTCAAATGCTGTCATTATTGGTTGGTATATTGGTTTTATCAGTCTTTGTCATTAACTGTTCTTATTATAATGCTATTGATCCGACTCACTTTTCAATATTACTTCTTCTTCCAATACTGAATCGTTTATAGCATTACAAAAAGAAGTAGTATTTGTTGAGGGCTCTAATTTCTTGTGTTGAACTACAAATTAACATGTTAGTATACTGAGAGTGATCTTTGACTGAGGACTGAGTTTGGACAAGCTCTTTCCAATACCTTAGTCTCAGCATGGATGCAAATAAACCATATACATTATTATATCGTCTTTAGATATTGATTAATATTATGCAACTTCTTATTAATAGATACCATTGTAGGTACAACATTTAATCGCGTGCCTGCACATATAACTTACATGATTGGATAACATCTCGAAAACAAAACGTTTGCAGACAGAAGCAATCGGAGTGTGAATGACACGAATATTATGTTCAAACAGAGATAATAAGGTTATTGTATTAAGACTGATGCGTATTACATAACATTGAGATCTGTAGCGGGATTTACACCGCCACATGCAAATTACGCATTACACTGACGTCACGCAAAATCCTGCATCGCACAAGCAGAGCCCGCGCAACTAGCATATATTCAACGCCCCGACATCATAGTCGGGCAGTTGCCCACCACACACGACACCCTGGTCTAGTCGGATGATCCTCCCTTTTTATGGAGGATGAGTGAACTTTACACCCTGTTCCTCATACCTCTATAGATCCTTCATAAGTTATCTCACAGAGATCAAAAAAAGGGTTCAGTGCCAATTAATTAGGGTAATCATTCAATAATAGGTGCTATTAGTCATCTAATAGCACCAATTATTAAATGATTGGGAGGCTCACTCATGCCTCCCAATCGTCAGACTAATAATCATCATTACACTTGGCAGATAGTGATGCCAAGGGGACCCAGTAACTGGGTTGTGGAGGCAGTCGTTTCATGTAAAATATTGTTATTAAGTAGCATCCAGGCTGAAACTGGAAGCTATAATTTATAATATATAGTCAGGAGTAAGTTGAAAAGGGGGTGACTACCGAGATGACTACTAATGAGTATGGAAGAAAAAGACATGTGGCGTTGACCCCAAAGGATAAGGGCAGGAGAATAATGAATGATGAGTTAGGAAAAGGTGATACCTCTCAACCACAGATGGCGAAAACATGGCTTTTTTTTTTGTTTTCGTTTTTGGATCTAGGAAGAACCTAGTATCTACAAAGTAAAAGGGACATGTATGCCCGTTTTAGCTAATACTAGTGACACATAAATAAAAACACTGTTTTGAATTTCCTGCCTTCGTCCTAGCGCCGAAAGTTGAAAATCGAGCAGTGCACTTAGGCGTTCCTTAGTATAAGTAAAAACGGGCAGTAGTCTCGTATATAGATATTATGGAATACACGGGAAATTGAGGCAGACATATCCTATGACTTCATATTCCAAGCTACGAGTATATTCTGGAGTGCAATCGAGTCTGCCTTTAATAAAACTTGGGAGTAGTTATGCAACTGCGAAATGACGTCATTCTTGTGATGTAATAACTGGAATATTACGAAGGAGTTCAGGTTCTTTTGAAGGCTATAGGCTATTTATCATCACGCAAAAATTTCTACGCTATGGGGTCTAAACTCATGTGCTGAATTCATGGTTACCGTTTGCGCGTCGATGTCCCTGCCACCCTGTATTTTATGGAAGTGGATGTCCACAATAATATCGTGACGTTAGGAATTATAAAATCACACATTCTGCGTTAAAAGCATGGATTTGGAATTAGAGATAGTTTTGTACCTGAGAGAAAAAGTAGACCGGTACCTACTTTCGCAAAAGAATATTAAAAACTTTGCAGACGGTGTTAATAAAATGTCTACTTTACTTTCGCACTTTCCATTGAAAAAGAATCTTATTACTTAAAATGCCATCCAAAAGGAACTGTATAAAACGTAAAAAAACAAAGCCAACGACTTTTCTTCTAAGCTAACTAAAGAACATTCATTATTAAGTAAGTATAGTGCCTCCAAGGTTCGTCTTTGAATTCTTTACAATTTCAGTACCTACATACCTGCCTACTGATTTCCCAAATGTATTTTCTTTTGTTGAGAAAACTTAACTTTTCCAATCACTGTGAATGAAGATACTGCGTACCTTCTTAGTATTAGGGTTGTATATATGGATTAGGTTTGACCTCTGTGACCTCTGTGCGTGTGTGTGTACCTACTATATACATATGTGATTGGGTTACGCTCTAGAAGGACCACATAATGACCTTATTGGTGATGTTTTTCAGAAAGGTCAAGGGCGTAGTACTCGCAACCAGCACGTGTGTCCAGCCAGTCTATTCTGTAAAAATCTCACCGTGAAAACTTAGGTGAAGTGAACTTGGAGTGAGCTGTCAGTCTACCTGATGCCAGGGAGTGGTAGCTCACATCACCTAAGTTTTCACAGTAAGATTCTTGATTCATCGGTAGATGTATGAACGTAAAAGAAGCAAAACGAAGTATGGATACGGAAAAGCAGAAGAAAAAGGAGGAGGAGGAGAAGGAGAAGGAGAAGGAGGAGGAGAAGGAAGAGGAAGGAGGTAAAGATCTTAGCAGGTGGGGTTCTGTAGTTTCTGCCTACCCCGATGGGAAGAAAGCGTAAGTTTATTATGTATGGCTTTGACTTTTACGTGACACCGTGATAGGTACGCACGCGTATCAGAAAAGTTGAAACGAGATTTTGTAAGTTCAAGAACTAGTTTTACTTCGCAGAGGTGACGTAGGTCCCATGTCCCAAAAGACTTAAAGTAGGTTTTGGACACGGGTAAAGTTTTTGTTTACTCTTCAGTGAAGCTTATTGAAAAATCTCACATCGACTGCCTTGTTGGTCTAGCGGCCCCATCTGTGGCCATATTCTCCATGACATAATAAACGAAATGAATGCGAGATTAGCTCGATTAGCTAAGGAATTGACGTGGTTTTGAAGTAACGAATCATTTTTTTTTTTTTATAAAAAACGTTACCCCACACTAGGAATTTCTCCTGTATCGTGGGTGCGCTTAAAAACATTTAAACTCACATACACAAACAGCCAGACCCGGAACAACTACTTGTAGGTAATACAAATATTTGTTCAGTCAATTGCTTAACCAACCGCGCCAACCATGCCGTCATCATCATTGAGTGGTGAATTAGTGAATTAGGGCCCTGGAATTTTTTAGTAGCAACCCGGATTCTCTCTGGATTTGTTCCCGGTTGATGGCAATAGGGTCGCCCCTATTACATAGTACTTAAACATAACTGGCGAAATGTGGGTGTACCTACTTTATCTACCTCTGCCAACCCCTTCGGGGAATATGATGTTATGTATGAATAGTTTTTGTTTAATTTGCAGTGAAGCTTACTGGAAAAATATTATGTCGAGTTTTTATGCAATTTTTATGAACTTGATGACGGATGTTATGTTATGATGACCTTAAAAAAAGTTATTTCCCTATATTACAAGCATACGATTGGTTACACATAACACGAAAATTCTCAAAACCACAAGATCGCATACCAAATTAATTAAAGATAAAAATCACTCGCATTCCAACCCTATCCTTAACACCGCCATAAAACAAGCCCCTTATATTGAAACAGAGTAATAAATCTCATTTCTATGACGAATGGCATTAAAGGAATTTCGGTAACCCATTAAATTGGATGGCTGATGGCTCATGATTACACCCGGAGGGTTTTAGGGAAATTAAATAGATCACCAGATATGAGGGGTTTCGATTACCAATTGGATACACTTCCTGTTTAATGGCTCCTCAATAAGGTAATGATTATGCCGTGCTTGACATAAATGTAGGTTTGAAAGCAGGAAGGGCCTTCATAGGACTTGCATACAGACAAAAAAATTAAATCGCCGAAGAAACTGAAAAGCAAAAAATAATAAACCTTTTTTTATTTCACCTTAATAACTAAGTTGTTAAAGTAATGTAAGTATACCTAAGTAATTTTGAGTCGGCACCAAACAATCAATAAACAAAGATCACTAAATTGCCTTAAATTTAAACGGCGCCGACTCAAAATTATTATAATGTAGGCATATAAATAATTATTAAATCAAAACTGTACATAAGATATTTAAAAAAGTGATTGCTACGAGGTGTACGAGTCTAATGCCGAAATATAGTTTTTAGAATGTTTGTCCGTTTCTCTGTTTGTCTGGGTGTATGTTCCGGATTGGCGCCAAAACGACTGAACTGATTTGGATGAAATTTGGCACACAGATAGTTTTTAACCTGACTTTATAGGATACTTTTAATCCCGGTTATACGTTCCCGTGGGACGTTTTCCGACATCAACGCATTTTGTCAGGTGTTTTTCTACTTTCCAAATGGTGTAAGACGTTGACGCTGTGTTGACTCTTCTTAGTACGATCGGTTAATAAAGTCCACGTGTTTCCAAACAAATAGTTTTTTCTTTTCGAAATCTATTCTGTCACAAACGCTTTTTTTGAGAAAATACTAAATTTAGAAAGCGGTAAGTTTATTAACTCAGTTTTTATCTGTGACTTGGCGATAATTTAATCTTTTAACAGTGACCTTTAATAACAAAGACTGGAATAAGCTTGTCACTGTATCTCTTAAAAATATCACATTTGACGGGATAATTGTGCAAAACAACTGATTCAACAATTATGAGTCTTTAATTCACTTAGGGCCCATTTGTGGACCTCAAATTGGTACTTAACATTTTTTGGGTGCGAGTGGGTTTAAGTTAAACGATTTATATTGGGACTGATTAACTGAAATTGACAGTTTTGGAGTCTTTGTTAAGAGAATACTTGTCCTTATAAGGAAGGGAATATTCTGGTGTAATGTTAAGATGTTGGGTGTAGCTCTTGGCATTCTTAAGTGTGGTAGTTTTTCCTTAAGTCACCTTCATAAGCCTTGTAATAGGCTTAAGCATAATCAGATTTTAATGTTCCCACTGCTGGGACACAGGCCTCCTCTCCGTGAGAGGAAGGGAGCCGTTATCCATCACGCGGGCCCGTACGGGTTGGTAGATGTCACATGTCTTCGAATTTTTGGTTCTAGGACCAGCCGGTTTTCTCACGATGTTTTCCTTCACCGTTTTGAGAGCAGTGGTGATGAAATAGTTAAATAAACCACCTCATGATCTTACTCTTCCGTATTTCTTTCAGAGTTTACTTAAACCCAGCTTGTCCATTGTACCCAATTAAAATTTACGTTAATTAAAAAAAAACGTTCAATGATTTTCCTTAACAGGGAAAAGTAATAACTTGGATTTGTTTACCTTCTAAATCAATTCTTATTTCAGCTTCTCTTCAAAAAGGTCAATTTGTACTGATTAATTAAGTAGATACCTTTTGGATTGGATTAAATCATGACGATGGAAGATCTAATAATCCTCTTGACGGCTCATTTAATATTCAGGGCAGGGGAGAAACATCCTGGGAGCGACGCAAAGTACTTTTTGTTAAAGACTTTTTTGTAAAAGGTCAAATACTTTTTGTTTCGTTGTGCCGTCAAATCGATGTGCAGTTTTTATGTTGTCTGTCATCGTCGATAAAAACGATTAAACCATTTTTTTAATATAACACATAATCAGTCTATAACGTTCCCACTGCTGGGACACAGGCCTCCTCTCGGTGAGAGGGAGGGGGCTTTAATCCACCACGCGGGCCCAATGCGGGTTGATAGATGTCACATGTCTTCGAAATTTTGGTATTAGGACATGCCGGTTTCCTCACGATGTTTTCCTTCACCGTATTGAGAGCAGTGGTGATGGAATAATTTACATAAAGTAAAGCGCCTGTCTGGGTTCGAACCTACGACCTATAATTCGTAAGTCGCGGCCGTTACCACATATTGTTATTAAGCTTGTCAAACCCATGCCAGTATAGCTAATGCCTTCGTAAAAGTATTATAGCCCGTCAGAGGGACTGACTGGTCAGGGTGCACCGGACGTATATTTATGAAAAAGTAAAAAAAAGCGAAGAAAAAATATCGAGTTGCCAAAAGAAAAGAGACCTGTGAGAGGCCATAAAATCTCTATCACAGCATAATGCTCCGATATTAAAAAAATATATATATTCCGCTTGGTACACTAGTATCAACACTCCTGCAGTTTATTCTAATGCACCCCAAAGGCTAATGCTTCGATATTAATAAATATATATATTCCGCTTGGTAAACTAGTATCAACACTCCTGCAGTTTATTCTAATGCACCCCAAAGGCTAATGCTTCGATATTAAAAAAAATATATATTCCGCTTGGTAAACTAGTATCAACACTCCTGCAGTTTATTCTAATGCACCCCAAAGGCTAATGCTTCGATATTAAAAAAAATATATATTCCGCTTGGTAAACTAGAATCAACACTCCTGCAGTTTATTCTAATGCACCCCAAAGGCTGGCATTGATATGACAACAGTGCACTTAACGCCTTTGATCATTATCAACCATTTCAGGAAACAACGGGCTACCACATTATACCACTCATATGAATCAGGTGAGTCACTGTACGTGACTGTACTTCGTTTCAAACAGCTAATCTGTGATGCGTGCTACAGTATCCTTGTACATTCGCGCACGAAATCGATTTAGCATGGAATTCTCAAAATTTCGATAACTTTGCCCGCTTTTATGGAATACTAATTTTATCGTTTTTTTTTCGTTTAGTTGTTTTTAATTCACTTTGATGACAGATCGTGCGTAGTAAAGTGATCGAAAAGTATGCGTTGAGAATGACAATAAGTACGTATAGGTTCGTTTGATTGAATAACTAGGGAATATTTTAAGTTGTTTATGTGACTTTGGACGTTTGAATCAAGATATTAAATGTTTTATCACATGACACACGTTGAATATTTAGCGCGATTTCTAGTAAACGAATGATGACGGGATTCTTTAGTGTAAGACATAAAGTTTGAACATTGAGGACTACGCAGACATTTCTTGCGAGACATAACGAAAAAATAATAATAATAGATTGTTCTTCATCACAGAATTTTATAGTTTTACTAGCGGACCCGGCAGACGTCATCCTGCCCGGTTGAGTCATCATATACCGACAGCAGCGCACCTACCAATTCCAATTGTGTTTTCAAACCATCCAGGAACCCATTGAAATATACACACAGAGTTTCATCTAAATCGGTCCAGCCATTTAGGAGGAGTTAGGTGACAAACACGTACAGAAGAATTATATATATAGGTGTGCTGCGTGGACAATACGTGTAATCTTATACGTGTAGCGTAGTAGACTTCATCATTCCTTATTCCAATTTATTTGTGGTCGGTGCAATGTCTTTTACTCCTTTTCAAGCCATATCACTAGGGTTTTCATCCCGGGAATCTCGGTCTCGTAAATTTCGAGTCTCGACGATTTTTTGGTATTTTCGAAGTTCGAGATTGATATTTTCGAGAACGCATCGAGTCTCGTTTTTAGGGTTCCGTAGCCAAATGGCAACGGAACCCTTATGGATTCGTCATGTCTGTCTGTCTGTCTGTCTGTCTGTCTGTCTGTCTGTCCGTCCGTATGTCACAGCCGCTTTTTTCCGAAACTATAAGAGCTATACTGTTGAAACTTGGTAAGTAGATGTATTCTGTGAACCGCATTAAGATTTTCACACAAAAATAGAAAAAAAACAATAAATTTTGGGGGTCCCCATACTTAGAACTGAAACTCAAAAATTTTTTTTTCATCAAACCCATACGTGTGGGGTATCTATGGATAGGTCTTCAAAAATGATATTGAGGTTTCTAATATCATTTTTTTCTAAACTGAATAGTTTGCGCGAGAGACACTTCCAAAGTGGTAAAATGTGTGTCCCCCCCCCTGTAACTTCTAAAATAAGAGAATGATAAAACTAAAAAAAATATATGATGTACATTACCATATAAACTTCCACCGAAAATTGGTTTGAACGAGATCTAGTGAGTAGTTTTTTTTTAATACGTTATAAATCGTAACGTAACGGAACCCTTCATGGGCGAGTCCGACTCGCACTTGGCCGGTTTTTTTTTTTTCCGGGATTCAGAAATGCATCGAAACTCATGCACCCTTCATGTCACACCGACTATCCATCATTTCTTCGGTCTTCCCCTATTCTTATAGCCATCTATATATCGAGTCGAAAACAGTTCTCTTCGTACAAAATAAGCCGACATTTTCTCTTTTTCTAATTTACCGAATACCTCTGTATTTGAATGTACAGGGGCTAACTAAGCTGTGAGTTCAACGCAGAAGTGGTTAACCATTTGTAACATTACCCCGACCCCAGTCCCCAGGAAGCCTGTGTGGCTTAAAACGAACCCCTGATAAAAATGTGCATATTAAACAGCAGTATTTTTTTTAGAAAATTAGGAATATCCACGGTAATTCTTTATTGATAAGGATAACGGTGGCCGGGGGAAATGTTAGCATTTTAATGATCTTCGTAATAAGAATAAAAAATATTCTTGTTCTCTTTTAATGATCTTTGCCTTTTCTAACAAGGAAGGCGAGTGCGTAAATAATTAATAATGTTACGAGCTTCGGATTCGTGATAATAAAAACTGTCGATATTAATTACCAAAAGTTACACTTTAATTAAACAACACTAATAACAACTCAAACACACTAATCGCTCTTAAGTCGCACTTGAAGATCGCTTTCGATGTATTCGCTCGTATCGTTAATCCAAGTCCGACTGCTCGCGGGTTATCCTGGCCTTATATAGTGCCGCAGATAGTTGCAGAACCTTCTATTGTAGAAACATCTAGAATGTTCGAGTACATACCGGCCCCGACTGACCAGATGTCGATAGTTCTAGTATCGAAATTTCTAGAAGGATCTATTAGTTATTTTACTCGATACTAGATGGCGCTAGTGGTAAATTAGTTCCGCTACTTAATACTAGAAGGCGCTAATGGTAACTAATGTCACCATGTATCAGGTATTAATTGTGGCGCGCAACAATTCAAAATGAAAACGTCTTTATTATAATTGTCATCATCACCATTGCCCTGCCCTTATCCCAATTCATTTGGGGTCTGCGCAACATGTCTTTTTCTTCCATAATTCTCCATTAGTCGTCTCATGGTAGTCACCCCCTTTCCAATTATATAATCATTCACACAGTCCATCCATCGTTTCCTTGCCCTTCCCCTATTTTTAATATATAATAATAATAATAAATATTCAGAATGTTAATAAAATAATTGATACGCAAATTAAAAAATCCAACATCATCAGTTATCATCGCGATGACAAATTCCTTGCAAGAACAAATTCACAAAACAATTTACGATGCGAATAATAATATCAAAAGACACCATCACAAGTCAAAACAATAGGCATACGCGAGACAACAAAGCTTACATTTATGTAATTAATACAGATATTCCATATAAATGCTCCTTTCAGAAACAAAGGTAAAGAGGGAAACAATTGTTCCTCCGTATACAAAGAACAATGGTCCTTATGGTAGTAGCTATACTGCGGTATACTGATGGTTTAGTATGTGGAAACATCAATTGTTTTTGTTGGTGATGGAATTATTGTCAACGGACACTTACGGCCACTCCAACCCGAAGTAGGTGGTCTTGACATGTCATGTAATATTGATACAGAAAGAAATAATAAAAGCGATGTTTCATGAAAAGGTAAGGTACCTACAGTAAGTATGGATAGAGATAGGGCAAAATTTATTATTTATAAACAATAAGATAAGATATAATCTCGCTATAAATACGTAAGTAGGTTATAACTATAAGTCTCGATTCTCAAGAACATTTTCAAGAAAGCTTTCGCGTATGTATTACTAGAGTATTTTTATCAGGATATTTCCAGATGGAAATGAATGTCCTCCTGTTAGACTCTGTACATAGATATCTACACAGATCATCAAAAACACAACATACAGCCTGGAATGAGATGTGAACATGATATTCCTACAGGGTAACAGGGCGTAGAGGTGCAATGTATACTAATATTATAAAGAGGTAACTTTTTTGAGTTTGTATGTAGGGGGGTAATCTTCGGAACTACTGATCCGATTCCAGAAATTCTTTCACTAATGTGAAGAAACAGTATTGCCGAGAGTCAAATGATATATTATATGTTGGAGCAAGAAATTTCATGTGGATGAAGTCGCGACAAACTGAAGTGGCTGGCCATGTTTGTCGATGGATCGTTGGTCGGTGTAGTAGACGACTCCTGGAGTATAGACCGCGTATCGTAAGCGTGGCTGGTGGGCCGCCCAATAGCTAGGTGTAGGTACCGAAGACCTTAAAAAGGTAGCTAAGATAGACTGGATGCGGAAGATGGACGACAGGGTGTTGTAGCATTGGCTGGGAGCGGCCTGCGTCCAGCAGTGGACTGCGATAGGCTAAGTTGATTGAAGTCGCGGGCAGACAGTTACCCCAACTCAACCCCTCTGCGCGTTGAAGTGTGTATACGAACAACGTAACATGTTCAACCTGGCCATAAATATATTTGAAACAAATACGTAACGTAAATTTAACTAAGAATAGTGCATCTGTATGCAAATTCATGTTTGCGGTTTAGAAAACACATTGTCGCAACAAAATATAGTAAACGGTAAGTATTCAATGCAAAGAACTTGGCTCGTTACATGTGGATGTGGCCATGAAAGATTCATCACACGTTGGATACGGTCGATTGTATGAGAAACAAGAGGGAATTTTTCCAAAGAATTTAATCATGACTAGCTGCTGTGCCCGCGACTTGGTTGCGGCTTGGACTCGAAAACAAATTTGATTTCACGGGATTTAATTTTTTTGCGCGGAACCGTATTTCTCAAAAAAAAAGAAAAGTAAGTTACTCATTATAATATCAGCTTGTAGCATAAGCTTCAGCCAGTGAAGGTCTCGTTGAAATCGGTCTACCCGTTTCGGAGATTAGACGGAACAAAAATTAACAACCACAGTTGGCAGCAGTGGACTCTTTTCTACTATTAACAACAATCACCAAGTCCCCCCCGACCCTTGCTCGCTGAAGTGCCAGCCCGCGCCGTAGCTGAGCCTGTAGCTTTAAACTCCCCGACTGAGACCTCCGAGTTTGTTTCGGCCTTTCTTCTCAGAGATAGTCCTAGGAAACGCCGCACTCATCAAAGCACTAATAATATACTAGATCCAGCCTGTCCCTTTGCTGCCCTCTTCCAGCGACGCCCTAAGCCGAGGTTCGTACCCCACCGGGGGTGCCCTTAGCGTGCAGTCGCTTAGTTTTAATTAGTTTTAAGCCCTGGCTGGAGGCTTTAAGTTTTCTTCTTAAGGCAACCACATTTTTTTTTAATATTTCAACCATTTGAAAATTCGACCTTTGCCAGCTTTATCGACTGTTTCATAGGCACCTTTAAATATTATTTTAATATTTGTACCTCGTTAGATAGCTGATTAAATGAAGATGTCTTCCCCGTAATTTGTACGGTTAATACCATAGTAACATTTTGAGATAACTGCTGTCAAAGTTCGTGTAGGTAGATGAATTTAAAAAATAGTTAACAAACTTCTTCATTTAACTGTTAACTGTTTGATGTTTTAGAAAATTTGGTTACACCAAAAGGTGTGTTAACGTATTAGGTACCTAACAGAATAGCAATAAAAGCCATTCAATTAGAGAATTTAGAGAAAAGTGATTACCATTTCTTGTTTTTTTTTGTTTTTATGTTTTTTTTTTTGCGTCATGTTTACCGCAAATAAACGTATTTTCTTTCTTTCTTTCTGTATGTAGTGACGAATTCTGGGAAATTTCCAAAAAAAATATTAAAATTGGTTTTTCTCGAATCTCATGAATTTTCGCCTAGGCATTATGGGGTGCTTAATTGTTGCAAACGGGTCCCACTGTCACGTCCTGGACGAAATATGTCAAATTACCAGTCACCCTGTATATTTACGTTTACGGTAAAACCTTCATCAGTTACTAATGACTAATACTTGACGGCACGGTTGGCGCAGTGGTTAAGCGATTGACTGCTGCCCTGCGTGTCGCGGGTTCGATTCCCGCACGGAACAAATATTTGTATGACCTACATGTATTTGTTCCGAGTCTGGGTGTTTTTCTATCTATAATATGTATGTATTTACAAAAAAAAAATGTATATAAGTAGTTTATCAGCCATCTTGTTACCATAACACAAGCATTAGGTTGCTTAGCTTGGGACTAGATGGCGCTGTGTGAAATGTCCAGGGATATTATTATATTATTATTATTACTAATTACTAAATTAATATTTCAAACATTGAAACCAATTCTCTAACTCGTGATATTAATCTCAATTTCTATACTTAATAAGTATCGCCATTAATTATTCAAATCCAACCGCAAATCTGATTCCCAGGGGTAATAACGTTAAGTGACTACGAACCGGCTTAAAAGCTTTAACGTAACATAAACGTTCACGTCCAATTTTGAGTAAAGGGTCATTATACCGCCTTTGAATGTGACCATTCAAAATGCAAAGGATACAATACGTCGAAAGGTGAGTATTTACTACAGTTAAAAAAATTAAGGACAATATTTGCAAATATTAACTTGAGGGTCCTTAAAACAAAAAAGACCTCGACAATTAGGACACAGGTCATCAACATTGTGAACATTCCATTTTGTCCCACTGATGGGACAGCTGGTTGGGGCAAAGTGGAATAATCCAAAAACAAAAAGATATTGTTTAGACTTACTACTTTTGTACGTGTATCGGCAAGCGTAGTGTGGGACGCCCCCCAGATAGATGGCCCAACGACCCTGGGACACACTGGATGCGGAAGGCAGAGGACAGGGTGTTGTGGCGTAGCTTTGGTGAGGCCTGTGTTCAGCAGTCGACTGCGATAGGTTGAGTTAATTTTGTTGATTGGTTGGTTGTTGATTTTGTTTGGTATTAAATCTAGAATTTTGCGCTGTGACTACCTATATAGATCGAATGAAAATAAACATGATTTATCTGGTTACAAAACAAAACTCTAATTTTCAGCAGCCCCTTAGGAATTCATGGCTATTAGATTAACGAATCATCTCACGTTTGATCGGCCGGAGTGAGGAGATGGCAGCCGTCACGGTTCGGTAGTCAGGACGTTGACACGTCCATCGAAAACCGCAAACCATTGTTTCTACAGAAAAACGTTTCTAGTTTGCGTTTTGGTTTCGTGTAACGCTGCGGTAATTGTTATGGGTTTTGTGCGAGTTTTTATAGTAATCATTATATTTTTTTAATCTTTGGTTTTTGTGTTAAGTACTATTTATAATAAACATAAATTAAACATTAAATGCGACTTTGCCAATAATAAATCAGAACATGTGTATGAAAGAAAAAGAAAGAAAAGAAAGAAAAAGCATTTATTTGCGGCAAACATGACGCATAAAAAAAAGGACATAAACACACAAAAAATAACAAGTTGGGGGTAAGCATGCGTCACATTCACGCAAAACGGCCAAATAAGAAAAAGGAGGGGGGGGGGGGGTTGGTATCAAATTAATATCATCAAAAAGTGTACTTTGCGCTGCCACCGACGTTGCCGTGGAAGTCGCAGTTTTGGGGCTAGGTATCGAAATTTAATTCACTGAGATCATCAGTTAATATCATACTACGTAATCAAAAGCAACATGAGATGGCAGAGCTCCTGCCATCTTATCTCTTCACTGCCCTTAGTTGACTGGTAGACTGCCTAAGGCATAAATATGTACAGTCACGAGCATAAGTATGTATTTTTTTCAGGATGGGAAATCATCAAATGACCCCTCCCGCTCTGGGTGGAGCGGAGGGAGTGTCAGACTCTTACTGACTAAAACCCACCCGTGTTCCTTCCTTAGCCCTTTATGTTCCAGGGCAGCGGTAACCCTTTCGGACGATCCCGCTACCCTGGCAGGCTATTATAGGTACACTTGGCTTTACTCAAAAGCGATTAACTCCTTTATTTTTGAGTGAAATTTTATGTTGCTACGAACATAGTATTTTCGAGCCCATAGGTTTTTGTAATGTGTCGTATTTCATTGTTGTTTTCGTTATTTCACGCAAAAATCGCTATTGAAAGTTTCTAAGTGTTGACATATTTGTGCTCGTAACTGTATGTGTCATATTATTGCCGTTTTTTACACAGATGAGGAAACTAAACTCATACTAAGTGGCACTTCTGTCTTTATAGCCGACGCCGCGCACCGATTCAATTCCAATTTCTAAGGTTTAAGAACTTGAAGTAATCTTTTATTTGCGTGCAGATATTATGAAGATAAATGACGATCACAAGCCGTTTGCTTTGTTTAAATGAACGAACGCTTGAAAATCGTTCAAAATGTACCGTTGAAAGTAAAATGAAAATCAGAATAAAACGCTTTTCCCGCATCATGCAATCAACTAACAGTTACGTGAGACAAAATATCAGTGATAAAGTAAGATACCTACCGTAGTACTTAACATATTGAGTAAAGTTGTCGTAACGCAAAAGTAATGACAGCTATTTCTGACGAAGTACAGTTTAGTTATCTAGATGGCCTGCTAGTATCAGCATAGCTTACTTAGGTACATAATCTATATACATGTATAGCTTATAGATTATGTTAGTATGCTCAAACTAGTAGGCTAGTAGGCCATCTTGTAGCTAGATACTACTACTATTCTATGTTATGTTTGTTTGAACGCGCTAGGCTCAATTTATACTGTCGTGGAACGGAATGGAAGCGATATTATTTGTACAAAGCATAATGAACTTTATGTTAGTGTTACGCACAAATTAGATACACACATACGGACAGGTCGCGCATCTTCTGGAAAATTATCGCGTTCCCAAATAAAATATTTTTCTTTCTTTCTTTCAATGACGATGGTGATTAATAGAACAGTCTCTCACTCTGATTTACCTCAACTTGTAAAACTGATAGTAATAAATCGAACTCATATGCCTGAAAACATATTACTAAAACAAATATACATGGCCAAGTTAGACTGAAACTAATTTCAGTTTGGACCAGTTTCCAATATTACATCCTGAACTCGTTTCTAAGCTAAAACTAATTTATGAAACTTGTACTAGTTTTAAAACAGAACGCAAAATGTACATAGAAAGCTTAAATAATACTAAGTTTGTAAAAACTATTAATATTGATAGACCACTTCCCTTAAAGTTAATTTATCTATCTAATCTAATCGAATCTAAAGGCCTACTTCTAACAACTTTTGAAAAACTAACCTGAAATTTTACTTTATACACCATTTACTCTTTATTATTCATTCGTATTTTTCTGTTAATTGGTTTTAAAAAACACATTTACACTTCAATATTATAACAATGCTGAAGAATTTGTCTGTTTGTTTGAACGCGCTTATCTGTGGGTCTACAAATCGGATTTGAAAAAAAAACTTTTTGCATTTTATAACCCAATTTTTGAGGAAGGCTATAGACTATTTAACATCACGCTGGGACTTTTAGGAGCCGAACAAGAAAAGTCAGAAAACAAAGTAAGAGCGCGGGCAGACGATGCGATGCAAGTTGTGTCGGGGGAGCAAAAAATTTCACGCGGACAAAGTCGCGGGTAGTATGAAAACAAGAGCAGAAGCAAGTATGACTTAAAATTTAAAAAAAAACCTAAAATTAAGACAAAATATAATGTTTAAAAGAGTAGGTCCACTTAGGTTACCTATTCGTAAACTTTTCAGACGCATAAATTAATTACGCTCAGCATTAATGTAACTAAAGTCATACAAAGTTCAAAACGTAGTTTCGTGAAAATTAAATATTAATAAAGATTTCATATTCCCAACAAGTATAGCGAAGAAAATTGATATCTGCTGAACTTGGTCGTGTAAAATTGAAGAACATAATCAAGTTATATACCAATTAAAAATACTTCAAGATTGTTTCAGGGAACATTCACAATCAGAATCTTGAATCTGGCTTTTAATTAGAAGTATATGTCGATCAGTGATTTATTGGTAAATGAAATTAGAAATTACATTAATTATTATTTGGCACCTCAAAACTTAAATCATTTATTTCAAATAAACCAATTAACCGACCCAAACACAACACAATTCAAAGGTGCCTGACCTTTGAATTGTATTGTGTTTGGGTCGGTCAGTCAGAAAGATGAAGCTAGTTGACCATTCCAAAGCGTTTTAGGTTCCTATGGAGAAGACCGGCCAAACGGTAATCCTTCCGATAGTACTACATTTTTAAATATTTTGATTTCACGGATGTTGCCATTTTTGTACGATACATACATTAATAAAGTAAGTGTATGCTTTATATATTAATAACAATTAAAAATGAAACGGGTTTTTCAAACCTCTCACAAAAACCTTATCAAGTGAAATCTTCATCGCAAAATATATTACAAATCATTTCCGAGCACAAAATGTCACAATCGTCATCAAATTCTTCCGATTTAATTAATTCACACGCTACCGCAATATAATTTCCATGTTTTACAAACAAGACCACCCTGTACCGTGGGAATGAGGGAACAGATGTATAATCTTGATAAAACTTACCAAAACTTGCGCGTTGCCATTCCTGTCATCCACCCAAGCGACCACCAAATCTGCTCCTCTCATGTTCCTTGCAGAGTTGAAACCCAAACCTACGTAACCACGAGTCTTCGCCTCCAACCTGAACGTTATACTCGAGTCGGTATTCACCCACCGGAGGATCACATCACCATTCTGGTCTAGCCTCTCCGAATGAGCCCATGTCAAACTCGATTCATACGATTTTGAATCGAATATCTCTCTTCGATGCCGCACTCGATATTGGTCAACTATTCGACTAGTCTTTTCTGGTTTCGATTGAGCTTGTAGCTGGCCTAGAGCTTGTGAGTGTGAGGGATTCGCTGGTAGCTCATTAGGCTGTGCCTGCTGCTTAAATCTTGGCAGTTTAGCATCACAGAGTAAAATAGCGCTTAAAGCTACGACTATTTGGAGATACATTTTTGTTCAATGTCGTTGGTTCATCACTTTGTAAAATCTGAAACAAAAAAATAACAAGGACATTACTACTACATTCTATTACACAGACAATGCGGTGTTAAATCAAAAAAATAAAATAAACAGACAGCAATATATAACGAAACAGAAAAAAAACAAAGATGTCGTAACAAGGATGCGGGAAATAAACAGGTAAGATTTCCGGTGTAACAACCACTACCTCTGACGTAACAAAAACAAGCCCAGATAACGATGTGGACGTCATAACTCGTTCCGGTGTTTCGGAAAGTCGTCGAGAACAAATAGTAGTGGTATTCCCTTATTAACATATCCACTAGTCACAGTTTGGCGCCGCCGAATGAGTCAACGGTCCCATAAAATCCGTTTATTAATAAAATTAGCCTATTCGGTGCTATTCACAAACACCTTGATTTTTAGATTTTTTGTCCAATTTTTTTCAGGCCTCGATCTAGATTTGATCGATAGGTACCAAGAATAGGTAGTTTTTACAGTAATCGATTTCACGGTTTGAGTAATTTGGAAGCACGATCAGTGAGCTTAGTGAAGCGTCGACTTGTGTTAATGAAGGTAATTCGATTTATAGCCGGAGTTGCATTTCGTTGTTAATGAAGGATAAAAGTTTGAAGAAAGTTCGGAGTTGAGCAACTGTTTGTTCTTGAATTAAAACTTCGACCCAAAAATGTGCGTAGGTCGCTGTTACGTAAGCAGATACAAATTGACGAGGCTTCAAATTAGATATAGCTTCTGTCTATGTGCGACTTTAGAATTGCAATTGACAATTGAGGAGCGTTTTTTCAAAACGATACATCGTAATATGACTTTTTTTTCAGTAACGTGATTTATTTAATTACAAGGGTTTCTATAAAGTATATTAAATGAAATTGCTTATTAATTTATTAATTAGTTTAATGAGATACTTTTTACTTATAGAATACAAAAAGGAACACATAAACATACCAACAAAATGACATCAAAAATATCGAGTTTTTTCAACTTTGATACATCTACTGTTGATGTCACGTTTTGATAAAAACCCGATACATTTAGTTCGAATTTGCTACGGGATTTCAGCTTTATAATATTAGTGGATTATCTATATTATGGGTCCTTCATCGTCATAGTTTCGTCGTACATTGTCATCTTCGACAGCTGAACCCTAGAGAACATAAAATGCCTGAGCATCAGGATGAACAGATATATCACAGAATTTTAGTAAATTTTCAACATCTGCTTTCTTTTTTGAAGAAACCATGTTGGTTTTAGGCAACTGAGCACAGTCGAATCGTAAAAAAGATTTGATGTTTTTTTTCTTAACATCAACTATCACTGGCGCAGCAAAATAAACTTCGATAATAGATAATAAACAGAATAAGATCGATGTAGATGTATCACTTTCAAAAAACTAATACACTTCGCTGTACTTTTAGAATGCTTTATGCATCGTTTACAGAAAATTCGTAAAAACCATCGTGTAGCCCTATAGAGATTGAGTACGAAACGACAAAAAAAAACAATTTTGAGATTTTGATAGATGTATTGCTTTGTGAAAACGCTCCTCAATTAGACTTAATTTTTATACTCAGATACATCTTTGAAGAAATTAATTAAGTAATCCATTAAAAATGCCGATGGAAAAGTTTAGTGCCAAAGAATTGTGAACGTGTCTAAAGACATGTAATTAAGTAGACAATTCAGTTTTAAACGGTCGTAGAACTCAGGACCAAAGAAACTGATCAATGTGGGCGTAGTGTTAAGATTTAGATATTAGCAAATGTTTTAAGGCGAGAGCTTAGGACCTACTTAATTTAAATGCTAACACAGTCTTAAAATAATTATACGAGTATGCATATAAAAAAGGCAGGGGAAACAATCACAGGGCATCAAAAAATTCGTCGCTGTGAACAGGAAAATTGGCCGAAAGGCTGGCAGCATTACCACGTTGAATGGCAATGCCGATTCTCTAGCCAAATATGCCAGCCCCCTGGTCACGTGACAAGTCGACAAACCGCTTGGCGATGTCTCGAAAACAAGGAATCAAGATGTCTTCACTCTTGACAGACCTCTTCAAGAGCTAGAAACTTCCAGACCTGTTTCTATTTGAAACAAAAGCACATCTTACTCAAACGAGCGTTACACCTACCATCACACGAACAAAAACAGGTTATCCTACTGCAAAAGAAGAAAAGAAAAATCCTACTTAATAACATTATATTATAAACGTGAAAGTTTGTATGGATGGATGGATTTCACGCAATAGCTACTGAACGGATTTGGATGAAATTTGGCACACAGATGTTTTATAACCAGGATTAGCATATATGATACTTTTTATCCCGATATTCCCATGGGATCGAAACTTATGCGGGTAAAACGGCGGAGCGAAGCTAGTAGAACAATAAATAAAAGATAACGAGGGCAATAACATAAGAGCAGAGTAAAAAACAATGATAAAAACCATTTCTATGCAAATCCGTCAATTAATTACGGAATATATTAATGAAACCGCGACATTGTAATCAGTTTAGTCATTATGCAAAGAGTAGGGGCCAAGGTCAAGTATTTCAAGACCGGATTACGTAGTTCCATGTGCGTGCACACACCGATACTTAATAAAAAGATTTGGGAGTCAAAGAGACCAAAAAATCTAAATGCAAGTCTCTTGATATATTCAGATAGTCAAAGTCAAATCATTTATTTCAAAATAGGCACATAAAAGGCACTTTTGAACGTCAAAATTAAAATAAAATTGATTCTAGTCGCTCCTTCCAAAAGGTTGTTTTCGCATGGAGAAGAATGGGCAAGAAACTCCAGCGTTACTCTTTTAAAATGTTTTACAATATTTGCGTACATTAATTATATAATTATATGTGAAGACGATGCAACTAGAAATAAAATTACTACCACAATAGGTAAAAGAATTAAAATGGATTAATGAAACCATGACATATAAATTAACTATGTGGTAGATACAAATGGTAGATACATGGTGCTCACATATTTAGAAACATTCCAAAAGTAGACAATTTTCATAAATAACTAAGGAGTAATAAGTCTGGGTGTGACGTTAAGTAATTACAGAAAGTAAATCAATGTCAGGGAAAAAAAAAATGAATAAGTTATACAATTACATTAGCAACCAGTTTGATTTTGTCTAGACTCTAGAGATTGTCCTATGGAACAGGACCAGCATGTTTCCAAGCATCTTATCTTGGACATATATGGATGAAAAGGCCAATGGAAGCCCATTTGACTAATTAACGATACAATCAAAATACAAAGCTATGAAAAACAGATGACCATAATAAGATTTAGGAGTCAAATTAGACAAACGACGTAAATGCAAATCTCTTTATATAATTAGATATGAACAAAAGTAATGGTGAAAATACCAGTAGAAGCCCTTTTGACTAATTAACGTTACAATCAAAATACAAAGCTACATCCACGCATAAAAAAAATGGCCGCAAAAAATTTACGAAAAAATAATATCGTGAGAAATCCACTTGAAGCAAAAAACTCGGATATGCCATCTGTCGAGTCAACTCGAAGTGTCCCGAAACGCTTACGAGCAAATCTGTGAATAAATAATGGGAACACACAATGTTCGTATGATGTATCCCAAATTGAGATAATAAGGAGTCTTGATATAATCAGCGCAAAGTGCCTGATACTCGTCGTTGCTTAATACGATTCAGAGCAAAATGATACGTCTTGTGGCAGAGACAAAGGAAAGTGTTTCACAGAATTGACGTAACAGGACCACAGTAAATCATCAATTGTTGATATTGTAGATTTTAACAGCATTATTTTAAAGCATTAGAAACCAACATAAAATCAAAGTAAAAGGCCACAATTTAAATAATAATCTAACGGTTATTTATCCATATATAGCACCGCATGCCACCACAAATTAATGTCATCCGTAAACTCAGCTAACGTTAATTGCAAACGTGACTGGAAGCTCCGGGACTCCTCATTTACTAAGAATTTCCTAATAGAAGCGCAGTCACGTTGTCTCCAAATCTTCCGGATAAAAGACCTGATAATAAAAGCCGCCTGGACGAGGTCAACGTTGTTTGAGGACGCCCATTCCTAAAGACATAATAGTTAAACACTTAGGTTTAAAGTCCATACAATGGCCAAATTATGCCAGAAACCTCCAAATTTATTTAGGTTGGCGCCTTTTAAGTACTTACAAGGGACTCGTCGTTAGGCCTTTTTCGACAAGATGGAAAACACAAGAAAATTAACTAGAATTAGTAATTACTGAAAAAGAAATGAAAAAGGGGTCGGCATTTAGAATCTCATTACAGACCGAAATGGTACCCACTGTTGTTAGGCAAAAATGTATTCAGAAATCTTTGGTTTGAAAATCTTTTGACTCGAAGCATTGTTCTTGTTGGGTCATGAACTTGAATAATTTTGAAAGGGTTGAAAATAAAGCGAATAACACAAGTCAATAAATATCACCCTAGGCAAATATAAAAATGTCAAAAATAATAAGATCGTTGTCAAAACCACAATTGAAGTAGTAGTAGAAAGTTTTTTTAACAAAGCCAATCCATTGTCCTACGAAATGTAATAAAAAGGCTGATGCAAAAATTTCTCCATTAAGAAGAGGCGATATTGAACGCATTTGAAATATTCAAACAATCATCGGTCAACGAACTTTTAGATTTAAATGTCTCGACGCCTTCGAGATTTTATCATAATACGAGTCATTGGCTTAATGTAATTATATCATATATTATTATAGAGATAACTCAATACACTTCATCGAATAACACGATCATTATAAGACAGCGATAAATCTATAATTAAAGGAAGCAATAACTCTAGAAATAGACATGATCTAGTTTTTTATAACAATGTTCGAATCAAAACTATCAATCCTCTTAGGTACCAACATCAATCAGTTCCACAACACCAATGAAAACACGCCTATACCACATCAAGCAAAAACTGGAATACCAGTTATAAAAATCTAATTTTCTATTTTTCTTGCCAACTATGAAACAGAACGGAAAGGCAACCAGCTACAAAAACTACCAATTGCGGTGTTGGAGCAAAACGAGATAACAGATCATTATCCACTTATTGAGAGGAAGTCGAAACCGCTTTGTCCATAGTCGTTATAAACAAATGGAGCGATATTTTCGTCGGTAATACCAGTAATACTTAAGAAACCGCAGTACAAGAAGCCAGTTTAATACTTTTATCTAATCTATTTAGATGCATCCTGTTTGAAAGGAAGAAGGAGAATCTTTGTTTGAAGACTGAACAAGTTCATTCACATATCGATTGGTATCGTTTATTTTAGGAATTCATTGATAATTCTCGTATCCGAATCCTTCATTACATATCCGGGAATTCAATTCTAATTAGAGATCAACAATCTCAGACATTTTGGTGAGAGAATTTCAATATTACAATATTGACCTCTTGAGAATTATTGGAATCTCAGTTACTGTTATTATAATATTGCATGTGTATACAGGAAATTCACCGGAACTTTTAATCGTCGAACCGGTTCTTTATAGCGCCAATGCATTTTGCATGTAAAATGAGCCTAAAAGAATATTACAGACAGGGAAATATAGGTAATATATTTTTATCTTCGTATTAAACGTTGTATATTAGCCATATGTGCGATGTACACCTATATTTCGTTTGTCTGGCAATGCAAGAGGTTAAAGGAAATGTGAGTAAAAAAGCCACGATACTTAAAATATCTCCAACCAAGCGGCGCTAGTTTTTACAATAAAATCAGGTAACTTTATACCCATCAACGGAATACTGCATCAAAATCAGTGATCTCAAAATATGGGCAAAAAATCGCGATTCACACTACTCACACATTGAAGACCAGAATAAAGCCGTGGAGCTAATCCTGAGAACTCGCCCGTTCACATAATGGAGACGATAGAAAAAAGTTCCTGTATAATGTATCAAAAGGTCTGACTTTGAAGTGCTTAGAGTATGAACCAGAGCAGCTTTGCGATAAAAAAAATTATTTGCATGATGCACAGAAGATTATAAAAGAAAAAATGTTACGCTCTACGTAAAAACTTACATGATAATTATTCACATAAGCATATTATAGCCATCGGCTGCCACAAGCAAAACAATAATTGCTTATGCGCGAAGTTACAGAAACTACGTCAGTCCTTTATGTGCTCATTTCATTCATACTCAAAGGTCCGTAGCTTATAACAAGCAAGAGTTGTAGCGTGTGCCGGCAATGAACCATTTTGTTGCACTTCCACATGTGAGCAGGAATATATTGTTCCAACTTGTCCTGGCAGTGTCGTGCAGATGAAAAGCCGTTGTTGAACAGAACGTGAAGTATTTTTAATATCAGCATTGTTTTGTGCTGGTATAAAGTAGGTTGTGTCTCCTGAAATTTATTTAATTTTGCTTAAATAACAATGGGGAGACAGGTTTGGTCATGTGAGGCGACTTGAAAAACCGGTCTTTTGTAAAAAAAAAGCGGTGGATGTCTTCCGGCTATCAAGAAATGACTATTGACATTAAATAAAATAAAAAATTGCCCCGATATTACTGACATAAGTTGTGAATTGTTCCCTCGGCGAACATTACGACGCCCTCTAGAGTATTTCACTGATTTATGTCATCCCGGACTGCTGCGAAATTTTATTGGGGTTGGTACAAAGTCTGACGACTGGCAGGATAGTTTGTTATGAGTTCCTGGGTGACAAAATGGTCACCTGCTAGTACCATCCAGTAAACGATTCTAATTTCTCAAATACCGAATTTACATCTTCGCAACAGCCCCTTTTTCATTGAACAAAATATCTACATCATTGCAAGATATCAGCAAGTACACTTGTATCAATCCCATTAAGGACCATGACCGTAACATCTAACGTATGTTTACTATGTAATAAAAACCAACATTAATTCAATTTAATGCAGACATCCAGATTACAAACTTTCATTTATCGTCGATACCCATTTCCGTTACTATTTGTGGCTTTGATAAGAAACTCAGTGGCTTATATTGAAAAAGTTGTAGATTCATTCATGGTAAAGCTTGAAAGGGGGACTTAACGTGATCTAGAAATCTATTTCTACCACTTTTTCCGTCGTAATTGGAGCAGTGATATCCCTGTCGTTAGATTTATAATCTGAACTAACTTGTTACGGTTCATTCATGTTACTTGTTAGGCCAGAGTCGAGAACATATAAAAAGGGACGTCTAGCTTTCGGTGACAAGAATGCTGAATTTTATCTTCTTTCTTCATCTCATTAACTTGGCTTTATTAAAAGCCTGTGATGTCCCACTGAAAGGCAAATGCCTCCCCACTCGCCTTCCACTTCTCTCTGTTTAAAGCTGTTAAGGACCAGTTCTTGTTGAAGGAGTCCAGCTCATCCCGCCATCTCCGTCTGGGCCTGCCGCGATGTCGCTTGCCATTAGGAGGGACCCATTGGGTTGGGTTGGCGTTGGGTTTTGTTGGGTTAACTTGGCTTTACCGAGAGTTATTTGAATTACTTCCTTGTTCCAGATCTTGAAAGGTGAGGCATGTAAAAATCCAAGCAACGCTTCCTGCGCCTTTCAGATTTTTGTATAGATGTTATCTATCGAAGGACTATGTTTTTGTGGTGAATGTAATATGTTTAGTCCTTAGAGTCAAAATTTAAGAAAGCTTATTTACTATCTACATAGTTCGGACTGAGCTAGAAATATAGATTATTGGTCCGAAAACAAACAAAAGCCACCAACACAGAGTGTACCACATTAATCTTGTTACAATGAACGATACAAGCGTGTACTTAATTAGTTCAATTATTAGCATTCGTGTAAATAGCATTTATCTGAGCTAATAACCTTCTGATTAACGATACTAATCGCATGTATTAGTTCCGGTTAAATAGAGAAAAAGTTGCAACTGCTTATATCCGGGAAGAATCTGATGTATAATTAACAAGATATATCTAATGCATTGTTTACTGCTGTGTTCATAGTCGAATGGTTTAAGTTTTTATAAAGATACACTGGCTCTGCTTCAATATTCAACCTCCTAAAATAAATAAATAAATAAGGAATATATAAATCTGAGACACTATACTAACTCAACGTACAAAGCAGATAATAATCTAAGCCCTATAGCATAAGGTTGTTTATATTAAGCAATCATTGAATTACGTTTGGACAAACAGAACAAGGAATCTGGATAGTACAGTGTATAATCAATATTGGGGAATGTAAATGGCTAGCAGATTGCCGAGCATAAATTGACTGCGTACTGTAACTAGTACAGATTGTAATTTCAAACGGATTGTTGGCAACAATTCGTGTGAATAGTAGAATAAAAATAAAGGGCCACAAGACTCGTTAAATAGATATAGCGAAAGACAAGTTAGGGACTTTATGAAAACAAACACCATCATTCTTGAACATGCTAATTATTACAGAATAGCAATCAATAATCAGCTCAATGATCATAGTGAAAATATTTGTGACTTTTACCTTTTCCCTCATCCAATTTTTACTATTCGAGATCCGCCAAAAGTTGTAGAGAGCCTTATTTTTAATGGATGCCTCTCTCAAGATAAAACAACAGAGTTTTAAAGGCCATTAGGTAGGGCCTCGGAGACCTGAGGAGATTGTAGGCAAAATAAGATATTTTCCCTAAAATGACAAAGTCAATGAACGCTAAAGAAATTCGAAACGAAATTAACCCTGACCTTTCAAGGTAGAATTTATTTTACTTTTGTTTTTGCAAAAAAATGTTTGTATTGCTTTTCTTTTTATCTTAAAAAATTGATTTCCTTTGTGATGTTAAGGAAGGGCCCTGAGAAAATTAATGTTACATTAACCAGAGTATTTCTCGGTATTAAACCACGTGGTAATTGCGTAACCAACTGAGGGTACGACGGGAATTCACGCTTGTTGCATATCTGGTTAGGTTACTTCGTGGCATTGAGCATAACCCAGGAGTACTGCAGCGCCTGAAGTTATGTGTTCCAGACCGCTATGTGTGGAGGCGGCGCCGCCCGCCACTGTTGGCCGTGCCGGTTGCCAGGACCAAGCTTCTCGCCAAAACACCATTGACCCGCACTATTCGGGTTATTAACGATCTTCACGTGAAGATCGATGTATTTACATGCCATTTGAGTGAAGTCGCAAAAATACTGCTGTTCCTTTTATGTTATAATGTAGATTAGAGTAGGCTTTATGTTGTTGTTTTTATTTTATTTTTATTTTGTTTTCTTTTATTTAGGGAATTTGGTGCATACTTGTACTACTAGTTTTTTAAGTTATTCATAGTTTTAAATTGTAAGTTAAGTTAATTTTAAGACCACGCTATCGCATTAGGTATACACCTGTAATGATAGTGGTAGGGAGATTTTAATAAATAAATAAATAAACAAGTTCAATAACATTCATTACGTTATTTACGTTGTTAAGCAGACACATTTTTCGAACATATGAAGCAATGCATTAGCAATATCCTTCATAATGATTCAGATTGAGGTTGATAGTGTGTTTCGGAATTAGGGTGCTGGATAGTCCATTATTTCTCTAGTTAAATGGGAAAATGTGGATGATGGGGATGGGCAACCTTAATTTGATCTAATAACAACATTCTTCAATCACTGATCCATTTTGGACCTTCTTTCTTGTTCTAATTTCGGTTTTTCTGAAATTTTGTGACTATTCACTTGAAGGTCAGCCGATCTATTCAATAAAGATCTCACCGTGAACACTTAGGTGATGTGAGCCTAAGGGAGCTATCAATAGTGTCAATCCTTAGCATCAGGTGGACCGACAGTTCTCTTCACCTTAGTTTTCGCGGTGAGCTTTTCACAGAATAGCACTACAGGTGCCTAGTACTCGCAACCGGAGTGCGTGTATGACCAAATGTATGAACGTCCACGAAGCAAAAGGAATATGTAAGGATCGTAGCAGGTGACGTTCTGTAGTTTATGCCTACTCCCGATGGTAAGAAAGCGTGACATTATGTATGTGTATGCACTTGAAACGTTTTATCAGAAAAGCTACAATGTGGATGTTGTTACAATGTAAATAGCAATAAAAATAGAGGGAGACCAAAGAAACGATGGATCAGCCAGCATGCATTTTACATGGAGCGACAGCCTATCTGACCTCCACAATCCAGTTACAGGGTAATACGATACCCCTTAGTAAGACTGGTTGTCAGACTTTCGGCCTTCTGACTAGTCGTAACGACTGTCAGAGAACTACAAATGACAACCGGGACCAAGGTTTAACCAGCTTTCCGAGACACCCCATGTGATCCCCACCCTAGGTCCGACCACATACATAATCGGGTACTATATTTTTGTTGATAAAAGGGAGAATGCGCGTCATATTACGACGTTATTATAAGACAAAGATGCCATTAGCATATTTGTTGACGCAATATTAATAATTCAAAGGTAAATCGGAACAATTACTATGATAAACAAACGGTTTACTCTAACTATAACAGTAATTGGATTACTATTTGTATCTATGAATAGTAAATGGGAGGTGTTGAAAGAAATAACGGGAATCCTACTAATATTATAAACGTGAAAGTTTGTATGGATGGATGGTTGCATGGATGGATGGATGGATGGATGGATGGATGAATGTTTGTTAATCTTTCACGCAAAAACCACTGAACGGATTTGGATGAAATTTGGCACACATTTATGGTTTATAACCAGGATTAACATATAGGATACATTTTATCCCGATATTCCCACGGGGTCGAAACTTATGCGGGTGATACCGCAGGGCGCAGCTAGTGTGTATATAAAACTTCGGATTTCTCTATGATGTGTAAGTTTTATAATTTACACATAAACCCTCTTCTGAATGAATTCTCCAATTATGGTGAAAACCGCATCAAAATCCGTTCACACAGTTCACGTGGTCACACAGACAGACACAAAAGAGACTTCAATTTATATTCTAGCTCTGGTCTATCTAGAAATTGTGAAGCTAAATATATTTTTTGCTCAAACAGGTTTTTCTACCCTTCGGACCCTATTAAAGCTAAGCTAAAAAAGACCTATGCTTTTTTTGACGCAAAACACAATTTACGTTATGCCCAGCCATCCGTGGCTTGCATTTTATGCAAACGGCAAACGGTCGCCGGGGAGATTAATAGCGGTAATGTTTTTGCCTATCTTTGTAGTGTTGCTTTTAATGTACGAGGGTTAAATATTAAGTATGGAGCTATTATGAAGAAGATTTTAGAAAAGGTTGAGTCTGATTACTTGCTCCTATCAGCCATAGCAACAAATTTACTGCAATCACCAGCAATCCGTCTGCCAAACGAAGTACACCATCATTATTTTCTTGCCCTTATGGCAATTTATATAGGGTTGACGCAACATGTCTTTTTCTTCCATATATTCTCTATTACTTGTCATCTATCTTGCCATATGATCTGCAACACAGTCCCTCCATCGTTTCTTTGGTTCGTTTTTACTCGGAGAGCCGTCCACATACTCAAAACTGCCAGCCAAGCGCGGTTGTAGACGCATTTTGCGATGTGGAAATATCATTTACTGCAGCATTACAACCCCGATACCAACATTGCCAATATTATCTTATTAACAGTTTACCTACTAATAATTAGTGATTGTTGGCACTAGAGAAGAAGAAGCGGTCAGTGGGTACCCCATATTCAGCACTGGTTATTTATAAGCTGATATGATTTGCTTATCTACGTTATGAGAGCAGTGATGGACCAGTGGTAAAGGCCGCGACTCACGAGTTGTAAGTCATATCAAATATCGTGAGGAAACCGGCATGTCCTAGAACCAAAAATTCGAAGAGATGTGCATCTACCAATCCGCACTGGGCCTGCG
The DNA here is from genome assembly GCA_951799955.1 of Apamea anceps. Classification (NCBI taxonomy): domain Eukaryota; kingdom Metazoa; phylum Arthropoda; class Insecta; order Lepidoptera; family Noctuidae; genus Apamea; species Apamea anceps. The sequence goes on from OX637518.1 coordinate 7,653,167, forward strand.
TAGTGGATTACGTCCCACTCCCTCTCACCCAGAGGAGGCCTGTGTCCCAGCAATGATTTACTTGGAGATTATTTTCATCGTCATACTTCCTAGTACCTAAAGGAAACTAGGAAGTCATCATCAGATGATGATCACTTCCTAGTACCTAAAGAAAGAAAACTGTTTTGCATGTATACAAAAAAATATTCAAACAGAAAACAGAATTTCTAGAACAGCAAAGAACTGTTTAACTAGCTTATTTCGTTAAAAGGGTTCGTGTTAGTACAGTTTCTATTTGTTCTCTGTATTTTTCTATCTCATACAATGTTATGTCCTTTAATAAATCCAGGGCTTTGCAGAATTTGTTTTGCGTTGTCACGACAAATTATGTATCTGGATAATTAATTATTGTGCACATGAAAAGAACACGCAATAGAACGACTTTCCTTGACATTCATGTAACCGTAAAGCGTCTGCTTCGGTGCCTAATATTGTTACCAGCTTTATATTACTTTGCTTCGTTCGAATATGGTTTATTTATCTAGTGCTGCTACAAATAGTATTTAATAATAACAATACCAGCCTGTTATTGTCCTGGACAAAGACCTCTTTTCATACCGAGAAGGCGCCAGCATTAATCACGACGCTTGCTCAAGACGAGTTGGCGATTTAATATTAAATCCAGGTTTCCTTACGATCTTGTCCTTCATCTGTGTCAGTAATGTCCAGGCAAAATTAAACATAAAGTATAATATAAGAATTGAAAAAGTAACATTGATACTTGCTCAGATCTGAACCCACAAACTCGTGCATGAAATGCGAGGTCTTTACACAGGGTCATCTTTGTTTCCGTGCGGTTAGTGGAAGTGTTCAGGTGTGGTTCGCGCAAGTGCTGTTAAAATCAGTGCTCTGAGTGGAATATCTCATCACAACTAAGTATACTATTTGCTTTTGTTTTTTTTTTTCTCTTAAATTAATTCCGAGTTGAAACAATGTTATCTCGTTTTGTTCTAAGACTATGCAGGATATGCTAATAACTTGCAAACATATCATTCCTGTGCAACGTCTTTGGCTCAAGAAATACAAGGCAACTCTATTTTGTCTACGATGTTAGCTACAAAGTTATAACCACGGTTACAATATATTTTACGTCTTCCTGTATCCAACCAATAGTATCTTTGTCAACCCGTTTATAAGTCGTTACCAAAATTGCCTGTAATTCTGGCAGGTTATTGTAGGTGGTCCTAATTACCAAGAAACGACCCTATCTGAAAGAAAGAAAGAAAGAAGAAAGAAAATACGTCGTATCGTCGTATCTCCACTCCTACACTTCGTAGATCTGGCAAGACGCCAAATCGGAGCTGCAGCGAAGAATTTTTCTCATACAAAGCCTAAACGCCTAGAAACGGAATGCACTTTGCTTTCTTAGTGCTTAAATGCAAAAAATATATAATAATGTAACAACTGAGCAAATTATAATCATTTTTATATCTTTAAAAATTAGTTGTGTGAACATTTTAGTCTGACTAGCGTCATTGTCTTCATATTCTAAGTTTTCTATCCCAAAGCATTGTGTTGTAATGTTACTTAATTGCCAGCCTAACGGGTTATTCACGTTACAATGCATAATTAACATTCAAGTTCACAGGCTGTATATAATCGTTATTAAGTTATTACATACAATTGACATCAAGTTATGATGTCATGGTAGGTTGTAAGGCGCGGGTTCTCCCCCTGTGGATAGACTCCATTATAGAAGTAGTTATAATTAATTTATAAAGTCGAAATGGGCAGTCATATCGACCTGTATAGGGATAAAACTAACTACGAATATAAACTATGTAGTCTATTACTGTATTGAAGAAGTTGTATTAGAGTGATGTAGGCAAAATAAAAGAGAGCTGTTCATTTCAATGATTCGGGTAATAATGCCAATGTATTAGTGTGTGCAGTTACAAATACAAGGTTAGGCGAGGTGCACACTACACCTCCCCTTTTTTAAATAAAATGTTATTATTACTTAAGTACATTTTTTTAAAGTAAGCCAACAACACAACATCTTATAAAATATACTTTAAACCATTAGAATTAAAAAAAGAATCATCTTATAATAACAAAAATACTAAGTTACAAACAGTTTTGTATTATTTTTATGAAATACATATTCTTTGTCATCTTTTAAATTTTTTAGATTTGGTGATACATTTTCAATGACTCTGTGTGGTTCTAAATAAATTTTATCTCACTTATTTCCTACTTGATTTTTAATTAGACTAAATCTCCACTCTTATATTTTAATTCATTTACTTTTGTATAAAAATATTTTTTTTTTAATTACTTAGTGAATAATAAATTATTTCTAGCTTCAGCTTGTGCTCTTTGAAGTCTGTATTTTGGCTCCAAATGGTAAGAATCGGGATTATATAAAGGATCAACATATGAATTTTGAGCTATATTAGATGGTAAATTACAATTTTTCCCAAATACTAACTCAAATGGAGTGTACTTTGTCTCAGAGTGTATTGTAGTGTTAAAAGAAACACACCAGAATGAAAGCCAACTGCTCCAATCTGTTTTGTTATTGTCACACTGAATTCTAAGAAGCTCCTAGAACCTTATGAGTATTTTCCAATCCTCCCAGTTTCTTAAGGAGGTCCTTTTCAAACATTAGCTCAAATATCAATGGCTTAGGTTGGAATACTGACCGACATATTTAAACAAATAAAAAAGGAAAAACTAGCCTCAAAACAAATCAAATAGGTACAAAAAAAAAACCTTGCTCTATTGGAAATACCCAAAACAGCAAATACCGAGCTATTTCTTCCGATATCATCATAGATGACATTATACTAAACCTGTACGAAATGCAAGATGATCTAGAATCAACTTCCATTATTATCTATAAAAATAACACCGAGAAAAACGAACAAGAAACGATTAACGAAACAAAAACGCTGACGGCCAAGTAACTAGTCCAACCACAGAGTGTTTACGTTGGTAACACAAAGAAAATAAACGGTGGGGACTTGTGAAAACATATCGGTGTTTTTGTAAGATAAAAACAGTCTGTGATATTCGATATTAAGACTATATACGCGATCCGTCTTGTGAATGCGAAGCTTTATGAACGTGATGTGAAATCGATAGCAAGTATTAATTACATGTGGACGTGTGTTGTGTTGTGTAGGTTAAAATAATACGGGGGGAGACTGGACATTAATAAGGAAAGAATAATAAGGTCAGCATTTCTACTATCAATATTCCTATGGTTCTGTGATCTTTATTATGAGGATAAGGACGTATATCGATTCTCAAGCATTTCCTAAAATCTACTACAAAAAATTCTGAGCTGTTTGCCGACTGTGTCAATAGTAACAATGATTTCTCTCTATATTATTATGTTGATGGAAGCAAGAATTAAAGGCCTAGTTGTGTGCAGAGTAATGGTCGAGTAGACACTTTTATGTCCAGAAATTAAAATGAGAGTGACGTCAAATTTTTTATAGCGGCCTATGTTATTGCAACAAAGAATAATAACGTTGATTAATGACTCATTCTCAAAGATATTATCTCAAGGCTCAAGGTACTCGTATTTGCGAGATTGATGCCATTTAACACTTGAAGTTGTATGCTTAGATATTTGTACGCAACTTATTTTATTACTACACCTTTGTGATGACAAAAACGTAATGCACTGCTTGAAAAAACACAAAAATACTACACACATAGATATATAACAAACTATAAATGAAAATAGAAAAACACCTATCTTAAAAAGGCGAAGATAACACCATAAGTCAAAAAATAAATGAACACAGAAACAAAGTGCTAAGCACCTAATTCCGCAAGATTGGGCCCTAATCTAAGCCATCGTGGGAAATGAAAATGGCCCTACATAAAGAACGATTGGCAAGGGAATACGAAGCAGAATATCGAATACCCAAGAAACAGATGATACAGAAAGTCGAAATAAATAAGTTCAGCCACATCAAAATGTTGTATTTACAACTCAAGCGTAACCAACCCGATTACTGGAAGTACGGTAAAAGCAAGGAAAAGATCACCGTGCAAGCATGTATAAAGATGGGGATTCTGATGTTAGACTTCTTCTTAGCAAATTGTGAACAATGGATTTTATGCCACTCATCCTGTGCCATTAACCCTCACCTTCTTACGCATATAGATAATCGATATACAATGAACATTACAGAGATGATAGAAAGTAGTATATCGTCCGTAATAGTGCAATACAACGTAAATTGCTACCGTAATGGCTTTGCTAAAATCGTTTGCAGTTACCACAGGAAATTAGTTCGGTATACAGAAATTGTATATATGAAATATAGTAGCCTTGAATTAGTTGGAATTGTGACTAGATTTTGGTATTTGAGAGGAGAAACACAGCTTTAATGTTACCCTGTGTGTTTCGTAGCAAGAAGTGTAATACATTAACGTTCTTGCCATCTGCACTGATACGCGAAATGTACTAGCTACGCAAGATACAGCGTATGAATTGCTATAGTAAATAGCAATTCATACTGTTCTGTTCTGAATAAATTCAATCCGATGTTGGAAACTTGTAATTACCAGCAAATGGTCCTACGAATTTCGCTTGCGTTGGGTCACCTTGACGTCATAATTTGACGAATGCATTATACGATGTTGATGTTGCACCTGTTGTTGTACTTTTGTAACACAATGTGCAGTTGCTGCCAATTTATAGACAACCTGACTTGCATAAAGATTTCTTGGACGAACATGGATGACGGTTAAAGATGGAAACTGTCTAATGAAATTGCAAGAAACCTATCAAGCTAACGTGGTGCAGAGATGATGAAGGGAGCAAGATTTATAGAAAGAGATAGTTTAGCACAAAAGTTACAATACGCTTCCGGTAATTTTGGTACACTTTTACTTTTTCGAAAAACCCAACGAAGAAGAGCTCACAGGTATGTTATACCTTGGTAAATACAGGAATACAAACGTTTGCGACATATTCCCTGCTAAAGAATAACCAATCAATTTGCGCTTCACGCTAGTACCCTCGGGAGAACGGTAAGCTTTCTTGATTAATGTTCCGTGGGTTTCAAATGGAACTAGAGCCCTTTAATATACGTGTTTATGTACAGGAACTTTTAAGTAATTGAATCTGTGGTAATTAGTCGTCGCGGTATTGGTTGGATGCTAGAAGTGCAAGACCGATCGTGCATGCTTGGGAGTAGCGTATGTCCAGCAGTGGACGTCTTTCGGCCGAGTGATGATCATGATGTTGATTACTGCAGTAAAAAAGCAAATAAACAGCTTTTTTCGTTGGACATCATGAAATCTGCGATATACAGTTTGTAAAACTATATCTAATAGACTTTATTGCCCGTCTCAATATATGTCTAAATTTAAGTGTTAAAAGAAACACCTCTTGTACCCAAATTCGACAAACCCGTGAGAGAACAAACAACACACCGTTACTTCAAATGCAATCAATATCAATATTGAAAAACATGATAAAAAAACACGCTCTCACGGACATGATAAACGGAGCTAATTTTTAATTCGAGCTGCAGATTTATTTAATAGTCACAAACCGATTGTAAATTGGTTATGGTTATACAGACTCGTAAACTACCATTTGATAGGACTGTATAGAGACATAGAGATGTTGATTATTGTTTGCTTTTTTTGTGACAATTAGAATATATCACAGGATGTGGCTGACGTATAAATTGTTGAAGGTCGTGCAAAATTTGTTGAGAAATATGAATACCTTAAAGTTGAAGTTGAAGCTACTACAAGCCCGAAAGTTCTTTGTTAATTTCCGTTTGATTTCCGCTAAGGATTAAGTTTGTCTGAAGAAGTACCTACTTACTACTGAGAATTGTGTTTTAGAACAACTTTGCCGTGATTAATGGTCCTATTGGTTATATTATTACTACGCTAAATTACGATTACAGTTCGCACTCAAAGAGAGATAGGTAAACAGAACAGTTTAACAAGCGAAACTTTATACCTACTAAGTCTCAAAATAACGCAAAAGCTTAACTAGAAACATAAGCAAAGATATACTCCCAGATAAAAGAAAATAAACGAAGTGTAGAATTTTGCATTTCACCTTTGAGAAATTCTTGCAACAAAGGAACGGAACCAATCTAGCATAAAGTTGGGTCTTCAGCAGTTGAGGTGCATAAGTATGAGGTATTACAGAGACGAGCACAGGTAATGAGAGCTTCGCATATGGAAACTTCAAAGACGGATACTAACAACTTTGTATGTCGAAGAATTCCCTTGAGACGTTTGAAATGCATATTAAAATATCGGGTTTGTATAAATTTGTTTACGTCCAAGGTGGATCCCGAGTGGGAGCAGAAGTTTTAGGACTGAACTTTTATTCGAAAAATAAAATTGACGTTTGACAGTTTTTGTATAAAATAACTCAAAATTTCAAAATTATTCCTCGAATAAAGTTATTATATGATTGAAAATGTAATATTTTAAACCCAAGAATATTATACCGAAATATAATTTGACCTTCTCAATTTCTGCGTAATTCATATTGTTAGTAAGCAACAACAAATTAACTCGAAATATCTTTTCCTAACAAGAAACCTCTGTAAATATACAGAAATACTCGTCTATAGGCTCTATTTTTTTTTTATCTTTACTCATTTATTAGGGTATCAATTACAATTTACAAGCTAACACTAAAATAACAAAATGATAATCTAAATTAACTAAAACTATTTATAAACTAAAATATAGCGTCGAATTATTCATCCGCATCGCTGTCGACTGGTAATGTACCCACCCAAGACACTGGCGGCATTACCACGTTGTATGGCAATGCTTAGCCTCTGGCCAAGGTAAAAGCCAGCCCTTGGGTCATGGGAAGTGTCAGCCAATCGTTTCGAAATTTCCTTAAAAAGATCATTCACACTCGGACCCCACGGCCCGAAGGTTTCAACCCCAAACGGCTCGAAAATATAATTATCAATAAGGTCATTAAATTTAAGTCTCTTGGGGTTTTCCTCAGCCGCAGCAGCAGCACCAGCGCAGCACGCCGACCCTTGAAGACGGGATGGCGCAAGAGTATCGACACAAGTTGCATCCCACACTAAAGGCCTACCCACCTTCCATGGAAATAAAGAATAGTTATAATAATTTTATATTATTATATTAACCATATATTTTTATTATTATATTTATTTATATTAAGCATGTAAATAGAGCCTATAGAAGACTGTTCAAAGTTATTTGTCAACATAATTTCAAATAATCAAAACGAATCTCGAAAAGCTTGAAAATTGTTTCGAAGTCACTGGAATAAATGTCTGGAATATTATAGTAAACTATTAGTATAATATTGAATAGACGCGACCTAGTTGGATAATGTCAAACTAATGGAAGGTGCTTTGAAAAGGGTTTTTAGAAGTTCTAGCAATTTAAAGCTGTTTGAGTAAATATCAGGCAATACAACATAGATTGTGGGGTCAGATTTAGATCCCACAATACCTATGATGGACTAGAATCGTTTACATTATCTTTTTATGAAAAAACTGCAACTATATTGGGTAAGTTCTGATTGAAACGACAAAGCCACAAAGGTCTGTAATGTTTCTTATCCTGGCATTATAATAGATCATACCTAACATTGGTTTCATTGTGAAGTAATAAGAGCTTTATATGCATTGTTGGAATATGACAAAGCTATAATGAATCACCAGAACTAGACGATAAGTACTAAATTACATGACTTCTGCCGCTGACACCGCGGAAACTTAGGATACAATGGGAATTCGCTTAAAAGCTCAAGTAACAGAAGCGTAATTATACACGAGAATAATGAGACGGTGAGAAAACGACGAACAATAGAAATTGCGATAGATTAGCCTTCAAAACCATTACGTTAAGGTTCAACTTTGATCGTGAATTCTGAGCCACTTCATTTTAAATTAAATCGTTAAAGCACTTGCAAGCCGGCTTAGAGATTCTGGCATATCATACATAATTGATGAATAAAATTATGCTAAACTGCACTTAAGACTGACGGTTTACCATCGAGGGTAATAGAGTTAGAGTTACGACTATGCCTATTGAAGGTCCCTTTTCAATCCGGAAATAATATAATAGAAATGTACGTAGGAACAATTATGAATGACGATAGTAAACCTCTACGCGGGCCTCTACTACAGACGATTTATAAATACACCTTTCATTCAAAAACTTGAATAAAGCTACCAAATTACATTGAATGAATCGTCGATAATGACAACCAATCGCAAGCTCATTCTTAATTCGAGAGTCACGGGTGCGACCGAATGCCCCCGAAGTGAGCACGAGCACCGTGAAGGGAGCAACGCCCCTACACGGTTACACCTGCACTATCACGACCTGACATTCCTGAAGATAGGACCAACAGAAAAAATTATGATATAGGATCGCGAACTCTTTCCAATCGAAAAGAGATTAATAGAATCGCGATGAAAATTACTATACAGACAGATAGACAAAAGTAAACACAATAAGTAATTCGAAACGGAAATCCTAAAAGTATCCATCTTGACTCATTTCGTGCACACATGTCATTCACATTCACACTTTCGCTCTCAATTTGTATGAAAAAACTAAACACACCCAAACAGGTGCTCCACTTTCTTGAACAAACATTAGTGAGAAAAAAGGTGCGGATCTAAAAAAGGCTGTAAGCAAAATTTTATTGGAATCAGACGATCTGACGATCAAACACGTCGACGCCGGCACAAATCCATTTAACCATATCCATATAAAAACATTTGCACTAGCACTCCCAAGACTGTTTCGAAAGAAACCACGGACCGTGAACATTCCACCGGCCACTGAGCATAAGCAAACTGGCGCAGACAAAAACATGAACGCCATACTTTTATCCGAGTAACAGGAATTTAAAACATGAGGGATTGTCGAGAAAGTTGGAATATTACGGTTGAAGAGTTCAGGATGAAAGTACCACTGTACAATCTAGTTAATGAAAAATATTAATTTAAACTGAAACTATCTAAGATCACAAACCTGCTGGGTTTAGAACCTTTGGAGACAGATATCGTTAAGCAATCTATTGTAGATATTAGATTATTGCACACATTTAAACTGTTTCACGTTCATTGAAAACATTTAGTTACTTCCACAAAAGAACAATGAAGGCGCCTGTTCAGTCGTTGCCTATGTCAATAACCGATCATTCGAAAACGTCAGCAAAAAACTGGGCTAAATTCCAACGAATTCTAAAGCAACAATCATCAAAACTAATTCCCAATGCACGTATAAGTTTCTTCAACAAAAAACTATTCCTAACACTGACTTCCGAATGCGCAAAAGATTAATTTGCTAAGCAATGGTCACGAGCACATTGTCAAGAGCCGTGTTCCGAAGGCGATGACACTTGTAAAAAGAAGTTTTATTGATCGATTTTACGAAGTAAGTAGTCCGTGCGTGCGGCAGCTGCTCTGGCGCATGCTTCTAATCCCTCTCTTCGTTCACGCCGACACCGTTAACGGCCGGCACGGAGGTTCCGTAGCAAAATGGCTACAATGATTCCGTAATTAATACTATTCAGAGCACGCCAGTCTTCCAAGACGGCCTTGTTTTCAATTCGGCATGCTACGCTATCGTAAATCGTTTAGCGCATCACAGAAATTATTCAAAGGGTTAATGGGCAGGTGAGACTGAATGCTGTACAGATTTTTCTTCGTTTCAAATGGTTCGGGATGTTTATTATGTAGAATAACAAGTCGTATTAACAGTGAGAAGTATTAAAAGCTATGAACTGTACGAGGTTTTTGAATAAATTAACCTCTGGAAAAACCTGCAAATTATAAAGACGATGGGAATATATAACAAAGACTAATCATACTTAATATTTTTGCTACGATCTCTAGTTTTACTCAGCATAGAAAAAACAGAGCTCAATAAATACAAATGTTTTATAGTTTGATCTTTTATTTCAATTACTAATTAAAAGTTACGTCGAGTTTACGTCGTTTCGAGCCCACTCTCTCTCATAGAGAGGAGGCCTGTGTGTGTCCCAGTAGTGGGAACATTATTGGCGATCATGCTATATATGAACACCATCTACCTAGATGTTCATATGTAACCCGTATTGTATGAAGAGGGTACTATTGAGCGCAGCCATAAATAATGAGGTAACACACTACTTCAGATGACAATGACGGTTATATTTTATAACAAACACACTCAACCCTTTCAAGTACAATAACAGCGGAAGTAGCACCATCAAAAGGTACCGGACACATCCAAAGGCATGAATTATAACGGTGCGATATTCCTTTGAACCTAAAGGGAATTTCGTCGAAGCGGGCCAAATTGTGATTACGGAACACACTTATTTGCTTAATCTAAAATTCTTCCTCAGACTCCTTCGCGTTAGCGGAACGTCCCTCGAGACTTGAGATAATGCTCAAATAAAATAAAAAAGTCGTGCGTACCGTCTTTTACTGTACAGTTTCAATTAAAATGAACGTCAAAAGCATTCATTAGCATTTGAATATAACTGGTCATAGATCTTAGATGAAACTATACTTAATTTTAAACAACAGACGCACAAAAAATTCATGACTTTTTGCTCTTAACTTCTTTATTCTGTGACGGAGGATAACTAATTATCTGCCTAGGTACAGAAAATATAGATGTGGAGAGGCGAAATAAGTAGGTAGAGATCGTCAATCTTTTGACGAGATCATAAACATTGAATTGGTTGCGAGATTGTTTATACATTTTTTTAATAGGAAGTGCAGAAAACTTATACATTCCCAATCCATCTACAATCCCAGTGGGTGTCAGTCACAACATCAGTTATTTTTTATTATCTCAAGGCAGTTACTTTTTATTTTTGTGAATCGATGACTGGTTTTCATTTGAGTCATGCGATATTCATCTTTATCGGCCACGAGGCATCATATCCTTTCTTTTTTTGTTCGCATAACTAATGCAAATGCCGAATGCTCATCCCACGTTGATGATAGTTTCATAATTCAATGCTCTCTACAATTTGTATTTGATACTAAAGTTGGAGCTCAACAATTAGATGAGATGAATATTTCCAAAACTTGATTGTGAATCTCATCTTTCCAGTAGTTAATGAAGTAATCTTGTCTTCGGCAGGTGATTGCCTCAACAGTTCATAATTAGAAATTTTCTTAAGAAATTCAGCCTAATTAACTTTCACATCCGGGGCATCATTAAAGGTTTCATGTTATCCAAAATTAATACGACCAAAATATATACCAGAGATAAAATTTGCTATAATATATTTGTTAGTTCTATAGATGTTCTAAATTCCAGTATTGAAAATGTATTGTGTGGAGCAGTTACATCATTGTTCTGTCGGGGTCTATGTTTGTAAGTTTGTATCAAGATAAATTATTAATATGTTAAGTACTAGTTCTTACAAAGCGGCTTTTACCTTGAATCGTGAGAATTTTTCAATCACGCGGAAGATAGTAATTAATTACCGTGTGTGAAGCATAGAAATTGATATCGTTAACGGATTTCGCCGCAAAAAACATGTATCGTTAGAAATCTTGAGATCGGTGTGCTGTTGATAATCTCAGTTCTTTTGTTACTGTTATTATTCACACTATTGCATACAGTGGTTTGAGATGACACGCTTTCTATTGCTTGCGGTGTATTCTAGATTCGTAGTTCTTCGACCGTATTGAGACGAAAGCGTCTCAGCTAAAGTCTGTTTTTCACCAACATCTATTGTCAATTTTTTTATTGAAAATGTTAAGGTTGACGAACTGGGATTTAAACATAATAATGGTAGCCTAACAGGAGCATTTCATACGAATTTGATTAACCCCTTGAATAACAATGACCGAAATAAGGGCCCTGATTTGGAGAATCCCAAAATAAATTAAAAACAACACAATTATGGAGGCAACACGATTCTCTTATCTTACTCGACTTAATTTAAATCTTACTTCGTTCACTTAAATCTGATTTTCCGTTAACCACGAAATTTTAACCGTTGCAGCACATTGTAAGGGAAACGATCCATTCATTGTAACTCTTGCACAGCTTCAACGTCAGCTTCAGAGTAATTTCAACTTTAAACTTCGAGGAATAAGATATCAGTTCCACTGTTGTTTCATAGAGCAGTACCGTCTTTGTTCGAAGAGTTTCGTACGGGAACGGACGTTGAAAAAAAGGGGCACGACGGGAACACACCTGTCTGTGGTGTTGCCAGTTTTTGATGAGAACCAGTGAATGGCGACTATAGTTACAATGGCAGCGGATTTTTGAATTTGGATACGTTTTTTGAGTATCGCTCTCATTCATGTCGAATTGCGAATCTTTTTGACATATCGTTAAGCAGTTTTGCGGTTCGACCCTACCAGCTAATAAGTCTGTTGTTTTATTCGTCTTAAGAGATACCAACCAAATTAGATTTCAGAATTAATTTTGTCCGGCTTGTTGGCACGGTAACCTTTTATAGAAATAGGCTGAGAAATGAGTCAAGCAGTGCCTATTAAGGGGATTATAGTTTTCGCTCCAAAATTAAGACAATGCTAAACAAGAGCTTGTTTCTTACATTTACGGTTAAAGACGTTCGTTCTCTGTAATACCTGGAAGACATAAAACTATTTTGCAAAATGACATAACTTTAACAGCTGCATTGCAATAAATCTACAGCTGAACAAGAAATGCCACACATAACCCGTCTAGTTCCCAACATAATGTTACATCATAACTTGTCCAGAGACAGATCAGTCAACAAACTCCTGCGCAGCATTCATTCGCCCACGGCTGCGTTCCTAACTCGAAATGTGATTTAATACTTTTTGGATTTATAAATTATGGATTTTAAGAGCTCAGTGAGCGCTATTAGTTTTATAGTCCTATTTAACATGGGTATTTAGTTATATACGAAACAAGGGAACCTTGTCATTTTATAACGACACATTTCCAAAACGGTTAGAAACATATCGGTACATAAGGCTCCTATAATTTAGGCATTGTTAACTAATGGGGCACATGGACATACCTACATCCTGCCGATGCAATTAACAGGTCGCCCAGACAAAAATAATAATCAGATAAGTAGAGACTTTTTAAACAATACACAGCAAATAAACGCACGGACAATGCAGACAAAGCGGCAATTAAGACAAGTCTAGCCGACTGAAATCTAAATAAAAATCTAATAACTAATAAGTATGGACCAACAACTTATTTCTAGTCACCGTGAGAATGAGAAGCACCTACTTATAATGAATTACAATGACACTCTTGCACATTTTAAAGAAACTTCATGCGTACGCGACCCGACCTTTTCCAAAGACATACAACTGCGGTCAGTGTCCTTCCAAACGCACCTTGATCCAACATCCGGTGTATAAATCAAATACCTATGACCCACTAATCAAAAAGTATTAACAAACAGACAAACAAAATAACATTTCATCATACAAAGATGAACCGTATTGTTTTTTTATCAGTCATGCATAATCAAAATATGATGGAACAATACAAATCGGTATTGAACAATCGAGTCCTAATCACATACATATGTCGAGATCATGTTTGGGTACACCTTGATGATCGTGAAGAGCTGTATTAACATAAATATGGTGTATTTACATAATTTAAATGATGTGTTTATAAAAGGTAGGGCATTTTGGTTAAATTATATGGTGTGCTTGAAAATGATTAAATATTAGATGATGATCTGCTAAACATAGTCTCTAGTATCTTCTTCTGTTGGCATCGTAAGATTTTAAAATATATCAGAAACAGGATCATGGCAATCAGAACCAGCTTTCAATGTATGACCAGATTTTACAGATTCTATAATCACTAATCAGCAGTGATAGGAATAGGTAGTGCCTATTTGCCTAAACTTCGAAGAACAGAGACAAGAAACGGAGACTTCCTTAGGACTAAATTTTTTCCGAAACTTGTCTCGAAAAAAACACATATAATATTGTTGTAACTTACAACAATATTATATGTGTTTTATTTTTCCTTTAGAGCCCATAGAGGATAAGTTATTATTATGGAGTTATAAATTATAAATGTTATGTCTAGTCGCAAACTTTAGGTAAATATAGACGAATTACTTATTCCAAATAACATATTTTTTTAATGTATTCAAAAGTGTTGTCCCGCATTTCGGGACAGATGTCCCAGAAAAAATTTAGTCCTAAGGAAGTCTCCGTTTCTTGTCTCTGTTCTTCGAAGTTTAGGCAAATAGGCACTACCTATTCATATCACTGCTAATCAGTATATGGTCTAACTCGTCTTTAAACTACAATAACAATACAACAAGAAAATTATCAGAATTTTGAAAGATTAAAGCATTATACGCAGGTGACTGATTATTACTTCACAAAGTGTCCATCCATCCGTACCTGTGGTAATACATATAAGCTTTGATTTATATACACAGCATTTACAAAACACGATGTAAAATGCACCAAAAACAAGAGTGAAAATAACTTGCAAGATTCTCAATTACTTCCAAGTTCACACAACTTAATACCTGACAAGACTGCTTAGTAAAAATTGATCCACAAAACCAACCTTAATACTGCCTACCATATTCCGAATACACCTCTTGGTATAATTTTATTTGCATAAGGCTTACCGTAGGAGAAGGAAGGAATCTATAATCAGTTTTCTGCCTTATTACGAGTTTAGGATTACCTACGACTTGCCTTGAATATGAATTTGATATAGTACACAATCAGGTTTACGTAGGAGATCAAGTTACTGAATAACTTATTACTAAAGGATTTCGGCTGGAACGGGTTTTCGTGTTCAGTGAAATATGGTTTGAGTCAGGATTACACAAATGAGCCGTTTCTTAAAAACGGATAAAGTGATCGAGGTTGTTCTGAGAATTAGATTAATATCAAAGAAAATACGAAACATGTAGGTTACACAAGACGTTCTGATCAAAGTATATAAGCGGCAAAAATATGAAATATTTAATACAAAATTGCGTTGCGTCCACAAGACCCCAAAAATCAATCAATCTAGTAGCATCTATTGACTAAATTGAACCGATCAAAACTAAAGCGTACCTTCAATATATTGTAATAAGACCATCCATCATCTTCTACAAAGAGAGATTACACATTTCATTACAAAGTACAAAGTGTATAAAAAACTCTTCGGACAATTTGAGGCCTTTTTTTATGCTGTCAGTTGGAAGCCGGTGTCCGAGTCCATCATTAAATGAAATCTCAGTAATCATTCATCATCAACGGCGATTTGACCAGCGGTTAACCCGCCAGAGGCTGAGCTCCCAAGGTAGTCATTGAGAGTAAAAAAGAGGCTTCAAATTCTGATGCCTTTAATAACGAGGCCTGTTTTGTTTGAATATTGATTTCGTAAGTTTGTTTCAACAAGTTCTGAAGTTGAAATGTGTTTCGTTACTAAGTAGGCTTCGGGTATCGACTAAAATATTGCTCTGATAAAAGATTTTTAATATATTCGTAAATTGAATTTCGGTTGCCCTTTTTTAAGTAAAGTTGAAGTGCTTCACATTCCTAAAAAGAAACCTAGCATGAAAGAGGAAGCCACACCGGTAACTATTCACACTTCTTTTGCTTCCTGCGTTTTGGGAACTCATGCAGATATCCGATTTTAAATTTCGACAGCACACTCCAAACCTTTTCACCTTAATTCCTCCGATCCACCGCTTTAAAACGAAAATAAGCGCCGAGGCTCAATTTACATAAAAAATCACCTCATTATTATGAAAACCTTACTCGTCTCTTAATATTTCTCCAAACAATTTTCGGCACGCAAACACCTTTGGGGCATAAAATGGAAAAGAAACGCGTAAACGGTAGCTGATATTAGCATGGATAGCCTTTTTGTTTTCTCTAAAACACTTGAACATATGTAAAGGATATCCGTTGAAGACTCCGCAAGGGGTCATTACGTGTAAGCAATCCATACTTTTTGTTCAATTCTTTATGAACATAAAGCCGTTTACTCGATCTTAAAATTATCAGGTATGTCGAAAAAAGAAACCGTTGGATATACGGATGCAGCAAATTATAGTTCGATACGTTTAATATAAATTTCAATGAGAATTCAAGTCTGACTAAAGAATGAAACGGTTACGCAGTGTCAATGACGCAAAATGTAACGGTCCTTTATAGACTAAACAAAAATTATTTTATTTTGTCATTGATATTTACAAAGACAGACAGTATAATTCATGGATCAAACTGTTACACATATCTGTTGAACCCTGAAAATATTTGACATCCCAAAATCTAATTTCGGTATGTGTCAGTGATGAATTAGGCTTATATTTTTGTTTATGCTAAAGAAAAGGAGAATTTCGTATTGTCTATTGCCCTTGCGTGGTAAATCGATGTCAATCTACATGGTGATTGGAGTTGAGTCCGTAATTTATGTCTAACATAGCAGATGGCGTACCAGTTCTCAGGGAATTACGCACGTTTAGAATATTATTAACGAGTGGGCTTCCACGCGATTCCCTTCCTTTGGTGACATGTTTGAGAAAATGTTCTAAAGCCTTGGTTCGAACTTAGGGTGATTAATAGATTCTCTGATTTCACTGTATTAACCGTTTGTAGGCACAAGTCTTGCATCGTAACGGGGTCACACATGCGCTGATTATTGCTCGGATTTATGATGAATCAACAGTTCACTAAGGTATCCATAACATCGAAGTAGATGAAAACAACAACAGCAATGATTACATTAAAACTCCAACTTGTTATGATCGATTTGTAAGAGAAAATATGTTTCCAAATAACAGAATAATTTTCCGAGCCATTTGACGTTTCGTGACACAAACAAGTTCAAGGCCTCACATTATCTAGGAAGAAAGTTTAATTCATTTGTTTATCCCGTGAAAATAAATACACCAAACCAGCCTGGGCAGTACACTAGTAGCAATAGACCCAAAATCTAAAAACAAACAGAGTCCAAATTAGTTTCTTTCAAGTTCAGTACGTAAAGCGATTCAGAGGCGACCACTCATAAAGATAAAAAACCTGTTAATCAGTGACTTCCTCGGAAAAAGATTAAACACGTACAAAACAAGTAATTGGTTCGAATAATTCCGAAACTTGATACATTAAAGAAACGAGATTCTTAGCTGTCAACGACTTCTGAGTTTAAATCAATGTAAGTAATATTTCCATGGTTTTATGGGAACCATTAAGCTACAGAATGTGACAAGTGCTTATCTTAAGTTGCGAGCGGTTTTTCAGAGCTGGGAAATGAGTCATTTAATGTCCAAAGACGATGCCATAGATAAACTAAAATAACAATATACAGGCTGGCAATGTATGGAACAGCTAATTTTTTTTTTTATATAACAGACTATATTTTTTAATGCTGAGAATCCAGAATCATGTACGGAATTCACGGTAGCAAGTTGCGTCATGTCCCTACCACACTGTAACTCATTCCTTGGTATAAGGAAATCTCTTTTTTTCCACAATTAAAAGCTTGCCAAAGTTCATGCGAAATTCTTTAAAACTCAGTTTATCATGTCGTCATCGGCAGTTTCATCCAAATCAAAAATTTTGTACACGACACCCAATTAGGACTTCGCAAACCTTTCCTTTAACAGATCAAATCCATGTCCCTTATCATGTTTTTTATTATCTTTATTCTGTCCCTTGTCAGCTTGTAAAAACTTCATCAATTAATACTGTAACTGTATCCCTTGAATTAAAACTATTAACAACGACACAATTTACTAACAACTTACAACTTTACATCCCATATTCACACGCTTCATCATCTAGTACCATCAATATCACTTCACACTTTTGTCAACGGTTAATTAGAGTAATTACAACAATCCATACAATCTAATAGAGGAGCGAATGTTTAAGATAAGTCAAGTTCATGACATGTCTCAACAAGTCACGACATGTTACACAGAAGATGTTATGAAATAAACATATGTATGAGTCACTGACAGTAATGAAGGCACATTAGAACTCAATTTATGAATTGCGTTCGAAGTTCTCGACGAGTGATGTATGGCCAAGTCAGCAGATGCTTAGCCTGCTAAAATGTGAATGCCGAGAAGCGAATGAATGAAGCATCTGTCTTTATTAAAATAACTGAATCGTCTGTGATTCCAGAAACGTTACGCAAAGGTGACCCGAAAACTTCTACCCATTAAACGATCGCCTACTGGAAACCGTTTGCATGTGAGCCGCAAGATTTTCACGATTTTATTTATTGAAAAACGATAATACTAATAATAAAGCTGAAGAGTATATTTGCTTTTTTTTTTTTGTTTGTACGCGCTAATCTCTAGAGCTGCCAGTCGAATTTGAAAAATTCTCTCTCTGTCTTCCGATCTTGAGCATAATTATCCTACAATGTTCCCACAGGGACACCGGCCTCTTCTCGGTGAGAGGGAGAAGGCCACCACGCGGGCAGTGCGGGTGGACAGATGTCACATGTCTTGGACTTCTAGGGCATGCCGGATGATGTTTTGTTGAATGATGTTTTCACCGTTTTGAGAGCAGTGATGAAATAATTTACACCAAAGAGATTTAAGATAGGTACAATAGAGAGGCTATGCAAAGAAATGTCATAGAAAAACTGTGATCCCATGTCTCAGTGACGCCATCTAGTATAATATAGCAAAATTAGAGCGGCAATTGGGAACATCTTAACACAAAAATTGCAAACATGAATTAAATTTAGTAAAATATATTCAGCTATTGCTCGGTAGGTGGCCAGTGTGGTCAGTGTTGCCAGATCCGATTTTCAATCCGTGGGTTAAGCCTGAAAAACATAATATACTTAGTTCAAATGGTAAATAGATATAAAAAAACTAAACAAATTAAGCAAAACTTGTTTTAAACAGTAAAAACCATTTTAGAATTTTATTCGCTACTATCCATTGTCCGTGTCACCGTGTATGACTAGGTATCAGTTTCAGTGTGTGTTTATGTACATTTTAAAATAAAATTATTTTAAATGTGCCTGCTTTGCCGTTGGATTATTATAGCACTCAGTTTATTACACTTTTTGTGTAAAGTAGACCTATCATGTCACAAAGCGCATATTTTCTTTGCAATTGTCGGTTGCGTTTCGGTTTTAGCAAAATATTTTTTTTTTCACTTTGCTTGCAAATATTTGTAAATATTGTATCCGTATGTTTAAGTATATCCGAGGCGAGGTCCAAAATCCGTAGATCTATAAAAAAATCCGTAGGTCTGGCAATAAATGGGGTGACACTAAGTAGACAGTATAAAACCTGTGGTAGGGATTTTACCATTTCGATATAAATGTATCGATAATATTGAAAAAAGTGACTAAGACTATTTCTTTTTCGCGTTTGAATAGATTGAACCAAGTGCCAAAAGATTATGAAAACCATAAAATGATTAGCAGTTTAAAAGTTATTTATTTATAAAATTATTTTTACATACTTTGGAGGCATGAGGAACAGGGTGTAAAGTTCACTCATCCTCCATTGAAAAGGGAGGATCCTCCGACCAGACGGGTGTTATGTCTGGCGGGCAATTGCCCCACGATTGATGTTGAGAAATTGTATCTATGCTAAGTGCGCGGTAAACTCTGCTTGCGAGATGCAGGATTTGCGTGACGTCAGTATGGCGCGTTGTTCGCATGTGGCGTTGTAGATACCGCTACATCACTCCCCTCCGGAGACCGGAGGTCGATAGTGGGCTGAGTCTTGTATCTTGCGATGCTTGCCAGGCCAGCTGAGATTCCAGTGAGTCGGAACCGGTTGCCGCATAGTTCACGGTGAGTCGGAACTGTCTGCGGAGATGTCCCCAGTGAGTCGGGGTGGCGCTGCGTTATACTCCAGTGCGTCGGATGTCGTACAGCGCCGGGTTGAGGCTGGCTGCTGCGTCGACCAGGAGAGGGTGCTCTGCTTGTTGACCGGCCGAAGGTGCAGTGTGCTGTGCCAAGGTTGCTGATGAGGCTGAGGGTGATGACCAGGTATGCGCGGATGCTGCATGCTGGTGGTCAGGATACCCGTTAAAGCCGTGGATGCTGGCTGGCTGGGTGACTCGCTGCTGAAGCTTGCGGGAGTGATGATGATGACGTCACGCTGAAGTGTTTGCACGAAGGCTGCGCTGATGTTCATACTCGGGGTCACCAGTTTGGAGGCATGAGGAACAGGGTGTAAAGTTCACTCATCCTCCATTGAAAAGGGAGGATCCTCCGACCAGACGGGTGTTATGTCTGGCGGGCAATTGCCCCACGATTGATGTTGAGAAATTGTATCTATGCTAAGTGCGCGGTAAACTCTGCTTGCGAGATGCAGGATTTGCGTGACGTCAGTATGGCGCGTTGTTCGCATGTGGCGTTGTAGATACCGCTACAATACAAATGACTAATAGTTATCGTTATTATGATCTAGTAATCCAAGTGTGAGACCAGATGAAAGCCAAATTTCTTCTCTACGGTCTATCTGAACAAACCGTATCCACTTTTCACGTTCTACATTATTTACATTCGGAAACCTAAAATAACAGAAACCTACATGAATGCATAGTACTTGTTCATTTATTGATATTTAAATAAAATGACATGATTATCTTCAAACAGTATTATATTTTGTGTTATTTATTTTTTAACTTAATAAATATTATCGATAACCAAATCGATAAACAAAATTGCATCTCTACAACGCAGTAGTAAAGCTACTCAGCAATAGAGGGCGTTTATTACAAAATTAGCAAATTTTCTAGATCTATTTATGAAAATTATTTAATTTTAATTACTGAGTAAATATAAATAATTCATACGAAAATAAACTGAAGTTAGGTCCAGCCGTTTTACCGTAACGAGATTTACAATGTCTCAATGCGCAACTTGGCATATTTCCTTAGAAAATATTTGTTTTTGGTGGAAACAAATACGACTTGACACGCAGGCGTACCACACTAGACTGAGTGACTTATGACCACTAGGACAAAAGTATTGGATTACGATTTTGTTCGTGATGTCCTGTCTATTGTCAAGTAAATAATTTAATGTCTTTGATTTACACAAAGTAAAGCGCCTGTCTGGCTTCGAACCTACGACCTACAACTAGGTAAGTCGCGGCCGTTACTACTGGGCTACCCCTGCTCTCAATCTTGAGCAATAACAAAAAAAATTGCAAACATGTGATCGCAATTTTGGTCCAACCTTGGCCAAAGACAAACTCGAATAGAAGAGCTCGTTCTTTCTTTTAATCATTTCAAAAAATCTACCAGTTATGGCCACCAGTTTTTTTATCGGATAAGCCAGACATAAATGTTGTCAATGAATGCAGCTTACAATAAAAACGTGTTGGAATTTCGACTTAAACTTTGCAATAAGCGGGTGACAGGTTATTAAGTCGACACTTGCCTTAATGATCAGTTTCCTCAATAAACTCTTTAAAGATGCCGAAATGATAGTCTATGGGTATACTTACTCTATTATTTATACTTCCTCGGGAAATAATTAAGAATATTTTGGAATTAATCTCACCGGATTTTAATCCTAAGAGATTTATCTCCCGTAAAGTAATTAGAAGCCTCTCCCTTTACTTAAAGGTCTACCCACAGATTATAAGAATACTGAGTAGTTAATTACAATTACAAAAATCTAAGATTTAAGTAACTGAGCGGTGTGAAGAACTTTTCAGATTCTAAATTTCGCCCATATTTTAGCATTAAGATGAGGCTTTATAGCCAGACTTAAAAAAACAAATGAAGAATCTAAAGTGAATGGCAGGCAAAAACAAAAGATAAAAACAAAAAGCTATTAACGAAATATTAAAAATAAATAAGCTGTATAAACCTCATTATAAGCACAGCATTTAATTCTCGAACCCTAATTACACAAACTGGCGTGCTGGGCAGAAAAACCTGACCACACGTACCCAAGTTACCTACGTCCTACGTAATATTAGGGGCTCGTGTCAGCGTTTACCGAAATAAGTACCCGAGGTCCCGAAACGTTCAAAGGACTCTCTAAACCCCTTATTTCTGACATTAACGTCTGGCTTTTTCTAAGCTTCCAATTTAGGGGGCTACACTTAATGGAGGGAGAACGGTTGCAATTTCAACGGTTTGACCTCGTCTGGTCTGGTACGGTATTAAGTTTATAATTTATGTACATGATACATATAGGTATTATATTCACTGTTTCTCCACAAAAGGTCTCTGGCAGTGTTCTACGTTACATACAAAACTCGGAAGTGTCTAGGAGGAAACGTGCCAATGCCTTATAGGGACTATAGGGAGATCGGGACTTCTATTCAAGTTTTGTTATTTAGGTACTGAAAATTGGTATTAATTTAAGCCAAGGCTCGAAGATCAGGCAAAATATATAAAGGAGGATCGAGACATAAAAGTAAATTGTGAAGTTAATGATTTAGATCTTTGGCAAAATATACAAGATAATTGTCTAGAAGCATGTGCTGAATTCATGGTTACAGTTTGAGCACTAGTTAAATTTTGTCTGTAGGTATAGGACTGTATAAATAAGGATGGCTTAATTAATTACAGAAGGACACGTTTGCCGCATGTCGGATGCATAGTGAGCTAAGAACACCAGGACATGAGTCTGTAGCGGTATCTACAACGCCACATGCGAATAACGCGTCATACTGACCTCACGCTAATCCTGCATCTCGCAAGCAGAGTTTACCGCGCAACTAGCATACATATATACAAACTTCCGAACGTCAACCGTCGGGCAATTGCCCGCCAGACAGAACACCCGTCTGGTCGGAGGATCTTCCCTTTTCTATGGAGGCTGAGTGCACTTTAGACACTGTTCCTCATACCTCTATAAGTCCTTAAAAACGTCCAACTGTATCGCGGTAGGCCTCGACATAGATGGCGGGGCGAGCTTGACGCCTATAGGTGGGATTGGTCCATGTTGGTGGAGGGTCGAGTTGAATGGAAAAAGGAAAGGGGGGCCTTTGCGCTGCAATGGGACAATACAGGCAATTTTTTTATTTTTTAATAATTGGTTAAGGTGGGAACAGTTAAACCTCATAATATTCCCCGTTCCGGGGTTTCTCACGAAATCGATAGAAAATAGTTACTTATAAATCCGTATCTGAAAGCGCAAAAGGCACCTATTTTTTTATATGCTTTTAGTAAGTTTCACTATAAAAGTGATGAGTACCTACTCATCACTTTTATAGCGAAACTTGATAAAAAGATACCTTTCCAAGTCGTTTTCATTGCTGTTTTATAGCCCCTGCTTTTGTCTTTAGATAGGTAGGTACTTGAAAATACAATAAAACTAAATTTTTTATAGTGAAAGCTGACGTTGTAACTATTCCTTTATGTTTACAGGGGAATTTGTAATAGAAACGTTTATAAGGGCGAAGAATTTGAGTCTCCGAATTTAGTGATGGTTTTCTAATTTGAATTAAATGACACTTTGAAGTTTAAAGGAAACTACTAAGGGCTAATTTTATCCCAGGAATAACTTAGAATATCTTGATAGTTATTCCAAACAAAATCTGTCAGACGTTGATTTTATTCCACGAATAAAATTTTTCTGTCGATCGAAAAATCAGCCCTAAATTAAATAGGTCGCGATATATCAACTATTATTTTTCCTTATAATTAGTAATATTGAGGATTTTTCCATTTAGTTTAACAGAAATTACAGTACAAAATACAAGTTCAGATAAGTTTTTATATTATTGTACTGTTACTTTTTATATTATTCACATTAGGTAAATAATGTACAATTAGCACTTACAGCTGTGGTTTACAAGCTTCCACAAATTAAGATAACAAGTTTTTTACAAAATGAAAATAGAATAAAAGTGTATTAACATCTCCAAAAATACGCACACCGTTCAACGTCTAAGTTCATTCAAAATTCCGGTGTCCTCTAAACATTCTCAAAACAGGTCCATTCATAACTTTGGGCGTAGTAAAAGGGTCAGTCGCAGTACGAACCTCATCCTTGTTATCATTAGCACTTCGCCACTCCCACGTTACCAAATATGTATGGGAAATACAATGTTTGATCTACTTCGTGTTTCACATGCCATGTGTTACAGAATTGAGACTATTTTGTTGAAGATTTATGAGGCGGATATCAAAAGTTTGCAGAATAAACGAACTAGTAAGAGAACGTTAAAATTTTGAAAGCATCAAGAATTTGCAGAATCGGTCACATTGAACAGTAAAATTTACTACACAGGTACGTTTTATGAAACCACGTAAAACCTATACTAGTATAGGTTTTACTAATGCAGTAGGTACCTCTACTGCATTAGTTGCACTATAGATAACTAACTTTAAATAAAGAATTTATTGAATAACACGACGAACGAGTTATTCATTTACGAACGTACCCAATAACCTATTGACAGATTGCTACTGACGGTAGCCAATACAAATTATAACTGCCAGCATAATATGACCATACCATGGGGTAATTGCGTAACACACTATTAGTAGCAATGGATTTTATTATGACAGTTCAACAACATTCATTGCGTTATTTACGTCGTTGAGCAGACACATTTTTCAAACTTATGAAGCAATGGATTAGCAATATCCTTCAAAATGATTCAGATTGGACTAGAGTGCTGGGCCCCGAGTCTGCTATTTTTATAAATTTGTCATTCCAACACGATCCCATTCCCATCCCATTGTCATTTTGCTTAAAGTTCGTAATCTGCTAAATTATTAATGGCGATCATTGGTCTCGTAATAGAATTGTGTCATAATGACATTGTCGTATTGCCATTATTATAAAACCCGTTAGAAGAAATGATTTACGAAAAACTATCACTACTTTATTTATGCCAGATTTCATTTATATATATTTTTACATATTATTTATTAGTGTTTCATACGAGTCAAGTGTTTTATGTAAGTCAGTCATTCATTTATCATTATGTACGAGATTACCATTCTATGCCATTTCTTTCAATGGAGTGTCAGTAGTTGACCACTGGAAAGTCATAATGACGCCATTATGTTAGTAGATTACCAAACTTGTTAAAATCAACAATTATGAAATCAATGATAGACCATTCTGACACTATTGTAATAGCAGACTTGGGGCCCGTCGCTACACTGATATAGATTATTGGGACGTTAAAACCAAAGATAAATAGATTTTTCTACCTCCAGTATGCCAAAAGTGGTGATAAATAGATAATTGAGTTCGGCCGTGGAATGACGAATGTGTCATTCATAAGTTTAATAAAACAAAAACTTGATTTGGTTGACTGGTAGAAAATGCCTATGACGTTAATTCCCCCTGTACATGAACGTGCTTGAAGTATTAAATAAATAAATAAAATCAAAATACCTACTTACATAGATTAGGTAACGGATACATTCTCGAAAAAAAAAGGGAGTAGAAACGGGCCCGCCGAAAGTAGTTTGACACGTCGCGTCGGTTTGACCCTACTCCCGAATAATTAGCTTTTTCCGACAAGTCAAAAATAATTATCGGGAGTATGGACAACTGTCAAATCGCCCACACTAATCTTATGTCCTGTCCGTAGGTGATACGGAGTAGGAATCGCCCGGTTAGCCCATGTACGCACGGAGATAAAAATATCGCTGCGGGATTTAATCGCCTACTGGATTTACAACTCTCGGTGTAAGACCGAGCATTGAAAATCCAAAAAAGCGCATCTCAGCGCGTCAAAAAAGAAAATTGTTGGATTTTCAACTCTCGACGCTAAGCAGTGCGTTGAAAATCCAGTGCGCTAAAAAAATCGTCGCGGGAAAAACGCGCCCGTGCGAAGCGTCTTGTAACTACGGCCGAATCTACGAATTTCGTGCTTAGGTAGCAGACATCGATGTGATCGATCAAAGAACCGGTTTAGTTTTATTATACTTAATTATTTATTTTTATGTTTTATTAGTTAAATTACTTGTTAGCTAATTGGCCAGATTAAAGTGTGAATAAAGTACCACCGACTGCAGTAATACTTTTTACAAAAAGAACAAGTTTGACGGAACGTTCAAAATCCACTAAAGGCCGGTTTTTTGATCCGTAATTAAAGAAAGAAAGAAAGAAAAAGCATTTATTTGCGGTAAACATGACGCATAAAAAAAAGGACATAAACACACAAAAAATAATAAGTTGGTTAACTCAACCAATATTGTTAACAATAGTAACTAATGGTTAAATTTCTTCAAAATGTGTTATTTTATCAACTTTTAGTTTATCTAATGATATAATATCATTGCTCATGAGTCATGGTCAAATAATTAACTATTAGTTAAAAAATTAACCATTAGTTACTATTTTAACAATTCGGATCAAAAAACCGGCCCTATCATTTGAACGTAGCACAACATAACAAAACACAGTCAATGCGGGCTTTGACATATTTTATGTATTCTTCGCGAACCAAGTATGTAAATAACAAACTTCTGAATCCGAATGTATCAAAGAATTCAAGGACAAAGAAATTACGAACTTTGAGACGATTTGGGAACACAATAGAACAGCTGTTGCTATTTTTAGTTAATGGATCGTTCAAACAAGGCTTACGGGGAAGAGACCGTTAAAATTAAGCGTTAAATAATAACATACATAATCCCAGTAACTGGGTTGTGGAGGCCAGAT
Organism: Apamea anceps; assembly: GCA_951799955.1. Taxonomy (NCBI): domain Eukaryota; kingdom Metazoa; phylum Arthropoda; class Insecta; order Lepidoptera; family Noctuidae; genus Apamea; species Apamea anceps. Next base: position 7,679,732 of record OX637518.1, read on the forward strand.
AGGCAGTCGCTCCATGTAAAATACTGGTATTCAGCTGCATCCGGTTAAACTGGAAGCTGACCCCAACATAGCTGGGAAAAGGCAGGCAGATGATGAATAACATCACGCCGGTATTCCACGAAGGGTACGGCAGAGGTGTACTGTAACGAGCACCAATATGTCAACACTTGACACCTTTCAATTGCGATTTTTTCGTGAAATAACGAATACAACGTTGAAATACGACACATTACACACCTATGAATCAAAATCAAAAGTCATTTATTCAAATTAGGCTGAGAATCAGCACTTTTGCGAACGTCAAAATTACAAAAGACAGTCCCCCAAAAACGCCCGCCCTTCACCACTTCCTAGTGCTATCGCCGGGAAGAAGAAGTGGCGCAACAAACTCCCCAGCAGTACAGCTGTCTGCTCAGTTAGAAAATACTTGATATTGGGTTCGAAAACAACATAAAGCTATGTTCGTAACAACATAAAATTCCATTCAAAAATAAAGGAGTAAATCGCTTTTGAATAAAGCCCGAGTGTATACATACTTTTGGTCATGACTGTACCTTTAGTATACCTACCTACATTTCGCTAGAAACGTTTAAGCCCCATGTCATAGGGAGCGAATCTATTGCCAACGACCGGGAACAAAACCAAACTCCGGGCTGATTAGTACCAGCCCGGAGTTTGACTTTGTGGCAGGTCTGGAAATTCCTGATGGAAAAACCGAAAAACAATTTGCCCGACCCGGGAATCCAACCCAGGACGTCACGCTCAGCAAGTATAGCGCTTGCGACCACTTGACCGACGAGGCCCGTTCAATATTCATGTCAATTTATTATTAGATTAGTTAGTTGTATTATTAATATGTGAGACAATAAAAATGAATATGGAAATAATATCTTTAGCATTCTATACTCATTGTTAAAGTCCTTGGAATATGGCGCTTAACATAATTTTAATTTATAATTATAATTAATACTTAAGTACCTTTTGCATGACCATGTGAGGTGCATTCAAATTCTTGTAATTTATTTCACATAAGTTCTCATTATGAAAGAAACAACACAGGGGTTTTGTGGCTAAGTAATAATAATAACAGCAGGGTCGATCGATCAGGTTAAGCTACGCTTGCCGCGGTTGGTCCGTGCATTGGTGACCATCATCACATACCAAGACCCCTCCGTACCTCGGAAAGCACGTTAAGCCGTTGGTCCCGGCTGTCATTCGTGAATCTTTGACAGTCGTTACGGGTCGTCAGAAACCCAAATGTCTGATAACCATCTTACCAAGGGGTATCGTATTACCCAGTAACTGGGTCGTGAAGGTCAGATAGGAAGTCGCTCCACGTAAAATACTGGTATTCAGCTGCATCCGGTGGAAGCCGACCCCACAACATAATTGGGAAAAGGCTGGTCAAATATACAATATGATCTCAAATCAATATGGAAGTCCTCGAAGAATAACGTCCAAAACAAAAAAAAAATGCGATTTTTGCCTAGCCTACTACTGCTTATCCCCAGAAAAGGAAGCGCCTTAAAAATAATCATCATGTGTCAGTATAACAATTTCAGCTTTAATAAAATAATATTTTTTACAAAGTCCGCCAGACAAGGCAAATCAATTCATTAGGGTAACCATATTTAATAACCATAAAAACAGGAGACCGTTGCGACTAAACCGAATACTGTCCAAATATGGTCGTATCAATAGAAAAACCACTTAATTTTGATAGGTATGATGACTCAAGCTAATAAAATTAATGTTTCCGACCGACCTACTAGCTAAATACTAGACGGACCAAGCTGTAATCACATGAAACGATTTTAAACCTTATGCAGATGAATTTAAAAGTTGATTTTGTTTTGCAAGTCTTCAGTTATTTTAAGAACTTTTAAACTACAATTTAGTTAGTTTAAACAGCGGAAACGGTGCTGTCGGAAGGCAACCCTTGCGCTCGCGCAGCTGACCGCTACGCTGGGGTTAATTTAAAAATAAACCTGTTTGTTTCTTTTTTTAAGCCGTATTTAGTGACTTTGGAGTAGGTTTACATTTTTTGTTTAAAAAAGTTAAATAAGGAAGTTGATGTATGTGTGTATCGCGTCTTGTTTTTTTTCTTATGTAACCTGAGCTCCGAACATTATATATTCGATGTATTTTAAGGCACAAGCGCTGCATTTAGGTCTTCGCGATTATACTGCATGGTTGGGTAGGCAGATATTTAAGAACCGACAAGACAATAAACTTGATTAATAGAACTTCTTCTAAGTCACTGAAGTGAAACGATACAAAAGTAATTATACGAGTACCTATAACTCTCCATAAAACAAGCGAATGTAGCCAATATTATACCTATAACATGAAATCCCAAGTCCAATAATAATTGCAACTAAATTGCATCTAATCTTTATTGCCATTTAAGTAATAGCCACAATACGTAAGTCAGCAGAACACACCGAATTAATCCAGTATATTAAAGCTCAGGGCTCAGGTCTTATACTTACCCAGATCATTAATAATATATCTCCCCGTATGTGCAGACATTGAAAAATCCTAACAGTCGATACAGCCGTTCATCTGAGAAATAAAATTTATGCGTTCGAACAGGGACACCGCCCATTCGTAATTGGTTCACAGATCAATGATAGAGCATAATGCATTTGTGAGTTCTTAGTACCTATATTTAATATTTATGGTCTCATCGCTTCCTGTGGGTGTCGCAACAGCAGAATCTACAATTTTACTTAGAGGAGCAGCATCTACCCGTATGGAAGATAACTGTATCATAGTCTTAGGAAAAGAACTCAAACATTCGCAGAATTCAGTTTTTTTTTTTATATTGTAAGACGCAGCATATGGCTATAAGAGTAAGGGAAGACCAAAGAAACGATGGATGGACTGTGTGAATGATGATATGGTTAGAAAGGGGGGGTGACTACCGAAATGACGACTAATAGAGAAGTATGGAAGAAAAAGACATGTTGCGCCAACCCCATATAAATTGGGATAAGGTCAGGAGAATGATTATGGTGATGATTAAAATACGCAGTATTTCAATTTCCCCTGCACAGTGGAACAATCAGGCTGGAGGTAGTCATTTATTCTTATCTTTACTATAGAAATATTATTATATTCATAGTTCATATGTATTATGTATACGTTCATATGTACCTATTATTAGTTTAGTCTCCGTATCGATCTGTTTATCATAGACTTCCGGATGTGGACATTTCCGGGCGATAAAATGAGAAGACACCTCCAGGTTATTGATTGTGAAATGAACGAGAAAATACAGTAAATCATGTGTTTATCAAATTTATGTTGTAAGGGTCAAACGAAGAAAGGGTCACTCCGACAGACGTTCGGTTCGCACTCGATAAGGACTTTCCACTTAAACGTTTGAAAAATAGGTTGGTATTCCAATAATACCAATATATTACTTGAAATAGAACCCATGTTTGCCATAAAAATAGTAATGGAAATACCAATAGTGAACTCTAATTTCGTAACACAATATCAACCTCAATCTGAATCCTTTTGAATGATATTAGCTAATCTATTGCTACAAAAAACTTTTTTGCAAAAAAAAACAACCGACTTCCAAAAACGACACTACAAAGTGAAAAATAACTTTAATTTCGGAAGTCGGTGTCGTCGGGTTCGCATTTTCGTTGTTTGCCACCGACTTCCGAAATTAAAGTTATTTTTCACTTTGTAGTGTCGTTTTTGGAAGTCGGTTGTTTTTTTTTGCAAAAAAGTTTTTATTTTTCACTATTAAGTTGTAATTTTTACCAGTAATTTAGGTTTAAAAACCAAACTACTGAACCGTTTTTGATGAAATTTCTATGGGACCACTTCAGAGGTATCTCCTTTCGAACAAAAAAATAATTTTGAAAATCGGTCCACAATTGGCGGAGAAATCGCGTAACAAACACACAAAAAAAAAAAAAACATACCGTCGAATTGCGAACCTCCTCCTTTTTTAGAAGTCGGTTAAAAAGTAGGAAAAATTTGTCAGCTCAACAACGTAAATAACGCAATGAATGTTGTTGAACTGTCAAAATGGAAGCCATTGCTACTGTTAGTGTGTTACGCAATTACCTCGCAGATTGGTAAAAATTCATCAATTATTATTTCTCACACTGCATATTATAATGATTAGGATTTATAAAGATTAGGAATAAATGACCAATTAGCTCAACTCTTTGGCTAAATAGTGCCCTAAATAAAATCAACCCAACTTATTTAGTTCAACACATACTGCCAATAAACAAGCAAGGAACTAAGGCTCATCGCAGACGATACAAATGACATACATACGACTTACAAACGATACGAGAATGTTTTCTGTTTGCACTCGAGTTCTTTGATCCGCCGTCTTACAGCGGAAATACGTTTAAGTAAGTACAAAATGAAAACAGTACGAGTCGGGTCTTTATGTTATGCGAATACTTGGTTGTTTAATAAGATGTCTGTTCTTGTAATATTTTGTATGTGTTACGGATTTAATTTTATACAGACTTGTTTTTTTTATTAATAGAAAAAAGAAGGAGTAAATAATCTTCATGTGAGGACATGACAGGTCAGGACATGACAGGTCAGGACATGACAGGTCAGGACATGAAAAGAGAGGTCTTTTCCCACCAACTGCTTCTGTTCTAGAGCGGAGCAATTGCTTTACAAACTTACAGTAGGAATGGCTTTCATTTTGACAGTTCAAATCTCTCTCTCTGTGTAGTCGGTCCGTCATCTTTGAGGATCGTGGTCAGCTTCGAAGTTGCATCTGGAGCGGATGATCGGCCTCCACAGGTTTCTGTCCAGCGCATCCCTTACCACCCTCTAGTATTTAGAGGACGATGATTGCTTCATGGCGTTATTTGTTATTTCCGTTGATGAGAAGACAAATTTTTCGAACATATGAAGCAATGGATTAGCAATATCGTTCAAACTGATTCAGATTGTGATTGAAAGTGTGTCACGCATTACCCTAATGATGAAAATATAATGATAAATTAATATTGTATTTTTCAATGCAGCGCAAGTAGAACATAATTTCTGACGATACGATATTGCTGTCCATAGTCCAACCCCATAGGCATACCCCCCCGCTTTATAACAAGAAATTCCAACCTTTTATTACGCACGATATATATCATAGCCCTAATCGCCAACTACTTAACTATAGGCCGTAAAAACGTAAATTTTCCGCACACAATAAAAACAAATGCCTACTGAGTCACGACTCACGTTTCGTTAGGTATGCAATGAAAACTAAAAATACTGCGTTTGAGTCGCAGGGTCGAGGCCGAGACTCGAGTCAACGCCACTACGCTATAAACACCAGCTTGACCCGCGAAGTTGGGATTAGTCGGGCTGGAAGGAAGGTAGGTTCTGCCTGTCCTATAGGTAATTGTATTAGGTCTGAAATTTATTCAGTTGTATTTTATGACAATCAGGGTTGGAATAACGATACACACTTAACTTGACAGTAGAAACCCTAGAAAATATCGAAATAGAAGTTTGGTAAAATGTATATTTTGTGAATTTTTATCAATATTAATGAAGGGTAGCCAAGTCATGTGACACTAATTCACACCCAGACTCAATTTTTATCCTATTCAACAAACGTTGATTTAAATACGGGAGGTTTTCTTAACAAATAAAGGCTGATTTTTGTCAGTTAAACTTAAATTATTCTGGAAAGCAGTTCTCACACTAACGCTGGTCATAAAATAAAATATATTCAAACTCCAAAATAAAAATATCCTCCTTAGGCTCATTTGGCTAGACATGGTGATTGTCACACGTCATGTCATAGGCGTCGTTATAAGTCGTAAAGGCACTCGCGTGAATTGAATCAGCAAATTGAAGCAGTCGACGATAAGACATGTCAAACATCGATATTTCCGTAGGGGTCTTTAAGTCGATGTCACGGATGGACGGAAAGTCAAACGCGGGTAATAACTTGCTTCTTTCCTTTATATTAACTTGCATGATGATAAAAAACCTGCAGTCTTTCAATGATCGGCAAATTGAAGCAGTCGACGATAAGACATGACAAACACCTATATTTCCATAGTAAGCGGACGTCACGGATGAACGGAATGTCAAACGCGGGCACTAACTTATTTCCATTATACATATTAACCTGCATAATAGTAGGAAAACTGCATTATATCTATGTTAAGTGTGCGAGCAGAGGTCAAAATTCAATGACAGGAAATCCGCGTTTTAAATTAGCATACAGGTTGCTGCCCGCAAAGCTGATACCAGCCGGCAGTTGCCCGTAGTTAAGTATTTGTTTAAATAATTATACATTTTAAACACATTATTACTATATTATTAAAATTAACTAATCCTTTAACCATAAAAACAAAACAAGATAGGACCGAACATAATTTTTATTCGTGACTTCGTAATAAAAAGTCACATTAGACAGTCCCGCATAATTAGTAGATATGGACCCTCTAGCATACAGGAAGTCCCTGTTTAGCTTATCTGGATGGCTTGTCGAGTACCGAGCCTCGTTTACCTGCTTTTTAACAATTTTGTTAGGCGCAAACTTTAATTATACCATACCGTGTGGTCACCGTACGGTCGGTTTTTACCTCATAATAAAGGATGTTGCTTTGCGAAATTAATTTTGTTGTGGAATAAGTATTTACTTTGGCAATATTATTTTTCAAGACCGAGCCACAATGTTATGATATAAATAAAAATTAATTACTTACAGATTTTATTGTTAAACAGGCGCCAGCACATCAAGCTACCCGAAACTGTTAAATTTTCCCAATCAACCTTGTACCTAATGCTTTAGCGATAAAGTTGAAAATCTATTAAAGAAATTTAACAGATTGCAGTAGCTAGATGTGCTGGCGTCTGCCACACATAACATAACATAACGCCTGTAATCTCCGAAGGGTTAGGCAGAGGTGTACCTACCTACCTGAAGTACACCCACATTTCGCCAGGGGGCCTAATACCTCTAAAAGCTATTCATTTCCTGAATACCCAGCAGATCATTAGCATTCCTCTAATTTTCGTAAAATTTCATTTTATATTTGGTGTAAACATTGCCGCATGAAAAAAATATAAACCGTAATTTTATGGGTAAATTTTTCATTACAGTTTTTATTAATCAAATTGGTTTTTTATTTCTACAGTTTAAATGTTATTTCATTGTGATATGAATTTTACACAGATCATATTATGAATGGTCAGTCTGTGACCATTTTACGGTTTTTAATATGATTCATATTGTTATCCTATTATGATTCTGCCAAAGTGGCCTTTTTAGGCCCCCAGTTATGTTAAAGTCCCATGTTAAATGTACCAAACAAATGTGCAAATAAGCAAAAACGAACTGTTTTGTAAATGTAAGGCTCCTAATTAGAACGCTGCTCAAGTTTCGTTAACTTTTTACGGGCCCAATTTCATCCGAAACTTGGCTACGGAAGGAAAGCGCTTTTCTTATTTAGCACGAGCCAGCTTTCACGACAAACACTAAAGTAACTCGAAAAAGAAGCTAACATTTAAGCCGGCCCTAAAGTTGGGAAAGCGCTATGATGTGACAGACATATAACACATAATCAGCCTTTAATGTTCCCACTGCTGGGACACAGGTCTCTTCTCTTCGAGGGGAGTAGGCTATATTCTACCACGCGAGCCCAGTGCGGGTTGGTAGTCTCTTCGCATTTTTGGTTCTAGGACACGCCGGTTTCGGAGACAGACAGTACGCGATCCCTATCTCTATCAAACTATGTTAATAATATAAGTAAGCATGTTCGGCCTACGATCTAAAACAAATAAATAGTTAACACATCAGCTGTGTTCTATCTTTGGCAGCGGTTCAATAAACCGATGCGATTTCAGTAATGAGCCGAGACGGAACAAATAGGTACTGCTTACCTAGAGTCTAGAATAGGAATTAGCAGGGCTGTTTGCTTAGCTGTATTTAATGAGGTTGGAAAAAAATGAGGTCTTATTTTACCTACAAAATAAGCCTATCACTTCCCAACTATATTTTGTAGGTACTGATTTATAAGAAAAGTACCTACGCAACTAAAGCTGGATTCACAATACTGTGTTGTCATGTTGTGTCAACTTGTGTCGTGTCGTGACGCTGGCGCTGCCACCATATTTTGATTTGACGTAGTCCTGAACAGATTTGTTGAATTGGTAGGTATATCCCGCTTCACGACACAATACGACACATTCATTAGCCGACGTATGCAAGGACGTAAAAATATCGCGGCGGGATTTAATCGTGCACTGGATTTTGAACTCTCGGCACTAAGCGTTGAAAATACAGTGCGCGAAAAAAAATCGCCGCGGGAAAAACGCCTTAATGTTAATGTGTCGTGAATAATTGCAATGGCTTTCTTACATTGATCGATTCGTAGATCTGCTTCCTAGTAGCTAGTGGGTCCGTCAGTTTCCTGTTATGAAGAGCGTTTTTAAAAATAGTTTTACTTTATGTTCTTGTTATCATTGTCAGTTCGTAAAATTGCAATGATTCACAATAATGCTGCTACAGCTACATTGTCGCTATAAAGCGAACTACACTGCGCGCTCTCTGTATACAGCGAGACGTCCAGCGATGTTCGAGAAAGCGCGCGATGTTTATTTATTTATTTACGAGTATATTGTACACAACAAAAATACATAAAATAAAAAATACATCAAAAACTACAAAATATACAATGGGCGGCCTCATCGCTTTCTGCAATCTCTTCCAGGCAACCTGGGAATGGACAGTGATTGAAGTTGTAAAGTGAGTAAAGTTTAGTTCGCCTTACCGCGACAATGTGACCAAAGCATAAGCAAATACATAGTTTCAAACATAACCCAAATACCTAGGTACCTTGGTAGAATAGATACTGTCACAGTCCTAGGTACTGTGACAGTAGGCTGAAGACGGCCCTAGCTAGATTTGCTAACCTACTTAGCACATCACTGTTCGTTTAATCTTTACTTGGAAAGACGTCCGTCTCGTTCCTGGTTTAGTCTATCTCCAGGACAAAACGAAGTCACACGTGCGTCGTTTAGGTGTAACGCCAGTCGCTGTGGGTACGGTCGACCAACTACACCATCAGCCGTATTTGTCATGGACAGCGCCTTTATGTCTTAGCAGTAAGGATGATTTTCGTAGTGCAAGTGTTACCACTGATGTGCAGTTGACTATATGCACATAGATATAAATCAGTGGCAATTTAGACAGTTCTATACTATAGATACTTCGACCGTTTGGCTTTACTGCCTTGCAATTTTGAACTAGCAATTTTCCCGGTAAACGGCGCGGCGATTGGGTGTCCCCTAATTAGATGCGACAGTGGGCTTATCGCAACGTGTTAATCAGTCCCGTCAGCCGTACGTGATGCATCGAAGTTCACATCTGTCCCTTCAAAAATGTTAACCGTGACAGATGTACAGACACCAGCACATCAAGCTACCCAAAACTGTAAAATTTTCCCAATCAACTTTGAACCTAATGCTTTAGCGATAAAGTTGAAAATCTATTAAAGAAATTTGACAGATTGTAGTAGCTTGATGTGCTGGCGTCTGTACGAATTTTTACTTTTGTCGTGATGATTAAGGCATTGCCTCACATGCACGAGGTTGTAGATTCCAATCCGGACAAGTACCAATGTGACTTTTTCAATCCTAATAATATTATAAACGTGAAATGGATGGATGGATGTTTGTTACTCTTTCACGCAAAAACTACTAAACGGATTTAGATGAAATTTGGCACACAGGTGGTTTATAACCAGATAATATTACCGTGGTAATACGATACCCCTTAATAAGACTGGTTGTCAGATTTTCGCGCTTCTGACGACCCGTAACGACTGTCAAAGATCCATGAATGACAGCCGGGACCAACGGCTTAACATGCTTTCCGAGGCACGGACGGGTCTTTGTATGTAAAGATGGCCACCCATCCAAGGACAACCCTGCAGTGGGACAATAATTGGCTGGTATTATTTCAAAGGCTTTTACACACGGCAGCATTTAGCAGCTCCGCGATACGGTCGTTAATTTTCAAATAAATCTTTAGGAACATATACATATAGGCAATGACTCAGAAGGTCAATTCTCGTAATTTAAAACGTTCAAAATCTAGTCGCAGTCTCATCTCAGCGACAAACAAGTGTCCAAAGCTTGTCAAAATGTAGGGAAATTAAAAGTATTTTTTGACAGATGGAGACTTGAGATCAGACTGTGAACGTTCTTAAAATTATGAGAATTGCCCCTCAGTTATTCAGTTAGTAGGTGCCCATGAGACTAATTTTTACACCGGTAAGCGTTAGTTGAGCCGTGTACAGTCACACTTAGTTATTTCACGTTATTTCCTCCATACACGCGATTGAATCAGCAAAGATTATCAGAAGGTGGACGTGACTGCATGCAGGTGAAACATGTAGGTAGGTTTAGGTGTCAATCAAAAATACAACGTAGGTACACACCATAGATATCCGGTACACACTCAGTTACGCAGGTAGTACCTACCTAGGTCGTCATCTGCCTTGCCTTTTCCCAACTAAGTTGGGATCGGCTTCCTGTCTAACCAGATGCAGCTGAATATCTGTATTTTACATGGAGCGACTGCCTATCTGACCTTCACAACCCATTTACTAGGCAATACGATACCCCTTGGTAAGACTGGTTGTTACGACCGTCAAAAATCTACAAATGACAGCCTCGACCAACAGTATAACGTGCTTTCCGAGACACGGAGGGTCTCGATGTAATGGATGGGCACCCATCCACGGACAGACCTTCGATCAACCCATGCGGCTGTTATTATTTAGCCGCGAGGCCCTACCTAGGTAAGTATGATATTCAATTTATGATTACTTAGGTATAAGTATGGTTGTAAAAAGAGGAGTCATAATAAAATTCCGATGATGCGTATTGATGCAGCTGGCTAATCGTAAAACCATTAAATCGAAATTGAAAAACGCCAGGATTTAAATTTAGAAGGTCGAAATATTCTCCGTTTATCGCCAGCCAGGGTATCGGAGCAATAAAATTCCCACCATTGACTGATAATAAAATAAAATCTGCATGCATTTGTACCTACTTACTTTACCATTAATTTGATGTAACTCGTAATCGTAATGTACCTATTCATTTATGAGATAGTTCAATGAACTTTGTGGAACATCACAGGTAGGCAATAATTACTCACAGAGGAAATATAAAACAAATGAAGATCGAGAGGCGTCAAGTACACATTGGAAAGCTAATAGGTAGGTTTACATTAGACACGAGTTAATTACACACTTCAATTAATTAAAACGGAATGAAATTAGGCGGAACTGTAGCGATTGCGAATTAATATTGTACCGGGAGGCGCCTACTTGCATGTTAGTAATGGTATTGATGACTAAATTAGCTTTGTTGGAGGTACCTACTGCGTAGGGATATCTTACTTTTATCTAGTAACCTATTGCATATCTACTAAGAACGTACAACCTACACAGCCAATTTTAGTTACAAAGTTGACATCTTGTTCGAATCGAAATTCGAACGGCGGCAGTGCCGCATCTTTTCTCGCAACGCGGCTCCCAATAAAGACAAAAGTAATGAAACAATAACCTCCCACGATTATCTTCCGTGCAGTACCTACTCCACTGTTGCAGATCTTAATCAACAGTAAGAATTTATACAATTCCTACTGGATAAAATCAGTGCCGGTTGCCGGCTCCAAACGGGCATGCGAAAAAAAACAAAAAGAATACTCACTCGCAAATTCGTTGCACAATATCTCACAACAAAATGTCACTTTCTCTAGTATGTCTGTGTAAATATAATAATACAATAACGTACAGTTTGGCACAAATTAATTTTCACTTGTTTATTTACGTTCGTTCGAATTTTGACAATCGTCGAGGTTATCACGCATGCGCAATACGACACTCCCTCCTTCGGCTGCCGGCGCAAACTGACTGATGAACGAACGAAAACCGAACGCGAACGTTTTCTCGACTCGGGGTGACAGAGAAGGGAATATTGGCAAGAATGAGTGTGCGAGCGGGAGAGCGTCATTGACTAGACAGACGAAAGCATAATACGGATAAGGTGGAGTAGAGTGTGTAATGGGAAAGATTGTCTCGGGAGATGTATGAGATTAGATTTGAGAACATTACGTCGGGGTTGTTCCGTTTTGTACTAAAAATCAATCGCGTAAAGTTAAAAATGGTTTCTTTGTTTTATTTTATTATTACGGAAAATATAGGTAAAATATACGGTACCCAATAAGAATATTTTTGCTTGTTTGTTTATAAAGACTAGAAAACAGCCTTAAAAATGTTAATTACAGTAGGTAATTAACATTTTTAAGGCTGTTTTCTAGTCTTAATAATAGGTAATTAATAGATACGTAGTAGGACGTATCTATTTTTAATTCTATAGTTAATTTATTGCATGTTTAGTATGCTAGGCAATACTAAATAAATTTAAATTAGCGCATTAGAAAATTGTGGAATGGAGAACATGAAACAAAAAAAAATGTATGCAAAATACATTAGGAGCCAGCAAAAGGAAATAACTTCTCATTAAAAATAATAGCTTTTCGCTACCAAATGAAAAATAAAAGTTCAAGTATATCTTCAAAACGCATAGTTAGCACAAAGCGATGGCAATTTGGGAGCGGCTGCTCTTACACACACACGCAAAGACTCATACACAGACGTTTTGCTGGGTATTTAAACCCTTTAGAGGGCTTAATTCTACTTTCAACCTTACTCCTTGGTGTTAATCGTCAAAGTCGTCTTTTATTTCAGACTCATGTGCTATCGCAAAGGTGTGAGGGTAGCTCTTTTATTTTTTAAACAGGATATCCTGGCTAGGGCGTCCTGGCGGCCGTTTCCGAGCATACGGTTCATTAAGGAGTGACGGCTGTATAAAAAAGCCAGTAGCACGTGTAGCCAGACAAGTGGGGTTGAAAAACAAAAACAGCTGTGTGGTATGATGCATAAAACCTCTATGAATTGAGCGGAGTTTTTGAAGTTTAGTAGCTTTTTGTGTTTTCTCCTGCAAGTGGTTGGGCGTCGTTCATTTACGGAAATTCGTTAACAAAGAAAACAACAATGGGAGAGAGTCCAATCACTTGTCTTCTTTGTCGAATACTAAAGAGTGCTTTGTTACTGTTTTTGTGACTTCGATACTGATATTATTCATAGTAGACCATCTTGTTATAGAAATAACTTACCTTAACTATATCCCCCTGCTGATTTAAGTATATAAAAAGCCGTATATTATTAAATATGGTCATATAAAGTATGAAGCAGCAAAAATACCTTTGAACTTTAGCTCACGCCGTAAATGGAAAAGGTTGCCTTGTTAAACAAAATTTAATAAAAGAAGAAAGTAAAAATATTTTTCAATCCGCAAGTGACAAATCAACACAGAATACCACTTCAATCACAAACGAATCGTTCCTCTTAGAAAATGGCTCTTATCTTTCAAGTGTGTAAACAAAGAGCTCCTACACCCACTCAAAATTGTTTCACAAAAAAAGGCAACCCTCGGGTTACTACTTGAAACGCAATTATTGGTTCTCTAATGGGTATTGACTTTTATGGAGCTACTGAGTAAAGTATCAAAATAACAAGCTTACATTAATAACCTAGTAGGTAGGGTTTATTAATTTCAAATACATAACAAATATCTAATTAGTAATTTTGTTCGTATAAAAGGCTGATTAGGCTATTAATGAAACTAAAAACCTTGTTATATGAAATGAATAAATGTGCTATTATATTAATTAGTTATTTACAATTATGATCTACACAATTAAAGCCCTTTGGATACCGTTTCTATTTACGCGTGGATTTAGTCAAATATGTATCTATAATGTCGATACCATTAGAAACGTTGTCGTGTAATAGTGCTACATGTAAAATCAATTAGCTAGAATTATGGAAGATGTAAGCTTCATGTATAAGGGAGTCTGTTTTGTATTACATTGTCGGGTCTTACGACACGCACCGGGTGCAAGATCATGCAAGCAGCTGATACCTCATTTTTTCTGCGTGCACCTTTGAAACGTATACTTTTTTTACATCGTTCTAACTAGAGAAACGTTTCTAAAGTATTAGAGAGTATTCGCCATTAAAACGACGTAATCGTTAAAGTTTTCCACTTTATCTCGCTATTATGAGTTCCGTGGGTGCTGCTATAAAACTTCACCCCTTATGGAGACGAATGGTAAAATTACCTCATTAATACTGTAATCGGCCGGCCGGTGCTGTAAGTAAATGAACTTGTCAAGGCTACCCGAATTACTGTACCGCTTCGTGGTCGCGAATTGTGTAAATTGAAATAGACAATTAGGCTTACAGGTGAATGGCATTTCACACTTGTAGTGACTACATACTTACTAGAGTAGGTACACTAACGAATTAAAATTAATGTTATATCGAGTTTAATAAGTAATTACATATAAAAACACTTCTCAATATAAAATACATATAGGTACCTATATAAAACGTTATTTGATGATTTCTCATTAAAATGTAGATTTACAGTAAGTAGGTACCTACATGGGCGTAGCTAGGGGGTGGCAAGGGTGGGCAATGCCTACCCTAGAAACTTCTTTATCCACCCTAGAAAAATCGACAGTATTGAAGAATTACCTACTGTTTAATCGGTTTTATTGGGGTTATTATTAGAGGCGTACATTTTGACAAAGATGTCAGGTTTATAGAGTTAGTTAGGGGCTTGGCTTTACATTAGATCTGATAACTTTTTAACAGTGAAAGCGTTATTTAAGTCTTGTCAACCTACTTTATATAAAATGTTTTTGGTGGGATTATTTATTACGAGGTGTCATTTATGATCTCTAATGAGATGACTGGTTAGTTCAACTGGACGTCTGCCCCACCTAGACAAAATCCCAAGGTACGCCAATGGGTACCTATCTTCTTTTTATTTGTTGTAGTAACAAAAACTGTTTCATTTCAACAAGCTCAGTTATTAGTAATTTTCTTTATTTAATTGCTAATTCTACCAAGCTAGGCATTTATTTGCGCAAAACGAGCGTCTGGTTTTGATAATTACACGCCCTAAATAAGTAATAAATATTAATTTGGTAGAGAACACAGCCAGATTTCTAGAAATTGATTATAAACAATTTGTTCTATGGCATAGAATTAACACCCATAGGAAACATTATCAAATTGTGTTATTACTAATATTTCTGAAACAAAACCATCGACGAAAACGAAATTATTGTAACAGAGTGGTTCATTAATCACTCTCGTGATTTCGTGAATATAACCTCTTTATGTAACTATGTATCTATTTTCACATTTACAATAAAATACCTACCTACCTACATTCGATATGATACATTTTAAATGAAGTTTATGAATACCTGGAATGACACTGTCACTTTGTCACACTTTTTATAAGCTACCACGCATTTTTTTTTTTTATAATAACTTCCGTGGTGTGACGGAGATTTCAAAACAATTGAGGCAAATTAGTAAAATATAGCAAGCTAGATACATACCTACATGATACCTTTCATGATATACATTTCTTAAATCAAGCTATCATAATAGGTATTCAATTATAGGGAATTAAGTCTCTCTTTCATAGACAAAGGCATATCCTCTTTATTATTTAATTTTTTCTCCAAATTTAAAATTTCGTTTGTCTATTCTCCAAACTCAAAAGTTTGGTTTATCTATCGACCTCAAAGCTTTGACGCAAATGCAAGTACATCATTCTTTTCTGTTTGCCGGCAAAATATTCGGATCATTGAATAACAAAGATGCTATTAAAAAAATTGCGCGATTCTATGAAATTCGTACTTAAGTACTATTGTAAAAGTATTTACCTGCCTCGCCGTCGGCCATCTTGGTTTCGCACCCTTCATTCACAAATTCCAGAATTCCTTGACGGGAGGTCAGGCGAGAATTTCTTAGAAGTTTCCCTTCATATTCTCTCGATTTAAATTGTTGGGTGTATTGTGTAATGGTGATCTGTCATGAACCCTAACTACGCATGGAATTCATTTCTCTTTTCTGTACTTACCAAAAAGGCCTGACGACCGTTATCGCAGATGCGATGCGATGTTTTCAGTGTTTAGGTAATTACCTCCTACTTACCATCTACCAACTTAGTAAATACTCCATAATAATACTTGTGCATTGGACAATGAGAGTGAGGGAAAAGAGAGTGCACCTGTGTTTGCGCACATATCACAGACTAGTCTCACTTACAGAGGACTATTAAATACTCAACAAAAGTGAAATAAAATATCGGTCTTTTAATTTCCTTGATGATTTGAGTCTACGAATGACAGCTGGGACCACGTGTTCTCCGAGGCACGGAGGGGTCTTGGTATGTAAAGATGGTCAATCGAGACAAGCGTAGCTTAACCTGATCAATCGACCCGTGCGGCTGTTATTACTTAGCCACAAGCCTTTCACCCTTCAACCTTTAATCTACAATTCTACGTACCCACACATGCATATAAGTATAAACTATAATTCTACATAATACACAGTAGGTGGCGCTTATCTGCGCACAAATTAACAGAAACTCCCAAAGAGATTTGTATCGTGGTGGCAGAAGTGGGGCCAGAAAGTTAGTGGAGGCTGAGGATTCTATGTACGCTCGTGGATGGAGCGGGGAGCGTGCGTCACACACCTTCAAAGGAAGAGGCTTCATGCATCGGACACAATCAGAGCACAATCTGTTTGCGCAGCTGCGAGCTAAAACTGTAGCCAGAGCCGAATCCCCAGTCTGTCGTACTCTAAAGGTGCTGAATGCCCTTCTGGCTGCAGACCTTGAATGTGACGTGTTTGTGAATGAATGGATTAAAATTATGCGTATATGTCTGATGCTCTGTGAAAGAAAGTATGCAAGGGTGTCCATTGTTCCATGTTAGTTTTAAATTATATTAAGTATATTATTGTCAACGTACTGATTGTCTTTATGTTACTTAATTAATGAAATTGGTGTTGTACCGTTTTAATTAACTATAAATAAATAAATAATAACCTAGTCTATGTGCAGAATATAATGTTAGGCTTCTCAGGGATTAGTCTGTTAGGAAAGCCGGCGACATCTAGTTTTAAAATATTAACCACAAAATTGACATGTAAAAGTATCCTAAAAGATCTAATTCGAGAAACTATTAGTAGTGTTACGTATACTAGGTGATTGCCAAACGACAACAAACTGTGACGTTCACAGTCGAAGGAACGTTGTCCTGCGACAATTTTGTAAATACTGTACCGACGACGACGACGATCAAAGACAATGAAGATTAGTTTAAGCAATTACTATTAAAATGAAGACAAAAATCTACACGCGCTACTACCCATATGGGTGAGCTCTCTAAAATAACCCTGTCTTTTTATTGGGTACTTAAATATAAGCTATTTATTTACACACATGGAGCAGTGACGCCCCAATGGCAACGGCCGCGACATACGAGTTGCAGGTCGTAGGTTCGATCCCAGTCAGGCGTTTTACACTGTGTAAATTATATTATCACCACCGCTCTTAAAACGGTGAAGGAAAACATCGTGAGGAAACCAGCATGTCCTTGAACCAAAAATTCGAAGACATGTGACATCTACCGCAACCTGCACTGGGCCTGCGTGGTAGATTAAGGCCCACCTCTCACAGAGAGGAGGCCTGTGTCCCAGCAGTGGGAACATTATAGGCCGAGTATATACTGGAGTATGTATATACATACATATTGTAGCGAAATAAAATCCTGATGTTCACATAAACACGTTTAATTTAGTGGTAAAAAAATATTGTAAACAAAACCTTATGTAGGACACAGCACGATTAAAAAGATTAACTTAAACTCTGAAGGCGACGTCCCTGGTGTTAGAGCCCTATAAATTCCGCTGTTAGGTACGCGTCGGTCACGATCCGTTTGCAAACGTTCCTATAACTTCCGCAATTAAAAAATATTTGCTAATCCTAAAATGGGTAACACACACCAGGTCAATCTGTTATCCGGTAGCGAGACAACAATTTATAAGAAAATTTTAAATTAAATAAGACAATATAACGAGAAATTTAAAAAAAACTATTAAAAAAATACGTGAATCCGGTCCTAGACCCCAGATTGGCAGTTGGAAGGCTCGCTGACTGGCTGGTACTGGAAACCACCAGCGTGGGGTTCGAATTCCAATAAAAGCTTGCAGCCGTCTGGTCCCAGGCTAGCGGTGGGGGCGAATTCAAGATTCGCCCATAGTCTTCGGATAAATCAAGTCCTGAAAGATGAAACCTGACTCGCAAGTTTTAGATGCTGTAATTTCGGGAACAGTTCCCTTTGATCCGGTCGCACAACGGACGAACTCGGTCGTTCAAATCTTTATAGTGGCAAATAATCATATTGTAAAACGGGAAAAATAGTAATATAGAAGACCGTCCTGTGCCCAAATAAAAGCTTCAAATAAAAAAATCTCGGCAAGAGAAAAGACAATGACAGTTTCCGATTCAAAATTCAAAAAAAAACAATATGAAGAAAAAACCTTTCTGACTGTAAATAAGATAGAATTTGTTATAAAAGGAGGTTGTTCGCGATAAAATTAATATGTAGCATTTGCCAATGCTGCAGTAAAGGTAGAACGCAATTATAGCACTACCGAACGTGAACTTTTATCCGTTCTTGATTCTGTTAAGCATTTCCGCTGTTATTTAGATGGGATGAGATTCTCAGTTATTACTGACCACATGGCTTTGAAGTGGCTCCTTACACTAAACAACCCTTCTGGACGTTTAGCTCGATGGGCTACTATAATTTCTCAATATACTTTTGATATTGTGCACCGTAAGGGATCGCAACATGTCGTCCCAGATGCTTTATCTAGAATTTATGCAAGTCCTGTTACGTTTGATCAGGGTCCCGAGCATACAAATGATAGATGGTATAGGAAAGTCTATTGTGGTGCTCGTGATACACCCCAAATTTTTTCTGCATACGCCATACAGAACGGTGTTCTTTTAAGACGCATGCCTATCACCTGTCCTTTATCTTCTGATCCTTGGCGTATAGTTTTACCAATAGAGAAGGTTCCACTCGCTATTTGGGAAGTACATAATAGTTTCCCATCTATACATCCTGGTGTTACTAAGTCATATCTTAAGGTAAAAGAGATCTTTTACTGGCCGAACATGTTTCGTGATGTTGCGGAGACATTGAGACAATGTGAGGTATGTAAAGCTTATAAAATAGCAAATACTCAACCTCGTGGTCAGATGTGCTATCCCAAGGATGTATCCTTACCTTTACAGTCGATCTCTATTGACGTCATTGGACCATTACCCGTTGCTTACTATGGTTATAAGTACATTTTATCTATGGTAGACGTTTTTTCAAAGTATGTTTGGCTTATTCCTCTTAAAAAAGTTGACGCTTGTTCGGTTATTAAAGCTTTGGAGACTGAAATATTTTTCAATTTCGGAGTTCCGCGTGCTATTCTCTGCGATAACGCTACCTTTTTTCGCAGTAATCATTTTGTTAGATTTCTAAGATCCTTCCACATCGATTCCCCTACGTACACTCCCTATTATACTCCTCAAGCCAACACGGTTGAACGCTATAACCAAAGTGTCGTTACGTGTTTGAGCATATTAGTCGGAGAAAATCAAAGAAACTGGGCAAAACTTTTACCCAAAGTCAAACTCTATCTAAACTCTTGCATTAATTTAGCCACAGGTTTCACTCCTAATTTCCTAATGTTTGGTAGGGAAGTTGTTACTTCTGGTCGTGCCAGTAATCAGACTCAAAGCGTAAATTTAGCTGAAAGTCGGGTTCAACACGCCTCGAATCTTTCTTCCCTTGCCGAGGTTTACGCAAAAGTCGCTGATAATCTTTCTATGGCTTTCCTCCGTAATTCTCGAGCGTATAATAGGAATCGTTCGCCTGTCACTCTCAACGTTGGTGACACTGTATGGAGACGAAACTTTTCTAGGTCCTCTGGGGCAGATTATTTTTCAGGAAAGCTTGCTCCGCGCTTTATTAAATGTCGTGTAACTAGGGTTATCTCTAGGACCACATATGTTCTTCAAGACTGCGAATCTGTCCATTCTGGACAATATCACATTAAAGATATTCTTAAATAATTCCCTTATGATTTAATCATTCTATGTTCACTTTATTTTTACTTTTACGTATCATTTGTTCTCCTGTAATATAAATTCGCATAATATTAACATAAATTAGTAAATATTTCGACAGCTAAAAAGTTAACAACGACATCTAGTAGTTCCAAGTGGAAACAATTTGTCGACAAACTTTTGTTATTTGTCAGTTCTGTCATATGCGCTCAGATGACGTAGATTCCTTCATAGAGTTAATGACGGGTCTAGTGCTGGGACACTGTCGATAAACTGTTATCGATTATTTAACACTAGTGTGGGTTTTTTAAACTCATCGATTTAATTAATAATTTCCCTATTATTAGGTTGTTTGCTTATTGTTATTTCCTTTTCTTTTGAAGTCGTTACTTCACCTTTTGTTCTTACCTTTGATTATTATTACTTTTTTTTTTTCTTCTATAACTTAATTGTTTTTTCTTGGAAAGGGGGTACTGCAGCATTGGCAAATGCTACATATTAATTTTATCGCGAACAACCTCCTTTTATAACAAATTCTACCTTATTTACAGTCAGAAAGGTTTTTTCTTCATATTGTTTTTTTTGAATTTTGAATCAGAAACTGTCATTGTCTTTTCTCTTGTCGAGCTTTTTTTCATTGGAAGCTTTTATTTGGGCACAGGACGGTCGTCTATATTACTATTTTTCCCGTTTGACCATATAATTATTTGCCACTATAAAGATTTGAACGACCGAGTTCGTCCGTTGTGCGACCGGATCAAAGGGAACTGTTCCCGAAATTACAGCATCTAAAACTTGCGAGTCAGGTTTCATCTTTCAGGACTTGGTATGTAATTTAACTTTACTTCATCTCATTTGTTATAAAAGATTCTGCCTGCGTCTTGGGATTATCATTTTTTCGTTATTTTCTGTAGATTTATCCGAAGACTATAGGCGAATCTTGAATTCGCCTCCACCGCTAGCCTGGGACCAGACGGCTGCAAGCTTTTATTGGAATTCGAACCCCACGCTGGTGGTTTCCAGTACCAGCCAGTCAGCGAGCCTTCCAACTGCCAATCTGGAGTCTAGAACCGGATTCACGTATTTTTTTTAGTAGTTTTTTTAAATTTCTCGTTATTTTGTCTTATATTTAATTTAAAACTTTCTTCTAAATTGTTGTCTCGCTACCGGATAACAGATTGACCTGGTGCGTGTTACCCATTTTAGGATTAGCAAATATTTTTTAATTGCGGAAGTTATAGGAACGTTTGCAAACGGATCGTGACCGACGCGTACCTAACAGTGGAATTTATAGGGCTCTAACACCAGGGACGTCGCCTTCAGAGTTTAAGTTAATCTTTTTAATCGTGCTGTGTCCTACATAAGGTTTTGTTTACAATATTTTTTATTTCCACTAAATTAAACGTGTTTATGTGAAGATCTGGATTTTTATTTCGCTACAATATGTATGTACGTATGTAGGTAATGTTTTGTTGTATTTATTACGGAAAACAAAAAACATTGCCTAGGGCAATTATTATTCGTAGGTACAGTATGCGTCAAACTTTATGGGCTGCTCTGAAGTACGCTACTCGCTGCGCAGTACCTCACCCCTCACCCCCGCTGACACGTGAATTTGCTATTACGCAGCGACTTGCCTCTGCATGCCTCGGAAATCACCCTATTTACGGATAGTCAGAAGCCCATAAGTCTGACAACCGGTCTTACCAAGGGGTAGCGTGTTACCCAGCTACTGGATTGTGGAGGTATCTGCATCAAGTTAGACTGGAAGCCGACCCCAACATAGCTGGGAAAAGGCTAGGCAGATACTCAATAATGATTTTAGTTAGATGAATGAAATTCTGTCATACTACTCGTAAAGCCGTATCATTACAAATTGTGGTTTTCCGTAAACGTTACGCATAAGGTCCTGCTTAGTTCATTCATGACTGCATGACGTTTATACATGACGTAGCAGACATTGTTGCTTACTGCGAAATGAACTTGCCATTCGTTTCACAGGCTTGTTTGGGATTCTGCGTAATAGGAAGTAAATATCCATAGTCATCAGGGGGAGCTCCTCAGTGACGCTGATCGACGAATAGTTCAAATCAAATGAAATCAAAATATTTTATTTCACACAAACCTACATGGGCACTTATGAAACGTCAGAAGCTAGGTGCACGGTTCCAATTGGTCATTTCCTATGGAGAAGAGCAGGCAAGAAACCCACTCCTCTTAAAAAAAAATTGGCTTTTTCAAATTCAGTTTAGCCGATCTATTCTGTAGAAATCTCACCGTGAAAACTTAGGTGAAGTGAGATTGAAGTGAACTGCCAATAGCATTAGGTGGAATGACAGTTCACTTCACCTAAGTGTTCAGGGTGTGATTTTTACAGATAAACCAAGCTGTTTTAGTTATTTTTTTCAATGCTCTCTGATTACTGAAACTAATACCAGCTTTCACAAAATAATGACTATCATATCAAGCCAATTATTATAACTCTCTTTTCAATTGTTTATCATGAAATTGAACCATTAAACCGCATTTACACGACATTTTTTTTTTAATTCTTTATTTATCTCGGGGGTCTTTATCCACACGGATACGTCAACCCCATTACATTTTTAGTTTTTATCTTTTTTTTAGTACGGACGCTTTAACGTGCACGTCTTTCTACATCGTTCCCATACATAATTTCAACATGACTGATGCAACCAATATTTTGTAACAATTTTATGATTTAAGTAGAGTAGAGTCGTTCTTCTCCATAGATACCTACTTCGCTTTGAATGAGCAACTAGCTTCATCTTTCTGACTGACCGATCCCTTGACAATTCAAAAATTAATTGGTTTATTTGAAATAAATGCTTTACGTTTGATACAAGTTTCTTCCCTGTATACAATGAAATTGTAGCAACAAATGACTTGCATCATCTAAATCTAAACACTGTTTAGACCGTGCAACTTTTTTTGTTACTTCAACTTATCGCATGTCACAATCACAATCCATTCATCGCATCGTATAGGTAAATAAGGGTTACGATGATGACATTGTCTTTATTTCCTACCTACATAGTCATACACACTTACACAGTGAGTACAAACGATCGAATCTGTAAAATCTCACCGTGAAAACTTAGCTGAAGTGAGGTTAAAGTGAGCTGTCAATAGTGTTAATCCCTAGCATTAGTTGGAATGACAGCTCACTCCACGCCACGCTCACTTCACCTAAGTTTTCACGGTGAGATGGTTACAGAATCGCACTGCAGTAGGTACGTCAATCCGTTCGTGTCGGCTGTCATTCGGGGATCTTTGACAGTCGTTACGACATTATCGCGGAGCTGCTAAATACTGCCGTGCCTTTTAAATAATACCAGCCTATTACTATCCGACTGCAGGATTGGTCCGTGCCACAGTTGGTCCTTGGATGGGTGACCATCTTTACATACCAAGATCCCTCCGTGCCTCAGAAAGTATGTTAAGCCGTTGGTCCCGGTCGTGGATCTTTGACAGTCGTTACGGGCCGTCGAAACTCTGACCACCAGTCTTACGTATCGGGTATAGTATTACCTACCTAGTAATAGGGCTGTGGAGCTCGGATAGACAGTCGCTCCTTGTAAAATACTGGTATTCAGCTGCATCCGGTTAGACTGGAAGCTGACCCAACGTAGTTGGGAAAGGGCATACACAGTAGGTAGACGCGTATTTCATAGCCCAACTCGAAGAATTACAGGCCGAACAGTAACTATAACATTCGCAAAGTGCTTTAAGCTTCACGTAAACTATTCACGAACTGAAAATGTATTCGTATAAGGATATTTAGTGACATGCGCAGATAAAGTAGGATATACACGATGGTAATGTCTGTCTGTTTTGTGTGCATTAACCGCGCTGTGTGTAGACTTTGCCTAAAGAGTGGCATTTGAATGGATTTTGTGTTTTCGACAGAAACAAACCAAATTAATATATTATGTTAATAGTTAATATTTTATGAAAGTTAATAAAATCTTGATAAGGTTATCCTACTTATAATATTATAAATGTGAAAAGTATGGATGGATGGATAGATGGATGGATGTTTGTTACTCTTTCACGCAAAAACTAATGAACGGATTTGGATGAAATTTGGCACACGATGGTATATAACCAGGGTTAACATATAGGATAATTTTTATCCCGATATTCAAACGGGATCGAAACCTATGCGGATGAAAGCGCGGGGCGCAGCTAGTAAATAATAAATACATATTTACAAGGTATTTTACAAGGCAGATGTGAGTGGAAACGCCAGGAGGGGGAGGGGGACGCCCTAGGAGGACATAGTCACCGTATTGGTGATATTCTTCAGAAAGGATAGGTGGGTAGTACGAGTACTGGCAGATGTATGAAGGTAAACGAGGCAAAAGGAGTAAGTAGTTTTTGCCTACCCCCATGGGTTGATGGCGTGAGTATATAAAGTGTATCTATTCATACACGTATTATACTTTACATCTATGTATTCCCCGAAAGGTTAGGGAGAGGTCAGGGGCGTAGGTACCGCTATTTCAGCCGTATCAAAAATAATGAAAAAATATTTAAATTAAAACCTGAAATGCTTATTTATTTATTTAAATATCTATGTACACAAACATACATAATAGGAGAAGAGGAAAATAACAGAAAAATAAAGGTGATACATATTAGCATGTTCCCACTGTTGGGACACAGCCTCTCTGTGAGAGGGAGTGAGCCGTAATCCACCACACATTTCTTATTCTAGGACATGCCGGTTTCCTCACGATGTTTTCCTTCACCGTTTTGAGAACAGTGGCGATAAAATTATTTACACAAAGTCAAGCGTCTGCCTGGGTTCGAACCTACGACCAACAACTATGTGGTAAGTCGCGGCCATTACGACTGGGCCACTACAGTCGGGTAAAAAGGGCCCCCAAAAAAATTTTACTTACTTTCTCGGCGAATATCACGTATTTTTTTTTCCTCAAGAAACAGTAAAACTGCGAGAAATTTGGGTTAAATGAAGTAAAACATATTCTTTCACTAAAATATGGCCAAATCTTACACAATGATAATATAGATTATTGTTTTTTTTTCTTCAGAATAAATCCAACGCATTTACACTATAAATTCACATTTTGAAAATCTCACGTGTGATTAGGGTGGGGGGAGGGGGTCGAGCTAAATCTCACGACATCTCACCAAGGGGGGGGGGGGGTTCGGAAAATCGCACAAAATACCTCACGTAATTAATGGACGCCCCCACAACTCTTTGCCCGACCCAGGACCTCATGCCCAGCAGTAGCGTTTGCAACCACTAGACCTATGTTTTTTTTAATGCAGTTGACGACACGGTTGGCGCAGTGGCTGAGCGATCGACTGTTGCGCTGCGTGTCGCGGGTTCGATCCCCCCACGGAACAAATATTTGTATTGCCTACAAGTAGTTGTTCCGGGTCTGGCTGTTTGTGTAATGTGAGTTTAAATGTTTGTAAACGCACCCGCGATACAGGAGTAATTCCTAGAGCGGGGCAACGTTTTATAAAATAAAAAAAAATCGACAAGAAATAAAATGAAGAATTAAATTAATAGTAATTCTTAGGTTCTGTTTGGTTAGAAATGTGTATATTTGTGCTCTGTCAGCTCTGTGGTGTACCTACCTACTTGATCTGTGCTATGTCTGAGTCTATTTCTTACTTAGCTTTTGAACTAAAGTTACCAGGGTAACATACCTTCGAAGGAGGACGACGCATCGCTGGCACTGCAGAATTTTCAAAGACCGCAATCCATTCCGTTTCTAGTTCCATATTGCTTTTAGTTGTAGGTATATGTAGGTGTACCAAATAAAAATAATAGGTGTAACAAATTGATAGCGCCTTTATGTCGTAGCACTAATGGCGATTTTCGTAGTGCATGTGTTACTAGGTACTGATGTGCGGTTGATTGTATGTAGTACCCAGTTCTAGTTGTATGTATACCTGTGGGGTAAACACACCAACAGTAGCAATGAATTTCATTTTGACAGTTCAACAACATTCATTGCGTTATTTACGTTGTTGAGCAGATAAACTTTTCGAACATAATATGAAGCAATGGATTAGAAATATCCTTCAAAATCATTTAGGTTGTGATTGATAGTGTGTATTTGGGTACTAGTCTAATTTCCGAGACATCTTTTACTACAGCAGAACAAACAGTTTTTGACGCACACAGTCCAGAATACACTTATTTGAAACATAATATTTAGATCCTACACATACAGCTGTATCTGTAGGACAAGAACGGGTTTGTCCCAAGGGAACTAAGTGAAGATGGCGACTGAAGATTTAAGGCCCAATGTTTGTACGTTCAGGGACAAACTAGAAATAAGAGCTAATAAAATGTATGAGAGTAAAGTAATGGGCTGTAAAAGATATGATATCTCATAAAGTTTTGGTGACAAAATGTGTCAGGAATTTTGTTGCCATCTGTCGGAAATTGAAGCATTTCATTTCATTTATTTATTTATAAATAATTTGCATTGTGTTGAACATTACATATTAAATATTAAATAAAATTATCATAATGCAGAATCAATACCAAATTAAATTCTGTTTGTTCTATCAGTGTATCAGTGCGTCTTGCTGCTTCTTAATCATCATACTCCAGCCATATTCTATAACCCTAGCACGATCTTCTTCTTATCTTAATTATCGGCTGTCGTCTCAGTACCTAATAAACCAGTTATTGCCCTAATTTTAAAGGGGAAAGCGATAGCATAGCCCGCCAAATTCAAATTTGCTTACGTTTTTTGCAATTTGCAGGTCAGTGTCAAGTTACATGTTGAACAAAATATGATTCAAAACCTTAACAAGTATATATGTACAGAATTATAATAATTAAAACTATCAATACAACCCTTAAGTTCATATCATCTTATTTATTGATATTTTATGGAAATAGTCATACCCTAACGCTTCCCACTTTTTAGGGTTCCGTAGCCAAATGGCAACGGAACCCTTATGGATTCGCCATGTCTGTCTGTCTGTCTGTCTGTCTGTCTGTCCGTCCGTATGTCACAGCCGCTTTTTTCCGAAACTATAAGAGCTATACTGTTGAAACTTGGTAAGTAGATGTATTCTGTGAACCGCATTAAGATTTTCACACAAAAATAGAAAAAAAACAATAAATTTTGGGGGTCCCCATACTTAGAACTGAAACTCAAATTTTTTTTTTTTCATCAAACCCATACGTGTGGGGTATCTATGGATAGGTCTTCAAAAATGATATTGAGGTTTCTAATATCATTTTTTTCTAAACTGAATAGTTTGCGCGAGAGACACTTCCAAAGTGGTAAAATGTGTGTCCCCCCCCCTGTAACTTCTAAAATAAGAGAATGATAAAACTAAAAAAAATATATGATGTACATTACCATATAAACTTCCACCGAAAATTGGTTTGAACGAGATCTAGTGAGTAGTTTTTTTTTAATACGTCATAAATCGTAACGTAACGGAACCCTTCATGGGCGAGTCCGACTCGCACTTGGCCGGTTTTTTTTTTGGGTGGGAAGTCATCAAATAACTTCTCTCGCTCTGGGCGGAGCGGAAGGGCGTGTGAGAATTTTACTGACTAAAACCCACCCGTGTTCCTTCAGTTGCCTGTGCCAGGGGCCACGGTAACTCTTTCGAACAACCCGCGACCCTGACAGTAACGCATCCCCCTTAAATCATAATACTATCTTTAACACAACGTATCCATGGTTTAATCGGTATTTCTATTTTGATTGCCCACCAATTTCATCAAAAATTTTCTCACATTTTTCTCCCTTGGTTTTTAATATCCACTCTTCTTAAATGATTATATTTCTGTAAGTAGGTTTGTACAAACACTTTGACACGTCAACTCTTACTTTAAGTTTTGATCAAAACTAAAATCCACGGTCCTTCAAGCCAGACTACCAGACTACCTACTACAAGTGCCATAAAATCACCGCTTATTCACAAAAGGCACCACTACAACAACAAAGAAAGTCATTCAATTCAAGTGTTAAGTACCATTGAGACAAAACTGGGTACTCCAGTGAAATGGTAATTTATGGCCGTCCCACAGGCTATTATTTTATGTCCAGTTTGCGATATTGTGTGGTGCAGCCCCCATTTTTCTTTTGACTTTTATTTATAACTGGACTAGTAACGCTGCGGGGTTGTTTTTTTTTTAATTTAAATTAATTCTAATGCTCCGTAACGTAAGACATAAATCTATACTTCTTTTAGTTAATAAGAGGTAAAATTTGAGAGTTTGTATGTAGGGTGTAATCTTCGGAACTACTGATCCGATTTCGAAAATTCTTTCACTAATGGGAAGCTATAGCCGAGTGTCATAGGATGTATTTATGTTTAAATAAAACAAGAAATTTTACGCGAACGATATCGCGGGCAGAAGTTAGGCCGAAATACATTTTAAAGACAACCATAGCTGTTTGCTTGCTTTACTGTATGTCTGTAACCGTAATCCATGACTACTTAGATGTGTATTCACCGTCAGCGTCTTTTAACAATGGTAGCGGAATGGAGAATGGATAGGCCCTCTTCTAACAATAAAAATGTTCTGCAGATAAAGAGACAAGCCCTTGTCTCGTAGCCAGCGGGGTAATTGCGTAACGCACTAACATTCATTGCGTTATAGATTTTTTTTTTGTGTTCTTCCTCTGCGTCATGTTTGCCGCAATCAAATGTATTTTCATGCTTTATTTTTTTCAATATCCTTCAAAATAATTCAGATTCTGTTACTCAATTAGGGTTCCCATTGGGTCACTATACTGTTCTTAATATCAGTCAGATGTAATAAAATAGTAACGACGTGAAAACTGTACAGTACATATTTGTAAAAAAGCAAAGCAAAAGCAACGGCACGGTTGGCGCAGTGGTTAAGCAATTGACTGCTGCTCTGCGTGTCGCGAGTTCGATTCCCGCACGGAACAAATATTTGTACGACCTACATGTATTAGTTCCGAGTCTGGGTGTTTTTCTATCTATAATTATGTATGTATTTACAAAAAAAAAAAATGTATATAAGTAGTTTATCAGCCATCTTGTTACCATAACACAAGCATCAGATGTGAGGGCAAGAGGATACAGATACAACAAATACAACAAATGAAAGAGACCTATTGAATTTCCAAAAGGGTACAGATCCTGATGACATTCAGAATTATTGTTATGTCTCCACTGGGTATGTCTTCACTGGCACTGACACCTCTAGCTCTAAGGGTGCTTCTACACAGCAGTTATATAACGTTATAAAACATTGTGTGTCACGATAACATTTTATAACAGTGTGTAACATTTTGCTACAAAATCACTGATTCAACCCGTTGTATAACATCGTATAACATTGTGTAACCATTAGTTTGGGTCTGCCTTTCGAGGAAGCTGGTAGTGGCTCTAAATGGAGGAAGTGCTTATTGGTTTGGCTTTTTTTTTGTTTGAAAAAACAAAAGAAAAGGCGCTCTTACTGGATGCCTCGAACTTTGAAAGCGAGATGTTCTCTCGCTTTAAGAACATTTTGTTTCATGAAGTTGTTTAACATCGCTAACAATTTATATCTTTTGTTACAATTTGTTAAAAAAGTTATCCAACAAATGTTATGCAACATTCTCTAACGTTATATGACTGCTGTGTGGGAGCACTGTAACATAATATCTAAAATGTCTAGTCCTTGTCGTACCGAGTTAACGACATTTAGCAAAACCCATTAGTGAAGATGGACCAATTTTAATGATTCCAAGATGGGGAAGTTAAGGGATATCCTTGGAGGAAACTAATAAGTAATGTTATACTGATTACAATGTTATGGATATTAAGACCCTTGTTTGATACCGTGTTATGAATTGAATGATAAACAGGGTGAGAATTTAACGGGCCTCTGTGAGTTGGCTTCAGACCCTCGTATAGGCAAACGAGGTCAAGGTCAAACGCAAGGGCAAAAAGTCCGGGACCATATGCTCCCGAGATATGCGAAAAGCTTAAACATACACTGTTAAATTTTGATCGTTTTAATCCTTAAAAGGGGTCATTGTACTCATCATTATGAACAACTTTTCCTACGGGACCAACCCTAAAATCGTGAAAAAGAATCAGTTGATCCATAGATTTATGTTCGCATAACACGACATAATGTATGGATCAACTGATTTATTTTTTCACGATTTCAGGGTTGGTCCCGTAGGAAAAATTGTTCATAATGATGAGTTGGTAGATCAAAATTTTACGGTGTATAATTATAATACCAGCCTATATATTGTCCCGCTGCTGTAGTGCAAAGGCCTCTTCTCATACAGAGATGGCATGAGCATTGATCACCACATTGATCACCGGGGCAATTACGTAACACATTATGAATCGGAATCGGTTTCATTTTGACAGTTCAACAACATTCATTGCGTTATTTACGTGTTGAGCAGACAAATTTTTCGAATTTATGAAGCAATGGATTAGCAATTTGCTTCAAAATGATGCAGATTCCGATTAGTAATGTGTTACGCAATTAGGGTGCTGACAACTTTTAATTAAGACTATTTTTATTACAAACGAAAATTACTAGATATTATTCTATATCTGCCTAATCTCTTCCTGTTTGATACCTACTTAAAAATGCGATCGCTTCTCATCGTGTTGTTCATTAATATTTGCATACTTCGCTAGATATCCCACTAAAAAAGTCACATATATTCTGATTTTTGTATTCCAGGTTGACCACGACACGTCCCTAAGTAAGATAACCCCACAGTTTATAATATTATATATAGTAGGATTGCTCCTGTCGTATGTGTTTCCGATTACTCCCTTTGTCATTCGTTTTTCGTCGCCCCATGTATTCGGCTAATATTCGGCTGCATCTGATTAGACTGGAAGCCGACTCCAACAAGAAAAAAAGGCAGGACGTGTCGCGAAATCCTCAGTGATCAGAAATTGGCATTTTAAAATTCGTTTCTGAACTTCGGAATAAAATTACTGAAAATATTGCGGTAGTCATGATCTTATAGATTATGCCTAACGAATTTGCCGCAATTGAATATTTTAAAACCACTGCAAAATTTGGCGTCAAATCAGAAGGGGGCTAAAAAAAGTTGTAAACATCCGAATTAGCCACCCTATATGAGTTGGCTAAAGGGTTGAAGTAAAACTTACCTCTATTTTAGATGCAATCGACAACGATGCAAGCTTACTAAAATGCGTAACAAATTCAGGTAAGGTAAAACATTAAATAAAGGGCATAGGTAGCCAAAGTAGAGTAGTAAGGCAAAAGTAGACAGAAATAGGTAGTCCCAACACAGAACACTACCACATATGACACTACCCTGCAATCGATAGCCGCCCGGGCAGACAGCCCGCTAGATATGCGCACATACAAATAGGATTCGATCTGTTTTAGTTATTAAGTACTAATATAGTCTAAGCTATTTTGCTAATAACACTGTAGACCACATTGTAGTCTGAAAAAATAAAGATTAATAAAAAACAAAAAGAAGGATAGATCCTCTATAAAAATCTGCCAAGGCAACTTCCCCTATACCTAATAAAAAGTAGTTCCCTAAGAACTCAAAAAAAAAGCCTTTATTCACCAAGAATTTCTAATAGTTTGTCAAGTGCGACATTTTTCTCGAAACCCTTACCTAAAACTACTATGGATAACCACATGAATCCGCAGTAAATTGGCTTCTAGTATATTGGAAAATTCCTTTCACACTGAGAAATCTCTACTACGAGTATACCTACCTACCCTACTGCAGGTTCACACGACGACATATCAAGCTATACATATCCAGTATTTTGTTTATGTAAAAACTTCTTTAGCGGCGTTGTGCACTTTTGTTGTGATGGGTAAAAAATGTTAAACTCGCGTCAGGACACGTGACCTGATCGAAAATTCGTAAGACGGAGCTCGCGTCAGGACACGTGACCTGATCGAAAATACGTAAAACGGAGCTCGCGTCAGGACACGTGACCTGATCGAAAATTCGTAAGACGGAGGGAGAGTAGACCGCATTCCAAAATATCAAAAATGCACAACGTTAATATTGAAGTTTTCACTTCTGCCGGTACTCCCGGAGTGCAACCCGTTCATTTTTTTTTGTGTGGGAATTCATCAAATAACCTGTCTGACTTGTCAGACTTTTACTGACCAAAACCCACCCGTGTTCCTTCAGTTGCCTGTGCGAGGGGCCATGGCAACTCTTTTGAACAACCAGCGACCCTGACAGACATTTCCAGTATAAGCTGACTTCTCGTTGCATAAAAAGCCTATACAATGCGAGGTCAGCTAAAACTGGAAATATGCTTGATATATTCATCGTGTATACCTAGCAACCAAAATGTTGAGGCCTATTTCTGATCTCAGGGCACGTAGAGAGGATTTTAGGAATTTCGTAGAAATGATGATTTTCAAGGTTGGTAATTAATTAGGAATTCAGTGAACTTAGCCCGTATTTAATTTTGTAGACATCTTAGAAATTTGATTAGGTACTCAATACTCAATATCTTTTTATTGCTTAGGTACTATTAAAGGATTTATTTAAGTAGGTATTTACTTGATACAAAATAATTAGGTATTGTAGATATTATAGCCTATTTTATATAAAAAAATGCAACCTTTATGAATATTTTGATAAGTTGATATAAATACCTAAATATTAATATATATTAAATAAATTTAAATATTAATATAAATTAATATTTAATAAATCTATATAAATAAAAATGAATCACCGAAATGTATGTACTTACGCGCATAACTTCCGATCGAAACCAAATTGGATATATATATTTTTTTTTTGTATTTGTTATTGTCAGGACAAGGTTTGTACACACAATTGGACCCGGTAGGTGGTGCTACGTTTTTGGGCAGGACGACGTCTGCCGGGTCCGCTAGTATAGTATAAATATAATATATATATGTAAATATGTACCAACAAAAAAAAAAACAGTAGGAATCAGTTTAGCTGACAAGCGAAGTCTTATTATAGAAAAATATTAACAGAAAGAAATAGTTAAATAATTTTTTGCATTTCCGATCACGGTAACGTTATTATGAAGGAAAAAAAGTAAGAAAGAAAGAAAAAGTATTTATTGCGACTCGTACGGGAAGATCACAAACTTAACATACAGTTAAAAATAATAAAACAAACTATATTTAAAAAAGTAGCAAAAAGACAAATGAAACAAAGTCCTATACGAGGCCAAAAGGCTTCGATATCAGCATGACGTGCACGCATTTCCATTCCCCGTCCATGTTACCTAATATTGTGACGTTAGAAATTATAAAAGCGCACATAAGTCCCTTGCACGTACAAAAACTAAATAAGAGGGTTTAAAAAATAATTAGTAAAGATCAAGGCAAAATATAACTTTAATTGACTGAAGTCTTATTACTTCTAGCTCGACGTTGCTGTGTCATCTACAAATCTAACAACATAAAATACATTGACAGCATAAATGTCACAAAATGGCGTAAAGGTCCACTCTATCCTTGTTAAGCAAACGAAGAAAAAGTCGTTAATGAGTTTCTGTACGCACGATGACAACAAGCTATATAATTCCAGTATAAACTGACTTCTCATTACACGAAAAGTCTATACCATACGAGGTCATCTAATACTGGAAATGTAATGTAATATGTGTAGTGCTTGATAATATAGGTATGTCACCGTGTGTAGGTACAGTCGCTAAAAGACATAAGTAGCCAGGGTCGTTAGATATAGTTGAAGTTTAGTAAGAAACTGATGGATGTTTTCGAATAAAATTTAATTTGATAAATTTACTGTTTGTTTTCCCGCTTGGCGATATCTCGAAACACCAAGTGGGCACTCGGACCACAGGGCCCTAGTGTTTCAACCCTGCTGGAATATTTTCGCCGTTTGAGGTTTTCTGCACCAGCAGTAGCCGCTCCAGCACAGCCCACCGTGCTAGGAAGATGGGATGAAAAAAAAATTAAGTTTTATTATAAAACACCCCTCGGTTTCTTACTAAACTTCAACTATATCTGATGACCCTGCTTACTTATCTCTTATGGTGACTGTAAATTCGATATGTATAAAAGATTTTTTATTAAGATATTGGGGAAGTAAACGAAAACGGGCAAAATGATATTATTTTAACGTCCGGCCGCATCTGGTTGGGTTGTTAGCCCTCTTTAATATAGGTAAGGGAAAAGGATATGGAAATGATGACTGGCGTTATCATCCTGAATCAGTATCTTGGGCAAATAAAAATACTTCGAACCGGAAAGTCTATTTCTGATAGTTCAGAAACATTCCCGTACATCCCCCACAGGGTGGGAATAGACAGGGTGGTCTATCATATTATTTATCTATCTTTACATTTTGCGCAGATTTTCATGTTTCATGTTAAATAATAATAATCAAGACGGATTGGCGATTTCAGACTTCACAACAACATACAAAGTTCCCCCGCGTCTGTCTATCTGACCGCGATAAAATCAAAAACTACTGAAAGGATTTTTATAATTCATTAAAGGTTTCGTGTACTTAAATTGCCTGCAATATGACGATGTTGTTGAAGATGTCGGAAAAAATCAAGTCTTCACTAGCGTGTGCCGCGCTGCGTAAACCACTAGTTATGTGAAAACAATTTGTATTACGGAATTATTACATTATTTACCAAGATTAACACATAGTGTAGGTACTTTTAATCACGATAGTACGTTCCAGTGAGATATTTTCCGACATCCACGCGAAGCCGCAGGCAAAAGCTAGTATAACTATAAAGTCTAACTGGATTAAAAATACGTTCATCTAATCATCATTTTCTAGGGCTCATATTTTAATAAGTTTTTGAAACAGTCCGTTGTCTGGGTCACCTTCAGTTTTGTAGAATAATATTCATATGGAGGCAATATTCCAATTATCACTTAATTCGCATAATTTACAAAGCAGACTACGCGAGTGAGTCACAAAATGATTCACGTCACGAGTGACACGCATGTCGGCAATTTGAGTCATCATTACCCTAACAAAGAATATAAGATAGGAATAAAATTGATAATACATATTTAATTACATTTACAACGATTAAAAAAAACCGGCAAAGTGCGAGTCGGACTTGCGCTCGAAGGGTTCCGTACCATTATCTATAAAAATCACATCTGTTGTATGGGAGCCCCCCTTAAATATTTATTTTATTTTGTTTTTAGTATTTGTTGTTATAGCAGCAACAGAAATACATAATTTATGAAAATTTCAACTGACTAGCTATCGCGGTTCTTGAGATAAAGCCTAGTGACAGATAGACGGACGGACAGACAGCGAACTCGTAGTAATAGGGTCCTGTTTTTACCCTTTGAGTACAGAACCCTAATAAAGGTGCCTAGCCTACTCCCAACTATGTTCGGGTCGGCTTACAGTATAACCGGATGCAGCTGAATACCAGTATTTTACATTGAGCGACTGCCTATCTGACCTCCACAACCAACACGATACCCCTTGGTAAGACAGGTGGTCAGACTTTTGGGCTTCTACCCGTAACGACTGTCAAAGATCTACGAATGACAACCTGGCTTAACGTGGTTTCTGAGGCACGGATAGGTCTCGATATGTAATGGATCGTCATCCGTCCACGAACCAACCGTGGCAACCGTAGCTTAACCTTCAATCGACCCGTGCGGCTGTTATTGTTAGTCACGAGCCCCTTCCAACTAATAAACATAAGTACTAAATATAATAACGGAAAAATAATAATATCTAATGTTTAAAGCAGGGATGTTACTTAGGTATCCTATCTCTCTATCTACACCGTTTGGTCTTTAGGACGAAATCCGTAGGTTCGGCCGAAGTTACGGGTATACAGACTGAGACATACTACTACAGACATAAGATTTTAGTGTATTGTATACATAATATTTGCACCAACGACAGTCCCATTTTATGTCCAGAAAAATCACTGTCCATTCTAAGGTTGCCTGGAAGAGATCGCAGTAATGCGCCCAAGGCCGCCCATTATATATTTTGTAGTGTTTCATGTGTTTTTATGCTATGTATTTTTTTGCTGACAAAAATCTGGTGTTCCCTACATTTTGACGAGTTATACGAACATAAATGTACGGAACAGCTGATTTTTTTCGCGCTTTCAGGTTTGGTCCTATAGTAAAAGTTGTTCATAATGATGAGTACAATGACCCCCTAGAGTTATGGAATATAAAAAAAACACGTTGTATATAAATAAATAAGATTAGTTTGGGGCCCGAACTTAGATTGAATGACAATACGATTTGAAAGTTGTCCTTACTACCGATGTGTTTTTGCTCATCCGAAAAAGTTAATTAATCGGGAGTAGGGTTCATTCCGAAGTATCTAACTATTTGGGACAGGGCTTCGTTGACGGACTCAGATACTAGGCCCACAGACTAAAGTAACGATCTGTTATTACGGGACCCCGAAAATCAGATTAAAAAAAAACACTTGATTACATGAAAGAAAAAAATTTAATTAGGGTTTTGACCTTGACACAATTTTGGGCTAGACTAATTTGGAACTGGCAGACACAACGATATAGATACAGAGATGGTACCGGTTCAGTGATTGGAATGAGGCTGAAGCGCCACGGGAGCTGCACCCTAATTGCGTAACACGGGACGCAGTGCTGGCTATAAAATGATAACAATGGAAGTAATTTAGAGAAATGTATGTAATTAATAATTATTGTTAATTACGGGGTTTCCCTAGCATTGGGAAACCGTAACAGATCGATGGATTGTGTGAAAGACGATTGGTAAAAGGGGATGAAAGATACTGATACAAAAGAGGAGATGTATGGAAAAAGATGCACGTCATGTGCGACTAGGGAAGAAGGATGTTGCAATTAATGTTAAAACGGCCTTAGTTGGAATAGGGTGAACATAGAACATAGGGTGGCTGGACATCGATGTGCAATCTGTTACCATGGATTCAGTATTAAGGAGTCTGTACCATTTTAATCGGTTATTAAAAAAATAATTGACGTTTTCATAAATTTTTACCGCGTATAGGTATTGGACTTTTGTATGAATTTGTTGTATTTTTTTTATAACTTTTTTTTTCTTTATGTTTTTTAAAAACGTTTCCCCACACTAGGAATTTCTCCGTGTCGTGGGTGTAACTGTAAACGCACCCACGATACAGGAGAAATTCCTAGTGTGTGGTGTAAACGCACCCACGACAAAGGAGAAATTCCTAGTGTGGGGAAACGTTTTTAAAAAACAAAAAGAAAAAAAAACAGCAAATTAAATTAAAAATAGGTATTCGAACCCGCGACACGCAGCGCAGCAGCCAATCGCTTAACCACTGCGCCAACCATGCCGTCAAAACTTCTAGGGGCGGATCTAGAATCATGTGCTGAATTCATGGTTACAGTTTTCGCCTTGATGTCCCTACCACCCTGTATCACATGTCGTCTTTGACTTACTCGAAGCTACAAGGAAATCGGTGAGAAAAGGTTTAGTTTATAGCCACCTGTTAATAATAATTTATCAGCTCGTGAGCGTCTACAATTTTACTAGTAACAAAGACTTATAGTCTGCATCCGCTGTAATGAGCACTGCAGCTATGAGGAAATAAATTAGCGCCGTAATGACTGCTCTTCGTGAACGGATGCGCAGGTTACGGAAGACGAAGGAGCACTAAGATTGTTTGCACTGCACACCACAGTGCACAGAACATCAGTATTTTAATAGACATAGGTACTGTATGCATTGCCAAGAGAAAAAGAATTTCCCCTCGTCCAATCGGGAATGGGACTTAGATTCTCATAATTTTGTAATTTACTAGCTGTTGCCCGTGACTTCGTCTGCGATCCAGGATGAAAAGTAGCCTATGTCCTTCCCCAGGTCATGTTCTATCCATGTGCCAATTTTTATCCAAATCCGTTCAGCCGTTTGAAAGCGTAACAAATAAAACAATATCACTTACGCATTTATAATATCTATTAATTTGGGATTAGTTAAGATTTTCATACATACGGAGAGAAAAAGGGTTAACAGTGCAATAGTTACTTAAATAACTTAGATCCTTTTAGTTAATATGCTAAGAATAAATGCTCGATTTTGTGAAACTCCTGTCACCCAAATTGGGACACATTCTGTATGCCTAAGGGGCAATTCTCGTAATTTTAAGAACGTTCGCAGTCTGATCTCAGTCTCAATCTGTCAAAAATACCTCTAATTTTCCTACATTTTGACAAGTGTTTGACATTTGTTTGTCGCCGAGATGGACTACGACTAGATTTTGAACGTTTTAAATTACGAGAATTGGCCTTTAGGTGTCAGCGTTCCTCCCTGCCAGTCGCATAGACGATCATTTGAGTGACCTAGCCGAGGGTCCTTTCGTAAAGTTTAACAAGGAAAAATACACTAGTAGTACTTTCAATAGAGAAAAAGAGCCCAGATAACAGATAAAACCAAACAAGAGTCGTCACCAGCATTTTAGATTACTCCAAAAGCGACAAAACACGATAATGGTCTTTACCTCTTATCTATCTGGACGTCTCAAATAAATTACAGAACAGAAACAAGTACTTGTGTATTGTTATACTTATAATGAGTATCTTTGACTCTTTGTGCACCCGGACAATACGTCGCAAAGGGGCAAAGAAATCCGCCATCCGGTATCCCGCGGTGTGTTTCCGCATTATTTTGTTTGAAGTACAGATCTTGTTGGAAGTACAGAGAGATGCTTGAGGTCTTGAGAAGCCCGGTTTTTGTAGTTTGATTAGAAGTTGTTTTTTGTTCGTGCCTTACAATTGGGTAGGATATGAGATGAATTTTGGAAGACCGGGACGTGTATCGATTCAAAAATAAATAGATCAACCAAACATTCTTTCGATGGAGAACATAGATTAGCAATGTGTTATTTTCTATATATCTATATAAATGAGGGAATTGAATAGATGTTGTGATTCTTCTTTGTACCAGGTGTATCGCACAGTTTGAACTTTCAAGCTAGATAAATGAGATTGGATTGAAAAACAGAAAAATCGTTCGCGTAGCGAGAACGACTTCCATCGATTTAAACTTCCTCCGCAAGTAAAATAAGTGCTTACCAAATAGGTTTTACTACACAGCTATTTTATTTATGTTTTAAAACCTCACACCTATTAAATACGACCGATGAACGATGGATAAAGGTATCGAAAATATGTACAACCGTGGGATTCAAAAATACTGTGGGCGCCTACCAAAATTGTTAGAGCAAAAATATTTGAGCAAACATATTTTGCATACAGAAAAATGGTAGGCAAATGCCTACCATTTTGCCATTTTTCAGTGCTTTTTTGCTTACATTAAACTTTCCTATATCATAGTTATGAAGTCGGTGAGTATATCAGATTTTTCATCCTTACCGTTTTTGTTGTTTTGAACGTTGGAGAAAATTCCTTAAGGTATTTTGATCATCATAACATTTGAATATAATTATTTATCAACAAGGATGGTAGATTCAAAGGAAACGAAGATCAATACAGGTAGGACTATTTCCGTTTAAAATTCATAATTGAACAAGTAAAATGTTAGTTTTTGTCTGATTAAGTATTTGGTAAGTTAACGACTGATAGGTATAATGTAGTGATTGTCATGTAAGTAAGTATCACGAATCAAAACTCATATTAGGAAAAGCTCTATAGTTGAATTGATTAGTTTTACATTTACGTTAAAATAGTTAATTCAATATTATAAACAACTTTCAATAATTAAGTACTTGATAAAAATTATAAACGTAACGTTTATTGACTAAATTATAAACGTATGAATAAGGTAGAACATAATTGTGACAGTTAGTTTTCGAAAATACTTTTCTAAGAACTCAAAACGATGAAGAACCTGAAAGAAGACCGATCAAAAATATACCGTTGTGTTAAGTATTCAAGCATTTTATTCGGCATTATATTGTACAAAATAATACGGTAAGTAGGTATAATGTAATCCAATTAGGTAGTTGTTTTTTATTATCAATATTTATAAAAAAATAATATTTGATGTGAAAGAAATACCTACCTAACTAAGCCAACCATAATTCAGACTTCATAGTAGGTATTTAGACATTTTATTCGTGCACTCCCGCTTCGTGACAGTTAAAATATTATACAAAATATTACGGTGAGCAAGTATAATGTAATTCAATTAGTTGTTCTTTAACAATATTACTAAGAAAATAAATGTGAAAGAAATATCTAACTAAGCAAACCATAATTCAGGTTTCATAGTATTCTGCCATACCTACTTGGCTCTCTTTGTAGTCTTTCATGGAATTACTTAGACCAGCACCCTAATTGCATAACACACGGTCCATCGGAATCGGTTTCATTTTGACAGTTCAACAACATTCATTGCGTTATTTACGTATTGAGCAAACAAATATTTCGAACTTATGAAGCAATGGATTAGCAATTTGCTTCAAAATAAGTCAGATTCCGATTGATTGTGTGTTACGCAATTAGGGTGCTGTATTTCTCATAAATACCTATGTTTCCTTCTAACTTTTGCCCGAGACTTCAACCGCGTGGATGTCGGATATTATCCTATGGGAATGTACCTACTACTGAGATAAAAAGTTTCCTATGTCCTAGCCAAGGTCACCTGTGTGCCAAATTTCGTCAAAATACAGCCGTTAACGCGTAAAAAGGTACACAAGACAAGAGGATAGAAGAATTATTTTCGCATTTTTAAATATAATATTCAGTATGAGTATACAGCGTTGCGACTATCACATTAAATAGTACAGCGGTTATTACAAGTTGTTATCAGTCTGTTAAAATAGTAAAACTGAATTTTTTAAACAAAATAAATAGCGTAGAAATTGGCATGAAATAAACCATCCTTGATACAAAGGCACCAGACACGCGCGGGCCGATGGTATCAACAATTTAACACAAACTTTATGATATTGTTACCAAATAATTACAAATTAATTTTAATTGTGTATGTTTAAAAAATGTAATGTAGTAGGAATAAAAATCAAAATACGGGCTTTAATTAATAACCTAATCATTGAGCTGCACGATGGCTGACAAATGCGTGCACTGACTGGACAGGTCCACTCAGTCTGTGTAGTTCTTTCCTCAAAATTAAAAATTTAAAAAACCCCCGACTACGATAAACCCTATAAAAAGAAAAAAATAACCTTGAAATTATGACCCTACGTAAGTACGTATGAAATTTTTTGATTAAATGTTGTCCTGTCGGGGGACCGCTCTAATTATTAGCCTAACGTTCTGTTAAAGTTTAAATAGTAGCGGTCCCCCGACAGGACAATATTTAATCAAAAAATTTCATACGTACTTACGTAGGGTCATAATTTCAAGGTTATTTTTTTCTTTTTATAGGGTTTATCGTAGTCGGGGGTTTTTTAAATTTTTAATTTAATTTTTTATTTCATGCTTTTTGTAGGGACTCCTTATTATTTCTTTTCTTTTATTTTCTTGCGTTTTAAGATTCAGGTAATCTGGTATTTAATCAGGTTTTTTGTAATTCGCCATTTTGTGGTGGTGGCCACCTTGGATTTGAAATTTGTCATAGTGTAGGTATAGTATTCTACTAGTCAAGCCCTTTCATTTGATACCCATATTGAGGGAGTTGTGAAAAAAAAAATGTAATTCGCCATTTTGTGGTGGTGGCCATCTTGGATTTGAAATTTGTCATAGTGTATAGTATTCTACTAGTCAAGCCCTTTCATTTGATACCCATATTGAGGGAGTTGTGAAAAAAAAAAATGTAATTTGCCATTTTGTAGTGGCGGCCATCTTGGATTTGAAATTTGTCATAGTGTATAGTATTCTACTAGTCAAGCCCTTTCATTTGATACCCATATTGAGGGAGTTGTGAAAAAATATGTAATCCGCCATTTTGTAGCGGCGGCCATCTTGGACCGATTTTCATCAAACTTAGCTAAGAACACTCCCGACAAATTCACCTTTCAAACAAAAAAAACAAAATTAAAATCGGTTCATCCGTTCAGGAGCTACGATGCCACAGACAGACATACACACACACACACACACACACACACACACACAGACACGTCAAACTTATAACACCCCGTCGTTTTTGCGTCGGGGGTTAAAAATACAAAATTCATTTCAGATGTACCAATCTACATGGTCTTCACATGATCTGACCAAGATTATGTCAGAACTTTAAAAGAGACTGTGACATCTGAGTTTGTTTCGGCCATTCTTCTCAGAGTAGTCAGATAGGAAACGCCGACTTCATTTAATTTAAAAAAATATGATTGACGTGTAAAAGTGCTTGTACAAACCTACTTACAGAAATGGAGATTGTTCAGAATACCAGCGC
Organism: Apamea anceps; assembly: GCA_951799955.1. NCBI lineage: Eukaryota > Metazoa > Arthropoda > Insecta > Lepidoptera > Noctuidae > Apamea > Apamea anceps. The sequence continues at coordinate 7,722,117 of OX637518.1, forward strand.
TGCGACATTTATTTTTTTAATGTCGCAGCATCATGCTAAGATAGGAGGAGCCTTTTGGCCTCGTATAGGACTTTCTGTTTCATTTATCTTATTGTTAATTTAAAAAAAAAAACATAAGTCGTTTTTTATTTTTATTCTTGACTGTGTTTAGTTTAAGGTTGTGATTTTCCTGTACGAGTCGCAATAAACCTTCTTATTCCTTTTTCTTTCTTTCTAAAAATTAAATAATTTGTCATAATAGCCACACACTGTAGAACAACCATATCAGCCATTAGTAATCACCGATATGAAGTTAATTAAGCCTACAGTTCGATGAATGTAGGTTTTATGTGGCTGCGGCCGAAACGCTGCGTCGGGCGAACGTTTTTTGAATACTGACGACTCCTCAGACGAGACTAGATCGATAGTGTGCGCTCAATTACATCGTGTGTTCGTAGCCTGTGCGTCTAGCTGGGGGTCGTGTTCGGAACATTCGTTATAGTCTGTTTATTTTATCTTATACTGACTTATATCTATACAGGACCAAATGTTACGTTGCGTGTAACCTAGGATTTAAATATGGTAGTTGTTAGAGCTGGCCCATTTTTAGGCCAAAGATCAGTATTGCTAGATAAATAGACTACTCTTTACTAGGTAGCTACACCATAAAAAATACAAATATACATATGTATAAATTTTACAAGGGGTAATAAAATGGGCGGTCTTATCGCTAAATGCGATCGTTTTTTGTTTTTGTATTGCCATGCAACGTGGCAATACTGCAATCGTTTTGGACACTTTATCCTGTGATAGCGATGCAGACAAATTGTTTTTGATACCCTAAAAAAGGAGGAGGTTCTCAATTCGGACGTTTGTATTTTTTTTTTAATGTTTGTTCCCGTATTACCTACTCCGTCGCTTGCCAACCAATTTGCAAAATTCTTTTTTTGTTGGAAAGCGTATACTTTCCAAATGGTCCCATAGAAATTTCATTGAAAACGGTTCAGTAGTTTGGTTTTTAAACCAAAATTACTGGTAAAAATTACAACTTAAAAGTGAAAAATAAAAACTTTTTTGAAAAAAAAAAGAACAACCGACTTCCAAAAACGACACTATAAAGTGAAAAATAACTTTAATTTCGGAAGTCGGTGGCAAACAACAGAAATGCGAACCCAACGACACCGACTTCCGAAATTAAAGTTATTTTTCACTTTGTAGTGTCGTTTTTGGAAGTCGGTTGTTCTTTTTTTTCAAAAAAGTTTTATTATACATTATTGGTACTTGTACCTAGCTACCCACCTCCCTACCTTGTGACTAGAAGACTATTCATAATATTGTGAAGGTACAAGTACCTAATTTTGGATTTAAGTACAGACGCCACCGCATAAAGCTACCTGAAACTCAAATTTTCCCAATCAACCTTGAACCTAATGCTTAGCGATAAAGTTGAAAATCTATTAAAGAAATTTGAAAGATTGTAGTAGCTTGATGTGCTGGTATACTTGTACCTTCATAATATATTATGACTTAAAAAAAAAACACTCGTTTATTACGAATCAGATTCAGACCCGCACAGGGAAATCACAAACCTCGACGACTTATTGTAAAGAAATCATGAGTCCCGTCATAATAAAGCATTCATGAACATGAGGTTTCAAAAAACAAAATTACTAATTTAATTCAGAGGAGAACGTATACGTTTGCCGTTGCACTTACAATAAACAGCAGTGCGATTCTGCAACCTGCATCTCACCGTGAAAACTTAGGTAAAGTGAGCGTGGAGTGAGCTGTCATTCCAACTAATGCTAGGGATTGACACTATTGACAGCTCACTCTAAGCTCACTTCACCCAACTTTTCACGGTGAGATTTTTACAGAATCGATCGGCTGAACTCAATACTTATCAAAACAAAAGACTATCTGATAAGCTTTGATTATATATTTATAATCAAAGCTGATCAGCTAATTATACCCTGAATACAAAATACTGAAGTTCTTCTACCCACCATAGTACCACTCATCCACCCACAAGAAAAACCCTTTTCAGTTTTAAATCAATAAAATGGGAATGTTATTTCAGGTATAAATTATAATTAAAAGCAAATATACCCGTAGGAAAGGCTAACCAATTTATAGGTAGAAGACACATTGGGTACCCGCTTTACTAAGTTGTCAGCATGGATGGCTAGAGTTAAAACAACATTACTGTGGCCCCAGAGACTTTCGAGAAGCTCTTAGGTGCAAGCTTTTAGACTAAGCTCAGCATAAACTGGAGGTAGGTAAGCCTGCGAACAGCTTCAATATAAAGTTAATTCGTTTAAAAGTTGCAGAAGTCTGAATCAATCAGCATGATCTGCCTAGCCTTTTCCCAGCTATTTTGGGGTCGGATTCCAGTCTAACCGGATGCAGCTGAATACCAGTATTTTACATGGAGCGACTGTCTATCTGACCTCCAAAATTATGCTGTTGAAGATCAATAACGAAATGAAGCGGCAAGCGTAGCTTAATCTGATTCGATCGACCCGCGCGGCTGTTATTACTTAGCCACAAGCCCCTCTGCAGTCGGGTCTACCCTTTCTAGCAGAACTTTTTATGTCATAATATTGTTTTGCATAACAGCGGATAGCATAAACTTAATTTCGCAGAAAATCGTTTGGCAAACACTCATTTATTACATTCAAAACTCATAATTTTGTAAGTCAGAATCATCTTTAGGCATACATTTCATATCCATAATAATTAAACAGCCCAACCATCATATCGCAGAAAGTTCACAGTCAGAATCTTCTTTTGGCATACATTTCATATCCATAATAATTGAAAGACTCATCTATCACATTACAGAAAATTCATACTTTCATTCATTCACCATGCCATGCATGCAAGCATGCAGCATGCAAACAAGCATACACCATGCATGCAGCAAGCATCACAGCATGCAAGCAAGCATTCAGCATGCAAACGAGCATGCAAACATGCAAACAAGCATACACCATGCATGCAGCAAGCATGCAGCATGCAAGCAAGCATGCAGCATGCAAGCGAGCATGCAAACATGCAAACCAGTATACACTATGCATGCAGCAAGCATGCAGCATGCAAGCAAGCATGCAGCATTCAAGCGAGCATGCAAACATGCAAGCAAGCATACACCATGCATGCAGCAAGCATGCAGCATGCAAGCAAGCATGCAACATGCAGCAGGCATGGTTTCTGTCACGGCTCCGGCGCTGCGGGGCTCCGGCGGTCCCACGCGAGCTTATCGTCGCAGATGGTTTTAAGGCTCACTACCGCAGCTTCGGCTTGCTGTTCTGTGCTGTTCAAAGTTGAAGTTACATTTAGCTTATAGCCATAGCCATAGGGATATTACCGCTGTTGGGCGTATTTTTGGCGCGTTCATTTCATTACCTTCTCTAATACAGTGAAGGTCATTAAATACAGTATTATTTTATTTTACGGATAAGGTCTTAGTTCGATTCCCAGGTTGGGCAAAATGTTATTGGGTTTTTCCATCAGGAATTTCTCAGTCTGCCTGTAATCTAGATTTGTGCCCGGGTATATATTAAAGTTAATAACAAAATAGGTTCGCCCCCTATTACATGGGACAACAGAACTGGGGAAATGTGTGGGTGTACTACAGGTACAGACGCCAGCACATCAAGCTACTACAATCTGTCAAATTTCTTTAATAGATTTTCAACTTTATCGCTAAAGCATTAAGGTTCAAGATTGATTGGGAAAATTTTACAGTTTCGGGTAGCTTGACCTGCTGGCGTCTGTACGTCTCTGACTAGACCTTCGGGGATCAATGTATTAGGTACTAGCTGCGCCTCGCGGTTTCACCCGCATAAGTTTCGATCCCATGGGAATATCGGGATAAAAAGCATCCCGCAGCTGGTTAGTCAATAAAAGCGTTATAATGGCGCTGATTCCTTTAAGTTGGCAATTTTTTAATCACGTCTAAACTTGTCTATGGAGTATCTTAATTTGGCAGGACTAAACTAATATTTAATTTTAATCTTCTGTCCTTTTCTTAATGAAAAAGAAAGAAAATAAAGATGCACTGAACTTAAATTAAGTTTAGTTTGTGAACAAGGGAATCGGCGCCATTGTACAGCCGGCGATTCTGTAAAAATCTCACCGTGAAAACTCAAGTGAAGTGAGCTTGATGTGAGTTGTCAGTAGTGTCAATCCCTAGCATTATTTATAATGACAGCTCACTCCACGCTCACTTCACCTAAGTTTTCACGGTGAGATGGTTACAGAATCGCACTGCAGTTCAAACATTTGAAACTAGAATTTTAAACCATAAAATTCTGGGGTCGGAACCTAGTTTAAAGCTCTAATTATACTCGTAATGAACCTTTCAACCCTTTTATTTTCACCCGCGGAATCATATCAAAATAGAAACCTTTTACTTTTTGATGAGTCTCCCGTTTCGCGTGTAGGTACACTTGAGGACACAAATAAATAGATAGTTATTTTGCTACATTCACAATTATGCAAGCAAGTTGGAAGCGGTGCTTTTTCACGCTGTACAGCTAACGGAAGCATAGAAGGTACTGTTACTCATAGAGGCTCTTTTGTTGATTTCGATTTAATCTTTGTTCTCTTGCTTACGACTAACATCTAATGATGCCTCATCGAGTCGGCACAGCCGTATTTTAGTCGTCTTTTATAAAGTATGCATCAGTGAGAAAGGACTAAAATCAGACTGTAGAAGGTGCCAAATTACCTGGCACAAGACACCATGACTTCTGCCAAACTACAAACATATTAGTAGAAATTAGGTCCTACAACAAGCATGAGAGGCGAAGCCTTTACTACTGGGCGGTTTGACTCATGCGCGAGGTTGTGGGTTAAAATCCGGGCAAGTATTATCGTTACTTTTTCAGTTCATTATGTACTTTCTGAGTTTACCTAGGATATTCAGCATGTTCTAGAACCAAAGATACATGAGACATGTGACATCGTAAGGAGACTTGGACTTATTCTATCTATTCTATACTTATAATAAATCTGTAGAAGTGAAAATTCTGTACATTGAAAATATCAAAAAAAATAAATAGCAGGGGGTGTTACTAGACCGACACCGAACCCAAAAATGTGATTAAAAAAATTTTTGTCTGTCTGTCTGTCTGTCGGTCTGTCTGTCTGTCTGTCTGTCTGTCTGTTTGTTCAGGCATCACGCAAAAACTACCGGTTCGATTACGTTGAAACTTGGTATAATTATTCTTTAATATCCTGGGCACCACACTGGGTACTTTTTATCCCGGAAAAGTACATACAATAAAAAACAAACTTAATTTTGCGGTCCGATCCCTAGACCCGATTACTGCACCAACCGCAAATAATAAGTTTGTCGTAGGTTAAGTCACCCGCAATGGAGTTCATTTTTATTCCTTTTAGATTTTAGAGTTATTTAGGTTTATTTTTATATAAGTCGTAGGTATAGATTTTAATTTTAAAGTATAGGTAGTATATTTGATAGTGTACGTAGTGATCGTAGGTTATTTTATAATACTGTTAGGTAGGATTAGTCTTTCGTATAGATATTAGTTTTTAGGGATTTTGCTTATTTATTGAGTTTAGATTAGCTATCATCAGAAATAGGTTTATTTAGGTAGGTAGGTATTTAATTTTCTGTTATTGAGTTTTTTTTTAATTAGGTAGGTACTTAGGTAAAGATATCATATAGGTACCCTCTTAATCACCACTAATGAGACACAATTGGTTTTCTATTGTAATTAGCCACAAAGGGCCCGCGAGTTTGATGGCATTCTGGGGAAGCACATAGGTACATTTTATCCTGTTAGCACGTTCCCGTGGGATAATTTTCGAACACGCGGGCGAAGCCGCGGGCAGAAGCTAGTTCCTACTAAATGTAATATTATAAACGCGAAAGTTTGTATGGATGTTTGTTTGTTACTCTTTCACGAAAAAACTACTCAACGCGTTTGGATGAAATTTGGTACACAGATAGTAAGTTTATAACCAGGATTAACACATAGGATATTTTTTATCCCGATATCCCCACGGAATCGAAACTTATGCGAGTGAAACCGCGGGGCGCAGCTAGTGGTTTATAAATCTGAAATCACCATCATGAGCAAGCGAGGTGATCAATGCTCGTGCCTTCTCTCTACGAGAAGAGGCTTTTGCCCAGCAGTGGGACAATAATAACTGGTATAATAGGGCCTGCAGGCTTTAGATTCCACGTCATCCATGTTTCATGTGCCGCCATTGCAATGCAATTTTATTAGCGTAGCAACGCGCGGCCATCGTTTATTTGGACTGAAGTTAGTTGGGGACTGCAGTATACCGCACTACAATTTTTAGTTAAAAACTGAGCTTTGTTTCAGCCAGGCCATTTTCGTATTTAAAAAGTATTTTTTGGTAAAAGTTGGGTCTGAGTTTTGTATGACCAATTGAAATACTTTTGGGTTATGTACGAATTTAAATTCTTGTTATACACCGTGTTTGCTTCTATAGCTTTTACAAATCAAATCTAACAAAGAAAGTAGCACTTAGAAGGGCTTCGTTACAAATAAATTTGTAATTTCATTTAATGAAATTTAATTGAGCTATGCAGTAAGAAAGGGTTTTAATTTGGCCTATGTTGCCGCTTAGTGCAATCAAAATGATAAATCTATCAAATAATAATAATAATAATATCCTTGGACATTTCACACAGCGCCATCTAGTCCCAAGCTAAGCAACCTAATGCTTGTGTTATGGTAACAAGATGGCTGATAAACTACTTATATACATTTTTTTTTTGTAAATACATACATATTATAGATAGAAAAACACCCAGACTCGGAACAAATACATGTAGGTCATACAAATATTTGTTCCGTGCGGGAATCGAACCCGCGACACGCAGCGCAGCAGTCAATCGCTTAACCACTCCGCCAACCGTGCCGTCAAATGCTTCGGATAAAGAGATAAAGAGGCATGCATATCGGGTTGATTTACGTCAAGCTATTTAGTTTGTATGAAAATTAATAAAAAATAAGAATTCATTAATGTGTCCATAATGAAAAATGCTTATTTCCATGGTTTGAACATCTGGTCGAAGTTTATGTATATCACCCGGAACATGGTGTATATCTATCTATTAATTTCGCGTAAGGAATACAATTTCGACTTTGATTTCACTCTGATCGAATTTAGGGTACTTTTATGGATTATTTTAAGCTGATTGAAAATTCAAAATAATGAAAATGCTAAGTGTAGTGTATCTATTAAAATTTATTAGATAATTATGTGATCACTATCTCATGCGCATTAGTAGTGAGGTAGCTGTCACTAATGTCAACTGATAGTTCACCACGAATGGCGGAAAACAGTGAAAAGTGAAGCGTGCTTGTATGATTGGTTTGGTGTGGTGATGTGATGAGCCAGTGTAGTGATATAATCAGTTTAAATACGGGATCAACAGCATTCTATACTAAATATGATAAACTATATTTCAAGAAATCCCATCTCAAGTAGGTGAATGAAACGCGTATAAAATTCTCATCAATATTGAACGGCCTAGCATAATAAGCGTGCGCTATCTAGAAGACAGAACGTCGCATTTAGAAATATCGGTTTTCTATAAAACACATCAGACGGCAAAATTAGTAAAGGCTCACAACGCTCAGGATACAATTCCTAGACAGAGTGGCCCGTTTGGCAGTTCCATCATCATCTGCCTAGCTTTTTTCCAACTAGTTTTGGGGTCGGTTTCCAGTCTAACCGGATGCAGCTGAATACCAGTAGTTGTCAGACTTTTGGGCTTCCGACAACCAGTAACAACCAATTACTTAATGTTCTTTCCGAGGCACGGAGAGGTCTCGGTATATAAAGATGGTCACCCATCCACGCACCGACCGCGGCAAGCGGAGCTTAACCTGATCGATCCACCCACGCGGCTGTTATTACTTAGCCACGAGCCCCGTTTAGCAGTTCCTTAAGAACTTCAACGTTGTCCGCGTAAATTGATCATGTAATAAATCTGAAACCCTTCTTAAACGCTACGCAAGTTTCCGATACCTGCGACGTCTAAACGACTACCGCAATAGATTTTATTAGGAGATTCATACACCCTTCGCTTTTGGAGAAAGTAGCCAGAATGTTACAGTACTGTAGGCTAACCGCTTAACTGAGCCGTTGCGTGAGTTAGCAGCGCGGTGAAGGAGAGGTGTGGTGACGTGATACGAGAGAGCTCAGTAATCCGTCAACTTGTGACAACTATCACCCCTCCCGCACCGCGCTGGTACCTCAGGCAACAGGCAACGTCTCAGTCAAGGGGTCAGCCTATAGTAGGTTCAATGGCGGCCCGTGCACGACGCAACCGTTCATAAAGTAGTGTCATGATTTCATTAATTAAATTTTAAAAACATGTATCACTTTAATACCGCATTATAGGTAATATCCACTGTGGCAACACTGTCAAGGTACAAATTATTATTATTGTAACAAACATTTAAAACATATTTTCATGATGGCAACTAAATGTAGTGTATTCTACTTTGGCAACACTTAGAAATAACGGTTATGATTATTGTTATTTCTGGGTGGAATAAATGTCGTTTTAAATGGTAAAATGTAGTGCAAAGCCAGTCATTGTTAGATTGTGAATGAGTACAGTTGTGCGATTAAAAAGTATTAGCAAGAAAAGAGTGTTTTCTTTAACACGCTCAGCGCCATGTGTACCTTTTGCGATACACACTGTCTAAACACTTGTGTATCCTTTTTGATACACAAGCACCATTCCAGTCTAAGCGCCGTGTATCGCTAACGCGCACACTTTCCATACATTTTGTATACAAAAAATGTTGCCCTGGCCTAGGTAATTTTCCTGGTGTAGTGGTATTGGCATATGGGGCTTGGCGCTGAGCGTGTTAAACTAGTTAATAACGCGTTAGTTTTCGCAGCTTGTATTATCTACCGCCTTCGAAAAAGTAGTTCTGTGCGCATGATATATTCTTTAATTTTGCCCGGAGTATCAATAATCAGAGCAGTGGCGGCCCAGTGGTACCGGCCGCGACTTATGAGTTGTAGGTCGTAGGTTCGAACCCAGACAGGCGCTTTACTTTGTGTAAATTATTTCATCACCACTGCTCTCAAAACGTTGAAGGAAAACATCGTGACGAAACCGGCATGTCCTAGAACCAAAAATTCGAAGACATGTGACATCTACTAACTCGCACTGGGCCTGCGTGGTAAATTATAGCCCACTCCCTCTTGAAGAGAGGAGGCCTGTGTCCCAGCAGTGGGAACAATATAGGCTGTTATGATCAATATAAACATGCATTCTATCCAGAAGAAATATCGATAATTATTTTCTACGAATCATACAAGTCGTCAGAATTACTGCGGGTACTTCTGACATGAATAAATAATAATATAATCTGTAGACAATTCCAGCAATTTGCCCGCTTAGAAGTTCTATAAGAACTTAAACATACTCCGCATACTTATTGATTGTGTCATAAATCTGAAACCCTTCTTCAACGCTACGCAAGTTTTAGATACACATCTAGACAGCTACCGCAATAGATTTTATTACGAGATTCGTACACCCGTCGCTTTGGTGCAATGTAGTAAATGTCACTGTGACAGTCTCCATCGGGGTAATTGCGTAACGCACTAACAGTAGGAATGGCTTTCATTTTGACAGTTCAACAACATCCATTGCGTTATTTACGTTGTTGACCAAACTATTTTTTCGAACATTATGAAGCAATGAATTAGTAATATCTTTCAAAATTATTTAGATTGTGATCGAAAGTCTGTTACGGAATAAGGGTGCTGGAGACTTGTACTACTCAATCGGATGTTTTAGTGGCACTATTGTTAGGTATAAAGGTTTAGCTAGCAGTGAATATCTTGAGACATTTAGTCCGCTTTATATCCGTAACTTTTGTATATCTGTATCTATTTATCTTTACATAAATATTACCAGGGGCTGCAGTCTCGACATTCATAGTGATCGCTTTACGACCGAATTCGGTCGCAAAGTCCTGTCACTCCATACATTACACCTGTCAATCCGGGACTTTGCGACCGAATTCGATGGAAAGCGATCGCTATGAATGTCGAGACTGCAGCCCCTGTTCTTGCACAGTTGCAACGTAAGGCTTAATTGTTCTTATTATTGTAGTTTTTGAAGTGAAAACTTTAGCGGCGTTGTGCACTTTTTTGTGATTGGTAAAAAATGTTAAACTCGCGTCAGGACACGTGACCTGATCGAAAATTCGTAAGACGGTGCTCACGTCAGGACACGTGACCTGATCAAAATTCGTAAGACGGAGGGAGAGTAGACCGCATTCCAAAATATCAAAAATACACAACGTTAATATTCAAGTTTTCACTTCTGCCGGCACTCCCGGAGTGCAACCCGTTTTTTTTTTATTACAAAAGTTGTCTTGTTGTCATCAGCCAGTGTTGCGGGCGCATCACGGATTATTTGGTATTGTCAAAGTCAAATGTCAATTGATGTGTGTTGTCTTTGGTCCCTGGCTCTGACATCAAGCAATCGACAAAATTGACAACATTTTATATGCTTGAGTACGAGCCTTTTAACTATGTTGTATGTGTATATTTTTGTTTTTTTTTTATTATTTGTAATGTGCGTTTTGTTTGTGCCGAGTAAAAAAAGCTTTCTTTCTTTAGTTATATAAATTAATTTCGCTTTGCGTGTTTCTCTGTGTGACCGTGTTGTTGTTCCAAACTACACACGAGATTTTAAGGCGAAATGGTATCGTGGTCACGTAGGTTTCGAGGGGGTGAAGCAGACGCGGACAGGTAAGAGGCGCGCGGGGCCCCGCGCTCTGCCACACTCGGCCGGCAAGCCATAGTCCGACCGCTGTAAGCGCGACCCTCTCTCGTGAACAAAAATACTTCTGCAGAGGGTCGCGTATACGGCGGTCGGACTGTAGCGGCAAGTAGCAGTTTTAGTTATTACTAGTTGCGCAGTAGGTATTTCTAAAAATGTATTTATTTTCTCAAAGTATATACTGAGGACATAATATGGTGCAATAAATAAATATAAAATCATATTTTAATTAGGTGCATATGTTACTGTGAAAGCCCGAAATGTGGTATATCTTTTATTTTTATTTTATTTTTTACCGGGATTTACCGGTAAATCCTAAGATTTACTGCAGTTCGGGTTTTTACAGTAACACATACACTAGTGTTTTCATTATTATATCTACTTACGAATACTGGCCTACTTATAATAAAATAACTACTTATGAGTTCCTATGACAATCCCAATTAGTTAGCTGTTTGAAAATGAAAGGGTACTAGTATTAGAGATACAATCCAAAGCGGTTTTATCAAAAACCGGTTTTACCAAAAACCGGTTCTTGCACGGGATATTTTTTTTATCACTACCCAAATTTTCATAGGGTGTCCTACCCATGAATATGAACAACTTTCACTATGGGACCAACTCTGAAATCACGAAAAAAAATCTGCTGTTTCTTACAAAAGTTCAATACAAACACTCGACCAAAATGTACGAAACAGCTTATTTTTTTTCGTGGTTTCAGAGTTGGTCCCTTAATAATAGTTGTTCATATTCATGGGTAGAACACCTAGTGAAAATTGGATATTGATAAAGAAATTGCCCTGTGGAAATGAAAAAAAAAAACAGGTAAGCATAACAGCTTTGATATATGACGGAGAAGGTATGGGTGTGTCTCGTTATCATCAACCATATTTCAATTACTGTGGATAGTGTTGGTTATTGCGCAATAGAAAAACGGTTTGCAGTTCAAATCAGATTGTAATTTCACGAACAATTTAATCATACACTGTAGGTACACGATACAACCAGATACACAGTAAAATAATTATGTACAGTAACAAAGTAATTGCGAACAAATCGAAGGATCGATTACTGTTCGTTTAGTGACAGAGCCACCCAAATAAAGCGTATTTAGAATACAGGTATGTAATTCCAGCAGCAAGGCTGAACTTAAGTAAACTGACAGGTTTGGCGGGAGCTAGTGCTCTGTAAGGAGTCGAGTCCGAAGACCAACTGACTGACTGACTGACTGCCGGCACAAACAAGTGCGCTCAGTTATAAAGGGTTTGTCCAACCACGCACTCGCCCCACAACAACCCAGTCCGGTGACGTACGGAAGTACGTCATCATGTTTACTTGATACACAACACTAAAATGTGCTAAATCTAATAAGACTTGCATTACAAATAATCAAATAATACAAGATTAATCGTCGTAAATAAACATTGTATGATTTGACAAATCAACACAGTGATTTCACAAAGTAAATCATTTTAAAATCAAAGTAGCATGTCATCAATTGTTTTGAACAAAACCATCGGTTACAATAAATTCAAATAAGTTATCAAAATCAATTACTGCGTATACCGAGTACTCAATAAATTATGTTCCGATTTATTAGACAATAATTGATAGTAAAATCTCTTGAATTAATAATAAGAAAACAAATCATAACAAATTCTGTTGACTGCCCACAATTGTAATTGACTATACCGTCTCCGACATATACAGGGTTATTGGAAAAACACCAACAACCTCTTAAGAGGTCATTGTACTCATCACCATGAATAACTTTTACTATGGGACCAAACCTGAAATCGCGAAAAAAAAAATCTGCTGTTCCCTACATTTATGTTCGCATAACTTGTCAAAATGTAGGGAACAGCTGATTGTTTTTCGCGATTTTAGGTTTGGTCCCATAGTAAAAATTGTTCGTGATGATGAGTACAATGACCTCTTAAGAGGTTGTTGGTGTTTTTCCAATAACCCTGTATATTAAAAAATAAAATAGGGTGTATATCATTCATATTGTTAGCGGGGTTCTATAACGGGTGTGGACCCGTTATAGAACCCCGCTAACAATATGGCTAGCCGATAGTGGTATCGGCTCCAAATTATTTTTCAGAGCCTCTCAATGGCATACCACGGTTTCGGCGGGAATCTACTAACTCTGGAAGAATATGCATGTGATAAAAGTTCACAAGTTTTGACTCCATTTTATCTTTCCAAAAGTCATCATCTTTTTGGATGTAAACAATTTCCATTTTTTCATCCTCCCCATATCCCGAAAATGCATCGCTGTTTGCCCGTCACTCGTAGCTGTCCTTGAGCCTGATAGTACCAGTTACTATTTTTATTTATAGTAACTTGGGTATTCTTTTTGTTATACTTTAGAATTTGGACCTTGTTTTTTTTTATCGCATTTTCTATGCCGTTTTTAAAAGCAGCTACAGGGCATTTGACCTCAACGATGGTATTTTCTCCAACGACTCCATCCGGTGTGGCACCGATGTAAGGAAATTCTTTGTCCACAAAAAGTCCACAGTCCTCAATCTGTAAATTTTCTTGGCTACTCAGTTGTTGAAGCGCAAATTTTTCATTTTTGAGTCCATGGGCCACTGATGCGACGGATGAAATATTAGATTTGTACAAAATGTTATTCACTAGGGCAGCAAAACTTTTTTGTCTTTTTATTATTACTCCAAAGTTTGAGGCCGTTATCATCAATCTTCTGATTTGCAACCATTCAGTGCTTTCACGTTGCTGTGTGGTTCGTTTTTGTATACCCTCCCGGTCATTTACCAGTGTCTTCAGATTTGTCATAAAATCTGCAGACGCTGCACTGTACTCATCGGCAGACATGTCCGGCGCAGCTACTTTTTTGCCATAATCATTTTGTTTCTCGAATAGCTTAACTCTATTTTTTTTTCTTTTCACAGCATTGGCTCGCTTTCTTTTTAGCTCTCTCCTTGCTTCTAGCTTTTTTAAGCTGCCCTTAGGACTCATTCCCAATATTTTTTTGTGAAGTGTATAAAGAGGTCTTTTGGTGTTGTAGGAAACAACTGCAGCCGAGCATCTCGCTTGATATGATCGTCGGGAAGCAAAATTAATTCTTTTGCCTCCAACAAATTTGGCAACTACGCTGTTGAATCTCTCAACAGCATTGGTGTCAACGTCTTCCAGAAGACTCCGAGATTTTGCTGCCACCGAATTTAAAATTACTTTTAGTCGAAACCAAAAAGTTGAGTTTTCAAGTTCTGCCACAGTTGAAGACAAAATTATTTTATCTTTATTGCAGCAATAATCTTTGCAACGTCTGTGGTCCCCGTACGCGTGGTTCAAGGAATTGGTGATGTCTTCGTGAATTTGTTTTATAGCGATATCCTTGGGATGATTTTTATTATGTTTGATTGAAGTCGTGACGACTTTTCTCATGCTCATAACTTTTTCGTCAGTAATATGTTTTCTCTGCACTTTTGGGTATTTTGTGTCTTTGCCCAGTGAACGCAGCTTGTTACACATATTTCGCAGAACGTGATTTCGGCATTCTATTTTAGACACTACATAGTCTGAATACGGATTTGATGCCAATATTTTAGCATACGTTGCAGAATCACCATCAGCCACAATGTTGCCATATATAAGCCCATACATGTTGATGGATTCCTTGAAACCCTCACATACGATCGTTGCTTCCATTCCGCTGGACGAGCCTTCATAATTTTTATAACATACGTGATTTTTGGGTTTTTCCTGACGTTTCTCTGCCCTTGCACATATTACACAATATTTGTTTTTGACACCAATGAAAAGAACTTCTCCAAATTTTCGTCCCACAATTGCAGCAACACCAGACATTGCTTTATAGTTATTCCCATAAGAACGTTTGCACCATGCACCATCCGCAAACACGTCAATCACAGGTATGCCATTAACAACTCGCCCTTCTTGGATTGCTGCTTCACGTTCGATAGCAGCAGCTCGTTCCATTGCCTCCACTGCTGTAGCTTCCCATTCATTGAAAATGCTATCTTGAATTTTCGCGTAATATTTTTCTCGAAAAATAGGAATGTCCATGGCAGCCATAGTTTCTTCGAACTGAGAGTATCCAATGCCAGAGGATACTATACCTGACACTGCTGCAGTGTTAACATTAACACTATTAACACAGTCCAAGTTATCAGTACACACCTTGAAAATTTTCTTGCACATCCTGCATTTAAAATTGAAATATGAAACCAGACCGGTGCGTTTTTCTGTTTCTAAAACCAAGCAGCTGAAATCACACTGAAAAAGAGGGACGTGTTTTTGCTGTTGCAGTTGATTAAAGAAATGTACTACGTCTACAATTCTGCGACCGGTGATTTCTTTGACAGACGTTGTCTCACACTCATATTCCACTTGATAGGGCAGGTCTTCTTGGGCGCTAAAACATTTAGAAAAAAAAGCGTGTACTTAAATGTGATGAATAGCAGTACTACAAAATCGATGCCGGTTTTGTATCCTCCATAAAATAATAACCAGTAAAAACTGGTGTATCGGTATGACTATTTGTAGTCCGTACCGCACCAAATTTTTTTTAAACATATATTGAATGAAAAAAATATAAATATACATCTATTAGCATAAACAAAACTACAATTTCACTGGAGAGTAAACTTACTCAACAACACCATATGGCGGTGGTGTGATTGACTGAATGTTCACATCGTGTGCCGCATCAGATATAGGTAGCTGTTGTGGTGAGACCGTTCGTGCTCCGTCAGTATCCAGTGGTTTTTCATGGGTGCTGAAATATTGGGAATATTTTTAACAATACAACATAAACATAATGTACCTTAAAATTAACCTATTCACTTCAACAACTAACTTCATAGTGGTGGTGCATTTCCGCTACATGCTGCGTAACTTGTAACCTACCTATGAGAGTAAAGTCTACCCTCAATGTGCCAAAAGAAATATAAGTAATAAAAAAATACACACGACGTGTTAAGAACCGGTTTTCTTGAAATCCCATTCCCAATATATCAAAAACCGAAAAAAACGGTTTTTGGTAAAAACCGGTTTTCAGTCCTATTCATGACTTCTAACATTTATGTACCTACATATTATACGTGTTTTTTTTTTATATCCCATAACTCTAGGGGGTCATTGTACTCATCATTATAAACAACTTTTACTATGGGACCTAACACGAAATCGCGAAAAAAAATCAGCTGTTCCCTACATTTTGACGAGATATGCGAACATATAAATGCGATTTTTGGTTTAGTAAAAGTTGTTCATAATGATGAGTACATTGACCCCCTAGAGTGGGATATAAAAAAACACGTTGTATGTTTCAAAGCTTTCTCTAGTACCTACACAACTGCACAGGGCCAAATTAAATTAGCTAGCGAAACTACGCAGCCGTGACGGATATAATAATAATAGGTAGGTATGTAAGCGAGCTTACTCAAAAAACTTGGGTGATACTGATTGAAGTTGTACTAGTGCCCCATCAGATGTTTCTGGTAATTGTGGTGGTGTGACGGCTTTACTCATTCCTTGTGAGTCTGCTGGCAACTCCGCAATGTCAGACTCAGTGTTGACACGAGTTCTGTAAGAACATAATAAACCATATTATGTATAAATAAAGCTATTGGGGTACCTACATGAAAGTTTTAGACCATAATTATCTATCTCTATCGGGCCGTTTACACATTATGCCGCGGCTGCAGCGGCACCGCTGCATCAGTCACCCTTAGATTTGTAAGAACCCCCACACACGGCGCCGCGGCGGCGGCGGCAAGTTTTGATAAGAGCTATCAGAACTAGCCGCCGCCGCGCCGCCGTGTGCAAGGGTTCATACAAATCCAAGGGAAACCAATACCGTGGCTTCTACGGCATGATGTGTAAAGGGCCTTTCAAAACGAAAGTTGTGTGCTTGTACAATAAATACGAGTTAGTACCTCAATGTCAAATCTCAAAATTGGTATTTTTTGGGATAATAAATAAAAAACTTACCTATTCAGGTTCATCAATTTCAGCTTCTTGAGCTTCAGTGCTGAATATTATTTTTTTTTTTTACGTTTGTTCACCATTTTTGTGACTAAGGTATCACTTTAGACTTCAATATTCGCTTGAGTAGTCGGCGACAACGGGCGCAATAAAGTTGTACACGAGTGCTCTCTAAGACGCGCTGCGGCCGACTGACGGGACTGCGCGAACGGTGGGATGTCCGACTTGCGCGCAATATTATTGCACGTTTTTTATAAATATTTCTTTTTAAAATTCTAAACCCATAATCCCCTAATATCTTTAATGGTGAACATATAGACGAAATTTTATTGAAATTGCTTTAATTACAATCGAATAAAACCGTTTTTTCTCATAAAAAATGCAAATTTTGAGGAAACTTTGCGATTTTTTTGTATCGAGCCAAATTATGTCAATCGTGTTTTGGCCCTCATAATTCACTAAAGAAAGTCTTCAATTTTAATAATCATGAAAAAAATACCGCAAATTAGTAGTTTTTGAGGACTAAAAATCGATTTTGCGTGCAGCCGAAATGCGTCAAAATCTTCTTTTGGGACCCATTTCGCCTTAATGCGATTTTCATCAGCACTAAGAGAATTTAATCCAGAAGGTTTGTGTGTATTACACTAATATTGCGACAAACGGAATGTCCTAGAACCAAAAATTTTAAGACATCCACCAGCCACTGGGCCCGTGTGGTGGATAACACCCTCTCACCAAGAGGTGGCTCCAATTTGCGTGAAAAACGACCAATCACAATCTGAATCATTTTGACGGATATTGCTAATCCATTGCTTCATATGTTCGTAAAAATTGTCTGCTCAGCAACGTAAATAACGCAATGAATGTCGTTGAAGTGTCAATATAGAAGTCATTGCTGTGGGAACATAATAAAGCTAAATAAACTGATTATGCTTACATTAATATTATACTTAAATAAAACAAACCAACCTTTATGGTTACTTCTTACGAAAAACAAGGGCGGCTCGCTAGCTGAAGTAGACATATATAAATTAATGCAAACGATTCCTAAAAGAATAGCAGAAAGGCTTTATTCACGAGAGTTTAATCAAAATGGAAATACGTTAAATTGTTTGTTCAGAACAGGATAATATGTTCCCAAAACTCCTACACAGAAATGATTAAGGGGGTGCTCTAGGTAGTATATATGTATATGATATTTCATTAAGTAGTCATTCAATAGGATTAATTATGAACTTAACAGATGATGATGAAAATCATCAATACATCCTGTATTGGTGATCTGCCTTGCATTTTCCCAACTATGTTGGGGTCGGCTTCCAATCAACCGGATGCAGCTGATTACCAGTATTTTACATGGAGCGACTGCCTATCTGACCTCCACAACCCAGTTACTGGGTAATACGATACCCCTTGGTAAGACTGACTGTCAGAATTTTGGGCTTCTGACGACCCATAACGACTGTCAAAGATCCACGAATGACAGCTGGGACCAACGGCTTAACGTCTTTTCTAAGATCCGGAGGGGTCTTGGTATGTAAAGATAAGCAAGCGTAGCTTAAGCTGATCGATCGACCAGTGCGGCTGTTATTACTTAGCCACAAGCCCCTCTCATTCTCTGTGATGATTTTAATGGTTATAATTCTGTAAAGTCATGTTTGTTACGCTGGCGATCCATATTTTGTTCAACATACAGCCTGATTACCTGACGCTGAATTGCAAAAAACGTAAGAAAATTTGAATTTCGCGGGCGTGTATTTATTCCCTTAAGTATATTATCTACACATTCACAATGAAAACCCCTAACTGTGTGGAGAAAGTGTCTACTGTCTAATTAATAAAGTTGAAAACTTTCTAAGTAATTTCGGAGTTCCGCAGGAAATCACTTCACCAGAAGACTTCACAGCCTTGTTTACGAGTACAAGACAAACATTTCTGTAGGTTTTTTGTCGGCTCCTCACGTGACCAGAGGGCTGGCATGTTTTTGGCCAAAGAATCAGCATTGCCATACAACGTGGCAATGCTGCCAGCCTTTTGGGCACGTTTCTTATTGACAGCGATGCGGACGAATTTTTTGATGCCCTGTTCTTATTTCCCCTCCTTTTTATATACTTGTACATTTGATATTTCTCGGGACCTGGGGTCATGCACCCTAATTGCGTAACACGCGATCAATCGGAATTTGAATCATTTTGAAGTAAATTGCTAATCCATTGCTTCATAAGTTCGAAAAATTTGTCTGCTCAACACGTACATAACGCAATGAATGTTGTTGAACTGTCAAAATGAGAGCGATTCCGATTTTGACCTTTGAAAGGCATTCGAGGGGCAGACGCCAACTCGCAGAGGTCCCTTACACGTTCTTAATGAGTTGAGGCACCATACTTTTACATATTATTATTAGTAAACAGTAAGTCACAATCAACTTTAATATTAGGTAATATAGAAAAATTACCTAATATTAAAGTTGATTGTGATGAGTATCTACTGGATAAAGTGATCCTGTGCACCTACGCCCTTATTGCGTAACACACTATCAACCACAATCTGAATCATTTTGAAGGACATTGCTAATCCATTGCTTCTTAAGTTCGAAAAATATATCTGCCCAACAACGCAAATAACGCAATGAATGTCGTTGAACTGTCAAAATGAAACCCATTATTACCGATAGTGTATTACGCAATCACCCCGCAGATTAGCCCCGAAAGGAATCGGGAATCGTTTTGCGAAGTTGGTTAGCCAGTTAGAATATATTGGGATTGTGTCGGTACACAATCCCAATATATTCTAACTTGCTAACCAATTCAATTCTTTCATCCGAACCCATTCGTAAATCGTAAAATTTATTTTTCTACTATGCCTAAAAATAGCATTACTTATTAACCTAAAAATAGCATTACTTTTACTTAAGGATTATAATTCTGTAAATACATATTTGTTACGGCCGCAAATCACATTTTAATTAACGTACAACTTACTACTGACCAGCAAATTGCAAAAAACGTAAAAATATTTGAATTTCGCGGGTTACCTTGGACCGTCCACCTTAAAGGCTCCCGCTTACAGGTGCGACGCGATACTAGTAGACCAATTTCTACGAAAACCTGTCTGCGGGAGCCTTACGAACCAACTACCTACACAGTTTCAGTCAAGCAAGACATTACAAAGATTCATAAAGTTCATCCTTTGCCCTGTTAGCAAGAAAATAAAACAAACGTAGACAATAATGCCCACCACATTAATTCTTAAACGTTCATTTACCAACATTTCGCACGTATTTTAGCGTTTCACTGCCCTATTTTGCACATACGTGTCCCGCGAGGCTCTAGTTATCACAGTGTACAGCGTGCCACAAAAGAGGTAACAATGGCAGACTGACAACCTTGTTATCTTCATTAAATGCATTATAAAAGGTGAGGTAGGTTGCCGGTACTTTGGCCAGATGTGTATCTGGAGGACGACGTGACAGCTTTGTTTTTAAAGGGGTTATAAAGGAATTTACAAAATGGACGCTGTAATTAGCAATTTAGCGGGTCATAAAATTATGATACGAGTCTTTTAAAACGAAACAATCCCTTTTATTGGAATACTTTTCACGCGCCCGGGACGATGTATAGTCTGTTCCAAAAGAATATAATGGAAATGTAAACAAATCCTGTTCTGCACCCTAATTGCGTAATATACTTTCAACCACAATCTGAATCATTCTGAAGGATATTGCTAATCCATTGCTTCATACGTTCTACTCAACAACGGAAATAACGCATTGAGTGTTCTTGAACTGTCAAAATGAAAGCCATTGCTACTTTTAGTGTGTTACACAATTACCCTTGTTTTTTTTTTGGGTGGAAAATCATCAAATTACCTCTCCTGCTCTGGGCGAGCGGAAGGGCGCGTCAGACTTTTCTGACTAAAGCCCACCCGTGTTCCTTCAGTTACCTGTGCCAGGGGCCACGGTATCTCTTTCGAACAACCCGCAGCCCCGGCGGCATCAGCCCTAGCGGACCCCGTCAGTTCGTGCTGACATCTCTTTGAGGCGCGCGTGGAACACGACGCGCCGTCGACCCGGGCCTGGTCCTTACCGGGCGGCGAGCTACCCATTGCTCGCCGCCCGCAAGCCCGCGCCTACGGTGGCCGGGAGTCGGCTGTTGACTCCCGTCCAGGGCGTTATCACCACACTTTTAAAATTTTTAAATCAAAATATCAACTGTGTTTTACTGCCTCTCACCGAGAGGAGGCCTGTGTCAGCTTATAATTTTCCCACTGGCCTGGTTTTACTACTGGCTACATTAGACGATAAAGAATGCCTTCAATTTTCATTCCTATCTGTAGTATCTACTTAAGTACCTGCCCTTTCGTTCACATAGAAGCAATTCTCTCTAAGCAAACAGTCTGAAGCCTAAAGGTATATAATAAAAAAGATATTAGAACGTTCAAGGCTTTGCCTTAGGTATTTGGACGGACTATTTAAGGACGAAATGGGCTGGAGATATTTTAGGGTCGTCTTATAGCCATACAGTCCATTTTCTATTGTACAGTCTGCAAAGGAGTTAAGTAACCAGTTTTGTAGTGTTTTGTAGTGTGCGTGACACTACAAAACTATATCGCTACTGTACGTACTGCTCACAATGTCAGCCACGCACACATCGCATTCGTAGAGTGTGAGCTAACGTCTTATAAATGATAGTATAACATAATTTCGCATCTAAGTTTAAAGCGTTCGTAGCCCAGCGCAAAATCCATATACTTCTGAATCCAACGGCGTGAGTTCGAATCTCGGAAATGGTGAATCTTTTGTGATTTAAAATTTTAAGCTAATAATATTTTTTTTTGTTAAGGAATGGTTTTATTTATTTAAAATAGCTTAAATAAGTAAAACCATTTTCAATAAAAATCTTTATTTAAAAAATAAAAGAACATCACAAGTTCGGTCATAACTTTATTTCTTATTAAGACTCACTTACATCAGAACAATAAATCTTATTGCTAATTATATTATATCAGTGCGGGTAGAAGAAAACAAAAAAAAAATAAAAAGTATGATCATTGTCAACAAAATTGGAAGCGAGTTTACCGCATTCCTAAGATAAGGCGGTGGCGCAAGTTAAAAGATGTTGCTGTTTTGGACAAAAATAAACACAACACAATTAATATAGTGTTTCGTCGTTGTAAATAAAAGTAAATATTTCTTTTTAAATATGTTGAGTGAAGTCAATTCTTTTGCATTCTTTGGAAGTTTATACAATTATATAATAAACAATAGCGGCAGTACCGCCGACTTATTTTACTATGGCTAAATATGCTGTGAAAGTATTGAAGATGTAATAGTATTAAGTATTTCGTTTATTCAGTTATCAACCATCCGGTATCGGGAACAGTATTACCAACACAGTTTCTAGGATAATTATAGATTTAAATATGTTAAAATGACTGAAATTTTAAGGTTATAAATGTTACGATAAGTCGGCGATGATTTTCAATATTACACTTTCTCAAGATGATCCGTAATTAATAATATTAGTGGATATTTTATATAGTAATAATTATTGTTATTATTACAATAATTATTCATTTTTGTCGTTATTTTAATAATGCCGGTCTGCAACATGCCAAACCGTCCGCTCGCAGGTGGTTCCGTACAGTTTGCTTAGTGATGTTGTATGCTGCTGCTGTTATACTGGTCTTAGCAAATGGATCAGATGTATGAGTGGCAACAATCTCACGGTGCCGAGGCGAAGCATTTGTGTAAGCTAATGGTTTCGGTCTAGACTGGCGACGGTTTATTTCACCTGTGTCAGCGTGACGATGCAACCACAGTCGAACGGTTTTTCTCTACAAAAAAGGGAAAATATTAGCATTAATAATTAAAAAATAAAAATGACACAATATAAATACAATGCGGAGAATATTTTTTTTATATATTATTTATATAAACACAATTCATATACTTATATACATATAGGTATATATAGTTTATACAAATTATGTAATACATATATAAAAAAATGTAATATTTATATAATATGATTATTATAACACTTATTATTTACTTTATTTGCACATATAATGTTTTTTACTTTTTTCTAATAAGTATTAATCAATATGTATACATTATTTAGAGTTGTTATTTTATTATTATCTCCTAATCATTTACAAACATTATTCATTATATTTTTGAATATTTCATTTAAAAATACAGATAAAAAACTATTATCATAATACTGTGTAAAAGATAATGGTAATTATTAAATATCGATACCTATAGTGAGTGGCTTTGCAGTTAATAAATAAATACTCTGGTGTTATTTCATATTATTTTCAACTATTCATATCCACAGAAAATCTCATTGGAATTACTGGGTCACGGTGACATAATAAATTAATACATTATTATTAATAATAATTTTACTCACCGATATCATTATGCGCCTTGCGATTTCACTAACAGAAATATTCTGCTCAGACAAAACAATAATCTGAGCTTTTTGGAATATTGTCAAATGATGCATGGTTATTTCAAAGTCAAAGTCAAAGATCTTTATTGTGTATTTATATTCATTGTATTTATATTCAATTTATCACAATAACAAACTTCGTAAAAGTGCAAAAGATGGAGTATTAGAGGTGTGTAGTTGCTAATGCAGACTGACTCATACACAAGTTCACAATTAAAGGCAGGAATATAGTTTTAAAGCAGGTAGTTAGCTTCTAAACCGGCAAATAATTTTAAGTAATCGAGAAACTTGTGGTAGTTTCTCAAACCGGTCAGAATATCACTTTATTCAGTTAGTATATTAACTCTAAATTACAAAATCTCAAAAATAATATTGTAGTAAACTCGCGACTCGAACTCAAATCATTTACCACTGCAGGTTGAATGCTTACCTGTTGCGCCACGAGAGCAATTATCCTATATTGCCAAATAATGTTGTACTATCATTTAGAAAACGTTAGCTCACTTACTCAACGAATGCGATGTGTGCGTGGCGTGGTTGTAAGCAGTACGTACAGTAGCGATATAGTTTTGTAGTGTGCGTGATTGGTTACTTAACTCCTTTGCTTTGTGTACGTTTAGGGTCGATTTTTCATTTGGCCGAAGCCTAAATATTCCGGAATCCGATAGATCCGTTTGGATGGAAATATCACAGGGAAATATGCTTTCTGTGAGGTAGTGCTTAATGTGAAGAAAAGTAATGTCATTAGATTTATGATTGTGTCTGAAGTGCTTTTAGATTTATTTTTAGTTGGACTAATAATGTCGCCGATTCCCTTGTTCACAAACTAAACTAAATTTAAGTTCAGTGCATCGTTTTCTTTCTATTTCATTAAGAAAAGGACAGAAGATAAATATTAGTTTAGTTCTGTCAAATTAATATTCTCCATAGACAAATTAGACGTGATTAAAAACATGGCTACTTAAAATACGTCAATTTACGTCAGGCGCTGTCTAATTTGACAGGACTAAACTAATATTTATCTTCTGTCTTTTTCTTAAGGAAATAGAAAGAAAAAGATGCACTGAACTTTTTAGTTTAGTTTGTGAACAAGGGAATCGGCGCTAATACTTAGTTAAAAAAAAACCATCAGGAATTTCTCAATAGCAGCCTGAAGCCTGGATTTATGCCCGGTTAGTGGCAATAGTTTTGCCCCCTATACCCCCTATGGCAAAATGAGGTTGTATTACAGGTACTCCTCTGCTTTTACCCTTCGGAAATTACAGGCGTGATGTTATGTTATGTGTGTGTGTAATAATACTTAAGGCTTGATTCACAGTGTCCGCATAGGTTTCTATGAGATAAATGATGAAACTATAGAGTTTGCTCGTTCAATTAACGGCATAATATAAATGATAATTATGCCAAAGAAATAAAAAATATTGCTATCGTTATCTAGCGGTCAGAATATTATAATAAGGGCTGATTTTTCAATCATCAGATAACTTTATTCGAGGAATAATTTTGAAATTTTGATAGTTATTTCATACTAAAGATGTCAAGCGTCAACTTTATTCCTCGAATAAAAGTTATCTGGCGATGGATAAATCAGCCCTAAATTATTTAATTTAGGGATCATGCGTAGACGTTAAGTTTTGCATGTAACAAAGGTTTACTTGAGGGCGACATGTTCACAATGTGTTCAAACCCTCGTTAAAAATACAGATTGAAAAAAGCTAGCAGTCCATTCACGTCATAAAACTGTACAAATACCTCCCTTATAGTCTAATCAGACAACAAAGTACAGACGCCAGCACATCAAGCTACTACAATCTGTCAAATTTCTTTAATTGATTGTCAACTTTATCGCTAAAGCATTAAGGTTCAAGGTTGATTGGGAAAATTTGACAGTTTCGGGTAGCTTGACCTGCTGGCGTCTGTACCTACATATTTTATAACAAAAAGTTATTATCGTAACAAGTTGATCCGGATCCCAAAAGTTTCATGCATAACCGTGTTCGTACATAAAAGGCAAGGAGCTTTACAGGCTTACTTCAGCGAAACCCGTAAAAGATGCTTTACGTACTTTTCAGAAAACAAAACGACTTCGATACAAGGCCATAATAAAAAAAAAAATAAAGTTGTCTAAACTCAGATTTTTTATTTGCTAGACTAAAATGACAGCTGCGATTGACCAGAAGGCTCTCGTAGGTAATTAAATACGTTCAAAATCGCAGCGACAATCAATGTCAAAAACATGTCAAAAATCATTTTTGGTCTAGCAAATTAAAAATTAGAATATATCAAAGCACCTGCCATCTAATCTCTTCACCACCCTTGGTTGACTGGTAGAGAATGCCTAAGGCATTAAGTCCGCCTTTGTACCTTTTTGTGCGAAAAGTTTAAATAAATAAATAATAAATATAGTTTATAAAAGTTCAGTTGTTATCAAAATATTGATAAAAACTATCATTGCTTTCCAATCAGAATCCTTAGGCTTGAGCTCTGGAAATGCAATGAAAGCCATCAGAAAAATCTTTTTCGCAACTCATTCTATGTATTCGGCAAATAAATGAATATTGGTTGCACTCCAATTGGGGCTTTAGCACTGCGAAATGTCCCCTCTGCGTCCCAATTACATAATTTTTCAGTAAGCCATCTCAATACTTCGAGAGAAAAAAGGCTTCCACAGCAATATGACGTAGAATGCTATTTTATCCAAAATAATGTACAGACAATAATGAATTTCAGAATATGTTTGCATAAAAGTCAAAGCTAATTTTGTGGTTCAAAACGCCCTAAAAGGTGGATCGAAAATAAAACTGAGAACGTACCTCGTCATGGGTGATCGCCAGCTCCCATATTTAACTTGCACCCCTTTGATGTACTAATTAACCTTTGCAAAAATGTTCACGGCACACGATTACGCAATTAATTTGCTATTTTTGTTTTTGTTCGCAAAAGAGGACCGGGGCAGATATCGCCCGGGACCGTAGTCATGGCAACGGGGGGTGCTGTCGGCGCGCGCCGCGGCAAGGCGGCAGAAGTGACCTCGCGTTTGCCGCGTTCGCCGCGTCGCGTCAACCGTCCGAAAAACGTTTTTTCACGAAACGGGAATCTACCGTGCGTAATGATATACACCTTTGACAACTAAACTACGTTGTTGTGCTGTTCACGACGAAACTAGTTGTGTTCCACGTGTGTTGAGAGTGTGTGAGTGTGTGCGATGCATTAGTTGGCGTGCAATGTTGAGGGGTGGTGGGACGAGTCTGTGACCGGGGCAGCTGCACGGGAGGGGCGATTTTCACGCTTGATCATGCCTTTCGAATTGAGATCAGGTAAGCTTTTCAGGAATTTCAAGCGCAAACTGCACTTCCTTAAGGACGATTTTCGATTGTGGGTTATGCAAGCGTTACAGCTTTCGGGCATGTGCAATGTCATAGGAACGTTCGATGTAAGTGAAAATGAAAGTTACGCAGCATGGTTTGACTTTATTAAAGTATGTCGGCCGTGAAAATCGACTGAGTTCCTCTAGAAGTAATATAAGACCACGTGGTAATCTATATCTGCAGGTTTGGTTACTGATAAGCGTTCCAACATCTCTTTTCTCGATGCAACCGCGTGCTTAGCTGAATATTAATTCGGTGCTGCAACATTTCTCTTCACGATTCATTTATTGAATTGCTAATTGTTTACCCACAACACAATGAGCTGTATCCAAAACAAAAGTCATTGCTTATTCAAACGTTACCAAATTAACAATCATCTAATCAGGGATGACCCAGTTTCGCAAAACCAACTGTTTTCATTATTAAACTACCTAAATCGCGTTATGTAATTCTCTGGTGGTTTGCAGCCTTGAATGTGTATAGCAGAGGATTTTTTCAGGGATGTCCTTAGGGATTTCAGGGTTTCAGGGCCCTTGTCCCCTTATGGAATACAGAATAGCTTTACTGTTGGATTTTAAGGGAAACTACACCAGGTATTTGTCAAATATCCAATGCAAATCTATTGGTACAAAGGGTTTTTGTGAAAAAATGTATCCTAATTTTGGGTGTCAAAAGGGTTGTCCTCTCTTAATAGGCAGGTATAATTTGCGCTTTGTTTTAATCAAGTTAGGGTTAAATTTGTGTTTGTAGTTTTAGCGTGTGTGAATGACTAACAGTTACTATTGTAATTTAAATTGTTAATTTTGTGTATGTTTTCATTTTTAATTTAGGTTTCAAGCACATTTTGGAATTCGCAAATGCAGGATGTCTCATTAATTATGCATTGATTATTAATTGTACGAATAGGTGTTAGAAGTATTTACCTTCAAAGAAATTTCCTTTGAGGGTTTAGCAAAGGATCTAGTGGTACCTACCAATCGAGATCGTATAAGCTTTATGTACTTATGTACATAAAGCTTACCCTTCTGTAGGTACAGGCGTGTTGTTATCAACACGCCTGTACCTACAGAAGGGTAAGGCAGAACTGGTATATGTACACTACCTAGCGCACCCTCATTTCTCTAGGTATGTTTAATTCCAATGTAATAGGGGGCGACTCTATTGACGTCAAACGAGCAGAAATACAGTTTTTTTTTGTGTAAGCGTCTCGCTAGTCTACCTAGGAGCTTGTCGGGTGCTTTTAACCGGGCTATCCTGTGGATAACTCAATAAAGAAAGGCCTTCAGCCAGGGCACACAACTTATAAATTAACGCAAATCCAAATTCTGATCTGTATGAATTGGGAGAAGGCGCTGAAATCTGACATACAGGTTTTTACCTAGTTTGGGTTTCAGAGCCTTCATAGGTTTTTGTAACATTAATTTATTTCGATAAAAATTTTATTATTATTTCCTTTATTTCATCTAATTACTTATAAATTACATTTTTTCAATATTTTTGGAAACAAAAAGATAAAAAAATCATAAAAAAATAGTAGCCAACCGGTATCGGGAATAGGGTCCAAGCTACCGGCGGTCAGGGCTCCAGAGAGAGGAACCTCCTGACAATGCGAGCCGTGTCCAGAAGTACCGCTTTCTGAATCAAGCCCTTGATCCAGCTGCCCAACGAGAGCCTCCTCAGGTGTTGGTCGAGGCTTTTGGCTATTAAGCCATTGGCTGTCACGACTATCGGCACAATGATCGCTGAGTTCACATCCCACATGTCGACAACTTCGCGAGCCAAGTCAAGATACTTGATTTGTTTATCTTTTTCGGCTTTCACGAGGTTCGTCATGTGGGACGGTTATGTCAACAATCATTGCGCGCCGCTCTGATCCGTTTATTATTATTATTGTTATAAATGTTAGTATACCCACACAAACACCTACAGACTGAGATTTTGCGTCTATTTTCGCTCAGCACCCTAGAGCATTTTCGATTTTTCATTAAATTTTAAATTCGGTTTCTAGAAGCCTATTTCGATTTAATCTGCTGTCAAATCCATTGTTAACTTAATTGATTGGTCAAAGCGGCTTTGCAGTCAACCAATTAAATTAGCTGACGTGACAAGGCTTGATTTGACTAAAGGTTTTCTGTTTCTATCAGGACCTTTTTACGCGACACGGTTTCTTTACGGTACGGCGTATAAACCACGCCGTAGAAAAACAAGGTTCCAGTGATCCATACAACACAGACGAACCGTGCCTATACACAGCGTATTAACTGCGCCGTAGAAAAAACGTGTCGTGAACAAGCTTCCATACCGATCCATACAACACTGACGACAATGCCTACAAACGGTGAATAAATCGTGGATTTTCGCGACAAGAAAAACATGTGTGTATGAAGGGTCTTAATCGTTTGAAGATGACAGATGATGACGATGTTCACCGCTAAACGTATTTAGTGTTGCAAGTGGGCCTTAGTTAGTAGGTATTCAAGTAGATTCTGAGAGGTGTATCTACTTAATCCCTTCAACATTTTTCTCAACTCCCTTTTAAATATTCCACAAATGTCAAATTATCACCTTTCTTTTGTAGGCGATTTCGTCCGCATGCAATTTCTTGTTGCCTCGACCCACCCCGTCACATCGCATCGCCTGTCTGCGCTATAACTACGAATTCATTTAGCTTTTTTCTGACTTTTTTTTGTTTTTGCTCGGCTTCTAAGGGTTCTAGCGTGATGCTAAATAGCCTATAGCTTTTCTCAAGAATTGGGCTATCAAATGCAAAAATATTTTTTCAAATGCGACGGGTTGTTCCAGAGATTAACGCGTTCAAACAAACCCTTTAGCTTTATTATTATTATACAGGGTGGCAGGGACATCGACGCGCAAACTGTAACCATGGATTCAGCACATGAGTTTAGACCCCATAGCGTCTAAATTTGTCGTCGGTTATCAAAAAAAAAAATCTTCTGTTTCATAGAAAAGTCCAATACCTACGCGGTAAAAATGTATGAGACGGGAATATTTTTTTTAATAACCGACGAAAAATTTCGACGCTATGGGGTCTAAACTCATGTGCTCAATCCAAGGTTACAGTTTGCGCGTCGATGTCCCTGACACCTTGTATAGAAAAAACACACTGCATCAGAAATTGCCGATGAAATTCCAACATGAATGCGAATAATGGAACTGTTGGAAAATCAATCATTCTTTTACAATGGAAGTTTAACAAGACGTAAGATAAGATCCTAGTTTTAAAACTAGGTTAAAAGATAGGCGGACATTGCTGGCGCTAATGCAATTTTTAAATCCTCTAGTATTATTGATGGTGCAGTTCTATTTTTATAGCGAGGGGTAATGGATTGTGGAGCAGACGTTTGTAGAATTGCGACGGATTGAGAATTGATTACAATGAAAGAAAATATTGTTTCTTTTTCTATTAGCATAATAGTTTCCAGCTACGTAAAAAACAAAAAAACGATTACATTTTATCCACTATTTTTGGTGGCCCTTTTAATGAGATATTTTCACTCTGAGCATTGATTTCAACGGCACTCGACTGAACCGCACCTGAGTACTTCCACTAACTGCACTGAAACAGGATTTTGATAAGCGCAGCTCGATGGAACAGTTTGTCAATATTATTTTCAGTCCCTGAATGGTACCTACGTAAAATAAATGTTAGATGGGATATATTTGTTTCTTCAAGGCAAGCAAAAGATATCGATACAAATCAGCAGAAGTTAAGTCTTGTACCAGAGGGGCAATTCTCGTAATTTTAAAAACGTTCAGTCTGATCTCAGTCTCAATTTGTCAAAAAATATAGAAGTATTTTGTCGATTTCCCTACATTTTGACAAGTTTTTGACATTTGTTTGTCGCCGAGATGAGACTTCGACTAGATTTTGAACGTTTTAAATTCCGAGAATTGGCCTTCAGATAATCCCTCCTTGTTCACCTAACACGATATGCGCGGAGGACAGTTCATTCGCGAACATAGATGCCAGCTTCACACATGGTGACGATATAATAATTATCAATCAATCAACTCAGCCTACCGCAGTCCACTGCTGGACATAGGCCTATCCCAGGCTGCGCCACAACACCCTGTCCTCCACCTTCCGCATCCAGTCTGTCCCAGCCACCTTCTTTAGGTCGTCCGTCCATCTAGCTGGGGGGCATCCCACGCTACGCTTGCCTATACGCGGTCTCCACTCCAGAACTCGTTTGCTTTACCGGCCATCTGTCCTTCGACAAACATGGCCAGCCCACTGCCACTTCAGTTTGCTTACTCTGCAAGCTAGGACAGTACCTGCGGTTCCTGTCCGGATATAATAACTATATAGTTTAGAAGGACCACATTCTGTGGAAGTATTTGATATGCACCAAAAGAGCCTTTATAGGACACGATACTTAAGTGCACTTGGCGCAGACTTGCAGGTCAGTGTTGCTACGAACGTAGAAAACTGTCTAAAATTTTTACCATAATATGAGTTTAATGGTGCTGATGTACTGCTAAAGCATAACAGAAGAACAATAAACAATGGAAGGTTTCTCTCCGGACTTCTACTTCTTACTACTTTACTATCGCGTGCGACCATTACACCAACGAGGCAGTTGTTGTCAAGTACCTATTAGTAAATTTTTGGTCGGTGATTTAAAAAGAATTGCTGTTCCGGACATTTTGACTGCGTTACGTATTGCACTTTTCTTTGAAACAGCAAATTTTTTTTTTTGATAATTCCTGATAAATTTCTACGCTAATCATGTGCTGAATTCATGGTTTCAATTTGCGCGTCGATATCTCTGCCACCCTGTATTAAAAAATGTTCAGGTAGGATATGCAGGTATTAATTATTTTACGACGATGACACAAATCGCACTTTACGAATCGATCCCTGGTTTCACAAACTTGTAATGTTTGAAAAGCGATTAAGCTCCCTTACAACCAAAGTTACAGGATCCAACTTTCTACTCACCATGTTTGAAGACATATGCAAATGTCGATGGCTCGAGTTTGAGGGAATATTTGCGGATGCATAATGCAGTCGGCGACTTGGTTGGGCAGAGTGACTATGTTCACTGACGATGTCAGGGAATATGGGGGATTTGGCCAAGTAACTATGTGCACATTTGAGTTGGAACGACATTATGGCGTCCGCAAATAGTAACAGACTTGATGAAGCTTTAATTAAGAATATTCGAGAAGCGAACAATACGTTAACTTATATTTATACCTTTCCTAAACATTATAGTGATTATAAAATTGTAATATATTCAATAAGAAGGTAGTCTCTTCTAAAGTAAATTGGTCAGCAGTTTTTGAGAGTTGGCTCGCGACTGCAAATCTTATCGTATGCTGCACTGTTTGACGCCATGACGTCAACGCCGGCTGTCGTTGAAAATGAGCGCTGGGGTTTGCTAAGCGATGGCCGTTTTGCGTAGATGTGACGCATATTTTCCCCCAATTTGTTCCTTCTTGTATTTATGTTCTTTCTTTTCTTGTATTTATGTCATGTTTGCCGAGGAGACGAGAAGTCTGCGACTGTACCTATTCTTATTTTACCTTCTTGTCTTGTGTCAGTACGAGCTGACTCTACAATACTCTCTACACAGATTAGACTACCATTTAAACAATTGCAAGTAGAACACTTTCCACTGATCCTTCTGAAAGCACTGAAAGCTTACACTTCTATATAATTCAGTATACACCCAGCAACGTATTACTTCCCGGAATTTGTATACAATTCCGTACGTAGCTTTGCACAAATCTGCACACGCCTGAGACTTACTATGTACACAATGTGCTGAATAGATCTCAACTCTATACATATTATATTAGGCTTCATGTTTGCTTGTGTGTGCTTTAGGTAGGTACATATGAACTTAACTTACTAATCATTGAAGACTATAGAGAGGATTAAATTAGATTTGTAGTAGGAATTTGAGATTGAACTTTGCATTTAAATGTAATAAAATCAACTTCGACATCGCCATCGAGGTAGACCACAGTGAATATATGACGATGTAATAACGTTTCCATGGCCAACATGACCGGAGATTGCACAAGACAGGGAGGTTTGGAAGGGGATGGGAAAAAGGGAGGCCTTTGCCCAGCACTGGGACTTAACAGACAATATAAGCTAGCAAAAAAAAAAAAACAACTTAAAAGAAAATATGTGAAAGTAGCTGAAAAAAATATTTACATTGGCATGTATGTTTTACAAAGGGGTTTGCAATTTCAATTTTCCAATATTTTTTAATACGATGACGAACGAAGTTCTATAAAGGAGCTTGCGATAGGAGTAAACTTTTAGAAATCGTCACGTAACGAAAAAGTGTTTATTTATTTATTTTACCATTTATCTAAACACATATATAAACAGACAAAAAAAACAGAACAGAAAAAATAAGTAGCGTTATGCCCCCTCCGTGCGACTTTCTATTATATGTTATAGAAAGAGTCAGAGAGAGATAGTTTTCATGGTTCGCGAGGGTGCAGAAGCCGATAAGTGCGGTCAAAATGATGAAATCTAAAATGGCGGCTGCGAAAATTTTCATATTCTTCGTCATTTTGAAATTTTCGCAGCCGCCATCTTGGATTTTCATTTTGAACCTCCGACCCCACAGGTTTTTTTTTTTTTTAAAACCCAATTTCTATAATTTTTTTTTTTTAATAAAAACCTTGCTCTTCACTAGGAATTACTCCTGTATCGTGGGTGCGTTTACAAACATTTAAACTCACAACAGCCAGACCCGGAACAACTACCTGTAGGCAATACAAATATCTGTTCCGTGCGGGAATCGAACCCGCGACACGCAACGCAGCAGTCGATCGCTCAGCCACTGCTCCAACCGTGTCGTCAAACATACACGCGCCATGAACTTTGTGTCCTCAACAAAGGACAACCCGTTGACCTCGTTCAAGGACAGAAAGCTGACAACAACAATAGAAGCCAAATTTTCATTACATACAACTTTATTACAATAACAATAATTCGATTATACCTTCGTTCAATGATTTCTGGAACTTGGCAAAGCGTTAATAAGATTTTTCATAAGCAATTTACTAATAAACTTCACAAAGAGCTACTTGGTTGGCGTCCAAGAAAGTTCTTCAATGAGGACTTTCCCTCACTGTTGAGGAACCTTTGATATTTATTGGTGTGAAATACGTTTCTGCTCATTTCACTTTGGTGATTTATTTGGGCACATGTTTACCAAGTTTATGCTTACCTTTATGGAAGGTGAGTTTTAAGGGTGTGTGATGTATGGTTCTTTGGTTCTCTTGAGGCTGCTGATAGCTTAGAAAATTTGGTGTTTTAATTTGAACGTATTTATTATATTTTTTCATTTATCAGAAAGGTGTGGTCATATTTAAGGGAGTGGTACAGTCAACAAAAGAGATAAATATACAGGGTCGTCGGATGTAGTTGAAGTTTAGTAAGAAACGGATTAATGTTTCCCGATAAAATTTTATTTAATTAATAGAAAAAAAACAGCTCATTTATCACACTAAATTTCATTCGAAAACATCCATCGATTTCTTACTAAACTTCAACTACGTATATCCGACGACCCTGCATACTTATCGCTTTTGTTGACTACATACCATCAGAACAGTAGTAGCCCAGTGGAAACAGACGAAACTTACGAGATGAAGGTCGTAAGTTCGAACCCGGACATTGTGTAAATTATTTCATCACCACTGCTCTCAAAACGGTGATGAAAAACATCGCGAGGAAACCGGCATGTCCTAGAACCAAAATTTCTAAGACGTGAGATCTACCCGCACTGAACCCGCGTAGTGAATTACGGTTATTACGTGGTGAATTAAGTTACTAGTGCAATACTGACAAACCATGACTGAATAACACTAGGTATCTGTCAGCCCTTTGTGGAAAATATGCGTGCTAGTATTTTATTCCCCAGAACATAACATTTTATTACACATAATGCTATATTCAGCAAATGACATCTAAAAAGCGATGTATCAAAATCGCGAGGCGCTGCAGAAAGCGAAAGCCATGTATCTCAGCCGTAATGGCTTTCTCTAAATGACACGTCAGAATTATGACGACTGAGTTCACGCATCTGTGACGTCATTTGTTTGTATATTGATGGTGATCTCCTCTTATGGGGTGGAAACGGTAAGTGAAGTGCGTTCAGTAGTTTATTTGTAAGGTTATGCTTGAAGTAATCTTCTAAACATAGTCGAATCATTGCAATTACATCTCATCATCTGCTCAGCCTTTCCCAACTATGTTAGGGACGGCTTCCAGTCTAACCGAATGTAGCTGAATACTAGTATTTTGCATGGAGCCACTACCTATCTGACCTTCACAAATCCACAACCCAGTTACTGGGTAATACGGTATTCCTTGGTAAGACTGGTTGTCAGACTTTCTGACTACCCGTAAAGACTGTCAATGTTCTACAAAGACAGCCAGGACGAACTGTCATTCGTCTGTTGCCGTGGGGTATCGAGTTATAGTAACTGGGTTGTGGAGGTCAGATTAGCAGTCGCTTCATGTAAAATACTGGTATTCTGCCGCATTCGGTTATACTGGAAACCGATCCCAACATAGTTGGAAAAAGCTAGGCAGATTGAGTTTATTCAATCGATCTTACTCCCAAAATTCTTACAATAATGAGAAAAAGCGTTCTTAAACCTCCAATTACTTCTTCAACAACTAAATTGCCATAATATTCTCCTGGTCTACATTAAATACTAATGTTAAGACATTGTCGAGTATTAAGTTCGTATAACAACATTTAAAACTGTTTTAATTATGACTTTGCATACCAAAATTGCTAATGAAGCCCATTTTCCGATATAAATGTACGTTTCTGTACAGAAATAGATCTTTTATGATTTCCTTATTTTGTCGTTGTGTGGGTGTAACTAAATTAAGTAGTTCAAATTCTTTGTTATAAAAATACCTTTCTTCATTAATTAAAACAGGCGTTTAACACGTCCCACGCTTTCACCGTTTTACTGACTGGCTAGTTTTTTTACCACAACAAAGTGAACTGATTTTCAATTTAATTATTTTTCCATTCAATCTATCAATCAACTCAGCCTATCGCAGTCCACTGCTGGACATAGGCCTCTCCCAGGCTAGCAGCACAACACCCTGTTCTCCGCCTTCCACATCCAGTCTGTCCCAGTCACCTGCTTAAGGTCGTCGGTCCATCTACCTGGAGGACGTCTCTCACTACGCTTGCCGATACGCGGTCCCCACTCCAGGACCACCCTACACGTCTGGTCCAGGGGTTCAACATTGTCGGGGGTAAAGATTGTGGTCAAATCAATCAAATCCATTTATTTGCCAGAATGTAGCTTTACAATGTATGATCTTAAAACTATAATGGCCCCTTTACATTCTACCATCTCATATGGTGTGCAAATATTTAATTTTAGCCTGCACAATGTTGTTAATATAATTAGGTACATTCATAAAAATAAAATCAAAATAGTGGTTTGTTGAACATGGACTAAATCCCACCAACCTCACCTAATACGAAGCAAAATACTATCACATAACTTAGTCATTACATCCATCCAAAACTTCACACAAAATTACCTACAGACAAGAAATCCTTTATCGCATACCACATCGCATTCAAAAGGAAAAAAATGCCGTAGAATCATAATATTCTTGTCGTCTTAAAGATGCCCGTTTGCGAACTAGGCTTCGATAGATGGGAAGTAGAAATTGAAAGATTCGATATGTTATCAAATCGTTCCCACGAAATGTGACCTTTAGGGAGCCCCCAATAGCGGCACCTATTGGGGGAATGTAATGGGATATTGAAGGTGATTTTTCTTGAGATAGTTTAATGGAAGATGGTGGTTTCAGGTTATTGATGTGCCATTTTCAGACATTTTGTCCACGTCTACGATTTCCCACTTCTATTCCAGTCTTAGTTTTCTGGGGTTTGCTATACTTAAAGGATCTACCCACGCGTTAAAATTAGGTCACAGTATAATTCGTTAAAAAGGTCGGTTGTATTTCGAGTAAATGTTGTTTGATCGTCCCGAAATATTCACTAAAATAACGAAGTTATTTTGTTATTTTGGGTCAATGCTTAGGCAGTAAGCAGTCAACTAATTCCAAAATTAAGGCTGCCTGAATTTCAAGCAGATCCTGAATTTAAGAATAGGTAGTTCATAAGCATTAAAGTGGAATTATGGGCCAATATTTAGGCAGTAAGTAGCCAAGTAATTCCAAAAATAAGACCGTCTGTATTTTAAGTAGATGTTGACTTTCCCGAATAGATAATTCACAAAAAAAAAAAAGGAATTATTAATGTCGATGGGGGGCCCGTGGCTAAATAATAACAGCCGCACAGGTCGATCGGTCAGGTTAAGCTACGCTTGCCGCGGTTGGTCCGTGGATGGGTGACCATCTATACATACCGAGACCCCTCTGTGCCTCGGAAAGCACGTTAAGCCGTTGGTCCCGGCTGTCATTCGTGGATCTTTGACAGTCGTTACGGGTAGTCAGAAGCCCGAAAGTCTGACAACCAGTCTTACCAAGGGGTATCGTATTACCCAGTAACTGGGTTGTGGAGTTCAGATAGGCAGTCGCTCCATGTAAAATACGAGTATTCAGCTGCATCCGGTTAGACTGGAAGTTGACCCCAACATAGTTGGGAAAAGGCTAGGCAGATGATGAGTAATTACACAACTTGTGGTCTTTGGTCTTGGTATAGACCATTAAATTGTGACCTGCGCTGACATAAAGCAATGGAAACATTGCCAAACATTAAACTTTTATGGTTTTGAATACGAGGCTTTTGGCTACTTTGTATTAGCAAAGAAAGAAAGAGAAAGAAAAATATATTTAGGACGACACCCCCAAGAAATACAAAAAGTAAAAAAGGATCATTTAAAACTAACAAAGTTACACTAAAACAACCAGAAAAAAAAAAACAAAAAAAGGCCTGTGTGAGGCCAAAAAGGCATCTGCGATATTTAAAAAATAAATACCGCAGGGCTGGTATTCTGATAGGGCTCGAGTATACTGTATATTGTATTTTTTGTAATGTGCGACTGGTTTGTGCAGAATAAACCATTTTTTTTCTTATATATGTAATTCCTAGAAATAGCAGACATCGCATATTCTTTAAGGGTCACGTAAATATATGAAAATATGATGTATGAATGTAATTCAGTCTCATCCCTTTTTAGTACAGTATAGCTATAACTCAAGTTTCTTGAAATAACACGGGTAGATATGGGGGAATCAATTTATTTTCGAATGTTCTAGTCAGATTCCTGGAAACGAAAGAGACAATTTGTCCACGTTTGATTATTAATTCCACCCTTTGGGAGGCGTTCCAACGTTACGTCTTTCGGTACGCGGTTGCTACTCCAGAACCTTTCGGCCCGAACGGCTATCTGTTCTGCTAGAAATGTGCCCTGCCCACTGCCACTTAAGTTAGGCAATTCTTCTGACGACCTTGTAAAGGCCGCAGGAACCCATTGGATGCCAGAAGCACAGAACCAGTCGGAGTCGAGCAGTGGACGACTTTCAGTTAAAATTATGATGATGATGTTGATTTTAATTATGAAAATCTGTTAAATAAGAGTTATCAAACCCGGTGATTCATACATTGGTACGAGTAAGCTTTGCTAAGGACGAACGTCACCAATAAAACTAAACGTGATCAGCACCTAAACCGCGTTTAAGATCTGTCAGTATTATCATTGTGATGGAATGGAATGGAAACGGGGCTTAGATGTGCTTCTCGCGTTTAGTTTCATTAGTGAAATTCGCCCTTAGAGATCTTGATTGGGGTGTACCCTATAACATAATACCTATTATGTAAAAGACAGGTGATCTTCAGAGCAGTTTTAGGGAAATTGACATTTTGAAGCCGTTGGACATTTTGTTACCGTTGGCCATTTTGGGAATTGGACATTCTAAACCTGAAGGTTCATTTCGAGTACTGAGTTTAATCTAACATCTCGAAATATAATAATCAAAATCAAGTCATTTATTTCAAGTAAGCCATTAAAAGGCACTTTTGAACGTCAACATTTACAAGAAAATAGAATTGATTGTAGGTGCCCCTTCCAAACGGTAATTTCGTATGGAGAATAATTTGAGTTGAGGCTAAGTAACAACAGACGCACAGGTCGATCGATCAGGTTAAGCTACGCTTGCCGCGGTTGGTGCGTGGTGGTTGGTCGGTGGACCATCTTTACATACCAAGGTCCCTCCGTGCCTCGGAAAGCACGTTAAGCTGTTGGTCCCAGCTGTCATTCGTGGATCTTTGACAGTCGTTACGGGTCGTCAGAAGCCCGAAAGTCTGGCAACCAGTCTTACCAAGGGGTATCGTATTACTAAGTAGTAATAAGTAAAGTTACTTAGGTATTAAAATTATTTTTTTGTGAAAGCTAATAAATACCCTTTGTAGCAGAACAAAGGAGCTTTTAAGAGAAAGAAAAAACTTTTTTTTTTCTTTTTGATGCATTAAAAGCGCGTTGGAAGGAAAATGGCAGCCGGCCAGACAGACCAGCGGATGGCGAAGCGTAGCTGCATTTTTCTATTTTGACCGTTGTAACCCCATAGACTTTTATGAGGTAACTAGCTGACCCCGCGAACTTGATACCGTCAGAATCAATAATTAATGTTTCATATAAAATGAATAAGAAAATTTTATCTTCATATTTTTTTTCGTAAATTTTTCCTTGTTTTTTAGTTATTTTGCTATTCGAGGCGGAGACAGATTCAACAAATCAAAGATCATAAAAATCGGTCCAGCCGTTTTTGGATTATAAATGAAAGAAAGAAACAAAACGTATTTATTGCGACTCGCACCGGAAGATCATAAAACTAAACTAAACTCAGTCAAAAATAAAAAATCCAAATTATATAAAAAAAAAAAGTAACAAAAAGATGTGTCGCAGCGCTGGTATTCTGATAGGGCCGCTAAATGGTGTAACTAACCCATCATCTGCTTAATCTTTTCCCCACTATGTTGGGGTCAGCTTCCAGTCTAACCGGAAGCAGCTGAGTACCAGTATTTTACATGGAGTGACTGCCTATCTGACCACCACAACCCACTTACTGGGTAATGCCAAATCCCTTGCACGTGTAAGACTTTCAGGCTTCTAACTACCCGTTAACAAGAGGTATCGTGTTACCCAGTAACTGTAGTCGACTGGAACCGAACCCATCATAGTTGGAAAAAGCTAGGCAGATTCAGTTTTTTCAATCGATCTTACTGCCAAAATTGTTATAATTATGAGAATAAGCATACTGAAAGCTCGAATATAATAATAGGATACCCCAACTGGTTGTCGGAATGTACGACACGGTTGGCGCAGTGGCTGAGCAATCGACTGCTGCTTTACGTGTCGCGGGTTTGATTCCCGCACGGAACAAATATTTGTATTGCCTACAGGCAGTTGTTCTGGGTCTGGCTGTGTGTGTATGTGAGTTTAAATGTTTGTAAACGCACCCATGATACAGGAGTAATTCTTAGTGTGGGGCAAAGTTTAAAAAAAAAAATTCGACAACCAGTCTAACTAACCCGGATTTGTTTTATTTATTGTATACATAGATAGATATGAGAGATTAAGAGGGATTTCTGTTTTTCACTTCAAGACAAACTTCTTCATGTATAGGCATGCAAAATTTCGTCTTGAAGTGTTCGTCTTCGAAGTCGATGAATTTTTATGATCCAAAAAAATTTATGGACGAAAAACCGCAACATACAAGGTACACTTTTTTCTTATCAAACTCTGATGTAAGAGGACGGAAATGATCGTGAACATATCTTTTGCCAAAGATTTTTCGCATGATTTGCCCTCATATTTCTTCCAAAATATTCTGCAATTTTTTATCCAGCCACATTACATCAAGATCATCCTTTTGTAATACAAAAATACGGATCCAACTTCACTTATCGTTGGACATCCCTTTCGGAACGCGACCTTCTGCCGCCATTTTTGTGACGTAACCGTTCTCCACGCCTTTTGAAAGATAAGTCTTGGTTTATTGATAAAACTAGCAGAGGATGTGTTCGGGGTTTGTTGTTCACATGTCCTACTAAATCTCTTTGATCTTATATAGGAGAGATTTATGGAGGTAGCTAAATAGTTGTAGGACTTATTTGTGTTATCTTTAGAATTGAGACTACAAATTGTTATTTCTAGTGGGATTTATACAGGGTCAAATTAAATTAGCTAGCGAAACTCCGCAGACGTGATGAGTGTCGACGTATGTCCGTAGGTGTGCCTCGCGGGACCTATCAGAATAGCAGCGCTGTGGTATTTATTTTTTAAATACCGCAGCATTATGCTCAGATAGGAGTATTTTTGGCCAAAGGACCATTTTTTGCCAATTCGAAAAAAAAAAAAAAATTATATGTTCCTTTTTCACTGTTTGTATTTCCTGATTGATAATTATTCACAATTTTAAGTGTAGTGTGGGACAACCCCCAGCTAGATGGACCGACGACCTTAAGAAGGTGGCTGGTACAGATTGGATGTGGAAGGCGGAGGACAGGGTATTGTGGCGCACAGTGGACTGCAATAGGCTGAGTTGATTGATTTTTTAAAACGACTGATTGATACTTAATTACTGTTCT
The DNA here is from genome assembly GCA_951799955.1 of Apamea anceps. NCBI lineage: Eukaryota > Metazoa > Arthropoda > Insecta > Lepidoptera > Noctuidae > Apamea > Apamea anceps. The sequence continues at coordinate 7,763,320 of OX637518.1, forward strand.
TATTATTACAAGAATATACCGTACGAAACTGGTCTCTGGTGGTGGTCTGGCTGTTTGTGTATGTGAGTTTCAATATTTGTAAACGCACCCACGATACAGAAGAAATTCCTAGTGTGGAGCAACGTTTTTATAAAAAAAGGAAAGGAAACTATACTAAATGTCGTGATGGCGCCTGGGCCATCGTGTAACCTTAACTTAGGCCTTAAGCCAGGGGGTAAGATCTCGCCTCTCATGCACAACAATAATAGGCTGGTATTATTCTACTATACTATCAGTTACATAAAAAGTATATTGATATAAGAGATCATTTTGATATTATTGGTTTTATTCGAGAATGGTTTTAATAGAGTTATAAACTAACACTGACTGTGTTAGTTTATTGGGGAGACTTATAGATTAATAGAGGTTAAAAAAATATTATGTCTATCTCATTGACATTTTTGTAAAGTTTTTAAACTACGACGAGGTAGCGAGTTACATATTTTCTTCAAGATCTTAATAAATGCTCAAAGATTTAAAGCCCGATTTCGTCTCAGACTTACGTTAAACCTGACACAGACCAGTTTTCAGCCGAATTAGTCTAGGCTGAGTTAGTAATTCTAAACTAGTCAGCATTTTACTATACATCTACGTGAAGAAGTCTGTAGTATTATTCTTTAAGCATCATTTCAGAGTTTGTATAATGTCGAAGGCTCGTGATAAAATATTAACAGCCGCACGGCTCGATCTAAGAAAGTAAGTAAAAATGCGTTTATTGGCATTACAGCCAAATAAATACACCTTAAAACTATAAAAACAGAACACAAAGATATAATGCCAAAAGGGCCTCAGCTCAGCATAATCTCAGATGACAACACAAGGTGACGCTGATTTTCAGCTGCAACCCACGAGTGCCATACGCTTGAATAACAAACACGTAGGGAAATGTGTCTCCGTTATAATAAATTGAGAGAATTAATTAAATACTAGAAATAGCGCTAGAAGTTGCGCTTGCCGCAGTTGGTTCGGGGATGGGTGACCATTTATTACATATCGAGACCCCTCCGTGTCTTGAAAAGCACGTTAAGCCGTTGGTCCTGGCTGTTATTCGTTACGAGCAGTCCTAGCCCAAATGTCTGGCAACCTATCTTACCAAGGGGTATCGTGTTAGTTAGTAATTGGGTTGTAGAGGTCAGATAGCCAGTCGCTCCATATAAAATACTGGTATTCACCTGCACCTAGTCATCTGGAAGCCGACCTCAACATAGTTGAGAAAACGCGAAGTAGATTGATTGGTTTTGTATAATCTCGAGATGTGAAATCTGTTGATGATTTCATTTTAAAACAAAATGTGTTTGATATTTTAAATTGTGTGCGATCACTTAAGCGAGGTTCGAAGTGAAAACAGAAGGAGTACTGTTGTTTTTTAGGGTTCCGTACATCAAAAGGAAAAATGGAACCCTTATAAGATCACTTCGTTGTCCGTCTGTCAAGACCCTTTTTCTCAGGAACGTGTGCAGTTATGAAGTTGAAATTAATATCAAATACTCAGGGCTGCCATACCTTGAAGAAATGAAAAAATCAAACTTCTAAGTCAACGCAATCAAAAGATACGGGCGTTTATGTTCCGTTAATGCCGCATATTTTGACACTCGCAAGGCAATCAAAACCTATAGGGTACTTCCCGTTGACCGAGGATCATGAAATTTGGCAAGAAGCAATGAAAAAAAATCGTAAATTTGTAGTTACATACCTACAAATTTGTACGGAACAGTCGATGCGCGAGTCCGACTCGCACTTGACCGGTTTTTTTACTTCGTTCATCCCTCATTTTCGTGAATAAGACCTTTATTTACTGCTTCTTTTTACGTGCTTTATATTGAGCGTGGGGTGAATACTGATTCAAGTGAGTTCGTAATACGATATTCTTTGGTAAGTAGGTACCTATAGGAGAAGTTTAGGGGATCTGTGGGATAAGGGAAAATGTCAGATTGGTATTCGGACGTTACTTTTCAAACATTTCTGTAGAGCTTGATTGGTTGCTAGAGGGTGACTTGTAATTGGGTGCATCCTTTAAATGGGTGACACAAGAGTTAATTTTGGACCCAAAATGCGACAATTATCAAGACACGGAAGTTGCTTCTGTAAATTGTACTAGTTTAGTGAATTCCTTCAGAAACTTGTTCTGGGTGCTTAGTATACATTCTAAAAGTCCTGACGCTTAGAAGGTGGGCCAGATTGGGGGGAGGGACAAAAAGTTTCCACTTTTCGCTAATATCTTAAAAACGGTGCGTCGTAGTATACGTCAAATGCCTTAAATTTATTATGAGTAAACTGCCACGAAAAACAAATCAAATTTAAAATAAAAAAAAAACGGTTTGCACTCCGGGAGTGCCGGCACAAGTGTAAACATGAATATTAACGTTGTGCATTTTTGATATTTTGGAATGCTGTCTACTCTCCCTCCGTCTTACGAATTTTCGATCAGGTCACGTGTCCTGACGCGAGCTCCGTCTTACGAATTTTCGATCAGGTCACGTGTCCTCACGCGAGTTTAACATTTTTTACCCATCACAAAAAACTCTCCCTCCGTCTTATGAATTTTCGATCAGGTCACGTGTCCTGACGCAAGTTTAACATTTTTTACCCATCAGAAAAAGTGCTCAACGCCGCTAAAGCAGTTTTCTCTTCAAAAATTATATGAAATAATACGACGCTTTATTTCTAATTAAGGTATTGGGTACATTTTTGTTGTAATTTTCGAAGGATTTATTCGTTCATAGGCCAGAAAAGTATCAGTTTAAGGTCCAAAGCGGAGTAGATCCAAAACAAAAAAAAGCTCGATATCTCCGAATAAATACTCCAAAAAACCCATGTTTGACATTTTCAATTCAGCTCTAGAATCACCCATTTCAATATGGGCACCAAATTATCAGTCACCATTTAGACTAACTAACTATCCTGTATTATCCTATTGTAGGGCAAACGCCTCCCTTTCCCTTTTCCACACAATTCTGTATTTTGCGAGTCTACGGCCAGACTTTTTGGTAGGAGTCAAGTTCGAAAATCAAAATCATCACCATCTTCCTGCCCTCATCCCATGTTATTTGTGGTCGGCGCAACACGTTTTCTTCTTCCATTGTCTCCTGTCAACCGTCACGCTATCATTCACTCCCTTCTCTTTTATATCATTCCTCACACAATCCATCCATCTTTTCTTCGGCCTTCCTCTCCCTCTCCATCCATCAACATGTATATTCATTACTCTTTTAGTCACATGCGTTTCGTCCCTTCTCACCACATGCCCATACCAAGCCAAACAATATCCTTTCAACGATTCTGTCACTGGCGCCGCTTTCAAACTTCCTCTTATATACTCATTTCTTACTTTATCCATTCTCGTCACTTCACACATTCATCTCAACATTCTCATCTCCGCTGCATGCAATCTTTTTTCATCCGTCTTCTTCACAGCCCAACATTCAGACCCATAAAGTACGACAGGACTTATCACGGACTTATAAATTTTCCCCTTTAACTTGAGGGGCATCCGTGAGTCTAAAGTTGTTCCTGTGAGCTGTCGCCATTTCATCCATCCTGAGTTGTTCCAGTGCATTACGTCTCGGTCTACTTCGCCATCTCCTTGGACAAGCGACCCGATGTACCGAAAGTCGGAGCAGGTCGATAAGGACGTTCCGGCGAGAGATATGGGCCTAGGACTGGCTCGAAAATCCAAATCAAATGTCATTTATTCAAATCAGGCTGAGAATCAGCACTTTTCGAACGTCAAAATTACAAAAATTACAAAAGACAGTCCACCAAAACGCCCGTCCTTCACCACTTCCTAGTGCTTTCGCTGGGAAGAACAAGTGGCGCAACAAACTCCCCAGCAGCACAGCTGTCTGTTCAGTTAGAAAATACTTGATTGTACCTATACAATACTAGGTATGTAAAGTAATTAACATTACAAGACACAGAACATCAAATTAAATTATTTGTCATATGTCAGGTAGCTACGCCAATTTACCTACCAACAAATACAATAAAAAGTATATGGACTCAAGTAAAAAAATTAATTAATTAAAATTAAAAATGTAAATAAAGCCTCCAGGCATAAAGGGCGTGACAGCTTACATATTTATGCAATGCAGGATTCTGCGGTCACATAGCTGTCACTTGAAGTCACAAATCATAAACTAGGACCATCGAAGTAAAATAAATAAGCAAGTTAATACTAATAAGAACAATAAAATCATGGTGAGCTCGTAGGCTATAGACGCTTATTATTTTTTATTGTTTAACTCGAGCTAACTCCGAATTGCAAAGCCAAAACAATTACTTTTAAATTAAACAGCCTCAAAGGAAATATCCAATTCAAAAACCTTTAAAAATAAATAATATCTCTCCGCTTCCCGTTTTAAAAACGCAGAATTATTTTCCTAATTTTAAAGTAACAAGTTCCACACTCGAATTACTCCCACATGCGACTCCGTAAGATTGCGCGACTAAATTTGCATGTTACTAACGAAAAGTGGAATGTACGTCATGATGGAGTATGCCGCATTTGTGTGTGACCTACTAAACTTGGCTGGGTTATATCCTATTAGGTAGGCAAGTAGGATGATGACGTTACGCCTACGTAGCCTAAAGTCGGTTGAATTTTGTGTTCACATTTAGAATAATTCAAAACGGTGTAGGAAAACATCGTGAGGAAACCGGCATGTCCTAGAACCAGAGACTGGGTGCGCATGGTGGATTACGGCCCACATACTCTCACAGAGTGAAGGGCTGTGTCCCAGCAGAACATTATTGTATTCTAGAATAATGTTTATCATTTGTTTTTTTTTATTTTTATTGATATTCCACGATTCTTGTAAATGTTTGGTCGCGATGAAAATTCGATGTTCTCAGTGAAAATTCGCCTGTCAAAAATATATTTATTAATTCAGCAGAACTAAGTAGTTAATCCATCACTGTTTGATCGCATGGCGTTTGACATGACTTTGACATTTAAAATTCAAATACCAATAAATATTGATGTACAAATATGACCTATGCAATGTCAGCCATCCATTATTTTTACAATATATAAACTGCGCTTGGATGGACAGGTCTAACTGTTTTTATTTCACTAGGTTCAAGTTCAATTTATTTTGATACTAGCTTTTGCCCGGGGGTCTCACAGGAACGTAATACTGGGATGTAAAGAGCCCTATGTGTTAATCCAGGTTATAAACTATCTTTGTGCCCAATTTTATCTAAATCTATTCAACCGTGTTGCGCCAATCCGGAACATATTATATACAAACAAACAGACCAACGGATAAAAATTATAAAAACTATATTTTCGGCATCTGACTCCTTCCCACACATACAAAAGGTTATGTTTTTTCAAAAATATTCAATGTACAGTTTTGAGTTCGTTACTTTTTTATTTTATGTAGGTATATATGAGTAGGACAAAGAAACTCGATCTTGTCACAAAATAATTGTCAGTTTTTAAAACCCGTATCGTTCGAAACTTCTAACAAAAAAGAAAAAACAAAAGCAAATCGTGATCGTGACGTTTCAATAGAACTGATAAAAAAAATCAAAAAAGAACGTTCGAATAACATTCGAAACGAGGCTATCAATTTCTTTATTGGCTGTCTCGGGTCTGATATAATAAAGTAAATTACAAACTTGGCTAACGGTCAGGTTGTTCAAGCTTGGGCTGCATCAATTTATTCTAGCCAAGTTCCTAATTAATGGGACATTCGTTGCTCGTAACCTCAAAGACTAGAAACAGTCTGGTTTCTTATATAAACTATCCGAGAAAGGATATCGGAGCAATTAAAGGGCGATGGGTCGTAACGAACCTTTTTGTCTCGGATTTCATTTTCTTATTAGCTGTTGGAGTAAAATGAAAATAATTCTGGATAAGAAAACTGAAATAACTAAGTGTTTTTTAATGAAATAATTTATTTTTATCCAGCTCTGAGGGGCTTGTGGCTAATTAATAACAGCTGCACGGGTTGATTGATCAGGTTAACTACGCTTGCCGCGGTTGATCCGTGGATGGGTGACCATTTGTACATACCAAGACCCTTTCGTGCTTCGGAAAGCTCGTTGAGCCGTTGATCCCGGCTGTCATTCTTAGATCTTTGAGTGTCGTTACGGGTCGTCAGGAGCCCGGAAGTCTGACAACCAGTCATACCAAGGGGTATCGTATTACCCAGTAACTGGGTTGTGGAGGTCAGATAGCCAGTCGCTCCTGGTGAAACCGCGGGGCGCTGCTAGTTTTATCAATTTGATTAAAAAACATACTGTATAAAATAAATAAGAGTAGGGGAAGACCAAAGAAACGATGGATGGAATGTGTGAATGATGATATGGTTAGAAATGGGGTGACTACCGAGATGACGACTAAAATGGAAGAAAAAGACATGTTGCGCCGACCACAAATAAATTGGGATAAGGGCAGGAGAATGATGACTGTATAAAATAAATATTCTGTTAGATTTAACAAAATTGTATATGTTGGCTAAAAAAATTCCAGTCTATTGTCAGAGAGGTATTATGCTGTATGCCGAGATACAGGTTTTTCACCCAATTCGGCTGCAGATGCAACCATCTTGTATTATTTTCATCTAGTCACAGCTGGATGTCAATAAATGAATAAATTATTATGAAAATTTTTGTTATTCTTCTTGACATCTTCAAACAGTTTTTTTTTTTTTTGAGTGCGAAATCGTCAAATAACTTCTCCCTCTGGGCGGAGCGGGAGGAGCGTGTCAGACTTTTACTGACTAAAATCCACCCGTGTTCCTTCAGTTGCCTGTGCTACAGGGGTCACGGTAACTCTTTCGAACAACCCGCGACACATCATTCAACCGTATTCAATATGTCCCACACACAACTCAGGTGTACAGTCACGATCACCAATATGTCAACACTTGGCAACTTTCAATTGCGATTTTTTCGTGAAATAACGAATGCAACGTTGTTGAAATATGACACGTTACATAAACCTATGGGTTCGAAAATGCTATGTTCGTAACAACATAAAAATTTCATTAAAAAATAAAGAAGTAAATCGCTTTTCAATAAAGCCGAGTGTATACATACTTTTGTTCGTGACTGTACTATGTAAGAAGGCACTTACATACATTATTATCTTGGTAAAGGACGAGTATGCCCTAGAAATTTAACAATTACAGTCAAAGCGTAGGAAGAAGTAATTCGTGCACCTCATATTCAGCTTCGTTTTCTTCCCTTTGCAAACCAGAAAAGATAAAAAAGGTATGAGCACGATGCTAAAGTGTTTTACAGGTCTTTGTATTTTTTTTTTCTTTCAAGATGAATAATTTGTAGGTGGAGATGGTTTTTGCGCTTTTTATTAATCGACTTCAAAAAAGGAGGAGATTTTTTTATGTGTGTTCAGGCATAATTATTTGTAGGTTTCTTGTCAATGAATGAATGAATGAAAACATTTATTTGTTAAACATCGGTATATACAAAAATTCGGTCTTCAAAGAGTTGGTAGACACTTTCTTCTCTTACGGGGATTTCTGAAAAAGCCGAGAGGTAGCAGTAACATTCTTTTGTTTTTTTTTATCATTCGATAGTCAATCAAACTTTATATGCAGTAACGAAAATTAATTACGGGTCATCAGAAGCCCCAAAGTCTGACAACCAGTCTTAACAAGGGGTATCGTATTACCCAGTAACTGGGTTGTGGAGGTCAGATAGGCAGTCGCTCCATGTAAAATACTGGTATTCAGCTGCATCATGTACTGCAGGCAATCGAGAAGACTTACTCAACATTTGGAGTATAAGGCCTGTAGAACAGAGAGCATGCCTTTCAACTGTTCTGGCAGTAGTGCTCCAGATTGATGGTCCGGCAGAGCGCGCTGACGAAGCTACGCAGCGCGGCGCGCGGCAGCAGCGAGGACGACACCACGGCCTCCAGCAGCGACAGGCAGGCATGTTCGGGTTGGCTTCCAGTCTAACCGGACTGGATACCAACCCCAAAATAGTTGGTAGAAGGCCATGCATTTCAATAAAAATTAATCCCTCTTAGTGTCATCATTAGAAGTCCGTGTTTAGTAGTTGGCGTATCTTGTCTGAAATTATCGTAAAATAAAATCATTACTGTGCCATATAAGTATAGTCATAGTCATTTATTCACTAAGGATAATTTGTATCTGAATTTACAAAAAATAAATTAATTAGCCTATAATGTTCCCACTGCTGGGACACAGGCCTCCTCTATGTGAGAGGGAGTGGGCCATAATCTACCACGCGGGCCCAGTGCGGGTTGGTGGGTCTCACATCCCTTTGAATTTTTGGTTCTAGCAAAACCTACCTAATTCCTGACGATGTTTTCCTTTACCGTTTTGAGAGCAGTCTTCTAAGCGTGTTGATAACATAACATCTAAATGGACTCGGCCCAAAATTCGGCTACTTGTTTGGCGCCATCACCAGCGTCCATAAGTTCCTGTATCGTGCAGCTGACAGGACACGCAGGACACAATATTAAGTGCCCCATTGTTTGTGGAATAGTACCACATAAATACACAAAGTAAAGTACCTGCCTAGGTTTGAACTCCTAAGTCGAGGCCAATACGTCACCAGTGGTCTCAAAAATAGTGATTTCACGAAATTAATTCATTTACATAAATCATCTAGGTATTGTTACACAGCCGCATAATACACTCTATAGATATCTTGTTTTACTTTTACTCCGTGATTAACTTGTATTTTCCTTTATCTGAGACAATTTGTCATTAAATTGGGGCCGAAGATATTATTATAAATACGTTAAAAGGAAGAACGAGGGACCAATTCCTAAAATTAAGAATTAATGTATGCCTAAAGTCAGCATATATTAAATTTCCCCAAACGGAGATCAAATATGTACTCTTAGCGATGGAACGAGAATTAATTAAATTCGTTTGCTTGCATATCAATATAAATTATGTCAAATTTTTAAGATAGGTTTTATCTTGCTCGTTTTGTTTATGACTAGCTGCGCCCCGCGGTTTCACCAGCATAAGTTTCGATCCCGTAAGAATATCGGGATAAAAAGTATCCTATGTGTTAATCCTGGTTATAAACTACCTTTGTGCCAATTTTCATCCAAATCCGCTCGGTAGTTTTTGCGTGAAAGAGTAACAAACATCCATCCATTCATCCATCCGTCCAAACGTTCACGTTTATAATATTAGTAGGATAGTATGAATTACTAGGACATGGTATGCGTTGTACATAAGCTTTTCCATGTTTGGTCAAATAATATTTGTAAAAAAATACTGAATGTGTGTTTTCATCATTACTTACATGGAAGATGTAATGATATACCGATGTCAATATCCGTCGTGAAAGCAGAATGTACTCTACATTCTGCTTTCACGACGAATATTTTCAGATCGGTCTCATTTTACATACATCGTCAGCCTACTGTCCCTTTTGCTCATAAAACCTTTCGAAATGGGCGGTCTGGTGAGTGCTTTGGTCGAATATTTTAGGCTAAGGTTACCTCACCTGGCTCCGTGTATAATCTGATGTAGGATGGGCAACATGCCAACACCATCATGAGTGTCATCCAACCCTGTTTGGAAGATTAAGTTCAGAGTAATTTGACAGCTCTATTTTCCTTCACCTCTTTCGTTTAATTATGAGGAAGTAAAATATAGTAACATAACAAAAATTATTTTACGATAGTCATCAATATTTATCAAAATTGGACCCCAGTAGCCCCCAGGAACATATTATACTAAAAGAAATTAACGATTGTAGTTGCAAAAAATAATTTTACGGTAATCATCAATGTTTGGCAATATTAGACCCAATATTTTAGAATTTTAACTAGCCCCAGAGTTATTCGTGTAAAATGTAAGAACTAAAAATCTAAAAATATTTTGAAGAAACTAAAGTTAGTTAGAGAAATAAAAGGCAGTAGTTAAAAAATATCGAAAATATGAAGAAAGCTAAATTCTAAGTTAATCAATGGGCAGCATAATTAGACTGGTTTAGAATTTTAAATAATCAATTTGCGCGTTACACCGCTTGATCGCGCGTTATACCGCATGAACGCACGTTACAACGCTTGATGGTGCATTACATCGCTTGATCGCAAGTTACAAAGTTGATCGTGCGTTACACCGCTTGTTCGCCCGTTACACCGGTTGAACGTGCGTCATAACACTTCATCGCACGTTTAAACCGAAGCTTTGTTCGTATCCATGTTGCCGATAGTGACAGCTGGCAGATGGCCGTTCAAGGCATTACACGCGCAGAATTAATTATAATGCCGTGGTTTCCATGCGGTTTTGCTTCGATAAAGCTGACCGTACATTAAAATTAGCTTTGAAAATATATTGCTATTAAGTTTTCCTTATTTTTTTGTTGTTGTGGCAAGCTGCTTGTTATGGAAATACGGTGTGGTTCAGCTCAAAGTGATTAGATATTATGATGGAAGCAGAATAAAGTTATATAACCTAGCTAAGACTTTATCGCTGTCGAGGTAGAACCACCACGGTGAAGATGGTGTGACGATCTAACGAGGTTTGCAGGGCTAACATGGCTAGAGATCACTCAAGACAGGGACGTTTGGAAGGAAAAAGTGGAGGCCTTTGCCCAGCAGTGGGACACAATATAGGCTATCGAAAAAAAAGACTAATGAGCACCTTACATGATTATACAGGGTGGCAGGGACATTGAAGCCAAAACTGTAACCATGGATTCAGCACATGAGTTTAGACCCCATAGCGTCGAAAGTTTTCGTCGGTTATTAAAAAAAATATTGCTGTTCCATACGTTTTGACCGCGTAGGTATTGCACTTTTCTATGAAACAGAAGATTTTTTTTTTGATAACCGACGAAAAATTTTTACGCTATGGGGTCTAAACTCATGTGCTGAATTCATGGTTACAGTTTGCGCGTCGATGTCCCTGCCACCCTGTATAATACGCAGACAGATTTATTAGATTTCACGCTTATAATAGGTACAAGTTGGTCCGTTTAACCCATCGTATATTGTAGAACGTGGATCCACGCGAGATACAATGGCTTTTTAATTGTTTCTGTAATTTAATTGTATCAGACTTTGAGGCTTCTGATTATCCGTAACGACTGTCAATGATCCACGAATAACAGACGGGACCAACCGCTTAAGGTGCTTTCCGGGCCACGGAGATGTCTTGGTATGTGAAGATGGTCGCCCATCCATGGACCAACCGCGGCAAGCGTAGCTTAACCTGATCGATCGACCCGTGCTGCTGTTATTACTAAGCCACTTTCAAAAATGAGCAGCAATATGTTACATAATATATCACCATAAATAGACGTCTTCGAATATAGCTTTCATTACTCACAATTCCCAAATAGAATAGGAAAGCTGAAAGGAATCATAAAAAAATATATTCAGCAAAAAGCCTGAGGCATCGTTTATATTCCTGAAAGAAATATTATTTCGCTACAATTTTCTAGGTACAGGGACTTTATATCTTTGTGCCTTGGGCAAAGGACAAAGCTTCGCATCCATTTACTCTGGACTTCGATAAAATTTTCCTGGAGAACATTCTTTAACCAGAATCTCTGTTAGTTTCCCTTTGTTCGCACAGATGTCACTTTGTGGGTGTTAATTTTCATTTGTTTTCATTTGTTCCGAGGAAGTGAGTGTATTGGCTGTTTGCTTGTGAACTGGACACCTCTTTTTTTCTTTAGTTGGCTCGTTTTTTATGTTATGCATCACGAGTATTTCTCTTCTATAGTAACATAATTATAATACATATCTATTATGATGACATTAATATTAAACGTGCATACAGGGTGTAAAAAGACCGATCACATAGCCGTCACGCATTCTATACATTAACTTAAGTAACATTGCAGAAACATAATTACTGGGAAACGACTTTTATTTTTGGTGTAAAAAAAATGCTATTTGCGGTAATGCGCAACGTAACAACGCAAAACATTGTGATTATGGGTGTACGTAACGGTATAGGGGTCGTGGGGTATTTAAAGTTGTGTCATTAAAAACTTGTTATCGTATAAAAACGACAGTAAAAGTTGGAATTTTCACCTTCAACATCTCCGTAACCAGAAGGTTCCCAGGTATGGTCCAGTACAAAAAAAAAATATTACAACGACGACGAGGAGTACAAGTGACTCTCGGGTTCGTTAAGTGTTTTTTTACACCCGTTTTAATAAAGAAATCTGGATTTTTCGCCAAGTCGTAAAAACCGTGCGAGGCAGGAGCGTGTCGGTAGTACAGACGCCAGCACATCAAGCTACCCGAAACTGTAACATTTTTAACCAATTTCTAAAAAAGGAGGAGGTTCTCAATTCGGATGTTTGTATTTTTTTTTTTTTTTTTTGTATTTGTTCGCGCATAACTCCGTCGCTTGCCAACCGATTTGAAAAATTCTTTTTTTGTTGGAAAGAGTATACTTTCCAAATGGTCCCATAGAAATTTCATCAAAAACGGTTCAGTAGTTTGGTTTTTAAACCAAAATTACTGGTAAAAATTACTACTTAAAAGTGAAAAATAAAAACTTTTTTTGTCGTTGGGTTCGCATTTTCGTTGTTTGCCACCGACTTCCGAAATTAAAGTTATTTTTCACTTTGTATTTTCGTTTTTGGAAGTCGGTTGTATTTTTTTGCAAAAAAAGTTTTCCCAATCAACTTTGAACCTTATACTTTAGCGATTAAGTTAAAAATCTACTAAAGTTTGACAAATTGTAGTAGCTTGATATGCTGGCGTCTGTACTTTCACCGAAAGTACCGAGCTTGTTTGAAATTCGTAAAAGTTATGTCTTATTTTGATGGATTTTGTGGGGCTACCTGTCTATGTGTCTGTACCATTATATGCAATAACCCCGATGCCCAGTTGGTCTCGTGGTCGCATGAGCGACTGTTGAGCGTTGGGTCCTGGGCTCGGTTCCTAGGTCGGGCAATGTGTTATTGGGCATTAGGAATTTCCCAGTAACAGCCCGGAGATTAGAAGTTGGCGGTGTGATGCCCTCGTGCCTGAGAAAGCACGTCAACCCGTTGGTCTTGCGCTTGATCTCTCTCTGGTCTAGTCGGATTGCGTGCTGCCCTATCGGACTATGAGAGTGAGGGAAGAGAGAGTGCACCTGTGTCTGCACTCAGACTTGTGCACTATAATATCTCCCGCGCCGAAGGCTATTCTCCGTCGAGATTGGCCGCCATCGCCGAAATGAAAGAAAAGAAAAGAAAGAAAAAAAAGTTTATTTGGACACAGTTCGTGAAACACAAAATACAAAATTAATAAAAATAAATAATAATGTTTCAGACAACAATAGTGTGTGCCTCACGGCTGCGCCAAAAAGGTTCATTTCAGCATTAATGCCAGACAGATGCTGTCTGACGCTGGTTTTCTAATGAACCTTAAGGGAAAAGTGACGGGGAGTACACACAGTTTCAACATACCTAATACATACTTATAATTAAATAAATAAACTAGACTAACTAAACACTAAATAAACTAGACTAACTAAACTAGTAATCACGTACATATCATTACAAATACAGATAAGAAAAAAAAAAAAAATACGGTCTGGAGGACTATAGTATACTGGAGGATCTATTATACTGGTAAATAGTCCTCCAGACCGTATTTCGGTAAACCACATGTTTACCGAAATACGGTCTGGTCACTGTTGGCCGGCAAAAAGGTTATTGTACATAAATATAGTCCATATTTATATACAATAACCTTTTTGCCGGCCAATTGTGACTGGCAAACGAAGGCACATTGACATTGAATATTAGTTTTCCTAAGCACATAGATTTTTTTCTGCCACAAACACCCGATATATGTATGAAAATGGTTACGTAAATAACATGGTAGTTTGTGTTTGTAAATCTAATGCAATTTGATGCGGCGGTGAGCGTAGAATCGAGCTTTTCTATTAGTTAACTGTTTACTCACCTTGTAAAATACTTACAATTGTATTCAACTTATTTTCCCCTATTCATTTCACGGTCGTGGAAAAGATATACTTATTTTATAAGCGTAACATCTTCCAGTGACTTATTTTTCGATTCACACGAATTTACTCGCCCGAAACGGGCGAGTCGTAAAGTGAAGATTCGACTAACAAGTCCTTTCTTTCCAGTCAGTCAAAGCAACAGCAGCATTACTGCTTATTTTATCTGTGATTAATAATTACTACCTGATAATTACTTATTAGGCTTGCATAATTACAATTCAATAATAATAAATCAGCGTAAATAAACACTGTCGCAAAATGCATCAAAATGCACGAACGTGTATTTTTATCACAAATGCGCAACCTTACACAACTTTAGAAGGTTTTTCTCTCCTAAGTACACGGAAAAACAATTTCAGAGGAAGTTTATCCAACTATGCATACAAGGCGGGTTCTCACAATTCAAGTGCCACGTGTATTCAGCCTTGAAAAGATCTGAAGAATGCTCTGGCACAAGAATTCTCCCCCTCAGGCTTTTGATGCAAAAAGTTATTTTCTAGACCGTGTGTTGAGTACTTACGTTATATTAAATTTTTCTGTATAATTTTTTGGTGTTCCTGAAGCATGATTTTATGTGATGAAGTCAGAAAGACAAAACAAGTTACGACCGGAAATCTTGTTCTTCCGTATACTCACACGTAACATCCTCGACTCAGTTTGAACCAAACCTTTCAAGCTTCGTTCGAGTTCGAGTTCGCGAATTTTTCAGGCTAAATTACCCTACATTTGTGACCAACCTCCACCATCCATCCATTTTTACATGCCGAGACCCCCCCGTGCTTCGGAAAGCACTTTAAGCTGTGGGTCCCGGCTGCCATGCATGGATCCTTGTCAGTCGTTATACGTCGTCAGAAACCCAGTCTTACCAAGGGGTATCATGTTACCCTGTAATTTGGTTCAGGAGGTCAGGCAGGCAGTCGCTCCACGTAAAATACTGGTATTCAGCTGCATCCGGTTACACTGGAAGCTGTCACCAAAAAAAGAAAAGTCTTGGCAGATGGTGGTTGTGACCTAGTTGAAACGATTGCTAAAGCCTTAGCTTATTCGTAGATGGAACAAACTTGTAATTGGGATTTCCTGTTACAAAAATTCCGGTTAGATTTATATCGGCTATAGCCGGGATTTGGAATCGTGCCCAATAAAGCGATAGGCTCCGAACAGATTGAGATCTATAACCGTCAGCTGCAGAGCTGTACTTTGGGTTTACGATAATACATCTGTGCTTACCCCCTCGGACTGTTATAGGAGCATAATATTTTATGTTTTATTGGGAAGATATGAAACCTTTGCTTATTCTTTCGAGGGTTCCGAGATCTAAACGAATTCTTATGACTTTGTCATAATTTTTATCACCCAAAATGTGTCGGCCTAAATGATATTGTTTTACTATAGGTACTTGAACTGAAAATAAAATTCAAGGACATCAAGGGATCGTGTCAACGATGTCCTTGAATTTTATTTTCTAGTAAACATAATTGGAAACGTTTTTGATTGGTTTAGCTAAGTACAAAATATTCATGAAAACCGGATAAAGCTTTGGCATGTCGTATTTTTCTAAGATAACAGAGGAGCAATTCTCGTAATTTTAAGAACGTTCACAGTCTGATCTCAGTCTCAATCTGTCAAAAATACCTCTAATTACTCTTCATTTTTGACAAGTTTTTGACATTTATTTGTCGCCGAGATGAAACTGCGGGTAGATCTTGAACGTTTTAAATTACGAGAATGGACCTTCAGGTATGTTTTTTATGTGAATGTATCGATACGTATGGTAGATGGACCGACGACCGAAGGTGGCAGGTGGAAAGTGGGGGCAGACTGGATACTTAAGGCGGAGGGTAAGGTGTTGTGACGCAGCTTGCTAGAGGCCTATCTATGTTCAGCAGTGGAGCTCTGCGATAGGCTGAGCTGTTGATCGATACGTACTTGTTTTTCACATGGAACTTCCAGCTCATCATCAACCTACAGCAGTCCACTGCTGGACATAGACCTCTCCATTTGAACACCATGCACAACAACAATATTGCATCACACACATTGCATTACATTATTTTCACCTTACAATTTCGTTAATAACTGTCTGCACTCACTTAAACTTTCATAATGATTGAAAATCTACCAAAAAAAAAAACAGATATTGTTGGATGCGGTTTTATTTGTTGTGAAAAATTCGTTAGTGATTGATATGTGTTCATTAATAGGTAGGGAGTTGCTTGAAATGCTCTGTGGAAATTGTAATGGAATATGAAAGGACGTCAAAGGACGAGAAGTTGTATAGGGGAGTGTCAAAGTGACCATTGTTCTAGTGTGAACAAGAGAAGAAGCTATTCACAACGTATAGCGCTATATCCTTTTCTCATTGAAACAATGACGACTTTGACACTTCCCTACACAGCCCAGCAGGATAATTGCGTAACACACACAACCGTAGCAATGGCTTTTATTTTGACAGTGCCACAACATTCATTGCGTTATTGACGTTGTTGAGCAGACACATTTTTCGAACATATGAAGGAATGGATTAGCAATATCCTTTTCAGTATTTATTCATAACTTAAGATTTACATTATATAAACTAACATTTAAAATCATTCTTTGGCCAAGAAACAGGCCAGCCCTCTGGTCTCGTGAAGAGTCGACTAACAGTGGGCACTCGGACCCCATGGCCCTAGTGTTTCAACCCCAAACGGCTCGAACATAGAACTCCCGATCAGGTTGGAATATTTTCGCCGTTTGAGATTTTCTGCACCAGTAGCAGCCGCTCCAGCACAGCCCACCGTACTAGGAAGATGGGATGGCGCAAGGGTGTCGACACATGTTGCATCCCACAACGAAGGTCTGCCTAACTTCCAGGGCATTATGGTAATTCCGTCTGGTCTCTTCCCATCGTCGCGTGCCAGGCCGTTAGGTTCTAAAACAGCTGGCACCTAGGCGGCGACAAGAGCACGACGGATGATGTCATTA
This sequence comes from Apamea anceps, assembly GCA_951799955.1. Taxonomy (NCBI): domain Eukaryota; kingdom Metazoa; phylum Arthropoda; class Insecta; order Lepidoptera; family Noctuidae; genus Apamea; species Apamea anceps. Next base: position 7,780,266 of record OX637518.1, read on the forward strand.
ATGCTGGCATGCCGTGCTATGCGACCTGCACTCCTACTGCAGGATAGGCCATGGTGTCCGAGGCAGTCGACAGCTTCACCGCACTGACAGCGATGCGGAGCAGACAGGTAGCGAGCCGGAAGGTGGTGTCACCCAGCATAGTGCCTATGTTGAGTGACGGGATTGCTTGAAGCCAGAGCTCCGACTCCCACTCACCTGCAGGCGGGCACGCTCAGCAGTATCGGTGGACGTATTGATAAGATTATTCTGTACCAACCTGCAGAGCGGCTCATCTCAGTCTCTGGGAATGTTACGCAATTAAGGTGCAGCAGCCTAACTGCGTACACACTATTACTCCCAGTTTGAATCATTATGAAGGTAATCCATTACTTCAAATTTCCTAAAAAAAAATCTGCTTATCGTCGTAAATAACGTAATGGGTGTTGTTGAGCTGTCAAATTTAAAACCATTGCGACTGATAGTGTATCACGCAATTAGGGTGCAGTTCTGCATTAATATTTAATTACGACTTGGGGCATAAAAGGCCACTTTGGCAGTAATAGGATAACAATATGAATCATATTAAAAATCGTAAAATGGTCACAAACTGACAATTATTCATAATATGATCTGTGTGCAATTTATATCAAATGAAATAAAATTTAAACTGTATAAATAAAAAAACAACTTGATTAATAAAAACTGTAATGAAAAAACCAATAAAATTATGGTTTTTATTTTATTCATGCGGCAATGTTTACACCAAATATGAAATGAATTTTTACGAAAATTAGAGGAATTGCTAATGATCTGCTGGGAATTCAGGAAATGAATAGCTTTTAGAGGTATTGCTTAAAGTGGCCGTTTTAGGCCCCCAGATTATATGAACCAGCCCGTTACAGTATAATTATAGAAACTGAGTGCAAAGACCCATATTTTGTAGAATTATGTTATGATTTGTAAGGGTTTCCAACAAGCTATGGTGTCAGGGCAGGCAGCAGTTGTACCTAATGAATAAGAGTTATTAAGGTGAATGCTCCAAGGTAACCTGCGAATTTAAAATTTTCTTACGTTTTTTGCAATTTGTTGGTCAGTACTAAGTTATTCATTGATTAAAATATGATTCGCGGCCGTAACAAATATGTATTTACAGAATAATAATCATTAGAATCAGTAATACAACTTGTTAAGTTAGCATAATCCTAAAATGTCAAGATTTCATAGTCATTCAGTAGAATTACTTGATCTTAGAGAGTTGCGTTGATGACTACCTTGGAGCATCCACCTTAAGCTACATCTGTTACGAGTTTAGATCCAAGATACTTAACGGACAGGAAAAGGCTTAGTGTAAGAAACAGGCTATATTTTCACTCATAAATATCAGCCCGCAAATATGCTTTACTAGTGTGCATACACGAGGGGCCCGTGGCTAAATAATAACAGCCGCACATAGGTTTGCCACGTTGCCAAACCTAATAGCCGGACAGACCAGCCAGTTTGGCCGGACATTTAGGTAGAAAGGCCGGACACCCTACATTATTGAGGATTTTGTGTCTCAGTATTATAGGTACGACAAAAAAAATGTATGTAAAATCAAGCTTTTTTGATTATTGTCATAATCAGTCATCGGCGCTCGCTCGTTGGCGAAATGTAAAAAGCTTAACAAAAGCCGGACAAGCCAGACACCGTTTATTTATGCCGGACACGCAATCAGAAAGCCTACCTATGTCCGGCTTTATCCGGACGCCTGGCAACGCTAGCCGCACATGTCGATCGATCAGGTTAAGCTACGCTTAGCGCGTCGTTAGTCATAGTTAGTCATTGGTCACCCATCCACAATGGGTCAATCTTTACATACCGAGACCTATTCAAAGATCTTAGAATAGGTAGGTATCTGACCTCCATAACCCAGTTACTGGGTAATCCCAGAAAAAAATGAAATAAAAAAATAAATTAATAATAAATTGTCAATAAAGCTAAGTTACGCAGCATAGTTACGCAGTTAGAAAAATTCGTAATTTAACTGATATAGAGACAGCCCGTTTAGTGTACTTTAGCTATTTTCATAGTGTAATGTCGTAAGGTATTCTATTGTGGGGAAGTGCCGCTGATATTCAGACTATCTTTGTTTTGCAGAAGCGAGCTGTTCGATCAATTTACGTATAAATTAAGTCCGAGACACTCACTCAGAGATAAATTTAAAGAGATTAATGTTATGACTGTGCTTTCTCAATATATTTATGAAAATCATTTATATGCCCATAAAAATATAAAATTGTTTAGAAAATACAGTGATATCCATGATATAAATACTCGGAACAAACACAAATTTGTTGTATCTACAACTAGGCTCAAGAAAATACATAGGTGGCTCGTTTAGATGCCAATGTATACGCTTTCATAATAAAGTTCCAAGCCCCGTTCAAGATCTAAGCCTTAATAAATTCACATTATTCGTTAGATGTATGCCTTAATAAATTCACATCATTCATTAAACGTAAGTTGTGCCAGCAAGCCTTTTATGCCGTTAAGGATTATATCGAGGACAAAAAGGCTTGGGATGGAGGTTTCAAAGTTGGGCACGCAACAATTGCGGCGATAAGTCCTCTCTTTGAGGAGTGGCTAGAGAGGCGCCACGGCGCTCTCACCTTCCGCCTGACACAGGTCCTCACCGGACACGGTTGTTTCGGGAGATTCCTGTTTAGGATAAAGCGGGAGGAAACGCCAGGGTGTCACCACTGTGTGGATCACCCGAAGGACACGGTGGAGCATATGGTGGATGTCTGCCCGGCTTGGGCGGAGCACCGCCGCGTCCTCGTGGCGGCGATCGGCGGCGGCGATCTCTCGCGTCCGGCCCTGGTCCAGGCCATGGTACGGAGCGAGAGTGCATGGGAGGCCGTCACCTCCTTCTGCGAAGCAGTAATGCTCGCGAAGGAGGCGGCGGAGCGCGTGAGGGAGAGGCAATCATTGCGCCCTCACGCCACTAGTCGCTGCAGGAGACGCGCTGGACGGGAGTCAACAGCCGACTGCCGGCCACCGTAGGCGCGGGCTTGCGGGCGGAGAGCAATGGGCAGCTCGCCGCCCGGTAAGGACTAGGCCCGGTCGACGGCGCGTTGTGTTCCACGCGCGCCTCAAAGAGATGTCAGCAGGTCCGCTAGGGCCGATGCCTGCCAGGGCCGCGGGATGTTCGAAAGAAATACCGTGGCCCCTGGCAACTGAAGGAACACGGCCCACCCGTGTTTTAGTCAGTAAAAGTCTGATACGCCCTTCCTGACAGCCCAGAGCGAGAGAGGTCATTTGATGATTTCCCACCAAAAAAAAGGGGTTTCAAAGTTTTTGTGAAAGAATTTTAGCGCGAGGTCCGATTTACTCGAAACTCAGTATTTATACCAAGGATCCAAAGTAAACAATAATGTTCTTGTGGGATAATTTCCGACATCCAAGCGGGCGAAGCCGCAGGCAGAAGCTAGTTTATCATAAAATAACGGAGTTTATCATACGTTTATATAAGCGTACGTAGAAAAATTAAAAATTTAAAAAACCCCCGACTACGTGAAACCCTATAAAAAGAAAAAAATAACCTTGAAATTATGACCCTACGTAAGTACGTATGAAATTTTTTGATTAAATATTGTCCCGTCGGGGGACCGCTCTAATTATTAGCTTAACGTTCTGTTAAAGTTTAAAATACTAGCGGTCCCCCGACAGGACAATATTTAATCAAAAAATTTCATACGTACTTACGTAGGGTCATAATTTCAAGGTTATTTTTTTCTTTTTATAGGGTTTCACGTAGTCGGGGGTTTTTTAAATTTTTAATTTAATTTTTTATTTCATGCTTTTTGTAGGGACTCCTTATTATTTCTTTTTTTTTATTTACTTGCGTTTTAAGATTCAGGTAATTTGGTATTTAATCAGGTTTTTTGTAATTCGCCATTTTGTGGTGGTGGCCATCTTGGATTTGAAATTTGTCATAGTGTATAATATTCTACTAGTCAAGCCCTTTCATTTGATACCCATATTGAGGGAGTTGTGAAAAACAAAAATGTAATTTGCCATTTTGTGGTGGCGGCCATCTTGGATTTGAAATTTGTCATAGTGTATAATATTCTACTAGTCAAGTCCTTTCATTTGATACCCATATTGAGGGAGTTGTGAAAAAATATGTAATCCGCCATTTTGTAGCGGCGGCCATCTTGGACCGATTTTCATCAAACATAGCTAAGAACACTCCCGACAAATTCACCTTTCAAACAAAAAAAACAAAATTAAAATCGGTTCATCCGTTCGGGAGCTACGGTGCCACAGACAGACATACACACACACACACACACACACACACACCCCCACACACACACACACACACAGACACGTCAAACTTATAACACCCCGTCGTTTTTGCGTCGGGGGTTAAACACACACAGACACGTCAAACTTATAACACCCCGTCGTTTTTGCGTCGGGGGTTAAACACACACAGACACGTCAAACTTATAACACCCCGTCGTTTTTGCGTCGGGGGTTAAAAATAAACTTTATTACCCTTTCGGTTATTTCTATATAGAAATAACGAAAGGATAATAACCGTTATTTTTCTAATGTTACTCGTATTAATAAATGGAGGGTAGTGAAAAGTTAAAGATCGCTTGTGTTTTGTTTTCTGTTTGTGTTTCTTGTAGGAAGTTTGGTGTGGTGGCATGGTAGTTGTTCAGGGTTTTGGTTCATGTTTGCTTTTTTTTTAAATATTGCGATATGGTCTCGCTTTTGACCTCTCTATCGCCTGGTGGAAAGCGATTAATGAGTTTTATGATGGAACGAGCAAGGTTGGAAGATGTTCTGTTCACTCCTGCTTTTAATGCTGACGGGTTATACGTGGAAGGGAAGACAGACACTGGCAGAGAGTTCCATTGTGCATGAAAGGTGGTGTGTTTGTCTTACTACCGGCATGATTTTTTTTTAAACGGGTTGGTATCAGAATGACTGGATCGCAAATAGACCACGTCGCTCGTAGTCCAAATCTCAAAATACCTAAGTCGCAAAAAGCAATTTTGACCTTTATATCAAAGTTTTCTTTCTACATTCAACAAAATATAACAGTCGAAACTGTTTCAGCATTAATTTGATAGTCTTTTCGTATTCCTATATGGTTTTCGTATTCTAATTTTGTTTGAAGTAACACAGCTTCTTCAGTATTTCAAGATAATCGATTATCACAGCAGGTACATACGCTGTTATCACTCTCTAACTTCAAACTGTGCCCACACCTGAGATAATCCCTTCGAAACCCTCCCAAAGGTGTATTCCACATAATTAGCCTATTTGCAGCCAAGATCTCGTTTAGATTGTGGTCTCCGATACCAATTGCCATCTACCACAAAATAGATAAGTGCAGAAGGTCAGCTCAAAATAACGAGATAGAACGCTCGCACACAAAGGCACACGCGACTGTCATTCATTTCAGTTTCAGATCGCCGTAATTGTGCATACATACGAGCAGCACCCGCCAACTGCAGCCTTCGACGCGTATGCAGACGAAGTGTGCAGTATTTTTTTTTTAATAATTTTGCAAAAAGAATATATACCTCATTTGCCTCTACCCTTGACGTGTGCCGCTCGTGTGTATGACACACTAAAGCACCTGTCCCACCACCGCGGCGCCAGCAACTGAAAATGAGTTTGCGAGCAACGAGCAGCGAGTGAGCGACGGCGACGACAGCAAGCGATTATTACTCGCAGGCATGTACCAAGTGTCTCTAAGCGAGAGTCTTGCCCGCCAAGCGAGCGTCGCTGAGCGAGTACTCTCTTTGATAACTCTTGTCACTGCGACAAAAAAATATTCGCTGGCGGTGTGATCAGTCAGCGATCAACTACTAAACGTATCTCTTTTACTTACGCGTAACCTACAATGTTCTGTACGTGTCTTGTGCATTGTGGACCACCACAGCATGGGTTCCTGATAAAGTCTTTTGGCACTGCGGAAGACCCAGGCGTAGATGGCGGGACGAACTTGACGCTTATAGGAGGGATTAGTCCATATTGGCTCAGGGTTGAGTTGAGTGGAAAAAGAAAAAAAAAGGCCTAATACCTACAGTGGGACCAAACCATAATCAGCCTATAATGTTCCCAATGCTGGGACACAGGCCTCCTCTCTTTGAGAGGGAGTGGGTTGTTATCCACCACGCGGGCCTAGTGCGGGTTGGTAGATGTCACATGTCTTCGAATTTTTGGTTCTAGGACATGCCGGATTCCTCACGATGTTTTCCTTCACCGTTCGCGTACGCATTCCTTCGCAGTGGGACAATACAGGCTGATTATTATTATTATATTGAGTGAGAAAATCTTTGATGGCTTGTCTGCTTCCCTCGTCAGGGGTAGGGATAGGTGCCTAATTAGGCGTTTATGTAAGCGTGCGCCTGTGTGTTCGCTCTTTGTATGGAGCTGAACTTCTGCACCTTTCTATTTTTCAACACTAAAGAAAGAAAGAAAAGAAAGAAAAATAATTTATTCTGCACAAACAAAACGCACAATTACAAATAAAAAATAATGATAATAAAAAAAGACATAAGCTACACATAGTCAAAAGACTCGTACTCAAGCATAAAAAAAATGTTCACCACTTTTGTCTATTGCTTGTCCAGGCCAGGGACCAATGACTACTCACATTAATTGACATTGACACAATACGATATTGGCAGATGACCACAAAACAATAACATTAACAATCTTAAAAAAACAAAAATGCCAATTGCAGAGTGACCAAATAACTACAGAGTGGCGTAATAACTAGTATAACTACTTTTGTAACAAAACAAACAACAAATTAAGCCGTGCGTCGTATCTGTGCAGGAACAGGTCGTTGCTCAGCAAAAATGCTGTGACTTCGGACGAACCTATCGTCAACAGCGCTGATTTTCAGCAACATACCTATAGAGTAATAATATTCTTTATTGTTATTTTTATATTTGTTACTAAATTTTATATCATTGTTTTTATTAATTTATAGTTCGTTAAGTATCCTACATTGTTTTATGTCGTGTATCCAAAAAACAGGCATCTAGCCGCCTGGTGACCTGTAATACAGGTTTTTATATAAACCTATCTCAGGCTCCAGTCTCCCACAAAGTTAGCTCCTTGTTCGTGCACTACTGTCAAACTCTAGCATTATGTTCATAACTTGTGTAGAGAAAATAAACGTTTTATATTATATATTATTATTATGTCGTTTATTTGTTTAGTTTTCTTATTCTATTACATTTTTAAATATTATTATTAAAAAAAAAAACATTTAAAAATATAAAAAAAATAGTGATCCATCCATTGATCTTATTATTATTATTATTAATGACGTAATGACGTTCCACCATGTGACATACTAAAGCGGGTAAGTCTAACTTTCCGCTGAAATAAGCGATACTCTAGCTGAACATAGTGTGTAATAAATATGTTGTTTTGTCTCTTTCTCTCGCATTAATGCTTGCCATCTTTTTCCTGCACTGTTCTTATTTCTTTAGTACACTGAAATGTACTTTCGTCCCTTCTTAAGAGGTTCGTAAATAGCCTAAAGGTGTTGACGCTGAATCCTTCGCCTTGAAATTGGGAGGTCGCAGACTAAGGAGATTTTGTCACTGAATATTGAATGGTTGCTTTGTATATAACATTGTGCCTGAATTCGAAGAGGTAAGCAGAGGTGTTATACAGGGTGGCAGGGACGAAAAACTTACTTACTTACGCGGTTAAAATGTATGAAACCGCTATTTCTTTTATAATAACCGATGAAAAATTTAAATGAGGGTTCAGAATTTACTGAATCCATGGTAACAGGTAGATGACCCTGCCACTCTGTATAACTTGGCGCAGTTCAATTTTATTGCCTATTAACTTAGCTATAAAATTCCAAATTGAATTTTAATTTGACTTTTTTCAGGCGTATCTTTTTTATTTGTTAATGTTTTCTTCTTCTGTGGATGTCCGACAAAAATGGTGATTTCACTCTTCTGAAAAAAAAAAAGAAATAAAAGGTATTCATTGCAAATCCGGCTTTCGAAAATATTTCAAGCTTTACTCTTCCAGTGAAATGACAATCTCAAACAAAGAGAAAAAAACGCACAAAAGGAGAGGTCAATAACCCCGCCAGTTCAAATACCAACGACCCGAAAAAAAAAGTGTAAAGTTAATTTTATTTCTAAAAAGGCAACAGTAACTCGTTCCACGTCTGTTTAACCTAATTAATTACTTTTGCAAACTTTTTCTTTAAACGGAGTACCTCTTGGGAATAAAAATGGCGTCGGGGTTTGAGCGGCCCTTAGTTGAAAATGACCGGACATCAGAGGGGCAATTCTCGTAATTTTAAGAACGTTCACAGTCTGATCTCAGTCTCAATCTGTCAAAAATACCTCTAATTTCCCTACCTTTTGACGTTTCTCTGTCGCCGAGATGAGACTGCGACTAGATTTTGAACTTTTTAAATTACGAGAATTGGCCTACAGATTTCATGATATAAGCTCACGGCCCATTCACAGCGCCCTCTGGTTTCGCTTAACAAAGAACAAACGTTTACTCAAGACAGGATATGACAGATTTCGAGCTCATTTGCCTGACTTCTGTTGTCTGACATAATCAGTAACAAGATATCTTTTAGTAACATGACCAATTCTCGTAATTAAAAACGACCAAAATCAATAACAACAGCAGCAAAAGTAACATTAAAAGCAACTTCATCTCAGTGACAATCAATGCCAAAAACTTGTCAATAATGTAGGGAAATTAGGTGGTATTTTTGACAGATTGAGACTGAGATCAGACTGTGAACGTTCTTTTGTTATTGTACTCTATACAAGGTGGCAGGGACATTGACGCGCAACCTTGTTATCATGGATTTACTATTTACATGTCATCATGTTAGTCCCTGGGGGTTCAGATCATGATCTTACATACATTTTGACCGATGTACACGGACACTTTTTTATGAAACAGCTGTTTATAGGGTTCTGTGCCTCAGAAGGAAAAACGGAACCCTTATAAGATTACTTTTTGTCCGTCTGTCTGTCCATCTGTCAAGACCCTTTTTCTCAAGAACGCGTGGAGTTATCAAGTTGAAATTAATATAAAATACTCAGAGCTGCAATCCCTTGAAGCACTGAAAAAATCAAACTGCTAAGTAAACGCAATCAAAAGATACGGGCGTTTATGCCGCATATTTTGACACTCGCAAGGGGATCAAAACTTATAGGGTACTTCCCGATGACATGAATCATGAAATTTGGCAAGAAGATATGTCATGTAGCACAAGTAAAGGAAAAATCCGAACACCGTAAATTTGTACCTACCTTTACACATACAAATTTGTACGGAGCCCTCGGTGCGCGAGTCCGACTCGCACTTGATCGGTTTTCTTTTATAACCGACGAAAAATTTCAACTCTTTGGGGTATAAAATCATGTGCTGAATTCAACTCTGTACCATCCTTAAAAGTTTATAACTGATATTTTTATAGTTAACAATAAACAGTATACTATAGACTAAATGAATAGAGTGCTATTTGTAATAATGAATAGGTGTGTAGTAACAAATTTAGATTCCATGTTTTTGTTTGAAAATAAAATCTGATCAAGCATGTTGATATATTAAGACTTATAATTTTATTCATACTTTGATTAAAACGAATGAATTATCTCTGTAAATAAGTTCGCAAGATAGGGTGTTGATATTTTGTTTGTTGAGTTTAAAGATAAACTACGATGATAATTTCCGGACGACTGCAAATTTAACACTTCGTGAAGAAGTTGTTTGCGAATAATTTAGTTAAAAACCTTTTTTTGTAAAAATATAATAATATTTGGATACACTGAATACGGAACCCCGTCACACGATATATTTACACAAACTCTCCAGCTCGGCTTAAAGCAATTTTCGACACAAAAAAAAAAAAACAAAAAAAAAATGTTTTACCTAAGGAAACTTCTTTGTTACTTTTCTGTAACAATATATCCAAAAAGTGGCATATTATACTATAATCCTGAATAGAACCCTAATTTGAGTAGGTATGTTGATCATACTTTTATTCAGAACCTTTGTTTGTATTTACCATAATTTGTATTGAATAGAATAAAAGCTTCTATGTATACGGAAAAAGTAATGTAGCCTATTGAAATCGTTTCGTGTTCTAGAATAGAGAGTCAATAACGTTTTTGATTAAGTAGTCCGTATACTTACTTATTTATTCTTGAACCAGCTGTGCCCACGGCATCGATCACGCGACTGTGGATTCTATTGGCATTGCAAGTATCCTCTACAACATTTTTCAATTAACCTCTCTTATCCCACAGCTGGGCAAAGGCCTCCCCTATATTATTCTACTTTTCTTTGCTCCCTCTTCATTACTCAACAAAAATTATAGAAAATGGTGCAATAAGTGAATATAAGAGGGGCAATTCTCGTAATTTTAAGAACGTTCAGGCTCAATCTGTCAAAAATACCTCTAATTTCCCTACATTTTGACAGGTTTTTAACATTTGTTTGTCGCCGAGATGAGACTGCGACTAGATTTTGAACGTTTAAAATTATGAGAATTGGCCTTCTGTTATGGATCGCACTTAAGAACCGTGGCTTACACACACAGCTAAGCTATTTACTTCGATGGCAATTTGACTAAAATCGTCGTTCTTATACATGCCAATATTGACTGCTTAACCCCTTGTGGGTTTGGTTTGATAATATTCATCTCAGAGATTAAATCCATATCTATCTGCAATATTATTAGATTCTTTCTCGTCTTATTAAGTCTCGCATGCAACATTGCTAATAAATCCGCCATAGCAAATAGCGTGATAATATTTATAATATTATATTTAACTAGCTACGCCCCGCGGTTTCACCCGCATAAGTTTCGATTCCGTGGCAATATCGAGATAAAAAGTATCCTTTATGTTAATCCTGGTTATAAAACACCTGTGTGCCTTTCATGCTAATCCGTTCAGTAGTTTTCATTGCGTGAAAGAGTAACAAACATCCATCCATCCATCCATACAAACTTTCACGTCTATAATATTAGTGGGATAGTAGGATGTACAGTTTTTTTTTATTGCCTATTTCGATTTAAAAAATATTTAGTGTACAGTTTTCAGTTAAATCTTCATAAATGGCATACGCAAATACATCCAAATACCTTGGTAAAACGCTTGACGCGAAACAGCGCTGGAAAGCGCATGTCATAAACAAACTTGCATTACAGCAGCTAGTTACAGCGAGGCAATCCTCGGTGGGAACGGCAGCACTGTGGCTCAGGTTGCAGCCGTTCAAATCTTGGGACGAGATGGCGCATGAATTTCCGGATACGCCGCACCAGGAAACAGCACCCGAGCTGAAGAGCACCGGGAAAGCTCTACACGTACGTCTCATTGTGACGAACTATCCCGATGTTCCTCTGCTCGAGTGCTATATTAACGACTGCTGGCAACACCAAGAGGCATCAAATTAGAGGTATGGCGTATCATTTAGTGATTGTTATGTAGCATAATTGATTCGATTATTTTATAGGTACAGACGCCAGCACATCAAGCTACTACAATCTGTCAAATTTCTTTAATGGATTTTCAACTTTATCGCTAAAGCATTAAGGTTCAAGGTTGATTGGGAAAATTTGACAGGTTCGGGTAGCTTGACCTGCTGGCGTCTGTACGATTAAATATTTAATTCAATATTATATTATAAAACTTCAAATAATTATTTGATAATATTTCGAATAAAATTGTGAAAGTGTAACTAGGGTAGAACAAGAAGGAACAGGCAGGATAGAACATTGTGACAGTCTTGGAAAATACTTTTGTAAGAAATATTCAAGACTTTTATTCGGTCAAACTCCTGCTTCATTATATTTCAGAAGCGGCATAGTTTTTAAAATTTTGGGACTATATATTGACGGTTAAATGAAACGCGAACGTAAACATAGTAAATCAACCAGCTTTTATGAAGAATGCTGTGGCTTTTTATGCAGGGTGACCATTACAAACGAAGAAATATAAAAAATATTTCTATGATTACAAAACTAAAACTCACAAAAGACGTCATGTTGCTCCGAGTGACGTTGAAGTGACGGGAGCACCTCAACGTCACTCGGAGCATCAAAAATTATTCAAATCTTAGGTGAAGCAAGAATTGCCGTATACGTCACACCAGGAAACAGCATCCGAGCTGAAGAGTACCGGGAAAGCTCTACACGTAGGTATTATCGTGCTGAACTTTCCCGATGTTCCACTGCTCGGGTGCTATGTTAACGACTGCTGGTAAGACCAAGAGGCATCCAATGAGAGGTATAACGTATTATGCAGTGATTCTTGTTTATAACATTAGAATTCCTATTAACAAATGCGCCTATTTTACACTCTCATTGTACAATAAAAACAAACCAAAATGGAAGAAGTACCTACTACACTATTGCATTTGGCTCGTCTTTTTACAATTTGCGGCAAATTATATTGAAGAATACGACCATAATGCAATACTGCTCATCCCCTCTAGCAAATAGCGTGATTATTAATACCCCTACTGACTGACCAGACTTATAGGAAATATCGATGCAAAATTTTAACAAAATCTGACCGGTAGTTTTTTGCAAGATGCTGGAACATACATTTAGACAAACAGATCAAAAATCGAAAAACTATACGTATTTTCGGCATCAGAATCGTTCCCAGACCTCGGAGTTATTACTTTTTTCAATGTTTAGTTTTGACTTCGCTACGATTGTGTTATATGTATAGAACAGAATCAAATGGTTTTATTTTTTTATTCTTTATTTATTTAGGGACTTTTATGACCGCAATGCGTAAGTCAGTCCCATCGTACCCTAAATACATACTGCTACGGATCACATTTGAGCTATGAACCTGAACAGACACTTGGACAGAGTAGCTATTATGGAATGTGCCCATATCAAATGGTTTCGCTTTTTAATCATAATAAAATGATCTCGAAAATTGGAATTAGTCCCTGTACGTATTTATTCTAAAATTCTAAAGATTTTTGGACGTCTTTTTCCAGTATGTTAGGCATTAAAAGATTGGAAAAAGTTAAAGGAAGTGAACAAGCACGAATGTCCGTGAATTACTTTTCAGAGAATCTTTGAATGGGTTCACTTAAACAAACTTCCAACATGTTTACCGAAAGACACGTTCATACTATGTGCAAAAGGAAGAAAAAAAACAGCGTAATTTAAGAATTATTCCCTTTTGAGCTGAGATTAAAATTGTTTAAATTACAAACTGTAATCGTAACAAGTTTGCAGTCATTAAAAATTGCATTAATTTAGATAACGCTTGAACCCAAGCAAAAGCAGTAAACAAGGATCGTAACCAGTGGCGTTATGTAGGTTCTGCCTACCCCCATGGGAAAAAGACGTGACGTAAGACGACTTTATGTATGTACCCAAGATTATTCATGGCAGAATAATAGTGGAGATGACGGTAGTACTGTGTGAGCAAGAGCGCGGGTGTGAGAGGGAGAATGGAGAAATAGGGTAGGAAGATGGCGGTGTGTACGTATTTCATGTTAAGACGTTTGAAAATTAAAACAAACAGTGTCACCCCATCCTGGCGTTTCATTTCTCACCATTCACGCCCACAAAAGTGGGTAATTACATAATCATAACAAGACGGACGACAAATTATTCAAGACAGAGAAAATTCAGATTCTCGGCGGCCATACTTATTTGGTGTAACGACGACCCACGAAGTTGACAGTCGACACGACGAGGGTGTCGAGGGCCGAGTCTACGACAGCGGGTTAAGGCGAAAATTCAATGATGTAACGATGCAAGCCGGTTTGGAGTACTACGCGGACCTGATTCTTCACTTTAGTGGCCAAGACAAGAGTTGCCTTGTGACCAAGTGGATATAGGTGTACCTAAGTCCTGTATCCACTTGGTCACAGAGTAGCTTTTGTTTAATGCTGCTTTTGGATAATGGAAAATTTCTGTCGACGCGCCACTACATCAGCTGCTTATAGCGAGACGATCCTTGGCGGAAACGGTGGCGCTGTGGCTCGGGTCGGAGCGGCCGCAAATCTTGGGACGAGGTGAAGCAAGAATTTCCGGATACGCCGCACCAGGAAACAGCACCCAAGCGGACGAATCTACACGTACCTACGTCACATCGTGCTGAATTTTTTAGATGTTCCACTGCTCGGATGCTAGGTATTATTAACGACTTCTGGCAACACCAAGAAGCATCCACCGGGTATGACGTATCATGCAGTGATTGCTACACTTGGTCACAGAGGAACTTTTGTTTAATACTGCTTTTGGATAATGGTGAAATATTTCTGTCGCCGCCACTTCAGCAGCTGGTTGTAACAAGACGATCCTAGGAGGGAACGGCGGCGCTGTGACACAGGTCTGAGCGGCGTCCAACCTTGGAACTAGCTAAAGCAAACTGTCGTCAAAGAATTTCCAGATACGCTGGACCTGAAGACAGCACATGAGCCGATGAGCAACTAGAAAAGCGTCACGATGAGACCTACCTAGATTAACTTTTAATCATGCAAGAACCCGCATCACTTTAGCGTGGCAATCGCGGTCATTGACTTGCCTACATTTTTTAGCAGTATTTATTTAAAAAACTGAAATAAAGTCCGTTAACACATACCTAACGTGATCTGTAACATGTTGTATGTTGATTCAACAATCAACATACATAGTTTATGTATGTTTATTGTTACTTTTTGTAATTGCTTTTTTTGGGCATTGATCGCTATTGCCACGCTAACGCGATTGGGGTACTGTCGCTCACACAGAACTGTCTACATCTGCAATATTTCCAAAAAACTCTTGTCCGGGTTTGTTACGTAACGTGCTAAGAGTATTAGTAGTATCATGTGGTCATTTTAAGAAATACAAACAGTTCAAATCAGTGCTCTAAGTGGAATACCTCAAAATTACGCCCCATTTTTTTAAATAGCGTATTTTGCCTTAGGGGGGTGGGGGATGTTCGTTGTGGAGCGGGTGTCTAAAAGTCATAACTAATGATTTCAGAATATTTGCTAATTTTTAATGAAATTCGGGCAATTTTGGTACTTACATAGCTATAACTTTTTTGACGATGATGGCGCCTAATAGAGACGTTTAGAAGAAAAAGACATGTTGTGCCAACCCCATGTAAATTGGGATTAAAGTACGAGAATGATGATGACATAGCTGTAATTTTTTTATAGCGAAAAAACAAGTTGATTTTCAAAGACCTATTCCCTAATAGGTCTTTGAAAATCAACTTTAGGTTTCTCAGTACCTAATCACTTTTCATTTTAAATTACTATTTTTCATTGATAACGATTTAAAGTTGATTAGTAACCATTCTCACTTTTTTCAAAATTTATAATAAAGCTGTGAAAAAGTTCTTATTATAATCGTAACATAGGTATTAATAACGTGAAAAATAATTATTATAATATAATTCAATATAATTCTCAAAATCTAGTGACAAAGCCAAAATTTTAACGCTTTGAAAGAAACTACTGTTACCTAAAGCGTTACTTAATAACAGTGAGAGAAAAATAACCATAAACAAATAATAATAACTAAAAAGTGCCTTTGTTATTTTATTCACAAAGGCACAAGCAATTATAAGAAAAAAAGAAAGAAAAAGTATTTATTGCGACTCGTACAGGATCACAAAACTAAACTAAACAGAGTTTAAAAAAAAAGAAGAAAAAAAAAGAGAGTTAAATTTAGAAGCTAACACTAATATAATATACAGGGTTATTGATAAAACATTAACAACCTCTCAGGACTATATTATATATAAATAAACGTTTTTATTATTATTAAAATATTACTAACACCATAAAGAACAACTTTTGTTCTATGACTTTTATTAATTCATCAGATTTTAATTCCTCAGGCTTTCAACGAAAATATAAAATATTTTAAATTCAACGAATTGAAATATTCGATTTTCTGTTACGAACTCTACGCGAAGCAAAAGAAAGCTCTAGTTAGGTAAACAAACTGCCGTGTCTAGAACAAAATTCAGCGGAGGGGAGCGGGGGTTAGATAGAACAACGAAATCTTAAGAGCGCGTATAAAGCAAAATTGCCAATCTTATATTTGATTTTACATGAAAAATTCCGGACCAAATCTTAAAATAAAAATGTATGAATAACTACATGATATTTCCGAGGTTTCACTTTGATCAAAAACATGAAATAATAACATTTCCTCGATAGAAAAAAATCACGAAGTAACCTCTAATTCTCATATTTTTCCGTTTTGTACTCAATACGGTAATGCCTATTGCGACAAAAATTTGATAATTAATTATATTTATACAAGAGTAAAGGCTATGCTTAGGCATTTTATGTAATTGTTTTGTTTTGTTTTTGTTTTTTTTGAAAAAACCTTGCCCCACACTAGGAATTACTCCTTTATCGTGGGTGCGTTCACAAACATTTAAACTCACATACACAAACAGCCAGACCCGGAACAACTACCTATAGGCAATACAAATAATAATAATAATTCCTAAAATAATAATTCCTTTTAGTTTTGGATTTATTACGATGTAACAGTTTTGGCGCATACTACGTTTGTTTTTTTTCTATGCTAAAATTTTACTGACTTTAGGCGCGCTCTTAAAGGTTTGTTTTTGGTAAATGTATTATGTTTTGTAAAAAGTCATAAAACAAAAGTTATTGTTTATGATGTTAGTAATCCAGTCCTGCAAGGTTGTTTATTAGTGTTCTACCAATAACCCTGTACATCATATACAAGTATATGATAAAAAAATTGCCATTTGGCTACGGAACCCTAAAAAGGGAGAAACTCAGAGAGATGCCCAGTGAGCAAGTATTCGTCCGCATCGCTGTCAATGGCATAAGTACCCAAAAGGCTGGCAGCATTACCACGTTGGATGGCAATGCTGCCAATGGCAATGCGCCATCTAGTCCCAAGCTAAGCAACCTAATGCTTGTGTTATGGTAACAAGATGGCTGATAAACTACTTATACCTATACATTTTTTTTTTTGTAAATACATACATATTATAGATAGAAAAACACCCAGACTCGGAACAAATACATGTAGGACTTACAAATATTTGTTCTGTGCGGGAATCGAACCCGCGACACGCAGCGCAGCAGTCCGATCGCTCAGCCACTGCGCTAACCGTGTTGTCAATTTTATGTGGACACAATTACTTCTCTATATCAAAATGCATAATATACTCGTACTTTTGAAACCTACCTACATTTACATATACATACTTCTTTCTCCTACCCTCGCCATTGTGCGTCAATGCCTCGAATCCACGATACACCCTCAACCATTTATTAGAGTACGGTAGAACCGCCATGATTAAGGATTTTTCCGTGTAAATGAACGCACTTGACTTGCATTAGGTCCGATGTTCCAGCAAAATGGATGTAAAAAGTCGCTTGTATACTTTGTTCCATTTTCGTAGTTCCATTTACGTTTTGTTCGACAGGGATGTGAATTGTGTGGGTTAATTCGACTTTTTCTTTCTTTAGTTGTTGATTGAAGTTACCTGTTTCATGTTTGTTTGTCGAAGTTAGAGTGTTGTTTTGATTTTTTGGAGTTTTGTAGTTTGTGAGGTCAATTTGGTGTGAGAATTTGCTTTGTCTTTGGCTTGTAGTTTTGGAACTTTTTAAAACGTGGGTGTCATTGTTGTTTTCACAAATAATATGACGTGATAATTATAAAAAAACAAAATTCAAATCAATGCAAAAGGTAACAATACAATTTAGCTAAATTCGGTAGTTTGTGGCTTACCGAATATGCCTAAATTGTAATGTTACTTTTTGATTAATAAACTTTATAATTATTTCCTTTATTTATTTATTTAACACGTTGTATGCTTTACGACCCACCGGTGGGCCTAGCGTAGTATACCATTCGGGCCAAGTCAAAATCAGGAAATCGGTAATTTTCATCAACTTGAGATTTTCATTCCAAAGTTTATAAAATGCGGTAATTTGTATGGAAAATAAAAATTAGTGACTTTTACCATCTAGTTTTTAAGATATTGTAAAAGGCTCACGGGTGGGTCCCGTGGCCTTGTATAAAGGATTATGTTTTTTTTCCGTTAGCGGGGGCCGCGGGGTCACGATACGGCTCACGTCGCGCGAGCCGGGATTTACTCCGGCCGATGAAGATCGCGCGCTGCGTGGACAAGTGAGGATCTGCAGTGAGATTCTGTAGCCATCTCAACGTGAAAACTTAGGTGAAGTGAGCGTGGAGTGAGCTGTCATTCCAACTAATGTTAGGGATTGACAGAATTGACAGCTCACTTCACCTAACTTTTCACGATTGAGATTTTTACAGAATCGATCGGCTGTTACGCTTTTTCCGCCAAAAATGAATGATTTTGAAGATTTTGAGACGCAAGAGGAGTTAAACCAGTTAGATTCTTCAAATTCATAAATTATTTTGATTACTTATATTATAGAAGTTTGTCAAGTATTGAATAAATAATGTCATCGATTTTTACTTGGTAATGTATAAAAATAATGTTATGTTGATTTGTATTTTTTTTTAAATAAATATTTTATAGTTTTATTACAACTATTAAATCGAAATAATATTTTCTACCGTATCTTTAGGAATAACCCTGGCATCATTGCAATAACCTTGATAAAAACTACAAGATTTTGTTGGATTTGAAAACCACGCCGTCCGGTTCGGATACAGGGCCACGCGGCTCACTTCCATACGCGTTTTGTTTGATAGCTGCAATCTGTGGCTCGTAGGAAGCGTTTATGTTGGACCTCTCACGCGGCTCACGGGTGACCCCCATGGCTCGAATGGTTCAGTAAGATAAGGCTCACCGGTGAGCCCTGTGGCCTGAATGGAAATACTCGATTTTTCATTTGGCGTTCAACGTGTTAAATACGTCGATATTTAACAGAATAAAATAAAAAACATGATACCTATTGCAAAATTAGCAAATGCCTACCAGGAAACTTGTTGAATATTAAAATAAATAATAAAATCTTAACACCCACATGATCTGCCTTGCCTGTTCTCAACTATGTTGGGGTCGGCATCCAGTCTATCCGGATGCAGCTGAATACCATTATTTTACATGGAGCGACTGTCTACCTGGCCTCCACAACTCAGTTAATGGGTAATATGATACCCCTTGGTAAGACTGATTGTCAGACATTCGGGCTTCTGACTACCCCTATCGACTGTCAAAGATCCACGAATGACAGCCGGGACCGACGACGGCTCAACGTGCTTTCCGAGGCACGGAGGGGTATCGGTATGTAAGGATGGTCGGACGAGCCGCGGCAAGCGTAGCTTAACCTGATCGATCGACCTGTGCGGCTGTTATTATTTAGCCAGCCACGGGCCCCTCCTTAATCCCTCCATCTTACAACCCACATGTAACCCAAAATAAAGCTAAACAGCATATTTCAGCAGCATATATGCATATTATTTCTACACTACCATCAGCATAACATCGTCCTTAATAAAACAAGAGCAGGTACGCGCATAATTACATAATAATATGTTTTTAACAAAATGCTAGTATTATAAGCGTGCCTTTGCATTATACGGTAAGGTCACATAATGAGGATTATGTTCTAAGCGAAAACGCTAACCTGGATACTTATTTTTGAAATTTTATACCCGTTTTCTATATTAATATAATAAAACTGAAGAGTTGTTTGTTTGAACGCGTTAATCCCTAGATTTTATAGCTCGATTTTTGAGGCTATTTAACATCACGCAACAACCAATAGGAGCCAAGCGAAAAAAAAAGAGGACTCTAAGCGAAATTGAAGTAAAAGCGCGGGCGGGCGATGCGATGCGACGTGGTGCACAATGTGGTAGTTATTTTAGTACATTGTGAATCTAACGACATCTACGGGAACGAAAACGCGGTTTAGTCCCTTACATTTCCAACACAGTTAAAGGACAAGCCGTCAGCCATCTCTCCTCATTCTCCTAAGATGAAAAAGGAAATATTATCGTCCACTATTATTCGATCGGACCAAGATTCGTAAAATTGAAACGAACATCGGATTGACAGGTTGAACGTAATACGTTGGGTATCCGGACACTTTCAGAAAAAGTGAAACCAACTGAGTTATTGAAGGTTTAGTGGAAGAACCCAATAACACTTTTCACGCCCCATAAATCGAACCCAGAACCTCATTCTCACCAGTAGCTCTTGTGACCTTTACACCAACACTGCATATTTACTAGGTAGCGAAAAACAATTGACACAAAAGAAAATCGCATCTATGGATTTTCTAATCTAATAATAGCAATATCGTCAATATACTTTGGTACAAACACCATACTAATAAATATTTTAGTCCCTAACATTTCCAACACAGTCGTCAGCCATCTCCCCTCAATCCCTGACGGTGAAAAGGAAATATTTTCGTCCACTATTATTCGATCGGACCAAGATTCACAAAATTAAAACGGACATCGGATTGACAGGTTGAATGAAATACGTTGGCTATCCGGACACTTCCAGACAAGGGTCTTCGTTTCGACCGACAAGATTCACACAATCTATATGAAACCAACTGAGTAATTGAAGGATTAGTGGAACAAAGCTTTGGGGCTTTTAAAAGTAAATAGTTTCTGTTCTTTATCATTCGACCTTAAATAAGAGGTTACAAACTTGCGACCTTATGTAGTTGCCACGCGATATTGATGCGTCATTTTCTTTAGCGTGTAGGTATCTTATGCTTTCTCGTAGTGCCACAATTTCTGTAAATAATGATCATCATCATCACCAGCCTACAGCAGTCCACTGCTGGACATAGGCCTCTCCTATTGCACACCATTCAACTCGATTTTCGGCAACTCTCATCCAGCTGCTACCAGCCATCCTGCGAAGATCGTCGCTTCACCTAGCCTGAGGGCGTCCCACCTTATTTTTACTTATTCGCGGTCTTCACTCAAGAACAAGTCTACCCCAACGGTCAAAGTCAAAGTCAAATCATTTATTTCAAATATGCACATAAAAGGCACTTTTAAAACGTCAAAATTAAATTAAAATAAAATTGATTCTAGCCGAACCATCCAAAAGGTAGTTTTCTTATGGAGAAGAATGGGCAAGAAACTCCACTGTTATCATCACCGGTCATCGGAAAACAAAAAAAAATAAATAAATAATGATGTTCGGTAAATAATGATACTCTCCTATTATTGTCTTACTGCTGGGCAAATGCCCCTTCCCGTATAGAGAACGTAATCACTAATCACCTACTAGAATATGCCGGTTTCCTCACGATGTTTGCCTTCACCGTTTTTGACACCAGTGGTGATAATTATTTACACAAAATAAAGCGCTAAGCAAAGAGTAGGGTATACCTGAACAAGCACAACATAAAGGTATGTACTCCATAAACCACTTTATCCACTCTTGCCAAATAAATTCACTTAACAATTGCTTAGCTGTCACTTGAGACAGATATTACGTTTACCAATAGCGAACTCAGCATCAACATAGGCCCCCGCAACAGAAAATATTTGAGTGTACAGTGGGCCACAAAGTATTGGTAAAAAACAATACAAGGTGTTTTTTTTATATCTCATAACTCTAGGGTCCATACCACCATGAGACCATATCAAAGAATCAACTGGCATATGAATTATTTTTCAATTATAATTTTTTTTGTTTTCAGTTTTCATGCAAAATAATTCGACAAAGTCGCGATTATTAATGTAAAACTCCCTTAAGTGAAATATGACAACGTCGCATTTTCTTAGCTTTAAATATGAATGATTGGTTTGAATGAAAATGAATTACTCGTATTTATCAATGAAACTTAGATACCTGCACACATATCTTATATCTTCGAAACTATCCATTTTTTTACCACAAAATTCCAGGGGGCCTACTCCGAAGTGCAAAGTGCGAATGTTCGGATCGGACCGACACATGGCCGAACCGAATATTATTGAAAAATGCGAAAAAAGTTCGGATCGGCTCAATTGGGTCGGGACCATAGTCAATATTCGAAAGAGTGTAGGAGTGGAACCGACCGAACCAAATAGTAACTTCGTAGTAGGAAACGGCCGAACATTCGGCCGATACTACTTCGGAGTAGACCCTCAGGACTTTTTGTAATATTTTAACTTATAGAATATAACCCTAGAGTTATGGAATGTAACAAAAAAACACTTTGTATAAGCTGGCTTTTTATTCTATTGAACTCCATATTACGCTAGGCCAGCTCAAGGTCAAAGTGCTTCCACCGACTTGCGGCCTACTGTACTTACTTGTTCAGATTTTTTCTTTTTATTGACATATTTTTATTTATTTGCCAATAAATGTCGGAGAAGTCTTGTGTGTATAAGTCTCGGAGAGCGAATCTTAGAAAAATATTCAATCTAAGTATATATGTATTAATATAATAAAAATGAAAAGTTTGTATCTTTGTTTGAACGTGCTAATCTGTGGAAGTACCAGTCGGATTTGAAAAATTCTTTAGGCATTTGATAGTTAATTCTTGAGGAAGGGTGGTTGGTTGGTGGAGGCTATGACATGACTTTTTTTTTCTAAAGAGTAAATAGTTAGAAAGAAGGTTATGTGAAAACGAAATAATGGCGCGGGTGGGCGATGTGATGCTATATTGTATTCAAAAACAAGAAATTTCACGCGGACGAAGTCACGTGCAGTTAGTATAAAATATATTGGGTTTCTTGTTTGTTTCTCCCAAACTTTTACTCTATCTAGGAACCGACAAAGAACCCGTGGAAAAATAAAAAAAAGACATGTGCCAAGTTTCTTTTTCTTTTTTAATAAAACTTGGTGCAGTTTCTGTAGTTACAGGATTTCAGTTAGCTGTGTGCATTTTGCCTAAGGACTGAGTTGTCAAGTCCTTTATGTTGTTTTTTCCTAGTATTATATGTACTATACCCTGTCAAAAAACTATTAACTTAATGGTTAACCTTTTTTTTGACAGCTGTCTTGGAATCTACATATTTCAGATTACGTAAAAGTTAACTTTAAAATGCGTGATAAAATAAATATATAAACTGCCTTATCATATTGAATTATTTATTTATATTTATTTATTTATTTATTCTCACACTGGAACGCCATACGGCAATTACACCAATGGACTGGTTGTCAGACTTTCGGGCTTCTGACTACCCGTAACGACTGTCAAAGATCCACGAATGACAGCCGGGACCAACGGATAAATTATCTTATTTATGGCTTCTTACAGACATTATAATACCGTACGTGTATCAATCAATGTATTGTGTGTTGGTGCAATCACTAGTTCCATCTATCAAAAAACGGATGGACCTACTGAACAGAAATTAAATGACTAACCAACTTACTACTTATACAAATAATTAAAAAAAAAACAAAGAACATTTAGGCGTCGAAGTACTCGTCCGCATTGCTGTCATCCGGAATTGTGCCCAGAAGACTGGCAGCTGTGCCACGAAGATGCTATAGTTTTTTCCTAATGGAGGTTTCAATATCAATTCTACTTTGGCATTTGTGAAGTAAATAGAAACAAATAGACATGTATCGCTATACTCTCAAAGAACACGGAATAATTGTGTCGGGTCGCCTAATCTCTCATTTCTCTCACCGAGAGGAGGCCTGTGTCCCAGCAGTGGGAACATTATAGACTGATTATGTAATCTCTCATTTTGGGGATTTGCATTGGCCGGCTAGATCGCCTGATTACTCGTCACAGACTGAAGTCACGAGTCTATGTCAACAAGCCTCAGACTCTTGAAGCCCTCATAGAGAATATCTGTCAAGAAAGCGAGGACCTATCCCCGGAAGTTCACTCTTGCCAGTGACGGAAAATGCCATCAATTGGGCCGAATAGTCATCTATTCTGGCGGCGGCTACTTAGCCGATATCATTTTCTTGACTTAATGGAAATATATGACAATAAATAAACAAAATCCAAGAGCAGAACTAAAGTATTTTTTTCATATAAAAATTACAGCCAAAGAATTTCGGGTGACAACTTTCAACAACAACAAAAATAAGTATTTGCGTTAACTGAGGACTCTTCAAAGAGATACAGTTAAAATACAAACGGCACTTTGTTTAAATACAGCATTCTCTATAATTATGTATTTCGTGTAGGTACGAGTACACGTCAAAGAAAATCAACATCACAGTAATTAAACGGGCAAAAACAAAATAAACACTGCACCACATTAAAATCACTCACATGCTTCACAAACGTTTGCATCCGTTTCAAATTATTACAAAGTAAATTCATCTCGATATACGCGGAAAACGGTTGTGACGAGTCTGTCACACTCGATTTGGCATTACCTGTGAGGCTGTGACGTTCATTTGCACGTGTCATATCACGGCGAGATGTGTCGCTCAACGTCAATGTTGTGGACGGCCGTTTTGAGATAAACTTACGTTGGGGAATATTATGTAGATTATATAGTGGATGTATTAAATTATATAATATAGCGGTCTGTCGCTAACTGCAGGGGTCGATCGAAGGTTAAGCAACACGTGCTGAGGTCAGTCCGTAGATGGTTGACCATCTATTACGTGTCGAGACCCCTACGTGCCTTGAAAAGCACATCAGGCCGTTGGTGCTGGCTGTCATTTGTAGATCTTTAAAAGTCGTTACGGGTAATCAGAAGCCCAAAACTAGTCTCACCAAGGGGTATCGTATTACCCAGTAACTTGGTTGTGGAGGTTAGATAGGCAGCCGCTCCATATAACATACTAACATACTTGAATGCGTATAAGGTGCTGCGAAATCGCTGCAGGCGTATGTGTAGAGATGCAAAGAGACGCTACTTCCATAATTCTCTTGACAATCGTAACTCGTCTGATGTCTGGAAGTTTCTTAAAACTGTCGGCATTGGCAAGTCTCCAGTGTTTTCCAGTAATGACGTTGACGTGTGTGATCTTAACAAACATTTCTCACATCCCCCTGTCACTTTTGATCCGCACGTCAGATCAGCTACGTTAAATAAACTTTCTGGTCTGCCATTGCCGCAGTGTTCCTCTTTTGAGTTAAATCAAGTGAGTGAAAGTGAGGTCAAAAAATCTATTTGTGCTATCTCCTCCACTGCAGTTGGTAATGATAATATCTGTTCAAGAATGATTTCTCCTATCCTCCCTACACTACTTCCTGTCTTGACCCACATTTTTAATTTCTCTCTGTTCTCTTGTACTGTTCCTGAGGTCTGGAAGCAGGCTCATATCATCCCCTTACCCAAAATTCCTAAGCCGGTCTCACCCACCGATTTCCGTCCCATTTCTATCCTCCCATTTCTCTCTGAAGCTCTTGAGCATATTGTTCATCAACAACTCTCTGCCTTTCTATCTGCGAATGACCTCCTTAGTCCTTTTCAGTCTGGTTTTCGACCTGGTCATAGCACAGTAACGGCTCTTTTGAAGGTTATTGATGACATCCGCTGGGCTATGGACCACAAATCTCTTACTTTACTTGTACTTCTCGACTTTAGCAGTGCCTTTAACTCTGTCGATTTCGACATCCTACTAGGGATCCTTAAATCTTTAAATTTCTCCTCTTCCTCTATTGGCTGGTTTAACTCTTATCTTAATGGCCGCTCACAGCGGGTTCGTCTTGACGAGTCATCTTCTGATTGGTGCTCTCTTACCGCAGGTGTGCCTCAGGGTGGCGTTCTCTCTCCTCTTCTCTTTTCTATTTTTATTAACTCTGTCACCAGAGTCATCTCTTCTTACTTCCATCTCTATGCTGACGACCTGCAGCTTTACAATAATTTCCTAAGGGAAGATGCGGAAGCTGCTGTTTCAGCCATGAACAGTGACCTGGATTTGATTAGTGAGTGGTCGCGGTCTTTTGGACTGCAAATCAACCCTAGGAAATCCCAGGCCATAATTATCGGCGGCAGGTATATGCGGAATAGGCTCGATGTAGCGTCGCTGACTCCACTCTGTCTGAATGGAGTTCAGATTGAATACGCTCAAACGGTTAAAAACCTGGGAGTGACCATGGACTCCTACCTGTCGTGGACTGCTCATGTTGCACAAGTCAGTCGCAAAGTGCATTTTACTTTCCATTCCTTGAAATGTCTTCAGGGCCTCTTGCCCCTGAACACCAAAATCTCTCTTGCTCAAACCCTCATTCAACCCATTATTGATTACGCCGATGCCTGTTACTTGGATACCACGGAGGAGCTTTTAAATAAACTTGAGCGTTTGCAAAATATTTGTATTCGTTTTATTTTTAACCTTAAAAAGTTTGATCATGTCTCCAACTTTCGCAAGATACTCAAGTGGCTCCCCATTCGACTTCGCAGAAACTCTCGGATATTATGTCTGCTATTCAATCTCCTTCACAATCCCAAAACACCATCCTATCTGCGGGAGCGTTTTTCCTACGCCCGTCCTTCAGATGCACCTTGTAGGTCGCATCTTAAAAACCTTCTTAAGTCCCCTCCCCATTCCACCGACTTCTACTCCTATTCCTTCACAGTGCACGCGGTGCGTTTGTGGAATTCACTACCGCCTGACATTAGGGACTGCCAAACTATTGCAGTTTTCAAAAGAAGAGTGAAAGAACACTATCTGTCCACTTCATCATAGTTGTGTATGTATTTATTTTATTTTAGAAGTATTTATGTATGTTTATTTGTATGTATATATTCTCGTAATATTTGTTTAGTTTTTAAGAGAATTGTCTATTTTTGATTCTATGTATTATTGTTTGTCTCCTTTGCTCTATCACACGCTGTCTACATCTCTGTATTTATTGTCCTATCTCAGGTATGCTGGAAGAGATTTCTTAAGAAATAAGCATCACCTCTGTACCTTTTTTTTCTGTTTCTGTTTTTCAATGTCTGTTTATATATGTGTGTACATAAATGGTTAAATAAATAAATAAATAAACATACTGGCTCAGCTGCATTCGGTTTGGTTGGAAGCCGACCCCAACATAGTTGGGAAAAAGCAAGGCAGATGATAACAAGCTTACAATTTACTTTATTGCACTCATAAGTTTTTTCATTATTCGTTTTAATAGCTCGACGTCACAGCAACGACCAAGCGAAGGCGCCAAGTTGACGGCGAATCTGACAATGAAAGAAGGGCATATAAGTATATACAACGTTAATCCCAAGGGTGTTAGAACAATCTATAGGACGACGAGAGTTGGGTACGAATGTTTTGAATAAAAGATTGATAAACAGAAAGTAGTAGCCTAAAAACAACAGTATACTAATGTGAACTATCTGCTATTAAATTCAGCATACAAAAACGAATACTGTAAGAGCTCAGAAAAATAAGATAATACGATAAAAAAAATGCCTAGCATTTTCCCAACTGTATTGGCGTCGGCTTCCAGTGAAACCAGCAGCTGAATACCAGTATTTTACATGAAGCAACTGCCTATCTAACCTTCACAACCCAGTTACTGGGTAACACGATACCCCTTGGTAAGACTGGTTGAGACTTTCGGACTTTTGACGACCCGTAACGACTGTCAAAGATCCAAGAATGAGAGCCGGGATTAACGGCTTAACGTGCTTTCCGAGGCACGAAGGGTTCTCGGTGTGTAAAGATCTTTACCCATCTACGGACCGACCGCAGCAAGCGTAGCTTAACCTGATTAATCGACCCGTGCGGCTGTTGTTAACCACGAGCTCCTCCAGGTAATACGATACTAAAACATTAATTAAAAAACACACATTAAGTAGCAAATGTTGTTAAGCCGTTGATGTCCGAAGGAAAACTGAAGGAGACCATCAATACAATATGTCCGCAAGACGCGCCGCCCGCACGTCGTCGCCATCTTCACTGTTGTCAACTGTTCTGGAGCGCCCTCTATTGCCATGTTAAACAAGCACACTGGTGTAGTGCATGTTGTAAATAAACTGGACGGACTGCATTTCTGTAGACTGTGGCACACGATCAAATAAATTGATTAGTGATAAACAGAAATCAATTTCAAACTCAAAGCATTTATTTCAATTAATATGTTTTGCTGTTTGCATTCCAAAACGTTGTAGGTTCCTATGGAGAAGAGCGATCAAGAAAGGCCATGGACATTCTTTTAAATCAAAATATTACTTGAAATGCTTAATAAAACAGTATGTTAATGGGAACTTTTCAAGAAAACTGTGCTCAGAAATGCCTTAGAAATACAGTGTTGAATAGAGCTTACGTATCTTTTGCAAGTTGTAAGTAAACTTTAGGATTACGATGTTGGTCTCATGGAAAAAGTTGTTCAGTTTGAAGGTTTGTGGCACAACCTTCAATTTGACCACACCTTTCTGTTACACGCTTTATATGGGTTGAGGGAGTCTATGCAAACTGTATGTAAACTTAAGGGAATGCGTATCTATAGTCTTTGACACACGAGTAAAGACGTTAGTTTCTGATACACAGGAAGCAGTGGCCAAAGTGAGTGCATCCAGCCTTAGAAATACATGGGTTGAGGGAACCTCACTGATCTAGTGCAAATCATATGTAAACTGAAGGCAATGTATTTCTGTACTCCGTGGCGAAAGATCAAAGGCGTTGGTTTACCAACGTTCTACTAAATATTATGACTACTTCGGTCTAGTTAAAGTGGTTCAGAGTTTAACGGTCTTGAACTGTTGCCGAAATATTTTATTGTAGGTATAGATAATCAGCCTATAATGTTCCCACAGCTGGGACACAGGCCTCCTCTCGGTCAGAGGGACTCAGCCGTAATCCACGTGGCCGTGGGTTATTTTTGGTTCTAGAACATTTCCGGTACAACCGGTTTCCTCACGATGTTTTCTTTAACCGTTTTGAGAGCAATGGTGATGAAATAATTTACACAAAGCAACCTGTCTGGATTCGAATCTACGACCTACAACTCGTAAGTCGCGGCTGTTACCACTGGGCCACCACAGTTCGGCCAGATATACAGACTAATAAATTAAGATCTGGTGATCGACGACCCGACGATCGATGACAACGCAAATACATGTATTTTCTTTCTTTCTTTATCAAAAAAGGAAAAGTGATATACCTCTGTAAGGTAACGATAGGTGCTCAGCGAAAAAGTGATACCTATACCTCTGGAAGGTTCCGATAGGTGCTCAGTCAAAAAGTGATATACCTCTGAAAGGTTCCGATATGTGCTCAGCCGTTTGTACTTGTCCCAATCACTCACAATATTGTGGCAAAAAAACCTGAACATAAGGCCCATTTTTTATTGTCCTTAATTTCCAAAAAGCACACCACAAAAGTATTTATTTATAAGCCCAGACGTAAATATTTCCCGAAATAGCCTCAATTTTAGTCCCACACAATATTTTATAAAATTGTTTTGTTCCGCTACGTCTGGTTTCATGACCTAGATAGTTGGGAAAAGGGTTGGCAGATGATGACATGTAAATGTTTTATAACCCTGCTTTGAAAGTCATGTATCCAATTATACTTACTTCACTTGTCTCAATAATGAAAGGTTTACCTTGGGGGACGCATTCTTTATATTACGATACCTACACAAATAACCCTCTAGATACCGCTTGAAAATTTTGTTCTGTTTCGAGTTCGCCAAATTTTGAGGTGCGGCAAGGGTGCGAGGAAAGTGAAAAATGCGCTCTGATTGGCTATTTCACAGCGCCATCAAACAAACAACGAAGATCAATCAAGCTGTAGTCATTTTATGCTTTTCGTATTTAATTTACATGTTTGTTTGTCGAGAATCATCAAACTCGGACTACTCTGTAAATAGTTGTACATAAAATATAACTATAGGTATAAACGCCTCACCTTGAGGAGCTCGTGGCTAGGTAATACCAGCCGCACGGCCCAGGTCAACCGATCACTGGATACGACCGAGACACCCCGTGTCTGCGTGGTATCCACCACGCATAACTTTTACAGAGTAGTCTGATTAAAAAAAAAACCGTTCAAGTGCGAGTCGGACTCGCGCACCGAGGGTTCCGTACAAATTTGTAGGTATGTAACTAAAAATTTACGGTTTTCGCAATTTTTCCTTTATCTGTGCTATAAGACGTTGCTTCGTACCAAATTTCAAGATTCTGTGTTCACGGGAAGTACCCTGTAGGTTTTGATTCCCTTGCGAGTTTCCAAAATTTGCGGAAATTTGCGGCATAAACGGCTGTATTTTTTTATTGCGTTGGCTTAGAAGTTTGATTTTTTCACAGCTCCAAGGGTCAGTAGACCTGAGTATTTGATATAAATTCCAGCTTGATATCTTTACGCGTTCCTGAGAAAAAGGGTCTTGACAGACACAGACAGACGGACGGACGACAGCAAAGTGATCCTATAAGGGTTCCGTTTTTTCCTTTCGAGGTACGGAACCCTAAAAATATATATATGCATCGACTTGAAATCCACCTCCTTTTTTCGTCGTTTCTAAATGTTTATGACCTCTATTTGAATCGTCCCCAAATCGCCACGTTTTGTCCACCATACGATATTTTATATCCCTGCCCAGTTTTGAAAGTCACGTCCCCAGCGAGCTTGCTTCAGTTGTCCCATAACAATAAAGGGTCCAACTGACCTTGTCGGCTACTTGATTTTTATTCTTTCCCCCTACCCGTAACTTCATGCCGTTAACTTTTATTACCCGCCATAGTTTTTATGGAAAGCCCAGAGAATTTCATATTTCTTATAATCGTCCTTTCTTTTCTTAAGTATGGCTGTTATTGTTGTTTCCTTGTGAATTGCATTATATATAAGTCTTTGTTTCATTTGTGGTTTCTGATTCTTTTTTTATAATAAATGAAAATGCCGGTATGAATAAGAGATTCAACTCAGCCTATTGCAGTCCACTGCTGGACATACGCCTCTCCCAGGCTGCGCCACAACACCCTGTCCTCCGCCTTCCGCATCCAGTCTGTCCCAGCCACCTTCTTTAGGTCATCCGTATATCTAGCTGGCGGGCGTCCCACACTACGCTTGGGATGACATGGAAGATATTTAAAAGGTAGAATGACAGTTGCCTTTGAACAACGAAAAGAAACACAGAGTAAATTTTTATGACAGAAAGACGGATTTTTACCTATGTATGTATGTTATTTTATGTTTTATATTAATTTGTTTTTACTAACCAGTTTTATGATGTATCTATTATTTTTTTTTTCCTCTGACCTCAGGTCCTATTCCCACATAAATGTCTACTTTGTTTGAAGAATATTGAAGAAATCGAGACCACAGGGTATTCTATTTCACTAATATCTGCAAACAAGAGTCGCCCTTGAGTTATGACTGTAACTACAGATTCGGATATCATATTTAGGTTTGTTTGTCAACCAATCTACTAAGTGGGCCAGTAGTAAATATGTATGTTCCAGAATCTGCCGATGTGTTCTGTAAAAATGTCACCGTGAACACTTAGATGAAGTGAGCTGTCAATATTGTCAATCCGTCATGTCCTCATCAGAGAAAGCTCTAACTCACTTCGCATCAGGGATGTTCGCTGAAGCTCACGTGGACCGTTTTTTAGATCGAAGCGGGGCGCATCCTTGGTCCGTAGGGTGCGGGGCAGCGCCAACAGCATCCTGTCTTAGATAGCAAGCAGGCTTGATTGTGCGTTTGTGAACCACTGCTGCAAGGTTTCGGCTGGGCCTGTCACCTGGCAGCAATGATGTCACAATCTGTTTTCTGTGTTTGGTTTTGTTTTTGTCTTTGTAAGTGTACTAAGATAGTTTGTAAGTATTTTGTCACTGATACTATGAGTCTTGTTCCTCGAAATAAATATTACTTCACCAGTGTTCACGGTGACATTTTTACAGATAACAGTTTATTTAAAATCATCATCTGCCTAGCCTTTTCCCAACTCGTAACGACTGTCAAAGATCCACGAATGACAGCCGGGACCAATGGCTTAACGTGCTTTCCAAGACACGGAGGTGTAAGCGTAGCTTAACCTGATCGATCGATCCCCGGCTGTTATTACTTAGCGACGAGCCACAGTTTATTTTAAATGTAGGAAGTATTTCAAGTCCTGAATCTTGGTAATAATCTCTGTAAGCTTTTTGCGAAATAAATGAATAGGTGCTTACTTACTTGGTTATTTTTCTGAGACGTCTGTTTTGCTGTTTCAGACTGAAACTAATGACTTTTGGGATTTCTTCATAACTATGGAAGTCAAATAAAAGTAATCCTACTTCCTACTAATATTATAAACGTGAAAGTTTGTATGGATGGATGGATGTTTGTTACTCTTTCACACAAAAACTACTGAACGGATTTAGATGAAATTTGGCACACAGATGGTTTATAACCAGGATTAACATATAGGATACTTTTTATCCCGATATTACCACGGGATCGAAACTTATGCGGGTGAAACCGCGGGGCGCAGCTAGTAGATAATAAATAAATTATAGATGTGAGTGGAAACGCCGGGAAGGGGTCGCCCTGGAAGGACATAAGTCACCTTATTGGTGATATTTTTCAGAAAGGTTAGGTGCGTAGTACTCGCTAACGTCGTGTGTGTATGAACGTAAACGAAGCATAGGGAGTTAAGGATCATAGCAGGTGTCAGTCTGTAGTTTCTGCATACCCCCATGGGAAAAAGTCGTCAGTTTATGTATTTATGTGTGTCAAATAAAACGACATCATAAAGTTACAAGGCGAAGCACCCGTATTGTTGCAAAGCTATTCGAATTTGTACCTATAAATTACGAAAGATGAAATACCGACCCTGGCAAATAAATCAATCATATGCCTCCTTACAATAAAATTGGAAATAACAAACAACCAACCATTTGATTGAAACCAATTTCGAATTTGATACAAAATGTTTTCTAAAGAAGCACTTTTGTATACATATTTATTTGGAGTAGACATACATCTTTCATGTCTAAAACCTCCAGAAATGTAGAATACAGCTCATAAGGCTCTGCCACGAACGTTGCTTCTGATTAATTAACTTATTCAGGCATTTTCAACGGTTTTCTTGTTTTGTTTGCGACAGCTAAAATTAGAATTTCCACGAGATAGAATTTGCATCGTTGTAGCACAGAATCAGTTGGTACAGAAGTCTGGCTCCATACAACTTATTGGCATAACTTAATCTGTGATTTAAAAACTGGCTCCTGTTACAGTTAATACTAGCGCAGGAGGCAGAGTCGGGGAAGACCAAAGAAGCGATGGATGGACTGTGTGAATGACGATATGGTTAGGAAGGGGGTGACTACGGAGATGACGACTAATAGAAGTAAACGACTATGGAAGTAAACGACATGTTGCGCCGAACCTAAATAAATTGAGATGAGGGCAGCAGAATGATGACCAGCCCAGGAGGCAGTAGTTCTTTAATATTGTAAACATAGTTTGTATGAAGCAACCAAAAACAGGCATATCTACACATAGACGAGTACGTGCGCCGATCTCAAACTATTTGAAACGAATGACAGTCGCGAGTGTGTATATGTGTGCGAGCGTTTTCGTTAGTTACATAGAGCTGACCTTCTGTAAGTATACTAGCTATCTATTCTAAGGTTATAATACTTTGCTCGTGAATTTCTTGGAGATGAAATATTGTGTGCCAAAAATAGAGATGTTCGTGTGCTTTAGAAGCTTTAGGAGTGTAGTAGTGAAGGAAACTGCTGGAGCGAGTTGTTTTATGCTTTTAACTTTCCTAGTTCACGTGTTTTAACAATAGCTTGAGATATAGTAGTTTTTTCAGCGTTATCATGTTATGTAACAGATTAGACGTTTCGTTAACAATAAATTGTACAAATTTGTCATTATAAGACGTTGCTATCGAACGTGATAATGATTTGTTATATGATACTGTATGTTATGGTACAATAGGAGCCATTTATCTCAGCCAGTGGATACAATAATAAAGCTTTCACTCAGTTCACTTTACGACTTAGGTGGAATGAGCAGCTGGTACGTTTTTATGTTTTCCTTGCTCGGGGAAATAAAAATTCTAAATAACTATCGAAAGAAGGTATCTAGGGTATGATGTTCTGCTTACAATTTACTACCGTTAGCCGACGTTCGCAAGGACGTAAAAATATCGCAGCGGGATTTTTTGCGCACTGGATTTTCGACGCACTGCTTAGCGGCGAGAGTAGAAAATCCAACAATTCTTAACGCGTTGGGATGCGCTCTGTTGGATGCTCAACGCTTGGCTCAACACTGAGAGTTGAAATTACAGTGCGCGATAAAATATCGCCGTGTTATTTTTACGTCCATGCAAACGTTGGCTTAGCCGGTGGTTCTGCGCCTGATCTCTCTCCGGTCGTGTCGGATTGCCGTCCCATCGGACTATGAGAGTGAGGGAAGAGGGAGTGCCCCTGTGTCTGTGTTCACACGTGTGCATTATAATATCTCCCGCACTGAAGTCTAGTCTCCGATGAAATTGGCTTTTATGGCCGAAATACGGTCTGGGGGACTGTAATAATTATATATACTACTGTTCACTCCATAACAGTTACCTGCTTTGTCAAATATATCAAAAGTCATTGATTTTCAGCGTTCAGGCCTATGTTCATAAATGTCAGTCACTATTGGACTTCTTCTACTGTTTTTGATATGCCACAAATTAGTGCCTATGAAGAGGGTCCGTATACTGTCTTGTAGTCTTGCGCATACTAGTTCGCGACTTGGAGCGCTCAGCTTAGGGCGCGTTCACATATACGTAAGTTTTTACAGGAGCCTTTTTAACGGATCCGTCGCTACTGGAGATAGTATTCACACAGCATTTATAGGATCCTTTTTAACGGATCCTGGAGATAGTATTCACACAGCATTTATAGGATCCTTTTTAATGGATCCGTCGCTACTGGAGATAGTATTCACACAGGACTGATTTTAAGAGTTCGCTTCAGTATACTGGATCCGAAATACTGTATTATATGTGAACTGGCTCATACAACTACATACGCTAATAATACATACGTTTAAACGGACCTGTAAAACGGATTGCTGCTTATTTTGTCGGATTGGTATTTTCTACTGGATCCGGAATACTGTATTATGTGTGAACTCGCTCATACAACTGCATACGCTAATAACTTACACGTTTTAACGGACCTGTAAAACGGACGTTAAATGTGAACGCGCCCTTAGTTCGCAACTCCTTAGCGAACTAGATAGTGCGTCAGCTCCCACTTCGAACCAGAGAAAGGCAGAATTGAAGCCTAGTCTGTATTAAGATACAAAAAGTACTTAAACGGAAAAAGTCATAACAAGCGTTGCGTCAGCGGAAAGTTAAAAAAAAATGGCGGTCATTCAATTGACATTACAGTTAAAAACGCGCCAAATACGAAAATAACGAGAGCAAGCCGAGGTAAACAACTTTGTTTCCGTTAATTTAACTTCTATCTATTTTTGGAAAGGTCGACGAAGCATTTGACGGGCATCGTTAATACAATTTAGTGATGGTTAATTCGGTTAGGTTATCGTTTTGTATCTTAAATTAAGAGTAATTGATTGCAGCTTGATTGATAGAGATTGTTTCAATGTTGTAAGTAAGTACAGGCGCCAGCACATCAAGCTACTACAATCTGTCAAATTTCTTTAATAGATTTTCAACTTTATCGCCAAAGCATTAAGGTTCAAAGTTGATTGGGAAAATTTGACAGTTTCGGGTAGCTTGACCTGCTGGCGTCTGTTCTTTAAAATAATAAAACTTCATCTACCAACTCGCACTGGGCCTGCGTGGTGGATTACGGCCCACTCCCTCTTACAGAGGGGAGGCCTGTGCTGTGTCCTAGGAGTAGGAACATAATAGGCTAATTATGAATTTTCATTATAATTATGGTAACCCATGGACTTCACGAGACAAGCTCGATCTAGTGTGGAGGTCAAAGTCAAAGCATTTATTTCAAATAGGGACATAAAAGGCACTTTTTAATGTCCAAAATCACAGTAAAATAGTATTGATTCTAGTCACCCCTTCCAAATAGTAGTTTTCGTATGGAGAAGAATGGGCGAGAAACTCTACCGTGACGGCACGGTTGGTGCAGTGGTTAAGCGATTGACTGCTGCGCTGCGTGTCGCGGGTTCGATTCCCGCACGGAACAAATATTTGTATGACCTACATGTATTTGTTCCGAGTCTGGGTGTTTTTCTATCTATAATATGTATGTATTTACAAAATAAAATGTATATAAGTAGTTTATCAGCCATCTTGTTACCATAACACAAGCATTAGGTTGCTTAGCTTGGGACTAGATGGCGCTGTGTGAAATGTCCAAGGATATTATTATTATTATTATTATTACTCTTTTAAAATGTTTTAGAATACTTTGCATACATTAATTATATAATAATAATATGTGAAGATGGTGCACCTAAAATAAAATAAAACTACTTTACCACAATATGTAAAAGAATTAAAAATGAAACCATGATACTTACTTACAGACATTGTAAAAGAGATTTTCTTTTTAAAAAAAATACAATATTAACAATAAGTCTGGATTGTTCCTAAGCAAAATTCTTCCTTTGCGTCTTATTTTTTGTTTTTAATGTAAACCTAGCGATTCATGTAGATTGAGTCTATAAGGAAAAGTAAAGCACCGTTTTGGCAAATAAACATCATCTATGTGATAGCTTTAGTAATGTTGCATAAGCAATGGACAAAATTGTCAACTTTTTATATACTTGAGTACGAGGCTTTTGACTACGTTGTATGTGTATATTTTGTCTTTTTAGGGTTCCGTACCTCGAAAGGGAAAAACGGAACCCTTATAGGATCACTTTGTTGTCCGTCCGTCCGTTCGTCTGTCTGTCTGTTAAGACCCTTTTTCTCAGGAACGCATGGAGGTATCAAGCTGGAATTTATATAAATACGCAAGTTTACTGACCCTTGGAGCTGTGAAAAAATCAAACTTTTAAGCCAACACAATCAAAAGCCAAATTATGCCACTTTCCGCAAATGTTCGACATTCGCAAGAGAATCAAAACCTACAGGATACTTCCCGTGAACTCAGAATCTTGAAATTTGGTACGAAGAAACGTTTTATAGCACAGATAAAGGAAAAAATGCGAAAACCGTAAAGTTTTAGTTACATACCTAAAAATTTGTACGGAACCCTCGGTGCGCGAGTCCGACTCGCACTTGACCGGTTTTTTTCTATAATGTGCATTTTGTTTGTGCAGAATAATCCATTTTTCTTTCTTTCTATAAGATTGTATGGTTAAAGCGCACGTTTTATGGTAGTTTGGGTGTCATAAGGTCGATTTAGACCAAAGGAACAAATAACAGTTTACAGTTTCTGTTCTTTATTTAAAGAACAACGAAAGAACGATCTTTCTTTGTTCTTTCAAAGTCAATTTGACAGAACACACCTTGTATATCCACCCTGTCCATTAGGTAAACCGTTTTTTGACAGATGGAACTAGTGATTGCAGCAACACACAATAGATACACGTACAGTATTATAATGTCTGTAAGAAGCCATAAATAAGATAATTCAATAAGATAAGGCAGTTTATATATTTATTTTGTTACGCATTTTAACGTTAACTTTTACGTAATCTGGAATATGTACGTTTTAAGACAGATGTCAAAAAACGGTTAACCTAATGTACAGGGTATATGTTTCTTAGCTTGAAGGAGGCTTAATGGTTTGTAAGCAAGGAGTATTGTTAAGGTGATTAGAAGAATAGGTGACGTGTAAGATAATGGTCTTGCACGTCTTATATTATGTCTCTTGTCTATTAATTCAGGCTTAATATTCATTTATTGTGTAGGTAATGGTTACCACATAC
The DNA here is from genome assembly GCA_951799955.1 of Apamea anceps. Lineage (NCBI taxonomy): Eukaryota > Metazoa > Arthropoda > Insecta > Lepidoptera > Noctuidae > Apamea > Apamea anceps. The sequence goes on from OX637518.1 coordinate 7,817,903, forward strand.
AAGGGCACTTCGCTGTGTCAGAAACACTGTTCGATCATCATCTCCCTAGCCTTTTCCCAACTATGTTGGGGTCGGCTTCCAGTCTAACTTATGCTTGGCATCAGCCTACTGCAGTCCACTGTTGGATATAGGCTTCTCCTATTACACGCTTTTCAACTCGGATTTTCGGCAAGTCTCATTCAGCAGCTACTAGCCACCCTTCGAAGATCGTCGCTCCAACGAGCCTGCGGCCGTCCTACTTTACGTTTGCCGATTCGCGGTCTCCACACGTCTATCTCAACGGTCATCGATTCTACGGCAAATACGGCCGGCGCATTGCTACTTCAGCTTGCCTGTTCTGTAAGCTCTGTCGTCAATTTTGGACAATCACTTCGTTTCGAATTCGATCCCTCAGAGAGATCCAAGCATAGCGTGTTCCACAAGTTACTACATACAATTGTTATACCACTATACCATCAATTTTCAAACAAAATGCTCAACTGTTGTTAAGAGTTGTATATGGCACTGTATTCCTTTAATTAATTAAGCTTCGCTAATGGCACATTGGAGGGGAAGAAGCAATTACAGCAGCAGAACACAATGACATAACTATTACGTCTGCAATACTTCAAGAGTGGATTGTCACGTTCTGTTTTATTGATGTCGACTGCGATCTTAGGCTTTATATGGTAGTGGAAAGGGTTCAGATTATTATAGAAAATTATGTAATCTAAGGCGATATGCTTGAATCAGAAGGCCAATTCCCGTAACTAAAAATGTTCAAAATCTAGTCGCAATCTCATCTCAGCGATAATCAATGTAGGGAAATGAAAGGTATTTTTGACAGATTGAGACTAAGATCAGACTGTAAACATTTGTACAATTACCAGAATTGCTCCTCAGGCATCCTTACAAGACTTTTTAGTTAAATGGTGAGCATCATTTGCGTCACCAACGATACAGAAGTGGTTCTAGTGTAAGACAATGTCGAAATATTAACCTACGGCTTACGATTACCAGTCGAAAAACCTCGATTCCATGCCAAGACCTCACAATTCGCTGCCAAGTAAGTTACTAGGCCGTCTGACCGCATTCTACGCGCTAGCTCAGCCGTACCACCTCTAACAAAATAGGTCCAAAATCGTGTCAATTTTAACATAATTCACGAACCTCGCTAATTAGAAACCCGGCTAACTTTGCAAACATTACACTCTGGAACTAATTTGTCGCCTACGATAGCGCGATGACGGGACTTGTAATTTGATTATAGAGGCCTCGGCTGCTTGTCACACCGTGCCGCAACTTTGTTGTGTTTATAATTAAGTTTGCCTAACAAGAGTGAGCAATGCATTAAAATTCAGGCTTGTTTAAAAAAAATTGTTTCGATATTTTTGGTGTGAACTTTAGGGTGTTGTTTTAGGAGACGCGTGTTACTTTTGGGTGTGATGATCCACTCATCACACCCAAAAGTAAACTTTATTTGACAACACGGTTAGCGCAGTGGCTGAGCGATCGGACTGCTGCGCTGCGTGTCGCGGGTTCGATTCCCGCACAGAACAAATATTTGTAAGTCCACCCAGACTCGGGACAAATACATGTATGTATTTGTTCCGAGTCTGGGTGTTTTTCTATCTATAATATGTATGTATTTACAAGAAAAAAAAAATGTATATAAGTAGTTTATCAGCCATCTTGTCACCATAAGATGCAGCATTAGGTTGCTTAGCTTGGGACTAGATGGCGCTGTGTGAAATGTCCAGGGATATTATTATTATTTTTCCAAGTTAAGTGACGCACACGAATAATAATAGAAGAAACCACTCCCTCGCTTACCATCCGATGAGATAGAGGTGAGAACACGAGTTTATCAGTAATAATAATAAAAAATACATCATCATCATTTGCCAGCCATTTCCCAACTGTGTTGGGGTCGGTTTAAAGTCTAACTCTGGATATCATTTTACATAGAGTGACATGCCTATACAACCCACTCACTGGGTAACACGATATCTCTGGATACAACTGATTGACACAGTTTTCAGAATAGTAAAAAAAATACTTAGAATATTCTTAAAAAAAATTATAGATTCAGTTGCAGATACCGAATAGAACCATTCTAAGTTTATAATGTGTATTAGTACCTACCTACAATAAAGTAAAGCATAAATGGGAAGTTTACACATGGAAGATGTTGCTTTATACATAAAACGACATCTTCCATGTGTAAATTTCCCATTTAACTCCTTCATTTAAATGTCAGGATGAAAGTTTGAAACCAGCTGAAGCCCGAAATAAGCACGTTTTTATTTACGTCCTACATTTTAAAACCTCTTTGCTTTTCTCGTGGAGCGTCTGGCTTGTATAATTGGTTTTACTTAATTAACCTCTTTACTTTACAATCTCAATTTGGACTAATTTGAAATTACATTTTGGAAAAGACATCATTATTTTATACCAAACTATCGATTGCTCATTAGGGCGCGAAAACCTAAATTGATATAAATTCTGGCAATCTAAAAGTGATTACGTAATTAATTATGGCTGAAGCATTTATGATATTAACTCCAATTAATCGATTACAATAGAATTTGTAATAAGCAATTAACTTGCTACCTACAAAACCCACGGTGGGTTCGAATCCAGGCAGGCGCTTTACTTTGTGCAAATATCATGACCATTGCTCTCAAAACAGTGAAGGAAAACAACGTGAGGAAACCGGCATGTCCTAGAATCAAAAATTAGAAGACATGTGACATCTACCAACCCGCACTGGGCTTGCGTGGTAGATTACAGCCCTCTATCACTCGAAGAGAGGAGGCTTTTGTCCCAGCAGTGGGAATATCATAGGCTGATTATGCTATCAATGCATTCTCACGGACACACACTTCCCGATGTGTTTGTTATTCCAGCGTATGGCACTCGTAGGTCTCAGCTGAAAATCAGCGTCAGGTGGTACACCTTGTGTTGTCATCTGACATTATGTCAACATTGTGACATCTGTCATTATGACAAGCTGAGACACACTGAGCTGGGGCCCTTTTGGCATTCATCTTTGGTTTCTGTTTTTATAGTTTTAAGGTGTAAACGCATTTTTCTTTTCTTCCTATGTTATGCTACCAAGCCCAAATAGTTGGTATAATATAGGCAGATGTACCGTTGTTTCGATGAAGATGGGATACCTGAAGGCCAATTCTCGTAATTTAAAACGTTCAAAATCTAGTTGCAGTCTCATCTCGGCGACAAAGAAACGTCAAAAACTTGTCTAAATGCAGGGAAATTAGAGGTATTTTTGACAGATTGAGACTGAGATCAGACTGTGAACATTAAAAAAACTGGTGAAACGTAGGCGCACTATCTACCTCTCCCGATCCCCTCGGGAATGACAATAATTTATGTTTGTCAGAGATTGACCGTTATTTGTCCGTCGACATAATATCTCGGTGAGCTCTTGGCGAAGCGTTAAGCCGCTCTCAATTATTGCAGACAATGTGACATTCAGAAGTGTAATAACCGGTTTACCCTTTGGAAATTATTGGCAATGACATTTAGAATTTGGGTCAGGCAGGTCAGATTCAGTTGGTCTGGGTTTTGGTAATCTCGAATTTGAAAGGACACACGGTGCACGGTGTGGTGACGCATATTTTCCCCCAACTTGTTCTTTAACCCCCGACGCCAAAACGACGGGGTGTTATAAGTTTAACGTGTCTCTGTGTGTGTGTGTGTATGTCTGTCTGTGGCATCGTAGCTCCTGAACCGATGAACTGATTTTGATTTTGTTTTTTTTTTTCGTTCGAAAGGTGATTTGTCGGGAGTGTTCTTAGCTATGTTTGATGAAAATTGGTCCAAGATGGCCGCCGCCACAAAATGGCGGATTACATATTTTTTCCCAACTCCCTATTATGGGTGTCATGTGTATGGGCTTGATTAGTAGAATACTATACACTGTGATAAATTTCAAATCCAAGATGGCTGCCACCACAAAATGGCGAATTACAAAAAACCTGATTAAACACCAAATTACCTGAATCTTAAAACGCAAGGAAATAAAAGAAATTAAATAATAAGGAGTCCTTACAAAAAGCATGAAATAAAAAAAAAATTATAAATTTAAAAAAAATTATAATAAAAACAATATGAATGTAAAAAACCTAAAAACAATTTTAAAAAATCTATTGAAAAAATAGCCACAAATAGAACAAAAAAGGTATAAATGTGTAAACCCTATGAAAAAAAAAACCTTGATTTTATGACTACGTAAGTACGTATGAATTTTTGTGTTTGTGTTCTTTCTCTGCGTCTTGTTCAGCGCACAGAAACATATTTTGTTTCTTTCTTTCTTAAGGGGAATATGGTTTTCCGAAAGATCAGTCTCTATTGCCTCGAAATAGAAATCAGCCTCTATTGCAAAAAAATAGAAAAAAAAAACAAAAAATACAAAAAAATAGAATTCAGCCTCAATTACAAAATATATTCTTATTTGGTAATCTCATACATATAGATGCCACAATAAAAACAACATCATCATCAACAACAACATAGATACAATTAAAAATATATATTTATACAAGTATAAAATCTCTATATTATTCAAGGAAAATTTATAACAGCACAATTTTTTTTGTAGTTTTTCAAACTTTTCTCTCTACCACAGTATTAACACAACACTAACAAGAAACCAATATGAATTTATGAGATTACGAACGCATTGGTGTGTTGTCTTAGAATGGTTGTCATAATGACCAATAAAAATGCTTCGGTGTGACAACTTTACTTTACTTCCTTCTTTTATTGTTTTGAAAGAAAACAGTTCACCAAGAACAATAATCAAAATGCCTGAAGAGATAGGAAATGTCGAATTCCGCCATTGAAAAGGGAAGCAAATCGTTGTTCAATTACCGTAGCAAAATGGATGGAAATTATTTGTGCCGTGTTTTGACGAGTTCCGCAGGGCTTCCGCAGTACTGTGATGTGATTTGTTATTTCATCAAATTCTTCCTGTTTATACAATGTTACCTTATGTGCCTAAGGCCGGGAACGTACGTCAGATGTTTCAAAACATTTGTCGTAAGTTTGGGTCTCATTCTGTGCCTCGGAAAGCAAGTTAAGCAGTTGGTCTCGGCTGTCATTCGTGGATCTTTGACAGTCGTTATGGGTCGCCAGAAGCCCGAAAGTTTTACCAAGGGGTATCGTATTACTCAGTAACTGGGTTGTGGAGGTCAGATAGGCAGTCGCTCCATGTACAATACTGGTATTCAGCTACATCAGCTTAGACTGAAAACCGATCCTAACATATTTGGGAAAAGGCTAGGCAGATGATGATGATTGGGTCTCATTGTCAGATCCGATATCGAACATGTTGCATAGCTGCTTATAGTGCTTATGTTTGAGTTTGATGAATTACGATGGGACTTTCAATCAATCAATCAATCAACTCAGCCTCTTGCAGTCCACTGTTGGACTGCGCCACAACACTCTGTCCTCTGCGTTTCACATCAGTCTGTTCAAGCTACCTTTTTGAAGACGTCGTTCCATATAGCTGGGGGGCGTGCCACACTACGCTTGCCTATTTTTTTTTTTTTGTTTGCCTTTCATTTCCTTCCAGGAACTCTTTTCCCGCGCCACGTCGAACCAGCCCTCACGGTACGCGTTCAGACCGAATTATCGCCTGAATTTACTGTCTCAAAAAATGCTCTTCATGCTCATCATTTTGCGGCATTTATATCATCATAACTTATTTATATTCAGATCATTAAATCCATTTTGTTAGTAATTATTTAACAACTGACAGAACGGTTTTCATAGGATACCCAAACTTATCGAAGCAACACATGTTTACTTGGCCTTGCTAAACTGACAACTATCGGCTTCAAAAAGCCCCAAAATCCGTCAGCCAATTGACATATCTAAACCGGAATCCATACCGACAATACATTTTTGGTTTTCCTACCAGTTTATTTATCTACGAACAGAATAGAAGCTTTAGGCAATCTCAGAAAATCGACCAATGAAACACAAACAAAAGATGAATGAAGGAAAAAAGATAATAATACGGGAAATATGGGAACGAATGTATCGCGAATCATTCGAGGATCACTTTCCTTCCGGTAATGTTTGTCGAACAAACCCCGATTTATGATAAATATTTCGAACAATGAGAAATAGTCCTTACAGAAACGGTGAAGTTTTTTGTAGACAGGAATATTGTTTTTCATACTGAATTGGCTATAAAGTTATTGACTATGGATAAGAATTTCTTTCCAAACAAATGGAAATAATTATTTTTAAAGCTAGATTATTTATTTGTAACGTTTTTTTTATCTAGGCTCAGTTTCAGTTTTATTTAATCTAAAGCTAAGGTTTCCTAAAAGAGCGGTGAATGTCCACATAGCGCGCTTTGGTGTGCATAACTGTGTATATAACAAGTGCAGCAAGCAATTGTTATAAAAATAAATAAATTAAATAGTGTCCGAAATTTACCGTCGAATGACGTCATTGAAACGTTATTTTTGAAAGTAAGTTAGTGTGTTTTCATAGTGTTTTTTTGGCACCGTAAAGTCAAACTCCGGTGCCGTCACTGTGTTTGCTATCTGGCAGCCACGGACAAAAACCGCACCATAAGGACTAGATGTCCAAAATCCTATCAACTGATTTCCTTCTTGACAGGACAAAAATAAATTAAGCTATTTAGGTAATATTTATAATTATATGCTTTTTAGATACTCTTTCCACCTCTGTCTGTTCAGAGCTGCCAAAGACCAATCCGAATAACGATTCAAGCAAGATTAACGAAATGTAATAATAAATTTAGAACCATAGCGAAAACTATCGAAAGTGGAACGATCTCGTCAATCCAGTATCACTAAGCACAAGAACAAGATGACACTCAACTTAGAGACCTCTTTGATCAAGTTCGTTCTCCTTGCACCGTTCTCTTTAATGTTAAGGAAAGTGGCATCTATAGATCATTATTATTTTTCTGTGGATATTGCCTATACCTTTTCAATCTTACAATATACCCTCTTCTCGTAGGTACCTTTCGTTTTTTTTTTAATATTTAAAATGACCAAAGAAACAGTGGATGAACTGTGTGAAAGATGATATGGCTGGAGAGGGGGTGACTACCAAAATGACGACTAATAAAGGGCGGGAGAATGATCATGATGATAATTTAAAATGAGTAGGAATAAACGTTAAGTCCTTAGGATGATCAACGGTACAGTTCTTGTAACAATTAAAGTGATACGAGTACCTACGCATCTTTTTGCGATTTGAGAATGAGATTTAATAATTATTTGCTACAAAATCAAAAACTCTCTCACAGTGGACATAATAACTTCAATCTATACTAATGTTATAAAGAGGTAAAAACTCCAGAACTAGTAGGATTTTAAAAAAAATCGGCATTTATAGCCCAATTCTTGAGAGAGGCAATAGGCTATTTAACATCACGCTAGGTCTCTTAAAAGCCGAGCAAAAAGAAAAAAAGTCAGAACGCTACGCCAAAACGAAGTAATAGCGCGGGCAGGCGATGCGATGCAACGGGATGGGCCGAGGAACAAGAAATTTCACGCAAACGAAGATGCGGGCTGAAGCCAGTTTTAAATAAAGCAGTCCACCGAAATTGCTGCTTATTAGTTAAAGTGGGAGTCCCTGTTTCTTGAATCAACATTTGCGCGGACGAAAATTTGTATTATGACGAAATTGCTTCTTGAAGAACTACTTCAACGTTAACTCATTTATATTCGTTTACTTATATATGTACTGGCATTTTCTTCAAAGGTATGAAAGGCCCATAAATTGTAATAGTTTAAAAGTCGCCAGAAATGGGGCCTTAATTGAATATTAGTCAAAAGTGGGAAGATATTGGATATAAATGGCTTTTGAAAGCCTTTACAATTTAATTTGCTGCCTATGACAACTTAAATGTATACTTAACAAAATCAGCCTATAGGTTCTCATTGCTGGGACACAGGCCCATTCTCTTTGAGATGAAGTAGCCGTAATCTACCACGCGGGACGAGTGCGGGATGGTAGCTATGTCACATGTCATCTAATTTTTGGTTTTACGACCTGCCGGTTTCCTCACGATGTTTTCCTTCACCGTTTTGAGTAGAACCCATAACTCCGAATCGTAGCCCATAAGCCGTACTTATATTGACTGTCATTATTTAATTTGGTGAATCAAATACAAAAACTAAATGAGATTTAACGGAAGATCCTAATCCTTCCCGGAAGATTTATCAGAAACTTGATTAGCTTTCTAGAAACCGGAGATAACTAAGAAAATTTGATTGATTCTAAAGCCAAACGACAGCGTTTAAATTGATTGGATGTTTTGGAGCGGAAATCTAGTCCATCTATGTATATACGAATATCTATACTAATAATAAAGCCGAAGACTGTGTTTGTTTGTTTGAACGCGCTAATCTTTAGAAGGTAGTTCTAGAGATTAGCGATTAGTTCAGTTTTTGAAGAAGGTTGGGTGTGGGTGAGGAAGGGCTATTTAACATCACGCTACGACCCTTAGAAACATTAAACGAAAATGGACTATAGCGTGAGTGGGCGATGATACGCGACAGGATGTGACCGGCAAACAAGAAATCTAACGCGATTGACTGCTGCGCTGCGTGTCGCGGGTTCGATTCCCGCACGGAACAAATATTTGTATGGCCTACAAGTAGTTGTTCCGGGTCTGGCTGTTTGTGTATGTGAGTTTAAATGTTTGTAAACGCACCCACGATACAGGAGAAATTCCTAGTGTGGGGCAACGTTTTTGAAAAAAAGAAAGAAAGAAAAAGAAAGAAGCTTGTACCTATTATTTATTTATAAGTAGGAGAACCAACAGCTAAACCAAATTAATAACAATTGTATAAGCGACACAGAGCCAACTACGGTTCTCACGAGTAGACACAGAGAAGGTAGTAGAAATCTTAGGATCACTAACAACTAAGTAGCAAGCACGATAAGTACACAACAACTAAGTACAAGTAAAAGGAATTAAAATAAGCAATAAGCATTAAATACATTCAGACGCCTGTTAGGCATTAGTGACATGGGGAAATATTTAACTAAAAAATACAACATTATATTTTTGTAACTTTTGCATGCCTACTGGTGAAAATATGGCTGAACTTTCCCTTATCATCATGTACTGTACCCATATTTGCAAAGTAAAATATCTTTATCATTATATAAATTAAAGTCACTTTTCGTGTCTTGTCTTTGTGACCGCGTTGTGCTTCTAATCTACGCTACGGATTTTGATACGGTCTAATGGTCTTACCATTATTTAGAGACTTTATTCTGGAACGTTTATGTGTATAATCTATTATTATTATTCTAACATATAATAAAGAATGCTCAATGTTTTGTCAAGTCGTATAAAACTGTGCGAAGCAGGAGCGGGTCGCTAGTATAATATTGTTTTTATAATGTGTTCGGTAGTTGCTCAATGCCCTGAATTACATTCCTGACTATTAACTACAGCATACATACTAAATTATCTATGCGGTGTGAACAGAATTAATGGCTACCTACTGGCCCTGATTCCCTTGTTCACAAACTAAACTAAACTTAAGTTATGTGCATCTTTTTCTTTTTATTTCATTAGGAAAAGGACAGAAGATAAAATATTAGTTTACTCCTGTCAAATTTTACTCCTGTCAAATTAAGATACTCCATAGACAGATTAGACGTGATTAAAAACATGGCTGCTAAAAATACGTCAATTTACGTCAGGTGCTGACTAGCTTGACAGGACTAAACTAATATTTATCTTCTGTCCTTTTCTAAATTAAATAGAAAGAAAAAGATGCATTGAACTTAAATTTAGTTTAGTTTGTGAACAAGGGAATCGGCGCCATTGTCCTATATTCCTTGTGGCTACTCTCAAATGTGTGGGTTTAACTCTATACATGTCCTCACACTCCAAATGTAAGCATATGCTCATGGATGTTTTTATTATTTTTTTATTTAGCTTGCACTGTCTCACTTCTGAGCAGAAGCCTCTCCCAAATCCTTCTAGGCATCAGCAAATCTGTACTAACGATGCATATTTTGCAATTTGTGAAGACCGCCTTTTTTGAACTTCTTAATTTTATTGCAATTCGAATTTCCAAACATTTTCTTTTGAAAAAGGTCCTTACTGCAAGCATGAGGTTCCTTAAGTAAACATTTAACCAAAATGAAACTCAGAATTACTCTCCTAAAACCTCTTGATTTACCTTACGTCAGCAATTTAAACTAAGTAAAATGTGATGTAACACAAATGAAAAAGCGCTGTCCTTATAAATCAGCGGGCTCTATGGAAAAAGCCACAAAAGGAGATGAAAAATAAAAAGCCCATTTACACTCGTGCATAGGTTTTTATTTGAACAGTCGGTCGCCCTACAAAGTATCAACGAGCACAATGACATGAAAATCCGCATAATATATTGATGCGGGGAAAAACGTTGCGGATAAATGCGGTTTTGAGTTTGGTGAGCTGTATGGATGAGTTAGTAATTTGAGGGTTAAGTAGTGATGCCTGGTAATGTATAATCAGCCTATAACGTTCCCACTGTTGGGACACAGGCCTCCTCTCTTCGGGAGGGTGTGGGCTGTAATCTACCACGCGGGCCCTGTGCGGGTTGGTAGATGTCACAAGACTTCGAATTTTTGGTTCTAGGATATGCCGGTTTCGTCACGATGTTTTCCTTCACCGTTTTGAGAGCAATGGTAATGTTAGAAAGGTTCAATTGGTTCATTTTATTTACAAGTTTAGTTTCATTCCGTTGGACTTTTAGAGGTACTTTAACTGAAAAGTCAAGTGGAATAAGAAGTCATTCTATTTCCAAGTCAAAATCAAAATTTTTGTTTGTTAACAATAGGTGTTATAAATAAAATATATAAGTAGTGAGGTCTCTAAATAGTCTGTTATTAATATAGGCCCATTTTCCAGCAATATTTGCAGAAAATCCTATTAGGGTACTACTACTAACTTGTTGCTTAAACTGTCAATTCCACACAAAATCATTTCGAAATTGCTACTTTGTTTGGATATGAAAATGTCTACTATAAATATCTAACATGGGCAAGAGGAAGGAAAGTCCCTTTATCTCATAAACTCTGCAAGAAAATGTGTTGTTATTTTCACTCGCTGTCGTATAAAGAACATCACAAGAATTCTCCCTAAATAATGAGATCAATTCTGATACGGAAGCGGAGTATATGAGCAAGTATATTAAGTCGCAGGCTCTCAAATAAATTATATCCTCATATAGCACATTTGAATTATGTGCGTATTAAAAAGAAAGACTTTGTTATTGAATTACTCGACGTGACAGTTTTCATTTTGAATTTTGCGAGTGTGTTTTGCGAGCGGGTGCAAGAGACAAAGTTTGTTTTTCGGGAAGCTTCTAACCGTGAGCTTTAAAAGTTAAAAATTCGATTTCTTCTGACTTTAAAATTTTCACAGGCAGCGTGACTTTTAACAAGTTGACGAACTCTTTGAAGTTTAAAATAAGCGTAAAAAATAACATTCCAATAATATTATGATGTCTTAAAAGCCTCACTTTTTTTGAGAAAATTATTAATAACTAGCTAATGCGTTGCAATACCTTTTTCTTTTATTTTTTTTTATTAGGAACCTTCTCCGATGCGCACAGAACCACTTACAAAAGTTTCATCACAATCGGTTCAGCCATTTTCGAGTTTTTGAGACTAATGAACAGCAGTTGATTTTTATATTTAAGATTAGATATTTAAGGTATTATAAAAATATTCTTTTCTCCTGACTAGCGACCCGTCCGTGCTTCGCATGGTCTTTAGTACTCGACAAAACATGGAGATTTCTTTATTATATGTAAGTTTAATATAATCATATTATACACATAAACCTTCCGGAATAAATTGTCTGAATGATAGTGATGACCGCATCAAGTTTGCGTAGTTTAGGAGAACAACGCGGTCACATGGACAGACACGAAATGCGACTATTTTTATTATTTTTTAATTTTACTTTATTAGTATAAATACAAAATAAACGGAAATAACTTAACAAATGTACTACCTTTATAATATATATAGAAGACAACTTATCTACAGGTGAATAGTAAAACCACGTACCACCAAGTCTGAATTTTACGAGTGATTCAATGTTAAAATCTCCGGATTCTCTGTTTACTAGCATTTCATTCGAAAATAGCTTTGTTTATTGATAAAAGATAGATCTACCAGTTTATGTTTATGCTGTACTCTCGAGGGGGAAACACGGGAAACGAAACCTCGATACGCATATTCAAATTAAATTGCTACCACTCACGACGTCACCTGCCACACGAAAAAAGCAAAACTAAAACTTTACACTCAAAACAAAAGAAATAAACTCGTGAATCAGTAACTCCGCTTTAAAACTTGAGTAACATAATTAAAATCAATATACAGCATGAATCAGAAAATTGTGGCCATATTTAAGGGCGTGGTACAGACCATAAAACTAAACAACTTTCTCTATGGGACCGATATCGTAATTATGAAAAAATAATAAACTATCCCATACAAAACTTCGATACCTAGTCGACCCAAATGTATGAGACGGCTGATTATTTTTGATTGCGATGTTGGTTCCGTGAAGAAAGTTGTTCAGTTTGATGGTCTGTACCACAACCTTAAATGTGACCACGCCTTTCAGATACACGCTGTAGAACAATGCGTCAACTTTTTTAAAAGCTCTGACGTCATCCTTTCTGCAATGGTCCGGCGACCGTTCTCGCTGTGCCAAGGGTGGCTGGCGAACCGGAAATTATTACGTCATTAATTTAACACTCCCTGCTCCCAGGATAATCTGTATTTTTTTAAACAATTCTAGGCCAGGCTATATAAGGTGTTATAATCCTCGGGAAGGATTTGTATTTGTATGTGTATAGTAATACCCAAAACTTTCAGGTTTCAAATTCTGGCTGAACATTGTGTATTGGACATTGTTTTGAGCAAAACTAGTATTTAAATCAACAAAAATAATGTTCCATACTTGTTGACGATAGTTTAAAGCGAACCAGTAGGCTTACTTTTGAAATGATCGTCTGCTTGAAAACTAATTTGACAGCACTAAACCTTATGGTATTTTTATTTATGCGACAGTTCAATCAACTCAGTCAATCGCAGTCCACTGCTGGACATAGGCCTCCCGTTCTGCGCCACAACACCCTGTCCCTTGCCTTCCCAACCAGTCTGTCCCAGCCAACTTTTTAAAAGGTCGTCGGTCCATCTAGCTAGAGGGCGTCCCACACTACGCTTGCCAGTACGATGTCAACACTCCAGGCCACGTCTGTTCTACCGACAATCTGTCAATCAATCAGTCGAGGACAATATTAATGAAATATATTTGCTGTTTGTGTATGTGAGTTTAAATGTTTGTAAAACGCAGCCACGATACAGGAGAAATTCCTAGTGTGGGGCAACGTTTTTTTTTATATATTATTTGCAATACGTATTTCTTATTAAGGCTACGTACGCACTGACTGGTTGCTTAGCGCTTAGAGTCTAGCGAGTCACCTCGCGAGTAGCGAAGTGAAACGAACGCTCTAGAATTTTTGCAACCGCCCATACTGCACGCTATGCGCCTTCGCTAGTCACCTAGCGTATATCGAACGATGCTAAGGCACTAGGCTCTAGGCGCTAAGCAAGACACCTGCCAGTGAAAACCTTGTAAAAGAGTAACGGTGGAGATTCTTGCCCATTCTTTTTCATACGAAACGACCTGGAAGCGGCGACGAGAATTAATTCTATTTTTTAAATTCTATAAGTCTACGTACGCACTAAAGCCAAAGTCAAATAATTTATTTTTAATAGGCACATTTGAAATAAATTATTTGACTTTGGTTTTGGCTTTAGTGTGTACGTAGCCTTATAGAATTTCCACGTAGCAACAGATAAAATATTATGCCAATCACTGAAATGAATGCCGTGTTCCAAATGTGCGGTTTTTTCCATACGTGCGCGGGATACATTATTACCTCTAGACCCTGGAATATAATGCTTCCAGAGGGCTTCATTAGACAACCCTTGCGGTATCGGTTTAATGGCGAAACGGGGATATATTTGTAGAATTATTTACGCTATGTGAATGTAAAACAATTAATTATTTTCAGCGTGAAAATTAAATTTATAAGCGGGTTATGGGTCAGTTCTGAATTATTTCAATGAATTTATGGTTTAGGTAAGTGTTAGGACACAATTGAATTGTTTAGGGATGTTCCCTTACCTGCGGTTGGCGCAAATTGGTTTGGAGTAATAACGGTTTGACCGAACGAATTATCCGAATTATCATTTCCCGCAATTCATATCTCTATTCATTCATCATTCATATCTCGTGCCAAACCTAGCCTTTACTTTATATGTATCCAAATATAACAACATCACGCCTGTATTTCCGAGTAGGGTTAGGCACAGGTGTACCTACCTATGGTACACCCATATTTCGCCATATAAAGTAGCGAAACATAAACTTAGGCTTAAACAAAAGCTAGTGTTATCAACCGGGCACAAATTCTGACTGGTACTGAAATATTATTGATGGAAAAATATGTATATGTATCTTAATATTATGGTAAAAAAATTGTGTACGTATATACATACATAAACTCATGCTTTCTGTACATGGGAGTAAGCAGAAACTACAGACCACCTACTACGATCCTTATATATTCCTTTTGCTTCGCTTATGTTCATAAATTCAAGTATGTGGTGAATAATAGTCTTTCCTTTCTTTCTTAATAAGTGGGGACTGCTATAATGTACCCTGATAAAATGCATGGAGTAATTGTTTACTTAATTGACATAATATTTTTTCTTACCTGAAATATCTAAATGTAATGATGTTTTATGAAATTTTAATAATCCGTTTCCATGAATTATCTATGACTAGTACGTATTCCTAACTTTAGAACCCAAAGCCCAAAGAATTGTCTAACTGCAGCATCAAAATCAATTAACTTACCGCAGAATGACATGCTTTTAAAATGATTACAATACGGAGTTTACAATAAGGATATTTGAGATATTTGAGTGACAAATTAAGGTAAAGCCAACTCAGATAACTCATAAGTAACCTAGTTTCTGTAACCAGACTACTTGTATGTCAGCTAATCTAATGTAGGTATGTAGGTACTAAGACGTGTGGCTGTAGCTAGGTTTGATTGACATCACGTAGTGTAGCTATGACTTTGAATTGGTTAACATGGTTTGGAGATAAGGCTGTGTTTACAAAACAGCGGCGCTTAAAGCGGGCAGTGTGAGCTTTTATGTGCAATGGATACGCTCTGTACAGACGCCAGCACATCAAGCTACTACAATCTGTCAAATTTCTTTAATAGATTTTCAACTTTATCGCTAAAGCATTAGGTTCAAGGTTGATTGGGAAAATTTGACAGTTTCGGGTAGCTTGACCTGCTGGCGTCTGTACCAACGCATCCCGTTTGTCAAGTAAGCTCTGCCTTATTTTATGTGTCTTATTGATTTCGTGAGCGCAATTGCGCCTGCCGAATATGAGGTCCTAGATTCAGACATAGTGTTGGAAGGCATCCCACAAGGTCGACCAATGACCTGAAGGCCAATTCTCATAACTAAAAACGTTCAAAATCTAGTCGCAATCTCATCTTAGCTATAGTCAATGCTAAACATTTGTCAAAAATGTAGGGAAATTAGTGGTATTTTTAACAGATTGAGACTGATATCAGACTGTGAAAGTTCTTAAAATTACGAGAATTGCCTCTGGTGAATGCCACAGGAATCCGCTGGATACGAGAAGCACAGATCCGGTCGAAGTGGCGATCAGTTCAGCAGTGGACGTCTTTCGGCTGAAATGATAATAATTATGAGATTTATACATAGGTTTTCAGCAAATTACAGCATTTGGTCTCTTAGAATTTTGCCTGATAACGGTTAGGGCATTATGAATTTATAGAGAGTGTGTCTTTTTCTCAGCAAGCAAAGGCTCTAGGACCTCTTTCCTATGGCATATCCCGTAACATTACGTTTTTAGGGTTTCCGTAGGTACCTCAAAAGTAACAAACGCAACCTTTATTCCAACGCCCTTTTTCCCAGGAACGCGTCGATATCAACTTGAAATTAATATAAAATGCGTAGTTCTATGGTCCCTTAGAGCTATGAAATAAACAAACTTCAACAATGCAATGAAAAAATACGGCCATTTTATGCGACACATTTTGATGATCGCAAATTAATCATAACTTATAGGCATTACCCGTTGACTTAGAATCATGAAATTTGGCAAGAAGCAAGGTCTCACAGTACAAGTAAAGATTACAAACTTACATTTGCAGTTGAAGAATTGACCGTAACTTAAATCGGTATGGGAGAACATTTTCTCAACTACAAGTTTGTTTGTGGCAAACTTTCATCCCATCTATGGAAACCCTGATGCGTGGCAGGCCCAGAAAGAGATGGCGGGATGAGCTGGACTTCTGGACTCCCCAATCACAGTAAACCGGGAAAAGTGGACCCCCGGTTCCCCCGTAGTGGGGTTTTAAAGATCTCCGAGGCCGCGCGGTTCGCCATTTCAATGACGCGGCCACGTTCAAACCCTTATAACTTTTTAACCATAGCTTTGACAATTTTATGGTTTTGGGAATAAATTTTTACAAAAAGTTGCCATGGTTTTTGTTTTAAAAAAAACGTCATGGCTGCGACATTGAAAAGGACACGGGATGACACAGGCTTATAATAATAATAGGAATAGGAAGAGATAATAATAATAATAGGAATTGTGCGTGGTCCGACACGCACTTGACTGGTTTTTTATTATTTCACTAACGAGGAATGAAAAAAACGTACCGTACTTTTGCCACGGTATTTTCCAACTTATATGAGGTAATTTAAAGAGATAGCTTTGTTATAGTTAGTTCCTGCCTGTTTGTATTTATGAAGCGTTTTATTCTTACTGTTATTTGCACTCGTTAGGTGCAAGGTGTTAGTGTGTTTTGGACAAGTGCCAATTGGTTTCCATCTACCTACATCCTTTTTTGCCATATTATTTAATGACCTAATTTTCTCCGACAATCAATACAACTAATTTAATAAATAAACAATCTTTTACATCTAATAGTAAAAAATCATTCTATATTAATACATAGAAATGTTTTTACTATTAAGTGACAAAAATCATTCTGTTAATACTTACATAGTTTTGTTTTCCCAACAGTGTTAATACATAGTATGATTTTTTACTATTAGGTGTAAATAATCATCAGTAATCATTCATTATCATTTTAATTATCATGAAACGCACTTTCTGTAGGTATAACTTTGATAGATATAAGTTTTATACTTTTTGAGAAAATCGAATCAGAGTTCCAAGGTAGCGGGTGGCTCGGTTTATTTGCTATCCAGTGTATGTTTATACATAGTTTTTTTTTTTCCAACAGTGTTGGGAAAAGGCTAGGTAGATGTTACAGATGATGTCTATGGCATGCAAGCTACTAGCATGTTTGGTCCAAATAACTTGTCATTCGGGTTAGGATTTTAAATCAACGGCATTAAAGTAAATTTTACGATGACACTACAGAATAGTATTTATAATGAGTACACAATACCTTTAAAGTGCTTTTCAAGGCACGGAGGGGCGCGAGGAGCTTCTTGAAATATAATGGATAGTAACCATCCACGGATCGACTTCGGCAAGCGTAGCTTAACCCTCGACTGACCCGTGCGGCTGTTATTATTTAGCCACGAGCCCCTCGTTAGATAGATAAGCGTTTGTAGTGTGTCATAATTCCTGGTTAATCTGACCTATTCAATTTAGGTAATCTCTTGTCAAAATAACGTGTTATGATTGGTTCAACTAATCTTATACGATGACACGAGGCTTGGTCACAGAGTTGATTGATCCGTGGGGATTAGAGACACGGAGGGTAGTATTATTATGAAGAAGACATTTGCCCAGCAGTGGGTTACTGAAATGATTCATATGGATGACATAACAGAATTTTATCAATGCCTTGCACTATTACTTACTCACTTGTTCCGCACTCCCTAATGGTTCAGTAGAAAACCAGCGTCAGAAAGCACCTGCAGTGCGATTCTGTAACCATCTTACCGTGAAAACTTAGGTGAAGTGAGCGTGGAGTGAGCTGTCATTCCAACTAATGCTAGTGATTGACACTATTGATAGGTCACTCTAAGCTCACTTCACCTAACTTTTCATGGTGAGATTTTTACAGAATCGATCGGCTGTCTGGCATTATTGCTGAAATGAATCTTTTTGGCGCAGCCGTGAGGCGCACACTAATGTACTTAAAAAAATATTTCCACTTTATTTTGTTATTTGAAGTTTGTGTTTTACGACCTGTGTCCAAATAAACTTTATTCATTCTTTTTGTCCTCAAGCCGGAATCATCCGAAGGGTTAGCCAGAAGTTTAAACTACATGAGTCTAAAAAACCGTGCGAAACAGGTCGCTAGTTTGGAATAAATGTTTTGAGTTTGGGTTTAAATGGTCTGCATTTGTATTCACCAAGAACCACTGGTATACTCAAACAAACCTCACATGCACAAACAACCAATCAGTGTACGCCAATAGCCATCAAAGTAGAAAGAATAAACAGGAAACACAAATAAAACCTTTGACAAACAGACATACATTACAATAGCTAATCTAGCTGCAACTCTAACGAGCTGCCAGTTAAACCTGGTTGCCATGGCAACCGTTCTAATTGAGTATCGACCTATTGTGTGCGTAGCGTCAAAGCGTTTCGAGCACTGGAGTTAGGATTTTATTTATGGAAAGGCTACGTAAGAGGGGCTCGTGGCTATATAATAACAGGCGCACGGGTCCATCGAAAGTTAAGGTACGTTTGCCGTGGTAGAACTTTGGATGGGTTACCATCCATTACATATCGAGACTCCTTCTTCTCCTTCTTTGCGAGGCCCTGGCCTCGGAAAGAACGTTAAACTTTTGTTCCCAGCTGTTATTTGTGGACCTTTGACAGTCGCACCGGGTAGTCAGAAGCCCCAAAAGTCTGAAAACTAGTCTTACAAAGAGAATATCGTACCCAGAAACTGGGTTGTGGAGGTGAGATAGGCAGTCGTTCCATGTAAAATACTGGTATTCAGATACATTGGGTTAGGCTGGAAGTCGACCCAACCTAGTTGGGAAAAAGCCAGGCAGATGATGGTGAGGGTGTAAAAAGACCCAGCACAAAGCCATCATCTACGCATTTTATACTTATCAAATTAAATAACACTGTACAGACTCCAGCACATCAAGCAAATCTGTCAAATTTCTTTAATATATTTTAAATTTTACCGGTCTGTCAACAAACTTCCATAGTGGTCCATACAACGGCGAATAAACAGTTTTGTTTTTCATGGCAAATAAAAAAAAACGTGTGAAAATATAACAATCTCTGAAAGAGAAAAACCTCCCCTAGCTACCCACAGTAGGTGGTCGAAAATAGATGTCTTTAACAGTCTATGGCAGTCACTGGGTAGTTCCTATCGTTTCTCGACCATCTTCAACTTTTACCAGCAACATCGGCCTCAGTTATTTACCGAGTACCTATTTAAAACTGGTTAACATGACATTGAAACATCTGTACTCTCCAGTGCTCGGGAAGTAAATTATTTCAAAGTAAAATTCTCGGAACCATGATTGCCGGGAAATATAAGTCTTCACTCGGCAAATTGCCATCAAAATACTTCGAGCAACGCTCTTTGTTTAAATATAAAAAGGTTTCATTTCTATTTCTGGTTTCCAAGAATCAATCTAGCGCAGTTTCTGAGAAGAAACATTTCTAAAATATAGTGAAAGCAGGGGAAAAGGGATGGTTAAGAATAAACCTTAGCGTCGCGTTTTGTGGGTGTGGCTAACACGTGTGGCTGACACCCTGAAAATATATTTGTATGCTAGACAAAAGTTTATTCGTCGGTAGCATTTATCGATTACTGTGTTCCTGTACTTAGATATCAAAAATAAAAACTGGAAAATATGCACCCAAAGATGCTTTATCAGACTATATTTACGTATATAAAATAAATATCTTGGACAGTTACGTTTTCAGAATGTATTTTAATTTTTTCCATGAAAAGGTCACCTAAACTTCATCGTTTGAAAAAAAAAGTATTTGAAATTGACGTGTGGGAGTTTTACTTGTGCATTTTAAATGCATCGCTTGATCGATAAATACCATAAACAGCAGAGGGGTTTATTTTTGATCTAATGGAACACTGTGCTACAGTAGCCTAATATGGGTGTGACTATGGAGCTATGTCACAAACCATGCTCCACCTCCTATCCTGCCCTCTGTGTCCCAAAACATGCAGTCAAGGTGACCTCTGCGCTGCCACCGACAACGCCGTGGAAGTGGCAAAGTTTTGGGAAAACCGCATTTAAAATACAGTCATGCCAGCGACACGAGGAAGAAGTAGCCCAATAAATAAAAACTATCCTATGTGAGAATAAGTAGTGAAACAATGAGCACCTTACAATTTGAAAAATTTCATGTAAATTTCATGTATGTGTTCATGTTTCTATGTTTTTATCCAATATACACAGTAAATATAATTTATCATAGAACATTGAAGCGGGAAAAAGACTAACAGTTGACAAACAATTGACGAACTTTTGAGGCCGGGCGCGAGTAAGCAGGTACCAACTTCCGTAGACGTGAACCCACGCCAATTGAAAGCAAGTATTCCTTTATTTCATGTAATCAACTATCCTCGGAGTTTCTTTGAAGGATAAAGTCAGAAATGAAATTATCCGGAAAAGAAACGGAGTTAACAACATAGCTTGCAGAGTAAGCAAGCTGAAGTGGCAATGGGCTGGCCATGTTTGTCGAAAGATCGATGCCCGGACCAATGAGTCCTGCAGTGGAGACTGCGTATCGGTAAGCGTATTGTGGGACGCCCCTCAGCAAGATGGACCGACGACCATAAAAAGGTGGCTAGGATAGACTGACTGCGGAAGGTGTAGGACAGAGTGTTGTGGCGCAGCCTGGGAGAGTCTTATGTTCAGCAGTGGACTGCGATAGGCTGATTTAACAGATGTTTGACTACGTAATCAGCCTATAATGTTCCCACTGCTGGGACACAGGCCTCCTCTCTGTGAGAGGGAGTGGGTGTAATAGTGTAATCTACCACGCGGGCCCAGTGCGGGTTGGTAGAGGTCACACGTCTTCAAATTTTTAGTTCTAGGACATGCCGGTTTCCTCACGATGTTTTCCTTCACCGTTGTGAGAGCAGTGGTGATGAAATTATTTACACCAAGTAAAGCGCCTGTCTGGGTTCGAACCCACGACCCTAGACTCGTAGTTACCACTGGGCCACCCCTGCTCACACAAAGCGATAAGTGATGAAGATGGTTGACTATCCTTCTAGTAACATAATATGAAACCCAAGTTCTTAGTAATCTTTTAAAGAACAAAGGAGGCATCGACAATGGCGTTCCTAATTTTTCCATCAAGAAATAATACTCTGCCGAACATAGAAGTTAACTGCCGTCGACTTTTCGCTACGATACTACATAAAAGTGACACGCTGTTAATTCCATTGGCGAAGCCCGCCATTGAAATTATTAGCATACCGAAGGGTGCTTAGTAGAAAATTTTATACCCTTCTTTTACGATAAGGCGTGGCTTAAAATCTAGACACTTGATAACTGCGAGTACCGAATTGGTGGTTTTTTATAAGAGAGTGGTTTTTTTTCATTATTTTTAGTGCTTTTTGTTTTTCCATTTTGCGCTCGCTTTTTTTTAACTTTACTGTCTGAGTAACAGCTTTTACTTATTTTCTAAAACAGAATGCAAGAGTCCGTAGTTGGCTTTGTCGCAATTTTTTACGTACATATTTTGTCTGTTATTTCTAAGGAACTAAATTGAGTATTTTTGTATTTCAGTGCGTTATTAAGTTTTTTAAATTTTCAACATGTTGACGTCACCAGAGTAATTAGAAGCATTGTTTGATGTAATTTACACACAAATAAAAAGCTCAGAACCATTAATAAAATAATTAGCCTCCCGATCGATTTCAGTCACTGGTCTATCTCAACGGAGATTCAAAAATCAAAACTTTCTTTTCTTTCTTACAATTGAATGCAATAGGAATAAGACTGCATTATTTACTACTCGTATACATATTTACATTTGAAAAAACAAGCAAAAGAATCATAGGGCATCAAAAAATTCGTCCGCATCGTTGTCAACAGGAACAGTGCCCAAAAGGCTGGCAGCATTGCCACGTTGTATGGCGATGCTAATTGTACTCGTATACAGAATATTTTGATTAAATATATATTTCCAAAATCAACAAAACCAAAACTGGTCCCCTAGACGAAAAAAAAAAATTGCCTCCTGAAGTTCTAACTTTAGATTTTCAGATTTAACATGCAAAATGAACTCTAGGATGGTAATCTAAGTTTTATTTTGCTTAAAATACTTTGCAAGAGTGGGTCTTTAGAAGTTTTCATACTTGAAGGACGGTAGTCTAAGATTTATTTTGCTTAAACTACTTTGCAAGAGTGGGTCTTTAGAAATCGCCTGCGTGACTTTTTGTCCGGACGTAGGCAATAACTAATAACTTCCGAACTACTAAAGGCACTCTGATTTAAGTGCGTAGTTTCTTGGTGTATTTTTTGTAGCTTAGGTACTAAGAAAAAATCAGAAAGTGTCAAAGTGTACTGATGATGTAATCAGTGTGTCAGTGTTCGAATTATGTTCCGTACATTGTAGCCGTAGAGCTCCTGGCTAGTAATAACAGCCGCACGGGTCGATCGATCACGTTAAGCTAGGTTTGCCACGGTTGGTCCGTGGATGGGTGACCATCTTTACATACCGAGAGCCGTGGCTCAGAAAGCACGTTAAGCCGTTGATCTCAGCTGTCATTTGTGTATCTTTAACAGATGTTACGGGTCGTCAGAAGTCCGACAAACAGTTAAACCAAGGAGTATCCTATTACGCAGTAAGTGGGTTGGATAGGCAGTCGCAACTTGTAAAATACTGGTATTCAGCTGCATCAGGTTAGACTGGAAGCCGACCCCAACATAGTTAGGAAAGGGCTAGGCAGATGCCATCAGCTGCCTAGCCTTTTCCCAACGTCATATTTGTCATCATTGACAATAGATGCTGAATAGATAAGGCATCATCCTGATAATGATATCAATGAAAATCTCAGTACAATGTAAAATTATATATTTCGTCAAATAAGTAAATATCAAAACTTATAAAACCTGCATTACGAGTTTTTTTTCTGATATAACATTCACTTAGCATGAATACGTCAATTATGAAAATACTCCCAATTCATCCATTATGAATATTGAACATAAAATGAAGTAAAAATGTCTCGGTAATAATTTGTAGTTTCCCCAGAATTTCACCCCACCAGCAGTGCGATTCTGTAACCATAAGTCATAAGTCATAAGTCATTTATTAATTTGTTGAACATAGGTACAATAATGATGTTATAAGAGAGAGAATAGTGCGCTATGTTAAGCCAGAGGGCGTACAAATGTTTGTGTTTAATTAAGCAGCCAGGTCTCGACAAGAAAATTAATAAAATAAAAGTAAGCCTGGACTATAAAAAAATATAATAATTGTGGAGAATGACACATTTTGACAAATTAATTAATAATAAATAGCAATATATGTCAAAAGACAGAAAAAATAAAATACAAAATAAAATGAAAACTAATAATAAGACTATGTCAATATACAATACTAATGTCAATATACAATACAGATGTCAGAGATACAATACTAATGATGTCAATATACAGATGTAATTTATATAAGAATTTATTAGCATGTCAACATTCTGTCATTAGATTTTTATCTGTTATGAACTCTGAAATACTGTAATATGCTTTGTTCACAAGTAATGATTTTAGCCGTTTCTTAAATAAGTTCACATTCAATTCTTTGATTGACGAAGGTAAGCGGTTAAATATAACTGGCGCCATGCAAAAAACACTTTTGTACATTAGAGCTGTGTGAGACCTTCTTACACATAAGCTATTATTATCCCGTCGACTTCGATTATTAATGTCCGACATTTTTTTAAACAACTTTGGATTAGTCTTTACAAATACAGCAACCTCAAAAATATATAAAGATGGAAGAGTCAAAATTTTAAACTTAATAAACAATGGTTTGCATGTATCTATGACCTGCAATCCAAACATTGTCCTGATACACTTTTTTTGGGCTTTAAAGATAATTTCCCTATTGGTTGAATTCCCCCAAAAAATTACACCATATCTTAACACTGAACCCACCAAGCCATGATAAGCTATGACTAAAGCGTCCACAGTCATCACTGAGGTAAGTTTATATAGGGCATAGGCAGACTTACTAATTCGTTTGGTTAACTGCTCCGTGTGCGTCTTCCAATCTAATTTATTGTCAATTGTTAAACCTAGGAATTTAGATGTGTTTACTTGCGTTATGCGTTGGCTGTCATAGTATATGCTCATATTTGTGTTTGAACGTTGGCTAAACATCATTAATTTTGTCTTTTCAATATTAATTTTTAGATTATTATTATCCAACCATTGTACTATGGAGGTCAATGTCCTTGTAATTTCGTCGTTATAGTTTTGACCGTTTGTGCTTTTAATGGTTACAGTGCTGTCATCGGCAAATAGTGACATGGGGTGACTAGTAACTTTCGGCATATCATTTATATAGATTATAAATAGAGGAGGCCCTAAAACACTGCCCTGGGGTACGCCATATGTAATGGTTCGATGATCAGACTTGTATATTCGTTGACATTTGGTTTTATAATCTATTTCAGATACTTCAACGTACTGTTTCCTGTTCTTTAAATAAGATTCTATTAAATTCAAGACATTACCTCTAATGCCGTAGGCGTCCAGTTTACTTAGCAAAATATTATGGTCCACATAGTCAAAGGCCTGAGTCATGTCACAATATATTGAGCACACAGGTATTCTTTGGTCAACATTCGTATAAACATTATTCAGAAAGTCATAGATGGCCATATTGATCGTTTTACTTTTCCGGAAGCCTTTTTGTTCCTCTGTCAAAATATTTTGTTTGTCAAGGTATTTATAAATATGTGCATAAATGTATTTTTCAAATACCTTGGATATTATTGGAACGAGCGCAATGGGCCTATAAGATTCCATGCATTCTTTGTTCTTTTTTTTAAATAATGGTTTAACCACAGTTGTTTTTAGGTTAGTTGGATATGTACCATGTGTTATGCACAGATTGAGGATATAGCTCAAATGTCCACTAATGTAGTCTGAGACGTACTTAATCACTTTGGTAGAAATTTCATCATTGCCTACACTACCGGTATTTTTTAAAGACTTAATTATGGCTTTGATGTCTTGTTCACTACTTGGCGCCATAAACATCGAATTACTCGACTTTGAGATATTTGATGTCACCTGTACACCTCTATTAGTGATTGGTTTTATCTTATCGACAAAAAAGTTGTTAAAGGCTTTCGCTATCTCGTACGGATGTGTTACTTTTTTATTTCCTATTTTAATGCTTCCAATTGAGTTTTTACTAGCCATATTCATCTTCGTTCGATTAATTATATCCCATGTCGTTTTTGACTTGTTAGATGATGATTTAATGTTATAGCTGTTCTGAGCACGTTGTGTTAGTTTAATTATTTTTTTATATGTTGCTGTATATTTTTTAAATTCCTGTTTGTTTTGTTCTGTTCGTTCCAGTCGGTAACGCCACAGAAGTGTTCTTTTATTTTTACTACATGTTTTGATTCCCCGCGAAACCCATTGTGGTCTCTTGTGTATGGTTATTTTTATACGTTTTAAAGGAAAACACAAATTATACATAAGGACGAAATTCTCCAGAAATATATTATAGGCTGTATTCGGATCTTCTAATTGATACATCTCCGATAGAGAGACATTTTGCAAACATTCCCTGAATTTATCCATGTTTTCCTTATTATAGTCGCGGCGTTTAATGTACCAATGCTTTAAAACACATATCCTTTTCACCGGACACTTGAGAATTTGACAGGTATGATCAGACAAAGCAAAATCGAGTACGTCATATTCACATTTTTTACACAGATTATGAGCAAAATTGTCTATGCATGTTTTACTGGAGAGTCTGGTTGGCTGATTAATTACTAATTTAAAATTAAAGCTAAGCAAAGTACATTCTAGATCTAGTGTAGTATTATTACGCTTCAAAGTATCAATGTTAAAATCACCGCATATTACAATATTTCGTGTATTTTTCTTTGTTATAAACTGGCATAATTTATATAGCCGCTCGAAGAAAGTTGTTAAATTATTGGCATTTGGGACTCTATAAATACAGATTACAATTGTGTCAGTATGAATTAGTCTAATAGCACAACATTCAAATGTGCTACTTATTGCTAAGTTCCTAACTTCAGGAATTTCCTTCCAATGGTGTCCTTTTTTTATCAAGATACATGCTCCACCTCTTTTAATGTCTCTTCTACTGAAACATGTAGCTAGATCGTAGTTAGAGATTGACAGATACTGTTCATAACCAGCCATCATGAAATGCTCGGTTATGCAAATTACGTCAATGCTAATATTCTTCACCATGAGTTCTTCTAGGCATACACAAAGTGCGTCAGATTTATTTAACAGTCCTGCAATGTTCTGATGTAGTATATTTATATAGTTATCATAGAAAAAACCGGTTTTCCGATTGTTCATCAGGTGTTGTATCGATGTCTATAGTCAATAAGTCGTATTTTTTAACACCACAGATAAAATCGTCAATATCTTTGAAAATTGTCTGCATTCCAAAATTGTTTAGTAATCCTGTTTGTTTCGTAAACATTTTATAGTCATTTGCCAGATTCTTGTTCGAGTCCAAGAGATACGCATGTTGATGAGACATTATATCAAGATACAGTAAATTATTAAAGTGTTCTATTCTCCAATTATACATATTTGTGTTGTAATTATACCTATAAATCGGCGTGCAGACTATTATGTTCGTATGATTTAATTTTTGTAGGGTTGTTCTGATGTGTAGTGTCAGTTGGATGTAGTCGTTCGTAGTTTTAAAGTCTTCCTCTCCTAACAGAATTATACAGAAGTCTTTCATTGTGAATGTTTCTAATTTAGTTTCTATATTGCACAGTAGTTGTTCTGTTTTACAGTTTGTCCGTATATAATGGCATATATTTTCCGAATGTTTGTGAAGAGTACTTTCGGCAATCTTTCTGATGTCATTTTTGTTGTTACTACTCAAAATACATATTTTACTCTGTTTTTTATGTTGTATTTGCGCTGAAATTGTCTTAACACTACTAGCACGACTACTAGTTTTATTTTTAATGTCAGATGGCGTTATCATAACTGCTTTCTGATTAGAAATCAATAAAGGCTCTGTTTGTGTCTGTTTGTTATCTTTCGGAAGTTTCTTAATTGGAGTTGACTTTTTGTATTTTTTAACGGGACTATGTGTAAGTTCTTTGAGGAGGTCGTTTTTGCTTTGTAAATCAATATTTATTTGCTTAAGGTCATGGTTCTCCAAAGACAGTGACTCAATTTCCTGATGTGCACTGTTTAATTCCAACACAAGCTTGTCAATTTGTTCTTTTAATTTAGTTATCTGTTGTTGTTGTGCATCATTAACATCATCATTTGATAAATCGGGTAGACTGTTCACGGTATCTTCGAATGTGTCATTTTGTGATTGGTTGATGACGGTAGTTGAATCCGATTTAGTACGCGTACGACGCATAGTGATGTTTTCGAAGAAGTTCATTTTTGGTTTTTTATTGCTCTGGCCGAGCAAATTCGATAGAATAACGATAAAGACAATTTATGAATTTACAAAAAGACTCCCGTTGTCGGTGGGATTCGATCCAGCGATCTGCTACGTAGAAATCTGTACGTCTACCAATAGAGCTATTTGAGCTCTAATTATATGACATAAAATTATGTATCCGTTTCTAGCGGTATGGATTTGATAAAAGTTCGTTATGACTCGTAAGATTGAATCGATATTCAAAAGTTTGACAGATAGTTTTTATTTGTTTTTTCACTTTTTGTTTTGAGTTTATTGAGGAAATGTTTTGTTACACTTCATTATTTATGTTTCCACTATAGTATTTTTGACCTTTATTGCGTTTTTAGATCACCAAAACACTGAATTAACGTAGATTTGACAGGGTTTACTGTTCAATTGAATATATCACTAAACATATATAAGTATTAATGCGAGTTTTTGTTGGATAACACTTCCACTTCTTATATACAATGTATTGTTTAATATTTACACGAATACACTATGAAATAACTTTATTTTATATTTTTGTCAATATTAGTAACGAAGCACAATGTTTACTTGACGGACAGCGCCATCTAGCCATCTCACCGTGAAAACTTAGGTGAAGTGAGCGTGGAGTGAGCTGTCATTCCAACTAATGCTAGGGATTGACACCATTGAAAGCTCACTCTAAGCTCACTTCAACTAACTTTTCACGGTGAGATTTTTACAGAATCGATCGGCAGCTATTCACTCGAATTTAATAGGGATTTTGGGAACGTATCTTCTCTTTGTACCGAGTTATAATTCCGCGAAATGGACCATTTTGAATAGTAAATATTAAACTGTAGTCTGCATTGCCGTTAATGATTTCCAACGAAACTGTTCAATAGTATCCACAGAGATATTTTGTGGTCGCTTTACTGCAAATTGTTCTCAAAGCAAAATATACGATACAAATATTTTGAAACAGTTGAATTCGACGAAATAAAACGGAGGCTTTATACAAGTTCATTAAAACGAACCATTACTATTTTATAAAGAGTTGAATTCAAAGAAATAAAAGATATTTTATTTTGTAAGTAGGTTTGTACAAACACTTTTACACGTCAATCATATTTTAAAACTAGATGAGGTCGGCGTTTCCTATTTGACTAGTCTGAGAAGAAAGGCCGAAACAAACTCAGACGTCACAGTCTCTTTTAAAGTCCAGACATAATCTTGGTCAGATCATATGAAGACCATGTAGGTCGATGTCTGAGATGGTCTTTTGAGGAAAGAACCACACAGATTGAGAGGACCTGTCCAGTCAGTGCACGCATATGTCAGAAATCGTGCAGCTCAACTCAAAACCTAAGGAGGAGGTTATTTAAAAATGTTCTTAATATGATGTCAGTGTCAAAATCAATGCGGAAAATATACATTGTAAACATACTTGGCAAAAGGAACTAGAAGGGCACTGCAGAGTTGGCCTTATATATTTTTCATTTATAGGTGTTGGAGACGGGAGCTGTCTTATTCAAAGTCGTGAATATATTCAGCTGTATTTGACTAAGTACTCATATACACGAGTGGTACGTTGCCGACGGCAGCTGTCGACGCGTCGGCGGCTGCCGTCGACACGTCTAAGGCTGCCGCTGAGTAGGAGCGACGGTTGCAGTTACCTCTGCCGCTCTTGTATAACCATTAGCGAACACCTGACTATGATATGGTCAAAATTGAGTTAGTGAGAAACGATTGAACTGATTGATTTGATATGTTTTTAATCCGAAGTGTGCTTGAGTTATTTCAATTAGTGGAAAGCAATTATAACTGGCATTCAATGATGCATGAAAAGGATTTCCTACAACAATCCCATTGCTGATGATATTATTTCCTGTCGCAGAAATTATGTTGACAGAGAATTAATTTATTAACACTGTAGGAGTATGCATTGATTTTTTGTTATTTGCGCCTTTACTATACTGTCGCCTTGTTGGTCCAGTTGGTTGCAAGCTTTACAGCTGAGGATGAGGTCCTGGGTTCGATTCTTGGGTCCAGCAAAGTGTTATTAGAATTTTCCATCTGGCATTTTTCAGTAGCAACCCAGCTTCCAGTCTAACCGGATGCAGCCGAATACCATTATTTTACATGGAGCGACTGCCTATCTGACCTCCACAGCCCAGTTACTGTGTAATTTAATAATAAAATCGTAACTGGCAAAATATAGATGTGGATGAACTATAGGTGGACCTAACTCGTCGGAAAATTCAGCACACCGCACCCCGGTTTCACCCGCATAAGTTTCAATCCCGTGGGAATATCGGGATAAAAAGTATCCTATATGTTAATCCTGGTTACAAACCATCTGTGTGCCAAATTTCATCCAACTCCGTTTAGTAGTTTTTGCGTAAAAGAGTAACAAACACCCATCCATCGATTTATCCATCCATCCATACAAACTTTCACGTTTATAATATTAGTAGGATTGTTTAGGGCAAAAACGGCGTGTAGTGCATAAATATTAATACTTGAGCTACTTACTTGAAAAGTCGTTGCGTGTTTTTATGTCACGGTGCACATCAAAGTCGCTCAGTGTGTCACCGGCTTGACACCTTTTCCGACTTTAAAAGGCAAAATAAGAAACAAGATCTCTCTTTTTCCTTCTTCTAAAAAAGCAACATTCATTTTTAAAAGCGTATCTAAAGGCTTGTTGGCAGTCAAACGTCTCTTTATTTCCGTACGATTGACTTGGCACGAATTTTAGAAGGTTTTCCTTGTGTGCCTTCATATTTTTGTAGGTTTTAGAAGTTCATATTTGGCGTTGTTGTGTAGAAAGTTTTGTCATATAAGTCACACGTTTTGTCGGTACGGTTGGCGTAGTAGTTAAGCGATTGACTGCTGCGCTGCGTGTCGCGGGTTTGATTCCCGCACGTAACAAATATTTGTATGGCCTACAAGTGGTTGTTCCGGGTCTGGCTGTTTGTGTATGTGAGTATAGATGTTTGTAAACGCCCCCACGGTACAGGAAAAAATCCTAGTGTGAGGCAAAGTTTTGTAAAAAAAAAAACAAAACAAACCAACACACATAGTACATTTTTTCATAGTAGAGATTTGATAGGTTATTTCGTTTATCCACCACAATAAATCCACCTTAAGGTACGCGGAAACGGGTTTTTAGGGTCTTAGCATTATGCTGGGCGATGGCCGTTTTGCGTGAATGTGACGCATGTTTACCCCCAACTTGTTATTTTTTGTGTGTTTATGTCCTTTTTTTTATGCGTCATGTTTGCCGCAAATAAATGCTTTTTCTTTCTTTCTTTCTTTTAAGGGTGGACGAACGGAATAATAATATCCATCAACCCGCACTGGGCCCGCGTGCTGGATTATGGCCCGCGTGCTGGATTATGGCCCACTCCCTCTCTCAGATAGGAGGCCTGTGTCCCAGCAGTGGGAACAGTATAGGCTAATTATGGAAATGGAATAACCGGGTTTGATACTTCTGACTTTTATCTGTTTATTTATTCCACAATTGCATTACGAAATGATCAAAGTATGTCTTAGCAGGCTAAAAGACAAATCCGCCCATAGTATTAAAGAAAGAAAGAATTGAACTGTTTTTTTAGTTTACTTAGAATAACATAATTAGCCTATAATTTTCGTTCCAACTGCTGGTACACAGGTTTCCTCTGTATAAGAGCAAGTGAGCTGCAATCCACCACGCGGTTCCAGTTAGGATTGGTGGATGTCACATGTCTTCAAATTATTGGTTCTAGGACATGCCGGTTTCCTCGCAATGCTTTCCTTGACCTTTGAGTTTGATCATATAATATAATTTTTTTCCAGACTATCATTTCTCGTCACTTTCCAAAATTTATAAACATCATAAATATCTAAAACAACTTGTAAAAACATAACAATAGATCGCTGTGAAAATCTACTTCGAAAATACTCAACTTTTCTCGTCTACATTCATCGTATCGGCCCGGAATCACCCACTGCCGGGATGTAGGCCTCCCCTTTTTGGCCTAACTCTCATTTTTTTGGCATAACTTTGGCCACCATTCGACCACAGCTTTACTCCATTGGCCATCCCCGAAATAGAAATAGTCTCACACTTGTATACCACGTCACTTTGTGCCATTTTTATCGTATATCTAAAACAACTTGTAGAAACTTAACAATAGATCGTTGTGAAAACCTATTTCAAAAGCACTCTCAACTTTTGACGTCTATACAATATGGTGATACTTTTGAGCTACCTATAAAATTTCAGCCCAGAATCACCCACTGCCGGGTATGCCTCCCCTTTTTTCTGCAATGCATCCCGGTTCCGTGTATCCCTCATCCAGGCGTTTCCCACGACTTTGACGATATCATCAACCCAACGCTTTTGGACGCCCCTGGTTTCTCTGGCCTAACCTTGGTCTCCATTCAGTCTCAGCTTTACTCCATCGTCCATACTTTTATACCACTTTGTGCCATTTCTATAATAACATTTTCTCCAAGTAACCAACTTAAGTGAGCCATCTTAACAATAGATCGTTGTGAAAATCTATTTCAAAACCATTCTCAACTCTTGACGTCTTTTGAGTATGGTGATGCCTTTGAGCTACTTCTTAGTTTGTTTCAAAACCCTGAAGGCAACTTAGTTACTCCGACAGTTTGTAGTTATTTAGCTAAAAGCTATTTTATAGCACCCCGTCGTCCCAGGCTATAAATACTTACCTTACTTTTATTACAAGTCAGTCAATCGAGTGTCGTCACAGACAGTTCTTGTTAGACTGATCGAAGACAGAAATAGATGATGGTAGAATAGATTGGAAATTGTGTTAAAACTGGGCTATTTCTAGTTAGTCTTAGCAATATGACAAATAAAGATCCAAAGATAAATCCTTCACATATCCTTCATAATATATATGAAGGTTTATTGGTACCTACCCTACTATTTTTGGGAACTAAAATAAATGAAATAGTTTTTCCATTTATCTCGTATTCATTTGTTGTAATGACAATAAACGTAGTGACTTGTATGACGCGATAACTCAGGCCAGAGAAGTTTGACGTCAATCGTGGGACTCAAAACGCCTATCGAAAATAACGCCACTGGAAAGAGACGTTCCATAACCATCTTTCTATTAAACACGGAGTCAGCGAAGATTTCTGAAGGCACCAAACTAAGAATACTATTCAAGAATGAGTTTCCTCTAAAGTTTACTCTTTTATTTATTTATTTATTTATCCATTTATTTCAGGCATCATGGCCCATATAAACACATAAAATACAATATTAATATAACTTAACTTTCTTTATGAGAGAAACAACAGAATATACGAAAGCTTACGCTTCTAAGCCCGACACAACCAATCATAATCTACTTAATATCACGTTAGTAAGTCGCATCGTGTACGGACCAGCATTGAAATGTAAAATACTGGTATTCAGCTGCATCCGGTTAGACTGGAAGCCGACCCCAACATAGTTGTTACGCCCAAAGTTACGCAGATGATAGACTGGCAAACCTCGTAGTGATATGACTGGGCTTAACTCAATTTAATTTTCATGTCAAGCTATCTGACTGTTGGTAATCAAAAGATGGCGTCGGTAAAAGTGTATCGTGTCAAATTTGGCTATTATGTAATTTTGCTATATTATGCTTGATGGCGTCACTGAGACGTGGGTCATATAGTTTTTCTATGACATTTCTTCTGATAGCCTCTCGAGAGTATCTTAAATTTCTTTGGACTGCACCTACAATTATTGTATCTTCAATAATAAGGGTTGTCATTAAATCTCCTAACCCAAGCAAAGAGACTACTTTTAAAATACTTCCTTTGGATATGCCCATTGATAACTTTTACGAAATCAACGTAAAATGTAAGACACAAAACCAACAGTGGTTGTGGACAGATTTTAGTTATATTGGTAAATGATGTAGCAAAACAAACCGTGTGCCAATAATAACGCCGTCAATCATTTCAAACTTCTCGCATCGCACTGCAACATATAAGAAGTTCGCAAAAATCGCGTTGAGAAGCACGAAGTTTTTGAAATTGCGAAACTTCTTCAATAGAAAATGAGCTGACGTCATGGGGTGTCCATGACGTCACTCCGTATATTTATCTATATATATAAAATTCAAAGTCCTGACTGACTGACTGACTGATAGATCAACGCACAGCCTAAACCGCTGGTCCTAGAGACATGAAATTTGAAGGGTGTGTTCTTCGTGAAGAGTAGGCATCCACTAAGAAAGGATTTTTCGAAATTCCACCCCTAAGAGGGTGAAAAGAGGGGAATTCGTTTGTATGAAAAATCTTATTCCTTGAGTTAATAAACTTGAAACTTGGCACGAATACATCTAAATAAATTATGAAGATTGTCAGTTTTTTTTTTCTTCTAAACTATCCCCTAATAAGGGATTGGGGGGTTTCAAAGTTTGTATGGAAGAATTTTAGCGCGCAGTCCGATTTACTCGAAACTCAGTATTGATACTTTTGACTGAAAATAATTAATAATAAGTATGTATGTAAAGTTGTCGAAAATTTACCACTGACAGGACAAAAAGGGGTAATTCAGGTTTTAAGGGGAAGATTTGAACTTGAAACTGAATGTTACATTTTGACGCCTAAACCACTGAACTTCTGATTTGGCATAGAGATAGATGGCATCCTGGGGAAGCACATACATTTTATCCTGTTAGCACGTTCCCGTGGGATAATTTCCGACATCCACGCGGGCGAAGCCGCGGGCAGAAGCTAGTACACTATAAATTGTAAAATATCCTCAATAATTATTTTCATAATCGCTTAACTAATTATTTATACTAGTTAACACAAACAAACTAAATAACTATACAAATAAATACAAAAACAAAAGAATATTATTATTATTTAGGCGTCAAAATACTCGTCCGCATCGCTGTCATCCGGAAACGTGCCTAGAAGACTGACAGCATTGCCGCGTTTAAAGGCAATGCTAATTCTTTGGCCAAAGAACGACTCAGCCCTCTGGTCACATGAAATGTCTATCTGCCGGCGAGAAATTTCCTTTAAAAGGAGATGCGCACTTGGGCCCCATGACCCGAGCGTTTCGACCCCCTAACGGCTCAAAGCTATTTTCCCAATAGTGTATTCTAAATACAAATAGTAATAAAAGACATCACTTGTTGGATAATCATGTATGGTGGTATCGTTGACAGGCATGGCGAATGTCACTTGCACAGTTTTAATTATAAATCTAAATAGTTTAGTGGCGCCGCCCAGCAACTAGGTATCTTTAGGTATAGATAAGCACCCTAATTGCGTAACACACGATCAATCGGAATCTGAATCATTTTGAAGCAAATTGCTAATCCATTGCTTCATAAGTTCGAAAAATGTATCTGCTCAACACGTAAATAACGGAATGAATGTTGTTGAACTGTCAAAATTCCGATTCCGATTGATCGTGTGTTTCGCAATTAGGGTGCCGGAACAACTACTTGTAGGCCATACAAATATTTATTACGTGCGGGAATCGAACTCGCGACACGCAGCGCAGCAGTTAATCGCTTAATCACTGCGCCATCCGTGCTGTCGGTTAAGCCACGCTTGCCGCGGTTGGTGCAAGGATGGGTGACCATCTTTACATACCACTCCGTGCCTCGGAAAGCACGTCAACTCGTGTTGAAACTACGACAAAGTGAATATACAAAAATGATATAAAAACAAGAGTTGATTAGCAACGGTAAAATGTGACTTGCTTGCCTGAAAAAAACCATTACAAAGTCTTCGCATGGTATAAAAAACAAGCAAAATATAGAAACCATGAAATTATGCTAGTTATTAAAGCTACACTCCAAGCAAAGAGACTACTTTTTAGATATGCCCATTCCCCCCTTCCCCTTCCTTCCTATGCCCCTTCGGATATGCCCATTGAAAACTTTTACAATATCAACATAAAATATATGACACAAAACCATCAAGCAGTGGTTGTACACAAATTGTAAGTAATTCGGTAAATAGAAGAACAAATAATTAATCCACATTATGCCAAGGCCATTGGCGTCCTGAATTATTTCCAACAGCTCGATATGATGTACTGCAACGCTTAAGATTTTGCTAAGATTGCGTTAGAAACACAAAGTTTTTGAAATTACGAAACTTCTTCAATATACACCATATGACGTCACTCCGTATATCAAAGTAGCTAGTTATAGCACCAACACTACGAAATTTAAAATCTTTTCAAAAGTATCTTGTAAGTCCATAGTGTGTACATGTCTGTGTATTTATCAGTCACTGTAGACCCTTGCACGCTGGTAACGTTGGCACACATGACGAATTTCACTTGCACAGTTTTGTTTGATTTTTGGTACCTACTAAACAAACTAGCCCAGTTAGTTTTCAGACTGTATTTATTGTAACAGTTTGATGTAAAACACTTCCAATCAATAAAAACAAGTATTGCTTATTAAACACTCAGCGCAACTAAAGTTAGTGATAAAAAATCTAGTTTTAAATATAACACCATATTATATAGAATTTTTTTTTCCTGTTTTCAAATCTTATTCTACTGGTTAGTCGTTGGGCCGCGCTGCAGGCTAGCGTTGAAATTGAAAACCGTATTTACATAAACTAGGTATTTTTAAACAACATAGTTACATTTAATATTCATGTTGAAGCTGAGAGGTACTAAAAATCTTTTTACACAACTGTAACGGACGCTAGGGGCGCGTCCAGCCCCCGCAGTCGTCCTGGGACACTCTTCGACTATTATAATTGTTGACGTGCGCTCCCAACTACCTGAGTCTAAGAGACTCCACTGGCGGCACACGTCACCACGCACCCCTCAATGTGTACGTGTGTTGTGAGGTAAAACAACCCACAAGGACCTCGGGGAGAGAAGGGTAGTAAAGAGGAGGCGAGGCGATGAAATAAAATGTAGTTTTTCTTGCTTGGAATTTTGTCCGCAGATTTCGGCATGGTATCTTGATGTTGCCTCTTTGACGGCTGTTTTGCGACTGACCAAGTGGCAAGTGGTACATCTTTTATACGGCCCTACATTTCCTCACAGATGTTCACGTAATTTGAACCCATTCGGTTTCTTACTAAACTTGCACAATATCCACCCATACCATCCACGACCACAATTTTGTCCGCAGATTTCGGCTTGGTATTTTGATGTTGCCTCTTTGACGGCTGTTTTGCGACTGACCAAGTGGCAAGTGGTACATCTTTTATACGGCCCTACATTTCCTCACAGATGTTCACGTAATTTGAACCCATTCGGTTTCTTACTAAACTTGCACAATATCCACCCATACCATCCACGACCACCACCACCACCCACCATCCATGCCACCACCACCACCGCCATCATCACTACCATCACATATACCATCTATATCTTTTACTTTATCTACATCTTTTTTAATAAATGTTTTTTTTTCTTCTTTCTTTTTTTCTTTATCCGACGGCCCCGGTTACTTATTTCTTTTTGGTGACTGTACAATAGGTACACCTCTGCTTAACCCTTCGGGGAAAAAGGCGTGATGTTATGTTAATGGATAATAAGATTGCAGTGTTATGTTCTGCGTTTACGTTCTCGAGTACAACACAGCTGTAGGGGTAACCAAGAAAGTAAACATATTCGTTTAATCAAATACCCTATTCGCCACACATGTCTACAATAGCCTCTGAAACAACAGTCGTAGTCACCTAGTTGTTTGGTCAGCTGCAATTTCAGTATTCATGTAACCACTCTGGTTAGTTCACAAGTACTCACTTTAATATATTAGTACAAACCGAAGTGCATTGGGTACATTTACATTCGCAAAGTTCGACTGCAACTTGTCTTGTTGACCGGTCAGTGCTTTCACTATGCGAGATTTCGAGTTATGTAATTGCAAGCGAGTTTTCGAATATAACATTAAATGTTAAACAAGTAACTGTAGAGGTTTTATCAGGGGGCTTACCACCAGCTCTTATAACAGGACAGAAGTTGAACTGCACTGCTTTTTTGTACAGACGCCAGCACATCAAGCTACTATAATCTGTCAAACTTCTGTAATAGATTTTCAACTTTATCGCTAAAGCATTAAGATTCAAGGTTGATTGGGAAAATTTGACAGTTTCGGGTAGCTTGACCTGCTGGCGTCTGTACTTAGTCATAGAACAAAAAAGCAGTGCAGTTAGACTTCTGCCCTGCTAGAAGAGCTGGTAGTAAGCCCTCAGGATGGCTTTGCCAAACGACGTCTAAGAAGGTTTTTAATAAGGTAATTATATTAGGAGCATATTACGAGATAAAAACTATTTCATATTTAGGAAAAGGTTTGGTAGTCAACCGCGTTATTGACAAGCAGTGTATTTTAAGACAAGTTAGTGTTTTTATCTCTCTCTAGATTTAGCTTCAATGCTGTACGGCGTAAGAGAGCGGCCTCGCTGCTAAACAGACTCCGTGGCAACCCCAACAGCATTATACGCGCTATAACCGGGAGACATGACAGTATTTGATTAACGATATTTCGGATCCTAAGGAGATTCGTAAAGTCTACTATAGTACGGACGCCAGCACATCAAGCTACTACACTCTGTCAAATTTCTGTAATAGATTTTCAACTTTATTTGTAAACCTATAAGGTTCAAGGTCAATTGGGAAAATTTGACAGTTTTGGGTAGCTTGACCTGCTGGCGTCTGTACCTAGGCGTGTGTTATTTTTCAAGATAAGGTATATAATAATAAGCCTACGGCTTCGTCATGTTTCTTCGACCCTTGCCCGAGGCAGCCCGCGCCGCTGAGCTTGTAGATTTAAATTCGTCTGAAATTAATCCGACCCAGTCTGTCCTTTGTGCTGCCCTCTCCCAGCGGCGCCTTAAGCCAAGGTCCGTGCCTCACAAGGGTGCCCTTAGCGTGTAGTCGCATAGTATTTAAGTTTTTAAGCCCTGGCTGGAGGTCTTAATTTATTGAGGCATCCACAGGCTAGATCGGTTAAGAGCACCTTCTAGGTTGGCCTACGCGATGCAATTTAAAAAAAATAAACATTTTCATGTTATTAGTATTGAGTCACGGTGCCCTTATTAACATTTCATTTCAAAATGGAGGCAGCACTTTATTTATTTATTTTATTATTTCTTATGTAGGTACACACAGTAAAATACATAATGATATGACATAATCATAATATGAGTACAAAGATACCGCTTATTTCTTAAGAAATTTCTTCCAGCAGACCTGCGAAAATTAAAATTAAAAATATTTATTGGAACAAAAATAATAGTTACAATATTTGTGTACGTTAACGACCGCATTAGTAAGGAATACTGTGTCGCGGCCATTAGCGCCCACCTCCAGGAGGGAGACGACAGCGTTCCAGGCTTTTATAAAAGCAAAGTTAATTTTTTTTTGTTTTTGTTTAGATTTAGAAATAAAAAAGAAAAAGAAAAAAGTTGAACAAAAAAAAAAAGTTGAATAAAACCTTAAGCACTAATTACAATATTAATACACGTGAATGTGTTCATATTAGAGTGAATGTGAGTGTAGTGTAAGTGTATGCGAGTGAGAGAATATGAGTGTAGTGTAAGTATGTGTTTGCGAGTGAGTAAATGTGTGAGTATGTGTATGCGAGTGAGTAAATGTGTAAGTACGTGTAGGTATATGTATGTGTGTCTGTTAGGTGATTTGGAAGGCAATGGAATGGAAGGGATTTCTTTTTTCATTTTTGTTATAAAATTTTTGCAAGATGTTCAAGCTCTTCATAATTAAAGGAGAAGTAGAAAAGAAATGACTGTCACTTTTAGACATAATCTCAATAACACTGCTTCCAACTTCCGGGAACTTATTACCATTCCACTTTATTTTCCAGTTGCAAGAATTTTCAACAACATGAAACATAATTACGCTCTTGTTGACGAATAATAAATGAAACTGAAAACATTGCTGGGTAGCAATTTCAGGGAAATCACCGTTCCTTCCTTTTGTATGTACCCAAGTGGGTTCTCCAATGCCTGTTATATTATTTTTATTTTCTTGTAATTTCTAAGATCGAGGCGTAAAAAATTAATTTTTGATTGGAAGTATAAATGTGTGTGTGTTTTAACTGAAATAAATGGCTAATGGATTTTTGGATTTTTTGCTGGAATAAAAATCCCGGGACTCAGAAGCCCAATTCTCGTAATTAAAAACGTTGAAAATCTAGTCGCAATCTCATCTCATTGTCAAAGATGTAGGGAAATTAGACGTATTTTTGACAGATTGAGACTGAGATCAAACTGTGAATGTTCTTAAAATTACAAGAATTGCCCCTCAGATGGCAGTGGTGGCCCAGTGGTAACGGCCGCGACTTACGAGTTGTAGGTCGTGGATTCAAACCCAGACAAGTGCTTTACTTTGTGTAAATAATTTCATCACCACAGCTCTCAAGACGTTGAAGGAAAACATCGTGAGGAAACCGGCATGTCATAGAACCAAAAATTCGAAGACATTTAACATCTACCAACCCGCACTGGGCCCGCGTGGTAGATTACATCCACTGGTCTCCTCTCTTCGAGAGGGAGTTTCTCGAAGAGAGGAGGCCTGTGTCCCAGCAGTGGGAACATTATTGGCTGATTATGATGTCCCTCAGATAGACAAATAGTAAGTAGATTCTGTTACAAGTCTTCGGTTTTCAATGTTGCAGCTAACTTCATATGTTCGAACCATAACTACTAAAAGGGACATCTACATTATATACCTTTTAATGTGTTACGTCGTAATTCTATATCGTTATTATCACAATAAAGTTAGCAGTAAATACAGTGCAAGTTGCAACACTGAAGTTACATATGACTTTGTATGTCGAGAATTTGAAGCTAAATATCTCATAATATGTATAACTCTATTATACATATATGACGGATCATCGGGATGGTTCGAGCTACGATCAGCCATCAGGGGGGTTTATGTGGGTATCGTTCAAAGACATATCAATCTCATCTAGATTGATCGAGAAAAACAGGGTTTGCTGAGACTTGGTTGTTTTGTTACTGGTTTTTTTTTCTTATTTGTATTTGTAATGATATGTACGTGATTACTAGTTTATTTATTTTCCCTAAAGGTTCATTAGAAAACCAGCGTCAGACAGCATCTGTCTGGCATTAATGCTGAAATAAACCTTTTGGCGCAGCCGTAAGGCACACACTATTGTTGTCTGAAACATTATTTTTTATTTTATTAATTTTGTATTTTGTGTTTCACGAACTGTGTCCAAATACACTGTCAAAACACGTCAATTGTAGTCTTGACAGTTGCCGCTAGGTGGCGTGCCTTGTTTTGTTGTAAACGTCAATTGCCGGATGTGACATATACTATATTTAATTCTCTAAATACGATAGAGATGGCAAACCTTTTCACATAAGCGTGTCATATTAACGTATTTTCTTCCTTATTGCTTTCTCTCGAGATAAGAAGGTATGTAAGGTATTATGAGAAAAGTAAGATGAACTAACAACCCAAATTACTCAAACAAAAATCCTTTCTTGACAAAAATATGTTACATAAGTTGTTTAAGGTGTTTTTATTAATAAAATAAATAAAAAAATTAAACGGCAGTCGATTAATATATTATGCTACTACCCTTTATTTTTTTATATTATTTTATTAATAAAAACAGGTTTCTTGTTTGCTGTTATAGCGGCCATAGAAGACACCTGAATCTTTCACAGAATGTTGAAAATTTCAAGTGTCTACCTATTTCGTACGGCACGGTTACGTTCGGCATGTAAGTCTTAGAAATATAATTTAAATTTAAGCAAAACTGTTCTAATTTTTATGCCTTATAATTTTTTGAATAAATATATTATTATTATTTCGGTTCAAAAGATTGTCCCTGTGACAGACGGACGGATGGACTGCGGAGTCTTAGTAATAGGCGCATCCTTTCGGTACGGAACATTAAAAAAAATGCGATTACGTAATTAAATAAATGCCGTGCCCACAATTTTTTATCGTGCCATAGGTTTGCTTCCCTACTTTTCGTAAAACAAAACTAAAATAATACTTTGAATAAGTTGATGTTTAAGTTATCTTGTCTAATATTTGTTTTCTCTTTCATGGTCGGGGTAAAAGTCCTGGAGCGTGTGGGAGCGAATTTGTTTAAGCTTTGAAAACACGTGCGAGTATATTTAGTCTAAGTTAGATCAAGAAGTAAAAGCATGACTTGTTCTCAAGTTATAGGTACTTTAATATGTATACAATTTCGTGAAGAAAGTTTTGAATATTAATGTTACGAGCTTCGGGTTCGTGACAGTAAAAACTGCCGATAAAAATTACCAAAAGTTACACTTTAATTAAACAACACTAATAACAACTCAAACACACTAAATATAAAACACAATCGCTCTTAAGTCGCACGTGAAGATCGCTTTCGATGTATTCGCTTCTATAGCAGAACCAAGTTCGATTGGTCGCGGCTAGTCCCGGCCTTATATAGTGCCGCAGATAGATCCAGAACCTTCTATTGTAGAAACGTCTGGACAGTTCGAGTACATACCGGCCCCGACTGATAGTTCTAGTAAGTTCTAGCATCGACATCTCTACTCGATAATAGATGGCGCCAGTGACTCTATTAGTTCTGCCATTCCATAATAGATGGCGCCAGCAACTCTATCAGTTCCGCCACTCGAAACCAGATGGCGCTAGTGGTAACTAATGTCATCATGTATCAGGCATTAATTGTGGCGCGTAACATTAATGTGGATGGCTATAATAGTAGGGGAAGACTGAAGAAACAATAGATGGACTGTGTGAAAGATGATATGGCTAGAAAGGGGATGAATACCAAGATAACCACAAATTACAAGAAAGTACGTTAAACCGTTGGTCCTGCGCCTGATCTCTCTCCGATCGTGTCAGATTGCCGTCCCATCGAACTATGAGAGTAAGGGAAGATAGAGTGCACCTATGTGTAGGCACACACTTGTGCGCTAAAACATCATCCGCGCCGAAGGCTAGTCTCCGTTGAGATTGTCCGCCATGGCCAAAATATGGTCTGGAGGACTAATATTAGTAACTATTTTGTGATTGGTTCGACGTTGAAGTTAGCAGCAGTCTGTAGCCCGCTAATGAGCACGAACAATTCTTAACTTTGAACTGACTTTCGCCCTTCACCTTGGGCAAGAACGGAGTAGTAGGTTTTTTTAAACAATGTACAGACGCCGGCAGGTCAAGCTACACGAAACTGTCAAATT
Organism: Apamea anceps; assembly: GCA_951799955.1. NCBI lineage: Eukaryota > Metazoa > Arthropoda > Insecta > Lepidoptera > Noctuidae > Apamea > Apamea anceps. The sequence goes on from OX637518.1 coordinate 7,860,828, forward strand.
TCCCCAATCAAACTTGAACCTTAATCCTTCAAAGATAAAGTTGAAAACCTATTAAAGAAATTTGACAGATTGTAGTAGCTTGATGTGCTGGCGTCTGTACTAAGAACAGTCCCAGTAAAATGAAAACATTTTCCATGCCCAGTGACGGTTGTTAATTGCATACAATCAGTCAACCATACGATGAAACGAGCGACATGAATCATCACAATGAATATGAAATACTAGCTGTGCCCCGCGGCACCTTTCCTTTAATTAAAAAAAAAATGGGATTATTTATAAATTACTTCGTTGTCCCTTAGCATTCTTTCAATCTTTTTTCTTTTTGCTCATCTCCTAAGGGTCGTAGCGTGATGTTAAATAGCCTATAACCGTCCTCAAGAATTGGACTATCAAAATAAATGGGGTCGTTTGATCAGGTTGAGCTACGCTTGCCGCGGTCGGTCTGCAGATGGGTGACCATCTTTACATACAGAGACCCTCCCCGTGTTTCGGAAAGCATGTTAAGCCGTTGGTCCCGGCTGTCATTGTGAATCTTTGACAGTTGTTACTGGTCGTCAGAAGCCCGAATGTCTGATAACCAGTCTTACCTAGGGGTTTCGTTTTACCCAGTAACTGAGTTGTTTAGGCCATGGGGGCAATTCTCGTAATTTTAAGACCGTTCACAGTCTAATCTCAGTCTCAATCTGTCAAAAAATATTTCTAATTTCCCTACATTTTGACAAGTTTTTGACATTTTGTTTATCGCTGAGATGAGACTGCGACTAGATTTTGGACGTTTTAAATTACGAGAATTGGCCTTCAGATAGGCAGTCGCCTCATGTAAAATACTGATACTCATCATGGGAAAAGGCTAGGCAGATGATGATGATGAGATAAGGTCATTATTAGGCTGATTATAGACTATAATGTTCCCACTGCTGGGACACAGGCCTCCTCTCTTCGAGAGGGAGTGGGCTGTTATCCACCACGCGGGCCCAGTGTGGGTTGATAGATGTCACATGTCTTCGAATTTTGGGTTTTAGGACACGCCGGTTTCCTCATGATGTTTTGAGAGCAGTAGTGATGAGATTATTTACATAAAGTAAAGTGCCTGCCTGGGTTCGAACCGATGACCTACAATTCGTAAGTCGGGGCCATTACCACTTGGCCACCACTGCTCATAAGCGCATTCAAACAAAAAACCAACAAACTCTTTAAATTTTTTATATTATTATAGATGTAGGTATGTTCATGTATGTTTGTTCATAAATTGTGGCCATTACGATGCTATAATTAATAGTTTATTAGCATTGTTCGACTAAACAAACGATTAATTAGAAAGTAAATATTGATGGCAATTTGTAGCGTACGAGTAATTGAATTCCCGTGTCGTTAGGTGTCAATATTTTATGGTAATTAATTGGCATGCCTGTTTGATGCAAATTAATGTTTGTAATAATGGTGTTTAGTTATTTTGGTAAATAAAAGTTACTGGATCAGGGCGACCATAGATATCCGAGGGCGACCGTATGAAGGTTGCATAAGGTAAAACTTATTTACTGGACCTTTATGGCGCAGCCATGGGGCACACTTTCCTGCTAATTTCTTACATACTTACTTTGACTTTTCACTTGTTTATTTGATGTTTTTTTGTTTTTTTAGGGGTAAGTCTCGTAATTTTAAGAACGTTTACAGTCAGAGGGACAATTCTCGTAATTTTAAGAACGATCACAGTCTGATCTCAGTCTCAATCTGTCAAAAATACCTCAAATTTCCCTACATTTTGACAAGTTTCGGACATTTGTTTGTCGCCGATATGACATTGCGACTAGATTTTGAACGTTTTAAATTACGAGAATTGGCCTTCTGGGGGCTTACCACCAGCTCTTATAGCAGGGCAGAAGTTGAACTGCACTGCTTTTTTGTACTTAGTCATAGAACAAAAATCAGTGCAGTTCAACTTCTGCCCTGCTATAAGAGCTGGTGGTAAGCCCCTTATCTCAGTCTCAATCTCTAAAATACTTCCAATTTCCCCACGTTTTTAACTAGTTTTTGACATTCATTGTCGTTGAGGTGAGATTGGGACTAGATTTTGAATGTTTTTAGTTACGGGAATTAGCCTTTTGATGATATTGAATAAAAACTTTCGAAAAAAAAAACGGTTCGTTACACTAACCGAAAAACACCAAATACGTAAAGAGAGAGAGAGAGAGAGAGAGAGAGAGAGAGAGAGAGACCTAAGCCCTCCTTTACCTATACCATTAACTCTGCTGGCCAACTCTATTGCATTAGTCGTGATCGAGTCTTTAAAACTAAATTCGGTCTGGCTTGTCTCGTCGGCACACGCTAGGAAAATATCAAAAGGTTACCATTATCGACATCGATAAGAAGGACCTTATCATATACTAGCAGCGCCCCGCGGTTTTACCTGCATATGTTTCGATCCCGTGAGAATATCGGGATAAAAATAATAATAAAAAGTATAAACTATCTATGTGCCAAATTTTATCCAAATCCGTTCAGTCGTTTTTTAACCGACTTCTGAAAAAGGAGGAGGTTCTCAATTCGGATGTTTGCACTTTTTTTTAATGTTTGTTCGCTCATAACTCCGTGGCTTGCCAACCGATTTGAAAAATTCTTTTCTTGTTGGAAAGGATGTACTTCCCAAATGGTCCCATAGACATTTCATGAAAAACGGTTCATTAGTTTGGTTTTTAAACCAAAATTACTGGTAGAAATTACAACTTAAAAGTGAAAAATAAAAACTTTTTTGAAAAACAAAACAACCGACTTCCAAAAACGACACTACAAAATGAAAAAGTGAAGTGTCGTGTTTGGAAGTCGGTTGTTTTTTTTTTTCGTGAAAGAGTAACAAACATCCATCCATTCATCCATCCTCACAAACTTTCGCGTCATCATTTTATAATATTATTAGTAAGTATATTATTATTAGTAGGATTGTGTGCCTATCTCTACTAAAAAAAATATTTTCTTTTGTTTGCTTGAAATTTTTTCTAGGAGACAATGTGCTTTTTTATAATTAGGTACTAACGTGACGATATTATTGTTGACGTTCACGTCCATGTGACGTCATCACGATAAAACAGGGAAGTAAAATATATGGAAATTGAAAATCAACCCACTTGTCCTATTAAAGGAAGACCACTTGTCTCCTCTCAAATGGAAACTGGGTCAAATTGTCTCACTTCCCCGGTTCTGAACAAGTTAGTCGCGTGGCAGATATCTCAAAATAGCACTATGAATGAATGAACGAATGAAAACAGTTTTGTAGTCAGTAGTATTAATTCAGTTGATTCTCTCGGCTCTCCAGGTTTAAACCATGGAGCCATTTTAAAATTACGAACTAGAATCCGTCAAGGTTAAAGTTCTTGTTACAAAAACTGGCGTTGACCCGAGTCTAAGTTGTCAATTTTGCATTAAGAAATTTACGTTTGTCGGAATAAAGTTCAAAATATAATAACTGGCTCGAAGGTTTAGGCTGAGTCTAAAGTTAGAACTCGTTTTGTATTAAGACGGTCTACGTTTTTCCAGCAGCGTAAAATTTGCAGTTGCATAGCTGCTGTTGTTGGATAAAAAAAATATCGGAAACTTTAAATAAGTTAAGTAATTATAAATAAAGGTAGGTAGTTTAGATTAATTAATTTTAAATTAAATAAACAAATTACATAATATTCAAAAAATTACACATTCATTATTTAGTCCATTTATATTAGTACTAGCAGCGCCCCGTGGTTTCACCCGCATAAGTTTGATCCCATAGGAATATCGAGATAGAAAGTATCCTATGTGTCAATCCTGGTTTTAAACTATCCGTGTACCAAATTTCATCCAAATCCTTTTAGGAGTTTTTGCGTGAAAGAGTAACAAACATCCATCCATCCTCACAAACTTTCGTGTTTATAGTATTAGTAGGTTTATTGTCACAAAGAGGTTCCTTCTAATCTAAATTTAAATCGAATTAAAATTTATTCCTACTTACCTAATTATTTATATATCTTAACTTGTATCTATAATTTGGTGTCATACTTCATTACACCGCAAGTATAGAACTTTAATTTATTCATACAAACTAGTCATGACTAGTTTGTAAGAAGGAATAACCTTTAACGACATGTCGTTAAAGATTATTTTGGAAACTCAGGGAAACTTTTCTTGTGTCAAACCTCCGTGCTTGAACTTTTGAATTATAATATTCCATCATTAATTTATGTTTAACATCCATGCTAATTACCTCACCTTACCCTCGACTAATTAAATAAAATGTGACGTCACAACGTGTAACACAAAATGGTTCCGTGTCCAGACTGTTGTAGCGTTATTAATTGCAACCGATCAGTGGAGCGTAGAACCGTAGCACCGTAGCTCCGTAGCTGCGCGTAGCGTGCTACGCGCTACGCCGTGATAATTGCATGTGAAATTATACACGCTTTCTCGTCGTTTAATAGATAAATTGTTGCAGATTTATATTGTTAGAGGGAAATAATTAATTTTACTAGTGAGGGAATTTGCTAGATTTGAAAAATATGTAAGATAATATGCAAATGATCGATACATAATTACTGTAGAACTCGATGCCATTATTTCAGTCATTTTGTGTCGCAAACGTGGCTTGAAATCAAGCACTTCAAATTAAGCCTGTTAATTAAAATATCGAATGCTTCGTCCTTGTATATAATTACCCTTTGTTATTTTCACCTAAATGTTAAAATAAACACAAACAGCCCTTGTTTTCCGACCTCTTCATCACTGTCAGTCGTTAAAACGAACTGGCCGCAACACTTGAAACCGGACGCCTGGTTTTTTCACCGCCCCGAGTCCATGAAACCGGACGCCCGGTTTTTGCAACTGCCATCAACTGTGTGAAAGCCTACACGTGACGATTCATTTCATGGATACTGCTCGGTTATCCGTAAAAGCCTGACAGTTGAACTTTGTTTTTTTTTTTAATCTTTGTTCCACACTAGGAATTTCTCCTGTATCGGGGGTGCGTTTACAAACATTTAAACTCATACACAAATAGCCAGACCCGGAACAACTAGTTGTAGGCCATAAAAATATTTGTTCCGTGCGGGAATCGAACCCGCGACACGCAGCGCAGCAGTCAATCGCTTAACCACTGCGCCAACCGTGCCCATAACTAATCATTTTTGAAGTATATTTTTTTAATGTAGGAGGGGCTTGTGTTTAAGTAATAGCAGCTCCACGTGTCAATCGATTAGGTTAAGCTACGCTTGCAGCAGTTGGTCATGTCATGTGAATGGATAAAGATGTGTGACCATGTATACATATATCAAAATCCCTTCGTGCCTCAAAGGCTCGTTAAGCAGTTGGTCCCGGCTCTTATTCGTGGAACTTTGACAGTCGTTACGGGTCGTCAGAAGCCTGCAGGTCTGACAACCAGTCTTACCAAGGCGTATCGTATTACCCAGTAACTGAGTAGTGGAGGTCAGATGCGTAGTCGCTCTATGTAAACATACTGGTATTCAGCTCCACGCACCCACGATACAGGAGTAATTCCTAGTGTGGGGCAAAGTTTTTACTTAAAAAAAAAAAAATCGGACTTCATTTTACTCTAAAGTCGGCTGCTGCGCATGAGGTCCAGGGTTCGATTCTCGGGTCGGGCAAAGTGTTTTTCCATCTGGAATTTCTCAGTAGAAGGCTGGAGCCTGAATTTGTTCCCGGTTGATGACATTAGTCTCGCCTTCTATTACATGGAACACTTACATGGAACATTTTATTTGTTTCAAATTGACGCTATTTCAAGTCAAACAAATATCAACTTTATTTCAATGGCAATTAAGTTGATTTCAGAGTGACTAGCACTATTGAAGAAGTTGTAAAAATGTTTGAAGTTGTAGCGTAAACTGAACTTTATTGTGTAGGAATTAAGTTAAGTTATTTTTCCATAAACTCAAATTTGTTTACATTTTTGGCGAATTTGTCGCGATATTTTGAAAACTAACTTAAACTTTTGCTGTACTATATACATATACATAGTTGCCTCCCCTAACCCTTCGGGAAACACAGGCGTTATGTTATGTTATGTTGTTGTTGTTGTTTTGTTATGTTGTTGTGCAATTACTATTAAGACCCTGTCAATCTTCCAATAAACTGTTCACAGTAAACACACGATTCCCTTCAAAACGAAGAATCAATACCGAATGCTTTGTTTCAACAATCCAAAGCTTATACTTATTTGCGAAATGCCTGTTTCAGCTGAGCCGTTTGAGAATTATGGAGGCTAGGGCATCTGGCCGTGAGCGATGTATCTAACTTAGTTGAAATGGTACGTGTATACCATTTCAACTAAGGTACATACAGATAACACATACATAATGTCTTATATACATATGTTTTATGTTTGTATGAAACACCATTATTGCTTTGTAAATTCCTACGTGTCATGTAAAACTATACATACAAAAAGTCAAAAGCACTAAAGCAACCTTGTCGCTTTAGTGCTTTTGACAAATACTGCCTGTAAATTAAAACATCAATAGAGTTAATCTCAAACTCAAAGCATTTATATCAGTTAAACCTTTTACAGGCACTTTTGAATTGTCAAAGAGACTGTCAGTTAGTCAGAAAGTTAAAACTGTTGCTCATTCCAAAACGTAGATCTCTATGGAGAAGAACGGGCAAGAAACTCCAAAGACACTCTTTCAAATCAAGATATTACAACACCCTTGTTTTTACAACATTCTTGTTGCTTCTATATTCGGGAACAATGTAAAACCAAGTAAAAACAATACTTAATTTCGAGAGGCCAAGTTTAGAATGGTTTGGGTATACATATATGACTAGACTTATACATATTTATGATATTGATGTAATTGATTGTCGAAGTTGTTATAACACAGGTATTGAGGATGTTTGTGCGTATAGGGCGATACTTCAATGTGTCACACGTAGTTCCACGAAACAAAATTAAACTTACAGTTTGACCGGTTACCAACTTTGTTAACTTATGTACTTACAATAGCATGATCCATTCTTACGTAGATAGAGTTCATGTCGATACATAATCAGCTTATAATGTTCCTACTACGGGACACAAGTCTCCTCTCTGTGAGAGGGAGGGGGCCATAATCCACCACGCGGGCCAATGCGGGTTGGTGGATGTCTCATGTCTTCGAACGAAGAACCTACAACTCGTAAGTCGCGGCCTTTACCACTGCTCTTGTCATGTTGACACAAAATATTAAAATTACTTACAGGGAAAGCATTGCCATCCAACGTGGTAATGCTGCCAGCCTTTTGGGCACTTATCCCATTGACAGTGATGCGGACGAATTTTTTGATGCCCAATGAGCTCCTGCCTTTTTCTATATTTTTTCGTATTATATACTTGTATATAATTGTATTTAGTATATATTAGTGCTAGTTGATATTTGTTTAACTTGAGATAATAAATTACTTACTAAATTAACATCAACATCCTGAACTAAAATTGTCCGAAACGTCACAACAGACAATAAATAACATATAAAATACAAGAGCGTAGCAATCACACAGAAACAAGGAATGAACAAATAATCCCCAATTTGTAAACTCTGGACGATCCAAATATCAACTGGGCTGTGAATTCCCAAATATCGGTTTGACCTAGATTAAATGCCAATAACTAGGATTTATTTGCATAGCTGTATTTGTTTAGGTAACGACGCGATTTCCTTCGTAAAATATTTCTCGTCCTGGAATTTTCTGGTGGTTTTTGCTCTGCTGCGGTATAGTCGCTTTCTATACACAGTGTTCTTCACGTTATCCCTAAACCTTGGCAAAGGAAGTACCTAGTACATAATAAGGCTTCGTTACAACGATATTTGTAATTTCATTTATGAAATTGAATTAGGCTATGCAGTAAGAAAGGGTCTTAATATGGCCTATATTGCCGCTTAGTGCAATTAAAATGATAAATCTATCAAATGCTTCGGATAAAGAGATAAAGAGGCATGCATATCGGGTGATTTACGTAGTTTGTATGAAAATTAACAAATAAATAAAAAATAAGAATTCATTAATGTGTCCATCCGAGAACTGCCGGTAATCATTCAGGCCATCAAAAAGATTACCTTAAAATGATTTATGTTGCGCTAGTCCAATCAGTACTTTCGTATTGCATACCTGTCTGGGGAGGTGCAGCCAAGACAAAATTTCTAGCGGTGGAAAGGGCACAATGCGTTCTTATCAAGTGCATGTATTTAAAAAAAAGAGATATCCTACTGAAGACCTATTTCGACTTGGTAACTTATTCTCAGTCAGGAAACTTTACATTACACTTTAAAAAAACAGAAGTCTCTTTTCTATGATACTGGCATACTAACAAAAAGAAGGAAAGACATAATATTAAATATCCACAGGACAAGGACTCTATTTGCCAGTATGCAATTTAGCAAACGATCCGCTGCGCTATATAATAAAATCAATAAATACATCTACATTTATCCCAAAAATTATTATGACAGCAAAAAGATAATAATGGAATGGATACAAACGCTTACCTATAATGAAACCGAAACACTTCTGAAACCTTGACACATACACACACTCACGCTCATGACACCTACAGGCTACACTCTCTCTCTCTCACTCACATATACTCACACACATACTTACACCCACTCATGCACACATTTGATCGAATGTAATCTAATCTTAAAAATTAATTTATGTAAATAGTTTTAGCATAAAAATAATACGTTTTGCTTTTTGAATAACACAACTTGCTATGGAAGAGCGGACTCTCCTGACACAGGCACTATCTGCCTAAAAGAAGGATCCAATCACAATATTTTGTTAGGTATACCTAAACTTGTTTTTACCAATAAACTATTTTTATTTTTTTTAGTCTTTCATGCAAAAACTAGGACTATAGGACTTTCTGTTTCATTTTTCCTTTTGTTACTTTTTTATATAATTTGTTTTATTTTTATTTTTAACTGTGTTTAGTTTATGATCCTGTACGAGTCGCAATAAATACTTTTTCTTTCTTTCTTTCAAAAACTACTGAACGGATTTGGATGAAATTTGGCACACGAATGGTTTATAACCAGGATTAACATAAAGGATACTTTTTATCCCGATATTCCCACGAGATCGAGACTGCCGAACTGCCGGGTGAAACCGCGGCGCGCAGCTAGTAATACACATACATCTTCCAGAATTAACCGTGTGGTTTAAAGATGTAAGCGGTCACAATAAACAGACACGAAGTGTCTTTATTTTATAATATGTGTAGATATGTGTTGTTAGCCTATTTTGTGTCCCACTGCTGGGCAAATACCTCCCCTTTTTCCTTCCAAACGTCCCTGTTTTGTGCGATCTCTGGCCATGTTAGCCCTGCAAACGTTACCAGATCATCACACCACCTTCGCTGTGGTCTACCTCGACGGCGATGTCCTCAGGCGTCCAGTGAGTGACGATCTTTGCCCATCTCTCCAGGTGAAATCGTGAGAACTTGATCATTGTAAAATTATGAAAATATAACGATAATGAGTGTTTAATTGGGTACAGGGTAATGAAACAGCAGTTAAGTTACCATATATCCCTATTGTACGTAGCTGCCAAAATGACTTTTTGGCACTAATACCACCTCATTCACCTGTTAGAAATCAAAGCTTAATTTTCCGTAAGATGATATACCTTCGTCTGTATTATTCGGTGATTTTCCAGGGATTTTCCTAAATTATATCGAACATTAAAGGATTTAAGATATCGTCATTGTCGCCTTGAAAGGGACCGGTTTACCACAGATGGCGATACGGTGGGCCTATCAGACGCTCGGATTTGGGTACTTAGCGCGGTCAGCTGGAACCTTTTATGTGTCTACGTATAGCGGTGGCTTTTTGCACGCTGGTTCCAAATTTTGCCCGGGTTATTTCGGAGTGGTCAAGCTTGAAATCGATTTTTGTTCTGAAAAACTGCTTAGTGAAGGTTTTCTCATAGTAGCTGGCTTGTGTATCGCTTGCAGCAATTACTTTGGCTAGCCCGTTGTACGATGTTCCCATCAAATCAGGCTAGTGCAGTCTTTAACAATTGACAATAACTATGTACAGACGCCAGCAGGTCAATCTACCCGAAACTGTCAAATTTTCCCAATCAACCTTGAACCGTAATGCTTTAGCGATAAAGTTGAAAATCTATTAAAGAAATTTGACAGATTACTGATGCGCTGCGCAGCTTGATGTGCTGGCGTCTGTATGATTGTAATGTAAACTGTTTAAAAAAAAAAATATTTTATTTATTTGTGGCGAATTATAATTTTATGCTATCTTTAATATTTTAATTTTTAACCGACTTCATAATGTACGATTACATAACGTACGTTAATTGTTGTAGATAACGAAATTTGAATGAAAGAATAATTACTAGAAGACATGTCAATTGTCTGACGGAAGAAAAAGTAGTGTACTTTACTTTATTCCGATAAAAATATTTATATAATTATTATAAACGCAGACGTAGGAGGCACACTCTTACAGACTTACCCCTTTATTCATAAACGTTAGTGAAAGTTAGGTGGTGATCAGCGACTGTTTAACCCTTCGATCAATATTATTGATCGAAGGTTTATCCATACATTTTTGACATTTAAACATCACTCAAATTAAAACCGCGTCATTCCTATTACAAAACCTACATATTCGAAGCATTTTACGATATACTAAATCTTACCTCTTCCTGATTGGTAATAATTTTTTTTTCTCATCTCTTGAATAAATTGAAAACTATAGTTTTGTATAATTTAGAAGCATTTTTTAAATTTTGTAAATGTAAGAACCATGGATCCGTTTTTTTATGATATTTTGATGTTGTCTTGAAAGAGCATGGCACTCACTGGTGGTGGCGCGTGTGTTGGATCATTCGGTTCCCTACAAAATGGTTGAGCTGGGTGGTGCTGATCCACGCGTCGTGTTCGTGAACGGGCGCCGACAGTTGAGACTGGTCATCTCTTAACTGCCAGGGCTTATTTTTAATTTTATATCTTAGATTTTTTCTTTTTTACATTGTTCTCACATATAGAAGCAATAAGAATAATGTACTCAGGATTTTGTAATAATATCTTGATTTAAAAGAGTTTCTTGCCCGTTCTTCTCCATAGAGATCTACGTTTTGGAATGGGCAATTAGCTTCAAATTTCTGACTAACTGACCGAATATATAATTTTGACAATTTAAAAGTGCCTGTAAATGGTTTAATTGAAATAAATGATTTGAGTTTGAGTTACCCAGAAAAGTCTGGCAGCTAGTTTCAAAAGATAGTAATCCTTTAGTTTCAGTCTATACTTAAGCCATTAATACGTACAAACAGCACAAATGACGGGGCCCGATAGGCCCGAAGCCTGCCGGGGTAGCGGGATCGTCCGAAAGGGTTACCGCTGCCCTGGAACATAAAGGGCTAAGGAAGGAACACGGGTGGGTTTTAGTCAGTAAGAGTCTGACACCCTTCCGTTCCGCTCAGAGCGGGAGGGGTCATTTGATGATCCCCAAAAAAAAAGCCATTAATACGTCAGAAGGCTTTCAACTTTATTTGATGTTTCATACAATCTCGTTTGGCCATCCATCCCAATAGATACCTAGAGGATTTCAGGCGATGATTCCGGTTTACAGCCTTATTTTTCCGTATTTATTTGCCTTATCTGGATAACAAAAAAAGGGTCAACTCGCCAACAATTCGACCCTTTTTCAGAGTGTGTAAAAAGTAAAAAAATAAAAGTTATTACAATTTGTACGTTATAATTTGTTTTACGCTTCATCCGTTCAGTTTCCAGTTTTGCTTTTGTACCGTTTTTTTTATTGTTGATGTTGTGTGCGTTGACTTTGCGTTTTTTTTTTTTTTTGTAATTGGCTATGCCTCGCGTAGTGGTTGTATGAGTTATGTCACAATTCAAAGCGCGTAGAACAAGCGTTTAAATTAGTAAATCGTAGGTACAATATTTTTATCTTACAAACCGACGCGCGCTTTACTTGTGTTAACCAACTGTGCAAACACGCTGTGCATGTACGCGTGAAGATATAACATACACGCACATACACTTCTGACTTCGCTTATGTCTCGGACGGAGAGTTTCTGCGTTTACACACACATTCACAGCGTGTTTATACACTTGCTAACCAAAAGTAAGCGCGCGTCGCTTCGTGAGGTAAAACTATCATAACTGACTTAAGAGCGCGTATAAAGCAAAATTACCAATCTTATATTTGATTTTACATGAAAAACTCCGGACCAAATCTTAAAATAAAAATGTATGAATAACTACATGATATTTCCGAGGGTTCACTTTGATCAAAAACATGAAATAATAACATTTATTTCCGAGGGTTCACTTTGATCAACAACATGAAATAATAACATTTCCTCGATAGAAAAAAATCACGAAGTAACCTCTAATTCTCATATTTTGCCGTTTTGTACTCAATACGGTAATGCCTATTGCGACAAAAATTTGATAATTAATTATATTTATACAAGAGTACCTAAAGGCTGTGCTTAGGCATTTTATGTAATTCCTTTTAGTTTTGGATTTATTACGATATAACAGTTTTGGCGCATACTATGTTTTTTTATTTCTATTCTAAAATTTTACTGGCTTTAGGCGCGCTCTTAATAAGCCCCATCGTATGCAGGGCAACGCAAATATTTGATAGGTTTTCGACGGTAGAATACGTGTATAAACCTTTATTCACACAAGTATTTAATAAGTTTAAAATTTCAAAATCTTTCTTTCTTTCGGCTTTAAAAGCAAGTCAATTAAGATGTGGGTACTTATTACCTTATAATATACGCGCCGCACTATGTAGGTACCATTTTGTTGAAACTCAGATGCGTCTTCTCGACATCCGTGTGTCACTAACGGGATGCAGAAGAATACCAGCGTCAGGTATTGTACCTGGCATATGCTGAGCTGGACTCCCATTTGGTGCAACCATGAGACACACACCGCCCAGTAGTGATCGACCGTTACAGATTTATTTATACGAGGTGTCTATGGGTCAAATTATCTTTTTATTCTTTGTTTTTTTTTGTTTACGTTTCACATTTTTTTGATGTTTTTTTTATTACTTGTATTGTGTCTTTTATTGCACTGAATAAACGTTTTATCTGTCTATCTATCTATTCATGTAAAAGCCGTACGTAGCGTTGTAAGTATAGTATAATATTTTTTGATATAGACTAATATTTTTATACTTTTGTTTCAGGTAAATAACAAGCTTCAATCAATCAATAGTTTGGATGCCGTGTGTTGTTACGTAAGTTTAATTTCAAGTAGAAATTCATAAGTTAATAGTTAGTAAACAAATTCTTTTAAAACAGTAGGTAAATTACCGAGTCGATTTTTAACAACCAATAATAATTTTATTAAGCTATTCAGGGTGGCAGGTATATTGACGGACAACCTGTTACCATGAATTCAGTACATAATTATGAACCCTTGAAACTTTTTGCCGATTGTAAAAAAAAAACCGGTCAAGTGCGCGTCGGGCCACGCGCAGTGTAGGGTTCCGTAGTTTTTATAACAGCCAAGTGCGAGTCGTATTCGCTGACTGATAGGTTCGTACCATGCTCTAACTAAAAGCCAAACATGACTACCTACCTAATTTGACTTCCTATATAAATCCTCACCTGATCCGACAATTTTGCACAGAAAGTTTTTTTTTTTTTTTTGAGATTTGGATAAGACTTGTCATAGCCGGTGTAGCAACTGTTTTTTTTTTTTTTTTTATAAAATTTATTTAGGAATGAAGCAATAGCGCGATACAACTGACACTTAGCGCCATTTATCGACATTTCTATGGAGTTATTCGAAATTTTCGAGTCTAATACAATTGGTCGACAATTACTCGTAAACTTGTAAAGCCCACTTAAGTGTGATAGTTTTCCTTTAAATTTCGTTATATAAAGGTACTATTGCCGTGACATTTGAATTTCTAACTACAACCGTTTAGTTGGTGAGGGGGGGGGGGCACTTGACTCTAACGAAAATTGGTACCTTAAAGCTTGATAAGTCACGAACGGTTAACTTAATCAAAAAACGGTCTTCCCAAACCCCTAATATAATAAGACCTATCCAACGATATGCCACACTATGAGAAGGACAAAAAAAATTATCATCCCCACTTTAGATGTCGGGGATGTACCCTAAATAATTATTTTGTTCAAAATTTTATTTTACCACTTTATCGGCGTCATTAACGTGTATACTCATGCCAAATTACAACTTTCTAGTCCCAATAGTTTTTGAGCTAAACCACGGACAGACAGACAGACAGACAACATGGCGAAACTATAAGGGTTCCTTGTTGACTACGGAACCCTAAAAAACAGTGTTCCATACATTTTTACTGCAGTATTGCACATTTCTATAAAACACCAGATTTTTTTTTGATAACCGACGTAATATTTCTACGCTAAGGGGTAACGATACAGCACATGATGCTAGATCATGTACTGTATCGTTACAGCTTTCGCGACAATGTCCCTGCCAGTAATCCATCGTCGATCTCCTAAACACGTTACTTTAAAATGTAAAAGTACATAAGGTTCTACAAAACATGTATCTCGTATATGTTTTATTTCCATCCTAAAAATATGCGAACCCTTTTCAACGTTTAAAATAACTCTGAACCCTAACGTTATTTCTAGTGCATCGCACTTTAGCGGTCAGCGACTCCAACTTTTAAATCTAATATTACTCGTAATATAGAAATACGTCTGACGAGTGGTCTCGACTGTACGCTACATAGTATCAAGTAGAAATCAAGACAGAGTTCACACTAGAACAAAGACAGTTTTGTCTATCAAAGACAGAACAGTTTTCGTCTTGTCAAAACAGCGGGTTAGTTGCGTAACACACTATCGGTAGGAATGGGTTTCATTTTGACAGTTCAACAACATTCATTGCGTTATTTTCGTTGTTGAGCAGACAAATGTTTTGAACATATGAAGCAGTGCATAAGCAATATCCTTCAAAATGGTTCATATTGAAATTGACAGTGTGTTACACAATTAGGGTGCGGTCTTTTTACAAAAGTAGGTAACTTGATCTTTATAAAGTTATCCATCCATCCATCCATCCATACAAACTTTCACGTTTATAATATTAGTAGGATATAACAGAAGGTCAATTCCCGTAATTAAAAACGTTCAAAATCTAGTCGCAATCTTATCTCAGCGACAAACAATGTCAGAAACTTGCCAAAAATGTAGGGAAATTACAGGTATTTTTGACAGATTGAGACTGAGATCAAACTGTGAACATTTTTAAAATTACGAGAATTGCCTCTCTGAAGTCTGCATAATAGACAGTCTTAACAAAGTCTGTACGTAGCCTTAGCTAGCTATACGTAACAGCTCGTGTGTTAATAATTTTGTGAAGAACGGTACGTCACGATGGTTCACTGAAAGGACTGTTTAAATAGGGGTATGAGACAATTAATTTGTCTGGAGTCCCTACGTTGTTGAGGCTAGACAGTTGGTTCAAGTAAAGCCAGCAATTCTCAGTATTCCCGGGTCAGAAATTAGTTTCGTGTTTTCTAATAAAATATGACTCTCTACTGTATTCTCAAAGCAGACTTTTGCTCAAATCTAAGTTTTGAAATGCCTTTATCTCATACTCGTTAATAGTTAGTAAATTTTTGCGAAATTTTAACAAAATCAAGCAATTGGTTCTTCGAGCCGGATAAGCCTCTGTGGCACGGGAGAAAGTTTATTTTTTTTGCTTAGGTTTTCCTAATATCTTCTCCTGTTCATCATCATCAGCATTTCAGCACGGAATCACCCACTCCTGGCTATAGGCCTTCTCTTTCTTCTGCCATACTTCCCTGTTCTGTGCGTCTCTCATCCAGGTATTTCCTGCGACTCAGACAATATCGTCAACCCAACACGCTTTTGAACGGCCCTGGTTTCTTCTCCTGTTCAATTCATATATTTTCCAACACAATTCTCAGTTATATCTATCATAAATACTACTAGGCATCTTGGTACTATTCACTCGAAACCTGAAGATTCCCAAGGATACTAACTTATCATTTTATTCCACTACTAAAACAAACGCAATCGTCAGAAAACATTACTAGGGAAACTTCCAATATCTATCAGGCGAGAAAACCAGAAGGTCGACTCCATAGAATAATTGAAAACAAGCGCAGATAAACGTAGACGCGTACAGTCAACAAAAGGGATAAGTATGCAAGGTCGTCGGACATAGTTTAAGTTTAGTAAGAAACGGATTGATGTTTTCGGATAAAATTTTATTTAATTAATAGAAAATTAAATTTCATTCGAAAACAACCATCGGTTTCTTACTAAACTTCAACTATATCCGACAACCCTGCGTACTTATCTCTTTGGTTGACTGTACAAACTAGCATGTCAGTCTAAATCTCAGCCGTATGCCAGTCAGACATCAAAAACAATGTTGACCAAAAGCAACGTCCATTGTGCTACAGGAAAATAATCTTTAATACCATTGCCGAAAGTAAAAATAGAACGTCACAAAATGCAGTATTCACAGTACAGAACACACATACGAGTGAAATCAGCACTAATTGTGTAATACACTATCAATCTCAACCTGAATCATTTTGAAGGATATTGCTAATCCATTGAAAGAAAGAAAGAAAAGAAAGAAAAAGTATATATTGCGACTCGCACAGGATCATAAACTAAACTAAACACAGTTAAAAATAAAAATAAAACAAATTATATAAAAAAGTAGCAAAAGGAAAAAATGAAACAGAAAGTCCTCCGAGGCCAAAAGGCTCCTATCTCAGCATGATGCTTCGACATACATTGCTTCATATGTTTGAATTTGTCTGCTCAGCAACGTAAATAACGCAATAAATGTTGTTGAACTGTCAAAATGAAACCGATTCCGATTGATTGTGTGTTACGCAATTAGGGTGCTTGTGAAAATGAAAATCAAATGGACCTTGCAGAATTAGTGAAGCATTTAATTAAAAATCCAGAGGATGCAGCGATGCTTCGAGCTTGTCTGAATTCAACTAAACGAATTTCGCCTGCACATAAGGCACTGGGTATGTCAACATCACTAAAGTTGGTAAAATGGCAATATATTACATTGAGGCAGACAACAAAAGATATGGAATGTGATATTTACCAATTGAATCCTATATACAACATGTCCCGGAATTAACGCACACCACCAGACACCCCAATTAGAATATTATGTTATAATCATAATACATACACTGAATTTTTATTATTATGTAAAAAACATTGTTTTTTTAATAAATTACTTGTACTGATTGTGGGAAAAAATTATGGTCACATTACAAATTTACGCATACACACAGTCGCACTCGTATAAGGGTCTAGCTCAGTGTGTATTTCATCCATTTTGGTTTGTTTTGACTGTACAGCGGAAGTGTGACAGTAATTTACGTAGTTTTAATTATTTTTGGGATAAAATATTACCTTTATTAAAAATTACAGAAATCGATTCAGTAAACGATTCTGAACAAACTACTTTCATAATGTGCATTAATTCAGTTACACATTGTATATATTTGAGGTACTTAACCACGTATTACAACATCGTCCAAATATGTATTTTTAATTCATTCATATCTTTTGAACGGAGAAGTTCGGGGTCAAGGTCAAAGGTCAGGTGGCTTTGATATAGGCTCGGCAACAATACCTAAAAGTTTCAGCTTTACAATCCAAGACAGACAGAAGTTATGAGGAAAACAAATTCCATTTTCATACATTTGAAATATATAAAGTCATTTTTTTATGGTATAGATTAAAAAAAAAAACACGTATCTACTAATTTATTCAATGTTTTAATGTACTCGACAAAATTGTATACTTAAAACTATCAAATTGAACATTTTTTTTTATGAAAGGGAAGCTTGTTTTTCCGCCCACTGTGCGGCGTGTCGGATTCCCGTCCCATCGGACAACACGAGTGAGGGAAGAGAGAGTGCATCTGTGTCTTCGCACACACTTGTGCACTATAATATCTCCTGCGTCGAAGGATGGTCTCCGCTGAGATTGGTCGCCATGACCGAAATTGGGTCTGGAGGACTTTATGAAGCTGAACTTCTGTATGCCGTGACCATGATTACCTACATAATACGTAAGTGCTATATTTCAAGTTCTTGCGGTTTACGACTGAAGTTCTCACTAACTTTTGCGGCCGCCTTTCGTATCCTGTTTTTGTTTATTAGTTGTTCGTGGCTTGCTACTTGCAATCACGAGAATTGTCTACAAGTTATGATCGCCTAGAATTTTAGTAGGTTTTCATCAAAGTTTCTTGACGAGAAGCAACAATAAGTTAGGTATTTCGTTTTTTACATTTAAAGTAATATAAAATAGGAACAATAATTGTAGTTTATAGTACAGTTCAGTTGCCAATGCAAAAAAGCTGTTGTCATATTAAAAGTGTATTTGTAACAACCATTGAGAAACGATTGATTAGGGACCTTTATATTTACGGTTAATGAAAATGTAAAATAAAGATTTTGAAGTGAAAACTTTTTAAGGCGCACCTTGCGCTCTTTTTGAACTGTGAACGATACGGAACCGTCACGCCGGTCGGTGACGATGAATCGGGTATACTTGGCACTGCATCGCGTATGCTCGGCGCTGCATCGCGTATGCTCGGCGCTGCATCGCGTATGCTCGGCGCTGCATCGCGTATACTCGGCTCTAGTCATCATCAGCTGCCAGTAGCCACGTTTACTGTAAGTTTTCACTTCTATTCTGTGATCATAAGCAGACATCTTCTTTTTTTCTCACTAAGCTTTTGTCACTCTATTCAGGTTTACCCCAACTCAAGTCAATTTTACGGAAACTTCTTGTAAAACCGCGCCACCAAACTCAAGCATAATAAAATTATTTTTAATTAATTATTATCAAGCATTATTAATAGAATTATCTCATAATAATGCAATCAAGAATTTTCCGGGATCTATCCGTTCAAGGTTGGTAGCGCTCTAATAAAATATCAGAAATGACCTCATCAAAATATGCTAGATACTCAGGAGCGTTCTATGTAAAACCCATTAACTGAAAATGATATTATAATTTCGTCGAAATATCGATAAAACTTGATCTATAAAATTATATATACTAATAATAAAGCTGGAGAGTTTGTTTGTCTGTTTAAATGCACTAATCTCTGAAACTACCAGTTTGGTTAAAAAAAAAAAACTTTGCATTCGATAGACCAATTCTTGAGGAAGGCTATAGGATATTTAACATCACGCTAAGATCCTTGGGAGCTGAGCAAAAAGAAAGAAAGTCAGAGTAAATGCTTTGCGAAAACGAAGAAATAGCGCAGGCAGGCAATGCGATGCGATGGGGTAGGTCGGGGCAACAAGGTATTCCACGTGGGCTAAGTCGTGGGCAGAACTTTTATAATAAAATTATAACAACAGAAATGAAAATATCAGGGACTTTATTGCATGAAATTAGTGTAATACATTATTTGGAAATCTACCTATGTTGCTACAGAGCATGGGACCTGAGGGGTAATTCTCGTAATTTTAAGAACGTTCACAGTCTGATCTCAGTCTCAATCTGTCAAAAATACCTCTAATTTCCCTACATTTTGACAAGTTTTTGACATTTGTTTGTCGCCGAGATGAGACTGCGACTAGATTTTGAACGTTTTAAATTACGAGAAATGGCCTTCTGGTTTTAGGCTTAGTTTGTGAGTCAGTGGAATTTCGTTTTTTCATTATAAACACATAATCCAACGAGGTACCATTCCGAATTTAATTTAAATGTATCAAGGGCGGTCACATATTTTTCGGGAAACTGTTTGAAGCCAGTATTTCCTTTCATGATGCGCTGGAAAGAAGCGGTATGAATATTTTCAATCATAATTTTGCACAAAGTTACACAAGACTCTCTTTGTTTGCAACAATCATAATTTATTCTCACTAGCCAATGTTAATGTAACATTCACAGGTAGACTGCAAGTGCTGTATATTCCGTTTACCAACGGATTTTGTAAACAGAAAAGACAGAATTTTACAAAAACCACAGAGACAGGATAAAGTCGACCTATTTACTTAAAACAATATGAAACAATGTCCTCTTCCTCTACAGTTCAAAAAGATTCCACTAGATGGCGTTAGTAAGGTAGGGATGTGTTGGGAGTGTAATTAAGTTTGGGCTCAGAATATTAAAAACCGGTGAAATGAGTTCGTCTTGTTCTAAGTCTTGTTTGAACACGACTTTTGTTATTAGTCTTGTTTATATTACACCCGCAGGAGTGCCTAAAGCTGTTTTGCATTTCGTATCTCTGTTTGTATTCTTTCTATGTTTTTATTTGGTTTTAGATTTTTCATTTATCTGTATGCATATTTTGTGAATTTTGTGTAACGTGTGGGCTGTGTAAATATTATACAGTGGAATTTCAAACCTTTGTGTGCATATGCATTACTGTGGTTATAACTTTTAACATTTGTTTTAGGGGTTCACGGGAATCTGTAAACAATGTGGGATGTCCAGTAGCCAGATATTTGACGACCTGGAAAGAAAACACAGTGTTAACGGATACTATATTGAATGTGTATATTTTATTAAGCTCGCGTATATACCAAATACACACCAAAACCAACATTGAAATCGTTCTAGTTTAAATTCACTATGACAAGTATTCCAATTAGTTTGAATTTGGCTACTATAAATCTGTTAATAAACAGATTTATAGTAGCCAAATTCAAACTAATTGCATGTTTATTTAATTAGGTCGAACACTGCATGCTTCCACAGTAGGTAATTCTATTCGATTTAAATAGCGTTGTAGCTTGTACGGATTTCCATAACCACAAAACCACATTTTGGGGTTATAAACAATTAGTCTATTGGTAGTCAATTGTTTTTAGGACGGGTGTGATAAACAATTGTTCAAATTCAAATTCATTTATTGCGAATATAGGTATATAGAATACAGATGTTATCGAATAATTTCGAGCCGCTATATTCAGCCTTTCAGCATGCAATATTTTTGTTAATTAATTTTAAATTGGTTTCATTGGTAGTCAATCGTTTTTAGTACAGCACCCTAATTGCGTAACACACGATCAATCGGAATCGGTTTCATTTTGATAGTTCAAGAACATTCATTGCGTTATTTTCGTGTTGGGCAGACAAATTTTTCGAATTATGAAGCAATGGATTAGCAATTTGCTTCAAAATGATTCTGATTCCGATTGATTGTGTGTTACGCAATTGGGGTGCGGGTCTGAATAAAGCCTCATATACACAGTGTGATTATATTACCTGTCACATAACATGACTTGAACTAACAAAAAAAGTTGCTTCATCTAAACAGTGTTTAGAGTTTAGACGATGCAATTCGTCTGTTGCTTCAATGGCATTGCTATTTAGTGCACCTGTGTCTGCCGCATACTTCTGCAATATAATATCGTCCGTGACGAAGGCTAGTTTCTGTTGAGATTGGCCGCCATGGCCGAAATACGCACCCTAATTGCGTAATACACGATCAATCGGAATCGGTTTCATTTTGACAGTTCAACAACATTCATTGCGTTATTTACGTGTTGAGCAGATAAATTATTCGAACTTATGAAGCAATGTATTAGCAATTATTATAATATGTATGTACTTACAAAAAAAAAATGTATATAAGTAGTTTATCAGCCATCTTGTTACCATAACACAAGCATAAGGTTGCTTAGCTTGGGACTAGATGGCGCTGTGTGAAATGTCCAGGGATATTATTATTATTAATTAGCTTCAAAATGATTCAGATTCCGATTGATCGTGTGTTACGTAATTAGGGTGCCGGTCTAGCGGACTATAGTATACTGGAGGATCTAATATACTGGTAATTATTTATTCGGATGTAGTTTTTCTTACTGACAATGACTTATTGGTAATTTCAATGGCAAACCCGTGACTGATTAAATCTCTACCAATGCCACAGGAAAGAACTCACATCGTGTAAATGGGACTTTAACTGCACGTTTCCAATGGCTTTTGATAGATGAGCGACATATTACAGAGAAAATCTCATGTTCGAAAACAATAAACAATATTTGAAAATTATAGATAATAATCCTGGACCTCCACAAACTATAGGTAATAGGTAATATGGGCTGGTGTCCGCAACTCCACGACAAAGCGCGTATTTCGCGTACGGGTGGGAAAATCGATCATTCGATCCACCCCAGCTCCTCAAGGAAGGCCAGCAATGCCTTGATGTTACTGACCGTCTCACGTAGGGTACCTCGGTTACCGAAGTACTTTGCCCTGTACGTGGCGACTACCAGGCAGTTTAGCAGCACATGCGCCGCTGTCTCGTCATCCTCCATGCAGACCTTGCACAGCGGACTGTCTGTTACTCCTATGACATAGAGGTGTTTGTTAAATGACCCATGGCTAGTTAGAGCTGCAGTAATTGTACGCAGCTTTAGTTTATTTAGACGGAGAACCTGTTTCGTGAGGCGGCCATCAATTTTGGGAAGTGCTTCCTTGGCCTGCCTACATTCGCCCAGCTCCGTCCAAAGTTTGTCGTGTTGGTCTCTGGTGCGTTTTCTTACCAGAGTACGAATGTATCCGAAGATCAGTTTCTATATATGCATAATATTTTGTGGATCCCCACAAAATATTATGCATATATAGAAATTGACAAACGGCTGAAAGAATTTGGATGAAATTTGGCAAACATATAGTTTATAACCAGGATTAACACATAGGATACTTTTTATCCCGATATTCCCACGGGATTAAAACTTATTCGGGTGAAACCGCAGGGCGGAACTGTGAGCGGAAAAGTGGGCTTTACCCAGCAGTGGGACAATAATAAGCTGGTGTTTTTAACCGACTTCAAAAAAGGAGGAGGTTCTCAATTCGACGGTATGTTTTTTTTTGTGTGTTTGTTACGCGATCACTCCGCCAATTGTGGACCGATTTTCAAAATTCTTTTTTTGTTCGAAAGGAGGTATTTCTGAAATGGTCCCATAGAAATTTCATCAAAAACGGTTCAGTAGTTTGGTTTTTAAACCAAAATTACTGGTAAAAATTACAACTTAAAAGTGAAAAATAAAAACTTTTTTGCAAAAAAAAACAACCGACTTCCAAACACGACACTACAAAGACAAAAATAACTTTAATTTCGAAAGTCGGTGGCAAAAAACGAAAATACGAACCCAACGACACCGACTTCCGAAATTAAAGTTATTTTTCTCTTTGTAGTGTCGTGTTTGGAAGTCGGATGTTTTTTTTTTGCAAAAAAGTTTTTTATGTTACATACGTAGGCGCTAAAACACAAGCTTTCCCCTCGGTATTGGTAACGGGAGGTCAATCACGTTACCGCCTGCTGTTGAACGTGTCCTGTGACTGGCCAATTGACCTATTTACCAATAAGTCGCACTTTGGCGGGTAACTTTATATGTAGCGAACATCTTTGTGTTAACCTTATTGTTCATTTAGGGTGATATACAATCATGACGGTGGTGCTGGGGACGACAATAAATTAACCTGCGTGTATCTAATGACGTTCCCAGTCTGCATACAAAAATGCAATCAAATATATCTTATAGTTTAGTCGCTATAGTTAGTCAGCTGATCGGCAAAACTCATAGTACTATTTAGTATGTTTGAAAAAATCACTGGTTTAATTTCGATGGTAGGAATTATTTGCAAGTTCCTAAATACTCCTATGCATTAGTATTGCCATTGCCTTCGTCGTTTTGTCGTGGAAACAAGATTGCAATACGTTTAATTTACATAAGGTGAACGAGACACACGCATCAGCTAATTAGTTGCTAGTGTGTCTAACCAACTAATAATAATAATGATTTATCAAGGTTCTTTACCTCGCAAACAGCACATAGTGCGTAGAACGTAGAACGTAGAACGTACTCTAATATCAGCTCTACTTCTGAAGGCTCTTTTAATACACTTGTTATATATATTATATACATTTATGTTTTTTTTTAATTTTCATCACCCTCACATCTCTTGTCACTTTTTTTTTGGATGGGAAATCATAAAATGACCTCTCCCGCTCTGGGTTGAGCGGAAGGGCGCGTCAGACTTTTACTGACTAAAACCCAGCCGTGTTCCTTCAGTTGCCTATGCCAGGGGCCACGGTATCTCTTTTGAACAACCCGCGGCTCCGGCGGCATCGGCCCTAGCGGACCCCGTCACTTCGTGCTGACATCTCTTTGAGGCGCGTATGAAACACAACGCGCCGTCGACCCGGGCCTGGTCCTTACCGGGCGGTGAGCTGCCCATTGCTCGCCGATCTCTTGTCACCCTCATAGGGGCATTTCATCTAAACTTGATACCTAGGGTTTACAATTTTGTATAATTTTTTGGTTATCCTGGACAAGGGAGCAGCCAAGCACATACACTAGCTGCGCCCCACGGTCTTAACCGCATAAATCTCGATACTGTAGGAATATCGGGTCATTGTCTACCTATGTGCCAAGTTTGTAACCAAATCCGTTCAGCCGTTTTAGCGTGAAAGCGTTACAAACAATCAATTTTTTTTTCTCTATAGCTTAGTTGACAACTGTAAGTAGTTTTGTAAGTTCGTCCATACTTCTTTAGATGACTCCACATTTTCAATATGAATTTAATTGATTGGTTCAACCAACAAAATCATTTACGGACTTAGTAATTATATCATTCTTCACGTCGACACATCGACACATTCCCATAATAATTCATGTTCTAGATATGATTTAACTGCAAACTTCCACGTAGAATCATTTTCTCGGCTGGCTAATCTTTCGATTTGAAGGTTAGGCGTAGCATTCGCAAATTACAAATATTAAGGACTGTACTTTAAAACAATAAATATTAAACTGAATCTATTTAGGTTTACGGGACGGCCCATAACCCGTGGAAAAGTAATTATAAACTCAAATAGTTTACCAACATTTATTGCACGGTAAGCACTGACCTATATTATACAAGTACGCTGGACTAAGTTTACTATACGAAATGACAGTTGTTTTTTGTGCCGATTCAAAGCGCCCCGCTCGACCGTCATAGGAACTAAAATTGACACATTGCCGCAAATTGCCGTTATTTTGTTTTGGTACGTTTCTGACGATTTAGGTCTAAATTGTGGAATAAGAATTTATTGTGTATTTTGTGTTTACTTCGAGATATTTAGAACATTTTTATCATGAGAGTATGCGCATCTTGTAAAACTCGCTATCGAAAATATTAGTTTCACGGACGCTCACGTTACTGTCAGCGCCAAAACGGCGAATATCAAATGTCTTCATTTTGTCATCATGTCATGTCATGTCATGAAGTCCAGCGTCTTCTTTATTATAAGGTCAGTGACGGTAACTCATAAAACAGTGACATGACAGTTTTATTAAAAACAAGTAGGCACACAAGCGCTACAGATGAACAAAAATAGAACTAACTTAATTCGGTCAAAAACTATAGTAAGTATTTTATGTTTACTACTCCAACAACAAGATTATTATCATTACAATAAGAATAGTAATTCCTTTCAATCTCGTTCCAGATATATTTCAGTAAGCTGAAATGCATTTAAATCGATGTCTAACTTAATAATCAAGTTACAAAACTTAACACGTACCTTTTAATAGTTACATTTTCCACAACACTAATCCTTATTTTACGTTTTCTAAGCCAACTGTTCGCCTATCTAATTAAGAGGTACTGACAGCCAGCATCGAGAATTCGGGAATTTTGGTATCCTACGGGAATCAAATCTGAATCCCGGAAAGTAGGGATGTCCGATGAAAATTGGGACCGATAGGATTAACTGGTTTAACGTGCTTATAGGGGACAAAAGGTATTAAGGAGGTTTTAGTTCGGAAGTCTGGCTATGTACAGTCACGAGCAAAAGTATGTATACACTCGGCTTTATTCAAAAGCGATTTACTCCTTTATTTTTGAATGAAATTTTATGTTGTTACGAACATAGCATTTTCGAACCCATAGGTTTATGTAATGTGTCGTATTTCAACGTTGGATTCGTTATTTCACGAAAAAATCGCTATTGAAAGTTGCCAAGTGTTGACATATTGGTGCTCGTGACTGTATGTACCTACTGTGCAATGTTACCGAAACAAGAATTCAGGTCAAATTACTGAGCGGTTCGTTGGTGCTTAACTAATATCATTGATGATTGCTTTTGGAAGCTGTACATAACCTGAAAGTTGGTCAAATTGAGTTTAGTTGCTTGGAAGAAAATGTTAAATATTGTCATTGAATTTTTGTGGATGTTTTCTACGTTAGCGCAGTTCTTTATCTCATCTCATTATTTCTAAAGTAGGTGAACTACGCAGGTACCTAGGTAAAAAGAAAAAAAGTGTTTATGTGTCACAGAAACACTTGCATAAAAAAGGATAATTAACTCGAATAATAAAGAATAAAGAAAAATAAGAACGAAATAGATTCACGAGCACAGAACAGGAATAGTCGGCAACTGCACATTTAAAGGTAGGTAGGTATACTCGCAGCAGCTGTGCTGGAGTAGTGGTATCCCAGTGGTAACGGCCACGACTTATAAGTTGTAGGTCGTAGGTTTGAACCCTGACAGGCTTTACTTTGTATAAATAATTTCATCACCGCTGCTCTCAAAACGGTAAAGGAAAACATCGTCAGGAAACCGGCATGTCCTAGAATCAAAAATTCGAAGATATGTGACATCTACTAATATAAATAAATAAATAACTTTATTTCCAATTTTACAATTTGCGGCAATCTACAATCCGCACTCGCGTGGTGGATACGGGCCACTCCCTCTCACAGAGAGGAGGCCTGAGTCCCAGCTGTGGGAACATACACAACAACAATCAGTAAGTTTCTGATGGGCTATACGTATCCCGGATAACCCCATACTACGTGTATGACCTTACAAAGCCTATGGGAATTTTAACGTGACTTATTTAACGGGTTCAAAGAGTAACTTCCCGGAAACATACCAGAACATACCTAAGTAAATCCGTCAAGTTAAACCGTAGGTACCTTGAGTAAATACCACTTTTTAAAGTCAATATAACTTATATGAAGTTCGTCCCTATCGGCATGACTTGCCAAATACTGACGGCTAAAACTTTAACACGGTAAACTAGCTCTAAGTAAGCAGGCTAAAGAAGGCCAACTCTTATGGGAACGTAATAAGAGACATACTTGCCAACAGGCGAAATGGATCTGTGCAAAACTTCTTCCACTGTTCCCACAAATACTCCTTTTCAAGCGTTTCTAGGTAACACTCAACATCGAAAGAAAAATTCACCTGCATTTGAGTGCTGTACTAAAATACACTAGCGGCAAGTTGCCGATGGAAACTGTCAACGCATCGACGACGACGGCCTACAAGTTTCGACGGCTTCAGTTGCCTGTGCCGTTAGCACGCGACCCTCGTGTGTATCAGCACTAAATAATATAACATGCAGCTTCTAATAGTGTATCAACAGTGGTGAAGGGCGGGCGTTTGGTGGACTGTCTTTTGTAATTTTGACGTTCGAAAAGTGCTGATTCTCAGCCTAATTTGAATAAAAATGACTTTTGATTTTGATTTCATTTTGAACACGTTGAACATTTAAAGAGTTAGTACAATAACTGTTTCAAAATACTTCCCTAATGCTTTTTATTTCATTTTGCAAATCTTCAAAAAGTGCCTCTTATTCTTAAAAATTTTGCGTTTTGAGCTAACGTTTTATGCGTGGCGTATGGTACAGAATGAGCCTTCTGTACAATTTCTTTGATGTTATACATACATACTTTTGAAAATGTTTCAAACTTACTTATTACGTAACTCACATACTTGTTTTCCTAAGATTTATTTAAAGCGTTTATGTTGATTTAGGCTTAAATATCACTGATTTTGTACTCATTAGTTATACTTTGAGTCACTGGAATTTGAGTTAGCGTTAATTATATTTAGTTTTAACTGTACGCTGATGAATGATTCATTTATGATTTTAATTAAATTATGTATGCAACACGGCTTGGATCTCTTTATAACCAGTGTGACGGTGGGTGGGTGAGGGTGCTTAAGCCTCATTTTTTTTAAATAGCTGCAGTGCTTTTTATTTTTTTTCCTCTCACTTTTGAATTGCAATCACAAGTGGTTATTTTAATACATAGTTTTAACTATTAAATATAGCATACAGTAATTATGTTACTGCTTGTATGTTCACAACACAAATTCTATCACATATTTTCATTTAATTCCTGCAGGTCAGAACAAGCATTCCGTTACTGCTAGGCGCTGTTCTGATTGTCTTTCACGACACTAGGCCACGTTATTTATCCACAATCAGTACACAGATACAGCCCTCAACTTTAACGCAAGGTTACGACGACTTAGTGACATCACAGGGCTGGGAACTTCACCCAGACTGGTTGCTATCACTTTTTCCCAACATATAGACATATATCATGACAGTTTTGATAACGCTGCTTACTACGTTGCCATGACAACTCTTCCTTACTTTTTTTAATTTCTTAATTTAGTTTTAAATTTAGGTTAAGTTAGGGTTAGGATTTTCTTGTTGTTACACGACAGTGTGACCCACCCAGTCCTACTTCAGCCTCGCAGACTTATCACCAACATCGGCGATGCCTTGGAGCGTATTGTGGTGTTGCGAATGTGGTTGATGAGTTTAATTTTTAAGATGCTACGCTCCGTCGCTTTTTAGCAAACTTAGAGTTTGGATTTTTGAGTTCTGAGCCTCTGTCAAAGATCAATTTTGAGCGCCATAAACACTAGGTTTAATTAATTTAATCCTATACCATACTCCATACGACCCCTTAAGTATTTCAAACAACCCTTTCATATACACAAAACTAATAAAATACATTCACAACTCAACTCAACCAGGGACTTGTGGTGACTACTGTTCACTCTAAAACTCCTGTTTTATGAGAGAGGGTGTAAAGTACCGGGCATTCCCTAGACAGCAGTAACTCATTACGATTTAGGACACATCGGGACCAGGATGGGTATAACGTTGGGTAAACGTTTGCTGGAATGGAATTTTGCTATCGTATTTTGGGTTCAACGTCCGTGTGATTTTGATAGGAGCTTTTCATATTTAGCTAAAATAATCGGCTGGTAACTAAATTGTTGGGTTTTGTCTCAGAAGGTGTAAGGAGAGACTAATCTCCCGTGGATAATACACAGTGCAAACAATCGTCGAAATTCGTCGGAAGTCGAAATTCTGGCCCTTGTTAAAAGGCAAACTAGTCTTGAGACCAAGGTCTTTTTCCAGCGAAAGCACTAGAAAGTGATGAAGGGCGGGCATTTCGGGGGACTGTTTCATGTAATTTTGACGTTCGAAAAGTGCCGATTGTCAGCCTAATTAAAATAAATTACTATTTAATTAAATTTTTGATTTTCAAAACTGAAAAGTACACTGATCTGTTGCGTTTATATCATGGAATCCTATTCACATCTCCTGAAAGAAATCAAGGGTGTTTTTAAAATAACAATTCTTATAGTACGCATAACAAATAGACATAATTGCTATTTTCTTCACGCTAGTTATAAATCGAACTAATTATTATTATCCCCTCGGGCCGAGCGCTTATGGTCTGTTTAAGGAAATTTCAAAATGGCTGGTTGACACTTCCCGTGACCCAAGGGCTGGCTTTTAACTTGGCCAGAGGCTAAGCATTGCCATACAACGTGGTAATGCCGCCAGTCTCTTGGGTATATTACCGGTCGACAGCGATGCGGATGAATTTTTGGACGCTATATTTTAGTTTGTGTATAGTTTTAATTTTTCGTGACATCGCCAAGCGGTTGGTTGACTCTTCACGTGACCAGAAGGCTGGCCTATTTTTAGCCCAAAGAATCAGCATTGCCATCCAACGTGGTAATGCTGCCAGCCTTTTGGGCACTTATCCCACTGACAGTGATGCGGACGAATTTTTTGATGCCCAATGAGCTCCTGCCTTTTTCTATATTTTTCGTATTATATACTTTTATATAATTGTATATAGTGTATATTAGTGTTACTTGATATTTGTTTAACTTGAAATAAAAAGTGTGTTTTAATTAAGTTAGGATATAATTTTGTTATTTTATAAAAATATAAACAATTCCAAACATTATGCATTTCAATCCAAAAACTTTACTACCAAGAGAATTACTAGCAGCACATTCACCACTTATAATATAAAGAGTTTTAGATCAAACTATTAAACTTGAGCATTATCTAAAGGCCAATTCTCGTAATTTAAAACGTTCAAAATCTAGTCGCAGTCTCATCTCAGCGACAAACAAATGTCAAAAACTTGTCAAAATGTACGGAAATTTAGGAGTATTTTTTGACAGATTGTGAACGAACTGAGATCAGACTGGGAACGTTCTTAAAAAAATTACGAGAATTGCCCCTCTGCTCGTAAATCGTAAATAGGTCGTCTGAAATGACCTTATTTGACCTGCAAGGGTAAAATAGGGCATGCAATGACAGCCCAATCGAACTTCTTTAATATTGCTCGCATCTGCAGAATTAATTTGATAATAGCTTTTATTTATACCTATAGACCTCGTTAAGATTTTTTTATGTTTTGAGCTTTTATGAAAAAACGTCAGAAGTTAACCGTAAATTCCCAGGGCTGATTTGCTGGATTCGTTTTCTCCTCTACCGATAATTTTTTTCTCCTGACATTTCATTTTATTAACCCCCGACGCAAAAACGACGGGTGTTATAAGTTTGACGTGTCTCTCTGTGTGTGTGTGTATGTCTGTCTGTGGCATCGTAGCTTCCGAACGGATGAACCGATTTTAATTTTGTTTTTTTTGTTTGAAAGGTGAATTTGTCGGGAGTGTTCTTAACTATGTTTGATGAAAATCGGTCCAAGATGGCCGCCGCTCCAAAATGGCGGATTATATATTTTTTCACAACTCCCTCAATATGGGTATCAAATGAAAGGGCTTGACTAGTAGAATACTATAAACTATGATAAATTTCAAATCCAAGATGGCCGCCACCATAAAATGGCAAATTACATTTTTTTTTCACAACTCCCTCAATATGGGTATCAAATGAAAGGGCTTGACTAGTAGAATACTATACACTATGACAAATTTCAAATCCAAGATGGTCACCACAAAATGGCGAATTACAAAAAACCTGATTAAATAGCAAATTATCTGAATCTTAAAACGCAAGAAAATAAAAGAAAAGAAATAATAAGGAGCCCCTACAAAAAGCACGAAATAAAAAATTTAATTAAAAATTTAAAAAACCCCCGACTACGTGAAACCCTTTAAAAAGAAAAAACTAACCTTGAAATTATGAATGAAATTTTTTGATTAAATATTGTCCTGTCGGGGGACCGCTACTATTTTAAACTTTAACAGAACGTTAGGCTAATAATTAGAGCGGTCCTCCGACGGGACAACATTTAATCAAAAAATTTCATACGTTCTTACGTATGGTCATAATTTCAAGGTTATTTTTTTCTTTTTATAGGGTTTCACGTAGTCGGGGGTTTTTTAAATTTTTAATTTATTTATATGTGTGTATCTTTCTATGTATTAGTATTTATTCTTGTATTATAAAGTCATTTCCTAGCTATTTATCCCGTATGTTACACCTGACATGTTTTATCTCTGCATCATCCTAAGGACGTCTGGTAAAAAATGCCTCGGGCATTAAGTCCGCCTTTGTACAGTTTTTTTTTTTACTTGTGCTTAAAGTTTTAATAAATAAATAATGAAATGCTGATTAAAAAAAAAACGATGCCCCTGGTTTTTTTTTTGTAAACCAAACATTCCCTGTAGAAGTGCCATAGCACCACACACCTTCTCCATTCCTATACAGGAACTTTATAGTCAGAATATCACTTTAGCAGGTTTCATCGATCAAGTTGAACTTATTTATGAACAGATGCCGGGGTACAGGCCCGAGATTAGATTAGAGGTTCCCCTTGTCTATGTTCCAGCACTCAATGTGCTGTTAACTCAACTGCTATCTCATTGACTTGACAACTGAAAATGGAGGAACAAAGCTAGAACATGGATTATGCCAGGTCTTACTCCCTGAAGATGGATGGGGGAGATGGGCAAGATGGGGCAAAATTATGTCATAATGTGAATGTGCTGTAATTTTTGCTACTGGCGTTATAATGTGATTGTCATTTGATATATAATATGTTGTAATTATATAGAATTTAGTTTGAAATTGGCACAGAGGCTAAGCGATTTCTGCTTGAAACCAAATATTGGCGCCCTAGGGAGTTTTTGCTCTTAGGAGATTTGTGTTTATAAACATACATGCCAAACGAAACATGAGAAATACATAGCGGGGTTTTATGTAGTATTTTCACAAGGCAAATAACGTAGTATTTATACTAAAGTTCGTTAATTTTCTTGTAATAATATTCCTTAGACTTGTTATTCAAAATCAAATCATAATTTGAACAGCCTAAATAAATTTTAGGCTCGGATTCTTGTCTCAATTGGAATTTCGAGATGAAAATTTGTTTACTACTCTGTTTCAGTTGTTTTATTATAATAATAGAATTACTTTAACTGTATTATTCTTATAAAATATTTATGAACACTTAGTGGTCTCGACTGAGAAACTATGTTTTAGTATGGGGTTCTCATTAGGCATTCTATAAAAATGGAAGAAAAACCTATAAATACTTGGTAATTATACCGATCTATGTAGGTATCGGTTGTGGTGATCATATCCTCGCTACTATGAAGAAATGTTGCTATGTAAATTAATAATTGCTATGTAAGCTAAGTGTAAATGATCCATGATCACTAAATATTAGGGGTTAAAGTATGAAATTGCCGATTTGTACTGAAAAATTGAAATTCGTTTTTTTTTTTAATTTAACATATTTATTTAATCAAAATAATTACCATTACTATCTATACATTGCTGCCATCTAATAGGAAGGTAATTTATGCCTTTGCGATAGAACTCTCGTGATCTAGATTCGACAAACTGTGTGAAAGCATTTTGTACTGGCTCCTGAGAAGAAACCTTTTTACCACGTAGAAAATTGTCCAAATCGCGAAAAAAAAATGGTAGTCCGTTGGAGCATGGTCTGGCGAATACGGAGGGTGACGAATGGTTTCTAATTGAAGTTCCTGTAGAGTTAAAACCGTTTCTCGTGCTGTATGAGGTCTCGCGTTATCATGGAGCAATAATGGTGAAGATCGATTCATGAGTCGGGGCTGTTTCACTGCTGGTTTTGCTATCATTATTGTATCGAAATTCGGCACAGTAGACAGCTGCTGTTATTGCTTGACCAGATCGGAGAAAGCTATAGTGAATAACACCATGCTGAGACCACCAAACAGTTAGCATTACCTTTTTATTGGTAAGCTTTGCTTTAGGACACTGTTGCGGCGTTTGACCTGGGGTCAGCCATTGCATTTTTCGCTTACGGTTATCGTAAAGAATCTACTTTTCATCACATGTCACAATTCCATCCAATATTCCTTCATTTCTGTATCGATTCAACAAGGCAACACAAGTTTCAACACGCGTTTCTTTCTGCAGATCAGTCAAATCATGAGGCACCCATTTCTCATATTTTTTATTTTATTGATTTGACGCAAATGAGTCAATATTGTTGGTTAGATAACGTTAAACCATGCCGTTAATTCCTAGGTAGTTTGGCTCGGATCGGTTTCCACCATATCTTTCAATTCATTGTTATTCACCTGTGTGGGCGGTCTTCCACGTGGTTCGTTCTTCAAATCAAAGTTTCCATCACGAAAGCGTTTAAACCAAAATCGCACGGTGCTTTCATTAACAGTCCCCTCTCCAAACGCAACATTGATAATGCGAGCTGTTTCTGCCGCGTTAGTTCCGCGTCGGAACTCGTATTAAAAAATAACTCGAATTTTCGAAGTATCCATTTTTCTTGTCTCGTAATGTAATCGAATGTTGCACATTTTTTAAAAGAAAAACTTCATAGGTACCATGTGAAAAAAGTTTCACACAAAAATCTCAAACCATGAATGTTCTATGTCAATTCAAAGTACCTATTACAATAAAACGGCAATTTCATACTTTAACCCCTATTATTTAGCTTTTCAGGTTCTGTAACCTAAACCTCTATTGTAGGGTGAATAAAATTGCCCTCTTATGTATAAGCATTTTTAACACCATGTTTGTAGGTTTCCGTACCCAAAGGGTGCTAACGGGACCAAGCCTCCGCTGTCCGTCCATCCGTCTGTCTGTCAACTGACATCTCATGAATCTTAATTGGTAGACAGTTGTTTTCACAGAGTATGTATTTATACTGCCGCTATAACAAAAAATAATAAAATTAATAGAATTGTATCGTGGTACAGAACCCTTCGTCTGCGTATGCACTTGGCTGGTATTTTACTAAAAATAGAGCTGCTTTTAAAAAAAATTATTTCGATTTCGCATAGTAACATATGCATAGGTACTTATGTAACGAACATTATATTACATACGTAATTGTAGATGTGTACTTTTTATAGCCCACATAATGCTCAACCATTACTCCTGAGTTTATAAGCTATAAACATGGTTCCAAAAGCCTCATATTATTGAGATGGAAGATACAAGTAGATTAAAATCTTTATTTACACGAATTTTAAGAGGATTATGAAAACTCCATTTAAAGAAGAGTGTGATAATATCGTGTTTTCGATTAAAACATCAGTATGATAAGACCACATGTTTGAGCTTTTGTTTGTTCATAGTGTCAATTTTTATTTACCTTTGTAGTAAAATAGATTATATTTTATGTTTAAGAATATATACTGTAATTCCTTGTATATTTTTATCTCGTCTTATATAACAAGCTAACAACTAGGATCCCTGTTATTTCCCTTGGGTAAAATGCGACCTATTTCAAAGTTGCGTCAAAGGTATACCCGTTCGTCAGTGTTCAAAACATCTGAACGTCCAATCAGAATGACCACACTGTTGTTATCTAAACTTAATATTATAAAGAGATTGTTTTTTGTAGGTTGCTTTGTTACGCACGGCTGAATGAATTTGGATGAAATTTTGCGTATGGGTAGACCATGACCTGGATTAGAATATAGAATACTTTTATCTGTTGTTCTGTAATAACGTGTCCTGCATCAACCGGAGGTTGTCCTTGGGTGCACTTGCATAGTGCATAAAGGGATAATCGTCGGTTGGTGCCTACTCAACATTTAAAATTGCCTAAGGTGCCTCTGCGAGTTGGTTTCGGCCTCTGGTACGCCTTCCAAAGGTCCAGGATCCCAGGGTCCCGAGATATGTCAAAGACAAAAAATAATAAGAATCCTCCAGACCGAATTTCGGTCCTGGCAGCCAATCTCAGCTGAGACTAGCCATCTCCGCGGGAGGTATTATAGTGCACAAGTGTGTGCGCAGTCACAGGTGCACTTACTTTTCCCTTACACTCATAGTCCCATGGGATGCTGACTCGACCGGAGAGAGATCAAGCGCAGGACCAACGGCTTAACGTGATTTCCGAGGTACGTGGGTATCACACGACCAACTTCCAAACTGCGGGCTGTTACTGATAAATTCTTAAAGGAAAATCTAATAACACCGACCTGGGAATCGAACTTAGGACCCCACGCTCAGCAGTTGCACTTGCGACCGCGAGACCAACGGGGTAGTTAGGACACCGCGAAAGGGTGCTTAAAACGGACTTGATAAAATGCTCTTTCATTGAACCAAATTTTACGTTACGTTATGTAAAGAACACGGTTTTTATAAAGACCGCAAAATAAGCTATCCGCCTGAATTCAAAATCTTCTCTAGTGCGAACATAGCCCAAAATGAGGTACCTACTCGAGAAAATTACGTAAATTCATTTGTTTAACTAAACGTTGATCTCTAAATTGATGCTCTCAGATCAACAATGCGTCTAAGAGGCCCTTAGACGTTCCCTTAAGCCCCTTTTATGGTGCGTGATAAAACATTGGTGCTTCAAAATGAGCATACTTAGAAGATTTTAAGTCGTTTCGTACGTAAAGTTTATGTGAGGGCTTCATTGAGTAGATCATGTCAAAGTGCGCATTATTGTTGTGTC
This sequence comes from Apamea anceps, assembly GCA_951799955.1. NCBI lineage: Eukaryota > Metazoa > Arthropoda > Insecta > Lepidoptera > Noctuidae > Apamea > Apamea anceps. Next base: position 7,896,819 of record OX637518.1, read on the forward strand.
GACGTTGTTATGAGGCTTTGTTGTTTGTTCCAGATGTTAATTTGGTTTATGGTTTTAAGATTAGGTCGGGTTTTAGAATTAGATCCAGTTTTAAAATTAGGTCGAAGATCGGGGGTTTGGTGTTTCAATTATAAGAAATGTTGCCTAGTGGTAGGTAGGTTGTCAGATATTAATTTAGTGTAATACCTACATGCATACCTAATAAACTCACACCTTCATCCCATGGGGATAGACGATTTGGATTAAGTATTTTATTCAAGTACACGCTTAGTTCAGGAGCTATAAGACATTATTGTAACAAAACAACGGTAGGGTAGATTTTTGTAAATTATGATTGAAACAGGTTAATATAAAATAAACATAGCACCTCCTGCATTAGGTCCGTCACGGGTACCATCAATGTTAATAATTATAAAAACTTAAAGAAAACCACGATATTACAGCTTTCAGAGGTATCATTAATCTTCCTTATCTATTAACGGTCCATTTTTCTTCATAATTTTTCTGGATTCTCGGCAACTGTCATCTAGTTGCTACCAGCCACCCTTCACCGTCGCTCCAATTAGCCTGGGGCGTCCTAGGACACGTCAATAGAACTAATATTAGATTTTACTTCATAATCCAATTTACATTTACGTTGTATGTGTACAATGTACATGTAAATTACGTTAAGCAAACGTTGTTTCAGTAAATATGATAAGGTATTAGTTCTATTTCAAACTAAAATTTATGTAGGTAAACGTTTCAAAGCCAATACAAACTCATGTAAAATTGTTACATAATAAATGAAAACTATTATAATAACAGGTTAGTTCAACGAAATGTAATTTGCATTTTAATCAGAGCGAATGGTAAACGTGTTTTGATTGGCAAAATGTAGCATTCGGGATAACTTTCATTTACATAACTGCATGAATGGTCACCTAAAAATATTCCATGATTTGAACGTACTACCGGGTTACAGTGTGTTTGTAAGCGACGCGACTAGCGTAAGAACTTTTTGCTACTTATAGACTTTTTTATAGATTTAAAAAAAAAAACGTTGCCCCACACTAGGAATTTCTCCTGTATCGTGGGTGCGATTACAAACATTTAAACTCACATACTACACAAACAGCCAGACCCGGAACAACTACTTGTAGGCCATACAAATATTTGTTCCGTGCGGGAATCGAACCCGCGACACGCAGCGCAGCAGTCAATCGCATAACTACTGCGCCAACCGTGCCGTCAAATACATTTCTTTTTTTAGCCGTCAAATTGATGTGCACTTTTTTACCTGTCTGATATCATCGTTGAAAACCCATATACAGGGTGACAGGGAAACTCGACGTATTTCTTGCAAGGGGTTATACTAGATTTTATTACTAGATTACACTGGGATGGTCTCAATAAGCTCGAAGTGAAAGGAAATGACGAATTTATAGCAAAAACGAATAAACAAACTTTAGTAACAAAAATACAGGGTGACAGGGAAACTCGGCGTATTTCTTGAAAGGCGTTATACTAGAGGTCATTAGCAACAAATTAAGTCCAGTGAACTTAGGGGTCAAAACTGATGGTTAAAAAATAAAAATTTTGCTATTTTACCTTTTATTTCTGAGATTATGTAAGTATTATCATTCATTTTTCAACTTTCAGAAAAGTATCAATTAAATGTTTGGAGTGGATTAGTTTTTTCTTATAATTGTTTTAGGTAACAAGTCAGAAAATTTCTAAAAAATCGAAGAACAGACACAGCTCGGTAACTATCCAGTTTTGAACCCTAGTTAACTGGACTAAATTTCTTGCTAATGACCTCTAGTATAACGCCTTTCAAGGAATATGCCGAGTTTCCCCGTCATCCCGTATTTTTGTTATTAAAGTTTGTTTATTCGTTTTCGCTATAAATTCATAATTTCGTTTCACTTCGAGCTTATTAAGACCATTACAGTGTTAATCCAAGTTCTAACTATCTGTGTGCCAAAGAACAATGACGAGGAATTGTTGATAGAATTATTGAGCGTCTACTTATGTCACCGTGATAGATACCGACGAAATAATTTAACAAGTTTTATCACAAACAAACCACAAATAAACGTATTTTCTTTTCTTCTTCTTTCTACCAAATTAAGTTAGTGGCCTATCGAAGTCTGGCAAAATAATAATCAATAATGAAAACTTAATTGACCAGTTTATTGATGATAAAAAATAATCAAACTCCAAATTCAAACTGTATTTTTCAACATATTTTTTTATCGGCAGACGCAAAAAATCATGTCAACAAAAATTTATTCGGGAGTTCAGACATGTTCTGTCATCCAAATCCGTTGAATTTTTTTGCGTGATTGAGTAACAATCAACCAAACTTTCACATCCTACTGCTTAATATTATAAACTAGCTTCTGTCCGCGGCTTCGCCCGCGTGGATGTCGGAAATTATCCCACGGGAACGTGCTAACAGGATAAAATGTACCTATGTGCTTCCCCAGAATGCCATCTATCTCGCGGGCCCTTTGTGGCTAATTACAATAGAAAACCAATTGTGTCTCATTAGTGGTGATTAAGAGGGTACCTATATGATATCTTTACCTAAGTACCTACCTAATTAAAAAAAAAACTCAATAACAGAAAATTAAATACCTACCTACCTAAATAAACCTATTTCTGATGATAACTAATCTAAACTCAATAAATAAGCAAAATCCCTAAAAACTAATATCTATACGAATGACTAATCCTACCTAACAGTATTATAAAATAACCTACGGTCACTACGTACACTATCAAAATATACTACCTATACTTTAAAATTAAAATCTATACCTACGACTTACATAAAAATAAACCTAAATAACTCTAAAAACTAAAAGGAATAAAAATGAACTCCATTGCGGGTGACTTAACCTACGACAAACTTATTATTTGCGGTTGGTGCAGTAATCGGGTCTAGGGATCGAACCGCAAAATTAAGTTTGTTTTTTATTGTATATACTTTTCCGGGATAAAAAGTACCCAGTGTGGTGCCTAGGATATTAAAGAATAATTATACCAAGTTTCAACGTAATCGAACCGGTAGTTTTTGCGTGATGCCTGAACAAACAGACAGACAGACAGACAGACAGACAGACAGACAGACAGACAGACAGACCGACAGACAGACAGACAAAAATTTTTTTAATCACATTTTTGGGTTCGGTGTCGGTCTAGTAACACCGTCTGCCATTTATTTTTTTGATATTTTCAATGTACAGAATTTTCACTTCTACAGATTTATTATAAGTATAGATGTGAAAGTTTGTATGGATGGATGGATGGATGGATGTTTGTTACTCTTTCTCGCAAAAACTACTGAACGGATTTGGATGAAATTTGGCACGCAGATGGTTTATAACCAAGATTAATATATACGATACTTTTTATCCCGGCATTCCCACGGGATCGAAACTTATGCGGGTGAAACCTCGGGAAGCCGCTAGTATACATATAATATACTTATTAGGATCACACTAACGACCCTAACAACTTAACTAAAATTAAAAAACAGTCAAGCGTATTTAAATCAATGAACGAAAAAGCGAGTAACGAAGAGCAATGTAATACAAACACTGAATCTTCACGATTTAATCAGTTTCAAAGGTCAGAAGGTAGATTAACTCTGCTAATTTAGCCCAGAGTGAAAAGTATTTTTCTTTCAAACAAACGTAAAGTAGTCTAAAGTAGTCTCCTCAACTGAATTCTGTTCATTTGCTGATGTTTTTTGGAACTTGGATGTTGAATAGATTGAATAATATTGTTGGATTCAGAAAGGTGTGGGTACTTACTTGCAACCGATGTGTGGTATGACCAAAAGAGAGTACTGCCCGTATTTTTAAGAACGTTCTCATTCTAATCAGTCTCATACATACATACATACATAATCGACCTAAAATGTCATTCATTCAAAAGTGCCTTTTATGTGCCCGTTTTAAATAAATGATTTGACTTTTGACTTTGAGCTTTGTGTAGGTAGCCGCTTATCCTCTCACACTGTTTGGTTCTTTGGGCTGTGTCTAAATATTCATGACGTTTAAACAGCACGTAGCTTATAAGTGGTGTGACCATTAAATTGTGACCTCCCCTGACATCAAGCAATATACAAAATTGTCAGTCCTTAAACTTTGAATTGTTGAGTATGAGGCTTTTCGTTACTTTGTATGTGTGTATTTCATGTCTTTTTTTTGTTTGTTGTGATGTCTTGTTTTTGTTTTTTTTTGGGCATACTTTTTCTTTTTTTCTCTATAATCTTTTCTTGCCTAAACAATTGGGAAATACAGGCGAAAACCGTACGAAAAAATAAGCACTTGGATATGGAATTGCGGACAACAGCCCGTTTTACTACTACTGCATACAGGCGTCATGTTATGTCTAGGTAAACAGGCCAATTCTCGTAATTTAAAACGTTCAAAATCTACTCGCAGTCTCATCTTGGCGACACACAAATGTCAAAAACTTGTCAAAATGTAGGGAAATTAGAAGTACTCTTTGACAGATTGAGACTGAGATCAGACTGTGAACGTTCTTAAAATTACAAGAATTGCCCCTCTGTTCAAATACCTTACTTAAACACACAAATCCAGGTAGAATCTACACTAGTTATACAGACATAGTGACATTATGCGGTTTCGATGGGATGCCTGTGTAAACCACATACATACCGCGGTTGCAGTGTGACCAGTCGAGTGAATAGCTTCATGCCGAATGATTTAGAGGTCAGGCAGGGATGCAACATGTTGGGAAATGTTTGTAGTTTATTTAATCTTTTGATTATGAGGTGAATAGGTTTTTTTTTAGGATTATTGCCACGTTGAAGCATTGCCATTCAACGTAGCAATGCTGCCAGTCTTCTGGGCACATTTCCGGATGACAGCGATGCGGATGAGTACTTCGACGCCTAAATATTGTTTTGTTTTTGTATTTATTTATATATAGTTTTTTAGTGTAATCAAGAGAATAAATACTTTCTTTTTAGTGGACAGCTTGATAGGTATTAATAGCACAACATCGCATGCCTATTAGGCAATCTGGAAAAAGTCTTAGCCAAAAGAAAACTTTAGAGTTTATTAAATTTGATTATGATGTGGGTTTTTAGTTGAAACAAGAGCCATTAAATGGGATTTCCATACTAGCTATGAATCATCATGCATGCCTCTAATCCTAAGACCTAAGGCAATCACAAAAAGTCTTTGCAAAAATAGAAGTTTGTTTAATTATTGAAATATATTTCTATTATTTATAACATATTAATTAATATTTTCACAAGCGAACACAAAAATATATACAGGAATAATTTTTATTCAGTGCGCAAACTTTGACAAATTAAACTTAAATGAGTTTTATTAAACACCTATTTTTTATTTTCATAAGTCTTAGTACAAAAAAATAAAGTTATCGCTAACGAAAGATGTCTTTTTTGAAATTGATTTTCTGGCCACTACGCGCCGCCCGGCGCGGCAGCGCTCGGTCGTTTTTCGTGCATAGGCGTGGGTAGATAGATATTTACGTGGGTTACATACAATGTACTGATCGCTGATTTTATCAGGTTCGAATTAGACTTTTTTAAGATTAGGCCGTGATCTAAAGTTATTTGAAGAGTAATTCTAATTTTTCCTTCATACTTTCATGGGCTTAGGACCATCAAAATGCAGAAAATAACGCATTATAATCAATTAAATTAAGGCACTTTTAAAAACTTAATACTTACATTTACCGCCAGTCGAGGTCTGCCAGACCCTAGTGCGTAATTTGGGGTCCTGAACTGACCGTGATCAAGCAGCCTCTGAGTGGCTGCTAAAATGGTCCTTTCATTAGGGACCGTTGGGTCCTTACCCCTAGCATACATTCTGCGAGCTGCTCGTAGGCTTTCACCACATAATAAATAGACCCGCACCATCACATAGAACTCGCGGTTACTAAAATCCGACATCTAAGTATGTACGACACACGAGTACGCGACTAGACGCGACGTAACGACAGCGCAAGCGCATGCCTTGAGCAGACTGTCGAGCGCCCGGCCGGCCGCCGCCGCCTGGCGCCACCCTGCCCCCCGGAAGGGGGTTTCACCCCCTCTGCAACATCACTCGTAAGCCGCACGGCGCTCGCGTTCATTGATATTATTACGAATAGATAGTGTCCATATTTTGCTGATTTAAAGTCGGATAAAAAAATATAAAAAAGTTTTGAACAAATAATGGAAATGTGTTCTATTACTGATACTGAACCACTAAAAATTTTTTGCGCATTGCTTAAAAAATATTCCTGTATACAATTACCTATATAATACGAAAAAATATAGAAAACGGCAGTATTACTATTTCAATCCATTTGATTAAAGTAGTTTTTCAACTTATAAATTAGACAAGCAAAACACAAATCTTCGGAAAACAAGATGTCTTTGCAAACTTTAAACACAAATCGAACTTGTGAGTACCTACCCAAAAAGATGGGGAATAACTTTCATAAAACCCAATCACCATATCTTCTGGGAAACCTTTCGGTTCCAGATATTCAAACACTTTATTTTCCTGGTCAGGCAATAAATAAAGAAAAAGTTTTTTTTTTGTCATGAAATATTACAAAGACTCCGATTCGCTTTGCCGCCTGTCGATTTCAGCTGGCTTCTTTGAATGGAATAAGGGACCTTATATAGGACATGGGATACGCGCGATTATTGCTAGTGACATAGTACGACAAAGGCTTTATTTTAACATCGGAGATAGTGATGACATAGTATTTTCCTAACTTGGCTTGAGTTGGTTTCTAGCCACACCAGGTATAAGACCGCCCATTGTGTCACACTATGTAAAACTACGATTATATCGATAATTCATATTCATAATAAAGAGTACTCCATTATATTCTATCAATTCTGACGTTTCATAAGTGTTCATGAGGGTTAAGATTTTTTTTTTTAATTAATAGAATTTAAAATGAAAAAATACTCTATCTATCCATAAAATTGAGAAAGGTTTGTTAGAAATTGTAAGCTAAACGTCGTTATTTATTAGACGATTATTTAATTTAAATAAATATGCGGATTGATATGCATAACGCCCCATTTCGAGTATTCTATCTTTAAAAAAATTGTACAAACCTACTTACAAAATCATTTATCATTATCATTTATCAATCACTACCCCATTTCCCAAAGCAGAGGGGTAACCATGAGGATCTAAACACACTCGTCTTTGTACAATTATTTTACAACTGGCAGTCTAATGTCAGTTGAGATCGTTTGCTTCTTTTATGCTAAAACCTTACATTAAAATAAAGGAAAATGTGTACCAAACAATATGTATGAATTAAGGTTTTATCCATAAAGGAGTTTAGTTACGATCCTGACCCTTTCCTTTCCTAAGCGGACTAGATACACAAAAAATAAATCCGAATAAACGAAAAATGGTGGCTGAAATTTGCCTTTTGGGCTTTGTAAAGTGATACAAAACAGGTTGATAGGCTGGTTGGTAGGTGGGTTTGGAAAATAAATGAGGTAGCTATTATTTAATAAGTAAAATTATTTGTTACATTCGTTCTTGGGAGATCGTTGGTGGTGCTAGAATAATCTTTTAAGTAATTGCAGTTCGTTTTGACTGTCTTTACCAGAATCATAGGAAAAGGTTTTATTGTCACTGAAGCAGGAGCAAGCTTCCACAGACATGGTCACGAATCTGGAATCATAACCTGTCTGTCGGGATTTGTGAAAAATACTTCAGTGTTATTTGGTATAGGAGAGGATAGCTAAGTGCATCTTCTTTTTTGAACTCAAGGACGGCAAGCGGAAACAAGGTGGCCAGTTCCTCAGATAAGTTCAGAAAAGAAAAAAATATATAAAGAGAAGCAATATTGATCCCGCTCGTTGGGAGGAGTTGGCAAAGGATATACCTGTTTGGAGGCGTTTGGTAAAACAAAATGTTCATGATTTGAAGACCAGCGGAGGAGAGATCTCGACAGCAGGCGAGATCACCTCAAGAGTAAACCACCTGCAACCAACATACAATACCATTACCACAATGGTATTCTAATGTGTCCGAACTTTGCACGTACCTTTACAGTGAAGATAGGTTACGTTAGCCACATCAGAGGGGCAATTCTCGTAATTTTAAAAACGTTCATAGTATGATATCAGTTTCAATCTGCTGCGGCTGTTTGTGTATGTGAGTTTCTAAATGTCTGTAAACGCACCCATGATACAGAAGTAATTTCTAGTTTGGGGCAACAAAAAAAAAAAAATCTGTCAAAAATACCTCTAATTTCCCTCCAATTTTTGACAAGTTTTTGACATGCGTTGTCGCTGAGATAAGATTGCGACTAGATTTAGAATTTTTACTTACGGGGGCCATTCTCGTAATTTTAAAAACGTTCATTGTTTGATCTCAATCTGTCAAAAATACGTCTAATTTCCCTCCATTTTTGACATGTTTTTGACATTGGTTGTCGCTGAGATGAGATTGCGACTAGATTTTGAACGTTTAATTACGAGAATTAGCCTTCAGATCACACGCCTGTAACCTATAGTTGTCGGAAACAATAGCAGTCACCGTAGCCGAAATCGGCATGGGATGTATATACATAAATATATCCTTTTATCTTTTATCCCTGGCCTTGACATCAAGCAATAGACAAGAGTGTCAACATTTTTTATGACTGAGTACTAGTTTTTTGACTATGTATATCTTGTCTTTTTTTTACTATTATTATTTTTTAGTTCTAACTATGCGTTTTGTTTGTGCAGAATAAAATATTTTTCTTTCTTTCTTTTCATAAAAATCATTTATTCAAATAAAAATATAGAAAAGTAGTAGAAACAGAGAACAGAAAAGTTACAGTTTAAAATGAAAAACATTTTTCCATTGAAATCTCTTCACCTTTATTGGCGTTTCAAGCACTAGTATACATTCCCAAAAGTAAATCTCTTACCACACAATTTTAAAAATCTTCCCACGTGGAACATAAAAGTCATTCCTTATGATTACAGCAGACATAAGAAGAAATAAAAAGGCATACAGAATAATGGCGGACATTAGCAGGATGACGCGTAATGGCGCTTTTAAGGCGTACGTGCCTCGGAATTACAAGCGTGCATATTTATATCGACTTTTATCTACATTTTCGTGAAAATGACATGGGGAGTGAAGATTTTTTGAAGAAAATGTTGGAATAGTTTGAAATGAGGAGTAAAAAGCCAAACCAGTTTCCAAGTTTCAAAACAACAGTGGTGGTAATTGCTTCGGCAGTACCGGCTGTCATTCGTGGATCTTTGACAGTCGTTACGGGTCGTCATTAGCCCGAAAGTCTGACAACCAGTCTTACCAGGCGGTTATCGTATTACCCAGTCTCTGGGTTGTGGAGGTCAGATAGGCAGTCGCTCGATGTAAAATACTGGTATTCAGCTGCATCCGGTTAGACTGAAAGCTGACCCCAGCATAGTTGGGAAAAGGCTAGGCAGATGATAAGTGGTGGCCCAGTGGTATCGGCCCAAACTTACAAGTTGTAAGCCGTGGGTTTGAACCCAGGTAGGCGCTTACTTAGTGTAAATAATTTCATCACCATTGCTCTCAAAACGGCGAAGGAAAACATCGTGAGGAAACCGGCACGTCCTAGAACCAAAAATATGAAGACATGTACATATTCAGCCTATAACGTTCCCACTGTTGGGATGCAGACCTGTCTGTGAGAGGGAGTAGGCCGGAATCCACCACGCCGCCGGCCCAGTATAGGTAGGTAGATGTCAATGACTGTAAAAATAATGTTCCTACTACTGCCTATAGCTGTTAAAATAATGTTCCTACTGCTGGGTCAGCCTCCTCTCTGTGAGGGAGTGGGTTATAAATCCACCACGCATGCCAGCATGCCAAGTGCGGGTTGCTGAATGTCACATAGCATGATTTCGAATTGTTTGATACTAGGACATACCGGTTTCCTCATGATATTCTCCTTTACCATTTTGAGAGCAGTGGTGATGAAATTAAATATACAAAGTAGTACCTGTACCCGTATGGGTTCGAACTCACGACCTGCAACTCGTAAGTCGAATACAACTGCAAAAAGATGGTTACATCGACAAAAATTTATTTGATTATCTACAATTTGTCTTCCATTATACTGTACTAGCTGCAGCCCGCGGTTTCACCCGCATAAGTTTCGATCCCGTGGGAATATCGGGATAAAAAGTATCCTATATGTTAATCCTAGTTATAAACCATCTCTGTGCCAAATTTCATCTAAATCCGTTCAGCACTTTTTGCGTGAAAGAGTAACAAACATCCATCCATACAAACTTTCACGTTTATAATATTGGTAGGAAGCAGGATCAATGCATAGCTAGAACTAAGTACCCAACGTATGTGGCTATACATTGTTACAATGTTAGGGAACAAAGACATCTCTTCTGAGTTTGACTGTACGTGTCCTTATTTATATCAACTTTTATTGCTTTTTCTCTACGTTGGTATACACATAAGTGAATAAAAGTACCTACTAGAGGCTTTTACGTCGTTATCTCGTCATTTTTGTTTGTATAAGTACGTAAGATCCGTTTTCCATGCTAGATAGAGCTTTGCCACTGTTCGCAGAATATTTTGTCGTCAAGTTTTATGCACTTTTTGTAGATTCAGCGTTAGGGTTTTTGGATTAAGGGATTCCATAGCTATTTTATCAATATTTTATTAAAGTTTTTATCAATTACACCATTATACATTTATTTACGGTTATAAATAGTCCTATTACAGCTTAAAATACAGCCAAAGTACAATAACGTAATAACAAATAATAAACCAACTCAGCTGCAAAGATTACGCAGTTTCCATTTAACTGTCATCTAAATAGGGATCTAAATCTGGTCTAGACTAAAAACAATAAATATTACAGTTCATTTCACGGCTAATAACGATAAGAAACTTTTAAATAATGACAAAGTGCCACTTGGTTTATTTATCTTAGCTACTTTTGCTAAGAAAGATAAATTTTGGGTCCAAGATAGCGCTGGTGTGGCCTAAGGGACTAAGTGTTTTTAAGCTTAGGCTTAGATAAAGCGGGCGCTGAGTAATGGCCATAGTTGGCGTTGGCCCTTGTTCGCGATGCTCTTTTAAATACTCTTTGGTTGTAGGAACTTTTTCATGTCGTTGACTACTGTGTGATTTTTCTCTAACATTAAAGGACTGCCGCGGTGGTCTAATGGTCGCAAGCACTAATACTGAGCATGAGTTCCTGGGTCAGGCAAAGTGGTATTGAGTTTTTCCATCTGGAATTTGGATGTATGCCCAGTTGATTGCAATAGGACGCGAGCCTATTGCAATCAACTGGGCATACATAGCATAGGACTAAACATAACTAGCGAAATGTAGGTGAACTATAGGTGCACCTCTGCCGAACCCTTCGGGAATACAGGCATGATGTTATGTAATTAATTGACGCAAATTTATGGCCCTTTTCTTATTGGTAAACAGAGTAATTACACAAGTCACATTTTGATCCTTCGAGCCGGATCTTGTTTACACGCCGCCACAGAAGGGAGTCTTTACTAGGTCAAAGGCGTGGCAGGAACAGAGGAAGATGCTCGAGCGCAACATATGAAAGTCCGAGGTATGGAGGCCGAAGCCAGTGTGCATTGCGTGGTGACCGATGCGAGTAGCAATACAAAACTACATTTGTTGCTGCACGAAATCGCCCAAGAAGATACGTTATTCGTGCAACAACTAAAGCTCTCAAATATCAAGCAATTGTACAATACACAGGACTTCTGCCTTGTAGGTAATCCTAGGACACAGTGATATAGTGAGAAAACAGTTTAAAATCCACAGACACTTTTTTCCATCTTTATTTTAATCAAACGAGTCTCTCCCGAGGCGATAATCGCTGGAACTGATTATTTTCTCTGCCCAATTTGTAATTTCAAATTGGAGTTAAATAAACAGAAACTCAATATAAATCTGGAAATCAGACCTAAGGATCTTAGGTTTAAAGGAACGAGTTTATCAAGAATCTAAAAAACAAACCTACCTCCTTACTGGCATCTACCGACCAAAAAGTGTACTAAAAAGTAAGAAAATAAAATAGTTGAACTGAGTATCCACTTTTTGATAACAAACTTCCTACTAGACCATTATTTTTTACTTGTGTTTATTTATGTCTTTACAGGTTAGGAATATAATAAATCTGGAAACGGTAACCATTTTTAAAAGCACATTAATTTCTTCGCTAACCTACAAGAAGTATTGGCATTCATGGTCATTGTTCCATACAGAAATTCCCATATTATGGCATTCTATTGGACTTTTCTCTCCCATATTTCATGATAATATAGAGGGCGGGGATCCTTTGGCATGATGTATTGGTGATATAAAGTGCTTTCGTTTATCTTCGGAATTCCGAGACTGTTAGTTATTGCGCCTGGTGTATTGACTACAGTTGAATAGCTGAGCTAATTCCAATGCCAAGGTTTGTAGGATAATAATGACTACTAATGTACTCCAATATTGAAGGTGAGTTTCTCTTTGATCCAAGTTTTATTTTTGTAATAGGTGATACATGGAATTAGGCAGTTTCTTTGGAAAAATCCTGATGTTTGTAACATTTTGCATTTGAACGGAACAAAATTATATAGTTACTAGGCGTGCGTGAACTGTGGTGACCCAGTGGTAACCCAAGCAGGCGCTTTACTTTGTGAAAATTATTTCATCACCACAGGGCCCTAATTTACTATGACCATTCAATGATTCCTTACTTCCAAACCAAATCAATTCCTTAGCTAATCACGCCAACCTCGCGTTCTTTTCCCGCGATTCCGTTCACTGTGTTATAGAGTCTGTTATAGTCAAAGTCAAATCATTTATTTCTATAAATCTTTCTATAAATATAATCTAATAGGCACATTAAAGGCACTTTTGAACGTCAAAATTAAAATAAAAATGAAATTGATTCTAGTCGCCCCTTCCAAAAGGTACTTTTCGTATGGAGAAGAATGGGCAAGAAACTCCACCGTTACTCTTTTAAAATGTTTTACAATATTTTGCATACATTAATTATATGTGAAGACGATGCACCTAAAAATAAAATTACTATGCCACAATAGGTAAAATAATTAAAATGAATTAATGAAACCATGACATACAAATTGACTAGGTGATAGATACATGGTGCTCACATATTTACAAACTTACAAACTTTTACTGACTAAAACCCACCCGTGTTCCTTCAGTTCAGTTCAGTGAACGAATTCAAGAATTTTTATAACATGCTAGCAACACCAATGTCAACATGTCATCTCTTCATAAATTTCAAATATATTTATTTATAGACGCAGTTTTTATATTTAACGTGAAGCCATACCAGCCAAAATCAAAATAACCAAAATATAATTTTAAGTACCTAAAATGAACTCCAATAACTTAGACTTGCATCAAAAATTGCCAAATAACAACTGTCAAATAAAAATTGGTAAATGAGACTATGAGAAAATGTTGACGAGATCAACACGCCGTGCACGCCTACCACCTCCGGACTCGCCGCTCAGCCCCGCTCCGCCGCCGCCGGAACCTAACCCCATCGAGAATGCTGTGACACCGGCCGTGGCAGTTGCGTCGGGCTCAAGCGACGAATATTTCTCTCCGCCCACGACGCTGCCACCTGCTCGTCGACGGGGAGGACGCCGGTCAACGAACGGCTTAGGACCTCGAGGCCCACTGGCCTCTGATAGGGTCCCAGGTCCCGGCGGAAGTGTGCAGCGCATGAGATGGACACGATGCACCAATGAGAATGTCATGCGCTCATACTATGGGGCTACAGAGAGGGGAAACTGATCTGACCGCGTGCCGTGTTCGGAATCTCTCTCTTATTCAGGTGCTAGAGCCAGCGATCAACCTTACGGCACAACGACTGGAGGATCCAAGTCGCCGACAAGCTCGTGTCACCAAGTGCCATGACAGACAATTTTATTTGCTATAGTTTTTTTATCTTTGTTTTTTATCAGTGTAAATAATAACTTAAGTGTATTTTATGGAGTGTTTATATAATTATTTTTCTTTTGGGTAAGCGTATTTATGCTATTAAATGCCGGCTGTAGCGACGTCGGAAATAGTGCCAGTCAACCTGCCACATCACTCGATGGCCAGGTGAGATGCCTCCATTGCTCCCAGCCACGCTTCTTTAAAGGCAAACGGGGGCTACGGCAACACTATGTCAAGATTCATAAACCTCATAGTGTAGCTTTGCGACCCCACCCACATCCCCAACATCAACAACTCCAGACCAAAGTTTGTGGAAAACGTTGGCAAAATTCAAATGAACTCCTGCCCTTTTCTTGATTTTTTTATAATATACTTGTATATAATATATACATATATATTCTAGTGTTAGCTTGTAAATTGTAATTGTTGTGTCTTTGTGAATAAATAACTTACTATAGAATTTTGTTTAAATAGATCATTTAATTAAATCATAAATCAACGCGTTATAGCCTCTGATTGTATTATGACCTGCTGTATGATGGCTGATGGAAGTATCTCTAGGCGCACCCTTTTGAAGCGACTTATGTAATGGGATGTGAATTGGCAAAAGTCTAATAAGCCCACAGGCTTATCAAACTTTTATTTCTGTCCTCTGGGTGATGTAGTGCTATAACACGTAGGGAACGTGCTAGGTGGACGCGACTTACGAAGTCTTGCAATTGTATTATGCAGGGTTACCCCGGTGTAAGAAATAAAAGATCAGTATTAGTATGTTGGTGGGTACTGTAGAGACTATTTAGCCTATTTGGTGCTAACATGCAACCTCTGCGAGTTCGTTAAAAAAGTGACTGGTATAAAAGACGAGACAAACGTAAAGATTTAAATTTATAAGGTATTAGGCTGACAAGCAAATGGATTAAGATGTAAAATACATAATATTTTTACATAGGAATATTTTTTTTTTAAATTTATTTATCATTTATAATAAAGAATACAGGATTATTCATAAAAAATAGCAACCAAAAACCACTAAGGTTTAAACTTGTGCTATCAATTATTGAAGATTACGAGTTAAACCGAAGTTTGATTTTATACCTCCCGGTACCTTGAAGGGCTTGTCTAGTCCCTCACGGTACACTGCCTCGTAAGTTGGTCTAGTCAGTAAGTTACTTCTCGGGAAAAGTGTTTTGTGGTGTTCTTAATTAGTCATTTCTATGACAGCTCAGAGTTTCAAATTGTGCCCAGTTGTGGCAAAAGGCTAACCTCGTAAGCGATAAGTGAAATAAGCAGTGTAAGCTGATGGTGAAATGTGGCTGTACTGGTAGATATATCTTTGTCTACCACTTCGGAGAATTCAGGCATGTTGTTATGCTATAACAGAATTTTATCGTTCTAAGACCATAAAAGAATGCAGTAAAATCTTATCCGTTGGGGTATCTCAAAATACTCAAGAGCAGTCTACTGCTTAACATTTTCATAATGACCTCATTTCGGCTGCGTTTTGAATATAAAAGGTAACTTCCTCGAGAGGGTTCTTTGGTTTTTTAATGTACGTATTTTGTTTTAAGAGTTTCTTTAGTAAGAAGGTACTGTGTAATAACATAGTCAAGTATATGTATTTATTACACGTATGTGGGGAATGCAAAACTATATTTTCGGCATTTTTAAATGGACGTTGTTTTTGTTTTGTTTATTAGAGGAGAAGTAAGGATGTCAAAAAGAGTTAAATGTTGTCAGTAAATGACATGTTACAGCTTTTACTTAATGCAAAACATAGTTAGTACATTCAAACAAATCGTGTTTCCAGAAAGGCAAGATTTTGACTTCAAACTATTCACTTCATACCAACTACCGAAATCAATCTGATGTTCTACCTGCAAACTACGCTACCTTCCTGCAGCGTGACCCATTTATATACCGGTCTAATGCAACTGAAAGGCTAATATTAGGATAAGTAAATTCTTGCTCTTGAAGTCTTGATTTTTGCACTATAAACAAGGCTTTTTATTAAGATAAATACCCAGAAGTTGCCTAGTACCAATTGGTAAACAAGATTGCTAAGAAGTAACGAAGTATTCGATATGTTTTAATACTTTTATTCTTATTTGAAGCGTATAAATTTTTTTTTTGTGGCTAAGTAATAACAGCCACACGGGTTGATCGATCAGGTTAAGCTACACTTGCCGCGGTTGTTCCGTGGATGGGTGTCCATCTTCACACACCAAGACCCCTCTCTGCCTCGGAAAGCACGTTAAGCCGTTGGTCCAGGCTGTCATTCGTGGATCTTTGACAGTCATTAAAAGAAGTCGGTCGGTCGGTCGTCAGAAGCCCGAAAGACCTGGATGAGGCTCGCAGGGACCAGGGAAGCATGGCACAAAAGGGAGGAAGCCTGTACTCAGTAGTGGGAGGAACAAAGCTGCCAATGATGATGATGATGATGACAAATATTATAAAACTTTATCATTGCATTAAAATGACTCGACATTCGTGTGTAATAGTCACAAAGGCGACTGCTGAGCACAGTATCTTGTGTTCCATCCCCAAGTCAGGTAATTGAATTTTGATTTTAGGAATTTCTCATTACCAGCCCCGATTTTGGAATTGTGCATGACTGATGGCACATCTCCACCTCTTAGCGTGTCGATGGCAATAATATAAAAAAATATCATAGTTTTTTAAATTTGTTTGGCCCAAAATTCTGCAACGCGGACACCATTGGCACATGAGACTAAAGTCATCATCTGCCTTGCCTTTTCCCAACTATGTTGGGTTTGGCTTCCAGTCTAACCAGATGCAGCTGAATATTAGTATTTTACATGGAGCGACTGCCTACTTGACCTCCACAACCCAGTTACGAAACGCCTTGATAAGACTGGTTGTCAGACTTTCGGGTGACGATCCGTATCGACTGTCAAAGATCCACGAATGACAGCCGGGATCAACGGCTTAACGTGCTTTCCGGGGCACGCAGGGGTCTTGTGATTCTAAAGTATAAGGACAAAATGTAGGTGCACTATACACAAGACAACCCTTTCGGGAAATACAGGGCGTTGGTGTCATGTATCGAGCTCCATAGCACGAAATTCACTGGTACTGCAAAAACACTAATTCACTCCATCACATTATAGGTTTAACCCCTCGCGAATATTCTCTATAGCTGGTAAGGTCGAGGTTAATGTTCCACACTGGACGTTTTAGTGTTGTTCTCGAAACGGTGCGAGTGACAACCCGGAATTTATGTATGCAGTGTCTTTACAGGGCCAACAGCTGTCCTAAATTCTAGCTCTGTTGAATATGGATGTCATTTATTGTGACTTTGTTAATGTTTGTTCGTGAACGCTGGTGGTGGCACGAAGCTGAGTAAAGTTAGCTGTGAGAATTTATATTACAATGAAGTAGGTAACTGAAAAGTTAATCTGTAGGTATATAATCTTTTGGGCAGTTATGAAGCTAAATACAAAAATGAAATAAAATTGTTTATTTTTGTATGTGCACACACAAAAACGTCAAAACAAAACTAGGATGTTTTTGTTTTCTGAGCTGCATGGAAAATATTTCCCGCGCGGGTGAAGAGGGAAGGGTTTGTTTCATTTTCAACTACCATGCGCACCGTGGCACATCTAGCATTTTGAAAGCTTAGTTCCATCCAACTGACACAGGTTTTGATGTTAAATTGTCTTGTGAGTAGTTGACACTAATCTAAAAATATTTTAATACGCAGGAAACAGCTTGTGTATGAAAACAAATATTTAAGTATGTGTAAGGTTTTTTGTGTAATGTTTCGAAAAAGCACGCGCAAGAGACACGGATTTATTCTGTATAGGAAGGATATCGTGGTCACTTTCACACGTCATATTATAAAAAATAAAAATAAAGTAGATGAGGTCGGCGTTTCCTATCTGACTCTCTATCCTCTGAGAAGAAAAAACGAAACGAACTCAGAGATCAGAGTCTCTTAGTCCAGACATAATCTTGGTCAGATCATGTGAAGACCATGTAAATTGATGTCAGTAATGGTTTTTTAAGGAAAGTACCGCACAGATTTGAGTGGACCAGTCCAGTCACTGCAAGTATTTGTCAATAATCGTGTAGCTCAACTCAGAACTTGAGGAGCTCAATGAATCGACGAACAATACCAAAGAAAGGATATTTGGGTTGGCCGCATAAAGTACTCTAACTGCCAGACTATAACGGTAGTAACGTCGAGAAATAGATCGAAATAGCATCGTAATCGTATCCATTTTGATCTTGACATATAGAACCGTAACAGGTAGGTATAGCGGGGAAAGAATTTCTTGGGAGGACTTAGGTGAGGCTTTTGCCCAACAGTGGGACAGTATAGGTTAAATAGGCTGACAAAACTAGGCTGTATAATGTTAAGTACAATAAGAGAGAATACACAATTTGCCGCAATACGCCTACGATAAAAATGACCAAATTCAATAAAAACATAAAAGTAATATGAATCCTCTGAGTCGTAAGCAAAAAGACATTTAGGTTCATTCAATTGAAAACAAGCATCTCCAAAAGACTTCAACGTTATGCGATCACATTATAACTTGTTGTGACAAATGTAACTTTACAAGAAACTTTCTTTTTCCGACAAAAGACAAATTCTTGACGTGGAAAGACACCCCTTTTCCGCCTCTTATCTTTTTTCTGCACTTAACGATTTAACAAAGAAGTTGTTCAACTTTCTGCCTTGATTCAATTTAAACGAATTTGAATGAAAAATTTGTACAAAATGATTGTCTGAATAAAGAGGCCTTATTCCAACCTAGAGAAAACCTTTTAAGTTCTTTTATTGAAGGTAAAAAGCTCAAAGGGATGGAAAGATTCGATTACTTTTATTTATCTTTGTGGCCCTTTGTTGGTTAAAGAAGGGTAGTTTGAATAATAATGGGGTCGCTTTGTGGGCTATAAGAACAGGTTTCAGTTTTTTGTTGGGTTTTTTGATATTTAGTTATAAGAAATAAGGGGTGTCTGAAGGGGATTACTGTGTACCGGTGAAAAAGGGTTATTCGTACCTCAGAAGGATAAGGATTATATCTTCACCTTGGTTCACCTTATGTCACTATACATAAGAGAAAACATAGAAAAACTGATTCTTTTCCGCGAAATAGTGAATTTCACTTTGCATGTAAAGCTATTTTGGATTTCATACAGTTAAACAATACTCCTGGTCACATAACAGAAGAATCAGTAGTTCCACATTTACCAATGCTCGATTGAACAAACTCCTAAGATGTATATCCACGTATACATGTATACGTAAGAGAACCAAGGTAACTGACATAGTCCGAAGTATTGTCAAACTTAAGTGGCAGTGGGCAGGGCACATTACTCGCGGAACTGCCGATCAATTCTGTAAAAATCTCACCGTGAAAAGTTAGGTGAAGTAAGCTTAGAGTGAGCTGTCAATATTGTAAATCCCTAGCATTAGTTGGAATGACAGCTCACTCCACGCTCACTTCACCTAAGTTTTCACAGTGAGATGGTTGCAGAATCGCACTGCTGATGGTCGATAGGGCCGAAAGGTTTTGGAGTGGCGACCGCGTACCGGAAGACGTAGCGTTGGAAGGATCCCACCAAGGTGGACCGGCGACCTTGTGAAGGCCGCAGGAACCCGTTGGATGCGAGAAGAACATAACCGTTTGTAGTGAAGGTGCTTGGGGGAGGGCCTATGTCCAGCAGTGGACGTCTTTCAGCTTAGCTGATGATGATGATGTATACTTAAAACATGCATGTACATATAGGTAAAGGCGACATTCTCAAAATGCAAAGAGAAAACTCGCCTATCGACATTAAAAAAATTTACTTAAAAACTTAACAGACTTCTCCTTTTACTTATGAAGTTTTATAGCTGTTCTCAAACCCAAACTTGAATCCCCAGCTTGAATCGTGGAAACTATAAACCTTCTGCTTCTATATTTTATGAACAAAGCGAAATCCTCTCCGCATACCGCCTCAACGCCTTGTGAGAATCCTCTTAGGTATAATTTACACCAGATGAAAAGCAGTCGATTCATTTTATTTATATTTCACGTCTAGAATACGCCATCGCAAGATCATCGCATTAGGTACAAACTCCATTGCAGTACTTTGTGTAGTATATATAGACCGGACATTACTATAATAAAGCATGTGTGAAACGGGCATTATAGAGGTGGGCATAGCCATCGGTGTCTGCTGCCACGTTCGTTCCTTTTTGTGAGACCTTGGACTGGAAATACACTTTATATACGAAAACTGTTTTTAATTACAAACCAACATATAAGTAGATATCACACTGTCAACGAAACACAAACATTCCTTTGAGTAAAATTGATAATCATGATAAAATTCGGTATACTTAACGGAGCA
This sequence comes from Apamea anceps, assembly GCA_951799955.1. NCBI lineage: Eukaryota > Metazoa > Arthropoda > Insecta > Lepidoptera > Noctuidae > Apamea > Apamea anceps. The sequence goes on from OX637518.1 coordinate 7,917,143, forward strand.
GGATAGCCTTTACCAGAAATGGTCATCGTATTAGTGGTTAAGCAGCTTCAACATCATCAGGGCCATAATTCACTATTACCAGTTAATGATTCCTTACTTCGAAACCACATCAATTCCTTAGCTAATCACGACATCTGCTAATAACGTATTCTCTATGACACAATGAATGAAACCGCGTGAAATGAACGAGAAGTTGGCGTGGAACTGTCAAAATACTACGCTTGACAACCATACGTACGTGGTTTGCGCGTGATAAGATCACGCTGGGAATAATAATTATCATACAGAATTAAGATCCAGGGCACAATTCTGGGCCCTAATTCTGTAAGAAGTGTAGAAATTCGTCGTGGACGTGGTGCAAAAGCATCTCCCCTGACAACATCTGTCATCAGAAGACAGCCGCCATACAACCATCAATGCGACGCCCTGTCTGTGACTGTCACCAGCCAGTATCACTCTTATCCGACCTTTTCGGTGATCCCAGTAACTTCGTAACAATACTAGACGGCGCAACTTGCTGCACCGACCTACTGATCACTAGGTACTTATTATCTCCACTTAATGTTTGCTGTATTACATATTTATTAAATGCGGGTAATATATAATGATACTAGCTGCGCCCCGCGGTTTCACCCGCATAAGTTTCAATCCCGTGAGAATATCGGGATAAACAGTCCTATGTGGTAATCTTGGTTATAAACTATCTGTGTGCCAAATTTCATCTAAATCCGTTCAGTAGTTTTGGCGTGAAAGAGTAACAGACATCCATCCATCCATCCATCCATATAAACTTTCGCGTTTATAATATTAGTAGGAAAACAGTAATTTGGAAGGGCGCGCCATGTTATCGTAGTTTATCTATACCTCATTACAAAAGTTTCCCAGAAAACACAGACAGTAAATTCTTTTGCTGCTAACAAAGGAGATTCTACAATTCACAGTGATTCTTCATACGAAGCACGTCACAATTGTCCGTACAACTGTGCAGGGAACTGTCCAGGAGCCTAGAAACAACACGTAGAAGATAAAACACAATTTTTTTAAGTATTGTTTCCCGCCCATGCTAGTCATATGGGGCTCGATTCTGATAATTTACAGACTTTTCAATATAGTATATTTTATTAGGTATTTATTTTAGATATTTTGGTATTCTGTGAGATAATAAAGACTACTGGAACCATATGAAATCCGAAAAATAAACAGTTAGAAACCGTAAACAACACCGAAGGCCGATCCCACAGCTAAACTGCTAACAGTGTTTTTAAGAACTATTAGTTTTATTTTAAACTAGCAGTGCCCCGCAGTTTCACCCGCATAAGTGCTGATCCTGTGGGAGTATCGTAATAAAAAGTATCCTATGTATTAATTCTGGTTATAAACTATCTGTGTGCTAAATTTCATCCAAATCCGCTCAGTAGTTTTTGCGTGAAAGAGTAACAAACACCCAAGTATCCATCCTCACAAACTTTCGCGTTTATAATATTAGTAGACAAATAAACATACATACATACTTCTAAAATACATATCACTATATATCCTAGATTCTAGGAGTAAAAAATAACTTTTCTTACCAATTTCGTTAAAAATAAATAACACGATACATCGAAATTCGTGAAACTAGATATTTTTATCGTTAACCAATTGAATGACCATTTTGCGCGCATATTATAGTGTTTTTTTGCCCTGTCCCTTGCTTCTACGATCTCTAAAATCTGAGTGGCGGTGTTCAGCGTTTGCCAGACTGCTGACGTCACCATTCATTGATCCGTCTGATGTCGATGCCCAGAGAATGGTCTCTCGATGTCTCCCTCAGATCTCTTCTTTTTTTTGAAAAATGTTGGCACAGCTATTTTTTTCGACAGATTCACGTTTTGTTAAGGCACTCTCTTTGTATTTGTGTCTAGCGATATTATAATAAAAAACAACCGCTTAAAATAATAATTTAATCAACAGTAACAGACATAATAACTATATTATGTTAAACTAATTATACAATCAGAATTTTATGTAACAATGTAATTTTTTTTATCATTACCTTTATTAAACATTAGTCATAAAAATATACCTTTAGTTTTTCAATTGGTCAGAAAGCTTTGAAACGATACGTTTACGACGATTAGTTTTTTTGAAAATTCAATATTTCTAGCCAGGAATCGAACTCGCTGATTTTGAAAAAAAAAAAAAAAAAAACACTGAATTATTACACCATTCGATAGTGTCGCTAATAAGGATCGAATTCTGGGAAGTAATGTCATACGGCGAACTAGGGTAGGGTAAAGGTTTCTACATAAAATTAGGTACTGCAGATTTCTTAAAACCAAATCGTGTGATTGCTAACACATTTTTTTACCTGCCAGCAGGTCAAGCTACCCGAAACTGTCAAATTTTCCCAATCAACCTTGAACCGTAATTCGTTAGAGATAAAGCTGAAAATCTATTAAAGAAATTTGACAGATTGTAGTAGCTTGATGTGCTGGCATCTGTACGTAGCCTAGCAACTTCTACTTTACGAAGACAAAATTACATTTTCTTTTGTCCATTTTTCACATCGCGCCGTAGACGTCCTGACGTCCTTCTACAATTTATTATTTTGTCTTTCAATTCTACAATGGTCATGCAATTCGTGCAGGCGCATTTCGGGAAGTGTGCGTAATATATTGGGCAGTTGCGGAAGATGGAGGACAGGGTGTTGTGGCGCAGTCTGGAAGAGGCCTATGTCCAGCAGTGGACTGCCATAGGCTGAGTTGATTGACGTTGCACAGCTGGGCTAAAGTTATTTCAGAAATCACACACACGTCACGCTGCAGTGTAAAACTGATTTACGTCCATCACCTCACACATCAGGTTTAGTTGAAAACCAGCGTCAGACACTATTGTCTGGCATTTTTGCTGAACTGGGTCTTTTTGGTGCAGCCGTGAGGCACACTTTCCTGCTATTTTCTTATATCGGTCTTTATACTTTCTATTTGATTTTTATTTGTTGCTATCTAATGTATGTCTCTGGGAGGCAATTCTCGTGATTATAAGAACGTTCACAGTCTGATCCCAGTCTCAATCTGTCAAAAATACTAATCATTTCCCTATATTTTGAAATTTGTTTGTCGCCGAGATGAGACTGCGACTAGATTTTGAACATTTTAAATTAGGTACGAGAATTGGCCTTTTGGGTGTGTTTTAGTCTGTGGTAAATAAATGTATTTTCTTTCTTTTTATTTCAAATCAGTTTTAAAACAGTAGGCATTTTCACTTTGATAAGCTTTGCTATGATCTTTTAAATTGCTTATGTCTAAACCATACATAGTCATATATCTAAATTATTTCTGTCTAAACCATACATAGTCATATATCTAAATTATTTCTGTCTTAACCACACAGTCATACCCTCCAGCAATTTTGTCTTCGCTCTGTGACTTGTTAGAGAGCGGACGTGTGCTAACAACTTTTAATTTGTAATTGTCTAAAATAAAAAATCGTCTAAGGAAATATAATCCTTACGGCCTTCCAAAGTTATAGTTTTGTATAAATTTCCGTTGCATTTCTTGGTTTAATCACCGTGTGTGACCGAGTGGGCACGCAAGACCGCGAGTACTCGCGAGGCCTCCTTCATCTCCGCCTTCGTTTAGAGTTCTCGCCGAACAATGAGAGTGAGGACTATAACACGGAATTAAAAAACCTGGAAAAACGAACAGAATGAGTATGTAAACAAATTATGTGAACAACAGTTTTCGACTTTGAATAAACTTGTTGCTGAGATCGCGGACCATAAACTACAAAACTCGCCGATACAGACTGTGAACCACTACTAGTACTATGCTCGTACATGTCAATTGCATCCGATATTCCGTTCAGCCGTTCAATTGCCTTCAGCTCCTTTGTTGTTTAATAATAGATACATTTGCGAGGCACAATAATAACGTTTGCATATTAGTTCGTATGTGCACGGTCTAATTATCTAATTAGTAGATAAGTGTCATAGCAATTAGGATATGTCTTACTTGGCTTTGTTTGAACGGAGAGGAGAAAATGGAATGTGTTTGTTATAATGTCTATTGTACGAATATGCAGTTAAGTGTGTATCAGTGTACCTGTCTGTGGTATCGTAGCTCCCAAACGGGAGGTCTAATTTCAATGCGGGTTTTGTTGAATAATATCAATAGCTTATTTACCTGAATACCATTACACCACCGAAAGATGAATACCGTTTACACGCAGCAGAAGTGAGGATAATGTGGTCCAGTCCTAAGTTTAAAGTTAAAAAAGAGGAAAAAAGGACTCCTTTCCACACCATAGATTTCACACTGTCATCTATGCCTTCGTGCTGTCAAGTGTCAATACGTGATTATGTGTTGTCCGAGTCGGCAACAAGTTTCAATTTTGTTTTTTATTTTGTTTTTCTCATTTACTCTTGCGTTTTCAAATGGTTAAAGAAAACACTCAAGTAGCGACCGAAGTGATTTAGTTAAATTTACAAGCTTACCCATCGGCAAAATTGACGAACTTCCATAAAAACTTTTATTCCCAATTTAACCCCTCCAGTGAATTCATTTTAAAAAGTTACTTCCTTAGTTTCACTTTCGATAAAATCTTTAGGTAATACAACCAATTTAGGAGCCTTCCTTTTTTTTTCAAATATATTTCACCGTCAGTTGTTAAAAATTTCAAGAACTTGAAACTTTGATATCTGACGCTGTCATTTTTTTAGTTATTCTGTCCATAGGTCAGCGAAGAGGAGTGTTTGGAGTTTTTAAGCAATACTGCCACACTTTCCTTAAGATTTGTTAGCTCTTTTCCTAGTTATTTATATTATTTAATAACTAGGTATACATAGTCATTTGACCACGACTTCCAAAAACGCTGATGTGCTTGTGCACAAGGTCGCCAATGACGAAGTCGTGAAGGCCTCGGTGATATCTGGGTGAGGATAGGATGTCAAGGAACTACCAATTAGGAATGACTTGGAGTCAGATATTGAAAATCACTATGGTCTTACGAAATAATTCAATAATTATTTAATTAATTTAAAAAAATTAATGAAAAAAAAATGATTAAAAAAAAATAAATAAAAAAAAATGATTAAAAAAAAAATTAAAAAAAAATGATTGAAAAAATGATTGATTAATTATTTAATTAATTTTTTATTATTTAATTAATTTTTAATTGAATGAGAAATTCAATACAATTATTGCAGAGTAAGAGGGTATAGCCCTCTATGTCTGCAATAATTGCATTGAATTGCTCATTATGTAACCTTTGGTCAAGACACTTGTATAATTAGAGACACCAAGCTTCACCCATGTGAGTTCGTGTGAATATTATCTATTATCATTAAACATAGAAAGGAATGAATACATTGACAATTTAATGACGCGGTCGCCACGAAGTCGATCCCTGATTTAATCAAAAATTCAATTATAAATTGTGGAAAATTCTGTGAAAGAAGTCGATTGATAATGTTTGTGGCTAGTTTATACAATCAAGTAAGCTTTACTAATTATATAACTAAAGCTGAAGATTTTATTTGTTTGAACGCCTTAATCTATGGCACTACCAGTCGGATTTGAAAAACTCTTTTGCATTTGGTAGCCCATTTCTTGAGGAAGGGTTTATAGGCTATTCAACATCACGCCACGACCATAAGGAGTCGAGCAAAAAGAAAAATTCTGAAAGAACGCTAAACCAAAACGAAGTAATAGTGCGGGCGGGCGACGCGACGTAGTGGGTAGGGAGACCAAGACACACGTGAACGAATAAGGTTCAACAAATAAGGTTTATTATCAACCTCAAATTAAACCTGGTCCCTTCAGAACCAATAACTCATTTAACCGAATATTCCACATCACATATCAGAAGGCTAATTCCCGTAGTTAAAAACGTTCAAAATCTAGTCGCGACCTCATCTCAGCGACTATCAATGTCAGACACTTGTCAAAAATGAAGGAAAATTAAAGCTACTTTTGACAGATTGAGACTGAGATCAGACTGTGGACGTTCTTAAAATTACGAGAATTGCCCCTCTGTTATGCCAGTAACACAATTATGAGATACCACTGCGAATATGTATCAGTTACTTGATTGGGCCCTATTTAATCCGACCTCAAGTTATACAGAGGTCAGGTTAGAGATGTAAATGTATCTGAGGTCACAGAATAAGTGTTTACCTGTGTGTTTGTGGGTTTGTATTAGGATGAGGTTATGACAAGATTACGGGAAAAATAGGTGATGGAGGTGCAACGACTTCTCTGTAATATGCTAGTTGGCAGTAAAAAAAATACCTTATTGAATTTTGTTTTGTTTTGTAGTAAGCTAAAAATTTCAAAACTGATCTTAATTATGTAAAAAAATTTAGATTAATTTTATGATTCAATTAATATTTTTTCAAAAGTATTTTTTGTGCGGTCATTAAAAATCATGTAATTTTAATATTATTGTATAAAAATCATAGTATGGTGTAAACATTATAATAATCCGACAGAAATATTAGAGTAAGTTTGTGTGCCTTTACAGTGCTAAAGAAGGTGGATATGACGGGAAAAAAGTATGACGATTGCTCGAACCACCATGACAGTATGCCAAAATTAAAATGCGTTATAAAGAAGAAAAAAATTGTATTGTTAATGTTAATATTTCGCTGAAATATTCACATTTTGAGGAAAATGAAACCCGAGAAACATTAATAATTGGTTTCTCAAAAACTGTCAACTATCCTATTAATCTTGGCACTACATGACGTTTGACGATTATAAAATAATAATAATATATTGACAAGATAAACTAAAAGTTTTTTACGTAACTCAAACTGTAGTTATATAGATTATGACATATATTAGATACCGAAATATCTCAGTGAAATGTGAGTTCCAAAGGGGCAAGACTGGTAAATTTAAGAACGTTCACAGTCAGAGGGGCAATTCTCGTAATTTTAAGAACGTTCACTTCACAGTCTGATCTCAGTCTCAATTTGTCAAAAATACGTCGAATTTCCTTACATTTTGACAAGTTTTTGACATTTGTTTGTCGCCAAGATGAGACTTCGACTAGATTTTGAACGTTTTAAATTACGAGAATTGACCTTCTGATCTCAGTCTCAATCTGTAAAAAATACGTCCAATTGCCCTACGTTTTGACAAGTTTTTGACACTTGTGTGTCGCCGAGATGAGACTGCGAGTAGATTGTGATCGTTTTAAATTACGAGAATTAGCCTGCTGAACTCATCGACGACGACGAATGACGCTGTTTTAATGATAATTGGAGATAAATTAAATTTCCTTTGTTTCTTATTTGAATCTTAATTAGTTGATGGACACTGAACGAGACACAATAGAAGTTTTATTTTTATTACGCCTGAGGGCATTTAGTGTCCCGCAACGCGTTAAGACAGTTCAATTTTATATACACGTATGTAGGTTTATGCGCATATGTAACTCTTACCGCCCCTTAAGCATTGAATTCTTTGAAGAAATCCGTTTCTACAGTCAGTTCAAGTCGTCTTTATTCGCAGTTTCTTTGAAAAAGATAAATTGTTTACTTTGCAAAATAAATTCTTGTTTCATAATCATAACTTTGTTTGCTTCGAAATATATTTTTGTGTTATATTGCTCACCAATAATCTTCTTATATATATTGGAAATTGAAGACAGTAAAACTTGTCTAGGATCCCGCTGGTCTATAAAATCGGAAAGAGGTTTGAACAGTGCAACATGTGCTATTTATTGCTGGGATATAAAAACTTTTTGTAAAGATAGTGTTGAAAAGAGTATTTTGAGTGACCTACTTGAGATATAGATACATACTATACTATCGTCGCTATCATAAGTAGTAAACTTACCATTATAAAGAAATATAAAAAAAGTTAAAAGAAACCTCACAACCTCGGTTCCCGATAAACTTGCATTTAGAGTCTTTCATTAAGAAACTAAATATCAATTAAATGGTATAACTTAATAGCATATAGTTTCAATTGCTGGGAATATGTATGTGGGCCATTATCCACAACGCGGGCCCATGACGGGTTGGTGGTTACAAGGTATTGTCAATCCGACATTCTAATAAACTAATCATGAAACTTTAGTAATGTAATTTTCGTGTCAATTTGATTAACTAATCACTCAATATTAGTTTAGAGACAATGCTATGCCATTAGTCAGTGACACGCGTGGTTACGCTACATGTGCTACGCGCGCAAACTACGAATGCGCTACGTATACTATGAATGTCCTACGTATGCTACGAATGTGCTACGTATGCTACGAATGTGCTACATATGTGCTACGTATGTTGGCTACGAATACGTAACGCTCGTCGCATTGATTTTTTTTCGATATCACACATTAGTGTGTCGGGGTTCAGGCTCTTGCTCGTGGCTGAATAATAACAACCGCACGGGTCGATTGAAGGTTACGCACCCATCACATATCGAGACCCCTCGGTACCTTGGAAAGCACGTTAAGCCTTTGGCCCCGGCCGTCATTCGTAGATCTTTGACAGTCGTTATGGGTATTCAGAAGCCCAAAAGGTCTGACAACCAGTCTTACCAAGTCCTGTTACCCAGTAACTGGGCTGTGGAGGTTAGATAGGCAGTCGCTCCATGTAAAATACTGTGATTCAGCTGCATGCGGTTAGACTGGAAGCTGACCCCAACTTAATTGGAAAAAGGTTAGGCAGACTGATTGTATTTCGCATTAGTGTGTTAGGTTTAGTAAAGAGTTAACCACTATGATCAATACAGTTATAGTTTTATAATAGGCTATTTGTCTAAAAAAGATCTAATTAGTCCGTCAGTTAGATTATCAAAAAATATTGGACCCGTATTTTTTCTTTTGTCAATTATATATAAAATGATGAAGATATCGCCGGTAAAGTTCCGCGTGACGTCACTTGCTTGCGACACTTTTGCAAGCAAGTGACGTCATGACCCCCCCCCACTCCCAAATTTTGACGCGCTTTGTCTTTGTCATTTTATGTTTGATTGACAAAAGAAAAAATACGAGTCCATTATTTTTCGATAATCTAACTGACGGACTAAATATAATAATTATTTTTTTACCCAGGCAACTGCCCTATTATGAAAGGCGGTTTCACATGCTTGTAATTTTTTCGTTCTTTATATTTTCTACGCACCAAGCTACCTTTTCTACAATTTGAATCGTTGTGTCGGTTTATGTTGTAAGAACATCCATCAGAAAGTGTCACTTTCGCTTTAATAATATTAGTCCAATCAATAAAGGAGTTGTGGAGTGCGTGATCAGGGACCTAAGTGATGCCTTCAGAAACTTGTTCAGGGTGCTTAGGAAGTGGACATACTGAAAGTCTTGACACGTCTAGACTACCAGCCTTCATAGAACTGTCCACTGAAAATACCTTCTGGACTAAATTGGTGTTCCGGACTACTGTAACGATGTTATACTATATCTGTCCCTTTCTAACTCGTAGGAGTTATCTCACTCACTCGTTCCAGTTCCAAAGTTTGAATTCGCTATGCTGACAGAGTTAGGACGTAGTTAGATTAATTTTAGAATCCCGGGGGTGAGGACCCCGGCTAACCCCCTAGACAACACACACACAAAGTCCCGATTTTGGCGTTTTCACATATATCCCAAAAAAGTGCGTTGTAGAGAAAACAATCTTATACCAAATGAAAGCTCATAAAATTCTCTACAACTTTTATGATTACTTTTTTCCGAATTTTCAACCGTTTTCGAATACACGGTCCGGAAAAGTAATGATTGTTGCGTGGGATGGTTTTAATAATCCCGCGGCATTACACACGTGTAACGAATATACAGGGTGGCAGGGACATCGACGCGCAAACTGTTACCATGGATTCAGCACATGATTCTAAACACCCTCACGTCGATAGATTTCATCGATTATTAAAAAAAAAATAGCTGTTCTATACATTTTGACCGCGTAGGTATTGCATTTTCCCATGAAACAGCAGATTTTTTTTTGTTAACTGACAGAAAATTTCTACACTAGGGGGTCTCAACTTATGTGCTGAATTCATGGTTACAGTTTGCGCGTCGATGTCCCTGCCACCCTGTATAACCAAAACAAACAATATACACTCTGTAATGCTCCACCTCATAAAAAAAGTACATAAAGCAAAAAGCCAGAGCGAATGAGGACACACATGAATAAATGAAAATAACAGAACATCACGCCTTGTGTCCTCCAATGGTTGGGCAGGGTTGTACCCATGGTATACTAACATTTTGCCAGTTGTGTTTAAGTCCAATGTATTTGGGGGCGAGCCTATTGCCATCAACCAGGCACAAATCCAGACTTTGGGCTGCTACTGAGAAATTCCAGATATAAATGCGCAATATGACTTTGTCTGACCTGGAAATGGAACCCAGGACCTCATACTCAGCAGCAGCACTTACCACCACTAGACCAACGATGCAAAATTAAACTTCTGCTTCTAATAACCTTTCGGTAAGGAATGAGTTCACTCTAGCCTGAGCTCTAAACTCCAATTGAATTCTAAAATTAATCTAACTAAGTCCTAACCATGCTATGGCAACTTAGAACAAAACTAAAATTCCATTTTTTTATTGAAAACAGCGCCATCTATCAAATCAATAGGGGAAACAAATTAAGGTATTGCTACGGTAAAATATTTTATTTTTTGCTGGGAGTTACTTTATAATATTAATCAAGAAAAAAAATACAATTTCATGATCTTCTTAAATAAAAATAATAGAATATATAAATCAGTACATAATTAGGTTTTTATTATGAGCTTAATAGTGGAAAAGTTATATTTTGGTATTTAAACGTACAAAAGTTTGTTTTTTTATGGCCACACTTGAATTGCAAATGGCTGCGTGAGAAAGTAACTACTCGTGCACATTTATTTTCCTTTTGCAATAACAATAAAGTTCTTTTTGTTTCGCTAATGCATCTGCATGTTGAGTTGAGTTCTCGTTCCTCTATGTTGTTGAGCCGCGTTACAATTCGTTCGTACGTTCGTGTTGAGTTGTGTATGCTCATCATGGAGAACTTGTGAAGTTACTGTGGAGTTGTGGACTTGCTTATTCACTCTTTATAGTTTGGACCTGTAATTGCAAACAGTGAACTTCAACCATGTCTCAAAATTCTTGCTTGGTAAGTCAAGTGGATTTTTCTATGGGAGCTGGCATAGCACCCCATCGCCGTTTTGATCACACGATGAAACTTAGAGGTCTAGGGTTGTACAATGTATCACACTTAACAGTCTATTCATTCATGTTTCCAGGTGTGCCTCTACACTGATTCCCGGATCCAGAGACAAGTGAAGAGAAATCTAAAATATGGATCTTAAATATTGGTGGTGAAATAGCTAAATTGGATCATCAAGTTATATTTCACAACAGACGTGTCTGTCATAGACATTTTGAACATATTCATAAATATCCAAGTGGTAGACTGTCTAAATTGGCAATTCCAACAATACATATCCCAGGTAATACTACTATTTAGTAGCAATATAATATTCGTCAATGCATTTATTTTGTTGAAACAAATAATGAAAACATACAATATTTTTATAATATTCTAGATCCGCAAGCTCAATCACTTGGTCAAGCAATGGTTATGTCAGAGTCTGATACATCCCAAAGAAGTCAGTCACAAAAATGTGGTTCTAACACATCAGGTATGTATCTATTATTCCAAAAAAAAAATATGTTAAAATGAAAATAAATAAGAAAAGCCTGTAAGAAGTCTTCAGTATTATATAATATGTTATAAAATATAAAATTCGTTTGGAACCCTTTGCATTCGAGTCCGACTTGCACAGCTAGTTTTTTTTTTTTTTCATTTGTTATCAGCCTTTAATGTTAGGATTATGACAATAACAGTCAGTTAGTATACACTACACTTGACAGGCATATTGCTGATTGCAGTATGTTCTTATCACAAGGAGCAAGCAAGGATGCTGTTGTCCGTCTTCTACACAATCCCTAACTCCTAAGTGGTGACTTTATTATCGAAAACTACACTACAATAGCTTTGTTAATATATATTTTTGTCATTTGCAGGATGTGGAGTCTGAAAAGGACAGTACGGACACAGCAGATCTCATGTTTTTTGATAATTTATTCAACAGCGTCGATGGTAGTTTTAGCACCATAAGAGGAGGAAAAATTTACAGGACTGCAGTGACCCCAAGCTCACCTCATCACAAATTGTGGAATACCGATTGCCGAGTTGTCTACCGATTCTGAAATCTATGAAATTTTGTAATGCCAATAACCAAGGAGTGGTGCCTTCATTGTCAAGTTGGATCATAGAAGGTTTTAAACTATTTGTATTCTATTTAAATTCCAAAGGGATTAATTCTTTATTGCTGCGTAATTTCAATCAAGAGGCATTCGAAAACTTTTTTGGGGCAATTAGAGCTCATGGCTACAGCAACATCATGCCTACGTCGTCTGCATTTGAAGGAGCCTTCAAAACTTTACTCTTTAATAATATTTCATTTTCACATTCTGTTGGGTCAAATTGTGATAAAGATGATAGTGTTTGCCTTCAATCACTTAAATATTTTTTAAATAATCCAGTGAACACACACATAATTGAATTCGAAAATAAAATTAACAGATATTCATCATTTAGATATGTCAATGCGAAATACAGAAGACCTAATACAGAGCCAAACTTCAATGCTTATTGAAAGAAGCGCAGCAATAGGGTATTGCAGTGGGTGGATGGCACAACTTGCCAAAAAGAACATTTATAAAAATTTTGTGGCCTGCAGAAACTCTATGGAAGCAGAAGAGCCACGACAAGCTTTGTTTTTGACGTTCGAAAAGTGCTGATTCTCAGCCTAATTTGTATAAATGACTTGATTTTGATTCCACAGTTTCATGAGTAGATAAAAATGTAAGAATTTGGCAACAAAAAGTGGTTATGCTATCCTACAAGAGCTTTATTTGATTTCTTTGTGTAAAGTATATGTATAGAAATTTTAAAAGAGCACTGCAATGAAAAAAATGTTTCAGTATACTATTATATAAAATTTATTATAAATATTAATGTAAGTGTTTCGTTTATTAATTGTGCAGATCATGCAGATAAATTTGTGAAATGATTTAATAAATAAAAGCACAATGGTTTTTATAAATAACTGGTGCAAAGATATCAATAATGTTTTCACTGGCAAAATAACCTTTTGGGATATTAACGATCCAATGAAAGAAAAGGCTAATCGGCACTACCTTAATCATAAAGGACAAAAAAGGCGAACACAAAATTGTATTTTAAATGTGTGATGTTGATAAAATAAAATATAATATTCAATTCTGTTGTTTTATTCCTTTACGTAGTATGTATGCTTGTAGTATATAGCGGACACACTAATCTCTCTACATAATATCCTAGACTCTAGGATATTATGTAGAGAGATTAGTGTGTCCTCCTAGAGGATCGGACAGAAGCTGTATACACCTACCAACCTATACATTTACTTATATAAATTAGTTCCCCTAACGAAAAACTAGATGGCGCTGAGTTCGACCACTTCCTAATATTAAAAAATAAGGTAGAGTTGACTATCTATAGACAGTATACTATTGTAGTCTTTGGTCCTAACTCTGTCAGCAAAGCTATTTCAAATTTTGGAACTGGAACGAGTGAGTGAGATAACGCCTACGTAGCAATTATTATTAGTAATATTATATAATATTAAAATGGATTCCAACCTAACCTATAGTTCTGGTAGCAGTTCGTTTTTCGTTCGTCGTTCGTAACCATATATTTGACTTGTTTCAAACAAATTAAAGCACATAAACTTACAAAGAAGTACGTAAATGACGTCAAAAAAAGTGCAATTTTTAATTATAACATTCCTAAAAAATCTTATTTTTGTCTTTATATTTTTTTCATAACAAATCATTTGAGTAAATGTTTATTTTCTAAAGATTTTTGCTGCAATAAATCATTTGATTAAAGACCAAATACCTTTATGAAATTCTCCTTGGTAATATTCTGCCGAGTAAAAATTTGACCAAATGAAAATGTGCGTACTAAAATCGCGTCGCTAAAATCGTGCGTACTAAGGCCGCCGGTAGCGCGCAGATGCCACGCATGCAGTGCGCAGTTCAGCCACGCGTGCAGCGCGCAGTAGGTACCTAAGTGCACAGTATGGCTACGCATGCGGTGCGCAGTTCAGCAAGGTGTGCAGCACGTAATAGGTGAGCGCGCAGTATAGCTACGCATGCAGTGCGCGGTTAGTGAGCTACCCTGTCCGCACCCTGGACGCAGAACAACCGGTAGGTAGAACTGGTAGGTAGAACCGGCAAGTAGAACTGGTAGGTAGAACCCCTAGATTTGGGGTACCAGTATCTTGAGGATCAGGGAATCACTCCTGCTAGCTTAGCAAGCGGATGTTAAAATGACAGCGTGTTCTTAGGAAATTAGTGTTGTGTCATGATTCTAGTGATGTGACTTACAACTTACTAATTGTCAGTCGACTATTCTCTATTGAAACCCTCACAATGCTACAACGGTCTTTCGTCATTATAGAAAAGAATAAAATTCTCGTTATTTTGTACACCATCTTTATAAATAGTATAGTATTTTCATCTAACAAGTTTTACCCATTAATGAAATTAGAGAACCGTGTAGTGTAAACTTTGACGCCGTATGATAAATGACATAATGTGTTAGTGGATGGAGTGTCCCCACCCAGCCTTAATTACGTAAAGAGAAGTTTAATAAATAAAATAATAAAACTTAATCAAGTAAAAAAGTAAAGTAAAAATATGATTTACGTTAATTACAATCGAGGAAAGTTAAATTCTAACTGTAATGTAGACCTGTAATGTAGTTTAGATAAAATACATATTTCTCGAGATCAATTAACAGCTTTGACAGACTTTTAGAAACACGTTACTGAAAGGACAGTACCTAGTTAGCTACAAGTTAACAATCCTACTAATAATTATTATAAACGCGAAAGTTTGTATGGATGGATGGATGTTTGTTACTCTTTCACTCCAAAACTACTGAACGGATTTAGATGAAATTTGGCACAGATAGTTTATTTAGAGAGATCTTTTTATCTCAATATTCCCATGGGATCGAAACTTATGCGGGTGAAACCGCGGGGTGCAGCTAGTCTAGTATAGAAATATGAGGAACGGGGTGTAAAGTTCACTCATCCTCCACAGAAAAAGAAGGACCCTCTGACCAGACGGGTGCTGAGTCTGGTGGGCAACTGCCCGACGTTTGATGTTGGGACGTTGTATATTAATACGCTAGTTGTGCGGCAATATTTGCTTGCGCGATACAGGATTTTGCGATGTAAACGCTGCCATACTAGAATCACAAGTCCTGCAAAAGCGAATCTCATGTATTTATTTATCTTCTTATTACTGTTTTATGAAACGTATCCCATTCATGAACAGAATAAATAACAGTTCCGGGACCAGTTCAAGAACACGTGCTTGATTCTATACCCTCAATTAATAGGAACTTTTTTCAACTTTGAGGAAAGGAATAGGATTCGAAATGTTGTTCAAATGTTACTGCCAACGTGCGGCTGACTGTAACAGCATTTATAGAACTGTCCACTGAAAATACCTTCTGGACTAAATTGGTGTTCCGAACTACTGTAACTGTACTGTGTCCCTTTCTAACCCGTAGGTATGTATAGTTTATAATTTTCTTAGAGTTTAGTGAGATTTGCAACGTAATACGCTTATATATTTTTAAATCGAAACAGCTAGGTTAGGTTAGGTTAGAACTGTGACCACACAACGAGCGTGCCGCGGCAGCGGCTGGCGAGTGCTAGAAATATATTTTTGAATGTAAAACCAAAGCAACAAAACACATTGTAATTTAATTTGTATATTTTGTGCAACTTACATAAAGATGCGAATATTTTATCATTGACTAAGCAATTGACTGAATAGAAATGGTGAATTGAAAACTGACGATACTAAATATTTGGCTTATTTTATTTTGCGTAAAATATGTTAAGCCAACTGAAATATTTGACTACATTAAAATTGGTAAAACTTATTGTTTAAACGTTCACTTGCCAAACATTAGGTTTGCGTTACAATTATGTGTGAAGAGTTTATTTGCCAAGTAATAATTTGGCAAATGAAATTATGCGGAAAATTGTTTGGGAAGTGATAACTTATCAATTATTTTTTTTTTTTTGATGAAACAAGGGAGACTCGTTTGTGAAATAAAATGACAACTTTATTTTCCCATGTCTAATCAAAAAACACAGCAAATGTGAAGGCCACACTAATAACATTTTAACAATTTGTAGTCCTAAGTTACGCAGTATTCAAATCTAAAATTCTCGCTTTTAACTATTCACGAAATTCTAACACCAAAATATTCTCGTCAACTACCCTCATTACTTCAAAATTAATAACAAAGTACGTGAAATTTCATATTTGACGGCAGGCACACATAATTACGCAGTGCGGCACCAAACCACAGGACCAGTGGACGTCCACTGATGCGGTCAACCCCGGATTTAGGGACAGCCGGCAAACGGCCTCATACACCCTTTGTGTCATATAACTAACCTATAAATTTATTCCGATCGAAGATTATAGGGTGTCATAAACTGGAGTGTTTTATGTAAAGTTGCGGATATCAATATCATTTTGGGATAATGGGAATTTAGTAGATGGAAGTGTTTACAAAGACGTTCTGTTGAACTAGTAACAGTAATGTAAAACTATGTTTTCATCCCACCATCTCGGAAAGAGTATTTTTAATCTTCAATATCTGAGTGGAAAAGCCGTTTTTATTCTCTAGAGGATAAAGTAAATTGAATTTAGATCATCGTGTGCACTAAGTTTGTGAATTAAAAAAAAAACATTAAACCTATTTACTGCTACTTCTGTGGTGCCGAATATATCATACAACTTTTTTTTAATTTGTTAAAAATTCAGACTCGGAACCTTCTTGGTGTTCTTTTTTCAATTTGCTTTGTACGCGGTTCTTTACGCGGCATTTTTTCACGTTATTGTTAAACCTTATATTAAAAACAAGAAACTTGAAAACAAGTGAAAAAACTAAAATGAGTGATTCTAGCGACGAGGAAGTTTGCTTGACGCCTTTGCATTTAGTCATTTCCTCGCTGAGGTGGAATGAAAAGTTACGTGTTGCACTCGAGTGCAAAGATTTTTCACCTCGTGCTCTTTTGATTCCCTCGCTAACGCTCAGGATTCTAATTTTGAATCACTCGCTGCGCTCGTGATTCAATTTTAGAATCCTTCGCTTGCTCGGTCATCAAAATTGAACACGCGGTTAAAAAGCAACTTTGCACTCTTGTATAACAAATAACTATTTCAAATCAGTTGGCAAGCGACGGAAATATGCGCGAACAAACACAAAAAAAATACAAACATCCGAATTGAAAACCTCCTCCTTTTTTAGAAGTCGGTTAAAAATTGCTACTGATCGTGTGTTACACAATTACCCCGCCAATCTCCTTCTTCGTAGTACTTAGTATCGATGATTTCAATACTCGTAATATGAGTTTTGATCAGAACTCAGCCACATAGATTGAATATTTGAAATAACTACTCGTATAATAGCAAATAAAATTGTAATCAGAAGAAGTTATTGCTTTATTGTAATTGCTCCAGTACTTTTGAATTCTAATTTTGAATCACTCGCTGCGCTCGTGATTCAATTTTAGAATCCTTCGCTTGCTCGGTCATCAAAATTGAACACGCGGTTAAAAAGCAACTTTGCACTCTTGTATAACAAATAACTATTATACTATATTTTTAAAACGACCAACTAGATCGACTAACTATGGGTAGAAAAATGATGCCAGATAATCTCTGTTCAAATTTTTTTCCTATACATAGCGGCAGAATCAAAGATACACTCACACTAAGCACTTTTAAGAAAATATTACTGTTGTAACACTGATCACAACTCTTCAAACCACCAAGGTTACATAAAATCCTGTACTCTGTTCTCTATAACATGATACAAGTATATACCACAAATGATATCTAAAGTAGGTACTCTCTCCATTTATCCATCCAGCTGAACATGCAATATTCAAAAGAGGATACACTCGTGATTTTCCCCGCCTGCACTTACCGCAACATTCCGTGTTTACTACACGCTATTTTCTATTCGTGTTGCATTTCAAATTTAAATCTTTTTATGTCACACGGTTTTTGGAAGCTGACAAAAGATACTGGCAACTTAAAAGGTGAGACTGCATGTGTTTAAAATAGGAATAAACGAAATCTGATTGTCTGAGTTTTAGAGAGTTAGGTTTATAGATTTTGGAATATTATTTTCCAAGTCTAGTCTTGCGAACGAGTGTCGTGTTACCCAGTAACTGTGTTGTGGAGCTCAAATAGGCTCCATGTAAAATACTGGTATTCAGTTGCATCTGGTTAGACCGGAAGTTGACCCTACATAGTTGGGAAAGTTGGAGAGTTGAAAGATGTTTATTGCTAACAATTACGTGTTGAGGTCAACTTTGACTATTTTTCTACCCTTTATGGTTAATGTTGGCGATGAGAAAAACAAATAGAAAGGTCTTATCATTTAGTTTTATTATACTATACGTATTTCATTAGGTGGAGGAGCCCGTAGCTAAATAATAACAGCCGCACAGGTCGATTGGTCAGGTTAAGCTACGCTTGCCGCGGTTGGTCTGTGGATGGGTGACCATCTTTATATACCGAGACCCCTCCGTGCCTCGGAAAGCATGTTAAGCCGTTGGTCCCGGCTGTCATTCGTGGATCTTTGACAGTCGTTACGGGTAGTCAGAAACCCGAAAGTCTGACAACCAGTCTTACCAAGGGGTATCGTATTACCCAGTAGCTGGGTTGTGGAGGTCAGATAGGCAGTCGCTCCATGTAAAATACTGGTATTCAGCTGCATCCGGTTAGACTGGAAGCCGACCCCAACATAGTTGGGAGAAGGCTAGGCAGGTGATGACGTATTTCATTAGGTGAAAGATAATTGACGTTGTAAACACCGACTCCACGAACCTGTGAACATCGGGGCAATTTAGCTGTTAGACCAAACAAATATAATGCTAAGACTGAAACGAAAAAAACCTTTTCAGTTAGTGTAGTGAAAAAGTGTAGAAACAATAGTGACAATGACATACATAATAACAAATGAAAAATGTATTTATATCACCACATCTGACTGAAAGGGCTGATTTTTCTATCGCCAGTTATCGCCATTGACCTTTGGCAGTTTTTGTATGAAATATCTGACAAAATTTCAAAATTATTCCTCGAGTAAAATTATCTGGCGTTGGAACAATCGGCCCTAAGAAAGAGAAACCGACTTGTGTAAAGTACAGACGCCAGCACATCAAGCTACTACAATCTGTCAAATTTCTTTAATAGATTTTCAACTTTATCACTAAAGCATTCAGGTTCAACGTTGATTGGGAAAATTTGACAGTTTCGGGTAGCTTGACCTGCTGGCGTCTGTACAATCAACACTATTCTAACTTTTAAAATAATTATCACGTAAAAATTAGGTTAGATTAAAATTGCTTGTTAGTCTTATAGGCTAGATTGTAATGAATGATTAAGAACCTGGTTCTTTTTAATAAAGGATAAAAAAGTATAATATTTCATTCGATAAAAACTTAATTCATTTAGGACATCATGAGAATTTGCGATGCACAGACCTACATATAAGAATGTTGTAATGAATTATAATGAGTCTTCTTTAGACCGTTCGCTCAATCCGTCGATATAAAAGTTGAGTATAAAGTTGAGCGAGGCGGGTCCATCATAATTGACATTTAATTAAAACATCACACAGGAAAATAAAATCAATAATTTGTGTACCTACTTTAGTTTTGAGCTCATTGTCCGCATTGTTCAATGGGTGATTATCGTGCCTTTCCAAGCGTAATGTTTACCACAGGTATTTAATTTTGACATCACTGTAACAAAAGGAATGTTTGCGAGGGATGAACAAAAGTGTTATTTAAATAATGAGTATCATGCGGAAGACTGCTCCGTTGGTCTCGTGGTTGCAAGCGCGATTGGTGAGCGTGGGGTCCTAAGTCCGATTCCCAGGTCGGGCAAACGTGTAATTGGGTTTTGTATTAGAATTTTTTTAGTAACAGCCCGGAGTTTGAAAGTTGGCGGTTTAATACCCTCGGAAAGCACGTAAAGCCGTTAGTCCTGCGCCTGATCTCTCCCTGGTCGTGTCAAATTTCGAATTGCCTTCCCATCAGACTATGAGAGTAAAGGAACAGAGAGTGTACCTGAGTTTACGCACACACTTGTGCACTATAATATCTTCTGCGTACCCGGGAGGCTATTAACTTTTTAACTTTGTTATCATGCGGATGATATCACAGTACCTAAAATGTATTATACAGCATGTATCAGAAAGATGTGATCAAAGGACATCATTAATTTCGTAACCAAATAAAAAAGAGTGCAGGCCTGAAAAAAAAGTACTACTTTGTTATGAGAAATTATGAAATTATGCGAGAGTGAATAGGCTTCTTCTGGGCAAGCTCGTTCCACCGTTACGTAGATCTCATCCCTGCCTCTGGGCTGGATTGAGGTCAAGAGTGAGCCCATTGTCAATAAAAAAAAAAAAAGGTGTGGTGGAAAAATGTGGTGTGGTACTACTATCTCCCGGGGATACTGTAATGGCGAAAAATAAATCAGCCATTCCATGCTTTTGAAAAGCAGGGTGGCCCAGTGGTAATGGCCGCGATTTACGAGTTGTAGGTCGCTTTACTTTGTAAATGATTACAAAACGG
The DNA here is from genome assembly GCA_951799955.1 of Apamea anceps. NCBI lineage: Eukaryota > Metazoa > Arthropoda > Insecta > Lepidoptera > Noctuidae > Apamea > Apamea anceps. The sequence goes on from OX637518.1 coordinate 7,937,878, forward strand.
TGAAGGAAAACGTCGAGAGGAAGCCGGCTAGTACTAAAATCAAAAATTCAAAGACATGCGATCTCTAGCAACCCGCACTGGGCCCGCGTGGAGGATTAAGGTTCACACCCTCTCAAAGAGAGGAGGCCTGTGTCCCAGAAGGGAATAATACAGGCTGATTATGCTATACATCTTTTGCTATCATCATCTGCTTTAAGTTTTGTATGGGACAGTTGATAATATTTTCGCGATTACGATGTTAGTCCCATGAAGAAAGTTGATCAGTTTGATGGTCTATGCCACACCCTGAAAGAACATCGTTGAACATTTTATACTCAAAAATAAAAGTATAAAAATTATTTATTTTTCACTTTGAAGTTGTAATTTTTACCAGTAATTTAGGTTTAAAAACCAAACTACTGAATCGTTTTTGATGAAATTTCTATGGGACCACTTCAGAAGTATCTTCTTTCGAACAAAAAAAGAATTTTGAAAATCGGTTCACAATTGGCGGAGAAATGGCGTAACAAACACACAAAAAAAAAAAAATATACCGTCGAATTGAGAACCTCCTCCTTTTTTAGAAGTCGGTTAAAAATATGATTTTTGACCTTTTCAATCTCTAATAGCAGCCTGGGGGTTAATTGTGGACTTTTGTTGTTATAAAAAAGGTAATTTCTCATATGAAAGTAGTACTTTTTTTTCAGGCCGGCACTCTTTTTTTTGGTTACGAAATGAATGATGTCCTTTGATCACATCTTTCTGATGAATGTTGTATGACTTTAATGCCTGTTTTTATTATATTACAGTCCGGTAAAGACTAAAAGAACCCTTTACTTCGACTACATGATCGAACGGACGTTTGTCTCTAGACTACATTTTTACCTCTAGAAAAAGTAAGGGAACAAAAACACACCAAGTAAAATAAACACAGTGCACAGACAACAAACAGTTACAAATCACTCTATTCCTAATGTGTTCGTAAATGAGAACATCCAAATTCTCCCGAGTTTAATCACTAGAAAACAGAAACAATGACGATATTTAACGCTTTTCTATACAACAAACATACAAAGGAAAGCAGACGCTACTATTATCCAAACAAAGATCAATTTGGAACCTCTTTAAAGTACGTTTACGAACATTTTTGAATGCGATAGCATAGTGTATTGACTGTTCACTTGACTCGAAACTTGGGCTATTTTGTTCCTACCTTATTGACTTCGATAAATGCAGCTGAAAGTCACCTGAGTGCTGGAGCCGCCGAGAATTTCATGTTCACGCGAAATGGTGGAATTAAAGTGTCGATAGCTTGAAATTTATGTTTTCATGTTATTGAAAAGCTGTCTGAACGGTGGTTAGTAAAAGATAATACCTACATTTGTTCTTTTGGATTTTGTAAGATTATTATAGGTATACTTTATTACTATACTGTTGTAGCATCGGAGGGATGCTAACTCTACTAGGATTAATTAATACAAGACTATTTACTTTTATACAGCGTCATTAATTAAGATCTCGTTAACATTTTTTTTTGTTACTCTAAAAAAAGTATAATTTGGTTTTTTATTTTTCAGTTTAGTTTGTGATCTGCCTGTACGAGTCGCAATAAATACTTTTTCTTTCTTTTCTTTATTATTTTTTTTTAATATTCTTGTCCTTGTCAGCCAGATCTGATTCTTATTGTTTTCTATTCTCAATTTGTATTGGCATTTATATTATGCCATTATATTATAATTACTAAAAAGGTTGTAATAAAGAGTATTCTATTCTATTCTATGCCACAAACCATTCAGACCATAATCTCTACAATAGATACATACTCGTAATAATATGAAAACATTTGGAATTACGTCGAGTGCGTTCAGACTGTGATGAAGGCGTAATTTCGATGTAACGTTCTTAGACGGAAGAAGGAAAATCATTACTCCATTTATGACAAGAATCTCGGATAAAGGAAAGAATATACATCACATAACATAATGACGCCTAATCCCGGAAGGGTTAGACAGTGTTGTACTTACAGTATACCCACATTTCGCCAGTAATGTTCAAGTTCCATGTAATAGGGTGCGAGGCTATCTCCATGAACCGGGCACATATCCAAACTCTGGACTGCTGCTGAGAAATTCTTGATGGAAAAACTCAAAAATACTTTGCATGGTCTGGGAATCGAATCCAGGACGACCACTAGACCAACAAGGTAGTCTGAAAGAATATAATGAACCTGTAGCGGTATCTACAACGCCACATGCGAACAACGCGTCATATCAGACGTCGCGCGACGTCGGGGTGGCGCTGCAGTATATGGAGTATAACGCAGCGCCACCCCGACTCACTGGGGACATCTCCGCAGACAGTTCCGACTCACCGTGAACTATGCGACAACCGGTTCCGACTTACTGGAATCTCAGCTGGCCTGCCAAAGCGTCGCAAGATACAAGACTCAGCCTACTACCGACCTCAGGTCTCCGGAGGGGAGTGATGTAGCGGTATCTACAACGCCACATGCGAACAACGCGTCATACTGACGTCACGCAAATCCTGCATCTCGCAAGCAGAGTTTACTGCGCAATTAGCATAGATACAATTTCACAACATCAATCGTTGGGCAATTGCCCGCCAGACATAACAACCGTCTGGTCGGAGGATCCTCCCTTTTTTATGGAGGTTGAGTGAACTTTACACCCTGTCCCCTCATGCCTCTAAAAACCCTTTAAAGCCGTCACTAATTTCATGTGTTACTAAATAAAAAATCTTACAACCATTTGAATTTCCGCACTCAAAAAGTAGCAAGAACAGTATAACATACTCAAATCTAACAAAATTATTACAACTACAAAGTGAATACAAACTTGCACATCTCCATATCCCCAGGGATTTAAGGATCTATTCGGTTGGAAGCCGAATTGTCCATTTTGAGTGCCTTATGCGATATCTAGGGCGGTTTAACGATTTCACACGCTCACTGGGTCACCTGTTAAACTGACACTAAATAGATAGTATACAGAAGGTAGGAACCGCACAGATTTGACTGTACCTGACCTGAAGTGTAAAGAAAGCAGATCCCTAAGCAACCACTTTGTTCGTTCGTTTATCAGTAGGCAAATCGTAAGCTTCAAAATCTAAATTTTTGGCACGTGTCTATGGTTTTTAAGTCATGTTCGGTGTCTATGATGTTCGGTGTCTGTTAGAGACAACCCGTAAGCTTAAGCATTATGCATGTTATACTAGACAGCGCAGCAAGTGACGCCGTCTAGTTTTGTTGCCAAGTTGGTGGAATCACCGAAAAGGTCAGATATGAGGTCACTTTAATCTGTCACTCTAGGGAAGCGTCGACGTCGCATCAATTAATGCGTTGAAGCTGTCTTCTGAGGGGCATTTTTCGTAATTTTAAGAACGTTCACAGTCTGATCTGTTTCAATCTGTCAAAAACACCTCTAATTTTCCTAAATTTTTGACAAGTTTTTGACATTGATTATCGCTGAGATGTGATCGCGACAAATTTTTGAACGTTTTTAATTACGGGAAATGCACTTCTGATGTCATAGTTTCTGTCATACCACGTCGACTGCAAACTAGTATTATTTCGGTACAATCCTTATGATATTGAAGCTGCTGAACCACTGTTACGATGACCACTTCTGGTAAAGGCTATCCTGCGCCATTATAATATACCATACCTGGAGTTATGTAACTGCTTAATGTTTACGTTTTACAATTAGGTGTCGCTTAGTGTTAGTAAGCGAAAAAACGGGCGGTCGACACCCTTCACGTACTGACAGTGCAAGCGCACTTGTGTCTGGCATTCGACTCAGATCGCCGGATGTACAATTACCTTACCAAAAGCTTGATCACTTTTTAACTTAGTCATATTAAACTTGTTACTTCTCAATCGACGTAATATCATATCACATTAAATTCACAGATACGAATATGAACCCTATCGTCATAAAGATTTGGTTCATATTAGTATGAAGCACTTGCTTACAATCGCTTATACGAATATGAGAATTAATCGCTTAAAAACAAGTTTAATGTTAGTATGAAACGCTAATTTAGCGAAGTAAAGTCAAAGTGCTATCTTGCTTTCATTCGTTGTATGCAGCAGACCTTCTGTCCTGATCTGCGCTGTGAAGCCTGGCAACTTTGCATTTTGTGACGTTTTATACTTCGGTTATGATATTATAGATTCTTTTCTTATCGCACAATGGACGTTGCTTTTGTTACTTAAAGGTTTTGCAATGAAGTTCGCTTTTGTTTTGTTGGCCACTTTTGTGATAGGAATTTGATTAATTATTTAGAGGAATAATGCTACTGAAGTTGGTTATAAAAGATGTGAGGGCCAATTCTCGTAATTTTAAACGTTCAAAATCTAGTCGCAGTGTCATCTCGGCGACAAAAACATTTCAAAAACTTGTCTAAATGTAGGGAAATTAGAGGTATTTTTGACAGATTGAGACTAAGATCAGACTGTGAACGTTCTTAACATTACGGAATTGGCAATCTGACTCAGGCCTGATATTTCCGTCGCTAGATTCGAGGAATAAAATTGACGTTTGACAATTTTTCTATAAAGTAACTGACAAAATTACAAAATCATGCCTTGAATAAAATTATCACGTGATTTAAAAACTAGCCCTTAGACTAACACATTTATTTTACAGCATTAGTTGGCCATTCATCTTTAGGTACTGTCAAAGTTTGCATTTTGGTGATAGAACTTCAAGGTGAAAACCGCAACCAACTACACCTTTCCTATTTTTCGTCCTATGGTCATTCTCATAAATTCACACTGTATATTTTGTAGACAAGACACATATATAAACTGACGCCTTCTTCCCTTGAAGGTAGGCAAAAGCTACAAAACGCCATCTGCTAACATCCTTACATAGTCCTTTTGCTTCATTTACGCAATAACCTTTAACGTTGTTTTATTTTGTTTCAGGTAAAAACGCAAATTTTGGAAGTTTTACGCAGTATCGATCACGAAAGATAAGATAAGAAAACTTGTAACTAGCTATAAGCTGAATGATAAATGATTTTATTTTGTAAGTAGGTTTGTACAAATACTTTTACACGTCAATCATATTTTAAAACTAGATGAGGTCGGCGTTTCCTATCTGACTAGTCTGAGAAGAAAGGCCAAAACAAACTCAGACGTCACAGTCTCTTTTAAAGTCCAGACATAATCTTGGTCAGATCATATGAAGACCATGTAGGTCGATGTCTGAGATGGTCTTTTGAGGAAAGAACCACACAGATTGAGAGGACCTGTCCAGTCAGTGCACGCATATGTCAGAAATCGTGCAGCTCAACTCAAAACTTAAGGTCCTCAACGATTCGACGAACAATACCAAAGAAAGGACATTTGGGTAGGCCACATTAATTACTCAAACTGCCAGACCATGACAAAAACTAACAGAAGAGAGAGAAAAATAAAAAATAAAATGACTCACATAGTCTTCACATTCACAATAATTAAAATAATAGAATACTTTACAAAGTAAGCAAATGTCATAGATCAAATTCATTAATGTCAAAGTGTATATAAAAAAAAAAACAACAACAAATCAAAAAAATTAAAACATTCAATATGTAAAAAATTGGAAGCAGCTTAATCTTGGGATTAAGCTGCTTCCAATTTTTTTTTTCCTTTTTGTCCTCGATATAAGCCTTAACGGTATAAAAGGCTTTCTGGCACAACTAACGATTAATGAATGATTTGAATTTATTAAGGCTTAGATCTTGAACGAGGTTTGGAACTTTATTGTAGAAGCGTATACATTGGCATCTAAACGAGCCACCTATTTACTTGAGCCTTGTTGTAGGTACAACAAATTTGTGTTTGTTCCTAGTATTTATATCATGGATATCACTGTATTTTTAAAACAATTTTATATTTTTATGGCTGCTGGTTTGCGAGACCAAGTTTAGTAATATGACCTAACTTTTGATTTTGCAATTATTATATGTAAATATTGTTTTTATTCATTCTTCTTTGACCTTGCATTTTACTCTTACATTACTAAACTTCATCATTATTTATTTATTTATTTATAAATCATCATCATCGTTCTCCTGTTCTTATCCCAATTTATTTTTATTTATCCCCGATTTTGTTACTATCTGTTTTATGAATTGCCTCACAATATGACAGCAAAGTCACAGAATCAGAATGCTTTATTTGTAAACATAAGTCAAATTACAATGGTGTGCGAGATGTTACAGATAGGTAGATCCTCTATGTTTTGCCCAGAGGCGTACAAATATATTTAATTAACATTGTTGAATTTTTCACGTTTCATACAAAATTGAACCAAAATCCAAAGTACGAAAGCACGAAGTACGATGTATAAAAATTGATTTTTCACCTAGAAAAAACAGCTGAAGGAATGGTCGTAGAGATACGGCGCAATAGTAAAAAAATATGAAGAGGACTTCACCGACCAGGGTAGTACATTTCTTTTCGTTGGCCGGCCATTTTGGATTTTGGGGCCAATATGGCCGATCTCCTCTAAGGACATATTCACGTCAAAAGACGCGAAACGTAAGAAAATAGCTCCCCTCAACTCGTAGGAAAACTAGTTATATCATGATTCTTTTAAGTTGTACTAGAAAATGCTTTAAAAATACACAGTCCTTCGAGTGTCAACAAAAGACATCTATGCCGTTTCGTTCCTCCGCTTCGTCTCGACTGCATTTGCACAATCAAGATTCGTTATCTATTCTTATTTGAAGTAGTTCTACATTTCAAGAGGTCTGACTGAAGAGAAAGGAACGCTTTTCTTTGAATTTACTCAGGAGTAGAAAATATTGGTTTTGTAGGAGAACATAATTATTTGCTGGGACAATATGCCTTGAACTACAGTGGTTATGATGCCCTTCTTGATACTTGTGAGTACACTTTTCTTACCGTCGCGATACCAATCGATTTTCTTATGAATAGAAAACCTTTTGTTCGATCAGAATGGTTTATTAACCAGTGGAATGCCGTAATTACAGAAACAATTAAAAAGCCATTGAGTCTCAATGGCTTTTTAATTGTTTGTTCGGCCGCAACGTGGACACGTTCCGGCCGAACGAAGGGCTAAGTCATAACTGCCCTTTACCCCAAACCTTTTAGCTTTTTGGATTAAAACATCATTACAACATCCATGCTGTACAGATGCCAGCACATCAAGCTACCCGAAACTGTCAAATTTTCCCAGTCAACTTTGAACCTAATGCTTTAGTGATAAAGTTGAAAATGTACTAAAGAATTTTGACAGATTGTAGTAGCTTGATGTGCTGGCGTCTGTACTTGCGACAAAAGCCATAACAGCTGGATTTAAAACAAACCTACTCGTAAAATATAAGCTAAAAAAATAGAAGTAGTAAAACGAAAATAAAGAGATACGAGTACTTCATATTCAAAACCAACGTAAATCCTACTAATATTAAAAACGCGAAAGTTTGTATGTATGGATGGATGGATGTTTGTTACTCTTTCACACAAAAACTACTGAACGGATTTTTATGAAAGTTTACAGTAATATAGCTCATACATCAGAATAACACATAGGATACTTTTAACCCGATATTCCCACGGGATCGAAACTTATGCGGGTGAAACCGCGGAGCGCTGCTAGCAAATAAATAAATCTTCAAATGAACGTCCATCATTCCTAAAAGCATTTCTCAATTTTTTTCCTTGAAACAAAAACACGAAAAACAAAACATCATCGACTCATTAACATTGTTCGAACACTTCTCTATTTAATGAGATAAGAAGAAAACTTTCAGAGAATTTATTTTGTTCCTTTGTTCGGAGGAATAATAAAGAAAAACCGGCCAGGTGCGAGTCAGACCCCCGCACTAAGAGATCCGTACCACAAACACTTTTATTGTATGCCTTCGTGTTATTATTTGTCATGATAGAGGCCATAGTAACTCGTCTATTCAGGGAAAAATATAACTGGGTAACTTTTTTTTACCTACTTATCACGAATAAAAAGATATAAACCTCTAGCAGGTAGACAGACGGACAACATAATACAACATAACATAACACCACGCCTGTCTTCTCTAAAGGGTCAGGCAGAGGTGACAGTACCCCCACATTTCGCCAGTTATGTTTAGGTCCCATGTAATAAGGGGCGAGCCTATTGCTTCCAACCGGGTACAAATCAAGACTCTATACTATCTTCATATAAAATTCTCGTGTCACAGTTTTCGTTGCCATACTCCTCCGAAACGGCTTGACCGATTTTGATGAAATTTTTTGTGCTTATCCGGTATCTATGAGAATCGGCCAACATCTATTTTTCATCCCCCTAAATAAGAAAAAAAAAAAAAATTATTAGGAAATTATTTATATGGCAAAACAACGTTTGCCGGGTCAGCTAGTTACTCATAAAATCCTAATGACAAAAAATAGCACTTTGTTTAAATAATTTAAGCTATGCAGACGACATGGTGCTGCTGGCCCTCTCGGTCGGTGCGCTCCGTAAGTTTCTCGATATATGCGAGTCGTACGCTGCTTCTCATGGCCTTGTATACAATGAAGGCAAGTCGAAATATATGGTATTCAAGTCCGATACCAAGTGTCCCTCCACCGTCCCTCCTGTGTTAATGAACGGTCTGGAGTTGCACAGGGTGTACTCTTTTAAATACTTGGGCCACTTGGTGACGGATGATTTGAATGACGACGCGGATATGGAGAGGGAGTGCAGAGCATTGTCGGTTCGCGCTAATATGCTGGCCCACCGGTTCTTCCGATGTACGGCGGCGGTCAAAATAACACTGTTTAAAGCCTGACAAAGACTGCCTCGGTTATGTAGCGTGTCATCTATGTTCGCTGAGGCACGTACCGCCTGCTTCAATGCTGTGCTACGTAAGAAAGCGGCCTCGCTGCTAAACAGACTCCATGGCAGCCCCAACAGCATTCTACGCGCTATAGCCAGGACACATGACAGCCCGGTGAGGTCACTTGTCACCTGTACCTTGTCGTTATTATTAGTTACGTACTAACATAGGTTAAGACTATTGCTACCCAATGGGATCGTAGTTGTTCTGAAAATAAATGAATTATTTATCCAATTTGATAATGGAACCAATGACGTCATGTTCAGCAGCAGTTGCGACCACTCGACCAACGAGACATACGGATAACGTACGCCATATTACTGATAATGGGATCTCGTTTTCACTCTTCTTCTGGTACGGAACCCTAAAACAAGGATAAGAAACTGGTAATTTATTCTTGACCTTTCCGGCCACGATTGCCTGCGAACGTGCTCGCAAGACGCACATGTGTTTAGTATTACGGTAACCGTTTAGGAAAAAAGGAAGGGTAGAAATTGTCCGGAGGGTTTTTTTTTTGGGAGCTGCTGTCAGTTATGTTACCTTAGTCCACATTTCTTAAAATAAGGGGCTTTACCTGCTTTGGTAATGAAACAGTAGGTTTAGTACAAACGTGCGGAGTAAACGTCGCGTGTATTTGAACGATTTTAAAATTGAAAATACTTATTTTGCACGTAACATTGACTTAGTTTTAAGACTTTATTCATATCTATGGGTGATACTGTTTGTGCTTGTCGCAAAAATCAACCAAAATTGCTATAAGATGTTAGTGAAGCTCAATTAGATGCTACCATCGACCAACCATCATGTATTAAAATCTTAAAAAAGGGCGTTTTATGTGCCCGTGCAAGACTGGTGCCTAAACAAAGTTTTTTATAAAACCTGTAAGTCAGTCAAACCTTTACTATTTATATATTTCAAATATTGTACTGAAGACGTTTTATTTGAAATCATAGTAGTATTAAATCATTAATTATTATGTAATTTATTAAAAATTATTGAGGCTATTAAAAATTGTTAATTCAACACAAACTTTATGATATGGTTACCAAATAATCACAAATCAAGTTTCATCATCAACATCATAATTTCAGCCGAAAGACGTCCACAGGCCCAAGCACCTCCACTTCGACCGTTTTTGTGAATGTTGTTAAATAGGTACAGACACCAGCACATCAAGCTACTACAATCTGTCAAATTTCTTTAATAGATTTTCAACTTTATCGCTAGAGTATTAAGGTTCAAGGTTGATTGGGAAAATTTAACAGTTTCGGGTAGGTTGACCTGCTGGCGTCTGTACTAAAACGAAAAAAAATGTCTCTCGGCTAGAATGTTAATTGTCATTCATTATTTTTAATTGTGTATATTTAAAATAAGTAATCGCCTCACTGTATAACAAAATGCCGAATTGTATCGTAAGTGTACTATTTTACCGATTGATCAACTTGTGATGAATTTACACAATTTAAATGATATGATCCTAAATATTATTTCTTCGCACCGGGCCCGCGTGGTAGATTACAGCCCTCTCCCTCTCTAACAGAGGAGGGCTATGTCCCAGCAGGGGAGACATTATAGGCTGATTAAGCTATATGATCAAGACCAAGAGGTCAGCTTAATTGAATGCGGTTGCAACGTAGTTACCGTCGCGGCTTTGTATTTAGTAACTTATTTTACCGATTGATCAACTTGTGATGAATTTACACAATTTAAATGATATGATCCTAAATATTATTTCATCGCACCGGGCCCGCGTGGTAGATTACAGCCCACTCCCTCTCGAAGAGAGGAGGGCTGTGTCCCAGAAGGGGGAACCATTATAGGCTGATTAAGCTATATGATCAAGACCAAGAGGTCAGCTTAATTGAATGCGGTTGCAACGTAGTTACCGTCGCGGCTTTGTATTTAGTAACTTATTTTACCGATTGATCAACTTGTGATGAATTTACACAATTTAAATGATATGATCCTAAATATTATTTCATCGCACCGGGCCCGTGTGGTAGATTACAGCCCACTCCCTCTCGAAGAGAGGAGGGCTGTGTCCCAGAAGGGGGAACATTATAGGCTGATTAAGCTATATGATCAAGACCAAGAGGTCAGCTTAATTGAATGCGGTTGCAACGTAGTTACCGTCGCGGCTTTGTATTTAGTAACTTATTTTACCGATTGATCAACTTGTGATGAATTTACACAATTTAAATGATATGATCCTAAATATTATTTCATCGCACCGGGCCCGCGTGGTAGATTACAGCCCACTCCCTCTCGAAGAGAGGAGGGCTGTGTCCCAGAAGGGGGAACCATTATAGGCTGATTAAGCTATATGATCAAGACCAAGAGGTCAGCTTAATTGAATGCGGTTGCAACGTAGTTACCGTCGCGGCTTTGTATTTAGTAACTTGAGTGGGTATTTGGCTAGCGTCGCAACATGTAGTACTTAGAAACTTGAGTATTTGTGGCCAGTGTTTCGAGAAACTACTTTCCTAAACAGATTATGGTGCAATTTGAAATTTTAGAATTACCTTAAGAGGCCCTCTCTTATGCTGGAAGACAAACTTACATTGTTGACATCCTAGGTGTTGGGGTACAAAAGATTTCAGGTAGGTACTTTTTTTTTTGTTACCCCATATTGTGTCCTACAACTGGGTAAAGGTCTCCCTTTTGCTTTCTAAACCTCCCTGTCTAAATATTAAAGTTCTTCATACTCATCATTATGAAGAACTTATATGAAGGCTACTACCAACCCTGAAATCGTTAGGTTCTTTCTACAATTTGTCGTGCTATGCGAACATAAATGTATGGCCAGACCAGCAGATGTTTTCTCGATTGCATGGTTACTCCCATAGCAAAAGTTGTTCAAAATGATGAGAGAATGACCCCTTTTCAGGTTTTCAGTTATAACGCCTTGTAAATAAAGTTCTAAACGACATAAACAACACCCAAACTAAAAGATCAAAATAGATTTATGACCACCTAAGTCGACTTAAATGACGTTAATGTTGCTTCAGACCGTAAAGCTGGTGAATGGTCGAAGTTCTGATATGTACCAGTTATAATCACGCCCTTAATCCCTATTGGTGGAGTTGCTGAACTGTTAGATAGGCTGAACGATTTAATGTTTAGAACTACGATGTTTATTGGAAGTTTGAGGTTTGTGGTTAGATGGTTCACAAATCCATAGGTATAGACACAAGAGATCCGACCGAAACATTTCTTCAAAAAAAAAAATGTGTGGCCGGGTCGGGAGACCCCCGGCAGGAACGAAGTTTAAAATGAAAATCCAAGAAGCAAAATTTTTGAAATATTCGCAGCCGCCATCTTGGACTTTCATTTTGATCACTATCGGCTTCAGCGCCCTCGAAAACCATGAAAACTTTCACTCTATCTCTCTCTGACTCTCTCTATTATATGTAACGAGCTGACCCGGCGAACGTCGTACCACCATTTTTTTTTCTTTTAATTTTCTTCTATACAAACCTTGTCCTGACACTAACAAACACAAAAAAAAGAATTACCTTGCAAAATACAATAAAACAAAAAAATACAAAAAAAAAACAAATACAATAAAATAAAATAAATAAATAATAAATAAATAAAATTATATTATTTAGTGCAGTCGATCAGAAGTTATGCGCATACATACATTTCGGTGATTCATTTTTATTTATTGATATATAGGTAGATGGTAGTATATTGGTATAAGGTTACTACTAAAGACAAAAAACTACGAAATATCTGAAAATCCGGTCCTAGGCTCCACAATAACGATCGTAAGACTTCTTGCTGGCCGGAATCCGAATCTTCCCAAATTGGAAGCTTGTAGCTCGCTAAGCAGGAAACGTGAAAGTAAAGCCGTACGGAGGAGCCGAATTCAGATTGGCCTAGAATCTTCGGACGAATCTACAGCAAATAACATAAAATGATGATAGCTTCTCACTGGGGCCTTGCATCTTTCCATAGGTGATCAAGACCTGTTGTCAAGCAGCCAACCGAGTTTGATAAACCCCACTAACCTGGAAATGCAGGAAGCAGCAATTTCTCCCAGTTTACTCCTACCGCAAGCTCCGTTAAAAAACTTTGTTCCAAATTCATCCCCTAAGGTGTTTAGTATGGGATGAAAGCTTCTATGGAAGTTTGTCTTTTCACCAATGGGAAATCCCATGGGGCTTATCTTTAAGTATCTGTAAGTTGTAGTCACCAGGAAGGATACGAATAGTTACAGGCAATGGCAGTTTAGTAGTAGGTTGCTAGTTCATATGACATACACATATAATCCCACGTCTTCCTCCCATGGGGGTAGATAGAAACTTTAGAACGCCACCTGCTCCGATCCTTACATACCCCCCCCCCCCCTTATTCCTTACTTTGATTACGTTCATACATCTGGTCATTCACGGGTATCTCGTTACGAGTACTACGCACCTAACCTTTCAAAATATTACATTCTAATAATAATATAATGCTACATGCTAAGAATATCTTCAATGTCAGAAAGTTAATCGAAATCACCGCTAACGTTTCGTAGAATAAATCAGAACCTGCTACCCTAAACTCTGCAACATATCTTCAACTGAAAAAACTAACTTTTAACTCTCGATACTTTTGTACCAGTTAAGTAGTCGGTGTTAGAAAAGTCTTACCAACGGGTATCGTGTTACCGTGACCCCTGGCTCAGGCAACTGAAGGAACACGGGTGGATTTTAGTCAGTAAAAGACTGACACGCTCTCCCGCTCGCGCTCCTCCCAGACCTGGAGAAGTTATTTGATGATTTCCCACCCAGAAAAAAAGGGGTTTCGTGTTCCCCATTAATTGGGTTGTATAGGTCAGATAGGCAGATAGGTCAAATACTTGTATCCAGCTAAGACTGTATTCCAGCCTTACTGGAAGCCGACCCCCACATAGTTGAGAAAAAGCTAGGTAAAAGAAATCGGTATTAGAAAGGGTCGTTCTAAGGTTGACAAAGACGATGAAATGCAGAAGATGAGAGAAATATGCTTACTTTGACATTAGGGGGCTTATTTCTAAACGTTGATTGTAGTTATGTAATGAGTAACATGTTCTTAAGAGCGCGCCTAAAGCCAGTAAAATTTTAGAATAGAAACAAAAAAACGTAGTATGCGCCAAAACTGTTATATCGTAATATATCCAAAACTAAAAGGAATTACATAAGATGCCTAAGCACAGCCTTTATTCTTGTATAAATGTAATTAATTATCAAATTTTTGTCGCAATAGGCATTACCGTATTGAGTACAAAACGGAAAAATATAAGAATTAGAGGTTACTTCGTGATTTTTTTCGATCGACGAAATATTATTATTTCATGGTTTTGATCAAAGTGAACCCTCGGAAATATCATGTAGTTATTCATACATTTTTATTTTAAGATTTGGTCCGGAATTTTTCATGTAAAATCAAATATAAGATTGGTAATTTTGCTTTATACGCGCTCTTAACCATACATTTTTGTCGTTAAAACGTATCTTGCACTCTGTCCATTAACTAAACCGTTTTGACAGTTGCAACTAGTGATTGCAGCAACACACAATACATTGATTGATACACGTACGGTATTATAATGTCTGTAAGAAGCCATAAATAAGATAATTCAATAAGATAAGGCAGTTTATATAATGTATTTTATTACGCATTTTAAAGTTAACTTTTACGTAATCTGGAATTTGTAACGTTCTAAGACAGCTGTCAAAAAACGGTTAACCTAATGAACAGGGTATAACTTTAAGCAGCGTTTAGAAGCCCTTAAATACACATACGCCAAATATTCTACGTTTCGACACGATATTGTTACGAAGCAAAACAATTTATATTCTATAGTTTGTACGTGATGAGAATTGTCAACCGATGTCGTGCTCGCCTTGTTACTGTATGTACCTGAAGAGTAGCCATATTGCATTGTGATATGGATACACAACTCTTTACTGTCTGATCTTCAAGCTCGAGGTATGAATTTGGAAAGTATCGATGGGAAAATATCGTGAGGAAACCGGTATGTCCTAGAACCAAAAAATCGAAGACATGTGACATCTACCCGCACTGGGCCCGCGTGGTAGATTACGACCCACTCCCTCTCGAAGAGCGGAGGCCAGTGCTGTGTCCCAGCAGTGGGATCATTATAGGCTGATTATGCTTGGTCAATCACTAATGAAAGATTAAGAAAAACATCCCGAGGTAAGCCTGGAGTTGTGGTACTTTTAAATCTTCAAAGCTGGACGCACGTATGCTCCCAACTTTACAGGGAAAAAGATGAATTTTATACTATAGTTAAACATTCGTCAAGATAATCTCTAAATGATGGTACATCAATTTAAATCCCACCAAAAACATATCATGTAAAGTAGGTTGCCAAGACTCACATAGCGCTTTTACTGTTAAAAAGTTATCAGATCTAATGAAGAGCCAAGCCACTAAAAGGCCTCACTTTACGAACATAATTTTTATCTGTGAAATCCCGACATTTGGTTCCAATATCTGGTATCCGTACTCGCTAGGGTTTATCTCGGTTCGTTCCTCATACGCTGGTTGACCTACATACCCAAGATTTTTCTTATGTCGCGGTTGTCTGACAGATAGGGCTGAAGCGATTACGTATCCACTATTCGATACGGTTGTAACAATATGGGTTTCGACACGGTATCGTAGGTTAGTTTTATATTGGTAAGTAGGTATTTCTGTTGCAGAGATGCTCGTTAACAAGGATGGGTTACAAGGATACGCGTCTAAAGCTATAGTTCTTTATTGTTGAATGTCAAACTAGGCAAAGTTATCTTAAGAAACTGGTGCGTTGGTGTCTTTACAAGCGTAGCTATTATGGTAGGTACAATCTACAAAAAAGGTTTATTAGCGTAAGCATAGCATAATCAGCCTGTACATTTCCTACTGCTGGGACACAGGACTCCTCTTTGTGAAGGAAGTGGCCGTAATCCACCACGCGAGCCCAGTGCGGATTGATAGATGTCACATGCCTTCGATTTTTTGGTTCATGCCGGTTTCCTCATGGGCGGTGATGAAATAAATTACACAAAGTAAAGCGCTTGCCGGGTTTCGAAGGTTTACTTAACTTCTGTAAATCTTAATCTTTCTATGGGTACCGTGTCGTATTTACTTACTTAGGAGTTAAACTAAAGTTACCTGCGAAACCCTCAACACGTGTAAACTTGACGACTCGCTCGGAGCATGTAAGCTTTCGAGCCTTGGGGTGATTTAATATGAGTAATGATATACGGAAAGTATATATCATATACATTCAAAGAACATGCATGAGCGACGAGCAGTATAAAAAGTAGATGATCAAATTCAGAAATTCAATACTAATGACCGGAGTTCACATCAGAACTGTGTGGCGTACTAGTAGTAAATGTTTGGTATAATTTACAATTACATACTTTTGAATCACTTCGACGCCACACAGTTCTGACGCGAACTCCGTTCATTAGTATGGAATTTCTGATTTTGATCATCTACTTTTGCTGTTGACTGTACATGGTTTCTCTTCTATTTGTTTTGGAACAACTTTTTTTTTTTTTTTTTCAGGATGGGAAATCATCAAATGACTCCTCCCGCTCTGGGTGGAGCAGAAGGGAGTTTCAGACTCTTACTGACTAAAACCCACCCGTGTTCCTTCCTTAGCCCTTTATGTTCCAGGGCAGCGGTTTTGGAACACCTTGAGATACGGCAGAACGTTGTCGAATTTTGAATGATAGAAGAATTGAAGTCTGTGCTACACTCCTTGACAAAACTTGTGTAGACCGAATTTTGTTGCAATTCTAGTATAAAGTTGTTGTGTTTAGTAAAGTTATGTTAAACATTTTGACATTACAGCCCTTTCATCTAGATTTTGATATCGTTCAAGGTAGGTACTCCGATTTCTACCTCATAATGAGTTTCTATGGTAGTAACATTTTTAATTAAAAGTTCATACCTAACTTATTCAAAAACTATTGGTTTAGAGTAAAAGTTTTCGTTACCTCTTCAGTTTATTTTTTGCCTCAAAAAGCAATAAAACTTAGAAAACGATTTGTTTTGCTCCTTCTCAAGGAATTTATAATTAAGTGAGGAATGAAGTTAGTTCAATTTTATTTGAACGTATTTAAACGATGACGACTGTAATTAGAATGGATGTGTAAAATCGAGCTTAGAACTTTTATTTAGGTTTCTCGAAATAGGTTTGCCCTTGAGCCTACGATCGCACGACTCTCAACTCTTGGTGTTGAGCCGAGTATTGAGAATCCAACAGAGCGCATCCAAGCGTGTCAAAAAACACATTTTTGGATTTTTAACTCACGGCACTAAGCAGAGCGGTGAAAACCCAGTGTGCAAAAAAAAAATCGCTGCGGGAAAAACGCGCCAGTAGTTATCTGGGCTGATTCCAATTTATTTTTACTTAGCATACAATATCGAAGAAGAGTATCATCGACACGAAAAGAAGAAGCATACAAAATAATTACAATACAATTGACACTTGGAATAAATACTGACATTATAATTTAACTTTTTTTTAACTGCACAATAAAAAAGAGCAATAATTTGAATTCAAAGAATACAAAATTGATCCAATAAGTACTTTAAAAATCCTTCTTATCGCTTTTTCAATATAACCCATAAAGATGATAGAAAAGTAAAAGCCCAAGAGATTTTGCCGTCTAAAGAAAAAGTTTAATAAGTCGTTTTGATACGAAAACGAAGAATGATAAATGAATGAAATCAAACTTAGTTCAGGAGTTGGCAAAGCCGCTTAGGTACAAGGAGTAAGTAATTATTAAATTAAAATAGTATGAAATAACGGCAAGCTACCTTCCATCTGGTTTGTTTCACTGCAGTTTTAATTAAAGCAGGTTTGAATTTATAAAATGCTAGGTTAACGCAGTTGAGGTTCAAGTTGCACGCCTCTTAATTATTTATTATTTGTGTAGTTTAATGATATTGAAAACCTTGTAAAGGCAGAAATCTGCTGGATGTGACATGCACAGAAGATCTACTCCCTAAGCACGATGTCCGTAGTTTCGACCGCAGTTACGGTCGTTACCTATTCCGTAACACCAACGGACATAATATTAGCTTGGGGCCCGAACTAAGAATGAATGACAAATCGATTTGACAGTAGTCCTTACTCCCGATGTGTTTTGCTTTGATGGATCAACTAATTTTGAAAGAGCCCGTATATTCATCGACGGACTTGAAAGAGTCCAGTCCCCAGATCCGATACTTAAGGGAGGCCTATGTCCAGATGTGGACGTCTTTCGGCTGTAATGATGATGATGATGAATGATATTAATCGTTATTTTAGGCCCACTCGCACCAAAAATCACTAAATGCTTGTAGGGCTAAACATATTTTAAACATCATCCTCTCATCTGTCTCTGACATCTTCGAACAACTGACGGAAGAAAAATGATGATATAAATTCATTTAGCGCTAAACATTTTGTGAAACTCATAAAAAAAAAACTAACCCAGCCATGGCTGAGTTCCTATTAGAAGATTTTATTCCAGTATCTCTATATCTTAGTAGGTACACATTGACGGCAACTAATATCTACTAGCATTATTTTGCGGTCAACGAGCATTCTCTGCCTGTTCTGCAACTTTTTCGCGCAAATGGATTCGCACAAGTGTTTTTCGCGCAATTGTCTTTCTTGCAAATGTCTTTTGTGTAAGAGTCCATTCGCGGAAATGCCTTTTCGTATGACTGTCTTTCGCGTAAATGTCTTATCGCGGAAATAACTTTTACTCAAGTGTTCCTCCCTCCCCTCTTATTCCAGGCCAGCTTAAGATCGAAGTCTTACCCCAGACGTGCGGTCGACTTTACCTAATACGCTTTAATTATTAACTTACGACACAGGGCTTCTAAAGCTTCTTTAGAACTGAAATCTCGTATATATAAATTGTTGTATCAACTAATCTAAATCAACCTGTTCCAGAAGCTATATCTAGTTAACGCACAGAATATATATTTTCTAAAGAGTCAATCTGCGTTCTAATGCGGTTTCTCCTTAACATGAACGTGTCAGATACCCGACAGCCTTCAACGTTTAACGTATAAATAATTTATACACGTTTGTTGAAGCCAAGGTCGTGGTAACGTGGTGTATCTTGTTTCTGTCTATTAATCCGTAGCTCATAATTTGTGTCGGAGTTTATTAGCTTGGCGTAAAAAATCGAAACTAACTTCTATACTGCTAATATTATAAGGAGGTAAAATTTGGGAGTTTGTATGTAAGGGGAAACTACTGATCATATTCTGAACTTTTGTTTCACGAGTGTGAAGCTACAGTATTGCAAATGTCATAGGATATTTTTACGTTCACATAATCAACGTATAATTTTCCCTCTGCTGCGACACAGGCCTCCTCTCGGGGAGAAGGAGTGGGACGTAATCCATCACGCAGGCCCTGTGCGGGGTGGTAGATGTCACATGTCTTCAAATTTTTCTTTCTAGGTTACCTCACGATATTTTCCTTCACTATTTTTACGTTACAACAAGAAATTTCACGCAAATGGAGGAGGACTACTAAAAATATACTTTTGTTCATTCTAATTACATCCTGTCTAACTGAACCATGTTGCTCTGGTTAATGTTAAACTTTTTTATTTGGCGTCACACGCTGTATAACTTTGACTATTCCTGATTTCACCCAAGAACTTCTCTGTGTCAGAGTCCGGTCTGTTTCTCAGTCATGTAAATTAATTGATAGTCAAACTAACCTACTATGTAAATTTTCCGTGTTATCTATAGCCATATCATGCCTACAACTGTCAAAAAATGACGACGATGAGGTTCGACGATACGGACAATAAAAGTTGGAAGTTAATTTGACAACTTTTAAACAGTGACTTTCCCTAACTTTATTATGATTAAATAAATTATTAGATAAAAGCCGTGCGCTTGCTGGGATTTCCCATAGGTAAAAATCACGAACTTCCGTACAAACTTTTATCCTCTATTTAACCGCCTTTGGGGATGAATTTAAAAAAATCATTCTTTATTGCTCAAACTTCAAGACCCAGTGGTTTGTTTATTTTAATTAGGAATCATTCTCCTAAAGGATATGATGATGATGATGACAGTAGCTACGAACCTTACATGATTGTATTGGAGCATACTTATATAATAATTTAATCATATTGATAGGGAGAAAACGTTTAAAAATACTTTCGAACAAAATTTACTCTCAGGTAAAAAAGGTATGGTCCCCAAGGTTCGATCCATCTCCATGATTTAAGTACTTTCGAAAACTTTAATTATACATCGAAACTTCGAGAAAAAATGTAATCTGATAACAATACTGCATTATCATGTTGAACTTTATGAAGTTTTAAAGAAACTTTGTGATCACGAGAATGAGAACAATATTCAAGTTTGGAATCGAGTCTGATAAGAAAAATGTGGTTATCACTGGCGAGGATTTTGTCTTTTTTATGGTTATAAGATTGCTTGACCTATAAAATATGAAATGGAAAAAAAAAATGTAACTGTTAACATACAAATTCTGTACAACATGCCTGCTAAAACTGAATATAAAATACATATTCTAATTTAATTTCAACCTAACACTGAACGGCACCCTAATTGCGTAACACACAATCAATCGTAATCTGACAAATTTTTGACAAATTTTGATTGACAAATTTTTCGAACTTATGAAGCAATGGATTACCATTGCTTCATAAGTTCGAAAAATTCAAAAACAAAACAAAACAAACAAACAAACAAAACAAACAACAAAACAAACACAACAAACAACAACAACAACAACGACAAATTTTTCGAACTTATGAAGCAATGGATTACCATTGCTTCATAAGTTCGAAAAATTTGTCTGCTCAACACGTAAATAACGCAATTAATGTTGTTGAACTGTCAAACTGAAACCGATTCCGATTGATCGTATGTTACGCAATTAGGGTGCAGTATAAAAGAAGCGCGATTTTTATGTGCAATGAAAAAACAAAACGAGAGCAACGACTTACGAGTACCTACTGTAAAATTGAAATAATTACATAAATATTTGAAAACAAGTAAATATTTACATAGTAACACACCTGCAGTCCCTTAAGGGTTAGGCAAAAATTTACCTGTACCAATTAATAGAAAGAAAGATAAAAAAAAAACATTTATTTGCGGCAAACATAACGCATAAAAAGAACACAAACACAAAAAAAAAACAAGTGGGGGAAAACATGCATCACATCCACGCAAAACGGCCATCGCTCAGCATAATGCTAAGATCTTATACGAGACAGCCCCAGCGCTGGTTTTCAGCGACAACCGGCGTTGACGTGATGACGTCAATAGGGGGCGAACCTATTGCCTTAACCTGGCAGAGAGAAAACTCGAAGAAACTTTACGTGACCGGGGAATCGCATCTAGGACCCCATGCTCAACAGTAGGACGTGCGACCACTAGACCAACGAAGCAGCCGAGTCCCAGTAAACATTTGTACCTTGTAAATACACAAACGAAAAATGCCTACCAAGTACCTAAGTTGTGTAGTGTATATCGCTTTTAGAAAGGAAATGGCCCCCATCTATCACGTACGACGTAAACTACATTGCGTTTGTTATCCATCGTGGGCCATTTAGATGTATCGACCGTTAATTCCGACAGATGAATAAAATATTTGTTGTTATAAGGTTAGTAGGGAGAGTATCTACGAGTGAAAGCACTTATAGAATAGGATACTTTTGTTTCAGACAGGAGTTCATAGGGTTAGCAGTAAGTACAATTTTACTTAACTTCTAGTGTTGGTAGGTTACAGACACAGATGTACATACAATTAAAATTCAGCGTGGAACTACATGCGCCTCCGAAACATCGGGTAATCCCACTGACAAACTGCGAACACATATTGAGAATACTGTTGGTGCTGCCGCGAACATGCATCATGAGGGATGCACATCTAATTCCTAATAATGGCGGCAAAACCATTAATATTATTATCCAAAATCATCCTTGATGCACTTATAAAAATTTGTATTGATTCTGAATTACCCTTTGCTAGAACTTTCTTCTCGAAGTCTTCTTAAATCCTATATACGAGTTTATAGCATTTGTACCTAGATGTGTTCCATGGGTGCTACTTTTCAGGTTAACTTGAATAACCATAACACATTTTATGTGTTGAATGTGTTGCTGGAATCGTTCTGCGTTGACTGCCGGAAATTGAAATGTTTGTTGGATTTTAATTTTTGGTGTTGGACGACCGTTAAAACTCAAAAGCATGTTTTTCGCCAAGGTAAGTGATAAACGGGCGTAGTATTCGGACTTCAATGTGACAACTATTTTTAAAACTGACAGTAAAATCCTACTTCCTACTAATATTACTCGTATAGACGTGAAAGTTTCTGTGAGGGGCCCGTGGCTAAATAATAACAGCCGCACAGGTCGATCGGTCAGGTTAAGCTACGCTTGCCGCGGTTGGTCTGTGGATGGGTGACCATCTTTACATACCGAGACCCCTCCGTGCCTCGGAAAGCACGTTAAGCCGTTGGTCCCGGCTGTCATTCGTGGATCTTTGACAATCGTTACAGGTAGTCAGAAGCCCGAAAGTCTGACAACCAGTCTTACCAAGGGGTATCGTATTACCCAGTAACTGGGTTGTGGAGGTCAGATAGGCAGTCGCTCCATGTAAAATACTGGTATTCAGCTGCATCCGGTTAGACTGGAAGCCGACCCCAACATAGTTGGAAAAAGGCTAGGCAGATGATGAGACGTGAAAGTTTGTGAGGATGGATGGATGGATGTTACTCTTTCACGCAAAAACTACTGAACGGATTTTGATGAAACTTTTCAGTAATATAGCTTATACATCAGAATAACAACAACAACACTTTTTATCTCGATATTCTTACAGAATCGACAATTTATGCGGGTGAAAGCGCGGGGCGCTGCTAGTACATACATAAACTCACGACTTTTCCCATGGGGATTGGCAGAAGCTAAATAACGTAACCTGGTACAAAATGCAATAAAATACCCACTGAAAAAAGCCTGATTAAAAACAAGACAACTCAATTTACTTCTTGAGATAAATTGAACGAAGTAACAACAGCCAATCAAATAATTTGACATGAGTATTGACCTCAAGCTAAATTGTAATACCTACAAATGCTTTCGGAGACCGTCCCTGTAACTAACCTCTGTTGTATTAATAACATACTATTCTATCAGCGCTCGAAGCTAGCATGGAATTGAACAAGGACATGTTCTACTAACGACCTAATTAGGCGGGGGACACGACCAGTCACTAGTTTTGTTGTATAATACAGTTTACTCCTCCTGGGAACAAGTTAGGATAAAAATTAATTTAAATTTATCTGTATTTTATATTATTAATTTCCGATTAATTTTAAATTTTAATTTTTATTTGACATTGAGTTGCTTATTTTCATTTGACATTGTACTTTATTATTTGATGACATTGTATTTGTATTTATTTTTATATTGTAATTATTTTTATGTATGTCGTTCTCGTGTTTCGGTGATTTGATTTTAATATGGGAGAACCTGAAATAAATTGTTTTTTTTTTTTTTTTTTAAACATATCATGACGCGTGTATTCCCCGAAGAGGAAGGCGGTGTTGTATACTGTATAGTACACCAACTGCCCCGTTGGTCTCGTGGTCGCACGCGCGACTGCTGTCCATGGGGTCCTGGGTCCGATTCCCAGGTCAGGCAAAGTGTTATGGGGTTCTTCTAAAAGAATTTCTCAGTAGCAGCTCGGAGTTTGGAAGTTGGTGGTGTGATACCCCCGCGCCTCGGAAAGCACGTAAAGCCGTTGGTCCTGTGCCTGATTTCTCCCCGGTCGTGTCGTATTTTTTTAAGTAAATAAGTAAATCATTTATTTGCGTAAAACATGGTATACATTGATGTTAATATTATTACAGTAGCTCAACATGTTTCGCTAAGATATAACATAGCATGCAAAAAAAAAAAATATTTTGACAAAAGGAATCAACATCTCACATCCATAACATCTTTTAAACTATAAAAATTACATTCAATAAGCCACTTATGTAATTCTGTCTTAAATTTCCTCGAGTTCAATATTTTAAAGCGACTTGATATTTTGTTATAAATATGTACGCACATTGCTAGGCAGTTTTTGTTGTATTTGGCAAGTCTTGGCAAATCACTTAATACCAGTTTATGAGGATCTCGTCTGTTTCTAGGATTTACATCATTTGCTGATTTAAATAAATGTTTGTTGTTAACTACAAATACACATACTTCGTATATATACAGACACGGTAGAGGTAGCAGACCAAACCTCTTGAACATTGGTCTACATGAGTCATCAGGTTGAAGACCACTTATTGCTCTGATGCACTTTTTTTGTGCGATAAATGCTCTATCTATATTGGTACAGTTATCCCACATTACGAGACCATATCGCAGTATCGACTCAACATAGGCGTAATATGACATAATTGCAGTTTCTATGTTAGTTATGTTTTTCCGTTTGCCGTCCCATCGGACTATGGGAGTAAAGGAACAGAGAGTGCACCTGTGTTTTCGCACACACATGCGCACTATAATATCTCCTGCGTACCTGGCTAGTATCCGTTGAGATAGGCCACCGTGACTGAAATCAGTCGCGGGGGGGGGGGATTATTATTAGTACATCCATATCTCGCCGGTTTTGTTTAAGTCCAATGTTATAGGGGCGGAGCCCACTGTCATGAACCGGGCCTATTTAAATCCAAACCCAAAAAATCGCTTGCCTAACCGGGGGTTTAAACCTTAAGCCCTTATGCTAAGCATTCACGGTTGCGACGACTACACCAGCGAGGTAGTTAACACCAGAAAAAAACGATTAAAAATAATACGGTTACCTACCTCCTTGTAAAAAAGCTAAAAAAAATTAACCGACTTCTAAAAAGGAGGAGGTTCTCAATTCGGATGTTTGTATTTTTTATTTTTTTTATTTTTTATGTTTGTTCGCGCATAACTCCGTCGCTTGCCAACCGATTTGAAAAATTCTTTTTTTGTTGGAAAGGGTATACTTTCCAAATGGGCCCATAGAAATTTCATCAAAAACGGTTTAGTACTTTGGTTTTTAAACCAAAATTACTGGTAAAAATTACAACAAACAACCGACTTCCAAAAATGACACTACAAAGTGAAAAATAACTTTTATTTCGGAAGTCGGTGGCAAACAACGAAAATGCGATCCCAACGACACCGACTTCCGAAATTAAATTTATTTTTCACTTTGTAGTGTCATTTTTGGAAGTCGGTTGTTTTTTTTTGCAAAAAAGTTTTTTAACAAAAAAATCCGTCAATTTGATAAATGTAAAACTTGAATATGGGAGTGTGAACACAGACGCGAAAGTTTTGGACAAATTCGTGACTGAACAAATTGTTTTAGATATTCATCATAATTTTGATATTATTCAGTTTGGTACAAAGCATAAGGAGTAGCGGTTACAATACAGATGATATTTTTTTTAATATTTCAAAGTAGGCAAACAAATCTGACGTAGCAACGATTCATCATTCATTCTACTTTTCAGCTGAAAGGCGTCTACTGCTGGACATAGTAACGATTTCATCATCATCATCTGCCTAGCCTTTTCTCAACTATGTTGAGGTCGGCTGGATATAGTAACGATTTATTAGGTATTAATTAGGTATAAGGTTTAAGATAAAAATAAACAACAATCATTCCTTGATCAAAATGCAATATTTTTAATAGATGGCTATTTTATTCTATAGCGGCTGTACTCTTACATGCTGTAACAGTTTTGTAATCGAACATCCATTAAAAAAAATGTCACAAAAGCTACTCAAAACTTTCCACCAAAATATCGCAACTCCAGTCGAGGCCATGATTTCCCAGAAAATCAACCCAGATTAAACTTTCAGAACTCCATTCTAAATTACACTCTACCGCTAAAAGTTCTTATCTTCCACTGCTTACTGAATCAACAGCGGAACATGTCTCAAAATTATTCTCTGTTCGACCCTCATCATTAAAAGTTGGGACGTCCACGTCAGCTCCGTGTATCGAGTTAATGTTTTACTCCAGTAATATAAGCATTGGTAATGCAATTATACGTTGTAGTCTGAAGTCATGCTGTGTGGGAGAACTAGGTTTAGTTTTAGAAGTGAATCTATCGTCATTATCTTCAGAGTCTTGACGTTTAATGGTGAAAGGGTGTCCATGATTGACTTTCATAATGAACGCGAGAGTACAGCCGGCCTATTCTGTAAAAATATCACCGTGAAAACTTAGGTTATACGAGCTGTCATTTCACCTGATGGTAGGGACTGACACTATTGACAGCTCACTCTAACAGTGGCGTAACAATAGGGTGGCAGTAGTGGCAAAATGCCACGGGCCCCCAGCCGGAGTGGGCCCCCGGCCCGATAGGGCCATGCGCACAGGAGGATCAT
Source organism: Apamea anceps (assembly GCA_951799955.1). Classification (NCBI taxonomy): domain Eukaryota; kingdom Metazoa; phylum Arthropoda; class Insecta; order Lepidoptera; family Noctuidae; genus Apamea; species Apamea anceps. The sequence continues at coordinate 7,964,119 of OX637518.1, forward strand.
AAATATACCTAAGTATAGAAATGCAAACTTTTTCGACCACTTGACCAAGGAAGCGGTCAGGTATTTAATGTTGTAGGTGAAATTATGAAATCTACGCGGACGACCTCGCGGGCGAAGTGCCAGTAAAAAAAAATGATAACGTTGGTTGAGCTTCTTTACATTGAGGGAGGGCCTTACCAATCCCATGAATTTGCCACGGGCCCTGAAGGGCATAGTTACGCCACTGCACTCTAAGCTAACTTCACCTAACTTTTCACGGTGAGATTTTTACAGCATCGATCGGCTGGGTGGTAGTGACATCGACGTGCAAACAGCACATGATTCTTAAGCGTAGTGTATGTATGGAAAAGTTTTTTTTTTATAACGGTCAAAGAATTTCAACGACGGGGTTCAGAATCATTTGTGCCGCATTCATGGTTGCAGTTTGCTCGTCGATGTCCCTGCCACCCTATATAGTGTCTTCTGCCTGATTATAAGTGTGAAGTTTCGCCATGGGCCAGCTGCGCTCATAATCACAACATAAAGAAGAAAATATGAGACACAGTACCGGAAAGCTTCATAAATACCGTTGCGGTTGAGAAAATATGAACACCTCATGCAAAATTTAAGGTTACCGGCTGTATTACGAAATGAATAACATCAAGATAATGTTGAATTTGAAATGGGATCACGAGCTCTCACTTCCCATGATACACCCCCCTCCCCTTGCATACTACTCGCATACTTTACTATACTAATATTATAAATGCGAAGTCTCTGTGTGTAGGTCTGTCTGTATGTCTGTCTGTTACATTTTCACTTCGTAACGGCTGCACAGATATCGACGAAGTTAGGCACTCGGATAGAATATTATGAGCTGAGTTAGGACATGGGATACTTTTCATCTAGGCAGTAGCAATTTTTGCAGCCGCCATCTTGGATTTTCATTTTGAAGTTGGGTCCTGCTGGGGGTTCCCAGAAACCACACGTATTAAAAAAAAAACGGTTTTTGTTTCTGTCTGTACGAGAACAACCGCGTCGTTCTTATAAACTACGCAACAGATTTTAATGCGGTTTTTATCATCATTTTTAGAGAATTTGTTCCTGAAGGTTTATGTGTGTATATTACATTTTTATTTACCTTATAATAATTAAATCTGTTGATATTTTATCAACCCGAAAAACCGTGCGAAGCAGGGACGGGTGTCTAGTTAAGCCATAAATCATTGAAGCTTTTGTTGATTACCACTAACAAAACCGTAAAAGATTTAAATGTAAATCCTCCGTATTTAAATATAGGTAAATTGAATTGAATATCATTTTGTGCATATTTCATTCACTGAGTCAGATCCTATATCTACATATGGTCAGATGCAAAAATGTGTCCGGATAATCTTTTATTTATGTGTTGATTTTCTATGGAATACAAAATAGATTCGGAATCCATTTATGAAAAATAGGCGTTGTTATCTAAAATAATGAATAGTTGTTCATACAGGTTTTAAATTGTAGACGGTACCATTATTTTGCTGAATACTGGTATTCAGCTGCATCAGGTTAGACTGGAAGCCGACCCCAACACAGGGAAAATGCGACCGTTCTATAACTGCCCTATTGCGGGACTAACACGTAAAAGATATAGACCAAGTAAAAAATTAGTCAAACCCCGGTCTACCCTTCATTTTAATTTATTCATCAAGGATACTAATGCTTTCAGCTAGCGTGCCTGGCACATTTAAATTACAACTAAATGAGAAACTTGAAATGCATCATGCACATCTTTCCTATCCCTGTCTCATGACTGTCAGTCAGAGTTGGGCATCCATCAGCCTATCATATTCCACCACCAACCCTCACTGGGCCCACGTGGTGAATGGCTGACTCCCTCCCACTGAGAGGCCTGTGTCCCAGCAGTAAGAATGTTACAGGCTGATTATGGTTTTTTTTTTTTTTGAGGATGGGAAGTCATCGAATGACCCTTTACAGGCTGATTATGCTTTTTTTTTTTTTTTGAGAATTGGAAGTCATCAAATGACCCCTCCCGCTCTGGGTGGAGCGGAAGGGAGTGTCAGACTCTTACTGACTAAAACCCACCCGTGTTCCTTCCTTAGCCCTTTATGTTCCAGGGCAGCGGTAACCGTTTCAGACGATCCCGCTACCCTGGCAGGCTTCGGCCCTATCGGGCACCGTCATTCGTGCTGACATCTCGTTGAGGCGCGCGTGGAACACATACGCGCCGTCCGGCACGGGCATTGTATACTAGCTTCAGCCCGCGATTTCGTGTCGTCCTGATCGGACGGTGAGTTACCCAGAGGCTGATTATGCATAAGGCATCATAATTATTCTACTATAATATTGTTAACTACAAAACCAAAACCTTTATGCTCGTTTTCACCAACACAGCGTGCTTTTTTTAGGCATTTATTTAGGTGTGCCTAGAGTTAGTGAAAACAGGCATTAATGTGCTGAGTAGCGTATTACCTAACTGTACGTAGGCAAACACTTGCTGCCAGAAAAACGGCAAAACGAAAAAACTAGGTAATACTTTATGTATTACCTAGTTTTTTCGTTTTGCCGTTGCCATGACACTAGTTAGGTAGGATTTAGTTAGTTCCGTCTAAATCGGATTAATACAGATTTTTGAAGAGTTAATCCGATTTATGTTGCCCCCGTTTGCCTATATGTGCAATGTATGATTTGACACAGATCTGATGTACAAACAAACTCAAATCTGGCGTTCTATTACATTTTATCTATATTATAATATTTTGTATTTCCCCTTTACTTTTGTTTTCAAAATTGAATTTATTGGATTCAAAATTGAGTTATCCCGGCTATTGTGATGGGTTCATTGAGTGATTTGATTGGTTAATTGGGTGGTTTGATTGGTAAATTGGGGGATTTGATCATCAACACTCTATGATTCTGTTGTATTGGTGTCGTATAGAGTGCTGATGTTTTGTCCATTGTCATGTCCAAAAGGCGCCCGTCGTCATTGGTAACAATTTGACCTTGAGCTGGTCTAGAATAATACGGAGTTTCAGTAGAATAAAGAGTCAGCTGGTTGTTTTTTTTGCTGATTCTGGATTTGTTACCGCTTTTGTGCAGTCTATAAGTACCTACGCGTGTGACTTAAATTACAGAAGAATATTACCCACTGTCATCATCTCATTTCAGTGGTAAAAACTAAAATAAGGTAATTAATACTACTGGGAGTAGTGGTGTCTCAGTGTTAAATGCCGCGACTTACGAGACGTAGGTCGGAGGTTCGAACCCAAACAGGCGCTTTACTTTGTGTAAATTATTTCATCACCACTGCTCAAAAACGGTAAAGAAAGAAAAACATCGTGAGTAAACCGGCACGTCCTAAACCAAAATATCGATGACATGTGACATCTACCTAACCCTCACTGGGTCCGCATGGTGGATTTTGGCCAACTTCCTCTCATAGACAGACGAGGTCACGCAAAGGCAAGAGCAGTAGGAACATTGTAGGCTGAATATGTCTAAACTAATTAATTGACCAGGAGGACGGAGGTCATAAGTTAGCAGAAGTCAACTATAGGTAACACAATACCAAGCCAATATACAAAACTTCAAACAACAACTCAACTCAACAACTTCAACTCAACAACAACTCAACAACCTGAACTCTTCAACTTCTTTTTCTCTTCTCTATTTTCCGCACCACCACATAAATTAGTTTAAAACTTTAAAATCCCACAACAAGTACTTACAGTTTTAACTCATTACATATTCATGAATACCTTTAGTAACCCTTATTCATATTAAAACAATGGTGTCTGAAAATATGCGGTACGAATCTCACGGTATTTTGTTATGATTTATGACCTACTAGCTTTTGCCCACGGGTTCGCTCGCGTGGTGGAACTACGGTTTTACTGGGTTAAAAAGTATCCTATGTCCTAACTCAGGTCATGATATGCATACAAACATAATCAGCCTATAATGTTCCCACTGCTGGGACACAGGCCTCCTCTCTTCGAGGAGGAGTGGGCTGTAATCTACCACGCGGGCCCATTCCGTGTAGGTAGATGTCACATGTCTTTGAATTTTTGGTTCTAGGACATACCGGTTTCCTCACGATGTTTTCCTTCACCATTTTGAGAGTAGGCGGTGATGAAATTATTTATACAAAGTAAAGCGCCTGTCTGGGTTCGAACCCACGACCTACGACTCGTAAGTCAGGGCTGTTACTACTGGGCCACCACTGCTCTAACTGTGTGCCAAATTTCATCCAAATTCGCGTTCAGCCGTAGATTAAATACGAGATTGAGTAACAAACATACAAACTTTCACATTTTTATTATTAGTAGGAAATACAAGTCTTGGATTCAGCGAAATTCTGATATATTTTTGCATATGAATATCTCGAGTTTCGGCCTTTTGAAATTTCAGCCTGAATTGGGACGTGCCTACTTGAAACGTACTTATAATTAAGGAAAGAGTATTCATTTCGGCGCTGAATTTTCGTGAGAGTTGGCAGGGTTAATGTTTGTTAAGAAATGCAGGGAATATGTTTTAAATGTAGGCAGCTGAGCCCTCATCACGTTACTATTTAAAATATGGGCTTACTTTGATGAATGTTACTTTGTAGTTGCCATCGATGACGATTTGTAGACTACTGCGTAAGAGTATAATATTGAGATGGAGTTCCCTTTATCATCATCAGGCAATGACGATGATGATAAAGGGAACTCCATCTCAATATTATACTCTTACGCAGTAGTCTTGTAGAGTTGTTCCACCCACTATTGCTCCTCCTGTTTATGCCCTGCTTCCCTGGTCTGTGCGAGTCTCATCCAGGTCTTCCCCGCAATCTTCTGTACTTGATTGATTGTTTAAAAGTGTTTATATTTTGAGAGCCATTTTAGTATTTAATAATACATGCTTGGGAGAGAACGATACCCTTTTGTTCTTAGATGAAAACAATTTATCATTAGGTTATAAATATTTTAAATCCACACACACACTGAAGCAGTTATGTAGCTGCCCTGGAACATAAAGGGCTTAGGAAGGAACACGGGTGGGTTTTAGTCAGTAAGAGTCTGACACTCCCTTCCGCTCCACCCAGAGCGGGATGATTTCATTTGATGATTTCCCATCCTCAAAAAAAAAGCAGTTATGTAGCTAGACAAAAATTAATGTATGTACAGTCACCAAAAGAGATAAGTAACCAGGGTCGTTGAATATAGTTGAAGTTTATTAAGAAACCAATGGACGTTTTTGGGCAAAATTAAATTAAATTAATAGAAAACAAACAGTTCATTTATCAAATTAAATTTCATTCGAAAACCTCAATCGGTTTCTTACTAAACTTCAACTATATCCAACGACCCTGGTTACTTATCTCTTTTGGTGACTGTACACAATCACATAACACAATATAACATCACACCTATAATCGCCGAAGGGTAAGGTGTACCACAGTACACCCACCTTTATCCAGTTATGTTCAAATCCCATGTAATAGACGGCGAGCATATTGCCATCAACAAGGCACAAATCCTGGGCTGCTATTGAGAAATTCCTGATGGAAAAATCTAATTACACTCTGCCCGTCCTAGGAATCTAACTCAGGACCTCATGCTCACCAGTAGCCTTTACGACTACTACACCAACGAGGCAGTCAATTATGTTTATATCACTGAATGTTTTATAATAGACGCTCCGTGGCACTATAGACGCACCTGATCTACATGCTGAGCTAGCTTGCTTCTTTGTGCCAGACAACTACTGCCGCGGCAGAAAGCACAGGCTGTTTGCTGTGCCTCCATGTCGCACACTAGCGCGTGCTAAGTCCCCAATACCACGTACTCTGGCCGCACTTAATGATCTCTTGGACTCTAATCCAACAAACGATCTGTTTGCGGGCGAATGGACGAAGATTTTGTCGGCATGTCAGAAGTACTGTGAGAGGGATTTATGAAAGTGTTGTTTTACTAGATGATTTTATATTTTATCTTTTGTGTACTTTTTATCTTTTATTTTATCTTGTGTTTGTGTATATACACATTGTATCTTTAATTACTGTAATTGGTTTTAAACCGTTTTAATTAAAGTAATAAATAAATAAATAAATAATTCCATCTCGTTGACATATCAACGCAACTGACTCTTGTGAACTGTCAAAATGAATTCAGTCATTACTGAACTTTAACTCACACCCCGGCTTCTTACTTGTTAAAATTCGTGTCTTGTTAATTGTAAATACGTAAGCACCATGAATCATTACACCATTGATTGATCCGTCATTGCTTAATTTTGTCATTCTTTTACCTATTGTGGTATTTAATTTTATCATATAAGTACATGATATAATTAATGTTGTATAAAAATAAAGTAAAACATTTACAAAAAAAAAGGTGGAGATTCTTGCCCATTCTTTTCCTTACGAAACGATCTTTTGGAAGGGTCAACTAGAATCAATTCAATTTTCATGTTAATTTTGATGTCCAAAAATACCTTTTATGTGCCTATTTGAAATAACTTAAATGAGATTGTCTTTGATATCGCGATTGAAATATGTGCGACTATGTTTAGTAATTAGACAGTTGGACACTTTACATAAATACATTCTACGGGAAATACCTATAAATATTTTAATCAGCGTGTTAGCCTTTGATGTAGCGACATCATTAAAAGTTTCTACTGCTTTAACTGTAGGTACTCGCTTTTATAACTCTGGCATTGCTTATTGGCGCGTTGAAGTTTCAGTTTATAACGGATGGATGGTCAAACGCAGGCTTGCAGTCTAGTTGTACGCTCTGTACACCTTTACGATCTCAGATACGATCGAAATTTATTAGATAACATTTTATTGGTTTGTGAACGAACTCAGAAGTAGAATTAATGAAAGATAATACATTTTGTGGTACCCATTTTCCTTTGCAGCTGATCAGCTGCTTATAAACTGAATTTGATAAAAGATAATTATTACTTGCTCGCTTTGACCAGCAGTGGGCGTGCGGGTATGGCCAGATGTGTGAACGTAAACGTAGCAAAAGGTGTAAGTACGTAAGGATCGTAGTAGATGGTATTCTGTAATTTCTGCCTATCCCCATGGGAAGTGTGCATAAACTCAATGCCACCGCCCACCCTAACTATGATAGATTCAAAACAAAGTGCCAGGAATGAAATCAAAATCACACTAAAATAAACCATAGTTTTTTAAAATATATTTTTGACATACTTCAGAGGGGCAATTCTCGTAATTTAAAGAACGTTCACAGTCAGGGGGGCAATTTCTCGTAATTTTAAGCACGTTCACAGTCAGAGGGGCAATTCTACGAGAATTGCCCCTCTGGCTGTGAACGTGTTATTTTAACGATTTTAGGAACGCTCACAGTCTCAATCTGTCAAAAGTACGTCTAATTTCCCTGCATTTTGATAAGCTTTTGACATTTGTTTGCCGCCGAGATGAGACTGCGACTAGATTTTGAACGTTTTGAATTACGAGAATTGGCCTTCTGATCTCAGTCTCAATCGCTGAGATGAGATTGCGACTGCATTTTTAATGTTTTAAATTACGGTAATTGGCCTTCTGACCAAAACATGCTGGTGACTTTTAAATAATGTTTGGCCTTTGATTCTCGATTATGTGTCCGCATTATTTTTCATCTTCACAAATGGTGGAGGGAAAACCTAAACATTGCTAGCTGTAACTGTGGTTGTTCATATTTATGTATGTATTTTGCTCTTGTGTTATATCGAGTTAAATCTGAAGCGTGCTCCGACATCTCCTAACATATGTACTCAATTTATCCCCAGCGTCAAATGCTGAAGAAAAATATATTATTGTGAGAAAATCCTCACGTTCTTAGAAGCTGTTTGAAGCGTTGTAAATGACTGTAGGTGGCGCCACCTACTGCTTTGTTGGAAATAAATGACCTTTAAGGACATCCTGTTTTTGTTACGACAAATAGATGTATGATTTCACGTAATATGGCAAATAATTCGCTGGTTGTGTTAGATCATCATAGAGAGGGGGCTCGTGGCTAAATAATAACAGCCGCCGAGGTCAAGTCCTGCCGAGGAGCTCAGAAATAGAAACGTTTCTAATACGTGTTTTTCTCAATAAAATACGTATTTCGATATTATAGGTCCATATTGGAATGAATTTTTACCTTAATTAGCCTTTTTTAGATATTTCTCCATTAAGAAAGGTCAAGCAAAAATAAAACTTGAAAAGAATGATATCCCAAAAAAATACTGACGCGAGAACTTTCTTCAAAACAATGCTCGAAAAATGTAAACTTTACATTTTATTTAAAATACACAATTATCACAGTGTTTTCGATACTTAAAATCCATCATCCGAAGCTCCCCCAAGATTTATTTAAAGTGATTAATCACTGAAGCACCTAACAAATGACGTCACCCCGATGAAGCGATCAAAAACAATGCTCATTTAAGTCATTAAAATCTCCAGTAGAATTACATACTCTACGTCGCGAAACGGAATGAAAACTCAGCTATTCTATCATGGAAGCCTTTTTAATACATTTCTTCATTTAGAAAGTTCAAGTAATACCAAAACTCTAAAAGAATGATATCCAAAAAAAATATTGACCCAAGAACTTTCTTCAAAACATTTATACGAAAATGGTTAACCGTACAATTTATTAAAAAAAAAAAAAATAACAGTGTTGTAGATAAATTTAAAATCCATCACCAGCAAGCTCCCCCCAAGATTTATTTAAAGTAATTAATCACTGAAGTAACAAATGACGTCACCCCGATGAAACGCTCAAAAACAATGCTCATTTAAGTCATTAAAATCTCCAGTAGAATTACTCTATGTCGCAAAACGGAATGAAAAGGGGGCTAGGTACTTTAAAATAGGCAGTCCTTTGTTCAAGAACGTCGTTGATCATTTTGTTCCGGCGACCCGTCTATTGTCTTCGAAGATGTCCATAAATCCAGTGGGAACTACACTAAGTTATATTAAATCAATTTTAATAATCATGATTAAAATTGATTTGAAAATCAGAAATTACTTGTCTTATAATTATTTACGGGACAAATAATTTTTGATTTTGTATGGTTTTGGTAAGACATCTTTTGTGGTAAATAACTGAAACTGAAATTAAATTATGCTTATTTCTGTAAGTTGATCTTCTAAGATACTTTTACAAATCAATATTTTAAAACTAGACAACAAGAGATCAACTAACGAATTCATAAAGAATTTGATAAACAGCCCTAATCAATCAAATACCCTAAGTAGCAGAACTTTTGATTCGTAAAACCGTAAACGACTGTGACCAAAACCACCTAAACCGCAACGTTTTAATTTCGGAAGCGTTGTGCGAACGTGTGTATAAAAAAGCACTCTAACCTGATTTCAGCTAGATAACGCTCAGTTTATGAATCACAATTTTCTTTCCAAGGGAAACGGTTTTTTCTTTCACAATTCTCACTAATTTGAAGCAACCCAGTTTCCCGTTTCCAGTTGCAACGTGTGTATCTATAGTGCAACAGTAGGCAGTTCTCGTCTATTGTCGGGACTGTCGGGAGATGACAACGTTAGTCGCTCGGCGATCGCGGTACCGACCTGTCGTCCCGGGATCATTTGAAATCAGAGCGCGAGTTCAACGGTTAACATATTTTCAAATCAGTGATTTGATAAAACGATAATGTTATTTGTTTTGTGAATTTAGTAAAATTATTAATTGCTACTTTTATAAGAATTAACTTAGTGTAAAAATAATTGGTGTTTCGTAGTTTTAATATAGTGTTAAATATTCCAAAACTTTCTATTGAGTAAGCTGTTCGTGTTTTTGGTAGAATATTTTAGAGTATATTGGACAAACTTTGAAGTATTTAAATAAACTTCGCTTGTGTAAATGAATAACTTATCCAGGGAAATAAAATAACAAGGTAAGTTCATAAAAGTTTTCTTTCCTTAACTGTTTATTAAATAGATTTATATTTGTTGTTTGTGTAGAAAAAGGTTTATTTTGTAAATACATAGGTCGTTTTCATAATTAGGAATTGTAAACATAAATTAAATAAATTCACTTACAACATTAATAACTTATTTGTAAATAATCAAAGTTAATAAAGTACTTATCTACATAAACTCTAAAATACAACAAAAAATTGTCGCGAAAAAATTAACAATGGGAGGTCATAAAACTACCATTTACGTCACATACAATGCGGCACTTCATATCCATTTGAATAAGACATCTAGCATAATCAGCCTAAATTTTCCCACTGCTGGGACACAGGCCTCCTCTCAGTGAGAGGGAGTGGGCCGTAATCCACCACGCGGGCCCAATACGGGTTGGTTGAATAACGACGAAGACATCATCATACTATCAAGCCATTTTTTTTAAAAGCATTATCAGGCGTTTTCTGGGTTTGCTCGTTCCATCATAGACCTCATCCATCGCTCTTCACCAGGCAAGATCGAGGTTAAAAGCTGGCCTATTTCGCAAATAAAAAGAAAAAAAAAACAATTGAGAAAATTAAAAAGCAATTAATAGAAGACCTCATTACCTAAATACTTTTAAAGTTGGTAAAAACGGGCTTGCAGCTATAAATCTTACTAAGTATCGCACATTTTCGGAAACTCATATCTATAATTATAATATATTTATAGTCCTCTTTATCCATTTCGATAACAGCGACCCTTTGAATTTATTAATAATTCCTAGCGTGTGCCTTAATTTGACTCGCCCGACCGAATTGTGTTTTAAATACCCTGTCACAACTGATACAAAGAGTTAAAGTTATAGGTATACGGTTCCAACCCACACTGGGCCCGAGTGGTGGATTACGTCCCACTCCCTCTCGAAGAGAGGAGGCCTGTGTCCCAGCAGTGGGAACATTAAAGGCTGATTATTTATCTATATGTATCAATGATCTGCATTATAAGAAATATATTATGTGGGTAGGTATGAGTTTACTTACTAAACTGTAAGATAAAAATGCAGTTTCAAACTTCGACAAAGCTGTAATAAACATACGCACCATTATCTCCACAACACATTGAGTGCCAATAGGAATTTCATTTAACGCTCATTGTGCTCATAAACTTCCGACTAGAAATACTAGAGCACCACATGAATAGACTACAGGCACAATGTACTGGACTGACGAGTCCACCTGGCCTTTGTATGGTCGAACAAGGCCCCATTCAGGGCCTCCATATACCAACAACTACATACGTATTTAATTTATGATACCGCAATAAAATGAGAATGGACCACCGTTCTGCAAACGTGTTGCGTTCTTGGGTACCATTTCCAACAATATATTTTTGCATACAAGCAACTAATTTTGGCTTTTTAATTAATTTGAGTACTGGAAAACCAACCAATAAAGAAATGCCATTCTGAAATTAATTCGTTTTTATGAGAGGTTGTAATTGCCGTTCCTTGTAAAATTTATGAGGTATGGTATTTAAAAGTGTATTTGTGTGTTTTTTTATGAGTTTCCTTCTTCTAAAAAAATGTGAAAACATTATCTTAATGAAAGCTCTTCATTACGATTTTGTACAACGTTACTTTCGTATAATTAGTATGTTAAATAGATTTCCTTCTAAAAAAGTTGAAAAAAGCGCGCGTGAATTTTTTTGTTTTAAATACCATCATCGTCATCTGCCTAGCCCTTTCCTAACTATGTTGGGGTCGGCTTCCAGTCTAACTGGATGCAGCTGAATACCAGTATTTTACCTGAAGCGACTGCCTATCTTACCTCCACAACACGATGTCCTTTAGGAACAACCCGTAACGACTGTCAAAGATCCACGAATGACAGCCGGGACCAATGGCTTAACGTGCTTTCCGAGGTATGGGGTGGTCTTGAAGATGGTCACCCATCCACAGACCAACCGCGGCAAGCGTAGCTTAATCTGATCGATCGACCCGTGTGACTGTTATTACTTAGCCACAAGCCCTTCCGAGGTATTAAATATCACTGAAAATAATTGTGTTAGGAAAACCTTAGCAACTAGATACCCAATTTTATTTACACAACTTATCGAAAGACATTTTCTTTGTCCTTTGAAGTTCTCTATTACACTCACGGACATTGTAAATGGGCTATTTGACTACGCTATTACAATTTACCTGACCTCAAATTATGGTAATTTGGGATAATACCGTGCCTTTATACGTTGGCACTCTAACGTCAACAAATTACGTTCAGCGCACTATTCCAAACCATTTTAATAGGCTTCTATGATAAGGGTGGTGAATGATGATCTACATACATGCGACCATAATATTTTGTAGGCGCAAAAGTTTAGCTGTTTTAGCCAACAGTTGTACCGTTCTTAATAAGCAAGTTTTAATTGTTCGAAATAGTCCGAATAAATATTAAAGTATAGTTGAAAAAGTAGCAATTCTTTATCATTTTATTTTTAATATTCCTGTCGTTGGTTATCATCCTAAATTTACTTACCAGTATTCATTATATTTCCATACGGTAATTCCATATATATACATATCTCTACATACATATTTGATATTTAAATACGAATGGCGTTAAAAAGGATTAAAAAGCAGTAAAAGAATTGTATCCTCTGTGTTGGCTTACCAGGCTTGCCAAGTTACCTTAAATTTCCACTCATAAAATACACCCAATGCTCCAATATTAATTATCTAAGGGCTGATTTTTCCATTGCCGGATAATTTTATCCGAGGGGTAATTTTGAATTTTTTATAGTACTTCCATATAAAATCTGTCAAAGGTCAATTTTATTCTACGAATAAAAATTATCTTTCGATTGAAAAATCAGCCCGTATTAGGTATTGAAATCCAAACTCAACGAATATTGTAGTAAACACAAATTAGATTATAAATTGTCTCTAATTCGTCCCACATTATCGTGTTTTCTTGGCATTAAGTAAGAAAATGAGAAAACAATATTTCGCTAACCAATAAATATTTATTACTGATAATGTAAATGGAGATTTTCTTCTAAATAAGTAGATTGTACAGACAAGAAGATCGGAAAATTAATGTTTATGTCATAATTTGTATATACAATAGAGTAAGGAGGTTGTTTCCAAATAATCGTTTGTTTTTAGTATCGTCGTTAAAGAATTGTTATCAATATTAACATAATGTTCTCCTTTACAAAAATTCGCGTCGGGGGACCGCTACTATTTTAGACTTTATCAGAACATTAGGCTAATAATTATAGCGGTCCTCCGACGCGGCAACATTTAATCAAAAATTTTATACGTACTTACGAGTACGTAGGGTCATAATTTCATGGTTATTTTTTTCTTTTTATGGGGTTTCACGTTTATACGTTTTTATTTGCTTTTTTATTATTTTTTGTCGGGGCTTTTTAAATATTTTATTTAATTTTTTATTTCATGCTTTTTGTAGGGACTTCTTAATTTTTTAATTTAATTTCATTTATTTTCTTGCGTTTTAAGATTCAGGTAATTTGGTGTTTAATTTTTTTGTAATACGCCATTTTGTGGTGGCGGCCATCTTGGATTTGAAATTTGTCATAGTGTATAGTAATCTACAAGCCCTTCCATTTGATATCCATATTGAGGGAGTGGTGAAAAAATATGTAATTTGCCATTTTGTGGTGGCGGCCATCTTGGACCGATTTTCATCAAACTTAGCTAAGAAAACTCCTGAATAATTCACCTTTTAAACAAAAAAAAAAAAACAAAATCAAAATTGGTTCATCCGTTCGGGAGCTACGATGCCACAGACAGACACACACACACACAGAGAGAGACACGTCAAACTTATAACACCCAGTCGTTTTTGTCGTGCTATTAATCTTCTTTCCTAGGATTCAGGCCGCGACGCTTTTCAACGCTAAATAATGGGCCTAGTTATTCCTTTAGTGACCTCCATTAGTTTTCATTGTGTAGCAGTATTTGGGTGAGAAAATTAAAACAAAGCGACCTAATTTAATTTCTTAAGATATTTATTTAGAAACATTTATTTACGAACATAGATACTCGTAATTATAATTATGATATTTATATTTCATACTTTTTAATGAAATATACATAACTATATTAAATATATTTAAATATACTAGTTCTTTTTTTTGTAACTTATTGAACAAGATAATAACGATACCTACTGTCTCCTACATATCCATCCAAAAGTTTTCTGAAGAGATAGCCGTAGGTGATAAGACCGTCCGCGCGTCCATTGTACCCTACGGTTTTTAGGTCATAAAACAAAACAGTTTTCTCTGTTTGTTGTATGTTATAAACTTTTATCCATTCAGATGTTTGCGAAGTAGATAAGTGTAGGTTCCAAAATACTCGTTTCGTATTCAAATAAAATACTTGCAACAAGATGGTGATTTTTCAGTTTCAAAAAAGTCTGATAGAGAAATTAGACTTTGCAACGGTCTGTAAGTATGGCCGGCAGTGTAACAGATAGACAGCGGGGAAATTGCATTTGTGTCGGGAACATAAGTCTACCTTACTGTTCTTAGAGTGGAGCAGTAGTAGCCCACGCGACTGACGTGTTGTAGGTCGTAGGTTCAAACCCAGACAGGAGCTTCCGACCGCCGAGAGGAGGCCTGTGTCCCAGTGGGAACATTATAGGTTGATTATACTGTTGGATATCTAGGGAATTACTACCCTAGATTTCTAAAGCTATGAGTATAACAGTTTATTTTTAGATTCTTTATACTTGCGTTTAGAATCGAGGGCCAACACCCTTTTTATGGTCTTACAACTGCAGACATGATCAATTTTGTCTTTTAATATTATAAATTAAAGGCGCCTCTTGTGTGATCGCGTTGTCCTTCTAAACTACGCAACGGTTTTAACGTCAATTTTACCATCATTTAGAGAATCAATTTCAGAAGGTTACATCTAAGGAATTCGCATGTTTTGTCCAGTAGTAGGATTTAGGATACCGTTCGGAGTTAGGTACTAATTTTAGATAAAAAATACCACAGCAATTTTCCATATTATATTACTATGAATATAGAAAGAGAGAAGATTAGAGGTAGTTAGGAAGTGGCACCGGTAGCTGAAAAGTTGTGTGGATATCGGTTATCGTGGCATGGAATGTGATACGGAGGAACGAGGAAAATGTCGTGGGGAGAGTTTTGAGTATGAGTGTTGATTGCTATAAGAGTAGGGGAAGAAGAAACGATGAATGGACTGTGTCAATGATCATATGGTAAGAAAAACTTTTTAACAAAAAAAATTAAACCGCCGAAAAAACTGAAAATTATAACCTAAATAATTTTGAGTCGGCGCCGTTTAAATTTAGGGCAATTTAGTGATCTATGTTTATTGATTGTTTGGCGCCGACTAAAAATTACTTAGGTATACTTACATTAGTTTAGGAACTTAGTTATTAAGGTTAAATAAAAAAGGTTTATTATTTTTTGCTTTTCAGTTTCTTCGCCGGTTTAATCTTTTTGTTAAAAAGTTTTTGTTTCAGATTTTTTTGTGGCTATAATCTACTAATTGTTTGCCAAAGGGCAGGCATATGTGGTATTGAGTAGAGTAATAACACACAACTCAACATTCAAATCTGTGAGTGAACAATAAATCACCCCTATTTTCCCACCCTTAGGGTTGGATTTTTTTTTCCAAAGGACAATGTCCAAATTGGCCCTGTGCAATAAAGAGTATCAGATTAAACGATAATTAATCGCCTATTTTATTATTTAAGTTGCAAATACTTCTGTATCACGGACTAGCTGTATTCCAAAATGTACTTTTAATAGAATTTAACGCGACTAATAACATTAAATCGCCATCTTCGCCTAATGTCATGTCGTGTCAGAAGTGAAATAGGGATGTCCAATCAATCAAACTCAAACTCAAACTCAAATCATTTATTTCAATTAAACCCTTTCAGGCACTTTTGAATTGTCAAAATTAAATTGTCGGTCAGTTAGTCAGAAAATTGAAGCTAGTTGCCCATTCCAAAACGTAGATCTCTCATAATCGATCAATTATAATCGATTGATTGAATTATTATTCGATCGATTGTGTTTTCTTTTCTAAAGTGTATTTTTAAAAACCTAATAAGAATACTTTATGTATGCAGTCATACTCCAATTTAAATAGGTAGTAAGAATAATATTATACAGTAATCAAAACTTTTTATTTTGATTATCTAATTCATTTTTTACGACAATTAATACAAAAATAACATTTCTCTTTCGGCGTAAAATAAACCATTGTCATACATACTTGTAATGTTTATATGACAAAGGTGATGTAACAGACAGTTTGAAATAATTTAAGAACACAGTAAATCTTAATCGAAAAAATCGATTATTGGTGTGGTGTCGTACTACATCCCTAGATTTGCTGTGAACGTCACGTCGCGTCGTTAGTTTAAATGCATTTTAATTTTGCACTTGCATCCACTTTTTAGAAAAACAACTGCATAGGTACCTAATTATCTAGGTAGGTATTATGATATTACCTACTTTTCAGTTTCTTAAAAATCACTCAGAGCTATGAAAAATCGTAGGTACCTACATTTAATATTCGTTGTTATGGTTAGATTATAACCTCAAAATCTGATACTTTTTTTGAAATACTTATACCTTTTTTGCAGCTAGTCCGCTACAAATACAAGATCTTTTAAGAATCTACTAATGATAGAGAATACAATACATAATTATCCGATGCTCTTGGCTCCAGGGCCAACAATGTATGGACGCAGAGCAATGTCCTTTATATGGGACCAACTTTGGGGTATACCCTTTCTAACAAAAACAGAATCATCAAAATCGGAATACACTGTAAAAAGTTATGCGTGGTCATACATACAAAAAAAAAATATATATATATACGCGTCGACTTGAGAACCTCCTCCGTTTTTTTTTTCCGAGATGACGACTAATAGAGAAGTATGGAAGAAAAAGACATGTTGTGCCGACCCCAAATAAATTGGGATAGAGGCAGGAGAGTGATGATGATAGAAAGAGACAGACAGGCTACCCAAAAAGAGCTCAGTCTCCTTATTCTGGAATAAGTTCTTATGACACTAGACTGATGCTACTTAAGTACATATAATAGTTTTTAATTTTCTAGCATAATGCAGCTTAAATAGTGCCAATAGGTAGGTACCAACTTTCCCTTATTACTAACGAGCAACGCGGCAATTAATTCCCGTCAGTGACATTAGAAACTATACGTAGCTATGCAGTTGGAGGGTTAAGAATAATTATTACGGGATTTTTCTCCTTTCCAGTGACCTAAATTTAGATTAATTTCGCTTAATGATGGTTATACAGTCATTAGGGAGCCCGCGACGAGTTTTAGATTTCATTTAACCAAAAAGGTAACCATATCGTAAGCTACAAATACTGGCTTCATTACCATTGGGGCTGAATTTTCCAACGCTAGATAACTTTATCGGAGGAATAATTTTGAATTTTTGACAGTTCTTTCATGCAAAAACTGTCAGACCTCAATTTTATTCCACGAATAAAAATTATCGGTCGAATGCAAAATCAACCCTTAAATAAGTAAGAAATTATAAGCTAAACATATTTCGTTGTTCTTCTAAACTGCGTAATGGATTTTGTTGCGGTTTTCACCATCTTTTAGATAATTGACAGGTATCATCTATACTCTATACGATAAAATCAAATTGAAGTGTCTGTTTGTAATGGCTAAATAACAGCTGTTTACTAAGTGCATAAAGTATTTATACAAAAAAATATATAACTTTTGTTGTTTCGGCTTATCTCTGAAACGGGTGGACCGATTTTGGTGAAATTTGGCATGGGGATACTTTGAACCCTGGGGAAAGACGTAAGATGAGAATAGATACTAATACTACTATTATCGACATACCGCGCGGTACTGTAACAAAAAAAATCTCGATATTTTGTCAAGTCGTAAAAACCGTGCGAACCTGGGGCGGGGTGCTAGTAAGCTTATAAACAAAAAGCGAAGCAAATCCCACATATGTGTGCGTCCAAATTTTTCAAAACGACGGTCACTTGTCTAAAAGTTTAAGTTTTCAAAAGAGTGGAGAGTTCTATTGTTAACACAGCGACAACACATCCAAGTGTCAGGCGCGGAAAAGTTGGTAACCCTTGCAAATCGATGAATCTGACCCGGTGTGTCGTTATGTAACAGATGTACTTGCGTACCTATGTTTTATTCAGTATAACTGTGTTGGAGAGTCGACGGCGGCACGGCTAAAGAAAATCCCTATAACTTATGGTAGCGGCCATATTGCAAATACAGGGTGAGATGGTACTTTGTTCTTGTCGAGTGTGTTAGCTCCCTGGCTGTTGCAGTAGCCTTAAAAGCGACATTTTAACAGCAGCCTGTAAACTGTAACTGTAACTCACTTTGATAGTGAGTGAGGTCAGTACTGTAGTTGCAGTAAAAACCAGAATTTTTACCCTGGTAAAAGAGTATGAAAGTGTGAATAAAGAAGTACCTATAATGTGGGTTTTAACAGAAAGTCTAGTAGTTCAAAGAGCGTATTGATATGTACGGGAAAAAATTATAACACAAAAATAACTCCTGCTAATTAAAAGGAATTAGAATTCTCGTAATTTCAAACTTTCAAAATCTAGTCGCAGTCTCAACTCGGCGACAAAGAAATGTCAAAAATGTAGGGAAATTAGAGGTATTTTTGTCCGATTTAGACTGAGATCAGATTAAAAACTTTTTTAAATTATGAGATTTGCCCCTTAGATATTTGTAGCACATTATGTTTCTGTGTAAGTCTATACTATAGTTGTTTGACATTTCGGACCTGAAGCGTGGGAGTTAAACTCATATTTTATCGTAATAAGTTCGTTTTTCATCTGATACTTTTCAAATTCCATTTCCAGCCCCCACCTATAATCAAGGTCTTTTCACCGATAAAACTCACTCTCGACCATTGTCGAAGTTCGAACAATTAATAAATTCGAATCCATTACAAAAGCTGAAAAACGCAAACCAATGTAATTAAGGTTTACGTATTGTAGGTACCTTTTATTGTGTTACTGGATAATGGTCGTATTTCCTCTTATGGTCCATTAACGTTCAACACCTATTCATATTTTTAGGGCTAAAATGTGAAGGTCGAAAATTGGACAATTATTTTCATTTTTATATTTTTTTCGAACTGCTCCGGGTGTTTTAAAAATGTAGATTTATTTGGTTTTGTAAGCGAGTTTCTCTTACAAAAGAATGGAAATTAAGTGGAAATAACAAATTGGGTTTTGGGTTTTTAAAATTTTGCAAAGGATAATGTGGAAACTGATTTTGCATCTGTCTTATTCTATCGTATTTAAAAGTTTAACATCCTGCCTAGCTTTTTCCCAACTATGTTAGTGTCGGGTTCCAGTCTAACCGGATGCAGTTTATTACCAGTATTTTTTTTATATACATGGAGCAACTACCTATCTGACCTCAGTAAGACTAGTTGTTAGACTTTTGGGCTTCTGTCTTTTGGTATAGACTTTTAAAGATACACGAATAACAGCCGGGACAAACGGCTTAACGTGCTTTGTATCCATCCACGGACCAACCACGGCAAGCGTACCTTAATCTGATCGACGGAACCGTGCGGCTGTTATTTATTAGCCACAAACCCCTCTTTGTTATCAAAAGTATAATATAATAAATAAAGAAGTCGAAGGCACATGGGCAACAAAAAGTAGCAACCTGTTTTTTGCTTAGTACAGGTTGTTTTGATTATTTATTCCTTTGATTTATTTCTTTACTAACCTTTCAGATTCTAAGCCAAAGTGCAAACAAACAGGCAAACCTAAATAAATACTTGTCACGGCGCTCTGTAAATTAGGAATCAAAGACGAAACCTTTTGTGAGGTTGATGAAATTCTTACTTTTTATTTGGCTTTTTCAAGTAAATAAAAATCTCTTTTCATTTGTAAGAAGATTAATGAAAGAAAAAATAAGCATAAAAAACAGCTAAAAATATTAAAAACTACACTTTTCTGTTTTTTATGGTTCCGTAGCCAAATAGCACGGAACCCTTATGGATTCGTCATGTCTGTCCGTCTGTCTGTCCGTCCGTATGTCACAGCCACTTTTTTCCGAAACTATAAGAACTATACTGTTGAAACTTGGTGAGTAGATGTATTCTGTGAACCGCATTAAGATTTTCACACAAAAATAGAAAAAAAAACAATAAATTTTGAGTTTCCGTTCTATGTACCTATGGGGATACATAGAACTGAAACTCAAAATTTTTTTTTGTCTTCAAAAATGATATTGAGGTTTCTAATATCACTTTTTTCTAAACTGAATAGTTTGCGCGAGAGACACTTCCAAAGTGGTAAAATGTGTCCCCCCCCCTGTAACTTCTAAAATAAGAGAATGATAAAACTAAAAAAATATATGATGTACATTACCATGTAAACTTCCACCGAAAATTGGTTTGAACGAGATCTAGTAAGTAGATTTTTTTAATACGTCATAAATCATAAAACGGAACCCTTCATGGGCGAGTCCGACTCGCACTTGGCCGCTTTTTATACTTTGTTTTTTTTATTTTAAGAAATATTTAAAGATGTATAAGACGAGGAATTAAATATGTAAATAAACGGAATAATAAGAGATTGTTTATTTTTTTGTTTGATCGCGCAAATCTCTGGATCTACCAGTTGGATTTGAATTGTTTTTTTTTGTTGTATTTGTTAGCTCGATTCTTGAGGAAGGCTACTTAACAACTAGGCCGTTAGCAGCCAAGCAAAAAGAAAAAAACTCAGACAGAACGCTTAACGAAAAAGAAGTGACAGAGCGGGCAGACGATGCAATGCGACGGGATGGGTCGCGGTAGCCAGAAATTTCCCGCGCACGAAATCGCGGGCTGAAGCTAGTACACAATGCCCGTGCCGGACGGCGCGTATGTGTTCCACGCGCGCCTCAAAGAGATGTCAGCACGAATGACGGGGCCCGATAGGGCCGAAGCCTGCCAGGGTAGCGGGATCGTCCGAAAGGGTTACCGCTGCCCTGGAACATAAAGGGCTAAGGAAGGAACACGGGTAGGTTTTAGTCAGTAAGAGTCTGACACTCCCTTCCGCTCCACCCAGAGCGGGTGTCATCTGATGATTTGCCATCCTCAAAAAAAAAAAAGCTAGTATACTATAAAAATTTCATTTAAATTAACTTTATTTAAGTAGCTCTAGGTACCAACGTACCCAAAAATTAATAATAAAACGTTCTACCTTGATTAATTAACTCGTAAATTTTCAGTTACCTGCAGAGGAGAAAGACATTATGAGCTATGTTCAAAAGGAATTCTTTATTAAGCGCCAGGCCCAAGTAGGAACTTATTACGTATGCCGTGTAAAACGCATGACGAAACCTCCAGTTTTCAGAATTATTTAAAGTTTCGTGAAAGTGAGTTGGGCCATTTATACACGACACGGTTTATTTACGGTATGACGTATAAACCGCGCCGCAGAAAAAACGTGTCAACAAGCTTCCATAGTGATCCATACAACACTGACGAATCGTGCCTAGACATGGCGTATAAACCGCGCCGTAACAAAAACGTTGCTGTCAACAAGCTTCCAAAGTGATCCATATAACACTGACGTGCCTAGACATGGCGTATAAACTGTAGTTTTTGACGGCAAGAAAAACTTGTGTGAAGAAAGGGCCTTAGAGTTGAGTAATGAAAACATAAAGATAGCAGGAGTTCACACAAAAAATTTACTATGATTTATGTAAACACTTAAGAGCGTTTACAACGTACGGCATTTCATACAAACTTTCAAGTCCTTGTTTTTCGAAATGCATGAACCGATTTTAATGAAACTTCATACGCATAGCAGCTACGCGGGCTCAACAATTAGGTGACTGCGGGAGCGAGCCAATAGCCGATACTTACATTAAAGCTAAAAGCTAGATTAGTAACAAAATTGACCAGAGGAGTTCGTGGGTAAATAATAACAGCCGCACGGGTCGATTTAAGGTTCAGATACGCTTGCTGCGGTCGATTCATGGATGGATCAACCCCGTACCTCAGAAAGTACGTTAAATTGCCAACGGTTTAACGTGCTTTCCGAAGCACGGAGAGGTCATTTAAAGATCTTTGACAGTCGTTACGGGTAGTCAAAAGCCCAAAAAGTCTGACAACCAGTCTTACTAAGGGTATTGTGTTACCCAGTAACTGGGTTGCGGAGGTCAGATAGGCAGTCGCTTCATGTAAATACTAGAATTCAGCTGAATTCGATAAGACTGGAAGCTGACCACAACATAGTTGGGAAATGGCTGGGCAGATGATTTTCATCCACCAATTTACTTCCATTAAGTCATCATCATCATCTGCCTAGCCTTTTCCCAACTATGTTGGGGTCGGCTTCCAGTCTAACCGGATGCAGCTGAATACCAGTATTTTACATGGAGCGACTGCCTATCTGACCTCCACAACCCAGTTACTGGGTAATACGATACCAATAATAATAATAATATAATTTACTTCCATTAAGTACTAATCTATAAAGCCATGTTTGCACAGCTTAATTATATACCGATCAAACACATAAGCCAACAAACTTCTAGTTCAACTACACTAAATATAAATAGTTGGAACTCATATTTCAACTAAACCACTTAACACCCTAACTTATCCAATTTAAAGTGAATCAAGTATGTATATATCCTGCTAATATTATAAATGTGAATGTTTGTATGTTTATTACACAATCACGCAAAACGGCTGAACGGAATTGGATGAAAGGGGGATTGAAAATTATATATGCAACCTGGCATACCTAGCTGTCTACCATTTTCACATTTCCGACATATTAACGTTAATATAGATCTCGGAAACATGACACTTTATGAGGTTTGGTCTTATTAAAATATCTGTTTGCATTGATGTCAGTGATTTATACAGGCTTCACAAAAGGCCGCCATTTTGAAAAAAAAAAAACGAACCGTCGGACAGGTACGAGTAGGTATGCCACGGGCCTTCAAAGCATAGTTTATAACCTGGATTAACACATAGGATACTTTTTATTCTGGTAGGACGTTTCCTCGGCATAATTTCCGATCTCAACGCGAGCAAAGCCGTTGGTTAAAGCTAGTATATAATACCATCCAAACACACACATCTTAGTACTTAGTAACGTGTTGGTAACTTATAAAATTACTTTAACAGACCAAATATCAGACTTTAAACTACTAATCGAAATTTTGTATGTACAATCGACTACACGTAACTACAGTGGTAAAACTTTGCCCTTGACCTGGCCTACCATAGTACAGAGTTCCAATATAAGAAGCCAGCTTCAACTGGTTGATGTCGTCATGGCCTAGTGGTTACGGCCTCGCCTCTCATGTACAGACGCCAGCACATCAAGCTACCCGAAATTGTCAAAAATTTCCCAATCAACTTTGAGCCTAAAGCTTTAGCGATAAAGTTAAAAATCTATTAAAGAAATTTGACAGGTTATAGTAGCTTGATGTGCTGGCATTTGTACGAGGTTGTGGGTTTAAATTCAGGCAAGTACCAATGTGACTTTTTTTGAGTTTATCTTGGACATTACTGCCATGCCAAGAAAAAAATATTCTAGACGTATTTTTTGTAGTTAATATAAGTCTAAAATTGCCAACCCATCTTGAACAAGCGTGGTGATCAATGATCGTGCTTTCTCTCTCGGACAATAATAGGCAGGTATTTTTAAGTATACTGACTTTGTTACCACTGCATAATCAGCCTATAAAGTTCCCACTACTGGGACACAAGCCTCCTCTCTGTGAGAGGGAGTGGACCACAATCCACCATGCGGGCCCTTTGCGGGTTGGCGGCTGTCACATGTCTTCGAATTTTTGGTTCTAGGACATGCCGGTTCCCTCACGTTGGTTTCCTTCACAGTTTTGAGATGTCTGGGTTCGAACTCACGAGCTACAATTTGGTAACTCGGGGCCGAACCACTAGGCCACCATCGCCATTTTACTAAGGCGCTGGTAACAAGTATAGCCTCCCGACCGATTTCAGCCACGGTGGTCAATCTCACGGATTAGGCAGGAGTGATTTGATTTTATTTGAAAAAAATCAACGGGTTGCACTCCGGGAGTGCCGGCAGAAGTGAAAACTTGAATATTAACGTTGTGCATTTTTGATATTTTGGAATGCGGTCTACTCTCCCTCCGTCTTACGAATTTTCGATCAGGTCACGTGTCCTGACGCGAGTTTAACGTTTTTACCCATCACAACAAAAGTGCACAAAGCCGCTAAAGAAGTTTTCACTTTAAAAAAAAGCCGCCAACTTCCAAACTCCGGGCTGTTACTAAGAAATTCCTAGTAGAAAACTCTATGACACTTTTGCCCGATCTGGGAATCAAACCCAGGACCCCACGCTCGGCAGTCGCGCTTGCAATCACGAGACCAACGGGGCAGCAGGTGCTGGTAAACTGAGTTACCGGTAATTGTGTAGTATTCAGTGAAGGATCAAGTTCTTATGAATAGAACTTCTGGTTTGGAGTATTAAAGTACCAAGTTACTTAGATTTTAGATGCTGGGAACAACTATTTCTGTTTAAAACCAGTATCAGGTATCTATCTGAAATATGGTATGGTGTACCGTTATATTTGAAGGAACCCCAAGATAAACAACACTACAGACTAACTGTCTAGTTTGGGGCTTACTAGCAAATAATATATTGTAAACTAGCTGTAGGTAGTATTTTAAGCGTCGCTTTAACTTGCTGTTAACCAGTGAACCTGCTTACTGTGTTTCCTGGACAATATTATATTTTTCTATATACCTTGGAAACCATGATCAAGGCTTTCTTCAATAAATCTGGTAAAGAATTTATTTTTATACAACGTCAAATGAAGTCTTATAAGATAAAATAGTTAATGAAATATGTTTTCTGAAACTAGAGAAGATTCAGTATACCCAGTCAGCAATATACAGGCTGTCTGGGACGTCGACGCTAAACCTGTTTCCATGTATTCAGTACATGACTCTGAACGCCTTCGTTTTGAAATTTTTCGTTGGTTATTTAATGCTGTGCAACATGTATGAAACATGTTCACCACGTAGGTATCGCACTTTTCTGTGAAACAGATGATTTTTTTTTTATAACTGACGAAAATTTTCTACGCTATGGGGTCCAGAATGTGTTGAATTCATGGTTACAGTTTGCAAGTCGATGTCCCTGCCATCCTGTATTAGGTTTTTGTGCTACCGTAAAGCAGAAACACTATTAACAAAGGTGGCTGCCGTGGCAGTTTTCCAACTGCACTCCAGAATAGTGCACTTTTTACGGCGACGGCACGGTTGGCGCAGTTGTTAAGCGATTGACTGCTGCGCTGCGTGTCGCGGGTTCGATTCCCGCACGGAACAAATATTTGTATGACCTACATGTATTTGTTCCGAGTCTGGGTGTTTTTCTATCTATAATATGTATGTATTTACAAAAAAAAAAAATGTATATAAGTAGTTTATCAGCCATCCTGTTACCATAACACAAGCATTAGGTTGCTTAGCTTGGGACTAGATGGCGCTGTGTGAAATGTCCAAGGATATTATTATTATTATTATTTCGTAAGTATTTGTTACTTAAAAAAGAGGGTGTGCTTATGACCACACGATAGAAGGTAAACTTATGACTGGAGCCGAGTATACTTATTTATTAAGTACGTAAGGCACCAAGTGCCAATATACAGGATAATTTTTTATTCAGTGCGTAAATTTTTACAGGGTGTTCTACCCATGAATATGAACAACATTCACTATGGGACCATCTCTGAAATCACGAAAAAAAAATCAGCAGATTCATACATTTTGGCCGAGTAGGTATTGAACTTTTATAAGAAACAGCTGATTTTTTTTTTGTGATTTCAGAGATGGTCCCATAGTGAAAGTTGTTCATATTCATGGGTAGAACACCCTGTGAAAATTTACGCACTGAATAAAAATTTATCCTGTATAAATCATAATTATTTTTTTTTGTTTAGCTTATATTGTCCCACTGCTGGGCAAAGGCTTCCCCAAGTCCTTCCAGGAACTCTTTTCCCGCGACCTCGAACCAGCCCTCTCGGTACGCGTCCAAATCACAAATACATAGAATAAAATATACGCGTATACTTACGCGATTCAAAGTCATCGACGGACTGGAGCCGAGTATACGGAGTCTCAAAATTAGTAAAGGATCACTTAAGACAAAATTAAAAAAACATTATACAGGATAGCAAACAGAACTTAATACATTGTACACTAGAGAGTTATATATAATGAGACGTACTTTTATTTTTATATTTCCTTTTTGTATTTTCTTGTATAATATACAGGGTTATTTTTCAAAGACCAGCTAAATACCCGATTCGTCGTCACCGATCCGAGCGTGACGGTTGAGCTTCGTTCAATGTTCAAAAAGAGTGCAAGCTGCGCCTAAAGAAAATTTTACATCAAAAATACGAACAAAGATCTCATTCATTCAACTCTTCAGATAGCCAAGCGGTTAGTCGACTCTTCACGTGACCAGAGGGCTGGCCTGTTTCTTGGCCAAAGAATTAGCATCGCCATACAACGTGGTAATGCTGCCAGCCTTTTGGGCACTGTTCCTGTTGACAGCGATGCGAACGAATTTTTTGATGCCCTATGATTCTTTTTTTTTCACTTGTACATATGTATTATTATTTTAGACTTAATTTGAATCAAAATGTATTAATTAATTGTGTTACTAATAAAGGATTTGAAACTCTTCAGATTATGTAAAGCTCGGGTTTCACCAGTTTCATTCAAATTTGTCTTTCCCTTTTCCATGCTACACCGGTTACTTGCGTTTCTAAACTTTTCCTTTGCAATGTGGAGGACCCTTGATGAAGTTTTTCAATTAAAAGCAATCGGAGTAAGAGATCAAAATGCCCGCGTTTGGGTAAACTGATTTCACGTTAAAATGGCTACTTGATTTTCAAAGTTAAGTTGGTCTTAATCTGTTTTTAGTTGGTTAGTCTTTTCGTAGGATAGTTTTAATTTTCTGTGGGTTTTATTTTGTACGGTTTGAGTATTTATGAGACAAACTAGAAGACCAACGTTACAATGGATGGGCTGTGTGAATGATGATATGGGTAGAAAGGGGGTGACTACCGAGATGACGACTAATAGAGAAGAATGGAGAAAAAGACATGTTGCGCCGACGTCAAATAAATTGGGATGAGGGCAGGAGAGAGATGATGAGCATTTATGAGACACTTGGAAAAGCCTAGTCAGTTTTCTTTGTTCTGTTTTAAGGGTAGGTAAGTCCCCATTTCTGCTCGTTAAATGTAATCTTTTGAAGTTGAATGCAGTGATTTTTTTCCCATAAGTTCGTAATACACAGCCAGTACTTTAATTTCCTTGCACTTAACCGTTATAAACACATCACCATTCTATTCAGTTACATTTGAATTTGAATTACGAATCATCACGTTCGTTTAACTTCGGCACGTGAAAACGACATTTTCCGAGCGTGACGTACCCTACTATTGAATTTGCTTGAGTTAACACATAATTACTTCTGCGTCTGAGACATAACCCCAAATATGTCTGCGTGTATAAATAAATTGATATTCCAACTAATTAATCTTTGGAAATAGGTGAGTCCCTTCAAACCACGAACCGTTTATAAGGGAATCGAAGGGAAAATCGAGAATGTAATTAAACTGTGACCCTGTTTGATTAAAATGTTAGGATTTCACTTACAAGGCATTGGGAACAATTTAAGTGAATTGATCAATCTAATGAGAATTTAACGCGGTTTGAGTGTTTCAGACCGGAGATGGCGTCGACAACGTTATTTATTGAAATGGGGACCTCTAAGTTGGAATCCTAATACGTGTTTAATTTGTCTTTTATTTTCTTGGCGTTTTATTTTTCTGTCGGAAGATCTCCGTATGTCTCTATTTAAATGAATATGGTTACTGTAACTAATTTCGTCATAACGGTGTAGACAGTAGCAGAAAATAATTTGGATCCACTCCTGCTAATTTTACACAACAATCTAAAAGCGAGGTTGTTTTCTTACGTCTTCACAGCTGAACTATTGAACTGTGATGATATTTAGAAGAAAGATCGATTAGTACAGACGCCAGCAAATTTTCCCAATCAACCTTGAACCTTAATGCTTTAGCGATAAAGTTGAAAATCTATTAAAGAAATTTGAGAGATTGTTGTAGCTTGATGTGCTGGCGTCCGTCTGTACATTTCTTTCTACTGAAACAAGACTGAGTACCTATATCTAATGTCAGAATCAGAGTCTTTATTTGTAAACATACGTAGAGTTACACAGTGTGTGCGATGTTACAATATTTTCATAGGCGTACAAATACATTATAATTATCAATTTAAATTCAAATTAATTAAGTACTATAACGATTACTGATTATTATAAATTATAGAAAGCACCAGAATAATGGATCAATAATTCCCCTCCAGAATGTCCACAATAAAATGTTAAGAAAGCACAGATCCCATGTTAAATGTCAAAAATAAATAAAATTCTATTCTAATGTCTATCTGTATAGCTTCTGCCCGGCGACTTCGGCGTGAAATTTATCGTTCCCCCACCCCGTCACATCGTATCGCCTGCCAGCGCTATTACTTACTTCGATTTCACTTTGCGTTTTTTCTGACTTTTTATATTTGCTCAGCTCCTAAGGGTCCTAGCGTGATGTTAAGTAGCCTATAGCCATCCTCAAGAATTGGGCTATCAAAGCAAAAATTAATTTTCAAATCCGACTGGTAGTTCTCGAGATTAGCGCGCTCAAACAAACTCTTCAGCTATATTATTGTGAGTAGTAGTAGTAACAACGTAGTTCTGTTGTTTTACAAAACGGAGCTCTTTTGTAAAACCACTAGCGGTTTTGTAAAACAGCGGATTCTAAAATCCACCTGCGACATGTAGATTATTAGAATAGATATAGGTATCGCCCAAAAAAATAAAATTATTCAAACAAGAGGGGCCTCAAACAAAGCCCCTAGATTCAATATCCAGATTAATTACAAAACTAGAGTAATAACGATCAGTATGTATATAACATTCACTAATACTGTAGGCACTATTCATTGTCGTTGGTAATAGTAGGGTCCTATTGTCTAATAACATCATAATGTGTTACGAAGCTCCCTCTATGTATAGATTCCAGGGTAACAATAGAATACCTCATCACTCGTAGGTGTTGGAGGAAACAGAGGGATTATATGAAGAAGATTGGCAGTATTCAATGTTTAATAATGCAAAATTATTGGGATTCTATGTAAATTCATTGTGTTAGGATTTTAGTAATGATTAGTGTTTAGGCTGTTTTATAATAGTGTTATATTTTCTTTCGTTTAGTCCACTCTCGACCCCTCGACCCCCAATCAATAATGTTTCCACTGGACCCCTAACTGTAGTTTACTCTCGACTCTTGGGGGTCGAGAGTGGATTTTCATACAAAGGATAGGCATACCTTGTCCACTTTCAACCCATAGTTCGGTAAGCACCTAAAATTAATATTTTGGTACAGTAAGGTACAGACGCTTATAAAGCTAAAGTAAAATCCAACCTTTGTTCAAAGTTAAACGATAAGAATAGTTGGTCGCCCTGATTAACTCAAGACAATGTTTATACCATCAAGTATTTTCTAACTGAACAGACAGCTGGGGAGTTTGTTGCGCCAGTTCTTCTTCCCGGCGAAAGCACTGGGAAGTGGTAAAGGGCGGACTGTCTTTTGTAATTGTGACGTTTGAAAAGTGCTGAATCTCAGCCTAATTTGAATAAATGATTATTGATTTTGACTGAAGGCAAAATTCAGGAATTAATATTAAATAAAAAATATATGAGAATACTTAAAAAAAATATTCGGATCGGCTCAAATGGGTCGGGACCATAGTCAATATTCTAAAGAGTGTAGGAGTGTAGGATCGGAACCGACCGAACCAAATAGTAACTTCGTAGCAGGAAACGGCCGAACATTCGGCCGATACTACTTCGGAGTAGACCCCCAGTTTCGAAAAAAAAAAAACATTTATTTTCCTCATAGGGTCCTGGGCCCATAACCTGATGGATAATTGGTAGGAAAATAAGAATATATTATAAGATGTGATGTGTTTTATCATCGTAACTGTACTTTGGGGGTCGAGAGGAAACTGAAACTTGGCTGGAAAATAAAATTCACTCTCGACCCCCAAGGGTCGAGAGTAAACTATAGTTAGGGGTCCAGTGGAAACATTATTGATTGGGGGTCGAGGGGCCGAGAGTGGACTAAACGTTTTCTTTCATTGTCAGACACAAACCTGCCCAAAAATTGGCTTATTAATTTTCACCGACTGTACCTATGAATAAATAAATCAATATTGTTGGATAGGTATTCTCCCGAAGTTCGACTCGACTCGATTTGTTTGACTTTTCTGAGGGATGATGCAGGCTAACAGTAATACTGTTAGCCTGCATCATCCCTTTGCTGGGTAAAAGCCTCTCCCCATGACTTCCGGCTCTTTAGTTTTTTCTTATTAGTTATAATAAAATACTTTATTTTCTGTTGTACCTTATTTGTCGTTATTTTTTGTCTGTACTTAAATCTCAAAAGTCTTAAAATCAAGAGTAAGGTTTAGGTATCCTTTTCGAAAATATTAATCATTAATTCTCTTTTCTTTTGCGAAAACCTTCCTACTACATTTTTACTGTTAGTCCCGGATTAACAGAGACCATGCACAATAAAGTTGTTGTCATTTCCACCCTTTTTATTTTCCCGACTAACAATGCGAAACAAATACGAAAAGTTTCAAAACTGCGAACTGAACTCGAGTCATTTGGGAACCGATAACAGAGCAGGTGCATGAAGTTAAGTCTGTAAACAGAAGTTACAGTTGTTGTGCAAAAGTTACCGCTAATAATGCTATTGTACTGATACAATGAGATCAAGAGCTTCTGAACATGTGTTTGCGTAGAAGTTGGGGGAATTAACTGGTCACTATTTTAACTCTAGGATAGGGTTTTTGAGCCCTTTGTTTGACGTAATAAATAATTAAAACACATGTTGGCGTAGTCTAATTAGGGCAAAATAATATCTCGTCGATATCACGCACACATGTTGAGCACCATGACAACATAGTATAAATATGAACAGTATGGAAACTAGGCCTATTTGTAGAAATAATTACCTACGCTCCATTGGAGCGTTAGGGTTGTCACTCTTAATGTCTCTAAAATTGATGTGTTTTATTGTACCGAAGTTTTTTGACGCGGTTTGCGGTTAGGAGTTGGCTGGTTATCTTTCCCTCCTTCTGGTCAAAATGTAAATCCAAGATGGTGGGCGCGAAAAAGTTTAAATTTTTCATCGTGAATATCATTTTCATAGTTTTCGAGGGTGCTAAAGCCGATAGTGCAGTCAAAATGCGCGTCGCTCGACCGATGTTCTAGTTAACCCTGCACCTTGCCGTTTTAACTCGAGAACGGGTGTAATAGTGATTAGAGAAAACAATATTTAAAAAAAAATATCTTTATTCTTCATAATTATAAATTATTTACTGAAAAATAAATAGTTCTTTTTTAAATAAATTATCGGGAAACATGGACAGGGTACTACAAAAGAGATTTTGTCAAGTTCTTTGTAAATTTAAAGAGCTATTTTGCTGTTAATATGTTCTCTTTTAAAAAAAGAACGAAAAATTTTATGCATTTTCTCGACATATTGAACAAAGTCAAACCTCACTATAAGTTCTAGCACCCTTAGCACCTTTTAGTCAGTAAAAGTCTGATACGCCCTTCCGCTCAGCCCAGAGCGGGAGAGGTCACTTGATGACTTCCCACCCAAAAAAAAGCTCTAGCACCCTTGAAAGTATGAAAACGATACCCAAGAAAAAAAAATTTTTTTTGAAGCCGCCATTTTGGTTTCATTTTCATAGCGCCCCGCGGTTTCACCCGCATAAGTTACGTGGAATATCGGGATAAAAAATTCTGTGTTAATCCTGGTTATAAACTATCTGTGTGCCAAATTTCATCCAAATCCGTTCAGTAGTTTTGGCATGAAAGAGTAACAAACATCCATCCATACAAACTTTCGCGTTTATAATATTTTAGTAGGATTTCCATAGTTCACTCAACCTTGGTTGCAGTTCTTGTTGCATTTCAAATATCTACTCAATGCGAGGCACTTTAACAATTTTCATAGACTGTGTCCATGTTAGGAGGCGCACATGCAAATGGTGGACAATGATAGACAGTCTATCGCTAGATAGGTATGTATATCGAAGGGTGCGACCCTACCTACGTGGTATTGCATAGTTTCGCAACTTTTACTGCCGATGTAGATACATAGAGGGTTAGGGTCGGCTTCCAGTCTGACCACAGTGTAGGTGCGTAAAACATTAGAATTTTCACTGCAACCTTTCCAAAAGGATTTTGGCTGGAAAAATTGTCTATTTATTGGAGTAGAGTACCTAGTGTTTTGACTACTCCACTCAATAAAGACAGTATTGTCTGTCTGTTTTTCTAGACTTACAGTTGTTTAGTTTTATGGGTGGTACAGACGCCAGCACATCAAGCTACTACAATCAAATTCAAATTTCTTTAATAGATTTTCAACTTTATCGCTAAAGCATTAAGTCTAAAGTTGATTGGGAAAATTTGACAGTTTCGGATAGCTTAATGCGCGTGCGTGAGCTTAAAGCTTAATGAGTCTGTACAAAGTTGCTAATAATTAAAAATAGTCACTTTACGATGCCTGATGCGTTGTAGTTGGCTGTTCATCCTTAAAGCATGTATTTAATCGAACCTCTAATAATTCCTACTTTGCGCTCCTAAAAATATTATTGAACACTCTTGTACAATGATTGCGGCTTATTTTTACTAAACTCAAATAATTCTTACTTTGTGGTCCTAATAATACTAAACAGTCAAGTAACTGCAATCTATTGGACATAGCGCTCGCCGGCCGCTGTCGCGGCATAGCTTGCTTCGCTTGCTCGGTTCTCGCGCGATTGGTCACAGTTCTATCCTAACATAACACATTGGGTCCAGGGTAGCTTATGCGACCAATTCATCTCGCGCAACGGTTGGTCACAGTTTCGACTTTACCTAAACCATTTGGCCGGGGTACCCTAGATTAGTTACTGCGACCAACTTGTGAGAAAAGGCTAGAACAGAGAAACAGAGGCTCAATTATTAAAAATTATGTGCATCATTAAAAGCTCAAAACTTTGTTTGAGGTATATTAATTTAAAAAATGGCCATGATGCGGTAAAAGTTTGTAGAGTATCAGTTAAACATTTCCTTTCTTTTATACTTTAAATATCCAATAACATCGACGTAACGCATAAAATTCTGCCAACCACAGCATCGTCGACAATCCAAAATCGACATCACAATCTCCCCGTCTTTTGCCGCTGACGTTTCATAAAATTGGATCGGCGTTTTTCCATTCCATGTAGGCTGTGGACACACTAGCTATGCTCCACTGATGTGAACCGTTTTTCGCGTAATTTTATATTCGCATTCCCTTGAGGGAAGATTCCGCAGACGAGTTGCCATCTAAATTACAAACGGAATTTTTAATGCGATTTTCTGTTCGCTCATCGCTAATTAATTTTTGTTCCAATTCAGAGCTAATATTATTGGATTATTTTATAATTAAATGATATTCTGTTATCGTGGCGTGTTGATTCAGGCGGTATTTGATAGGGTGGGTGGTATTGCATTGTCAGCGGATTGTCATTTCAACATTTTATGAATATTAATAAGCTGTCTTTTGTTTGTGGTGCCAAAATAATGGTGATCAATCTGTTATTGCAGATTTTGTATAAGTAGCTGTAGAAATAACAAAACGAGAGAATTAATAATGGGTGGATACTACAAAAGAAAAAAAAAATGTTTTTAAAAAAATAAATATTAATTAAACATAGAAAGAGCTATCTGCTGAGGACATTATAATTAACAAAACATCTAGATATCAATTATTGTTTTTTAAGTGAAACTTCTTAGGCAACGATTCGATAATTGGAGGAGAATTGAGAGAAATTTTCAGGACGTGTCACGTTTAGGCACATTTCGTAACACGAGAGAGAAGAAAATATAACTCTCTCACAATAAATCTCTCCTATTCTTTATGTTTTAAGAAGTTTCATGTCTATCACGTGTACGGTGCTGCACGTGTATTTTTTTGTGTGTTTGTTAGCTACCTCAGCTGCCGTGAAAAAAATGTTCCATTATAAACCTTTCTCACACCATAAAATATTAAAACCTTGAAGATAGATGTAATCTCCCTTTTCTAATTATAATTAAACATAAATCTTGGGCCTAAAACGAGAATAAAGCGATGGTACTTTATTATCGTTGTAAGATATGGCATCACCTTGGTCTAATGGCTTTTAAGCTAGCTTCCTAAATTATATCTCAGGGTTTTTTTTAATCAGTGCAAAATAATTTGAGCCATTAATTATTTATGAATTTAATGGTTACAGTGGTATTTCATTTTGTGGTACAGTCACGAACACTAATGACTAATGTCAACACTTGGAAACTCTCAATAGCGATTTTTGCGTGAAATAACGAAAACAACAATGAAATACGACACATTACAAAAACCTATGGGTTCGAAAATACTACATATTATGTTCGTAGCAACATAAAATTTCATTCAAAAATAAAGGAGTAAATCGCTTTTTAATAAAGCTAAGAGTATACATACTTATGCTCGTGGCTGTACATGTTTTACAACGCTATCCAATAAATAAATCATGAAAGACTGAAAAATTACTTTTAGTTTTTAAGACTGCACAATAAAATAATGCATGAAAAACCGGCCAAGAGCGTGTCGGGCCACGCTCAGTGTAGGGTTCCGTAGTTTCCCGTCCGTCACAATAAGTGTTCCCACTTATGAGTTTAAAGGTGGGTATCCATTATGTTCGCGCTCCAGCAGCGCTCCGCGCTCCTGCAACTGCTCCCGGTAGTGGGTACGTGCGCGAACACGGAACGTGCAACATTGCACGCTCCGCGGCAGGCGCTCCGTCTCGTGACGGTTTTTAGCGCGAACAAAATGCGCGAGCGCATGTAGAAGTGCGCGCGACGTATCCATTGGAGCAGTTGCAGGAGCGCGGAGTGCTGCTGGAGCGCGAACATAGTGGTAACCCAACTTAAAAAAAGCTATTTGTTACGGAACTCTAATAATTACGGAACACTAAAAACGGGCCCACAAAGGACGGTGATAACTAAAAAAAGAGTTATAGATTCCAACCACACATGGAAAGTTCGAGAAAATGTTGTCTATTTTACAGCGCCATCTCTTGGGGAATTGGGTTACTAATTAATACATAGACGTGCCAGAAGTTTTCGGTGGTAATTTTGGATTGCGAGAACCGATTTTAATAATTCTTTTTTTGTTTGAAAAAAGATTCGTTCAGGATAATAAAATATGTAAACGAAGTTAAAAAAAATGCTTGCATATACGATTATACTACAAACTTAGTCCAGAAATTATTTTGTACAACTTTTTGTCTTTTTTGTACAAAAACTGTTGTTTCCATCAAGTTCAAACTGATTTTCCTAGAAAGTCCTTATAAAGTTCTAGTTTTCAGATGTTTTTCATATTCTCTAAACTTATGGTTCAAAATTTAGAGGGGGGGACACATTGTTTTTTACTTTTGGAGCGATTATTTCCGAAATTATTGACATTATCAAAAAATGATTTTAGTAAACCCCTATTCATTTTTAAATACCTTTCCAATAATATATCACACGTTAGGGTTGAAATTAAAAAAAAATCACTTCCCACTTTACATATAGGGGGGCTACCCTAATAAAACATTTTTTTCCAATTTTTATTTTACCACTTTGTCGGCGTGATTGATGTACATATTGGTACCAAATTTCAGCTTTCTAGTGCTAACGGTCACAGAGATTCAGCGAGGACGGACAGACGGACGGACAGACAGATATGGCGAAACTATAAGGGTTCCTAGTTGACTACGGAACCCTAAAAAATGAATGATTCATAATTATAAAAAAATATATGTTATATTTACTTATTTATACCAAAAACGTATGTATTACTTATTTATATCAAAAACGTATGTATTTTTTTTACACAATATACGCAGAATAATTGCAAAAAGTAAATGTTTTCAGCAATCTCCTCAAAAGGTACGGCAAAAATACATTAGTAGGATTGTCAGAGACGGACGAACATTCTATTTTGGACCTTGTGTTCACAGCCATATAATTTTGATTCGTTCAGCGAGATCGCCAGCCAAGCGACATGTCATTGTATGGCCAAAAAAAATGTCCAATAGACAGAGATTTATATTATGGGACGGAAAAAGGACCTATCTCGGCTTTCAGGACTCCCAGATCGTTTATACCAATTAAGTTTTTTCCACATGAGAGTTAACAAATGATTTTTTTTCTGTATACAGTTTCAATGAAGCGGAAATAGTGGAAATTGAAGCAGAGAGTCTCTCTCTTAAATATTGGAAATGATAAAATGTTATCACGTAAATTGAATGGCGTCGGTTTGTAGTTTTCTTACTATGTTCGGGCTCTTTTATTTCTAGGTAAGTAAACTATTGAGGGTTGTAATATTGTTTTCGCTTGCAGCCATATTGCGTTTACTTTTCTGAATGTATGGGGTACGGCTAAACCCTTATAATATCGGATAGTTCCGATGAAATATTGCTAGACGTTATAGAGGATTTCTCCTGGGTCTGATATTTTCTTTGCCTACTGTCTTAGTTATATTTATAAGCTCCAAACCGCATTTGTTTGCCTTTGGTTGGGCCTCACTTCTTTAAGATGTCAAAGAGACTAACTGAAAAAACCTGACAAATGAAAGAAAGATTAATAGCTATAATAAGAGGGAAGGGAAAGTAGAGGGGTGTTTGCCCATCTGTAGGAAACTACAGGCTTAAAATAACAATTAAAGAAAAAAATGCTTTTGAAAGGGTAAATGAGATAATGATGTGGCTAATTAATGGCTATAAGATAAAGGGAAGACCAAAGAAACGACGGATGGCCTGTGTATAAAGATGACATGGCTAGAAAGGGGATGACTACCGGGATGACGACTAAGGGACTACTCACACTTATTCAGCTCTATTCAGCTTATGCCCATAGAAAAAAACGTTTTTGTATGGAGACGCGTACGCATCCGTTCAGCTTTCAGCGTCTATTCAGCTTTCGCGGCAAACAAGTATGAAATGAGGACAAATATGTTATTATCATGCGAGTGCTATAGATAGAGTTTAGCGCTGTTCTTCCGCATTCAACGCTGTTCCGCCGTATTCAGCGTCGAACTCGGCGGAATAGCGCTGTACACCGATGGTTCTCGACTTCTTATCGACAAATTGTGACCTGCATAGTTCCTGCATAGATTTGATTTATTATTACGTAATCATTATGCACGCAAGGATTGAGAGAGTTCGGACGTCAGACTTTAAAAGTAAAGTAATTATAATTATTTTATTTTTACGAAATAAAATGACGGAAGAAGAGAAGCATATATTGCTAGTGCAAAAGTATTCTTGCTTGTACGATATTAGTTCATCACATTATAGAGATCAACAGAGAAAAAATAATGCTTGGGAAGAGAGAAGCGTTTCAGCGGAGATAACACGCTATGCCGGCTTTTCTCATACGCGGCTGATAGAAGCAGAACTGTATGAGTGTGACCAAAATCGTTCAGCGAAGCGCGAATGGAGCTGAATAAGTGTGAGTACTCCCTAATAGAGGAGTATGGAAGAAAAAGACATGCTGCGCCGACTCCAAATAAATTGGGATAAGGGGAGGAGAATGGTGATATTTGATCAAGTTTTGGGCCTGCCTTCAAAAGCTGAGTATCCAATCTAGACATAAACATTGTTCAACAAAATAATTCAAGAGTTATTACTATTGAAAGATATTCGCATAACATTTGTTTGTAATTATTAACCTCAAAGCATCCTTTCAGCCAAGTTCAAGTTTACTTACAGAAGTTATTGTTTTCAATTATTATGTCTGTATTTTTAGAACTAACACCTAATTTTGTGACGACATTGTTTTATTCTTCCTTCAGTTATTTGAGACAGATTTTAATTAAGCAGATCTTTCTGCACAGTAAAGATAAATTAGATTTGTTACTTCGTTTCAATTTGCTTTTGGTCTTGTTTATGGGTTTTGAGAATTACTCAACTTATTCGTGTTTAAATGTTAAATTCTTAGTTGAATAAATGTTAAAGAGGGAAATATCACTGGCAAAATGGTGTTGAACTAGTATGACTTTGTTTCTTGTAAATATATTCGAGTCTTGCGTTATTATGAGATGTAAATACCTACTCACAATCTTAAATGAGAGGTGAAGTGTTTTTTTTTTTAAAATTAAAACTAATTCTGTTACCAGAAGGCCAATTTCCGCAACAAAAAATGTTCAAAATATAGTCGCAATCTCATCTCAGCGACAATCAATACTAAAAATATAGGGCATTTAGAGGTATTTTTGATAGATTGAAACTGAGATCAGACTGGATGTTCTTAAAATTACGAGAATAAACTGTCCCTCTGGTTCACCATTTTTCAAAGTACCTATTCTATTTTTTTCCATTTCCAAACAAAACCCGAGCAGCCTTTATAAAATTAATTTATTTCATTACAAAAAAGTCAATTTGCTATCAAAAAATTACGTGGCTCTTGTGAAATTTATAGCCGTGACCATGAAAAATCCAATTTTGGTTAGGGACAGAACCTAAAAGTTATTCATAAAATATATAAAAAAAACGGTAGATTGCATGAGCTGTTTATCATCCCACAAAATTGCGAGTGTCAACTGAAGAAAATGAATTACGTCGAACCTCTAAGGAGATGGGTACGAGCAGAATTCTTTTAGACCTCAGACGTAAGAGATAGAAAAATAAATGGTGAGTTGGTGACAAGATCATGTTACATTTTTATTATTCATCAGTGATAGTTTTGCCAAACGATTATAAATGAACATGCCAGTTTTCGGTTTTCTCTACACCTTTTGTTTTCGAGGTAACGGTACTATTAACTCTGTAAATATCACTTTACTCTAAGGATGCGTTCACACGAGCGCAAGATGAGTGCGTTGTGTCGCGCCGAAAAATATCTGCCTGACAACTCCGAAAAGAGAAAATAATTGACCATCAAAAATAACCAATAACAATGATTCGCACACGTATTCTGACTCGCTCGCAATTAGTACTAGAATGAATGATATTTACTATCCTTGCTTTACATTGCTTATTATTTTTCATTATTAATCTTAATTAATCTATCATAATTATCTATCTTAATTTATCTTAATTAATTAATTGTTTATCATGTCATAGTTAATGTCTTTTCACTGGTGAAGAAAGATTAACAATGAGAAGATTACATAACAAAATATGAGATAAATATAAAAAAGGGTACTTGAAACTATCGTGATGATTTACAGTCCTGTGAGATAGTAGATGAAATTGAATTTAAGAGCATTGTCATCATTACAGATCCAATATTTTTTGCTTTGACATTTTTAGGGTTCCGTACCTCGAAAGGAAAAAACCTTGTCCGTCCGTCTGTCTATCTGTCAAGACCCTTTTTCTCAGGAACGCGTGAAGGTATCAAGCTGGAATTTATATCAAATACTCAAGCCTACTGACCCTTGGAGCTGTGAAAAAATAAGATAAAAATTGCGAAAACCGTAAATGTTTAGTTAAATACCTACAAATTTGTACGGAACCCTCGGTGCGCGAGTCCGACTCGCACTTGACCGGTTTTTTTTTTCATATAATACATCCTGTATAATTCTGGCATACCTACATCTCTGTAAGCCGCCATCTCCGTAGTCACCTCCTTTCTAACCATATCATCTTTCACAAAATCGATCCATCGGGTTTTCTCTGTAGAGAAAACCCGATTAGTAAAACGTTCCTCACAATATGTTCCTCATTCCTCCACATTACATACATCATATCCATACCATGCCAACTGATTTCCACACAGCTTCTCGGTCACCGCCGGCACCACTTTCAGACTTCCTCTGTCATATTACGTATTTCTAACGGATCGCTTATAACCAATCTTTGCTCGTACGTTATCGGGTGAACTATATTCGTACGTCATCGGCCGTACTCGGCTGATCGAACCAAGCATATGTTTAAGAAATTTAGTACATACACCTATTTCCCTACATCGCTTCCTATGTCTTATCGCTAAAAGCGAACTAGGCAGGTTTCCTACTTAATTCGCTTGTTCCCATTGTGTCACTCTATGTAAAAAAAATACATTTATATCTGTAATTCGCATGGTGTAGGTAAATAAAGTGTAGTCTATTCTATTCGGCGTTATCGGACGATGCCGGACGAAAACGCCTCGCTAAATTCTGTCTATTTTATCGACTTACACCGGTAACAAGTCAGACGGTGACTTTCTTAGCAAAATCTCCGTCTCATGAACTACGGGCCCGTTTAATAAATTAACAAAGTTCCTGAATTTTGTTGTTTTGTCTTTTAATTACTCCACAAAAGTTTTATCATTTTTGATCGGCAGAGGAATTTCGGAATGGAAAAACTTTTGCCAAGCGTTGTACAAGTAACGATATTTTTGTTAAGAATACTTGAAATTGTTAATAAAGAATCTTTGACTATTTTTAGGGTTCCGTACCTAAAAGGAAAAAAAACGGAACACTTATAGGATCACTTTGTTGTCCGTCCGTCCGTCTGCCTGTCAAGGCCCTTTTTTTCAGGAAGGCGTGGAGGTATCATGCTGGAATTTATATCAAATACTCAAGTCTACTGACCCTTGGAGTTGTGAAAAAATAAAACTTCTAAGCCAACGCAATCAAAAGATATAGCCGTTTATGCCGCTAATTTTCGACACTCGCAAGGGAATCAAAACCTACAGGGTACTCCCGTGAACTTAGAATTTTGAAATTTTGTACGAAGCAGCTTGAAAAAAAATTGCGAAAACCGTAAATTTTTAATTACATCATATACTTAATAAAAATATTTTTAAAAATTTTAATTTGTACGGAACCCTCGGTGCTCGAGTCCGACTCACACTTGACTGGTTTTTTGTGTATAAATAAGAGAGAACTGAGTTTATTTTAGAAGTTGGACTTGTAATGACTAGGTACGAGTGATGCGATGAAAGGTATCTAGATGTTACTTGGGACCTGTATTTGTAAAGTTTTATAAAGCTAGGTATCTCCTATCCAAGTAATTTGTTTAATATTTCTGTGTGATGTGCTTGTTCCAATCAATTACCATTTTCCCGAACTAACTAATATTGGACTCTGCTATCTACACACCTGCTAATTATAACGCTAATAAGATCAATTAAAATCCATACAATTATTTCAGAAATTATTACGAAATAGAAAACACATAATTAAATTTATATAAAATATATATTTTTTTAATATTTGTGTACCTACCTAGTTTTAATAGTTTTTTTTCGTTCCCCTAATCCAAAGCATGCCATCTAACCTCTTCACCACCCTTGGTTGATTGCTAGATTATGCCTAAGGCATTTTAAGTCCGCCTTTGTACAATTTTGTGAGAAAAGTTTAAATAATTAATAAAACAATAACAACAGTCCTCCTTTCAAAATTAAAACCAATAAACAAACTCATTCAAAAAGTAAAACCAATTAAACGACGACATTTACAAGATAAATTGTCTTCGGAATTGCTATTTATCCTGACTGGAATCTCGACGTCGATTGAGCTATTTTTCTGTCACGATGACGTATTTTCTGCCAACACTGTTACAGGGTAATCATGTTGTTTCGTCCTTTTCTTTTTTATGTCCTGGAATCAGGGTGGAAACGAGCTAGTTGAAACGGTTTTTAATTTGCCATTTACAGGAGAGTGGGAAGAGTTACCTGGGTGAAATTAATTGCTGTCGTCACATAATTATGTTGCCAGGTTATGACGGTATACCTGTGTGTAAGTATACAAAGTGGCGATTAGGTTATCACATTAAACAGTACAGCGGTTATTACAAGTCGTAATCAGACTGTTAAAATAAAAAAAATAATCAATTGTACTTACTAAAAATAGAAAACTGAATTATTCCAACAAAATAAATAGCTTAAAAATTGTCACGATATAAACTACCTTTAAAAATAGGAGTAAAGCACCAGACAGGTGCGGGACAATATTAGCAACAATTCAACACAAACTTTATGATATTGTTACCAATTAAGTCTGACAACCAGTCTTACCAAGGGGTATCTTATTACCCAGTAACTGGGTTGTGGAGGTCAGATAGGCAGTCGCTCCATGTAAAATACTGGTATTCAGCTGCATCCGGTTAGACTGGAAGCCGACCCCAACATAGTTGGGAAAAGGCTAGGCAGATGATGATGATGAATCACAAATTAATTTTAATGATGTTAAACACTAAAACGAAAAAAAAGAGGTCCCACGGCTAGAATGAATTGTTATTAATTATTTTAATTGCATATGTTTAAAATACGTATTGTAGAATACGTGGTTTCAATTAATGTGATAACCTAATCGCCACACTGTATAGTAAGTACTCTTCGGGAACCCTCTGCTGGGGGAATAAATGAAGGTTTATGTCGAACTCTTACCAATCTAAAACCTACGGTGACCCACCTGCTACAAAAATAAAATAAATCTACCATTTATAAAAAATTCAACATTGATAGCAACGCCAATTCATAATCATAACCAAACACGTAGATACAGTACCTACCTAACTTATTTAAGGCATACGTGACTGCGCGACCGACACTGTGCCGAATCGTTTTAACTTCCCCTCACGTTTCAAACGAAAAGAGTGTGACGTTTCATAAATGTATAAAATTAGGGTGTAAACATAACATAAATGCCAACACATCTTCAAGTTAAACATGGTTGAAGCTTATCTTGGTTTTATGCTAGAGTTTCAAACGTGGCGATGAGAATATGTCACGCAGGTTTATGTTTGTTAAAAATTTAACGCGCTTGGATGTAACAGAATGTTGGATTATAAAAATGAGTATGCGAATTTGTATCACGATTTGAAATTAACTCTACAGCAGTTTGCATTCGAAATAGGGATTAATTCAATGTGTCATTCGAAGTTTGATTAGATGATTACATTCCAAGTTTGGTCTAAAATCTTTAGTTTAGTCTAGCCGATCGATATAAGTTCTAGAACATCATTCTACTCATTGCACATTGCTACAGTAATTATAATTAGTAATACTATGGAGGTAGGCAGAACCTACAGAACGCCACCGGCTACGATCCTTACATACTTTTTGCCTCGTTTACGTTCATACATCAGAGGGGCAATTCCCGTATACACTAACGTTCGCTTAGATTAGAATTAATCTTAGTCTCAGTCTGTCAAAAGTACCTGTCATTTCCCTACATTTTTGAAAAGTTTTTTTTTTTAAATTGATTGTCGATGAGATGAGATTGCGTTCAACGTTTATAATTACGAGAATTGGCTTTCCTAGTCATGCACGCATACCGGTTGTGGGTCATAATATTCGAATTGGAAGTTAAAATTCTACTATGCTAAAAGTAATACCTATCTAATAATACATCTCTTTTATTCGAATTGGAAGTTAAAATTCTAC
The DNA here is from genome assembly GCA_951799955.1 of Apamea anceps. NCBI lineage: Eukaryota > Metazoa > Arthropoda > Insecta > Lepidoptera > Noctuidae > Apamea > Apamea anceps. The sequence continues at coordinate 8,007,563 of OX637518.1, forward strand.
TATGCTAAAAGTAATACCTATCTAATAATACATCTCTTTGTGAAAAGGAGAAGTTCGTTCGGAAATATTTTAGCTAAGCCTATTTCTATCGGCGAAATCCATTGCACTTTGTTCTATTTTGAAGGGTGAGTGCCAGTGAATTTCGAGGCACTGCTAACTTTAACTTTGTTTCTCTTTGACGCATATCACAATGACATTTGGGGCACAATATGTCATGTTGACGATACCTAAAAGGTATTGCAGTTGTAAAAGAAAGATATAGCCGTTGAAATCTCTGAGAGATAGTTTAAATCGGGTTGGACATCTGTTAGTTCTGTCTCATTTTGATAAAAGTAACAGATGTAAAATAAAAATAAATTAGGAAAGAAAACGTATTTTTAATGCAAATTGAGCTAAACCACAACCGTATCGACTTTGTACGTATTTTTCTGCGCTTTTTTCTTCTTGTCTGGTTATATTGGTTGAACTATTTTACCGTCTGAGCAAAAACTGAGTATCCATTACTAGCTTATTACTTAATAAAATAAACTTTTAATACAAAAAAATAAATCGACAAATAATATCAAAATTCAACTTCCACAGGAAATTATATCAATGAATTCGTAGCGACATTCAATCCTTTGATTGAAGCCATCGGCCAGCTTGAATCAAAGGATTGAATGTAAAAAAAAAAAACCGCCTTCAAAAAAAGACAAACAAAAACGTTCCTGCACTAAAAAGTAAAAAATAAAAAATTGAATTCCTGTAAAGAAACTTAATTTAAAGGTAAACTTATTTGACATTAATATTTTGCAAATATTCAAAATTGTTTACTTCTTTTTGGAGTCGGTGCCAGCAGTTGTATCCTGTGCCATTTATTTTTTCAATTAACGAATATAAAATTTTAAAACAGATGCTTACAACCTAATGCTTCAAAAATTTCAAAGTACTTAAAAAGTGGCAGGGGATTTTTATACGTATGTATAATTATTATTATTTAAAAGAAATTATTGTGAAAATTGTGTCAATTTCTTTTAGAGTACAGTCTAGTCTGTATTTGTGTTTTAATTATTCTAGGTATGCAATAGGTATCTTGGTAGTTTTATAGTAAATGTTAGAGGTCGTTTTTCGAGGTATTGTTGCCCATACGTATTTCCTTGCCTTGGCTGGCACCGACTCCAAAAAGAAGTAAACAATTTTGAATATTTGCAAAATATTAATGTCAAATAAGTTTACCTTTAAATTAAGTTTCTTTACAGGAATTCAATTTTTTATTTTTTACTTTTTAGTGCAGGAACGTTTTTGTTTGTCTTTTTTTGAAGGCGGTTTTTTTTTGTAAAAAGTTTTTTTATTTCTAGCCGTTTAGTGTATTTTTTATTATAATATAATGGCAACGTAGTTAATATCTTTTCTACATAGAATATTATTTTGAAGAAGTACCAATATCATACAAGTAGGTACATATTACTGTCTACTTTCTGATCTTTAATTTGATCCATAGAGTAAAGTAATATATCGGATATAGAGAGCCCCCTTGCAGACTTTATTGAAGACCGCTAATGTCAATTGATCGGATACCGCCATCTATTATCGCCATCCGCAAAGTATAGCTGTAGGTACTTGGGTACTAGGTACTTATGCAATAGTGCCTATACTTTAGCTTCCTTACTAATTTACTTGTTTTCAAGTTGTATTTTCTCGTTATTAACAAAATCATTGTAAAGCAAGATACTTGTTTTTAGTTTGATAAAGTTTTACAATGATTTTGTTAATAATGAGAGAATACAACTTGAAAACAAGTAAATTAGTAAGGAAGTATCAATTAGTATCAATATTAAGGATTAATTTCACGAAGAAAATCACAAACATGGGACGAAAACTACAAACAAGCGCAAACGCAAGGAGCAGTCGCCATATTTGTAATTGTAACTGTAGGTAACGGTAACTTGACAAGACAATCAATATTTATCAAATCTATAGCTGTGTTGCAATCATAATTATTACGCAGCTTTTGTAATCTACATAAATATTTGCAAATAATTATAATACGTATTTAATTAAATATTTAAATTCTGAAATTACACTTAAATTAAATATTTTATTTATTTTTTAGTCATAAATTAAATTTTAACCATGATAACGCCATCTGCGGGGATATAAAGTAACTAATTGTTTTGGATGGGGATAAAAGGTGTCGCTTTTTGAAAAAAAAATGCCCATAATCTGTCACTGTAGGGAATTGTCCTACCCCTGATTTGATCCCGTAGAGAGATGATAATATGACGCATGAAATACTGTCGATTCTTATGCGTCATATGCTGCCTCTTATATTGAGCTGGGCGGTAACAGTCCATAAACTACAAGGGACCACCCTCGAGAGAGCTGTGATCGACCTTGGTAAAAAAAACTTTGCAAAAGGACAAATATATGTCGCGCTAAGTCGTGTCAGAAGTTTGGAAGGCATAGTGTTATCAGATTTAGACGCCAATAAATTATTGAATCGACCACACGATGATCGAGCGATGACAGAGATAACAAGGTTGCGGAATCTGCCATCTGATAATCAAGACAACACATAACGTGCCATGGAATAGGCCTACCGGGGAAACCACATTAAAAAAAACGCGCCCAGCACACTACCTCATAGGTGGCGTGGAAACGTGTGCATACTACCAAGAATACAATTTTATTTTAGTAAATAATAGAAGCGATTTTTTTTTAAACATTGTAAGCAAAATGCCTTTAATATTTCAGAAGTTGTTTTGTGGACACATTGATGATAACATCAAAACTAGATTTTCAATGGCACCTTGTATTCAGAGTGCATCTCATGACAGTTCTAAGCCCAAATACTGCTAGGATACATTGTTTTATTTTGAAGTTCTCATGCCAACCTTCCACCTTCCAGCTCCATCATCAGATCAGTTCGATAGTAACTTATAGCCAAAGTGCATTTCATGACAATTCTAATAAGCCCAAACACGGCTAGAATACGTTGATTAATTACGGAGTTCCGGTACCTGTCTTCCGGCTCCATCATGATCATCAGATCAGTTCAATGATAACATTTTCAATATAACTATTCAGGATTGTATGTTTATTTGTATTGTCATAGTTGCTTAACTATCTTGATTGTGATATCTATGCGAGTGACAAGTTCCGTTAGCCATATCTGATCTTCTTCACCAGTTCCACTTCATCAAATGTTACTTTTTGACTGTAAACGCTTGATTTCTCGATGAAAATATTAAAATTATTATATAGTTGCCTATAATATTTGAGGAGTTCCCTCGATTCCTCATAGATCCCATCATCAGAACTGGATTTTGAAAAAAATGGGACCAATCTGAAAGCATATCCATTAAAGTTAAAAAAAAATTTTGCAAATCGATCCATAAACAACGGAGTTCTGAGGTAACAAACATAAAAAAAAAAAAAAAAAAAAAAAAAAAAAATACAACCGAATTGAGAACCTCCTCCTTTTTTTGAAGTCGGTTAAAAATGGAGATGATGTCTGTGCCATAGGCTTCTACTCCGTTCACCTTTTATAGCCTGTTTTTGTCCAGACGGTAAAAAAGTCAGCCGGTACATGTGTGTACATAAATGGTTAAATAAATAAATATACAATTACAAGAACATAATTAGACAAAAAACCTGAGAGGTGTCAAGGGACACCCGGATGGAACGAAGTTGTTATTATTTTTTATTATTTATTATGTACAAAAAACCTGTATACACTCAACAAAAATAATCGTCGCGACACCACACTGTTCAATGCGAAATAGAAAGGCGAAACGAAAATAACTGGCTTGCTTTCTCTAAGACAGAGAAATACGCGCACGCCGCACGGCTTACAACTATAGCAAAAAGTGTCGTTCCAACTTTTGGTCTTAATTTTTTCCGTCTAGACCTCTTTCGCAACGCGCGATAAGGAACTTCGTTCCAAAAAAACCTTCCAGTTGATTCTATCTATCTAATTGAAGATATATCCGAAACGACCGTATATCATCATAGAAACTGGGCGCAAGTATTTTATTTGTTCTATCGTTTCAACGTAGTATTTTTTTCTGTTGCTACGATCTTACAATAGGCATCTGAACGGATTCTCAAACAAAATAACGTGTGTGGCAAAATTGAAATATCCACCAACCTGCACTGGGCCCGCATGGTAAATTATGGCCCACTCCCTCTCACAGAGAGGAGGCCTGTGTCCCAGCTGTAGGAACAATATAGGCTGATTAGCTACTGGCCGCGACTTCGTCCCTGTCAAATTTTCCCCCGACCCACCCCGTCGGCGTCGCATCGCAAAGCCCGCGCTCAACTTCGTTTCGCTTAGCGTTCTGTCTTTTTGTTATTTTTACTTGACTCTTAAGTGTCGTAGCGTGACGATATAGCCTTTAACCTTCCTCAAGATTTTTTCTTATCCGGCTGGTAGTTCCAGATATTAGCGCGTTCAAACGGACAAACTCTTCAGCTTTGTTATTAAGTATGGACATAGATTATGCTGATTATGCAACATTGAAACTCATCTTCCACCAGTACACAGTTATTTACTTATACTAAATCAGTACAATTCCTGTGATTTAATCGAAGTACGAGTAGTCATGCTTACAAGCACAATTTACGCGGGATCATCGTGTGAATCAGTTTCCACAAGTAATTAATCGATGTTATTCCGCATCACGTCCGTTGTACAAATCTTCTTCGTTAATTTCGTGTGGATTGTTTTTCTCTGTTATTGGACTATTTTTTATAAATATGTGTGTAGGTGAGTACGTTAATTATTTTGGTGTTTGTTACGATTGGCTGATTTCTTATTAATATTATTTACGATTGCGATCTTATTAAGTTACGATTGGCAAATATTTTTACAATGTTTGTAAATATGTGAGCACCTGTATCTGTCGCAGATGGATTGTAAAATCCGCTGTTTTACAAAACCGCTAGTGGTTTTACAAAACAGCTCCGTTATGTAAAACAACTGACAAACGTTCAGCGGTTTTCCATAATTACTGAACTTGAACACGCAGAATTGCATAAACGTTTTGCATTTATCAATGCAGCGGGTCAACGAGCGACATATCTAGCACATAATTAATTTATCTGTCATGGCTTCATTTTTAATTATTTTACATATTTATGGTATACTCATTTTATTCTAGGTACGTCGTCCTCCCATATAATTAGGTATATAATTATATAATATAATTAATGTAATGTACGGTAGAGTTTCTTGCCCATTCTTCTCCCAACAAAACTCCCTTTTGGATGGGGCGACTAGAATCAATTCTATTTTATTGTCAATTTTGCCGTTAAAAAGGGCCTATTATGTGCCTATTTAAAATAAATGTTTTAACTTTGACTTCATTCTTTCGTCGATTGTTCTGTTGTTCTGACTGTAATGACGATTGAATATTGGATTACGTAAAGTCGATTAATGTTACTCCATTGAAGAACTACTGATATCTAGACTTTGTGGTCGAGTTTTTAAACTTTAGCAACTTTGATAAGGGGTATCAGTAACACAGAGTAGGTTAAAAAAAATGCTTGTTTCTCCGTTCTCAATAATATATAATCGATATGTGGGGTGATCAGTCGAGATTACAAAAATAAATAACACACAATTTTTTAATCCAACAAACATATTGTTTGTTATTTCTATAAAATTGAGAATTTATATTTTCCTACAAACATCGTTTCCATACGTGTCAGCGCATTAAATAATACACCCCACGCTTACAATTCAGAACACATGAACAGCTCAAAAACATGCAGATCCGTATTCCGTATTTTAATAAAACCAGTAAACATTTGACTCGAAACAACAAAACACGCTCATAAAATTCAAATATCATATGAATGACGTCACAGTAGGGCTGTTTCTACAACTTCGTATTTTCACGCATCGTGTTGGCGGGGACCTGGCATCAACTGTCTTGAGGATAAGTGATGATTTTGTTTACCACGTTTATGATAGATGGATGTTTGCGAATTAGGAAAATTATTTTTCTGCTTGCGGTGTTGTTCTGAAGGACTCTGGGGCTGTCAGGCCCCATATTAATTGCCTAAATTCGCCACTCTTCGCGTGGAAGTTGTTGAACAAGCCTATTTCGTTGTGACGATGAGTTTGGTAGCAACTTGAGCCGTGTACGGCGTCAATATTACAGGAGGAAAAGTAAAGCATCTCCAAATACAAATATCATTTTGAAATCACTTTTTAATTAAGTTTTTAAGAGCTATTTAAAAAATAATGTATATATAAAGAAATTTCATCATCAACATTATCATCATTTATATTATTATCATATATTAAAAAGACGCGAACAAGCAATACAATATCCACAAATGGCGTCTTCTACAAGATCCACAAAATGGTTTAACTCGCCCAATAACTACAACAAACTTAGATCAATCAAATCATTGCAGAAAGATCTCCAATTATTGCCATGGTACTGATTCTAATTAAGAATAAAAGGTTCTCAAAGCGTATGAATATACTAGATGGTACATATCACATACAATAGTCCCAAACGATCTGACAAAGCCTTGCCTTAGATTTACTTGAACCAACAGTTCCTCTGTTTGTTGCACAATCTTGTTCTGCATGTTAGAGAACACTATGCAACATAATTTGAAAGCCACTGCATTGTTGTATGTTATTACAATCAGGGAGTCAATTGTTGGAGCTAACCCGTAAACGGAGATGTTGGCTCAAATGTTTGTAATGTTATAGGTTTCTAACACAGCAAATAATTAGTGTATGTACTGTGTTGGATGTATTTAAATAGATTATTGAAAATGAAGTCTCTGTTAGCGGTATGGTTGCTGTTGTATAAAATAATAGTACCAGTCCACGCAAATTTTCGTTGCCAGCGGAACGAGCATTTCTTGTTTTATTGACCGTTTTGTTGAAAATTCACTTCTGTTTACGATTATAATTATTGTGTCTGTTGTTTGCTTTGTTACGTGAAACACTAACAGTAGCAAATGGCATTTTGACAGTTCAACAACATTCACGGAATTATTTACGTTGTTGAGCAAATTTTTTCGAATGTGTGAAGCAATGGATTGTCAATATCCTTCAAAATGATTCAGCCTGTGATTGAAATTGTGTTACGCGAATTTGGTGCTTGAAAGCGTGGCGCAAAAGGTAGGGGGCCTATACGCAGCAGTGGGCGCCAAGGCCAAGGCCAAGGCCAAGGCTGCCAATGATGGTGATATCTGTTTATGGACATTGAACCTGTTAAAACTGTTTACTTACAGACTGACAATGATAATATTTCAATCAATCAACTCAGACTATCGTAGTCTACTGCTGGACATAGGCCTCTCCCAGGCTACACCACATCTGTCCTCCGCTTTAATGATAATGATTTTGATGATGATAATCTTTAATGAGAGCAGTGGTGGCCTAGTGGTAACCGCCGCGACTTATGAGTCGGACTTGTGGGTCGGTCGTAGGTTCGAACCCAGACAGGCACTTTACTTTGTGTAAATTATTTCATCACCACTGCTCTCAAAAAGATGAAGGAAAACATCGTGAGGCAACCGGCATGTCCTAGAACCAAAAATTCGAAGATGGGACATCTACCAACCCGCACTGGGCCCACGTGCTAGATTATATCCCACTCCCTTTCGAAGAGAGGAGGCCTGTGTCCCAGCAGTGGGAACATTATAGGCTGGTTATGATTTTGATTACGATGATGAATCTTTAAGATGATGTTTTGAAAGCAAAATTATAGAAATTATTGGTGCCTTAATTTTTCCCATACAAAACAATTACCATCTAAAATGACAACGTTATTGTTTTAAATCAAACAAAATGCTTTTATAAACCTTAAAATAATGTTAATAAAATTTCAATTTCTACAATAAACGCGTTTTTCACACTTAAGCTGCAAAGTTATTGGTCGCGCGTAATTAACTTTTAAATTGAAATAGTCTTGCACTCATTAATTACTCTAAAAGGTTTAATTGGATTATCAGAGCTTTATTGAATAATTTATGTGACTTTCAATTGCAGAGATACAAATTAAAAGTTTTACTTACGCATAATTAAAAATCGTTCTATTATTGCGTTCTATTCCATAAAATTATAAGTTCTTTCGTTTTGTGTGAATTAGAGTAAAGAATTAATTTAATATTTTTGCTAAATAGAATAATTAAACAGAATGGCGATAAGGTTATATTAGTGGTCTTTACAAGTTGAAAATAAACAAATGACAGTGCCAGATCCTGCCCCAGCTAATTACAGAAAATGTAAATTAATGAAAATAATCGTAATGAATATAGAACTTTTTCATTATAAATGGTTTTTCTTTAGAAGTTGCGGATTACAAATCATTAATAAAAGGAATTCAATCCCTGAAATTCCTTTTTGCCATTTTCTGTTTTCAGGCGACCATCTGCGTTACGTATGATATACAACAAATAAAAAGTTTGAAATAACTGTAAAACAAAAACTCATATTACATACTTAAATGATTATTTCATTACTAGCTGCTGCCCGCGACGTCGTCTGCGTGAAGGCTCTACAGCACCAAAAATACCTAAGAAGCCAGTCTCGCTATAGCATTTTATGTAAACAACTCTTAAAATAGCATTAAATACAAGTTTAGTTAAGTTATATAAATAGGTAGACAAAAGCTCAAAACTTAATAAGGTTACTTTCTTTATATCTCAATTTGTTAAAGAAAACACTTACAAAATACCTATCTCTCCCATGGAATTAAGCAAGGGCATTCAATAAATTATTCGGTAATTATGACCCGAAAAGGTCTTTATGTAAGAGGGTAAGCTTAATTAAAACAGTACATAACGGACAATGTATATAAAATATTTAATTAATGATTATACGTAGTATGTCGGTTGCCATCTCTGCCTTTCGGGTTCCTGTTAAATCAGTTTCTCATTGCCTTGTAATGTTTACGGGGTGCCGGTGTCGCATAATGTAAGAAGATTAATTTTCTTGTGGCAAAAAGGTGTTCGTGAATATAGGGGACTCTATTAAAAACCTCAAAATGTCATGATAATGTAATCACAAACTATAATCATTGAAAGGAAAAAGATGTATAAAAATAAATGACGATCGCCGCTGAAAACACGTAGTGCTGTTCAACGGTGGAGGTTCCATCAAAGACCAAAATATGGTTAGATTCAATAAAGTTCACCAAAGAAGCAGTGGTGGTGATGAATTTAATGACACAATTGAATATTACGAGGCAAGCGAAAATATGGTTGGAGTCAACAAGGATCGCCATAGAAGCCGGTATTGAATGAAGAAGCTGAAGATGGTATTGAATTTGACGACACAATTGACCATACATTGAATATCATGAGGCGAGCATTCATAAGACATGCAGCTAATTTGGTGCCGAGGTTCGACGGTCAATTCAAACTGCTGACGTCACTGTGGGTGTACGGCATCGATGACAATGCGGAAATTTTTCTACGGACGCTACGGAATTAGGCTCACAAAGGCTCAACTTGGCCACGCAAAGCGAAAAGCTGTCACAATTTAAGAACGCTCTTATTAAAGAATTCCTAGATGCCATCATCGACACCAAGGCGTCAAAGGTACTGTTGCTTATTAAGGCGATGAATCAGATTGCTGGAAAAAGAATGTTGGAATGTAAAATAAAGAGCTAATATTGCACTAGTAAAAGACATAATCGATAGCAAGGATTATGAAAATGATGATGATGTTGAAAACGGGCAGCCTATGGATGAATCGTGTCAATACAAGGTGACGAGGTTTCGATATTTTAAGAATAGTCATCCATCTGTGCACTGGCCGCAGCAAGAGCCCAACCTCTATTATACGTAGATCAAACCGCGCGTATGTTATTAAAATATCATCCTGAAATAAGGTCCACCGCCACCACAAATCCTGCAATATCCTCCGCATATTATTTCTGATATATTTATAGTAAAACATTTTCCTTCAGCTATATTGAACACAATAAAGTTCATGGAAGCAGCCAAACAAAGTGACTGCTTACTTTTCAAAGTTTATCCCTTTACTGGGATTGCGTTGGCAGATATTGTGTTCTAGTTTAATCTTCGCGGGAGAGCTTTGCCTTTCAGTGGTTTCAGTACGAAAATAGAATTCATCACGGAAGACTTCTCTGCAGTACGTGGATGACATTTCAATGTAGGTGAGATGTAAAAGAGAATAGCCAAGAGAATAGGCTAGAATAGTGTTAGTTCAATCTCTTTCGATGCAATTTTACTATTTTTTATGCAGCCAGGTTTTCTTTTCCGAATGAATTATTGAGAATATGTAATAAGACTTTGGGATACGTAAAACTTGCGGGGTAATTGCGTAAAACACTGTCAGTAGCCATGGCTCCGATTTTGACAGTTCAACAACATTCATTGAGTTTGTTTGAACATAAGTATAACGCAATGGATTAGCAATAAAATATCCTTCGAGTTAATTCAGATTATGATAGATAGTGTGTTACGCAATAAGGATGCTGCTTTGATCAGACGTGTCAAAATCTCGAGTCATTCATATAGAAAATATACATGTCCTACAAAATGATTCATATTGTGATTGATGGTGTGTCACGCAATAAGGATGCTGCTTTGATCAGACGTGTCAAAAACTCGAGTCATTCAAATGGAAAATATACCTACCCCAAAGGCTCATCTGCAATAGGATCCCAAAAAAATAATTTGCGCAACTTTAACGCGCTTGACCAACGTTTTTTTACCTTTATATCCTACCAAGTGAAGTGTCAAAAATAAAGTTCCTTTTATTTAAATTATTCATAAAACATTTATCCTTACCTTCGTTTAGTGATGTGTAAAGTAAAAGAAAATTTAAAAAAAAGTCTGTAAGAATATTTGAATACAAGAGCGGGAGTGGTGTAAAAAATTAAAGCAATATTAAAAATATGTTAAACTTCCTAACTTGTCGTCAAGCTCAGTACCAAGACGTAAAATTTAATAAGATATTCAGGTGCCTCGTGCATATTTTACTTCATGCATTTATGGAAATTCTCAGAGAGGAGGAAATGAGAGCCTCTCCATAATACATCTTATTAAAAACAATGATGAAACATTGTTTCGTAATAGGATGTACGAGTACATATCTATTATGTAGATTGACAGTAGCGTGCTTAATTTCGATCTTCTCTTTTTTAGGGTTCCGTAGCCAAATGGCAAAAAACGAAACCCTTATGGATTCGTCATGCCTGTTTGTCTGTCTGACGGTCCGCATGTCTCAGCCACTTTTTCCGAAACTATAAGAACTATACTGTTGAAACTTGGTAAGTAGATGTATTCTGTGAACCGCATTAAGATTTTTACACAAATGTAGAAACAAACCAAAAAATATTGGGGGATCCCCTCACTTAGAACTGAAACTCAACTCATGGGGGATACCCCATGAGTTGAGTTTCAGTTCTAAGTATTAACTGTTTAACTGTTCAGTTTAGAAAAATATTATATTAGAAACCTCAATATCATTTTTGAAGACCTATCCATAGATATATGGATAGGCCAGTGTAGCCTCCACCCGTTGATTCCCACCTAGAAGATGGTGGTAGAAATAAAATACGGGTGTGTACCTTTAAAATCTATAATATTTATAAAGCCAGTCGGAGGCACACAAAGATTTGTGGGTCGTGGGTTACAAATTATCTGTTGTCACTTCTGCAGGGATAGGTACTCCCCTGTAGTTGCAGGCGAATTCCCGTCGCTGGCCGCAGAGGGAAGTTTGGCCGCGGGTGGAAGATGCGGAGCTGCACGGTGACGTCACACGGGCAGTTAACTGCACGGCTGACCGACTTGCTCGGCACACCGCAGGCGAAGCGTCGCGGAAGCCCTCGGTCCGTAGATAGTCGGACGCGGAGCTGATGCCGACAAAGGCTTAGTATGGAAGCGAAGACCTATCCACAGATAATTATATGGATAGGTCTTCAAAAATGATATTGAGGTTTCTAATATAATATTTTTCTAAACTGAACAGTTTGCGCGAGAAAAAAAATATATGATGTACATTACCATGTAAACTTCCACCGAAAATAGGTTTGAACGAGATCTAATAAGTAGTTTTTTTAATACGTCTTAATCTCGATATCAATAATGGCAACAGGTAGGCACTTGAAATATTCACAAAATAGTTAGTTGTATTTTTACTTTAATAATAAATCATAAAATTAAAATAAAATAAATATTTAAGGGGGGCTCCCATACAACAGACGTGATTTTTATAGATAAGGGTACGGAATCCTTCGTGCGCGAGTCCGACTCGCACTTGGCCGGTTTTTGACAAACGGTCCGACCGCGACGGCTTGATGGAAAATAGTTATTTATTTATTTATTTACTTACATGTATGTTTATTGCTGCCGTTTTTTTGATAATAATAAGACCTAAGGGATCACTGATGCATTGACTACTTCAGAGAATATAATTATCAAGAATTTTATAAGTACTAAGCGGTTGCTGCGGACCGGGTTAAGAATACAACAATTACGGGTTCACTAGTAGAAAATGTCTCAGGCATAAAGTCCGCCTTTGTAAGTACAGTATTTTTTTTACTTGTGCATACAGTTTAAATAAATAAACAATACGTTACATCACTAAAATAACTGATGGCACTCGGAAAGCTGCCACGTTTAAATGGAATTGGGCTGGTTACATCTGCCGCCTGTCAGACGATCAATGAGCCAAACTTACTTAATGGTGGACATCGCGGCAGACCCAGACAGAGATGGCGGGATGACCTGGACTCCATTCATAAAGATTGGTTCTTGGCAACTCTGGACAGAGAGAGAGAGGAACGAGCGTAGGGAGGCCTAAGGGAGGAGGAGACAGCAAGAAAACATCGTGAGGAAACCGGCATGTCCTAGAACCAAAAATTCGAAGACATGTGACATCTCTCACAGAGAGGAGGCCTGTGTCCCAGCAGTGGGAACATTATATGCTGATCATGTCGATTAAATAGGTACATGCTAAATAACAATAACCGACATTCTGGAGAAGCCATCTTGTCTCTGTCAGAGTATATTCTATAGAGGATGTCCAGTATATTGAACGACAGCTTTCTAATTAGGATATGCTCCATTGCAGATTGAACAAAATGTGAGATTCATAGCGATGTTACTTCAGCGTTGCAATACGTATGTAGGTATGTACATAATCATCAGCCATCTTGTTACCATAACACAAGCATTAGGTTGCTTAGCTTGGGACTAGATGGCGCTGTGTGAAATGTCCAGGGATATTATTATTATTATAATATGGACATATTGTATCCTACACTAGGCAGACTGGCCCATTGTCTTGTCTGCTGAATTGATTTTAGTTCATCAAAGGCAAACAGATCGTGTACAAGACTTATCGCAGTTAAACTAAGTTATCAGAAGGCCAATTTCCGTAATTGAAAACGTTTAAAATCTAGTCACGATCTCATCTCAGTAAAAATCAATGTCAAAAATGAAAAGAAAT